>JAZAYU010000056.1:0-1274489 GCA_038501625.1 Corbicula japonica
TATGCTTTACTATTTACTGTACTATATACTACACTTTATACTATACTATACTATACTATATGCTATACTATATACTTATACTATACTATACTATATACTATATACTATACTAAATACTATACGATACGATACACTGTACTGTACACTGTATTGTACTGTACCTACTGTATGTTACAGTATTGAACAGTGTACAGTATTGTATACTGTACTGTACTGTACAGTACATTTATCTGTACAGTGTAGTGTACAGTACTGTAAACTTTACTGTACTCTGTAGTGTACTGTACACTGCACTGTAGTGTACTGTACAATATATTGTACAGTATACTGTACTGTACACTGTACTGTACTCTGTACTGTACTGTTCTGTACACCTTACTGACCTGTACTGATCATGAAACTGTACTTACACTGTACTGTAAGTGTACTGTACTGTTCACGGTACTGTACACTGTATTGTACTGTACACTGTACTGTACTGTACACTCTACTGTACACTATACTGTACATCCACTGTACTCTGTACTGTACTATACACTGTATTGACCAAAATTTTGTTCATATGTGTGCTGGGGTGTAATTAACTCCTATCTTACTTCACGGGTTAAGTAAAGCCCAATTTAAAATGTGCTTTATATCTAACTGTTCGAAAAGTCGAGCGTGCAGTCGTTTCAGACTGGCTCTTTTATCATCATCATTAATTCGATAGTTAAGCTCTTGGTTAAGATCACCAATTTTGTTATAGTTCGGTCAATATTTATTTCTTCGTCTGTGTCATCATTATTTGGATGGTCAATGTTTACCTCTCTAAACAAATTGTAAAAATCATCGAGGGTTTTTTTTAGTCTTATTTCTGTTGTATAACTTTCTAGCGATATGATACTTATTTCTTAGTTGGTGCCAGTTTCTTATAAACCAAGGTTTGAAGTTATTAGTTTTAATTTTTGTTGTTTTGGATATATGTTTTTACCAAATGTTTTTTCACAGTTAATTGAGAAGATATTTTCTATTTTGTATACACAAACATTTATTTTTTCTACTGAGATTTTGATCAAATATTAAATTATCTATGTCATTATTGATTTCTTGTAATATGTCATAGTTAATGTTAGAATTGAAAGAATTTTTTCTTTATTAATCCCAAAGTTTGTGCATACATTTTTCGTTGTTAACATCGGATTGTTTTTGTTCTTGTATATTCATTTGTTCGGCAGCTTGGTTTAATTCTAAATATACTGGTTTATGAACATATGATAATGGACTACAAAATTCGTTAACTTTTAGCATTGTATAGTGCTGTAAGATGTCAACAGATCCTATAAAATAGTCAATCGTGCTACTGTTTTTGCAAGAAAGTTGTTAAGATTGTTTATCTGGATCAGTTCTACCATTTAAAATGAATAGATTATTTCTTTCACGTAATCAAGTAGGTCTTCACCATACTCATTACATTAACAGTTTTATCAAAGGCATTTCTGTTTAAAGAAAAACTACATTGATCTAGTTTTTCTATCATATTTCTATTTTATTAAACATATTATCATTTACATTAAACATGGCTATAAACTCATCACATAAAATATAATCTTCTTTGTCACCAGTTCAAGAGTTAAAATCTCCAGCTAATAATAAATAATCACTTCGAAATATGTTTAATTCCCTTTGCAGTTCTAGTTAAGGATCAGGGACTGCATATCTTGACCTAATTGGCGATAAATATACATTTCCAATTAAAATGGGACTTTGAAATGTATTGTTAAAGCAAGTAAATTTAAGCCACACTATTTCTTTACTTTTTGATTCAATAACTTCTGAATCAATATATGGTACAAATTGATTTGATACAATATAGGCTCGACCTCCTGATCTGTATCTAGAACTTTCTTTTCTATTTAATATAAACTAGTTACGCCTCAAGGTAGAGGCACTAGGTACGCCCCCAGCTAGAGGCACTATCATTTTCAATAGTTACAGTGTCAATGACATCAAGTTTAGTTTTTTGTATTGCTAAAATATCATACAGTTTAAAAAAAGAAATAAATCAGGGTACAAAAGTTTTAACTTTAATGAACATATATTTATGTTTTGGAGGGTTTTATCATTCTGTGCTATGTTGCCCTCTTTTATTTCCTATTTTTCCACCAAATATTCATCCATGCCATCAGTTCTCTGATCTTCTGTTATTTTAATTGTAGTGTTTTCGTTTTGCTTTTTTGTTTTTATGTCATTGTCAAGTGGTGATTTTGCCTCTCTTTAGCTCTTCTGTTTCTGCCTTTCCTTGGTTTCAAATGAGTTGTCACTTTCTGATCCTTTAAAACTCTCCAGTGGTAAAAACCTGTTGAATGTTTCAGTTTTTGATGTTTGTGATGATGTTATTATATTGAGTCTGCCGCTACTGTTATAGAACACTTTGCTTGTGCTGTCTTTATATGTGTTTTTATCTGTGGTGTTCTGTGTTTTCTGTATTTTAATTCATTATATTTCTTATTTTCATCTGTTTCATTGTTATATCTTATATTGTCAATAAATAATTTTTGTCTCTCACTAATTTCACTTCTTTGCTTTCATCTTTTGCTTTTCTCATTTCAGTGTATAGTGATTTTTTCCTTTCTCCTTTCTTCTATAACTTTAAGAAACTGTGCTCTTATTGCAAAGTTTGTGTCTTTTAAGGTTTTTGCTGCTCGTGTTTTAACATATACTCTGTCCTTTAGGTAGACAAGTTTTGCCAGTATTCTCATCCGGATACGTTTTCTGAAGCAGCGAAAATAAAAAAATCCAAATATTGTCGAACTTTAAATAGTTTGGTTCCCCAATATTTGAAATACAATATAGAATAAGTAAAACATCAGACATCGTTAACCATATTCTCTTCTGTGAAATTCATGTCTATATGAATGCTACAGAATGGACGGCTGAACCCCACAAAGGGTGATGAAAGTAGTCGTAGTAGTAGTAGAAGTAGAACAATTAGTAGAGTAAAAATTGTAATTGGAGTAGTGGTAGTAGTTGTAGTAGCCGTGGTCGTAGTATTAGTAGTAGAAGTAATAATAGTAGTCGTAGAAGTAGTAGAAGTAATAATAGTAGTCGTCGTAGTAGTAGTAGTAATCGTGATAGCAGTAGTAGTAGAAGTACATTGTAATAGTAGTAGTAGCCGTAGTCATAGGAGTAGTTTTTGTAATAGTAGTAGAAGTAGTTGTAGAAGGAGTAGAAGTAGGAGTCGTAGTACAAGTAGTAGTAGATGAAGTAGTAGTAGAAGTGGTAGAAGTATAAGTAGTAGTAGTAGCCGTAGAAGTAGTAGTAGCCGTAGTCCCAGTAGTAATAGTGGTGGTGGTGATTGTGGTGGTGATAGTGGTGGTGGTAGTAGTCGTAAAAGTATAGAAGAAATAGTCGTAGTAGTCGTGGTAGTAGTAGTAGTTGTAGTAGTAGTAGTAGTAGTGGTATCGACTTCGTAGTAGTAGTAGTCGTTGTCGAAGTAGTAGCTTTCGTAGTCGTACTCGTAGTAGTAGTAGTAGTAGTAGTAGTAGTAGTAGTAGTAGTAGTAGTAGTAGTAGTAGTAGTAGTATGTAGAAGTAGTACCAAATTACCAGATCTCAACTGTATCCTTCATTTTATAATTATCTGAAACTGATTTAAGCACATTACATGCTGTTAATTAACGTTTACGATAATTTAATGATCAGTTCATAATTTCTTCAAAGCCATACTGCAGCCTTTTCGTCTGCCTGACGGCGTTACCGTTGATAGACTAAGCGAATTACCACTGACTCATATCATTATTATTTACTGAAAATGTACGAATAAGAAAATCGTAATTACACAGGGTGTAATTTTAAATGTAAGGCCAACATCTCAGCGCTCAATAAAAGCCGCTAAACACATCTATACCACGGTATGAGAACGGACACCGGGTATAATGGTATTTTGAGTCCATTGTTAAAAGTTACCAGAAGTAAGAAAATTTCGATTTCTCGGCTCGAAAGACAATAATCTGCCCAGCGTTTGATTTTGCGATTCTCTTAATAAAGGGCAGATATCAACCAAAAACTCAAGAATTGATAAACTTTCAATAAAATCTTACCGTTGCTTACGGGAGAAATTGTTGCCCAAGTACCATCAATTTACAGTAGTTTCATTACTAGTTTCGTCTAAAAATACCAATTCTGAATCGGTAGTTTTCTTATACTCCTCATTATCTCACATTCACAATTTTAGTAGGCGAGACAAAAAATGACTTCTACAGCGACAAGAAATGACGCGCGTAGTACACTGGGTACATAAAATATTCGCTTATAAGTGTACTGGGTATAATGGGCAACTGTACTGAGTATAAAGTATAAAAATGAGCAATGAAATTGATGAGATTCCATAATTTAACATCATTATCATCACCAAAATCATCCAACATCATTTATATTATTATTTTGATTTTAAGACAGACATAGAACGTGTAAGTAATTCATAACACTTTTCTTCTAAATGTGGGAAACAACATTAATACTAACTTCTATGCTGTAATGCTTATAATTTGATATGATTAAGTTATACACAAGTCGTTGGTCATGCGGATACACAAATGACACGAACAATTTTTTTCCAAAATGTTGATGTAAAGGATAAATATGTAAATTTAAATAGTATATTTCTAACAATAATATAAACGCTAAATGTCTTGTATATCGAGAAATGATTTTCAGTGTTTTAGAAAAAAGTCTGTTTACTTGTGTCCTTTGTTCCATTAACCGTTCCAGTTAAGTAGCCATTATGGTTTCGTATTCTATTTGTTTATGTTTTATTACACGTTTTTCTTTTCGTTTATTATGTACATCGCGTGACGTATTCTAAGTTCAAAAAATGCCAGTTTCTTAAACAAAATCCTGTTTTCACACAACCCAAAGAAATAACAAGGAAAAGAGGGCATGGGTTTACATAAAAGAAGTAATATATACATATCACAGTGGCGGATCCAGGGGGGTCCGGGGGGTCCGGGGAATTCGTCCGATCCGCCCCTCCCCCCTAATTTCCCCGATTTTTTTTGTCCCGGGTGGTTCGAGGTTCGAAGTTTGTGGATACGAATCAATATAAATGGTTTCCAGAAAGAAATGGACAACAAGTTTGGTGCAATTTTTTTTTTCATTTGACGACAAAAATGCGGCCTCTGTGATGGTCTTGAGTGTAAAACTTGGACTTCACGCATATTACTTGCTCATAATTCTAAAATGTGTATTGCCAATAAACAACTTCGCACCGCTGCACACTTGCCACTGTATGTGACCTATCTGTTTAATTTTAATCAAAACAACAAAGTAGTCAATTGTTAATCAATGGAAAACTTAGTATTTCTTGTTTCTTGCGTTCCCAAATCTATCGTCATGGGCATTTGATAAATCACATAAAATTCGCAGTTAGAGTCTGTGAATAAAATGTAACATTCATTCTTATGCTTATACATGTATTTGCAATACAAGAAAGAAATGAAGTTTGAATAAAAAATTATACGTGTATTTTCGATATCACGTCCAGCGGCTAGTCGTTAAAGACAAAAAGTAATTCCACGAGCACATCTGCAGTTTGCATAAGAGTAAATTACTGAGGTAGAGCCGTGCAAAAATCATAGAAAATAAAAAAAATCCTCAAAAATATGCCGTGCGCGCCAATGTCGTTCCATGATTAAATCCGATTTTAATACCAAAATCTTAGCACATCCGTTTCTGCTTCAGTAGGGAATTTATGAAAATAAAGCATTCAAAAGACAACAAAAACCCTGCCTTAACATACTTTATATCCTACGAAGATTATGTTGGCACAGCACCGTTTTTCTAATTTATTTCTAACTAAAAACGATATTACTTGATTATAAGACTTTCTTATACACTAATTCAACATTGTTTTTAGATTTTAAGTTTACGAAAACAAGATATTTTATTACCTCAAAATGAAGGACTTGGCAGATATATTTGCAAAATTGTCCGGGGGAGCAGGCCCGCAGACCCCCTAGATTAGTTAGGACTTAAAAATCAATGGGGCCTTTTACAAATATTATATATTGAGAACCCTGGAAGTGTCCGAAGGACTGATGTTTTAGCTCAGTTGCAAATTGACACTGTTAAAAATACGACTCGCTGAGTTGAAACCGCCCCCCCCTTGCTGAAGTCCTGGATCCGACCCTGATATCAGAAATCGCCACACTCACAAAACACAGCCTCTCCACGCAGCGAAAAAAAGAAGAGAGAGAGAGAGAGAGAGAGAGACAGAGAGAATATGTTTTTTTTAATAAGTATGTCAATTCAAATAGGACGCCACAAACAATTAACGAAGAAGAGAACCTTTGGGGATACCGCCTTGGAACGGTCAGTGGCAAAACAAATTGCCACTGGGGGTTTAAACCAGGTTCTAGGGTGCATGAAAATAAGACACCACAAACAATTAGCGAAAAAAAGAACCTGGGGCCAGTAACTCGAAGTTGTCGTTAAATGTTTCATAACGCATTGCTAACGATGATAATTATAACAACCGCGTTAGCTAATTTAACGACGATGTTACGCCAGGTAACTCAAAGCATTCGTCTCGTCATCTTTAGTTAAATTTAGTAACGACGACACTGTGTAATCGTTTAACTTGTTCCAAGCGACATATATGAAACATATGTGATGTATCAATGATTATCATTGGGTAGAATTCGTTTAAATGGCAGAAAGGATAGGAAAACAAAGATTTTCACAAGAGGAACTCGAAGTTTTGTGCATGAGGTAGGGTCAATAAAATCATTCTTTTTGGTAAATTAAGTGAGAAAGAAGAAATGTTGGCTGGATAAGACTAGAAACGTAAATGCCGTTTCACAAGTTATTCGATCAATGGAAGTGGTGAGAAGAAAGTGGCAGGACTGGGCAAGCAATGTTAAAATAAACGCTGCTAAGCGAAACCAAAGCATGCGTGTCACAGGTGAAGGGTTTGATCCTTCTTTTCAAGACCTCACTACTAGTTGAAGAGAAGCTTGTCTGTATCATGGGAGAAGTAGCGGTCACTGGAATTACTGACGGTATCGACACTATGTCTCCTCCCACGTCAGCGTGTTCAGCGCCCCCGAAACTGAGGCAGAGTCCAGACTTAACTTGCCACAAAGATCCAAACAGTTTTCTTCATGACCGGTCTAAGGATGAGCTACTGACGGCATCTGCAGTTATACCGGGTAACACAAGAATTTTCACAGCCCTCTTTCCTTGAAAGGACTGTTCAACAGCATAAAAATAATGTTCACCAACAAAATCTTGGGGCTCGATACGATTCCATTGGAAGATAAAGTCAAATTTTGCGTCTTTGTTATGATGTTTAGGGATAATTTCTTGTCTTCTAAACATAATTTTTCTTGGGTCCATTTTTCTCTCCCAAGTAAAAATGTAATGCGCTAAAATGTCCATCACGTGATAATTCACGTATTTTACTCCAATGGTCTCTAAAAGTTAATACTTTAAATACACAAAGAATACGTATTTGTCATGCCCGCCTTGAAAGTATTAATTGTCTTAATTTCCAGGCTTATCTTTCCGTATATATCTTATGTCGCTCTAAAAAAAGAAACTACGAAATGACTAAAGAAGATATATAACGAATGCTTCAGAGTCGTCGTTAAATAACGACAACGTCCTTACGTTTTCAGCAATAACGAATGCTTCGGGTTACACAACAGATAACAAATGATGGCTTAACGAAGACATAACGATCATCGTTAGGCTAACGATAGCTTCGAGCAATCTAATTAAAATCATTTCCTAAAAACCACGATGCTATCAGGATCTGACGACGAGTAACTAAAACGTGCTTTTATCACTAAATCTTTGAAACAATCAGATTGTCGCCTACAAAATCGCAAAAGTGAAAGTAAGAATAGTATTTAAAACCATGGAAAGTGTTGACAGCCTGCGTAAGACATATTTTACTGGAGATATAAGTTTTATGTAGTATTGCATTCATTTCTAATGTAATGACATCTTCAGATCATTTTGCGAGTGTTATAAATCATGCTTCCTGTGTTGACAATTTTAAAAATAATAGTAATCAGGGAAAATCGTTATTACTTATGTACGGTGTCTGCGGTCCGTCATCAGATCTAACAGTTTCTAGGCTAAACAAACCTCGCACTTTCCCCAAGTACGCCAACGTATAAAACACAAGAAGCTAATGACAAGTATGCATACATAAAGCGCTGTGGAATATCATGTTGGAAACCATTCTTTTTGAACTTAAAGATGATTTTTAGGAATAACGTGGAAACATAATATTGCCTTTTATTTTCATTAATTTAAAATCTCCATAAAACACTGGTAAGAGAAATACACTGTTGCAGTTATGATTTAAAACTGCAGCTGTATATTTAAAATTAAAATCTGGATAAATCTAATTTATAATCTTTGAAACCGATACCATTGTTTTAAAAGTTGTTTTCTTATATGCAAATATAACTTTCATTGAAATGTTGTAACATTCTTACAAGCTCTAGAAAATAGTGCAAGCTGTAAAATATGAACACCATAAGATGAAGTTTCAATCATTCAGACGTTTAATTTTGCAAAGGCGTCTGGAGACACTTTTCATTAAAACATCTGACGCTTCAAAACGAGGCAAAACTATCACTGTGTGTCAACAAACTATTATCATTAAGCATGTAAACTACTGTCAAGAGTTTACATAAAACAATCTTCAGTAATCGATTATATCTGCTCCTGGTCCCTGTCTAGAAATTCCCCTTCTGCTCCATGGAACTGCTCATTTCTAATCCACAGCTCTATTCGCTAAGCCCAAGTGAATTTATTAAAAGTCTGTCTGCGCTTATATTTCATATGCTGCCAGGGGAAGATTACATTTTCCAACAGTGCTTAAAGATAAATGCAGCTTATCAGATTTACGGGACATTTTGCTATAAAATGCCGAACTATCAGTTTTCAACACGAACTTCCGTATTAAAATCGCCATAAAATGTTTTACGTTCATTCGTACATATAGACTGTAATGTTCAATAATCCGTTACCGATGTCATGCAGTGATGACAACGTAAATCAGGGCTATCCGATCAACATTTTCTGAGGTTGTCCCGGCTTGCTCAGTTGGTTGCGTTGTCGGAATTTTATGGCTAGGTGCGTCGCTGTGACAGTCCGGGTTCCTTCCCAGGTAGAGGCATTATCTTTTGCAATTCACAGTAGCGGTATTTGTGCAGTGTTGCGGCCGTAAAGTCTCCCCGTACAAAATTGTCAGTACTGTTATCAGTAAAATAATCCGTTACCGATGTAATGCAGTGATGACAACGTATATCAGTGCTATCCGATCAACCTTTTCTGGGGTTGTCCCGGCTAACTAAGTTGGTTGCGTTGTCGGATTTCATAGTTAGGCGCTGTCGCCTTGACGGTCCGGGTTCGCTCCCAATTAGAGGCCCTATCATTTGAACCCCTTTAGAAATCAACGGATAGGTGAATAATTCGTAAGGCTTTTTAAGTCAGTCGATATTTCTTCCAAGAATTCATCAACACTAGCGAAAATGAAAATTACTTTCACCGCTGTCAAATATGCAAAAACTTACCGTGCCTGCTCCTGGAACTGCCGTTCTCTCCAGTATCTGCAAGTTGATCCCAGTACGAGAAATGAAATGATGTACATATACTCAACAAAAATAAAAACCTGACACTTTACATTTGGTGTATTTTCCTGGAATCAGATTTAAAGCTAATTGAATTTTGGTATGTAATAAAAATTGTGCATGTTTTGAACTTAATTATGCATTTTGATATTTTTGGTGCATGAAACAAGTGAAAACGTTATGATACTTAATATAACAATCAATGTAAATAATGTAAAGAAGTATAATCACACCCTGGTACCGACTCTTCCAAGTACTCCACATACAGCTCACCCAAAGCCATACAAATGCATTTACGATGGCAGAGCCTAGCCAACCGTGCAAGGGACAGACACAGAACATATATTGTACCACCCGTATCCCCAATAAAGGATTGTTCTAGTATGCCTATAAACTGCAACCCAAAATGATTTGCATTCTACATGGTTTGAAATTAGCATATTACCATCTAAGTTGTTAAATATATTACTATAATAAGCAAACTCCTTCAAACATAATGCTACTCTTATTACAAAAGATAACTTACACGTGAGAAAGTAAGAAAGAAAGAAAACAAATCAAAGTTGAAGTCACGTAAGCTTTTCCTGTAACTAGATCACGTGCACACGGTAGTACAGTATACTTGAAAATTTGTTGAATGCAATATCTTATCGACGATCTTTTTACAGGATGGGTATGTGCATTGAGCATTAAATTTAACAGAAATAATCAGATGTTCCTGATCTTAGCAGACTAGATCATTCCAGTTCCAAATAATCTTTCCAGTACAATATTGGAGTTTAAATTGCACGCGCAAGTGCTACGGTGGAACATTAATAGGAAAATTCTAATTAACAAAAACCTCTAAGCGAAAATGGAAAAAAAACTGTGAATTAAAGGTTAAGAATTTAAACCGTTTTTAACAATTTATCTACCAATTTTCTTTAGTTCGTAGTGAATATGAGAGATTCGGTGTATATTTGTGTGATAAAGGTATGCCAAAATTCAACGGATCATTGAAAGCGTAAACAGATAATTGAAGTGTTCTTAACTCAAGTGCTTCACTTTCTACCTTGAACACAGCAGACAAAATGGAGCACATTCTTGGTTTAAGAGATCCTTAAAATAGATGAATATTAATGAGAAGAATACGGACTTCTGTTAGAGCAATCTGAGGGCGAATTATTTCTAACGATAATTGGAGATGGAGATATAATTGCACACATATTTTGATTAATATATAAAAGAAACTGTTTCTTATATCGAGCAAAAAAAACCTTAATATTGCGGTGATTTACTGCTTCTGCCATGGAAACCATAAATGTAACGTTGACGATGACACGCTAAATATCAAGCTAAGAAATGAGATATTAATGACTCGGCGGAAAAATAAACGTCTTGATTTCAAAGTGAGATGAACGGAAATTGGTAGCCTTTCAATTTACTCGCTGAGCTTCCTTGACGAATAAATCCTGAAGCGACAGTAGAAATACGTGTGATTGGATTGTTAAGATAGGCAACATCACAAGACTTTAACACATTAGATGTGAAGATAATGATCGTTCAATCGTTCAAAAGTACAGAAAGCTGAAATTTAAATAAGTAATTCGAAAAAAGATTTTTAATGACGAGGCTGGAACGTCAAAAGCAGATATGGAAAATACTACAAATAATAATAATTTAACGGATCTTTCCATTCTCAACAATGAGCAAGTACGATACAGGCTTCCAGCTATTATCTACACTTCACTACTTATGTTTATAGGACTACCAGGGAATATGATCGTATTGTACGTGTACTACTACAAATGGAGAAAGAGTACTTCACGAGTGTTCATTCTCTTTTTAACATTTCTGGATTTGGTAAATTGTGTAACGACATTTCCGTTGGAAATATATATTATGTTATACACTATTATACTTGATAGTCCGTGGTTGTGTAAAGTGACCAGATTTTCTACATATGTGATGAACGGAGCTTCTGCAGCGATCTTGGTTGCCATCGCTGTTGACAGGTTTAGACGTATTTGTCGACCACATGGATCACAGTTTACTGCTAGTAAATCTACATACATATGCATCGGATGCGTGTTGCTAGCAGTGATGTTTTCATGGCCTACGTTATGGATATACGGTACACGAATTATTCCGATTGGAAAAATTCAAGGGAAGTCATGTCTTTTAGAAAATAAGTACGATACATCAGTTTGGCCACATATTTTCTTTTTTACTCAAATGATTGCAACGCTGATTATTTTCATAATTCTCTCCGTATTGTATTATTTCGTTGGTGCCCAAGTGTATAGGCATAGACAAAAGAAAATAGACAGAAAAAGAAAGACAGCCGCTTTAAAAGAGTTTGTAGAACAACAAAAAGAACCTAGAAAAGAATTTCAAGAACACGAAAGTGTCAACTTAATTAAAGAGACCGGAATAAACGATTCAAACAAAGAGCTAACGAAACATAAAACTTTATCACTTGACGATTTGTGCAACGCTTCTGAAAGCAAAACAAGTCAAGAAAACAACTTTAAAAAAGTTTTTTCTTCAGTATCAGTTCATGGGACATCAAAATGTTTACATGGAATCAAGAAAAATATCAAAAGATCCATATCACACGAAGACTTAACGCTAACAAAGCAACATAGATCCTTCGTCAAATCGATGCATAACGTCAACAGGCATTACAAGAATGTTAAACTTAGAATAGGACGCTCGACATTGATGCTGTTTCTTATTACAGTAGCATATGTGATCAGTTTTCTGCCCTTTTACGTGATAGCAATACTCCGTCAGACTTCTCAAAACTATGTGAGTCAGTTACAAGGTTCTGGATATATACTTTATCTGCTTTTTCTGAGATCTTATCTTTTGTCAAGTGCGATCAATCCAATTATATATTCATTTTGTAACGCTCAATTTAGAACGCTTTGTATAGGTATGTTTAAAAGGAAATAATAAGTATATTATAATAAATTGACTGATGAAAAATAATACTGTTATAGTAAGATTTAACTAAATATGTTATAGTTATGTAGTTTTCGACTTGACGAACACCTTTTTTTACATTATTTTTTTCTGCCTTTCCTAAGGGAATTTTCTTTAATGCTTCCCGTGAATCATACACTTTTCTCGGTGAAATAAAAGTGGTATTTCACTGTTTTCAAACGGTGGAATATCATTTTATTTTCATTTTCTTTACGTTGGCTTCTAACATTGCAAATACGTTTAAGAAAACTGGTTCAAATATGACGTAGTGACGGAACTTATATGCACTAATTTTTGGAGCTATTTTATACATTTTTTGTCAAATTCACGCAAATTGTGCACTAAAACATACAATAAAAAGAAAAAAAAATTACAAGTGAAATAAAGAACTCCGAAATTATGTTTGTTTTACTTGTGATAACACGTATTCCGCAGCTCAATCGGTGAAATATATTTCTATCTTTCGCCGCTATATTTACATTGATTTGCTCCGTATCACTCTGATAAGTACATGTACTACAATCTTAAAGTGATTGATAGAGTGTGAATGGCTAAATATAAGAATTTAACTTTTAACTAGTAGCGGGGCTTTACACAAACTTTAATATTAAAAATAAGAAACACACATCTTGTGTTGTCACGCCTATTAACGGTTTTCTGCCAATTTCCATGCAATCGTCTGTTAGTATTTTGTCAAATTTTGGCTTACTTAACAGTAGTCTTTCATACAAGTAACCATCGCACCCCTTCTTTTTCTAAGGAACTTCCATCTTTAATGACGTGAAGAAAAATATGAGACAGTTTGTTTTTATTCTAATCAACTATAATGGATTTATCCTGTAGAATTCATCGTGTTTTTTTTTTCAAATATTCAGCTTTAAAATTTTGACAGCAGAAAGAGTCTAATACGATTGTAAATCATCCGAAATTAATTTCCGTCAACGCAAAAATCACTGTAAAAGTGGTTACTTTCTATTGAAAGCGAACTTAGAAACGTTTATTCCATACAGCCTCTACACACATACTTATTAACTACTGATGAGATTCAAGAATATGACTGTTCGAATTTTTTAGGATGAACAAAAACTCAATACGTTTTGGACTTTTGTGATAATAAAATATGATAAATGTATCCTAAAACTACGTTATTTAAAAGTGCTCTATTTAATCTTCAATTTAACAAATGATGGAAATACTAAACATAATATATGAAAGGATACATTTCAATAGATGAAAAAAGAACTTTGAAAGCCACCGAACACCCTTATTGAGACCTTTGATTCATAAAAACAAGAAGAAGACTTGTAAAAACCCAGACACTCCAAGATGAAATCAACCACTGGTTGTCCAGGTAGTAATGATAAACCTTACCAGAGAACTGTATTTGTATCCTTTTTTAAATGTTAAGATCTTTTTAATAAGTAAGAGAACTTAATTTACATTCAAATAAAAAAAATCATGAAATATATCGTAAAATGCATTTATTTTGTCAACAACATATATCTAATATAATTTTATAATATAAACATTTAAAAATCTTTGAATCTTGACTGGAACTGATTGTTTTTCTTGCTGTATATCGTTGCGTCTTGGCTGGGATATAATTTTCCTCTTCCCTCTTTAAAGCTTTGCATTTTGGCCGGAGTCAAATTTCCCTTACTACTGTATATCTTTTCATCTTGGTTGAGGTCATATTGTAGGAACAATATATCTTGGCTTCTTAGCTGGGGTATGATTTCTCTTCCTGCTGTATACATTTGCATCTTGGCTGGTGTTATATTTATCTTCCTGTTGTATATCTTTGCATCTCAGCTAGCGTTAGATCTCTCTTTCTACTTTATATCTTTGCATCTTGGCCGGGATCAGATTTTCTTCCCACTGTATATCTTTGCTCTGGGGTCATATTTTTCTTCCTGATTTATCTTTGCATCTTCGCTGGGGTCTGACTTCTCTTCCTGCTGTATATCTGCATCTTTGCTGGGGTCTGATTTATCTTCCTACTGTTTATCTTTGCATCTTCGCTGGGGTCTGATTTATCTTCCTGCTGTTTATCTTTGCATCTTGGCTGGGGTCTGACTTCTCTTTCTGCTGTATATCTTTGCATCTTTGCTGGGGTCTGATTTATCTTCCTATTGTTTATCTTTGCATCTTCGCTGGGGTCTGATTTATCTTCCTACTGTTTATCTTTGCATCTTGGCTGGGGTCTGACTTCTCTCCCTGCTATATATCTTTGCATCTTCGCTGTGGTCCGACTTCTCTTCCTGCTGTATATCTTTAAATCTTTGCTGGGGTCTGATTTATCTTCCTACTGTTTATCTTTCCATCTTCGCTGGAGTCTGATTTATCTTTCTACTGTTTATCTTTGCATCTTGGCTGGGGTCTGACTTCTCTTCCTGCTGTATACCTTTGCATCTTTGCTGGGGTCTGATTTATCTTACTACTGTTTATTTTTGCATCTTCGCTGGGGTCTGATTTATCTTCCTACTGTTTATCTTTGCATCTTGGCTGGGGTCTGACTTCTCTTCCTGCTATATATCTTTGCATCTTTGCTGGGGTCTGATTTCTCTTCCTATTGTATTACTGTATATCTTTGCATTTTGCTTGGCTTGGGTCTGATTTCTTTTCCTTTTCCTGCTGTATATCTTTTGCATCTCGACTGGAGTCCGATTTCTTTTCCTGCTATATATCTTTGCATCTTGGCTGGGGTCTGATTTTTTTCTTTCTGTATATCTTTGCATCTTGGCTGGGCTCCGATTCCTCTTCCTGCTGTATATCTGTGCATCATGGCCGAGTTCTGATTTCTCTTCCTGCTTAATATCTTTGCATTTTGGCTGGGGTTTGATTTTTTTTCTTTCTGTATATCTTTGCATCTTGGCTGGGCTCCGATTCCTCTTCCTGCTGGTTTGATTTTTTTTACAATCGATCACAGCAAAAATATCCATCGTCATTAAAATTTATCATCAAATCTCTGTAAATATAATAAAATAAGTGTACTATTTACACTTTCGTTCATAAGCGCGAAAGATCCAATGACGTCATCGATATTAAGCTCCGCCCAGTCCGAAATTCTAGTGATTATTGGAGCGCTGAATTTGTGGATGTCAATGCTAATTTATGTCGTTTCTGTCCATGAAATCGATTTATTTATATGAGATATTGGTAATTACATAAATTGGAAAGTACTTTGTCGAAAACTAAGCATGTGTCAGTTTATCTTTAATGAATTATACAAATAACAATTAAAACACTGGGTTATTCGAGAATCAAAATTATGTATGCCAGAATCATGAAACCGTATTCCCTTTTCCTGTTCATGTCAGTAAGAAAATGATTAAAAATATCACATGGCGATCATTATCCGGTGTACCATTTGAAATTCCAGTAGATTGAAGTTTCCCAACGAAATTTCATTATTTTCTAAGTTAAAAGATGTTTCTGTTTGATTGATTCTTATATATTTCCCCGAAGAGTGATTATATGACAAATAAAGGGTGTAATTGTTTTTCACAGTGCGTTTGAAGCATACCGAATTCAAGTTAATTTCCTGGCAGAGAATGCACATCATTTCAGCTCTCGTGCATCAGTGCAAATTGTTTTATCATTGAATTGTATTGTATTACACATCAAAGATAAACTGTTTTATGATAAGTGAACTCCTGTTACAACTCCAGTACCGTGCTGTTTCGGGGGTATGTCGACATTAGTAACTGACAGCGTCTAAGGTACATGATGTATATTGAATTGTATAAACTAACAAATATTAAATAATAGTTTTAAATTGCATAAAAAGCGAGCAACCCCTATCAGGAACAACTAAAATTATACTTCATGAAAATATTCTCATTATAAAAGTATATGTTCAGCCGTTCAACACGTTTTACTGTCGAATGGCAGGGTTATAGCAAAAGGCTAGACAATGTAATCAATTGGTCCGCAAAACGCTAATCTAGTTATATGAGTTGTCCTTGTTAGGCTGCGGTATTTGTTGCTATCAAATGTCGTACCAAACTTATTTCTAATGCCGTGATAAAAGATAAAGCGTTATTCCGGCTCGCCCACGGGCGGCCGGATATACGGTAGGAATTTACTATTACACATCGAAGAAAACCATGTTTAGCCGTTTGAACGGAAGTTCGTGGTTCTCGCTTTCTCTATTGATTTTTTCATGGAAGAAGGATATCAGTGTTGGTTATACCCCTTTTCAATCCTTTAATATCATTGGATTATTAAATAGCAGCTTATCAAAATCGTGTTTGAAAAGCAACTAAGCAAAAACCGGAGTTTCCTTGGCCTTGGTCATCTTGACGCTTAGACTGGTAGACGCTCTCTGTACCGCGCTAAAGGAGTATGAACGTTTCCTGTTCTGTCTTGTTTAGAAAGACGTCTAAGTGGCCGGTGTGGTCCGACATTTTCCATGACGGTCAAATTAACGAAAAACTTCATTGTAGACCATGAGAAATAAATTAATTTGAAAAACAATGCAGATTTGTTTTTCTCAAATAAGATTAGGTGTTGATTACATTGGATGGTTGCTTCTATACACTTTATAAACTGGATGCTTTGATTTATAAATACAGAATGGAAACTGTTCGAATCATCAAAAAACTATCTTGTCATACCTTTAGGTCAATGAGTGAGAAAATGTGATACTTAAATTAATAAAAACTTAAGTTTGAGCGTAATTCTGAAAATGGCTTGGTATCAAATTTTGATTACCAACTGTTACTAGCATCACAGTGCAAGCTCATAATTGCTTAAAACAGACACTGGTGAAATGTTGAGTGATTTCATGAATTTTACACCTCTACCTTGATACTGCAAATTTTGCAACTTTTGAATGTTGACTACTATCATACTCAAAATGACATTTCTCGCTTTGTTACCAACCAATTTTAATTTCGTTTTTGTCTTTAACTCCGCAAACAATTAATCTTGATATACATGTAAGAATTTATACCAGTTATTAGCTATATTATAAAATTTACGCAAAAGAACACTTGTGTGCAGAACTTTTTTGTTGGGTATATAAGAAGATGAAATTCAATTAAATTATAAACGTGCCGTCAACAAGTTTTAAGAAAATTAAGATCTAGTAAGATATCTTAAATAATGAAGTGGTATCTGAGTTTAAAACAACTATTATGGTGTAACTTTTCATTCAATTTTGCACTATTGTAAGGGTTTCCTCGGTTTGTGTATGAAAGTAAATTCTGTTAAAGGTCCATGGGTGTATGTGGCTCTCAAGTTGTATGCTACTGTTTAACCACATCAGCCCAATCACATTTTGTGCGATGTGATAATTATAAATCGATTTTGTCTCAATGGAACTCTAAACGAAGAAATTCCGCTGAAATGTGATTCCAGGTCTCGTGATGTCTCGGGTCATTTAATACTAGAAAGAACCAACATAGTATAAGAGCATTTTAGTTATTATTATTATTATTATTATTATTATTATTATTATTATTATTATTATTATTATTTCTTTGTAGATCTATGTATATTTGTATTTTTCAGTTTTCTGTTTTAACTGCAAAAGTATTGTAAAAACTGTTAGATTTTACATTTTGTATCCACATTGACAGGTCTATTTATTTCACAGCCAGTTTTTTATGGAGATTTAATTTATAAACTTAAGAAGATAAAGGGCAATGTTAATTTCTCCCGGTTATTCGTAAAAACCATCTGTAAATTTAAAAAGAAAGGTTACCAACATGATATTTTACAGCGTTCTGCATGCCTGGTGATTAACCCTTCTACAGTTGATCATTATGCTTACCTCTTTGGTTGCACGACGGTGGCAGGGGTTTAAGAGTTTATGAAGGTTTATGGGGAAATCTTTTCTTAAAAGAACCAAGAAGCTCGATTTGTTTCTTTTATCCCTGTCATCGTGTTCTTGCTAATTTTACTCCAGGAGCTCTGGTCTCGGTAAGATCATTGAGTACCCGCCCTTTGGCTTTGCAATGCCATTAAATTCTTATGTTTTATATGTTTGTGTGCTTTTGCATGCAACATTGTTGAGCCAATAAGTGGGTTGGAGTTGTTTCACCAAGACAACTTGTATTTGTTTTGTGATATGAGAACCTGTTGGGGCAAGTGTGAGGTTGGTGCACCCTAGAACCTGGTTTAAACCCCCAGTGGCAGTTTGATTTGCCACTGACCGTTCCAAGGCGGTAACCCCTCGGGTTCTCATTTTTGTTAATTGTTAATGGTGTCTCTTTTGAAACTGATCATTTTATTAACCATGCTCTCTCCCTGTCTTCCTCTTTACTGTGTGGGGAGGCTGTTTTTTCTGAATGTGGCGATTCCTGATATGCATATTTCACCTTTTTATAATCACAGTAGTTGTGTGTGATGTGTGGCGGCCGTAAAACGTCTCCTAGTACTTACATTCAATACTGTTATCTTTTCATTCCTTAGGGACTGCATTTGACATTCACTTTCTACACCCCCTCCCCACTCACTCATTTACTCTCAAATACCACATTGAAGGTTATATGTTCACCGACTTTCTGTTACGTTTAAATTGAGTTATTATTTTATACTATCTGGAACCAGAACTGGTCCTTTTAGAGTATTTTAGTACTCTTTTTACAGTCCCATGTCTTTGGGATCAGTGAATCAGCACGTTAATATTTATGGAAATTGTTCTGTGTGCTATTTACAGAATAAATTGTTTAGCGCGCTTTACTGCCAATACAAGTATTACGTTGTGACGTCACTTAAAAATGTCAATGTAACCTAAAGTCCCTGCTCATATAATGGTATTCTTTCTACAGATTTCATTATAGCGGCACAAAATAAAATATTAAAAATAAATATTTCACCTATAAGGCTATCTTCTGCGTCTTCTGTCCAAACACCGCATAAAATTAAATCATTTGAAAGTCTGCAGCCATCAGTTCGTTTATCACGTTTAAATTTATCTTCGGCAAGCTCTATTAATATGACAGGTCTGCAGAGTGTTCATCGTACAATTTTATTTAAAAACAATTTGAAAATTACACTGTCACCTTTAAAATCTCATATTCTTCGAAAATACAATATTTCTACACCAAATAAATTGAATGACGCAAGACGCAGATCTTATCCTTCTATTTTGAAGTGCAATTCTAAGAGGTGCAGATGCTGTGATTATTTCAATTGTAATTCTGTCATTAAATCCACAGTTAACGGTAGAACTGTTTCTGTTAACATTAATAATGATATAGACTGACAAACTGATAATGTTGTTTACGTTTTAACTTGAAATTCTAATAACTGTGGAATTCAATATGTAGGTCAAACAGGTCGCCCCTTAAAACACGTTTTGGACAACATTGCTCGAAAATTCGAAACAACAGCAAATTCAAAAATTTTTATACCAGCATTTTAAACATTCAGGACAAAGTTTACAAAATATTTCCGTTCAACCAGTAGAAAAACTTACATTTGACAGCGCTGCATCAAGAGCATTTAAAATTAGGGCCAGACTCATTTCGGAACAAAAATGGATTAAAAAATTACAATTGCATACCCACTTGGTTTAAATGATAATATTTATCAGAAAGGAAACATTTCTAAAAATCCTGATTATGACGTCTTTGAATTGCTTGAATTACGCAAAAGAAAATCGAGGTCGCACGGAAGCAGAACTAATGGAAATATGAAAAGAAAATCACGTATTCGTTGTTCTATTAATGACCTACATATCATTTTAAAACAATCTGGCAGACACGCTATGCTATCTAGGTTGGCTTCTCTTTCTATATCAAGTCTGCAGAAACTGGATGAGGAAGCCGACGACATCGTCATAAGAACCCATCCTTTTTACGAGGTTTTCTAGTCTGATTCAGTGTTATACTCGGCATGTTCTCAGGCCACACATTGACTTGGAATCTGACCATCAAAGACATTTCCTTAAAATTTCTTTTTTAAATAAAGGAATAGATTTTATTGACCTTCCTAGTATATTTAAAGATAAAACAGTTCAATCGTCTGTTCCTAATTATTTTAAGAATACTGAATCGCCTAAGGTTTGTTATAAATACAACAAACCAACTGGAAATACAATTTTTAATTACAATAAAATTACCTCTGATTTACAGATCATTGATAATACACCAAAATCTTGAGAGTGTTTAACTTCTAAATATTGCTATAAGCCTGTCGGTCATATTGTTACCGGTGATCTTAATGTAATCAAAGACTCTAGAATTCGTAATTTAATTTCTAAAGGTCCCAAATATAGAATTCCATCCAAAATTGATTTTAATGATGTCGTGCAGAAATTGCCGAGTCTTTAAACCTATTTTGCAATAAATGATGCAAAAGAGAACATGGAAAAACTGGAAAAAACACATATTTAAAAATAATAGACACTCGTATATCATTTTATGAAAGAAACATTGCTTTATTACCACCTCGACCTCGTTTTAACTTTCGTTATTTGAAAAAAGGAATTCAAGACTTTCATAACAAATTTGTTTTAACACCTGCTGATAAGGCTTCTAATAATGTTATTTTAGTGTGACGGATACACTATATTAATAATCAAACTAAAGAACTGAACAGTACTAATGCTTATATAGTAACTTAATTTTAAGCTTTATAGTGAAAGTATAACATCGTTTTCTTTATGGCAGTTCCACATACTTTCACTTACATTTTGATAGGTTGATAAAGAGTGACTGTATTGTTTTTGAAAAATAAACCTAGCCATGACCTTGATGGTCAGATTCCAAGTCAATGTGTGGCCTGAGAACATGCCGAGTATAACATTGAATAAGACTAGCAACCTCGTAAAAAGGATGGGTTCTTATGACGATGTCGTCGGCTTCATCATTTAGGAGCGTAGTAAATCCTTAAATTGTGAGAAATTACTTTGTATCCTATAATGAATACAAATCAATACAAATAGTTTTGGCATTTCTTCATCATAATGCATGTTACCATATCAACCATCTTTTCCATTATTTTTCCAGCTAGTTATCATTTTATTTAAAAGGAAAACTCGTTTATTTTCAAATTATTCACTACATTTAATGCAAACTTGTAAATGTTCAGTAAACAAATTTCAACATTAACCCCATGCCAAATCATTTCCGGTATATTTCATTTCAAACCTCTCTCCTTGTATACAACGCGTTCCACAATTACATGTAATACACACGCACATCTTTCAACGTTCAATACTCTTTGCTAATAAAATACAAGAATATATTATCACTTAATTGTTTCTCTGTTTAAAAACAATCCATAACCTGCATGAACTCTTACACCCAACATCTTTTAAATGTCGCCCACACATAACACATCTGTGTTATACTGTTCTTGTTATAAAAACATTGAACTTCATAAGCGTGGAACAGCAAGCAAATGACATCATTGTAGTATGCATTATAGCTGGTGTTCTAATTCACCAAAACGAGCATAAAATACCGCAAATTAAATGTGACAAAACTAATTTGCTGTGGTTATAAAGAGGTCTAAATAAGTAGTGTGTGTCTGTGGTAGAATAAAAAAAGGCTTTATCAAGTGTTTATCAATAATTGCGAACGAGCATTATTCTTTCAGTACATCTGTAAAGTAGCTGTTACCGTGTGATTGGTTCTTGTCGCATAATGTATTTAACGTCCATTTATTAAAAATAAATTAGTTCACATGTGAACTAATTTATTTTTAATAAATTTTACATGTTCGTGTACCATATCGCTGATCATAAACATCCAGTGCATCCATTTCATATGATTAAACAATTAAGAGAGGGCACATGTTGTAAGCATTTTATGCCATAACCATTTTAATTTTCTAGTTACTATTCCTGTATATGTGTATATTACGGTACAAAGGATAGAAAATAAACTATAGTATACAATTCAGACATTAAAACGTCTGCAGACGTTTAAACACAGTACGATAAATGAAATGAGAGAACTCCATCAATGTTAAATATCAGTTTTATATCCCACAATCCCCGCATAATGCAATATCCTGCTAAAATACATAAAATCACCCAAGCCTTTGCTACTGATGATAATGGTTTGCCATACGATTATAAATCAGAAATTCTACCAGTTCTCCTTGGGGGAAAAACAAATATCAAACAGTTACCACGTTTTAAACCTCATCCAAAAGTAAAACTGAATGAATGTATATTTAGATACACGCTCTTTAACATTAGCCAGATAGTGGCGCCCTAAGTGGAATCGTCAGTGTTTTCTAAACAGAGGATAACAATAAGGAAAGATTATCTTGAATTTGACGCCGTTGCCAGTGATTATACTGATGTAACAGTCACAAGTACTGTTTTTACTATTTGCCCTACGTGTCATCCTACTATTAGCAGCTCGTTTGCATTTATTTATGCTACTGCTAGCCGTAATAATACTGCAGCTGCATTTAGTGCTTTTACTTTTATTGCTTACTGCTGCATTATTATTACTTCTCATACATGTAACATGATTCTGTTACTGCCAGGGATTATAGTGTTGTTTCTGACGTTACCGCAAACAGTTACCACGGTAGTAAAACCTCGGGTTATCATCTTTTCGAACAAACAGTTACCACGGTAGTAAAACATCGGGTTATCATCTTTTCGAACAAACAGTTACCACGGTAGTAAAACATCGGGTTATCATCTTTTCGAATTGATCGTGATTTGAAATTGATCATGATATAAACTCAAGTTCTCCTTTCTGTCTTCTTTACAGCTGTATGAGACTGTGTTTTCTGAATGTGGCTACTTTTGATATGCATAAGTTACAAGTTACCGGTTCTCGATCCAAGCTGTGGTCGAATGGCAGTAACCAGCAGTATGAACATATCATTTTTTTATGTAATGGTATTTTGTCTTTGAAAATTACAAGTTATACACATTCAGCACTAAAACTTTGTGATATAACAAGAGCAGATATTTATTTTTTCCTTGCTAACATTGCGAATAGGTCCAATGCCATCTGTGCTGAACAGTCGGCGAAGGTGAAGAGCTTCCGTTGCCGAAAGGAAGCCTTTCACGCATTGCAAGCTTTTTAAAAGAGTAATATTTTTATACGAACACTAACGTAGCCAGCGCCGTCCCTGACAAAGACATTCCAACCAAACTTACGACAATGCTACCCCATTTCAAACACAAGTTTCCGTTTCTAGATCCGAGCTCTGGTAGAAAGGCAGTAAACAAGCTTTGTATCCGTGGTTTCACATTGACATTTTCTATAAAATTGCAGGGTATTTACATTCAGAAATAAAACTTTGTGATTAAACAGGAGCAGATATTCATTCTGTTGTTACTGCCAGCAGTTGTAGTGCCGTTACTGCTGTCACTACCAGATATGTTAACAAAACCTTATCTAGAACAAAGCAAAGGCAGCAAATTTTCCATCAATTGAAAATCTTGTATACTCTTGTGTATGTAACACCCCAGTTACACAGAGCCATCAGTGATTTATCGGGTTTCTTTTAGCCAAATTATGGAGTAAACCGATGACAAGGGATTGAACACCTATATCAAATATTGGTCACCTGTTTTCCACCTATCAACTGCTGTTGGGGAAAGATGAGTTTCATCGGTGAAAAATTACCTATCTGGAATTTTAGACATTTAAAATTCTCGATCGATGAAAATACTTTACAAATAACCGATTGACAACCTGTCCACAACCGATCATCACTGATTGACAACCTGTCTACAACCGATCATCACCGATCGACAACCTATCCACAGCCGATATCGCTGATCGACAACCTGACAACCTGTCTAAAACCGCTATCTCCGATGGGCCATATGATAAGCAACCGATCAAGGTTTAATTACTACCGATAGAAAAATGATGAGAAATAAAGTGTAACAGCAACACATGAAATATAGGTTAACACTTGTCAATCAACGATGGCTGTTTACACAGAAAACCGGAAATAAAATAACGTATGACAACCGATCAAATCAGCGAGCAACTTGAAATAAAATAAAATAACAGAGACCAGAGCCCCGGAGTCAAATCAGCAAAAGCACGATGACAGGGATAAAAGATACAAATTGAGCTTCTATGTTCTTTGAAGAAAAGATTTCCCCATAAACCTTCGTAAACTCTTAAACCCCTGCCATCGACAAACAAAATGCGCTCGTTAAATGTATTTTCTAGTTAGCGTAATATTTTTCGGCTTTAGCTGTCTAAGCTCTCGTTTGACATAGTTTTTCGACCAATGAAATGTTGTAAATAAAACTTATTAAACAGCGGGAAAATCAACAAGATTATTTCGATTTGTTGTTAGTGGGTGTTGTTTACGATTACAGTAACGACTTTATATTTTGCGTAAGTATTTAGATCTACGTGGCATTTACATATTCGGGCATTTTCGTTTTTAAAAGCAATAATTGTATCGGAGAAAAACACAAGTTTATATGGACTATTCATGGGTGTCAGGTAAACACAAGGCGTTCAATACACTGTCATTGAAGTGCAGATATTTCTTGTTCTTACTGGTACCTTTCTAGTTACTTTGATACTGATTATTAATTTCAAGTCCAGAAACACAAATGTGTTTGGTGTGGTGGTTATCACACTAGGGTTCAATACTCGGGAGGGACACCATTTTTTAATGTTAATTAACGTAAAAGTTGTTAGATTTCGCTCTTGTTACGAGTTGTTTTTATTTGTTTTTATTATATTTCCTAAACAATTATTCATCTTGAGTTCTAACTCTATAAGAGGTATTTTTGCAATTGAATAAATGTAGATGAAGACTTAATGTAAGACATTGCTTCTTCAATCGACATATTATCACCAGACGAAATTGTTGCTTTAACATTTTTGGACAGACACTTTCAATTAAATGAAATTATTTCCGTTTCGAATAATACGAACTTGACGGTAATTGTCAGTGTGGAGGGAAAAGGTGCGTGTATCTCGTGCGATTAGGCTATTTAAGTGTTGGTTTTATCTGTGTACACCATTCGAGGCGTTTCTATTCAGCGGTAAACATGTCGGCAAGGAGAAGAACACATTTATGTAGCAGATTACTCGGAGAGTTGCCAACGCTTTTTTAAAACTTGATGCAGTGAACTGAAGGTTTAAAGTTTGAGACAGAATAGGCAGCACAGAGTGTCAGAATAAAGCTTTATCGACGCATTAAAAGATGACGTGGCAGTCAACAAGGACATGTGGCAACAGGGAGTTTTCTCCAATAGAAAGTAATTGGTTGCAGTCAGAAGTAGGGCACTTCGCCAGTAGTTGCGCCGCTGCTGATTTAACAGGAACCGAAGCGATGGGAGCCAAAAACTAAGATTTTTGTGATAAGTACCTTTTTATTGCATCGGCTTTTGTTTAATTAGAAAACCGGGTATCTTCTTTGGTTTGAAAATATTGTAACTGTTGTGGACCATTTTGTAAAAGGAAGATTAAAATGCTGCTTGCTTGGCTTTTTGTATAGAAATCATTTAAGTCGAAAAAGAAGTTATAGACATCGGTTATTTCAGTTTGCGGTAAATGGAAATCGTGATTTGGCATGAGGGAAGCAAGACCAGTAATTCTAAAATAGCTGTTTTTCATATTGAATGAAGTGTTGTAATAGAGGCCGAATGTAATTGTAATTATGAGTTAAGAAGTGAATGTACATTTTAACAAGAGAACTTAATGTTACATTTATTTTAAACATGTAAACAGCGATGTTAGCGAGCTGTATGTTAAGCCGGTAATTTGTTAACAGTGATAGTGAAAATACTAATTTTTTTTGCTTACAGTCATGCCGTTTAACAATCAGATGATTTTCATAAAAACATGACTAGTAATGACGGATAGATTTACCGTTATAAGTTCAGTTGCACATGGAAAGCGTGTACAATATACAGTATACTCCTTTCTCTTTAAGGATATAATTAAGTTTGGTTATGCGTTTTCATTTGATTCTTGAAACATAGCCTACGACTCTCACATTAAATACAGTCAGTTGTAAGAAATGGTAAATTTGGAGAATATGCCATTTGATCTGTTTGAAATATTGAGACCATAATGTAAACCATGTGTATAATATTTACAGATACATGTAGTTCTTCCGGTACGATCACGTAATGGTTGCTTTTGTACGTATTTGTTACTCTTGCTTACATGGTTTTTATTTATATTAATATAGGACGTCTTTCATACTGAAAGGAGGTTGCAAGTGCTTTTCCACGCCAGCTTCGAAGATCCTGATGCTGTTGTCTGGTGTCAAGGACGCTTTGTATTCTGGAAGGGAAGAATCTAAAGTTTGTAATTTTACTTTAACGTTCATAAATTTTCAACAATGGTTAAAATTAAACCATTTATACAGTCTGTAATTTTCGTCGGTAACGAGAGCCATGTAATTATCGAAGATTATTCGGAAAAAAGGTTAGTTAATCAAAAATAAACCTGATATTTTGATTGTGGAATCATATAGTAGACGTTTGTTAATCCGTGTAAGGATTATTGGTTGAAAATGTGTCTCTCTGGATGTATTCGTTAGAAAGCTATTACATTTTTATTACATATTACTGAAAGGGCTAAACCTTAATTTAAACTTCGCTTTGGAAGGCAGTTTCTTATGAGATTTCAGAGATGTGATTTGATCTATTTTAGCACTTGCTGTTTTCTTTAGAATACGTGAAGTACTGGGTATTCGCTTTGGAAAGCAGTTTCTTATGAGATTTCAGAGATGTGAATTAATCTATTTTAGCATTTGCTGTTTTCTTTAGAATACATGAAGTACTGGATATCTAAGTGTCGGACATTAAGTTTTTCTGAATTTTTTGTGGACTTTTATATTTTACATTTCTAATTGAAAACAGATGTTTTAGACTTTTATAGTGATATTTAAATAAAAATCGGAATTAAATTTTATAGATCTCTAAATGTTTGGTAAATATTGCAATGAAGGTTCTTTTAGAGAATGTAATTAACAGCTTTCTTATTCAATCTTTGATGAATTTTCAAAGCAAAAACTGAGATTTTCAATGTATGATAAGAATAACTTTGGATTACATTTGCTTTCGGTCCGGAGAAGCTACGGTGAGTGCAAATAATAAGACTAGTGAGAGACACTCAGTGATAAATGCGAAAGACAGCTTGTACACAGACTTTTAGTATCGCTGAGTTTGGATTTGTAATGTTGAAATTGAAATATTGTTTTTTAATTTAAGCATTATTGAGAAAATGCTACCAATTTTAATATCATCGACTTAGAAAGTTTTGTTTTTGAATAGAATATTATAGGAAGTTACATGGTTAAAAGTAACGATCGCTAAATGTAAATGTTATTCTAGAGTTATTTTATTTCAATATAACACTTAGTGCTTTTGTTGTCAGAAACAGTGCCTATATGCGTTGTTTTTTGTTCGACACACGGCCCAAGGTGCCAGTGTTGTGTGGCCCCAGGTACCCAGTTTTGTGTTGTATGTACGAGAACACGGCCCCCGGTGCCGATGGTGTGTGGCCCCCGGTGCCAGCTGTGTTGTGTATGAGCTGTTGACGTTTATTTGCAATGTAATTAATGTAACATGTGAATTATTCCTTGTTTTGTTGTGTTAATTTAAAGCCAGTTATTTTTGTTCGTCTTGTATACGTTTGAAATAACGGTCCTTTGTGTTATTGTTGTGTGGTTTTATGTTGAAATTGTGCATGGTGTTTACATACAGATGACGTTGATTGTGTTTTGTTTTTTTTTGGTGTGTTTGATATGTCTCTTGTATTTATTGCTGTGTGATCAGTGTTTTCTGTGTTGTATTTGTGTTTGATGCTCCGTCCCTGATGCTGTTGTGTCAAAGCAGTTCATGTGGTTTATGAATATTCAGTTGATATAAGATCCTTTTAATTTTGTAAATAATGCATTTATGGCTTTTGAGATGATGTAATTAACAGCATTGTATTCAATCTTTAATGGTATTTTTGTAAAGCCAAAGCTGAAAATTTCGGTGTAAGGATAAGAATAACTTTGGATTTAATTTCGGTCCGGAAAGGTTTACGCAAATGATGAAACCAGTGAGATACTCTCAGTGACATGGCAAATGTGAAAGACACTTTGCAGGCAGACTTTTAGTATCGTTGAGTCTGGATTTGAAATGTAGTAAATTTTATTGTTTGAATTACGCATCGCTGAGAAAATGCTACCAATTTTAATGTCAACGATTAAGAAATTATTATTTTAATGAATAGAATATTTTGGAAAGTTACATTGTTAAATAGTCAAGAATATTAAATTTTAATGTTTTTCTAGAGATGCTTTATTTCAAGATCAAACTGAGTGCTACTGGTGTGTGATACCGTGCTTATATGTGTTGTATTTGACACACGGCCCACGGTGCCAAAGTTTATGTTGTATGTGTTTCAGAACACGGCCCCCGGTGCCGTTGTTGTGTGGCCCCCGGCCAAGTATTTTGTGTTTTATGTGTTTGAGAACACGGCCCCCGGTGCCGTTGTTGTGTGGCCCCTGGTGCCAAGTATTTTGTGTTTTATGTGTTTGAGAACGCGGCCCCCGGTGCCGTTGTTGTGTGGCCCCCGGTGCCAAGTATTTTGTGTTTTATGGGTTTGAGATCACGGCCCCCGGTGCCGTTGTTGTGTGGCCCCCGGTGCCAAGTATTTGTGTTTTATGTGTTTGAGATCACGGCCCCCGGTGCCGTTGTTGTGTGGCCCCCGGTGCCAAGTATTTGTGTTTTATGTGTTTGAGATCACGGCCCCCGGTTCCGTTGTTGTGTGGCCCCCGGTGCCAAGTATTTTGTGTTTTATGTGTTTGAGAACACGGCCCCCGGTGCCGTTGTTGTGTGGCCCCCGGTGCCAAGTATTTTGTGTTTTATGTGTTTGAGAACACGGCCCCCGGTGCCGTTGTTGTGTGGCCCCCGGTGCCAAGTATTTTGTGTTTTATGTGTTTGAGATCACGGCCCCCGGTGCCGTTGTTGTGTGGCCCCCGGTGCCAAGTATGTTGTATACGAACTGTTGCTGTTTGTTTGCAGTGTCAGTTATGTAGTCTTTGCAGTTTTCTTGTTTGTTGAATAAAATTGTAGCCAGTTCTTGCTGTCGCGTTGTATACGAACTGTTGCTGTTTGTTTGCAGTATCAGTTATGTAGCCTGTGCAGTTTTCTTGTTTGTTGAGTAAAATTGTAGTCAGTTCTTGTTATGGTCTTATATATATGTTAATGTGTCTGGTTTTTTACGCACACAGATGCCGTTGGTTTGTGATTAAGCCTTGTGCTAATTGTGTAATATGTGTTTAATATGTTCCCTGAACTCAATGTTGTGTGGTTCGTGGTGTCTGTGTTGTATTTGTGTTTGATACACGTTCTCTGGTGCCGTTGTGTATCAAATAAGTACATTTGTAGTTAATGTGGTTTTTGAATATTCAGTTTCTTTGTAGATTGATGACACGATCCTGAGACCTACTTTGGTGTAGACCTGTTGTTAACAAAACAAGTGCTTAACATTGTTTTTTGACAGTGGCTGAGGTGTCCGTGATGGTTCCAGACTATTTGGTGAAGTTATATATTAGTAAATTTGTTTTCGTTTTTTTTTGTTGATAGTATGAAGTACAATCTTTTCAAAGGTTGAAACGACGCATGCAAGTTACAAAAAGTGTGACAATTTAAGATTTTTATAAATGTAAATGCCTTTCAACTGCAGTGCTCATATGTTGTCTCTCTTTGTTTGATTCGATATTACCGCTGAATACAACGACCTATTCCTAGTTTTTGTTTGTGTTTTTTACGTATAATGAGATAAGGAAATAATTGATTTACTCACGTTAAAGTGAGTAATTTATATGTTTTCATGACTCGGTCGCTTAATCCGTAGGCCCTACTAAGAAGGCAAGGACGGTTCGTCAACAGCTATAAAAAGTAAAATAAAATTACTTAACTGTGTCTGCTCTGCCGCTCCATATTTCTTATATTAAAAATCTTTTCCATCAACGCTGTTTATCTTTTTAAAGATATTTTTTGTTGTAATAGTGAAGTAATGGACAATGTGGTAATAAAATCATACTTTTAACCCGAGGGAAACTTGCAGTCTTTCGCTCTGTGTTGTGTTGTATAGTGTACTGTTTAATTTACATATACATGTACAATTGCAGACATCATACAGTGTAGTATTATATTCATCTAATAAGGTTAACATCTTTCAGATTTAATAATGTTTAGTAAAACAACATAATTTCTTCGTATAGTATGTCTTTTAATTCTAAGTAGTCATATCATAATATAGTTGGCAGTTTCAATTTCATTTTCAAATTTTATTTCTTTAGTCAACCACTGTAAAATATTCCAAACTATTTTATTTTACTCAGTTATGATTAGAGATAAAATTATGTATTGTTTAGTTATGGAGCTACCTTAAATTTTGGGGTATTGGGTGATGTGACTTCGGCAATTTCGGTATACTTTTTACCAAAACGCTAGCTATTTTTATAAATCACTCATGATATGACCGTTTTTACCAAGAACAACTAGTTCTGCAGGTAATAAATGCTCATTTTTAAAGAAATTTGTTTAAAACTTTAAAAAAATCTTGTTTGAAACCTTGAACAAATGTTGTTTTTTTCGATATACAAAGACAAGTCTGTGAATAAAATAGTGAAAATGCAAAAGGTTCACGGTATTTTTTTAAATGTATATTATAGTTACTATTATATAAATGGTACAAACAGATCACAGATCAAGTATGAATGTTTCCCCTTTAGGAGAAGACCTCCTTAAAATTTGAACTTAAACATCAGTTATCTTTTAGATTGGTCGGTTAAAATGCAAGTTAGTGTCCCAGTTTACTTGACCAAGAATTCAAATGTCAGGAATTTTTGTCGTGAAAGCTAAAAATATTCTCACAATAAAACCTGAAATTAAACATAGCATCTTTCTATCTCTCTTAATGTATCAGGAGAGAAGCAACGATACTCTATCTGTTTTTAAATTGTCTAATTATTTTTTTAGAAAGAGGCTTGTGAAGACCGCAATTGATCAGCCATGTGACAACTGAATTTCGTGTAAATTCTGTTATTTATTGCAGTAAATTGACTAAGAGCTATTTAAGGACAGAAGTTAATTAATCATTCTTTATCAGTGAAGCTCTTACACACGATACATTATGGCATACTTGACCTATATATGCTATATCTGAAAGAAAAAGTATAATAATTAATTGTGTTTTATGACGGAGATTTATACACTTTCGTACTTTGCAACACTCACGAAATCGTTCATTCTTATTTTGATTCCATACTCTCCAATGACCATCATAAAAACATCTTACATTAAGCTTAGGCGGTATGTAACGGTGAGTCTGTCCGGCCAGCAAACATCCGAGGGCACATTGCTTTTCGTCATTACTCATATAAAAAGGGGCCGAGACGGTGTTTGGATGGTGTGTGGTGCCTTTTACATCCAATACATTACTGATAACTGGGGTGGAACTAAAACAATTCAAATTTCTACCTTCTCTCTTTTATCTATATTTGGTCTTAGTGACGATCATTGGTTTAAGTGTGGTTTTATGTTATTGGTGACACTTATGAATACAACAGTGTATGAATTGACAACATAATACACATCTAGCAAAATACACTTGCACGTACAGCGAGTAAGTATTCAGTCTGTAACTTGACAATCTTTGGAAAATTAATATCATGGTATTAAAATAAAAAAGGCATAGGTACTTGCACATTTGAATAGATGAAAGGGAACTTTAAAAACAACCTAACACGATAGTTCAGGCTCAGTGTGATCGAGCCAACAAACAACAAAGTACATGCATGACAAAGACAAAGACGCTGACCATAAAGTGAACCATAAGTTCAAAAATAACGAATTGTATTTCAAAAGGTAGCAAGAGTGAATTGACCAAAATAATACTACAATAGAGTAGCAGTGATTTGGAACATTAACAACATCGTAAAAAAGTGACAAAAGGCTATGTTACTTTTATAAGCGACGTCCGTAGCAAAAATAGCAAATAGAAGTGATATTATCAAACATAAAATGAAAGGAATAAAACAACATACCGAACTCACTGTTCAGATTTTCGACTTATTGTTCGTTAGTTTAATGATGTTCGTGTTGTATGCACATTAAGACTGTAAAAATTACTCTCTCACAAATTTTAATTCCGACTTTCAGACAGAAATCTGTAATAAACTTAATGGAACATATAAACTTGTCATAAATTGTGTTATTACAATAAGACAGCCGCTGAATACAGAACTGTCAGAGCTGACAGAAGCATGATAATTTGTCACTGGTGGTTAGTGTAATACTTAAGGTTGTATTATATGTATTATTAGATGGAGACCCGCGCAAGCGCGGGCTTGGAGTATCTACCTTTTTGCATTAGAATGGCATGCCTGTTATGCGATAGAAGACCATTATCTTATTTTAATATCTGTAAACTGACTTATCAACTACATTTGATTATGTTCAAATGTTTTTAAAACCTAAGTGTTTAAAAGGGCGTGTTGATGAGAATAGTGAACCGCCGCAAGATGTTCAGATGCTTTACACGGAAAAGTTTCATAAAAATCCAGTTTTATTATTCTTCAACAGCAGACATCACCATGTCTATAATATTACTGTAGTTAAGTCCAACACACACAAACAACATGTAGATAATCTATTAAGTACTAATCGTCGTGCCACATCGGTGACTTTTCAAAAATTTTGTGCCACCCAATTTTAAAACATATTTCATATTGACCAGGCTATTCATGTACAGTTGATGCATTCATACATGAATAAGCATGCTAACTATATACCTTCTTGATCTTTACGACGTGATAATTTACTTTGTTATCTGACAATTTTGTTAATATAAAGATCCAAAAGCTCTTTCCACAGATTGGCATGTTGCATATTAAAACTTATTTCTGTAGCAGTTGTATTTGTTATTACTTAAGTAATAAAACAAAGAAGTTAATGATACAAAAAATGACTACATATGCACAAAACAATTGACACTTCAAGACTATCAATTTCTGATTATGACTGGGAGTTTCGTTACATAAAAGAATGCACTATTCGTTTAAATAAATTTAGCAAAATCTATTTGTAGCATTTCTATTTTCTATTTTTAGCCTAAGGTTTTTTCAGGCACATTTTTAGGTTATTTTCTCTATTTTCGTACATATCTGTGCTTATTTCAAACTAGACTGTGTCCTCGGGACACTGCTGCCCCCACTGCTGCAACATCATTTGTAACAAAATTGTGTACCAGGTATTAACAACATGTAGTGAGCATGATTAGTAAATGAGGAGTAAAGGCCACAAAATTTATGGATAAACATAAACAAAGGGCCATAACTCTGGTCAGATTGGTTGCAAGATAATGTTCTTTACAACATTCTACACATCATGTCTAATCATCTGTGAAAGTTTGAAAGAAATCAGCAAATAGAAAATGTGGAGTTGATGCTACAAAATTTTGTAAGTGAAATTAACAAAGGGCCATAACTGGTAAAAATGGCCCCAGGAATAAATCTTTTCTTAATGATACACATTCAGCTTGATCATCTGTGCAAGTTTGAAAGAAATCCGTCCAATAGTAAATGAAGAGTTGATGCCACAAGATTTTATCACTAAAATAAACAAAGGGCCATAACTCTGGTAAAAATGGCCATAGGAAAAAATATTTTCTTTACAATCATCTACACATCTTGCTTAATCATCTGTGCAAATTTGAAAGAAATCCCTTAGAAAGTAAATGAGGAGTTGATGCCAGAAGATTTAATAACTGAAATTAACAAAGGGGCATAACTCTAGTAAAAACTGCTGTCAGGCTCTGGTAAAAATGGTCGCAGGAAAAAATCCTCATAAGGGTCATAACTCTGGTAAGAATGGTCGCAGTAAAATATCCTTTCTTTACAATCATCTACACAACCTACTTGATCATTTGTGCAAGTTTGAAAGAAATCCGCCTTATAGTTTAGGAGGAGTTTACGCCACAACGTTTAATTACTGAAATTATAAGAGGGGCATAACTCTAGTAAAAATTGCTGTAAGAAAGATTTTTTTCTTTACGATCATCTACACATCATGCTTGATCATCTGTGCAACTTTGAAAGAAATCCTTTAGATAGTAAATGAGGAGTTGATGCCATAAGATTTAATTACTGAAATTAACAAAGGGGCATAACTCTTGTTAAAACTGCTGTCAGGCTCTGGTAAAAATGGTCGCAGGAAAAAATCCTCTCTTTACGATCATCTACACATCCTGCTTGATCATCTGTTTAATTTTAAAAGAAATCTTCCTAATAGTTAAGGAGTTGTAGCCACAAGATTTGGGGACGTACGTACGGACGTACGTATGTACGGACGAGTGCACCCCATATGCCTCCCGCTGTGTGGGGAGCATAAAAATGAAATGTCGACATTAGACGCTTACATTAAAGTGTTTCGGCGGCATAGAACAGAATAGCGTGAGATCATGCGGTTTCTCCGACAAAATATTTTTTCCGTATGAAAGATAAGTACACTCCTCATAAATGAAACATAACTAAACAATCGCACTATAATCGCAGAATTGGATAGATTTGTCCCAACAAGTGTCAAGCGATCAATAATTATAAATATTGATATTGAGAAGAGCATAATTGTGTCGCCTGCGATAGCATGTACACACATACACGGTGGCGAATCAGGACGGTGCCTTGTTGTGCGAATTGCGTTTCATCTGGCCTTGTTGTCTCGTACAACAGCGCCTCGTAAGCTTTTTATCAAAATTGTATGTAACATTTATTGCAAAATCATCATTTTCTTTTTACCATCGTTACTTTGATTTAAAAGAAAAATGTGACGGAACATGTTATCGTTTTTTTACCGGTTTTAAGTACTAAAGAAAGCAGAAGGATATGGATTGTTTCAGAAAAGCTTGTTATTTGTCGATGTGTATTGACCCACTTGTATTAAGTTTTGTTGTCAGTAATTTACAAGGGAGGTTTTAACGATTTTAACACATTTGACTCGTCCATTTTATTTCCGATATTTCACTTGTGTAAAACAGTCTTGACATCGGGCACGGCTATTCCTAAATACCGGTCGGTATAAAATTATAGATAATGTGTAAATACAATAATGTAAAACATAAATGTCAAATTTTACAACGGAGAAAAGTGGTACACCTATGCAATTGTTCAGCCGTTTTTACTTGACTCAAAATGATACAATATTAGATGGAATCTTTTTGCTGGTTTAAAATTTAACCCTGTTTTTTTTGTAAAGGGAGTAAATCGAGTTTTAGTTGTTGTTGTTTTTTCATTGCAGAACCGCGAAAGCTCCGTCGAGCTCTACGATTTTCATTCTGAAAGCTGGATAATAATAATAATGCCTTGATTTTGATTACTAAAGTAGAACAAATAATCAGCTTAACGCTGTCTACTGTAGAATACTGAACTAACCCCCCCCCCCCCCCCCCAGATGTCTTCAAAAAGTTCAGAATTGTTTAAATTATGTCACGTCTATCACATATCAAACACATTTTCTCACAATTCGGATATTTAAATTTCTTATAAAAATTTAACAACCAAAATTACGAAAAAACATATTTCACAACGTCAATCCGCAGTATGTGCGCTCAAACCAAGCAAAACATTAGACAGGTCTCAGATTTTATCACTTGTACCAGTCCATTGGATTTTATCACTTGTACCCGTCCTCTGATAGATGCGAAATGGACGAGTTTATTGAAAAAAAACAACAACATCGCCACAGGCTACTGCCTTGTAACCTGCTGGTGTCGTACATAAATATACAGAATATGCGTAATAATCGTAGGCATATTAAGTTGCAGTCTTATTTTTATTTGATGCTTATATTGTCAAATGTTCATTAAATTTCAAGGTTCAAAGCCGAGAAATTATTTCAAAGCGATATCAGACCTCATGACACTTTAAGAATAACCGATAATGCTTATAATGAAATATGTATATCACTAAACTGCCCATTAAATCGGTGTCCGCGCCGGGTAGGGGGCACATGCCCCCGGTGCCCCCGCTGGATTTGCCCCTGAACTTTTTCTTCCATTTCAATATTGAAAATCAGAATGATATTTTTTAGCGTTATCGAACCAGGTAACAATATATCGAAGCAAAAAGGTGCCTTTGTATTTTAGGCACATATAGGCAACCGTTGTCTGAAAATCAATGATACTGCTTCTGCATCAACAGGCGCAGTTTCTGAGAAAACAAAAACAAGCGTTGATCTTCTGAATGAATCAACCTGTGTTTAATGCACCAACCACTTATTTTACTAGCTTACAGACAGAGTACCGACTTAAATTATATTCTAACAACTCCATATCATAAAAGTTATAAATTTATCAGTAAAAATCAACATTTTCGGCGAGACCCAATGCATTTTGTAAAGAAGTGGCTATCTTTTTTCTACTTTATAAGATTACCACGAAATTTACTGACCTGAAATGACAAGTGCAGCAACAGTTAACATCGTTGAAGTTCCGTGACATTGAGATTTTTTCTACTTACATTGTATAAATGGGAGTTTTTTGTCCGGAAGTTTATCACATCGTGAGATAGCAACGTCGTGGCGCCGTTGTAAGGGACAACAAAGCAACACGAAACGTAATTCGCACAACGAGGCACCGTCCTGATTCGTCACCGTGAAAAAGTGATCCTTTAGTCCAGCGACGTCGTCGTCCAAGTCCGGTAGTCCCCAACTTTGACATGAAACGTAATGTTGCTTTGAAAGTTCTTGTCCTTTTTACATCATACTTGGAATATATTATCATCAAAAAAGCCGTTGGTGATAACAAGTATGATAACTTCTCTTTCGCTATTGTTTTTGTTATGCCCCTTTCAAATGCTATTCCGAGGAACACCAAATTCTAGTTAAATGAAAAAAGTTAAAGACAGGATAAACAAAAACAAGGTGAATTGCTTCGACATTTGAGCAAATGTCAATTTCATATCGATGTGAATCCACGGGCTATGAAAGAAATGATGAATTTATAAGATGAAGGTTTATTTTCTTTTTACCATACGTTACTCCAAGCACGCCTTTAATCGATGACAATATAAATCAGTTATTTAACTAGAAACGGCCAGTACATATACTACTCAAACTCTAATAAGCACCAAGAATATTAGTGTACATACCTTAGCTATATGCCATTCATTATTTCTATATATTTGTTTTAACGCACCTGATTAGTGACTTATAAACAAATATAGACAGATGCTTTTACAACTGCAATGTGTTTTAGGGTTTATTTAGAATTTGAATGGGATGGTGTTTAAGATGGGTATGTTGTTGGATGGACAAAATATCAATTTTTGCCAAATTCATCTATGGATGTCTGCATCCGATAAATGCCCTCTAACCTTCACATTTGCCGTAATGTAATCATAAACATTCAGTCTTTCAAGTAAAACTAATGATGGAGTACCCTTAAAATGTCGGATATAAGTATGCAGCTTAAGTCAAACACTATGAAAATACAGGGTTACCTCGAATGTCATTCAAGGTTATGTGTACAGTGTGCACCTTCTTCATACATAACTAAAATATTGCTAATATAAATAATTATTTGGGTCCTTGAAAAGGTATGTGAGGATATCATGAAAAGGGTATGTGGGAATTGTCGGTCATACATGTATTACCCGAGCAGTAGGCGATATAATAATAATGATTGACCAAACAAAAACCTCTTGTTTGCAATATATTTATAGTTTTACTCGTTACATATTTAAAATACACTTAGATATATAGTTTGATCTACATATATTGCTGGTATGGGTGCCATATACCCGAGCCTGAGAATGGCACGTTTAGTACATAATCTAATTTTTGGTATCCCAAACCTAAAAACACGTTATTTTGTATCATAGAACTAAACGTATAATATGCCTTGATAGAAGGCAACCCACCATGAGACAGACGTTAGAGTGTTGTGTTATGTTAAAAATCGTTTTGTGTTTTGTTATAAATGGCCGTTTTGGAAAATAAATATCTTTGGGTCATATGTACAAATGTTGCTAAATAAACTTATTGAAACATTTCAGACGAACGTTTTAGAAAGACTCCCAAGTACTTCAAGAACGTGTTCAAATCTTTAGTTAATAAGAGAGAGAGCACCATTACAATATGAACCGAAAGATAATATTCAAAATATATGTCACTTTGAAAGTCTAGTTATAATGAGTGTGTACTTCTCAATGCTTAGGCAAAATGTTTGTTTAATTTACTTCTGTATACACTCACACAAAGTTCTAATTGGTCACTTTTTGTCCTAATTTTTTATTAGAAAGACATTAATTCACTCTTTATTTATGATCATATGCCAATAGCAGTCTTCAACTTAAGCTTCAATCTTGTACTAAATGACTTTGGAACAGTTTGACGAGAGTTATCCTTAATTTTGCTAAGTGCATTTCTTGCATATAAAGGCCAAGCAAACAGCAGTTTGCTCTTAATTCCTTGTTTTGTTTTAATAAGACCCCTCATTGGTAGGAAAAACATAAAACCTGATTAATCAACAGCACATTTGTTTAAATAAACCACTTTCGAAGTATCCAATTTTAAAATTACCTCCCTTTCAATCAATTAAAGACTGTTCTAATTTTGACCCTGCGGTGTAAGTAAATGGTATTGGATTCATTTAAGAAAACAATCAATAAAGATTAAAAAGACATTAAATAATTGATTCCAAGACAAAACAGTTCGTTCAACAACCTTTCTTGACGTAGGGATGAAACGAAACTAGCATACATTGTAAACATATACAATTAATGACCAATTAGAACTTTGGTTGAGTGTATATACAAATACTGTTGTTTTTTCTCTTTATTTTCTGATTATCCTATAGTAAGCAATTTAAAGCAATAATTTCAATTAAGGTGTCTTGGACATCATTTGCCTAAACCAAACAATAAAACGCGTATTAATTTATGTTTCATTTTAATCCGTCCATACAAGGTGACGGATATTTTACTACTAATTGCCATGATCGCATTTCATCAAACCAATCTGCTTAATTTCATATAAATATTGGCGTTGTTTTCAATTAATTATATTTTACTTCAGATGCATTTTACTTTAAACAAACGATACAGAACTTGATGCATGTAAATATTTTAATGTAGCATATAAGAGTCACATTCGAGTTCTGACTAGGTCCAATGAAATGTAACCTACAGAGTAGACAAAACACATTAATAGTGATTGACACAAATCTTTTGTTTGCAATTTATTTATTTATATTTATTTTATTGAATTTTACTTTAAAACAAGCAATATAAGTAACCATACCATAACAAGTTTCATTACAATTCAGAAAGAGTCTATCAAATCCAGTGAAACCACCTGTGGATGAGACAAAGACAGTGCCAATTATTGACAAAGACAAAAGCTTTTATCTAAAACAAATGTTCTCTTTAACGAATCCACACAAACTGATTAAGTACAGTCGTGAAATTACTGCAGCTAATTGAAAATCATTAAATGTTCCTTTGTAATGGATTTATATGATCAGCGACTGACATCGTGTACGTTGGACGATTACCCTCAATACAACAGGTTAAAACATCATGATCGGTGTGCTACAACGTTGTTGCAGAACCATTTGAAATGTCAACTTACAAGAAAATACGTATTCGTTTTGCTTGGCCTGAACAACTCTTAGTGTGAAAATTGAACTTGGCGCAGTCGTGAGAAATATAAATGGGAATGCAGTTTTTGTTTTGGTTTCATATTATTATGAAATACTCGGATTGGTTCGAGCTAATCATCAGTTTCAATCTTTACATTTTTTTAATATGTCAATAGGTCAATGAAAGTATTTGCAAATTGAAAATGGTTTGAAAACATCTAGGTTCGGAAATATCTGAGATCAGCAAAGTATTCGATACGTTTTGTCTGAAAAAAATTGATAACAGCTTGAGATTCCAGTAGTATAAGAAAGGAAGTAGTAAGTTATGTGTGCTTAAAGGTTAGCAGTGTATTCCTTCAGATTAATGGTATAATAACTAATTCAAAGTTCAATTCAAAGACCAAACTTTTCAAAAAATATACATTCATAAGCTATATTTAAATCTAGTTATATATACCACACCCGTCAACCACCGGCAGATCCAGGAGCGGAGGCACATCCAGGCGCAGACTCGGTAAGTTTTTTTTTTTATTTTGACAGCGGTGTAAGAAATTATCATTTTCGCTAGTTTTGGTTCTTCTTGAAAAAAAATATCGGCTGATTTTAAAAGCTTAATGAATTCTGCACATATTCGTTGATTTCTGGACTGGTTGAAGGGATAATAAACATTTTATCGCGATTTAAATACGGAAGTTTGCGTTGAAATCTTGATGTTCTACGTTTGATAGCAAAGTGCTCAATATATTGGATAATCTGCATAAATCGATAAGCACTATTGACTAATTTAATCATTTAATAATAATCATTTAATTTAATAATTTAATCATTCCCCTGGCAACATGTGAAATATAAGCACAGACAGACTTTTCCAGAATTCGCTAGGGCTTAGTGAATAGAGCTGGGGTTTAATAATCGGCAGCTCCAGGGAGCAGAAGGGGAATTTATTGGCAGGGATCAGGAGCAGATATAATCGAGTACTGACAATCGTTTGATGTATTCATTCTATTTTACATCTTCCATAATAAAGTTTCTTGTCATACAGTGATAGTATTGTCAGTCAGTCTGTCTGTACACGTCATGTGTATACGTTATTTTAGTATTCAACGCACTTCAATTGTGAGTCAAAGTGACACATTTTTCCGTGATAGCCTTATTTATGAATTGTTTAAACATTATTAGTAATTGTAGTAGTAGAAGAATTCATTGAATTATTCATTATCTATGTAAAAACGTTCAGTTTCAACCAATCAAATTACTGGATATCTGGATAAATACGAATTCTAATATGCATAATGTTGAACCATGTGCAATTTACCTTTATTTCTTTTATTTCTGTTTGCAGAAACTTGAAGGATCTTAAGTTGGTATTATAATAGAAGAATTGACACGAACCTAACAAATCATAAATATTGATGGTGCTTTGCGTGACGTTTTACTTAAAGAGGCGTTGCTACAATAAAGACTTCTCACAATTTATTGTGCCTGTGCAAAGTGTTTTGACTTGCGATGAATTGTTGCGGCGAAAACATCGTGCAGTAATTCGCTTTGTCGTGAACGTTGCTGTTCCAAACAGCTATTAAAACATCTTACAATCACAAGATCTTCGGAAGATTTCTGTACGATTATATATTTGTTGGTGTAAGTGTAAGAAATGAATCAATATTTTATTATGTATGTAAATATTTGGATTGTGTAAAGTAAGCATGAAGCCCTTCACAGTTTGAACACTCTAAATGTATTCAAAATGAACATATTAATATACTTTCGATTTAATCCTTTATTGTCAATCAGTTCTACTTATGTTTTTGACATCAATACTCACTGACTGATCCTTATTTATGCCACAAACAAGTTGTTTAGACTGATAATACAAAAAATAAAACAACATGTTGAAAAACTACAAATTCTTAATGCAGCTTTACACATGAAGCCATGGTACATGTACTGGTCAGTCACATGGTTAAACATACATTTAATTTTCTAGCTTTCTTAAGAGATTTCGCATTATGAACGATTTATTTCTAATATTCTCATTTCCAATTGTAGTTCAACCATGTCTTATTCTAAATGAAAAAGGGTATTGTAACAATGGCCACAACTATTCCATTTGAAGCACACGCAAATAGACCAATGTAAACCAATATAAGTTAAGGTCTCACTAAAGTAGTAGATGTAATGCGTTATGTCATATGTCAAGGTGTCATTAGCAGATGTTTCCTGGGGTTTGGCGGAGGCTGTAGCTGGCATGTAAAGATTTTAACTAAAGAAATGTCACAAATTAATAATTTTCTAGAAGGCTGATGACCTACCAACATTAAGTGACAAACTTAGAAAAATGTACAATGTACTCATGTTCTATTATTATCAAATAGCTTTGAGATTGGCGGCCAAGTGCTCGGCGTTCTTAACAAAATTAAGGTTTACGGATTCTATGGAAATATATGAAAGTGTTACTTTGAAAGTCATCGAACATAAAAAAATGAAAATATTGCATATTCGGTTTGATTATGCCTGTTCGTGGGCAGTAATGGAAATGCATAGTACTGCCTACGCTGCCTATCCTCGGGATGAGCGCAACTCAATATTTATACCAATTTAAGAAGTAGCATCCGTTAAAATATTGGAATATAATTGTCTGCTTCATTCCCAAAAAGAGGGAGGCAAACATTTGCCAAATATTATAAAACTGATTTTTGAGACCAGACTCAAATCTCAAGCACCTGATTGGCTGAAATGGATACAAATTTCCATTTAACGCCAATCAGATCATTGAGATTTGAGTCTGGTCTCCATTCTCAGTATTATAATATTGAGTCATTACCTAGCTAGCGGTTTAATAGTTATTTTGTAAAGACACTTTTTGTGAAATGACACTTCATTTTATATCACCGCTTGTTAACGCGATTCTAATTGTGCAAGTTCATTTACGATTGAATGCTCTACTTTATCTATTACCTACAACTGTGACCTATTTCAAGTTTTACAGTTAAGGATTAAATCGATATTTGATGGTTTTCTTTTGGGTATGAATAACAGTTGGGTTGTTTAAAGTGTGTGAAGCCCGTTATTCAAGTATCTTTATTTTACATGCGTTAAGGAATGCTTCATTTTTGTTTATTGTTAGTGGTGTCTTTTTTGAAACTGATCATTTTATTAACCATGCTCTCTCCCTCTCTCTTCGTTTTGACTGTGTGGGGAGGCTGTTTTTACTGAATGTGGCGATTCCTGATATGCATTTTTCACCTTTTTCAACAGTCAAAAGAAATATCTAGATCTTTATATTCCCTAAAATTCTGTTTACATCCCAACACACAATGCCCATATGAGTAAAATTATATACTTTGTCAGTGATACTGACAACAATATGATGTGTCCTTTTGTCTAATCAACGTATACAATTTGTTTTTAAAATTGTGTTCGACCGTGCAACAGACTTTTCATTAATCAAAGATTCTACTGTTGGTTCCACTGTATCCAATGCGCGTCCGTTAATTACTACAACTTCTTTTTAATATGAAATCATAAAAAAGGTTGATGTTCTCAGAGCTTTAGATAGAGAAAAAATGTTCAGAAACGTGAATAATTTGAAATTCGGAATATTTTTTTAATCGTTTTGATTGATTAAATGATTTTTCTTCGCAGGTTGTTTTAATTTGGAAATAAAGCTTTCCGAAAGTCTTACAGCTGCTTTATTGGTTTATATGGCCGATACTTAAAGCTGAAAAAATATATCTTGAAGCCAGTTTTACATTATCAACGGTCATATGATATCTGGATTTTCAACATGTAATTTATTTTAATTAAACTTCTTCAAATGATCAACACGTTCTTATGTGAACAAACATGAATAATAAATATATAGATCATGACTTGCATAATAACATCTGCCATTGTCACGTGTTATAAAAAGATACTATCTTTCAAGCCTTCTAGGATCATAAAATTATAAAAGGTTGAGGTCTCTATATCACATGAAGACTGGTTTCTCACATGATGTAGTTTTAATAAACGAAAGAAAGATGGAGGACATTCGTGTGACAAATCAGCTTGTGTTTTATGTGAATGGAAAAAAGGTAGGTCTTATCTTGTAAGAGGCTTGTACTCAATATTAAGTTGTTGAATTTATAGCACATAATTTTACACTAAGATTGGTAAATTCATATTTTAATGCTTATATGCATATGAGTCGTTTTGACAGAGATAAAAACGGGTTGTAACAGAGACGGGATATTTTACGACGTTTCGTTAAATAATCGTTCGTGAAATATATGCAGAACTCATTGTTATTGTCGGTCACCATGAAACGCTTCTCAACAGTTTATATAGCTGTTGATAACATGAAACAAATAAGAGCAATTATGTAAAAAGCTAAAGATTCAAATTACAAACTGTTTATAAGGCAAAATCATTATAGTTTCCGGTATTAAATGGTAGAAACAACTCAGTCTGAATCAAATAGAAGAAAATAGAAGCTGAACGTCAACTATTTTCTTCCTATTTTGAAAACATGTTTATGCGAAACGTAATTTTTTTAAGCGTCCATATTTATGCATCCATAAACCTTTTTGAGACCCCAGTAGGGTTATAACTATTGAAGCCGATAGTAGAAAACGTTATTGTCACAATAAACTAATAGTTGTACGAATTATTTCTCTACGATTTAGAACAAACTGCCCTTTGGAGTATATATTGTTTGTCTCTCTTACTGATTGTATCCTGTATTGCATTACTTAACGTGTTAATGTCTGGTGTTTTATCATAGCAAAGGGAGTTACTGATCAATTTTATGATGTTATCTTGCAATTTCTAGATATCTGAATGAACTTTTTCTACGTTTTTGGAATAAGAAAGTTCGAAAGCCTTGCGAAATATCAATTCAGTGATACGATCATTTTAATAACACTTTATTCGAAATTTAACATTCAAATTTGCGCGATAAAAATGCTCTTTGGGAAAGAACATAACATTAAATTTTAATCTAAGAAAGGTCTTATTTCATTTTTCAGGCTTATATGAAGCTATTCCGTTAAAATTACCAATGATGTATGTTATATTAAACATAATAATAGATCATGATTTGATCGGTGCGCTTTCTATTTTTTGGAACTCAGTTGAAGAAAAGGTTAAACACGTTTGAACATAGCTATAAAGTTTGAACAGATTGAGCATTGTGTATCACTGTCTTTACTTCAGTAGTGTCCAGGGGCATAATTTCTTATTTTCTGTCGTCTTTTGCGAGGGCGGTCCTCTCTGAGTTGAGTCATAACACTAACATTTAGAAATGTGTAAACATAAGGGGAGAACACTGCTAGAAAATGCCTGCACTGAAAATATGTAGAACGTACACCCGATTTATTTAAAGTCACCCATTTAAATATTAAATATAATAAGTAAAAAAATTATAAATATACCTTCGCTACCTGTTATTTACCTCGTTCTCGGTGATTTAAACGATTTATTACGTTTATTACGAATTATCTATAGATTAAGCATTAAAAATACTTGATGTCATAACAATGTAAGGATTTATTTTGTAAAAAACTATTTAAAAGATTAAACTTTTCTAACGCTTAATTCTCTTTGCTTATAAAATATTGCATGTATTTGTTTCAATAACTATTAAAACATAGTATTGTATGCTTACTTAATTAAAGTTGATCATGAACGCTGAGCATGAACAAAAAGGAGACTGTTTTTTCTTTAGGTTGACATCAAAGACCCTGATCCGGAGACAACGCTGCTGCAATACCTTCGACTTAACTGTATCCTTTAGATTAGATTTCCTGCTCTTTTGTATTCAATTCGGAGTGTTGCTCAGTCAGTTTGTTTTGCAATAGCTTGCGTTCATTTATAAATTCATTCGCGAGTTTCGTTACGTCCAGTCTAGTCTCTTTTGTTCGGTCCTCCCTTCCTACTACGTTCGTTCTATCGTTCTTTCGTTTGTTCGTTTGGTTAGCAGTTAGGATGGACTAACAGCAGGCTTATATCCTTTCCTTGCCCGTTCCTGTTTTCCGGAAGGACGTCCATAACGTATTTAAACGTGACAAAACTTTGACTTCTCAAAACCCGACCCTGTTTTACTGGAGGACGCCCGAAACGTATTTAAACGTATGCTTTTTCACGATTTTAATACCCATTACGTAAATCTGCGTAAACTTTTTAATGCCAGTTGATAAGCGTATGTTTGAATAAAGCATATACGCTTTTGTCCGTTACCAATATTCTACCTTTTAATAAAATTCGGAATTTTCAACATGGTAAGAAACCCGATTAAATAACAGTAAAACACGTTATCTAACGTTACGGTCTTTCTTCTGTAAACAAAAATGGAAAATGCATTAGTGCGTTAAAATCCCGAATCTCAACGCTCTTTTACGTAATGGGTGCAACCAAACCGAAAAATTCGGTTTATCGCTTGAAGACTGTAACGGAAAATTCCGTAAATCAATTAATCTAATAAACAGTCTTTAATTTTTACGCAATTGCAAAAAATATCATTTTTAAGTAATTACTAGGTAGATATAGGTATGTCCTAACATAATAGATAACTGTTTTGGAGCCACTTTTCATTTTGACAAAAAAAGATGAAATAAACAGCAACACTATAATTAGATTTTTTTCTTAAAAATTTGACTTTTTAATATCACTTATTTTCTTATCAGATTATCTTAGTCACATGTAAACAATTTCTTACTATATGATATTTGAGAGAAAATATGCGATATTGTCAAAGGACTATCAGTGTAAAAATACTGATCGATGATTCCGTGTTCTTCTAAATAGCCACCAAAGTAAGGACTTTTTAATAAAAAGAAATTAAAATTTCTTAAGACGGAAAAACAGGTTCTGGTTTTGCAAAGCGATTTTTTGATACGTATAAATACTTTTCGGGCGTCCTCTAGTAAATCAGGGTCGGGTTTTGAGAAGTCAAAATTTGTCACGTTTAAATACGTTATGATACGTTATGGAAAGGATAAAAGCTATTCAGTTTAAATGATGGGTTGTATAAATGTCATGCTTAAATACATTTCATACTTTCAAAAATAAGACATAAAACTGAAACTTGATAACGATATTTGATCCCCAATATTCCAGCGTACAAATGATTCTAAAATAAATGTACACACCTATGTAATTAGACAATATTGTATTGATTATTTCGTAGCTTTTATAAGTTCGGCGAATTTGATCACCGAATGGTTAAACATAGTTTTCTTTTCTTTTTAAATAAGTTCTACGTAAATAAGCGTATACATTATAAATACAACACAATGAAGTTCATTATCTATATCCCTATTATTACAGAAAGTCAATATCATTCATTTAGTGCACAGTGCTGTTGAACTTGTTAATGATCGAATATTACACAGTTCGTTCATTCAATTGGTGATAGGTCAAGATCACTCAAAGACAATCATTGCGACGTTTGCTGTATCAGCAGAATATTTGTTTGCTGGAAAGACATATAAAACATTGATTATTGGTCATCACTAACACTAATATGACTTTTTCAAGCTCAAGAAGCTGTTGTATAATTAAACTATAAACACGTCATTATTTTTCTAAAATTAGTACGTTAGACATAAGAAAGAATTAACTTGATAAACATTTTAAAACAAATGAACCTGATGCTTCTCAGATCAGCTTATAAGTGGGTCACACTTTGAGACAATCAATTTTGAGATAAACGTTTATATTTCCATCCTAGTATTTCGTTTAAAGAAATAACATTTTCACTCTAGGGGTTCCAGTGTAAAATGTATTTTGCTTTTGACATAAGTTCAAGATGTGTTCAATCTAAAAGGCTCATCAGGTCAATTACAGATCTGACCATTAGCGTGTATCCTGTGATTGTCAGATTCGCTTCATTTGTGTAAGGTCCTGAGATTGATCCTCAGCTGAGGTTTTTAAAAAAAATATTTTGGAACAAGCTATATAAAATATCGCCGCGAAAACTTGTGAAAACTTTCTTACACCAATTGCAATGGACTAGGACAAAGTTACTAAACGAGATTTACTTCACCGCGCTGCATTTCTTTTTTAAATTTTTATATATAACCTGCACATCATTTCAACAACGTGGTTTATCTTTAAAAGATTTTCTTGTTTAGAAGGTTTAAATATTCTTCTTGAGAGTCATAGACAGGTTCCGATTGTTTCATATAGTTTTGAAGTTTAGTTAAGCTACACTGGGTTACTATATGCGAATAAAACAACTATATCCTTTCCGCGACAAACCCTGTTTTACGGACGGACGTCCATAACGTGTAAGAACGTGCAGAAATTATGAGCTCCCAAAACCCGTAACGTACAAATAGTCATTAACTTTTATGCAATTGCAAAAAATGTAATTTTTAAGTTATTACATGTACTAGGTATTTTTTTAATAAACTGAATAACTGTTTTGGAGCCACTTTTTATTTTTGACAATGAAAGATGAAGAAACAGCAACACAGTAATTAGATTTTTTTCTTAAAATTGGACTTCGATTAACTTACTAATTTTCTTATCAGATTACAATGTATCTAAGTCACATGTAAACAATTTCTTACTTAATGATATTTCAGAGAAAATATGCGATGCATTCAAAGGACTAATAGTCTAAAAATACTGATCGATGTGTCCGTGTTCTTCTAAATAGCCACCAAAGTAAGGACTTTTTAATTAAAAGAAAATAAAATCCAAGGGTTTCCGACGGAAAAACAGGGCCCGGTTTTGAAACTCGATTTTGATACGTTTAAATACGTTTCGAGCGTCTTCCAATAAATCAGGGTCGGGTTTTGGGAAGTCAAAACTTTGTCACGTTTAAATACGTTATGGTCGTGGAAAGGTCCTCGTATTTTTTACGGACAAAACCGTCGGTTGTCTGACGGTACCAAGACTGTTACTGGCGTACGGGTTTTACGCAGTAATACAGCATTGCATAATGGGAAATTTGTTTTATCTGGTTTACTGCACTTTATTGCATTCAAAGTGCTATCCCAGCAACCATGGGCGACTAACAACGTTTCCTCAAACGTCGTAGAATGGTGACCAGAACGTCATAATGTGACGGCCCCATTACCATCTCAGTTTTATGAGCCAAGACCCAATACTAAAAATCTTAGCCAGTAAAATGAACATATATGCAACATTAAGTTTGATGGTAAAGTTGCATTTGAAAATAGTCAAACAGGACTTTTGATTCTTGTTGAAACCGATCTAGTTGTAAATGAATATGATATATTCTAATTATTAGGCAAACAGGACAAGTACTTTAAAAGATATAGGCAACATTACGTTTCATGTTTAAGTTGCATGTGAAATAACAAAACTCATAAAATAGCCAAACAGAAGTTATCATTCCTTATGTTAGCGATGACATTGTTCATGAAAATGATATATTCTGAATATTAAGTGAATAGGACAAGTATTTTCAAAGTTAAAGTCAACATTAAGTTTCATGTTAAAGTTGCATTTGAAAGTGGCATAACTAAAAAAATAGTCAAACTATTTATTACAATTATTAAACGCTGGACTAATACTTCTTTTCATAATATGAATGTTATATTACAAATTATATTACAATTTTATTAAAATATTTTATTTATAAATAAAAATTTAGAGAACATTGTCGTTCTTTCCTTAAAATATCAAATTTTAAAATTTATTTATAATACTAACACCTTAGCCGAATATACATCCTGGGATTAAATAAGAAAAATTAAAATTTACAAGCTGTTCTTTCCAACATTTTGGAAACTTTAGGAAATGAAAATGCCTGACAATCTTCTTATCACGAACATTTAAATCTTAATTTTAGAATAATAAATTAATTATTGAAAATAACGTTATTAGAATAGCGGTATAGCATATTTGAAAATGATGCTGAAAAGTTGCAATTTATCAAACCACATATATCTTTTTGTGTTTTAAAAAAGTTTCAGTTCCTTTTGATGTATGTTTATTTGTAAAATCTACTATATTGATTGATGTTTATTTGCAAAATCTGCTCTACTGTCTGTATTGATCGGTGTATGATGTTTGAAAAACATTGTAAAATAAATGGGGTTACCCTGAAAAGGGGCCTGAACCGAAAAAAAAGTTTCAAAGCTGTAGTTTTAATAATATGAAAGTTATGAGCTTTTTCCAGCTTGCATGCAAACTTTAACCTTAATTTCTAAGTAAAAAAATGACCATAATTTAAACAAAATGGATGTTAGAGTTATGGTTACACAGTCAGGATATGATGATAAACAAGTGTTTAAAGCTTTAGTGTAAGTAGTATAGAAGTTATGAGTTTGTACACTAACTTGCTTAACCTGGAATATTCTTAGTCTATTATTTGTTTAGTCTTTATAGAAATAACGATATGATTTGAGCACAATGATTGGTCGTAATGTGGCTTATGCAAACAAAGTGTTTGTATGTATCTATCCTCTGTTCGGGATTTCAGGTTCTTTTAGAGACTCCTAGATTAAACGTTATGTTCCTTTTGAGGACTGCAATGTCAAAACAGCAACTTGTTCATGTAATGTTGCATTGACAAAAACATATTTGGATATCGAATTTCTTGAACCGTCGTAGTTTTGCTAGAATAACCTATATCTGGAACACATGTCGTAACTTTCTACCAAATTCAAGATATTGGAAATGCATTATCGCGGAAACTTATCTCCATATGAATACCGTGAATGTCATTCTCTTACAAATTACATCTTAAAACAACTCTGTTCAGCGCCCGAAAAGTCTGGGGCTGATTTATTAGTCGCCGAAAGGTTCCTAAAAGCAAGTAATCTCTCTCGTTTCTTTCCAATAAATGGCGATGTAATTACATTTTTGTCGGACGGAGGTTTTGTTAGATAAAGAATTACATTGTTCTCGGAATAACAATCGAAGTAATCACGTTGTTACAGACGATCGATGAACCGTGTCATTGATGTAAAAGGTTTATAGGACAATACGAGTGACCTGAGGACAAATAAAAGTCAGTATCAGACCGCTTACATTGACAATTTAATTAAATCAATACATGTACTTACACACCGGCTCTTTTGTTTGATAATTTTGAGAATAACCTGCTATAACAAAAGAATTCACGAGACCAGGTTGTTCCATGCACGTGGACGGGTTGTTCTCCGAAAAGAATTACCCGTCCACGTGCAAGGAACAACCTCGTCTCGTGTGTATATTTAAAAGTATTAAAACAATACAAAAAAGCCACACAACATTTTTTACATTTTAAGCACTAGAACAAATAAAGTAAAATTAAAACACCACATCATTTTATGTTATTTTCTTTGTATAACCCAATTTAGATAACACTTACAGTACCATATATATTGATCAAAAAAGTTCGTTTAACATTTAGCATTTCTTTTAGTACCTTATTGTCATTATGTATAGTCAGGTTTCAATAAGTATAAATCGTAGAATAATGTACATGTATACACATTTATGGCAATATTCCAATTTATGGAAAAAAGCCGAGATTTTAAGCTCCTTTCAAACATCGTTTAGTCTTATTCAAATATCATGTATATATTGAAGTGAATTCGATGTTGTAAAACACATTTTGTCTTGTTAAATTTTTAGCACTTGTGTGTTCGCTTTATTTTCATCTCTTGACAGAGGAGAAAACTTGAAATCTGACACTTGGCTTTTTTTCTTTATACACTACTAAAAGTTTGCTAAGCGCCAATAATATTTTTGTACATGTCATCTGGTGTATGCCAGTTACGTATAAGTTTTAATTTTTATTTATTTTACTTCACCTAATTAATGACTGATTTGACACATGTTTGTTGTAATGTGTTTACGGGGTTTATTTTGAATTTGAAATGGATATCGGGGATGTGCACAAATCAATGTTATGCATATAATGAAGACCTTCCCTTAAAACAGACGGCCCTTTAGGAATGCTGTGCAACTGGGCACATGATTTTACAAAAGTGTGCTTTTTTCAATAGACAAATGGAATACCAAGTAGTTATTATTATAAGTTCTAGGCCTTGTCAAAGGCTTGAAAAAAGCATGTTCGTGCAAATTCTTGCGTAGTTTTTAAGTATACAGTTTAAAATTTTTTAACGACGCACATTTTAACTGAATGAAATAGTGATCGAATGAATGAGTGCGTGAATTGTTCAATTTCCGCATAAATATGACTGTAATACTGTTGACAGCAGGCGTTAAACCCAACAAAAAGTATACGCAAATAATGACGCTAACCCGTATGTATTTTGTGACAAAAACATTTCGGCTGCTCAACTCTTCAAACAAATCTGATGCTTGGGACAAACTTTCATTCAAATCGTAGTACTTGCATGTGTCTAAGGTGTGTAAGTCGGATATCAAACTCGTACATCGCGCTCTCGGTGTCACAAGAAGCTCGTGACCAGGTATCCTACACAGAAACACCTCGTACTCGGTTGATATCCTATACTTATAACTGTTCACATGAAATACTTTTGTAGATTTGTAACATATTCGGTTCAACACTACCAATTCATGTCGTGAATGTTTGAAAACTGAGAATATTTGTATCATATTAAATTTATGCAACGTGTCGGCGTTTAAACATAGACCAAGTTAAAACAAAACGGCTGCCTTTTCATGGAGCTTCTTGCTGAAATCTATATTATTTTGACCCCGGTCTGATTAGTCAATCAAATTACTTCAAATGGGGGCTTTATATCTTTAACACTTTTCGACCGGGGGTCGAAATAATTATATAGATAATGGCAGTGTTTTAAAGCAGGCCGTCGCGTTATTGAACGTGGCAGGTACTGCTTTATAGGACTAACAACGTATAGTTAATTAATGTTACTAAATGGTGTTATCAAAAACCCACGAGTATGTCTGGATAAGAGGTAAAGACAGTAATAGGAGAGACAGATTTGAAACAGACAGCTAATAGAGCCTTAGATAAGGATAAGTAACATTAAAAAGACAAAACTGCTTCAGTCAGTTCAGTCGGACATGCTGGTAGAATCGCCCACATTTTGGCAGTAATATTGTGACAGTAAAAATATCCAACTACTGCTGGTAAATGCCGTCAGGTCTCTGTCAGACGAATAAACGCGTTAGAGGTCTGAATGATCTTAATAATCTGCTAGCGTACAGATATAGGAGTGCCATCACACAACAATTTCTTCAGAACTGCAGCAAATAATAATGAAAAAGATAAAATAAAATTATTCAAACTGAAGACAAACACAATAAGTATTCACGAGTGAATTGCTTGTATAAGACTTAATAAATTAGAATGTTAATAATAATAATAATAATAATATTATTATTATTATTATTATTATTATTATTATTTTATCAATAATTTGATCCTGTTATCGAGTTAAATTTTTGTGTTTGTAGGAATCGGGTCGTTTTGTTATAAATAATTAAAAATTACTTTGATAATCAGTCTTCATTAAGAGTGCATTTAGAACTTTTGAGTAGTCAAGTCACATTACGTACTTCTTTTTTTTCTGAAGCAATTGCGGGGTGAGACGAGGAGCAAACATGTCCCCTTTGCTCTTTTCACTCTTCCTTAACGACATTGAAAATTATTTAGTAACTAAGGGCAACTCTGGTATTCAGTTCAACAACATAGATCCTGAAATAGAATTTTAAAACCAAAGCAATTGTTTTGGCACAAGAAATGACAGAAACTTTTCGTTTAAAATAAACATTACCCCTATTCAAAAAATGTAAAATCATATAAATATCCAGGAACACAATTTTCAAAATCTGGTAGTTTTCTAACAAATTTTTTTATTTGAACGGCATTTTGCCGTTATTGAGATTTTGATAATTTTCTTTATATCGATAAACGTGTTTGGGGGAGTGTGATAAGGCCTTAATAGCGGACTCGAAGTTTTTCGCCTAACATATTACATGTTGTTGCCAGATTTAAGACAAGTAAGTGCAACGTACAATCCTCAGTCGTAATAAAGAATGAATTTTATATAAGAAACGTATTGAAAAAGGTCTTGGTTTTGTTTTTTTCTTATAAGATAATGTATTAGATGATATTTGCTGAAAGAATAAAATATATTTTAAATATATTAAAAAATTTAATTTCGACTTAAATAGCGCGTTTCAAGATCATTCGTCATCAAGACTGTTCGACACTAGAGAAATATGGTTCATTCGTCATGCGGATTTAGGTCGTTTCGTCATCAAGATTTGGATCATTCGTCATCAACATATAGACGATTCGTCATTATTGAAAATAATATTAAAATGGTCGAAAGAAATACAGCAGTAAGTAATTTTAATTTATACCTTAATACGTCTTGATTAGTTAATTTATTTTCACATCAAAGACTTTGAGCAATGGAATAAAGCAGTTAATAATTTAAACACTTTTTAACACTAATTAGTCTTGATTAGTTGATTTATGTTCGCATCAAATACTTTGAAGAAGTATTACGGCAATAATTGCCAATTAAGGGGTGTATATAAAGAAGGTTAGACTCACCACTAGTATTATCTCTATCGGAAAATCGGGCATTATGCCTCGCATACGCACGCATTGCTCAGTGTGTGAGAAACGCGTTACTAGAAGTCATGCGGCTCTTCTATGTGATTCGTGTGACAAGTGGTGTCATCTCAAATGTCAGACATGTAATTGACATACCAATACTGTCTAGTATTTACGCGATACAACGTTAATAATATTTTAAACATGTTAGGGAAAACGCAGCTTTTAAGCAGCCTACCTGGAATTTAGACAAGCAATTTTACAGAGAGACTAAGGCGTTCAAACATTATTTCGCTCCATAAAAGCGAAGTATATAAACTTAGCTAGGTTGTTAAGAAGATTTGGGTTGTTTGATGCTAAAAGTGTTTCAAACTTTTGTAATGTTGGCCAATGGCATCAGGACATCAACCTGAGCCTGAACCAGTGCCTGCACCCCGAGGACAACCAGTTCCTGCACCCCGAGGACAACCAGTTCCTGCACCCCGAGGACAACCAGTTCCTGCACCCCTAGGTCAACCAGTACCTGCACCCCGAGGTCAACCAGTACCTGCACCACGACTACAACCAGAGCCTGTCACACCTCCTCTTAGGCTGGTTCCTAGGCGACGAATGGATGATCCGGTATGTTGCAGAAGTATCGCTGAAATAAAGAAAGCTTACATTTAAGGATATTCGTGTGAATGCATCACGACATCTGCTTTTCATGACCACTTTTATGGCTACTTTGTTGGCAGCGGCCAAAACGTGGTATGTAGATGCCACGTTCAAGGTTGTTGCCAGACCTTTTTATCAGTTGTTTTCAATTCATTGTTTCGTAAAGAAAGGCAGTGCTGCAAAGCAAGTACCACTTGCTTTTATACTCATGTCCTCCAGGCGAAAGGATGACTATGTAGCAGTATTTGAAGCTGTTCTTCACCACCTTCCACAAGCACCTGCTGTTATGCAAATGGTAATGGATTTTGAGCCAGCCATGTGGTCGGCGGCTAAGACAGTATTTACCAGGCCTAATTTCAAGACCATAGGTTGTCATTTTCATTGGAATCAAGCTATTTGGAGAAAAATCCAGAATCTAGGACTGTCAACATTATACAAAGAGAATGAATCGGTCAGGAAATTCTGCAGGAAAGTAATGGCTCTGCCCTTTCTCCCTGCAGAACATATAACACCTATGTTCAATTCCTTTGAAGACACGACAAGAAACGCTGATGGTCGGTTTAAAGAATTGTTGGACTAAGTCAATAGTACTTGGATAGTCTCTGCTCTGTGGCCCCCTTCAACATGGTCAGTATTTATGCGGCCAATACGCACGAATAATGACGTTGAAGGGTGGCACAGAGCACTGAATTACAGAGCCCATTCGAACAGCCTTGGTCTGTATCGGTTGTTACAGTTGCTAAACAAAGAATGTTTGTTTCTTACTCTGGAAATATCGCTAGTTGGCCAGGAGGCACTAACTCGATACCAACGGCTGAAATATCAGCGTTTACAATGTGACATATTTTCCATATGGGAAAAGTACAATAATGATGAAATAACAGCAAAAGACCTGATAAAAACGGTCACATATTTCAATGGACCGGCTTCAACAGAGTAGTTGTCTTTTTCATGTAGACGTAGGAATTGTTTTGTTACTATGTTTCTATTATGTGGAGATAATGATAATACAGATTGTGTTCTACCTACGATAAATTTTAAACTTTATTCTAAGAATAAAATAGCAATACACATTGCTCCTATTGTTATATAATATTATTATTATCCTGCAAAATCCTGTCTGTTCTGTTACTTTGTTATTTCTTATTGGATTTGAAATAACTTGGTATAATTGTTCACCATATCAAGAAGGTGTGTTGCATACAATACCCATATTATTATTATATAATATGATGTCAATGTTAAATTATTTAATGTATTTGTTCAATCTAGAAATAAAATGTGTTTTTCTCGTATGTTGTTTTATATTGAACCAACATGGGCTTTATTGAGGTATAGAATAGCCTAAATAATTATGTTAATATACATGGTAAAATGAATGTATGTTTTTAGTCATAATATTAGTCCATAATTAGTCATATGACGAATGGTCCAATAGGTGATGACGAATGATCCAATCTATGATGACGAATAGACTCGAATTATTGGTCTATTCGTCATATGTCGAATGATCCTGATGACGAATGGTCCAGAAGCCAAATAGCGAACTCATTGTTTATATCGCGTAGCATATTATATACAGCTGCCAGAAGGCAGTTCCACTTACTTTCACTTTCATTCTGGATAGGTTGATAAAGAGTGACTGTATTATTTTTGTCAAATAAACATAACCAATGATGAGTACTGGAGTGTGCCTCATTTCAACATATTTCGACTTAAAAGATTAGCAAAGATCTAAAAGTCACAGCAATAATCGTTTCAAACAGTGTTAATTAATTGTTTAAAAATCCCACTAGATACCTCTTCACCCTGCTAGATGCCTCTCTGGTATAAATAACTACCAATCGAAAAAGTTTTTTTCATTTTCCCGCTGCATTATAATAGAATACAAGTATTATTTACTTCACTTCATTGGTTAATAAATTAGGTCAAGTTAGCTTTGACAGCTACGCCGAATAAAACACCATATCCAGAATATTTTACAACATTCACTACACGTGGTTTGACCCAGACGGTATGACGTCACTTTACAACATTGTGGAACCCCAATATCCAGTTACTAAAAATAAATCTATCGAAAGCAGCAGCTATACTATATGTCTACAAGTTTATTTGCATTCTATTAGCATATTTTGTCGAATTTATACTAGTAACAATAAATCTATACGAATAATAATTCTCGAACCATTTCCCCCTTTTTCTACATCACCTCCAATTTGTGACTTTTTTGTTTGTTAATCATTTCATGTGTGGATATGTTATCTATTATAAATTGTATACTCATGTGCCTGTGTTTAATGCTTTGAATTAATAAAGTATTGTTCTGTTCTGTACGTTCTGTACACGGTAACTTATAACCGTCAACAGTTTTTCGACTTTGAGCGCGTAGTAAAATTAAATAATATTTTATTAGTTGGTGTACGTAACATAAAATGGTTTAATTGAATATTAAACTGATATAAAGAACCATATAATAACAGTATAGTTATTGTCCTGTGATTGTACAGATCGCTCCAATGCATATACATCTGTACATTATTTGTACTCCCCGTCATTGTCATCAAATCGCGTGTACGTGTATAAAATACATAAAACATTTTTATATTAATACCGTAATATCATAAGTTAACTTTGAACAAAGAATATCTTGAAAGCTTTTTCTAGACAGCAGCTTATCGAGCTAAATAATAAAAGGACTCTGTGATTCAGTTCCGTCATCTTTTATGGTTTTATTAACAGAATAAAATTCAAAGCACTGAAAGTGCTGGAAGCCAGCTGATCGTTAACATAATCAAAATAAAACGAACCCATTATCATGTTCAATGTAACAGGAATTCCAGTTTTATTCCAGCCATTAAAGATATATAATAACTGACCAGAATGAAGAAACTCTTATGGGAAACAATGAGGCCCAGGGCGTCAGCATTATGTTAATGTAAACATATTTTAAGGAAGTGTCCAACCTAATAAATCAGATAAAGGGGCTCTTTATATTCATTTCATTAGCTACAGAGCCTTTAACAGACACCCTTTCCCCACATTTTTATCTGTTAACTCAATCTAGACCCTTTTAATGTATACGTGCCGCATTCATCTGATCTGAATCTACACTCTTTGAATCTTGATCAGAAAGTACATGTACCTAAACGATCTAAACATGAACAGACTCTGATCAGCCTCCAATGATATGCAAGATGATATGGTCTAACCTTGTTACATATGGAATACAAGCTGTATCCATGTAGGCCCCTTTATACTGACTTATACATAATAATATATATAAAGCGAGTTTTGTCGTCAGGTGAATATAATGTGTTAAGTGGTAGAGCTAAATAAATAAATCCACTCCGTTGTTAGTCTCGCACTTATATTTAATGTGATGTAATAAAAACACAAAGTTCACAAAGAGTTATAAATAATCACTGAGTAAGACACACTAAGAATCACTAAGTTATCACAGTAAACAGTTATCCTAGCTTACAAGAGAATTAAAGAAAGAATCTAAGTTGTCTGTAGTATGTGAATGTTGTTAATGATGATTGCAATGAAATAAAATGCATTTTATATACCCGTTGAGGCATCAGATGAAATATTTATTGCTTATCAGAAAGGAAATCATTAACATATTTAAGAAAAGAAGGAAATAAATATCAAAAGTAGAAAATGATTATGTCAAAGTATCGGTATCTGAATTGAAATTATTTCTGCAATCAGCAAAGATCTTTGAAATGACTTAATCAGTTGATCTGACAGAGATGTTTCAAGAAATCAAAATTAATGAATAAAATCTTAAATTTTACTACATTATAATAATAATTTGTGTCTACTTACCTGGAAAGAGTAGATATAAAACATGGAATACTTGTGTTTTGCACATCAATTCCATTTCTAACTTTAACCCTTAAATCCATATCCTACGCCTTTATGGCATGGGCAAACAGTTTCTGAAAAGAACCACGTTTTACCGTCCGAATCGAGCATAGATAACTTTTCGTGTATACAATGTACCCATTGTACTATTATATTTAAGTTTTTATTTTCGAACTCATCTGTCAAAGCTTGAATTTAACCTTTGAAGTGTTGTAAATAAACTTTATAAAGTGAAGAGCGGAAGAATTTATTTCTCATTCATACTTGACTTTCAAATACGTCGAACTCGTCTTGCACGGGGTTGTTGGTTGATTTTTCTTGCATATCGTTTGTTATATAGCGGCAAATCGCGCGCTATTACGTATAATTAAATCTATATCAGAAACAAATAATTCAGCTCTTAAGTAACTTTAAAAATAAGTTCGGTAATAAAATTAAATAAAATGGTAAAATGTTTTATGTTATACCATGAAAAAGTGTAATTATATCGTTTGTTTGAACTGAATGGGGAAAAAACAGTACTCTGGGAAACTATTTTGTCAACAACAGCTCTCTGAAGCTGGATTTGCCCGTCCGAACATCTAGTATAGAAAACACCAACAGTGTGCTTTATATCTCAGCACAGATGATCGCATTTGCTTGATTGTTGTCATACAAGTTTTAGCTTTCCAAAAAGTTAGTCGGTCATTATCATGACATTTTAACAAAGACGACACCGAAGTTTTAACTTTAGTCGAAACTTTAAAGCGTTTAGATTTATTTGGATGATTATTAGTTTTCCTTTATGTAATTCCTCTTTCGAACGAGCTGTATACAAGCTGGTAATAAATATATAACCATGTTGCAAACAAATTAATAATTGACTTGGAAGAACACAAAATTTATAAGTTTGTAAAACACTATTTTTGTGTCAAAAATGTTAGAAAGCAACGATAATCAAGCTGTAAATATATTCTTAAAACTACAGTACTGTAAATGTTCAACAATTAAGTTTTGTCACTGGTCCTGGGTGGGGCAGAAAATAAGTATTTTTACAGGGACTCGATGATATGGTATACTTGTTTTGTTTTTTTTTTACCTAGAACAATTTCGTTAGAATGTTGTATTTATTTCAAATTTCCGCCGTGTAATATATATGCTATCGTAACACATTTTTGTTTCGATTTGACTGTTGTTTAATTTTAGTGTATGACAGTGCTTATTATTGTGTTTAATGTCGAACTTAATGTTGCCTATAACATTAAAATTCCTTGTCCAATTAGCCTAATGTTTGGAATATATCATCTGCATAAACAACGCCATCTCTGTCAGTTTGAATATGTTTTACTCATGCCCCTTTCAAATGACTTTTTAGAGGTTGTCCCGGTTAGCTCAAGTGTTTGCGTCGCACGAATTGCAGGGATATACGCTGTCGCCGTGACGGTGCGGGTTCGCTCTCAGCTAGAGACACTATCATTTTCAATAGGAAACTTAATGTTGCCTATAACTTTGGAAGTAAATGTCTTAATACTTGGAATATACGCCTTTCCAATAATTTTATGAATTTTTTGTTACCTCCCCTGTCCAGTCACGTGACTACTCTACGGGAAAAAAGATTGCTCGCTGTATTAACGTAATAGGGAATATGTACCTACAACTTTCTTTTTTATCATAAAATTCTTTTTGAAATATATATGTTCTCGTTGAATTAGTAATAATACATCAGCGTCATGATATTTTTGATAATAATTTAAAAAAAACAACCAAGTTTCTTTGACTAAAAGTGTCAAGTCATTATTCCTCGCGTTAAACACTAAACGACTCTCCACGGCTAAATTGAGTGTCGTTTCCGGATTAGCGTGTCTAATCAACTACTGACATCATGTTATGAATATGGCGGCGGCGATTGATTTTGAAGTCGGCATGCCATAAAAATGTCAAATTGTGGCTCTCAAGGTGTCACCTGTCAATTACTTAAAGGGGCAGATATCATTGACCAATAGAGATCGTGTAATTACCATTTGCTAAGTATCTACACCTCCCAATTATTAAGTATATCGGAGTCCTTTAATTACTGGGTGTAAGCAAATGTTAAATTTTGCTGGATTCTTAATCCACATTATCGTCATGACACGTTATAGAAACAAAAGCCGTCAATAAGAAACAAATCTTGGCAATACACTTTATATATGTTTAATTCTTTATTGGAAGCCAGCATCTGAATCCTTGAATTTTATTCTACGAATGAAACTTCTACAACAAACAATCAGATTACCGATCCTTTTTTATTTCAAGACAGAATCAATCATTAATGGTTGTGAAGTATACGTAAAATTTTAAAAATTCAAATTATTTATTCGTTGAACATAAACGCCATAAATTATAAGGACAATTCTGTTGTTCAAATGTGTAAGTATCAACAAATTTAGATTGTAATTTTATATGTCTCAGATCATATACATATTTTATATGTAACCAGATGTTGACATATCACCATTTCCGGATTATAGCGCATTACCAGTCTTAGCTATTGGCAACTTTCACACCAGTAAAATATAATTTTCAGCAGAAAAGACATTAAGGTGAAAATGTTGTACAGAAATTCGTAAAATTAATGCTTATGTTTGTCCCAATTGCGTTTTATACTGCTACTATCAACAAGAATAGTACATGTTCTTATTGATTAAATATCTAAATATCTAACAAATAGTGAAAATAAAAATGTCTGGCTAGAATAACTGACCAGCAACTTATTTTTTTACCGGCGGCGACGAACGCAGACCTGCAATATAGTGGATAATGTTAGCTATTATGTGCTTAAGCCATAGTCCAATCGTTCAGCTTTTATGCGAGCCTCGTTTTGGATTGATTTCAGGCCGTGGGAAGTTACTCGTACAGGACTGCGAAACTGTTATTGGAAGGCGTATATCATCTGCATGAACAATGCCATCTGTAAAATAAGAATGGTAACCCCTATTTCATTATTGTAAGAGTAATGTTTCTTTCAAATGGCTTTAATACGGAACTTTATGTAGGATGAACCAATGTATTTCCAGTTCCCATAGGGATCAAATATTTCCAATATTAATGTCCATTAAACACGATTTCTGTCATCTTAATTCCTAGAAAATCACATATTGGTGTGATGATCTGCATTCCATATATTCCAAAACACACAGGGGGACTTACTTGAAAGAAAACTACTGGTATCTTACCGAAGAAACCCTATTTTAAACGCGGAATCGCAAATACATGTACTGTGCTATCAATATACACCGCTATTCCGGCACTAGTCCACCTCCATCAAACATGATATAGCCACGAATAAACAAGATAAAAGAATGCAATTGCTTTCGTTTCTTTTTCTGACATGTTATCCTTGCAAACAAGAGGCCCTCGGATGAAGAGAAAAATTTCTCATATATTAAAACGGACCACGAAGGAATACTACGTTATTTTTGGTGAAAGCAACTTGAAAATGAAAATTCGAACTGACAATCCTCTTAATTCAGCAAAACGAATAATACAGTACCCGAGGTAGCGCTGGAAAAGTGCCATCGGAGGTGTTCATTTTATGCGAGTGCTGCTCTAAGTTACGGCTGGATGTTCTTTCTTGAGAGTTGTAAATAAACCTGAAGGATTCGAATCAAGACTTATGTAACTTGCTTTAATAGCGTGTACTGGTTATATGGATGCCGACATGCTCTAATACTGGAGGTTCGAACCCCAGACTATTGAGACAAGGATTTCTTCGAAGCAATTCAGCAGCCCTATTTACCCACCTTACTTATACGCACAACTAATTAATGACAAACAATTATATGATGGGATAAGGCCACGATATTTTATTTCAAAATAGAAAGTTAAACATGGCACATATAAAACACATATGATAATGATTTTATATAATGATTTGATATAAATATAAGGGGAAACTGAATCCCACAAAGATTGTATTTGGTGTAATTTGTCTGTTTTCAAATAATGTGCCATGCCTGAAATGCACATTCTGTGTGTTAAAGGGCACAAAACTGTATATAACGTAGGGAGTTCGCCAACGAGTTACCTCCGAATAAAATATATGTGTTTTGTTGTTGTTGTTGTTGTTGCTTTTGTTTTTGTTTTGTTTTGTTCGCAATGTTCAACGTCAGCTGTATCTCAGCTAAGATGCAAAGTGATACAGAAGAGTCGTCTTCACACGCTATTCTTGATTAGTGGCTTACAGTAGACCTTGGCACAGTGAAATCCACTCGCATTTATTTGGTTGAAGGACAACATAAATGCAGTTGTTTTATATGCTGTCAACAAAGAATGCATTTTACACGTACCTATCTCGTTTTATTATCTTATATCTCGACTTCTTGTTCGAATTTATCTCAAACATAAATTGAAATAATACATCGCATTTCAAATAAAGCAAAAATGTACTGATTCACTTTTTTATCTAAAGACTGCTTATCTGATAATATCGCAGTTTTACCATTTCACATGGATAATATTTGGAGAAAAGATGATTTTAAACACAAAAAGTATGATTAGTTGTTTGAACTTGTGGATAGAAAGCTTAAGTGAATAACACTATTAATTTACTTGGAATGATTATGTTTCATGGAATCCATTATCTCTGGCCAGGTCTGCTTACTATAGCATGAATTTAATCTTGGCTGTCGCCAATCTATAAACTAATCTCTTAAAAGCAGCAGTAGCATTGTCTTTCTTCTCAAGCTTTGTAAACGTCTATGATACCGCAAGAACATGTAGGAACACGCCTATTGCTACACGTACATCTATTCCTTGGGTAACTTCGACCAACCGGTTGCAGGCCCGGATTTACCAGGGAGCGGCGCGAACTGGCCAGTCCCGCCATGTAAAATCGGTCCTTTTAATCCCGCGAAGGATCTCCATATATAAAGTATCACGACTTCGCTTTTTATTTCTTATCAAGCAGGTACAAATGCACCCAAACTCAGACTATATGACATAGAATACTTACAGGTTATACCCTTTACATGATTAATAAAATATGGTAACTCTGTAGGCTCCGGTGATATGGATTACCGGTGGCTTCGATATATAAACGCAAATAAGACAGTTACTGTTTCGTCATTTGCAAATATTTGTCTGAAACGCAATTCTGTTTGAATTATTGTTTCGTCAGATTATAAATGAAGCTCAATCATCTTTAAACTTTACATAGTTTTCTTTTGCCTCTGCTGAAACGAAGCTTACTTAGTTTTGTTATCAGTGACACAAGCAATAACATTTTTATGTAATGGCGATCGTTTAGAATAAACTTTAAGACCATCCTTTAAAGTAATTTTCCGGCTGAGAAGGAAAAGTTGTAAAACACCTTCAGTACAGTGACAAAATGCAAATATTTTGGTCATATAATTGATTAAAACAAATAATTTTTCGTTGTAACAGTTACATATAAGCGTTTCTTATCTGCTAAGTGTACAAATACGCATCGACTGTGGAAAGTTTTCTATAACCGCTATGAGGATGCTTAAACAACTGCATTATTTCTATACGTTCTGAATAAAATTATAAATTAAGAATACAAGAAACACGATTATCTACATCGATGTCTTTTCCGATAATCGTCTTATCCATATATATCAAAAGGTGAAATATGCATATCAGGAATTGCCACAAGAAAAAACAGCATCAAGGAATTAAACATCAGCCTCTACACTTTCTTTTTGCATGCGTCTTAGGAACAGGTGGCATAGTCTAATTTATCCTTTCCGTCTGGTACGTGATATCACTGTTTACCGGTGTTCAGGCTAAAGAGCTCAAGTTTGGTCGATTATAATATGTCGGTCAACAGGACAATCAACAGGGCAATCAGGACAATAATTTATTTTGATCTAAAGTTTATTTTCGCGTGCATATCCTTTCTGATATTATTAGAACTATTGAAGTTTTTGAATACAATTAAATACTGAAATGTCGTTTATTTATAAAATATTATTTGTGTACAAAATGGGCCAACGTGTTTGTTTAGATCAGTGTAAGATTTCCGTTCATGTATAAAATTTCAGTATTTGTCATTTTAATATTTTCAAATTTTAAGCGGGTAATGTGAATTAATACGCGTCTTCTTGCTGCGGAACCTCAATAACATATGGAAAAGTGAACCAATATAAATACAATCAAAATTTACGTTTTGTAAAACATACGTTATATTATTTACAAAGCGTATCTTAGGTCAGATCCTTGACTTGATCTGCAGTAGGTCTTACTGGAAGCAAACTTGCCTGTGGAGAAGGAGGATGTGGGGCTTGTACCGTGATGGTCTCCAAGTACGATCGAACTAACAAGAAAATAAGGTAAATAGTCAAAAATATTGCATGTTTAATCTTGGAAGTAACACTAATCTGAAGAATGTCTCTCAGTTTGTACTTTGAGTTTCTATTATGTTAGATCATTTAAAAGAAAAAATACGTAATGCTTAATAAGATGAAAGCCGCATAGGGCGACCCGCAAAGCGCGTCGCCTTTGGGCTTTTCACGGCTATACGAGGGATGATCCAAAATAACGTAGACTTTTGTTATAGTTTTTACATTATTCAAAATACCACAAATCAAATCACACGAGCTTTAATCGGAATATGTCCTGTATATTTTTACAAAATATCAGCAAAATTCAACATCACGTTAAAAAATTATTAAAAATTAAAATCATACACCAAGCGCTATCCGGCGGACGTCCAATTAAATCTCTCAACGTCAACGACGTTAATTCACGGGCGCAGCGTTAGCAAAGCGGCGTATGTTCAAAGTTTCTTTAAATAAACCCCGTCTCTGGAATGCGATGCCGGGGAACCCATTGATCGAACAAAGCAGTGTTTCATTGCTGGTCAAAGCCTCGCAAGTGGTTATAAGGGGATCAAGAAATTGGTCTCTTCTCGCTGTACCGCCTAAGAAACGACCGGGAATGCAGTACCCACAGTATCTCGGTTCTTTAGCAACGGGCGTTTACCTGCTAAAAAATAATTCATTACAAGTATGTATTTGTTCTAATAAAACAAGTCTTTGGGTTGTGGACTGTAGCTGTTTACTCAAGTGTAATAAAAATAGATAACTTATTTAAAACCTATTTGATAATTTATGGCTTCTTACTGATTCAAGTACCAAACAAAAACATATTTTGAAAAACGAAATTCTTAATTTATTATTAACATACCTTTAAAATGTAATTTGTTCGGCATATCCGTTGCACATTACCTGGTCCAGTCTAGAACAGCTCGAAAAGCGCCACAATAGTTGAACTTGTCTCCGCTTCAATTGCCTACCGGCTTGACGTCACTGTCGCAACGCCGATTTTTTGTCTTTTTTCCTTACCCCAGGCCTATTTAATAGCTCTTCTGATGGTAAAAAAACACTGGTACCACTTAAAAACTACAGCTCGGCTTACGGAAGTTTTAGTTTACGTCTGCTAAATTATTAAAGCGTTTCAGGATGTGATTTTCAAAGATCATGACGGAATTTTATAATAGCGCGTACTTCCGGGTGTTCTGACGACGACATTTCTGACGTTTTCACGTTGGTGATAGCTCTCTTAAATATTGACTGTTTTTAAAACGCAAAGTCCGAATGACGTAAAATTTTGGCATGACATCATTCGTATACCGCGCTTTGACGTTGCAAAGTTTGGCTCTTTTATCACTAGTAGTTTTGTTTATATTGACAGGTTATATGCTTTATAAAGTACACTGGCAATGACGTGCGCCGCATGCGTGTTACCATGGTTATTGAAATAAGCAACGCGCTTTTGAAATCGATTAATTATATTTATATTTTAGCTCAATTTGTTACGCTTGTTTTCTTATTGAATTTAATATATAATTTATTGCAAACGTATTTCAAATTAAGACGCAATTACAAAAGTCTACGTTATTTTGGATCATCCCTCGTAGACAATGTGTCATGTTAAAATTACAAAACCAAACAAAAAATCAATAGATTTCTGATGACTTACTCTATAGTCTATCAAATGTTTTTAGATGTGAATTCTGTATAGTCTATCAAATGTTTTTAGATGTGAATTCTGGCGGCCACTGTAGGCCGAGAATTCTTGCGGCCACTTTAGGTCGCCATTTTCCAGACTGGTTCTCTAAATTCTCTAAACTTCACAGTCTGTTTTAAAATGAAAAACCAATAACCCGTCACCATTTAAGGGGAGATCACCAAAAAATCGATTGCAGTCGGAAAAGCGGTATCGATACTATCGCAGTAGTCTGTTGTTGGAAGATATGACCAAGCGCTGCTTTGGCGATACAAAAACAATTTGTACTTTATACAGAATTCGCAAAAGCGTTACTTTTCGTGTTATAAGAGGTTTATGAATAAAATAAAATGTGAATAATTATCTTGTTAACTCACAAAATATAAATCAAATGGTCACTTATTCACAGTGGAATGAATGTTAATAGAGGCAATTTAAGCCTAAAATGTAAGTTCTATTTTACATTTTCAAATTTCAATTTTTAATGGTAAACAAGAAATATAGTTAACATGTTTTCAAAAGTATTTGTTTAATGTTTTGTGAAAATTATAAAGGATACATTTACTGTCAAAAGATCATAAAAGCAGTACATATGCGTTAAACATTTCAAAATATCATGTGCCTTGGTTAATGAACAGTCTGAACCCAAAATTTCAGTTAGGTTTAAATAATAAACATTCAAATACAGACATTTGTTCATTTGATCACATATCTGACCATTTATATTCATAGCAGGGCTTTTCTTCCAAAAATTGGGAAGAGACGCTGGCATTTCAACTTGGAAAATTTATGTGTGATAATTGTTTATTTTGGGAAAACAAAATTCATTGAAAGATGGATACATATACTAGTTCATAAATTTAGAATAAGTATTTTGAACTAAACTTTTTAATTTTTTTAAAGCACTTTATTTTTTCAGGCTTCAATTTTTAAACGGCCCTAGGAGGATTTTGATTTATTTGTGGACATCTTACCTAGCATTTCGGGTCGATTCTCTGTCGAAGTTGGGAATAAATACTGTATTTTTGGAATGGGAGGTGGCCTATTTTATGCCTCTGTTATTTAAGGATGAAAAGCCCTGCTAAGATTGATCATAAAAAAAATCTTCTGCAAAAAATGTAAGGACACTGACTATAATTACACAAAAACTATTCCTATATATGCAAACCAGCAAACCACACACACACGCGGTCGCACGCACGCACAAACGCACGCACGCAAGAACGCACGCGCACACACACACGCACACGCACACACACACACACACACACAGAATGGCGGACAATACTACGAGCGTAAATAAATACAATCCACATTAAAATGGCTAGACTGTAAATCTTTCAGCAAAATGACCTAATGTTCACAGAATAAATATAATAAACTATATATATTTGTACATGCTACACTATAGAATGAGCACAGTGAAGCTTTCTTTTTGCGTTTTGATGAATTTGAAAAAAAAATGTAGGTGAAAAACTGGTTGTTTTAATAAACAGTTTCATTTTTTTCTATTAATAAAGATAGTGTCTTTTCTTTCAAAAAGATCAAAGCTTACATGCCAACCACTGCTCTTTGTTCTAAATGATCGTGAAAAGAGGAGTAAAAGTAAAACCTGAATTAGTTAATTTGCAAGTATTCCTTATGGTTATACTTGTCAGTAGCTTTTTAAAAAAAACAACAACAAAATTATTGGTTTGGTGGGCCATAAAGTTTTCCTTAGATTCATTTCATATCTGATATGATCTCTATAGTGATTGTTACGTATATCAGGGCTATCCGATCAACCTTTTTTGGGGTTGTCCCGGTTAGCTCAATTGGTTGCGTCGCAGGAATTTCAGGCTAGGCGCTGTCGCCGTGACGGTGCGGGTACGCTCCCAGCTAGAGGCACTATCATCTATAGGTCATGATGTAAACTGTCCTAGGCCTAAACATTCAAAATTTCTGGGCTGCATCGTCTTGGCCATATAGGTGATGGGTTATAATGTCTTAATTCAGTACACTACATTGCAATACATGTTAGTTATATTTATTTTTTATTTTATTATCAAGCTTCCCCCGTTATAGGTAACACCTATAGTTATATTAATTTCATATCAATTTTTCATAAGGTTCAAATATGTAACTCAGTATTAGATCTCAGATAAATTTTGCTGAAGACTACCAGCAAAAACACCATATATCTATCAAATTGTTTTGTTTGTTCTTGTATTGTTTACATGGAATAATTATCTATCCTGTTAACGAGGTTCGGATGGACCTGTTATGGCCGGTATAAAGGCTCTATTGAGTAAACAAAACAACAAATTTCCTAGGATTGAATGTTTCCACGCGAAGCCAATCATACATTATAGATACAATTCTTGAAACCGTATATTGTTATATTGAGTTGCTTTCGTTTTTAACAATATAGCTCTCTAAGCTTTTATATAAACTTTGAAGTGTTTTAAATAAAGTGAGGAGCAGGAAAATCAAAAACGTTCATTATTTATTTTTGTGGATATTTTTAAAACACGGTCATTCAGTAAGGTGTAATTTACATTTAATTTAACACTTTTTTAAACAAGAAAGATCAATGCCCATATTACCATTTCGTAACTTTAATTAACATAAAACACAAGGTCCAAATTCAATTTTAACATTTAATTTGGAAAATAGATCGGATAGCACTTGGGTATACAGAATGAACTCTATTAATTATACCATTTGCAATGAAAGCATAGATTTCGCCATACATATATATTTCTCTACATATCATTGGCAACACATATTGTACAAATTACTATGACAAATGCATTGTTATGACACTGCAAATCATAAATCAGTTCATGAATAACTGATTCGTTTGCTATAAGCTGAACACATTTTATACAAATAAAAAAATCAGTGTGTACACTTCGGTAACCCAAAGCTGAATGACAACCCTGCGATATACAGCACGTATCTCTCGTGCGAAAACTGCCATCTAGCGGTTACTTCATTACAATCAAGGGAAATTAATTTTCGTTTTATTCGTACCTCAAACTTAGAAAATTATATTGCTACTTTAAATGTGAAGTAATCTTTCAATGCTGTATTTAAATTAAGGCGTTGTTCCGTTCGACTTTGCTATGTCATAGACAATAAAGATAAATAACAAAATCTTTCAAACAGCAAAATGAAGTTCAATCATACTATACACAAATCAAAGCTATTAGTGTATGTTTATTTTACATTCGTTAAGAAAAATAAGAACAGTAAAGAAAAATATAAAGGCCTAAAAATTCTTAAAAATGTATTTGCAATAAATCTCTGAAACGAAGCAACACAAAACAACAATTCAAAAGCCCACACGAGTAAAATGATACTGACAACAATTTCTAAGGGCCCTGAAAAAAACCTCTCAGTTATAAAGAGAGAAATCAACATTTTTATTTTTTGTCTTTCATTTTCGCAACCAGGAAATAGAAAGGTCAAAAACACTTTTACAAATATCCGATATTATATACGTTTATTATACAATGTACCCTTAGATACTCATTACTCATACAATGTAGAGGCATTTAAAATATTTATTGTTGCTTTGCTTTTGTGATTGATTGCAAATAGAATTTGAATAATTTATTAGGTCTTACTATTTTTACTGTTCTAACTTTTTTAACGTATGTAAAGTAAGTAAAGTAAACATAAATTAATAATGATTATAAAGTTGGTTTTATATCACGTGTGATTATTACGTTATTACCTAATTACGGCTCACGGATTATCCCTGGAATAATAGAATATCCACAATAACTGAATTTCACTTGAATAATTTTATTAAACACCAAAAGTGTGAATGTGTTTACAATAAAATATAATAAACTGCGCATATGAGTGCATTTTAAGCATAATTTTAATATTTCATTATTTATTTGGGGGAATATTATTTATTTAAATAGAATGGGGAATGGTTTGAATAAATGTGGTAGATCAACAACCTTGGGCTGTGAAAGGCACTGAATCCAGTTAAAATGAATGTAACTGGTTAAGAAATTCAGTCCTTTTTATTGTGGACAGTTCCAGTAGGGTAAACATGTGACTGCATGGCGAGAAGTGTCATAAATATTAAAAGACAATGCTACAAATATGGGTAAATAAGTTAATAATTAAACGTCTTTGAAGTGAGAAACCTAAATGCAATTAAGATTGACATGTCACAATGAAAGTAGGAAGTGTCAGTCAAGGTGAAGGTTTTAAAATGCAATTAATATTGAAATGACAATTTATCTGATTAACCCATAAAACGGTTCATGAATTTTGAAAATGATAATTTTCTGCAAGTTACAAAGTTGAAAAAATAAAATAAAAACAAAAATAAGATGAAACAAACAAAAATAAGAAATTAAGAAATGCATAACATTATTATAAAATATTACTTAATGTGTTATGTATATTTTTCATAATGTTTTGCAAGAAAATTCTACTACAATAACATTGATTTGCGCAAAGTTTTATTAAACTGCATTTTGCCTTTAGAGAGATTTTGATAATTCCCTTTTTCTATAAATGACGGTGTAATGACAACTGTTATAGCAATTTAAAATTATTCTGTTTTTGACACTTACAAACTCGGTGTTGAGGTTATTCTTATACATAATATTGTCAATTTCACCGCCCGTTTTTTAGAGGTTATCACGACCGCGTTTCAAAAACGAGTTCCAACATACAAAACGCGATGTTTTTGCACCAAACTTTGTGTGCGCCTAGCTTATATTAAGATGCAACTTGGGATTGCTTCCCGGGTGTCTGTTATCAAGTCAAGGGCACTGTTGCTAAAAATATAATTTAAGTTTCCATGTAATAACTTTTGTTTGCTGTGAGCTATTGACACCAAAGTTTTTGAATACGCTACTCAAGTATGCTGCCTAGGTGTTGTCAAGTTCAAGGTCACTGTTTATAAAAAAGAAATTCAGGTTCCACGTAATTACTTAGTTACCTGTGAATGTCACCAAATATAATGCCAATCGGGGATTGCTACTCAAATTTCTGTGGTCAATGTCACTAAACCTTAAACTGTAAAAATCAGTTTCCGCGTGATAACTTGAGTTAGCTATGACCCATTGACACTAAACTTTGTATGTAGGTAGCTTATATCAAAACGCAAAGGGATTACTTCCTTGATGTCTGTGTTCAAGGTCAATGTCACTGTTGCTAAAAATAGAAATTCAGTTTCCGCGTATTAACTAGTTTGCTTTGACCTATTGACACCAACCTTAGTGTGTCTGTAGCTTATATACGCAACTAAGGTTGCTACCCAGGTGTCTCAGATTAAGGTCGAGGTCATTGTTGTTAAAGAAAGAAATTCAGTTCCGCACATTAACTTAAGGTAATGCGTTAGTGTTTACCTTACATTATAGATAATAACGAGGTGTGAAAATAAAGTTATCGTTTTTAACAAAAAATTCTGTTTATACATTGTTATAAACAGATGAATATAGACAATAAGAGGAGACTGTTGTTGAAAAAAAAAAGAATTTTGTTAGAAAAGCAATAAAATGTTGTACCTGCTATGTTGTCTAATCCGGGTGTCAAATAAAGCACTTTCCACTCAAATAAATGAAAAATAATTAATTACAATATCCAGTTCAATGTTCCCTCTAGGGCCAACTAGTTTTATTATACCCCGCGTCGAAGAAGAGTGGGGTATATTGTTTTACCCTTGTCAGTATTTCCGTCGCAGTTTTCTCAGGAACTATAACACCCAGCAGCCTGATATTTTGCAAAATGCTTTAGCATATAGTCCCATATGGTGTAAAGCGATTTTATGCTCATTGCTCATCTACTTCCTGTTTACCGAGTACTTAGATTTTTACACATAGATGACATACATTCAAAATTTTCGTCGCAGTTTTCTCAGAAACTATAACATCCAGCAGCCTAATATTTTGCAAAATGCTTTAGCCTATAGTCCCATATGGCGTAAAGCGATTTTATGCTCAATGCTTATCTACTTCCTGTTTACCGAATACTTAGATTTTTACACATAGATGACATTCATTCAAAATTTCCTAATACAGGCTAAAGCATTTACATCTAACAGTTTAAGTGTAGTTACTGCTCTGATGATGTAACACCTGCCTGTCGCCGTGACGGTGCGGGTCCGATCCTAAGTAGAGGCAATATCAATTCAGTAATAGCATTGTTATTGACATAATCCTATGAGTAGTATTTTTATAGCCATATCTCAGTGAATGCATGCCTGGCTCCACTGTGTTCCATGCATGGGTTGGCAGTTACCACTGTTGAGGGCATCGGTAATATACAGAAAGGACTTCATCCAATACAGGTATTTATGAACCTCATTCCGTCTTCTCGGATACTCCTTATAGTGCTAAACAGATTATAAACAGTCGGATATGGGCGGTTATATCACTTTGTAAGTCGCATCGTTACTTGCTTTGGTGCTTTGTCGATTGACGTATTTGTTTTTAGAAAGAGCAAAGAGTATACAATGAATAGTTCTTATTCTTCTTTGGCGGCTAGCTATCGTATATTAAATGTGTTAATGTTTACAAGTGTAATGTCTATTAAACATTTTATACACACTACATTCCCTTACTGGATACATATTCTCAGAAAACTAGACCGATTTTATCCAAAGCTTTGTCTGAGACCTTGTAGTCCTCTCATACGTGAGAGGAATAATCGTCCTCAGATGTCCGTTAATGACATAAAACATTTATGGAAAGAGGCATGTTTCGCTTAAAAGTTTTACTTAAGCGTAACTCTTAATGTTGTTATTAATTTACATTGCTGAAATAACGATTGTATTTTATTTTGCATGTTTGTTATTATTTTGTTTTCTCAGATATAAAGAAAGCTGCTCTCTGGGTTTTGCCATTTTAGTTCGGCAGTGTAATTTTGATCCTCTTAGAGCATAAACATCATGCTCTACTTTTTGCAAAATCATTTTTACTTAATTTATGGAAAGTCTCTTTAAGCAATGTCCATCCTTTTATGTATACTGACTGCAATATAAACGCAACACTTATTTGAATATTTTCGATGTATGTCATTAGACCCCCACCCACCCCAAATAGTTGAAAACTAATAATGACAATGCGGTTTATATAACCTAAAAAGCGATTACTTCATACCTTAGTGACTGGTACGTCTGATATATCAAATGAATGGGAGTCCTAATATTCGTAGCTGTATATAACATGTATGCGTGTGGGGGGGGGGGGGAGGTATGCGTACAGAAGATGTGTAACAAAGTTGCGAATTCTAACTGAATGAACAGTAGATTAAAAGGGAACTTTGAAAAACACCGAACACGACAAAGATGAAAATATTGCAGGCTCGGTTTGGTTTGATTGAGTCTGTTTATGGACAGTTATAGAAAAGCATATTACTGCCCACGCCGCCTAGCCCCGGCTTGAGCGCAACTCAGTATTTACACCAATAAACAGTTCAATTTTGATCCATGCCCAAACGATGGTATGCATATGGCGGTGAACATGGAACCTTCAATGCGGTATTATTTTAAGATTTATACCATTCCATGTTCAGCGACGTATGGTCCCTAGATAACAAAATGGGTTTGCCCTAAACGAGAAAACAATCGGCGGAACTAAATAGATTATAATTTTGACAGGGGGTCTGAGAATAAAATCATGCATACCAAAGACAATGCCAAAGGCAAAAATTAAAAAGCAGGAAGTATATCCTTGGGGTGATTGAACTATATCCAAATCTATATCGACTGGGATATTGAAACCACCCATATGTAAATTGGCCGCAATATTAAAACAAAAGTAATTTTAAGAGTACCATTGACAAAGTTCAAAAGTATCGTTCTCAACGACCTTCAAATGACGTTTTTGCAATCACTCCACACTTAGGAAGTTTTATGTTCGTTTACTTGTCAGCCTGGTAGCGCGAAGTTAGCAGCTTAACAGCCTGTTTGCGTGAAGTTAGTAGCCTGTTTGCGTGAAGAAAGTAGCCTGGCAGCGTGAAGATAGCAGCCTGACATCCTAGCAGAATGGCAGTCAAGCAGCCTGGCAGCGAGAGTTTAAGACTGTTGTGGTACAACATGATTTCAAACTATTACATTCAATTATTTATTTTATATTCTCACTTTCTGTATTGTAAATACAAAAATTAAAAATTTAAATCGGACAAACATGAGTAATATCAATAAACAAACGATTTTATTCGTATTTTTGATATAACAGAGCTTTCCTAATCCCCAGATAATACAATCGCGTAAAACACTGTACTATTGTATTATTTTGATATTACTCATGTGCTTTTGATTTTTAGAAATTTCAATTTTCGTTTTTTTTTCTGACAAAGATAAGAACACGAATTTTTAATGATACGATAGTTCAAGACATCACATTCGTCGAGCTTTACATTTCTTGCGCTTAGACATCAGTTCTGCTAGGCTGCCAGAATGCCCGGATACCAGGATGCTATGCTGCCAGACTGCCAGGGTACCAGACAGCTTATATAAAAATATAAATTATAAAAAGCTCTGACAAAAGTCAAAATCTTAGTTTTTATCAGATTTACGCATAAAATGACTTGTAATGACACAAGTGTCAAGATAAATTACGAATTAAATAATTTGTATTCATAGTACTTAATTATGTCTTATATTTAAATCGACGTTACATTTCCTGACACATATAAGAACAAGAACTTTATTTATATACTAATTTGTTAGTGCATCATATCCATCGAGCGTTACATCGTGTTCTTGCTGATTTGACTCCAGGGGCTCTGATCACGGTAAAATCATTAAGAACCCGCCTTTTGGCTTTACAGTGCTATTCAGCTTTCGTGTTTTGCATGTTTGAATGCTTTTTCAGGCAACATTGTCGAGTTGATGAGTGGGTTGGAGTTTTATCACCAAGACAACTTTTTTGTTCATATGAGAACCTGTTGGGTCAAGCTTAAGGTTGCTGCACCCTAGAACCTGGTTTAACCCCGCACCCAGTGGCAAATTTTGCCATTGACCGCTCCAATGCGGTTAGCCTTCGGGTTTTCATTTTTAAATTTATGTTACATGTAATTGTTTGTGGTGTCTGCTTTGATATTGATCATTTTATAAACCATGGTCTCTCTCTCTTTCTCATCTTCTTGGTTGTGTGAGGAGGCTGTCTCTTCTAAATGTGGCAATTTCTGATATGCATAGTTCACTTTATACACTTCTCGCTGCATTGCTGCCATGCTGCCTACTGCCATGCTACAAGTCTTGCTGGTGGATCAAACGAAACTGACTCTAAAATTCGTTTTATTGATTTTTTATTTCAAAATTTAGTATTTTTTGTAGTTTTCGTTTTCGATTTTTATGGAGAATAAAAAAGCTTCTTTAGTAAGTCAAAAATCTTGTTATATCCCCGCTTCGAAGAAGAGGGGGTATACTGTTTTACCCTTTCCGTTCTTCCGTGATTCCGTCCGTCCGTAACAAAATTTCCGTCGCTGTTTTCTAAGCAACTACAACATGTAGCAGCCTAATAATTTGCTTATTGCTTTATCCTATAATCCCATGTGGTGTAAAGCGATTTTATGCTCCTTGCTAATCTACTTCCTGTTTGACGCATGTTTCGGTTTGAAGTCAAAAACTTTGATGTACTTTTTCAAAACTCGACATTAATTCCCACTTGCAGACCACTAAAAGTGAAGAAATATAGTGTCACATGGCTGTAATTAAGTTTGGATGCTCAAGTTGATTGGAAAAAAATGCTTTATTACATAGAACAAATTCACACAAAAAAGAAATACCGTTTGTACAAGAAGTCTGGAATGGCTGATAAAAACGTCTAGAAAAAATGATATAGGTATCACGTTAACACTTATTTACAATACTTTGCGGTGATCTGTCAAAATAATGTCAGAAATTTTAAGAAGTACATTTTGACTTCAAATTGAAACCGAAAGTAGAAACCCGGAAGTAAGTTTTCCTTGAATTTCTTGGAAACCCTAACATTATTTTGACGAATTGGCACTAAACATTGTAGACCAGCATATACTTATTTCAGGTATGGGTTGCTTTGGTGTATTGTCCATGAATTTCAGAGTTCTCATGCAATCGTTTTTTCTTTTGTTTTAGTATGTGCTTGGTAATTAGAACATGAATTAGACCAAATTGAGCTTGCAAACATTAACTACATCATTAGCTAAATACATTTCTTTACTAAAATCTAGGTGGCAATAAGTATTTCCCCCAAAATTCATTTTTGAAATTTTAGCCACTTTTCGCAATTTGCAACGTTTGCGACCTCTTAAAAGCAATCAATTTAAATGATCGTTAACAACTGATTTTCTATGATTGCTCTTGGAACTCTTTTTGTCTATCTGCAGTACTGATGCATGGAGGGTTGCCTGATTACATGTATGGTCTTTGCTTTCTTATATGACTGCTTTTTTAGACATTTGATTTTTTAGACAAATGGTATAGCAATTTATGTGCATGCTAGTATGCGTTGAAAATTTTTTTACACGAACATGTACAACAAAAGTTCATATCATACTTATATTTGGGATATATATGTATGTGTGTTTTCTTAGTTTGGCGATTCCTGATATGCATATTTCACTTGTTTATAGTAACAGTAGTTTTTGTCAGTGCTGTGTGACGGCCATAAAACGTCTTTGCGTACTTACAATAAAATCTTTTATATTTTATCCCTCAGGGATTGTATTATACGGTCATTTTTCACACACCCTCCCCACTCACCCAAATACTGTTCCACTTCCTTAATGTGCATTTCGCCGTTCAAGACATTTTGATTACTCCGTTCGAACCACGCTATCAACCAGCGCGCCAGTCTTTCAGCGCTTTCAGCGCTTTGAATAGTAAACGTTTCCGGCATATAAAACATCGTTATTAGCTAGGCGTAGTTCGATGTAACAATCAATGACTGAAAGTAAAAAATGTACGTAAACAAAGAGCAATCCTAATCGGAAATAGGAGAAAATGCTATATATCATAATGTCTATAAAGCAACATGATTTAAGCGGACACAGCAATGCACATTGGATGGGGATATGTACAAACTTTAAAGAAGTTTTTTTGAAATTTGGGTTAATTTTAAAAAAAAAAGACATATCATTACAAACACTTAACAGATTAATGTGTCGCATATTCATTGACAATGCAAAATGAATCGCATCTCCAAAGATAAACGCAAGTGAATTTTACAGGTAAAAGCGTTTGCATCTACATGTAGTCACAATACTGGAAATCGTATCAACAAAAGTAACATGAGCTGATCAATATATCCAACAACAACATTTTTTTTGATAATATCCAACAACAACATGATTTTTTTTGATAATACAAAAAAGTGTAATTAAAAAAATGAATTAATCATGAAAAATGATTTTATCTCCAGTGTTGTGAATGGATGCAAAAGCTTTTCCCTGTAATATTCACTTACACTTATGTGTATCTTTTGAATTGTACTCTGTTTTCAAAATATGCAACATATTATTCAAAATAGTGTCCAAACTGATATGGTCCAAATTTCTTTTTAAATAACCCAACTTATTGTGAAAACTTGTTTTAAAATTTCACCATTACTACAACCAAGACACCTGTTTGTCTCCCCTTTAAGGCAAATGTACAGCTTATTCAATTTATGGTTCATATGTTTGATTACCCACTCTGATCATAATACTTAGTCCTATGTGGGCAATAAAAGTAGTGTTTTGTGTTGTATATTTTTTGTTTTGAAAAGAACTCAATTTTCTAAGAAAAAATCTTCTTTTTTTTGCATTGACCCCACCCGAGGAGAATGTTTGCAATAACTTAACCTATGTAAATTGAAAATACACAAATAACGATTATTTATGCAAAGTTTTATAGAACTGCATTATTTCTGTTAGGAAGATTTTGATATTTGTTACTGATGATAGTGCAAGGACGAACGTAGACGGTCCCTAATTTTGTAATTGTCCTCTTAGAGGAACAATGGTCTAGGGGTATAGCGTAGGGCTCCTGTCAGGAGATTGCAGGTTTGAATGCCACCAGGGATGAGATTCTTCTGCAGTTTCCACAACCCACACCTAACGCGAATACCTGTTTCGAAACAGGAAGGAAGTCATCGAGCGTGATTTATAAGTTTAAAGAACTTGTTTCACAATTAGTGTAAAATAAATAAGTTTAATTTAGATTTTACGTCCAGGAACGACTGGCAAAGTCTCATGGAACACAGTGTGGGTTTTGTACGCCTGGTATAATCATGTCCATGTATACGCTTCTCAGGAACAACCTACTTCCGTCTGAAGAAAATATGGAAAGGGCGTTTGAAGGTATGTTGTGCATCTATGTATTCTTGTATGAAATACTCACTACATAGCCATGTTAAAAATATAATTTCAGGGGATGGCATAATGAACTTCAATATATTTTTTTCATGTTAACAAGTCAGTCAAATCATAATTTGATTAGGATTTAGACTGAATTTTAGGTTGAAAATGAGCTTGTGTACTGCATTTTGTAAAAGTTACCTCTAACGACTTCTGTATTTCTTTTAATCTTGTTAGATTTTAAAGGCCCCTGGAACACACTGAACATAGTTGACGCGACTATCGCGTTTACGACGAATTTCTATCGCGTATACAGCGCATTTTCATGGCGGATATCCTGACAAAGGAGCATCACCGCAGTAAGTTAACACCTTGTACTTCTTAAAATGATAATACAGTGGCTATACTCTGATCTCAGTACCCTCTAACAATTTTAGTTTTTGTTTGTATCACTAGAAAATGCACAAACCCTGCTGATTTGAAGAATCGTCCACAGTTTTGCGAGGTAGGTGCATAATGTTGTGATTTCAAATATAAAAATAATTTATACACAACAACCAGGCATATGCCAATTCCTACCAGAATAAAAATATAGGGGGTAGTTATCAACTGACAAAATATATATTTCTTGTGAAATATATGCATCTTCTGTTAATTTATCGGAAAAGAAGTGAACTGAACGTGTCTAGAACGCTTTCGTCTGAACGCATCTACGACGGTAACCCTTTTATAGTTCATCTGCCTAGTAAATATGGTGCGTGTGGGGTGTTGCTTACCCAAGAAAAGAACATGCGTTTGTAAAAATATATCAGGTGTATTTTTAAAATTTTAAAATGCCAATTTTCCTCTTATTTCTCGTGTGGGAAGCGATAACACTTACAATTTTAACGGAATGAAACTTTTGAGAAACGATTAAAGAACTAAAATAAAACTGATTTATGCAAAGATGTATTTTACAGTTTATCTCTAAGGATCTCTAAATTGTTCAAAATAAAGACTACGTGTTAAAAGAGGTAAGTATATACATTTTTCTCCGGTGGCATGTTGTCAATCGTACTCTTCGCAGCGTCGTGGATATATAATTTAAATCCGAATTATTACAATCTCTGAAATCTTCTGAAAGGCAAACTATAATTTATATTTTTGTGAAGGAAAGAACGCTATATTGGAAACCCAAACATAATTATAAATTCGGACGCCAAAAAGAAAAATTCCAAGTGAAGAGTTTTTTCTCTTTTATTTTTATAAAAAAGATTTTCCTTTTTTCAACGAACATCGGTTAAACTTATATTGATGTTATTCGAGTTTGGTTGACTTTGACAAGTTGATAAAAAATGTGCATTAGTGTGTGTTGTAAGAAATATAGCCATATTAGGTTTGTGTTCACTTGCCTGATGCGCATGCGCGCAGAGCAGTTTTTAGACCAGTGGTGTCAGAACAAATACTGTTTGAAAAGTTCTTTTTCATAGATCCTCCGTGGCAAATTTTGAAATCTCGGACAATTAGAAAGCGTTTAAGATAGAATCACTAAGTGTTACTACACACCGAATATCTAAGACTTCGTGAGTTTAACATGCATTATTATCACAGTATATTATATTTTTAGCTCTATTGTCATTGAAACCATGTGTGAACATTTAAAAAAAGTCTGCATCAGGACGCATCTGCCATAGATTGACAAGACGCAAAGCTGTCAAGCTAATACAAAGAAGTGGTAGTCTATGAATTGTCTCAGACACTTAATTTTATGTCGATTAAACAAAAACCACACGAATTTTTAATTTAAAATGTTGGAAGCTCCTCTGCCGAACTTTACAATTTACACGAAACAAAAGGCTACCTTGGTAGATGCGTTCAGACGAAAGCGTTCTACACGCGTTCAGTTCACTTCTTCACCGATAAATTATCAGAAGATGCATATATTTTACAAGAAATGTATAATTTGAGAAATGATAACTTCACCCGATATTTTGTTTCTAGTAGGAATTGGTATATGCCTGGTTGTACTGTACAAATATTTTTTTGAAATCACAACATTTTGCACCTACCTGGCAAAACTGTGGGCGATTCTCCAAAAATCAGCAAGGTTTGTGCACTTTCTAGTAGTAGAAACAAAAGCTAGAAAGGTGAGGAGGTACTTGGCGGTTAGAGCCTATCATCATCTAAAGAAGTACAAAGTGTAATCTTACTGCGGTGACGGTCCTTCGTCAGGATATCCGCCATGATAATGCGATGTATATGCGATAGAAATTCATAGGCGCGATAGTCGCGTTGTAAGCGCGAAAGTTATGTCCAGTATGTGGACGTGCATCGCGACGAAATTAGTGTTACCAAAGTACACAGGGTGTGCAAACTAGGAACAATTAGTACTCTTGTTCATTTGGTAAATTGTGAACACATAAATTACCAGTACTTATTCTGGACGTAGCACTAATTTGACTCGTTCAATGGGCTGGCCTACGAATACACACGGTGTAAAAGGTGCATTAAAGCTTTTGCCGAAAATAGGCATAGCCTTATTCATATTACGAACGTATTGTAGTGTCCATTGCACTTTGGACTCCGATACTAATAGAAATGTAAAGGTATGGGTTTACAATCTGGAAATTACAGAACGTACTCAACCGACTTCAACATTTACCCCCGATCACTGGATATAAGTTGTCCGTTAATAGTCGGCGCCGTAGACAGCCACGGAACATTGGCTTATATATACCTCACAGGTACCCATTTATACACCTGGGTGGAGAGAAGCAATGAAGGCTTAATTTCTTGCTCAAGGAAGTTAGCGGCCGGACAGGGGCTCGAACATGGGACCCCTCGATCCCTAAGCGATCGCTGTACCACTGGACCACCCCTGCCTTCATATAGTTTGGAGTATCGTGCATTTGTAGCCAATAGCATTTCATACAGTGATACAGTGCAACATCAAGGTGACCATAATGCGTGGTTTGTAACGTCATTTATGGTATTAGAGGAGAAAAAAAAACAAAAGTAGACACAATGCGACAAATATATTGACAACCTTGTGTAGTGTTCAACTTTCCCCTTAGAATGCGCTAAATGCGAAAATGGTGACATAATAAAATACTTACAAGGCTTCACAGATTTGAATCGATGGGTTTATTTATTGCCGTAATACTAAAAATGACGTCACAAACCACGTGGTTGGCCACCATGAACATTTGAGAAAGGACAATCACGAATTACCAATCTAAAAATCGTTCGCTGGTACCTGAATTAGTTTATTAACAGATGTTTGACTTTAGTTGGGGTGGCTTTATTACATAAACACTCGTGTTTTCTTTAAAAAAGAAGTATTTTGTTCATCAGATAGGCATTTTTTCATATGTCTCTTGCATTTTAATTCTGTTATAAAAAGTCCAGGAATAAAGCCTCACACTCCGAAGTCAGCGAAATGAAGGTAAAAATATGTGCATCGAACATGAAAAACATAACAGCAAAATTATCATCTATTCACAAAATTTATTATGAGAAAATGATCAATCAATGTGGAGATTTAATACCGGTATGTTTTGTCACACATACAAGTAACAAGAACAGAGATAGACAACAAAAACGCAAGATATAATAAAAACATAATGTATGTAAATATTATGATTGAAATTCTAAAATAACTTATCATTGAAATAAACGTTTTGATTGATAATATTATTTTCACCGTCCTTTATCGTTATAGCTTATTATCTAAATTTGTAGGAAATTTATGTCGCTGTACGGGCTACAGACCAATACTAGAAGGGTTTCGAACATTTACCAAGGTAAGTTTATGTCTTGATAAAACGTGTATACCCTATTAGATACACCACATTTACATGACGGCGCACGTCTTTTTCATTCTCCAAGTGAATTTGTCCCTGTGACCTACATTTTCCAACATTAAAGTTCTTTGATATTTTCTTATATTTTTGTTTTCTTGTTTGTACTCCTGCTGTTGGATAAGTGTTTAATTTCTTGTAAATCCAAGGCTTTGATTCACTGATAATAGTAGGACTGCTTGTATTTCAGGAATACTGCCAACCGGGAAAACCAGGAGAAACATGCTGCCGACCGGAAGCACCAGGAGAAACATGCTGCCAACCGGAAGCACCAGGAGAAACATGCTGCCGACCGGGAGCACCAGGAGAAACATGCTGCCAAATTGAAAGATGCTGTTGCAAAAATAAAAAAGCTGCAAAAAATTATATAACTGAAAACTATGTAAGCATTTAGTTAAATGCTCAACGCATAAGACATGTATCTCGACTGAATCCTCTTTCTTGCTAGCTAGGTTCCATTCCATGCACAGCCGAGCATAACTTTTAAACTACATGTACTCGTATCGTAAATCATGCCCTCTCTCGCTTGTTACCCAACTTTTTTTAAAGCTATGCTGACTTACTTAAAACTTTTACTTATTTCCTGTTTCTTGAAAACGACATCTTGTTCGAACAATACTTGTGGCTTTCATGCACTCTTTAATAACAGTTTTTGCACATTGAAACTTTCTATTACACTACTACATGTGTATTCATGACATTGTATTGATTTTTCAGTCTTTAAATAAACGTCGGTAAATGATATTTTACTGTGTCTCAGCGGGAGCAGCGTCCGATAGTCCACAATTTTAAACCTGAAACTTAGTTTTGTCGTCAACGTTAAAGAACTAATACTTGAAATACGATAAACACAGCTTTCTGTGACAACAAGAATTATAACTAACGTAACGAGGATCATAAGGAGAACATGCTATTTCCTTCGAATACAACCATTATTCCTATACCATTTTTTCAACATTGCTATAATTCGTATGTATGGAGGGGATAACTTATCTTTATTCAAAGTTCGTTTTTTTTTCTTCAGGATGAATAGAAAAGTTTATTAAACCGTGTCCTAGTGTTCATACGTCGATATTTAACAGTTTTGATTTTAACATAACTTTAAAAACAGAATTCAGTTAAAGACGAATGGTGTGCTCCAGGTTCTGGACAGTCAAGCAGTCAAAGTGTTTAATGATTCACAAACGGTGTTTAACATCTTTCAGATAAGCAAGAAACATGAAGATTTTCCGCTCAATCCAATGCAGGATCCAATATTTCCTCCAGAACTTCAGGTAAACCTTTCTGGTAACATATGTAATTAACAACAGCTGTTATGAGTTCATAACTTATTTTCATCAAAGCAAATTATCATGTTTTGCTAATTAATAATCATCAACTTTGTATAAGTTGTTTAACCTATTAAGCAAAAATAATAACCTATATATTGCAAGTTTGAAGACGGATATGACACATCGCTGACTCAGCTTATTAAGAAAAAATAGTCAAATTAGAAATAACACTCATTTACTAATATTTGTAACAGAATTCGGACAAATTTGATAGAGAGTTCATTGTCTTCAAAGGCGAGCGAGTTAGCTGGTACAGGCCTGTCTCATTAGAACAACTGCTAGACATCAAACACAAGTATCCAGAAGCCAAAATTGTGGTCGGGAATACTGAAATCGGTGAATTTTTCTTAAGTATTCTGTTTGCATCTCTACTCCTAATAGTTAAGTAAAAATCTAAATCTTCGAGACAATGAGTTTGCTTCTACCATATAAAGATATACTCTTTCAAAAATTATAATAATTCCTCCTGTGTTATTGTGCGGGGTACGTCACTGGAAAAAGTGTCTTTGAAACTCAGTCCTTAAATTTAAATAGCTTTTGGTTTAGTAATGTTAAAGCGTGCGTTCAGATTTTGAAAGGCACTATCTTTTTTAAAAAGCTACATGTTTATATACCTTCATCAAGAGAACAACTGGAATATTTCGAAGTAAATGATGCAGACTAGATCGAGTTCGGAACCAGACGCGACACCACGGTATAATCACCAAGCAACAAACAAAACAAAATGACGATGCTGGTACGTTTATTTGACAGGTATTGAAACACGGTTCAAAAACATGCAATATGACACGATGATAGCACCAACTCACGTTTCCGAGCTATTTGACATACGTCACACTGATATAGGAATTACATTTGGCGGATCTGTTACCCTTTCAACGATAGAAAAAGAACTTAAACAAGCGCTTTTCCGTTATTCAGGTATATTTGCACATTAAAAGAATCTTTACTATCCTAGACAATTATAACCTTTTTCATTAGTTGTTTTTAGAATCATTCCATGTGGACTGTAAATTGATTTGACGATGAAACTATAGATAATAATCAGTTTTCAACGTTATAGCGCGACGGTCTGTGGGGACTAAGATTAAATAAGCATAAGAACATACAAGCTTGATCTTTTCATTTGATTTATGACTCATCAAATTCTTTTTATTTATGTCTGTTTCCTGCCATCAATTTGCAAATTGCTTTACTCCAGATGCTCTGGTCTCAAACAGGTCATCGAGTACCGTTTTGCTTAACAGTGCCATCAAAAGTTAGTGATTTTCAATTCAACAACTATCATTAGGATCATAAGTTTATAAATACATTATGTTTTCTGGACACTTCGGTTTTTTTATTTTATTATTTTAACATGTTAGCATCCTAACAGAATGTTATTTCATCGTTGTTGTTTTTTTTTTCAGAGGACAAAACGAGAGTGTTTGCTGCAATGTTAGAAATGTTACGGTGGTTTGCTGGGTGTCAAATAAGAAACGTGGCAGTAAGACTCGAATATTTACCTTGTTCATTATGAAATCATATGGTACAAGTTCATCTGTTCTATCACATGTATTACAGTACCGTTGTTTGTGCCTCCAAACTCGCCTTCAATTACTATTCATTTGCACTACATATAGCAGTCACAAACATATAGCAATTACTACTGCAATTAACACCTTTGCTATAATTTTAAACTTTCTGGTCATCTTAAGAGGTACGAATTTGAAACCTAACCTGTTGCTGAATATTAGGCAATTGAAATAGATTAAAAGAGAACTTCGAATGCAACCGAACACGACAAATAAGAAATATTGCAGGGGGTGTTTGATTGAGCCAATTGACGGACAGTAATGGAAACTGCCCACGCTGTTTAGCCTCGGGTCGAGCGCAACTGTAAATATTTACACCAATACACAGTACAATGGTATGCATATAGCGGTGACCATGTAGCTTCCGAATGCTGTATTTTCAAATCAATACCATTTCTTGTTCAGCGGCGTATGGTCCCCAGATATCAGAATGGGTTTCCCTAAACGAGAAAACAATGGACGGAGCTTAACAAAATAGAACTTGACAGGGGATCTGAGAATATTTATCCTGCATATCAAAGACATCAAAAGCACAATTTAAAAAAAGAAAGTAATCTTTGGGTCGGTTGAACAATATCTAAATCTATATTGGCTGGGATATTTAAACCACTCATCTTTAAACTGGTCGAAATATTAAATAAAAGTAATTTTAGAAGTACTATTAACTTATTTGTATCAAAAGTATCCTGCTCAGCGACCTTCAAAGTGTTTATCTGATAACATCACTGTATGAATGTACTGGGAGACTTTTTAAAACCGCCTCATAGCACATAAACGCTACTGTGATAAGGAAATAGATGAAAGAGATTTTAAAAGCCACCAAACACGACGAAAAGAAAAATATTGCAGGCTCAGTTAGATTGAGCCTGTACACGGACAATAAAGTAAATGCATATTTTAGCATTGACTCAATTACCTCAATTCTTTTCATACTATCATTTGGCAAGATCGACTTGATAATTTATATAAATGTTAACTATGACAAACATTGAATGCGCCGAGATGTTTTGTGTTGTAGGCTATTGCTGGTAATATTGTCACAGCTAGTCCAATCTCAGACTTAAATCCACTGTTGCTGACATGTGGGGCTCTACTGGAAGTGCAAAGTAAAGGCAAGTGCTTCTTCAAATATTCGGCTTTAATGTTTGTACCGAAATAATTATATTTTTGAGCTCTAAGACCATTCTGTGACTCTTGACCATCCAAGACATCAGGACATAAAATAAACACTTCATGTAGCTGAACTTATCACACAATAAAATTTGTATATTTCGCCCGCTAAGATCACAATCACTCTATAAATTAGACAAAATTTTATCATGCATATTTCACAGCTGCTAGTTTTTATGAGTAATGCTCTTTTTAACTAACATTATCTTTAGTGCGGAAAGAGAACAATGTTGTGGAAAAGTATAAGACCAGGTGGAAGATTCGAATAATGGTGATGAAAGCAAGCAAAAATATAAGCAACAAGAAAGCGGTGATGTTTGACAAAAACATGGAATTTATTATTTGTCTGAATGTGAAAATGATGTACAATATGTTAAATTAAAAAAAGAAAGTACAAGTCTGTTTCTGGAATTATATTTGTTGCAGAACTAGGCCGGAGATTGCTTACGATGAACGAGAATTTCTTTACGGGATACAGAAAGACAGCTTTGAAACCAAACGAAGTAATAATCAGCATATCATTGCCGTTTACATCTAAGGTAATGTCAAGCAAGGAAAATCTCATTCTATTTTGCCATTCGGTACCACGCACAACACCGATACAATATTCCTAAAGTGCTTCTTTTCTAAACATAGTGACATTTAGTATGTAAAGCTGTCAAATCTCAATATGGTTTCATGCGAAGCCTCCAACGACGTCATGTTTCTGTCTGATTAGTTTTATAGAACTGTTCGAGACTACTTTTTATTTTTATTATTTTAACATTCTTATTCAAAATTTTACACTGTGTTGAAATTGAGCTAGACACAGAACCAAAAAAATGAACATACTTTGTCTAAAAAATGGAAACACAAAAAATCAAATACTAGAATTACTTTTACTTTTTTCTGAAAAAGGACGTGTATTTTGCTGGATTCAAACAGTCGTTCAGACGAGCAGACGATATTGCTACGGTGAACGCAGGTATGCGTGTGCTGTTTGAAGACAACACTGATGTCATAAGAGAAATGTCACTGGCCTATGGTGGAATGGCAGCAACGAGCGTCATACCAAGGAAAACTATGGCAGCTGTAGTTGGCAGGTTTCTAAATATAGCAAATGTGTTCTGAATGTTGTTCAAAATATATTGATATGTGTCAAATAAATAAGGGAACTCTATAATTCCCAAAACGGCAAGTTACAGGTGTCATTTCAAATATGCATGTATATACCGAATAATTGGTTATTTTCGCGATCGAAAATTTTCGCGATTTTTACATAATTTAAAGTTTTGCGGTTGTAATTTTAGCGAAATCAAACCCTCAAAAATTATTTTTCGCGTTTCTACTGTTGCAGTTTATTCCTTTTGCTATATCTATTGTAATCATGTCCCAGCAAATATACCTCTAAAATTTAAGTATTATTAAAAGAAGTGTTTGCTATTGCGTGAAAGCTGTGCATTTAACAGGGTATTGTAGCGAACTGTTATAACCAAAATTTAGCAAAATTGAAATCTGTTTTAATAACAATAGTGATAATGTTTTATCGATGGAATGATGACCGTGACCACAGAAGATTTAGACATTATGAAGCGATAATTAACCCTTAGCCCGCTCGGGCGATTTTAAATCCTCTTCAAACAGCTTATTAAGTAACGCATGTCTGCATTGTTTGTTAAGCATAGTATATGCAGCAAATTTTGGAAGTATATATAAAATTATCCCTACCTATGATTTGACGCTTTTCATCAATACAAATGATTTCGGCTCCCGAACCGTTTATTTTATCGGTATTTAACTAATCTGCCAAAGCGATTACTACATTTGTGCACTAATGGGATATTCTCGATTAACCCAGAGTATTAACAAGAAATATCTTTAAACAAGAAATATCTTTAAAAAAGATAAACGGCGTTGATGGAAAAGATTTATATATACATGTATATAAGAAAGAAAGAAATACAGAGAGGCAAAGCAGACACAGTTTAGTTATTTTATTTGTTATAGCTGTTGAAGAACCCTCCCTGCCTTCTTAGTATGACTTAGAGATTAAGCGACCGAATCATGACAACTCATAAATTCATTGAAAGTGTCTTTCAAAAAAATGTTGAAGCTGTTGCAACAATTTCATACAGTGATAACAAGTCGATTAAAGAAGCAAAATATTCAGTTTCAATAAAATACCTCGTGTAGAGTGAGAATTCATGATGAATAAATGTCCTTGAAATTTAATAAATATAAATAATAACAGCCTGTTACAAGAGCGAAATCTACCAACTTTTACGTATATTAAGTTTAAAAAAAGTGTCCGTCCTGAGTATTGAACCCGGGGCCTCCGCTTGAGAGGCGAGAGTGTTAGCCACTACACTATAATGAACTTGTCTTACGAACTTGAAATTAACAATCAGTATCAAAGGAACTAGAGAGGAACCAGTAAGAACACTTCTCTTTCGTTTTACACTGTGTATTGTATGCAAGTGACACCCAAGAATATTCCATATAATATTATATTTAAGCCATCAATATTGACTTAACTGGTTACTTAAATCGTAATATGTTTTTCCTCCAATACAACACCCACTAACAACCAATCTAATTAATCTATTTGATTTTTCCGCTGCATAATAATAAAATCCCACTAGATACCTCTCCAGCCTGCTAGATGCCTCTCTGGTGTAAATAGCTACCAATCGAAATAGTTTATTTCATTTTCCCTCTGCATAATAAGAGAATACGAGTATTATTTACAACATTTCATTGGTCGAAAAACTAGGTCAAAAGTGAGCTTAGACAGCTAACGCCGAAAAAGATAAACGGCGTTGATGGAAAAGATTTATGTATACATGTATATAAGAAAGAAAGAAATACAGATAGGCAAAGCAGACACAGTTTAGATATTTTATTTGTTATAGCTGTTGACGAACCCTCCCTGCCTTCTTAGTATGACTTAGAGATTAAGCGACCGAATCATGACAACTCATAAATTTATTGAAAGTATCTTTAAAAAAAAATGTTGAAGCTGTTGCAACAATTTCATACAGTGATAACAAGGCGATTAAAGAAGCAAAATATTCAGTTTCAATAAAATACCTCGTGTAGAGTGAGAATTCAAGATGAATACATGTCCTTGAAATTAAATAAATATAAATAATAACAGCCTGTCACAAGAGCGAGATCTACCAATTTTTACGGATATTAAGTTTAAAAAAAGTGTCCGTCCTGAGTATTGAACCCGGGGCCTCCGCTTGAGAGGCGAGAGTGTTAGCCACTACACTACATAAACTTGTCTTACGAACTTGAAATTAACAATCAGTATCAAAGGAACTAGAAAGGAACCAGTAGGAACTAGGAATATCTACACTTCTCTTTCGTTTTACACTGTGTATTGTATGCAAGTGACACACAATAATATTCCATATAATATTGTATTAAAGCCATCAATATTGACTTAACTGGTTACTTAAATCGTAAATATGTTTTTCCTCCAATACAACACCCACTAACAACCAATCTAATTAATCTATTTGATTTTTCCGCTGCATAATAATAAAATCCCACTAGATACCTCTCCAGCCTGCTAGATGCCTCTCTGGTGTAAATAGCTACCAATCGAAATAGTTTATTTCATTTTCCCTCTGCATAATAAGAGAATACGAGTATTATTTACAACATTTCATTGGTCGAACAACTAGGTCAAAAGTGAGCTTAGACAGCTAACGCCGAAAAAATAGAGACGGCAGTTTAAATGAAGCGCACCGTACAGTCTAGCAATATAGTGCATTTCGCGAAAGTAAAGTTGGGAATTAGCGTTTTTTTATTTTAGCGAATTCACGATTGTCGCGAAAATAGCGAAAATATTATGCTCGCGAAAAAAAACCATTATACGGTATTTGGTGCGGAAAAATGCAACACACTGTACACAATTTCCGACATATTTAAAATAAAATATAAATATAGTTGAAATAGGAACTTTGAAGACCCCCGACCACGACACATATGAAACTATTACATGCTCGGTTTGATTGAGCCTGTTCATGGGCAGTAATGGAAATGCATATTACTGCCAACGCCGCCTAGCCCCGAGTTGAGCGCATCTCAATATTTACACCAATAAACAGTACAATTTTGATCCATCTCAAACCATGGTATGCATATGGCGGTTAACATGGAACCTTCAATGCGGTATTTTCAGATTAATACCATTCCATGTTCAGCGACGTATGGTCCCCAGATAACAGAATGGGTTTGCCCTAAACGAGAAAACAATGAGTAGAACTAAACATAATTATAGAACTTTGACAGGGGATCTGATAATATAAATCCTGCATATCACCGACAACGTCAAAGGCAAAATTTTTAAAAGCAGGAAGTATATTCTTGGGTGATTGAACAATATCCGAATCTATATTGGTTAGGATATTGAAACCACCCATCTTTAAAGTGGCCGAAATATCTGAACAAAGGTAATTTTAGAAGTACTATTGACATAGTACATACATATCGAACGCTTCTGTGAATAATACTACCGCTTCTAAGCGGAATAATTTATTTAAGGAAAATGTGTTAGATGAAATTCCCCACCCCCTCCCCCCGCCAAACATACGCATTTGTCATACAATATTTAAATATCTTACTGTCTTACACCAGTCAGTTTTGTAAAACTTAAATCCGACTTAACTATCTAAGTTAAGCAACAATATTAGCATATAAACAAAGAACTGCTATTCGTAATTCCTAAGCAAATATTCTGAAAATATAACAACTGACATTTGAAACTAATTTTAAGTTTAGTCCATTGTCCAAAGTCGACAGTTTAAGACATGCTGTATATTGTTTTTTTAGGAAATGGGAAAACAGTCTAGTCAGTCTCGTTTGTGATCTGCTTACGGATGATCTCCCTTTAGCACCTGATGCTCCAGGCGGAATGGTGGAATATAGACGTACTCTCTGTGTCAGCCTTTTCTTTAAATTTTACCTCAGTGTTCAAACGCAGTTAGAATTCAAGGTAAACTATCACATGTTACATAAACTACAGAAACTGTCTAATGGTTCAATTACTTCCCAATGTATACCGGTATATAGACGCACAAGCTATATGACAGATTGCGAATTTACTATCGGGTGAAAGTTTCAAATCAGCTGTTTGACTAACCTAGAACATTTATAAAAGTAATTACCAAACAAAAAGCTGGAGCAACCTGTAACAGTTTACTAGGTTAACTAGAATACTACAAGACACAACTGCGCCTTTTTTGCGTTTTGCCAATTTTCTTTTTTTGTATTTTGGGAAAAATAAACTATTTATAAAATTCTCAGGTTCGCGATCAACCCGAATTACTTAAAAAAAGTAAAGCCCTTGATGATTTTCATTTCTCTCATGTTAAAAAGGTTTCATATCAAAGAAAGAAAAAGCAAGTTCACAACCAAATAGTAGGAGAGAGAGAACGAGGAATATCCACAGTTTATAAAACTATTTCAATAATTAAAACGACATTACCACAAGTTGTGCCGCTGGGAGTTTTAACCAGGCTTTAGAGTCCATCAACTTAACACATACCCCACCGAGTTCTCAATATAAAACCCAACCCACATATCTTCCCAACAGTCCAGCATGCAAACATAAAATTGACATTTTCTTCATATGGGTGTAATTTTCATATCAAATAAACATAAATATACAATTTCTTCTTAAGTAAGTTCCTCGAACATGACGTTTACTCGGACATTATATACACGTCCATGCAGGTAGAAACTATGCAGGTGTTTTACGGCTGTTTGCATATAGTACAATAAGAACAATTCCGCTCATTTCAACATCTAAGTGCCTTTTCTTCCGGAATTAGTAACACATTGATATTTAATAGGGTATGATAAAGACTCTTTTATTTTCAGAGTATATTAAATACATCGGTACCTCAGTCATTTCAAAGCGCCGTCCAGTTATTTCATCGTAACGCTGCAAAGGGAAGCCAAGTGTACGAGGTAGTAGATTCAAAGCAACCAAAAGAGGACCTTGTTGGCCGATCGATCAATCATCTCTCTGCAATCAAACAAACGACCGGAGAGGCGGTATTCATTGATGATATGCCTGCATTCAAAGGTGGAAAGTTGACATATAAATCTCTCTCTCTCTCTCTCTCTCTCTCTCTCTCTCTCTCTCTCTCTCTCTCTCTCTCTCTCTCTGATCTGTTTCTTTATTCAAATTGATTTATGTGTAAAGCAGCAAATGCAAAACGTAAATTTTCATATTTATTTGTTGTGTTTGTTGCATTTTATGTTTTTAGGATTTAAAGACACGTTTTTAACTCGAACTCATTCCGGATCAATTTACTGAACAGCAATAGTGATGTGCATAATAACCTGTAATTTTATGCAGTCAAAGGATATTTTGTAGATGAAGTTCACATGGTCTTCGTGACAAGTACTAAGTCGTTTGCAAACATCAAGAGCGTAAACACAGACAAAGCGCTGTCCATGCCGGGTGTGCTGGATTTTATATCATATAAGGATGTTCCTGGAAATAACAGATGGGGACATGTTCTGAAAGAAGATGAGGAAATATTTGCAACTAAACAGGTAAGTGGCATGACATTGTCATTACCATGTATGTGAATACTTTGTACCAATAATTAGAAAATTTATTTATGGTCTTTGGTTAAGAGCTTTACGTTATTTTCCTGGTTAAGATATTCTGAATATTCACAGTCGAAATTACTTCTTTATATTTGTGTAATTCCTTTATAGCGACTCATAGATTCCTTTGATTTATGTTAATTCACACGTTAACAACTAGGGATTATTATGCAGGACAATGCGGATATTTTAGGGATAAAAATTGTGTTTACGTAACAATATGTCAGTGCCAAGTCCATGACGGTAACTCCACTGGTTAGGCAGCAGGCCCAGATATATGCACACAGTTTTTTATAATAAAACATTTCGTTGAGTACTTCTGATGTATTCCTTAAAACTTGTGTGTTCTTTTAACATCTTCATATTTTAGTAAATATTTTAAGACATTTGTTATTTTCAGACTATTTTCAGACTATATGATATGTTGTTAATCAAGGAATATATTTGAATTTTACCAGTTGATAGCACTGCTCACTCTGTAAACACCGATTGGTTATTTGTATGAAACACGGTCACTGCAAGAACTATAGACAGACAAATGACAAAATCTTCGATAATATAGTTTTTTGTGAATACGTGAATACGTCTTCTGCATTGTCTGGCATATTATCTACATGCTTAACAGGTATTATGTCAAGGTCAGATCATAGGAGGTATTGTAGCAGTAACTCGGGTCCAAGCTCAGAGAGCCGCCAAGTGTGTCATCGTCGAGTATGAGGAGTTGCAGCCAATTATCACCATCAAGGTTATGATAGTTCCCATCTTGATCTATTATAGAATGCTAACAATTCCTGTATCTAAGCCTATTTTACACATCATTAAAGCGCTTCGAAAGTCTGTCATTTATAAACTTTAAGAAAACATAAAGCAAATATTTTGACGCAACGTTTCAATCCTTAACATCTTATTTAAATCATAAGCACCATAGTATGTTGCATAAGCATTTGAATGTTTCTGAAAGTTTTTTATTGTAATAAATCCTATTCGGAAAATTTAAATTGTCTTTTATTTTTTATGAATTTGAAATACATTTTAAGGAAAATCTCAATATGGAAAAAGAGGTGAAGTTACCATTATTAACAAGTCTTTACAAACCGTTTTAAATGAATACGACAGAACACTAACATCGGCAAAATAACTCAGCGTAATACAACCTATCTATGTCAAATATTCGCAGAAGACTTACCGTCTGATGAAAAACAAAGCAGTTAGCTGAAACTTGTCAAACCGGAAATGAAGATTACATTGGAATGTTTGCGGTACTACAATTACTTCAGGACTAACATGTATTATGAGAAGATTTCTACTCTTTATCATGCAAAACAGTTCAAAGACCAGCCCCGATATCTGTTTTATTATCAAACCAGGAATCTTCGCAAGAAACTGAAAGCAATAAACTATTGCTTAGAACCACCCAAGTGATAATTGGGTAATACATGTAGCTTCGTTTCAATACATAATGTATTTCCGGCTCACCAACGGGCGGCCGGATATACGGTATGAATTTACTATGAAACAGTGAAGAAAACCAAGCTAAGCCGTTTGAACGGAAGTTCGTGGTTCTCGCTTTCTCTATTGATTCTTTCGTGGATGAAGGAAATCAGTGTGGGAATACCACTTTTCAATCCCTTTATATCATTGGATTCTTAAATAGCAGCTAATCAAAATCGTTGTTTCAAAAGCAAATAGGAAAAAACAGGAGTTTCCTTGTATTGGCCTTGGTCGTCTTGACGCTTATACTAGTAGACGCTCTCAGACGCTAAAGTACGGAATACGAACGTTTCCTGAGGTATTCGTCTCTAGAATATTTTGGCCCATGTTTTATTTAGACTCACGCACAGTTGATAAATATATAAGAAGAAGTTCAATTAAAATAAAAACGTGCCGTCAACAAGTTTTAAGAAAATTAAAATCTAGTAAGATATCTTAAATAATGAATAGGTATATGAGTTTAAAACATCCATTATGTCTGTGTTTTGCACTGTTGTAAGGGTTTTCTCGGTTTGTGTATGGAAGTAAATTCAATTAAAGGTCCATGGGTATATGTAAAACATCATATATGGCTTTCAAGTTGCATGCCACTGTTTAATCACATCAGCCCAATCACATTTTCTGCGATGTGATAATTATACATCGATATTGTCACAATGGAACTCTAAACGAAGAAATTCCGCTGTAATGTGATTCCGGGTCTCGTGATGTCCCGGGTCATATAATATTAGAAAGAACAAATATATTATAAGAGCTTTTTGGTTATTATTATTATTATGATTACTTTGTATGTGTATTCGTTATTTTTTTTTCAGTTTCTGTTTAAAATGCAAAAGTGGTGTTTTGTGACGGTGCGGGTTCGCGCACCCTTCCCCGCACCCCCACCAAAATTGAGGCAATATCAATTTTCAACTTAGAAGATTAAGCTTTTCTCTTAAGACAATTTTTATTTAAGCAACCAAGATTGATCAATTACTTTCTATTTATAGGAAGCAATTAAATCGAGGTCTTACCATGGCAGCCCAATAACAATAAATTGTGGCAAAGTAGAAAATGCATTAGATGAAGCGGATCATGTTATCGAAAGCGAATGTCACATTGGTGGCCAAGAACATTTCTACCTAGAAACACATTCGGCAATTGCGGTGCCAAAATGCGAAGATGGTGAAATGGAGTTATTTGTCTCCACACAAAACCTCATGGATACCCAAGTGAGAATATTTAAATAGCATACGTCGTGATCATACGATTCATTGTCGCGTAATTGGTTCATAACTCTATCAAGCAAACTATGTAGTTAATCTGTCCGAGACCAGACCAAAAGATAAATCATCACTAACACGATGACGAGGATAATATATATCTAGCTTTACGTTCTTTTTTTTCAAGACTGCTAAAAATCTTAATGTCCCCAAATACTATCGACCAAGGAGTTAAGCAAAACGATCAACTGTAATAGGTTAATCACTGTAAAATATTCTTTCCGTCACCAGACCACACGTTAAATAACCAAGAATCCGTTGGCAGAAATAAAAGAAACTGATCAAACTCCTAAGTTGGTCATAAACTTCCACCAGCGTTCAAGCAAAAGAGGTTAGCGAAACTTTTTTGGTTTATCTATGAATCTAACAAAAAAGTGAAGAAATTTACATGATTTTTTTTTATTTTCTTCAATTCGTAAAACATATAAATCTCCATAAAGCACTGATTAGAAATAATTTGCCGAAGCGTTGTCGAACTTCTGTTACATATTTGGACTAAAATCTGAATGCTTGTTAATGAAGTTTTATTACGGTATGCAGTATGTTGGTTCGTATCATTCAAGTTGCGCGTGTAAACAATATCACACGAGACCGATGGTCTAATTTAGACCCCGTATTCTATTCCATCCAAAAATGGAAAATCATGTGTTTTATTTTTTATAGAAATACTGAGACAAGATGGTTCTTTTTTCTGAACAATGAATCCTCTGATATTTTAAATAGACAGTAAACGTTTGCTGTATGAAGATAGTAATAACAAGCTTATCTGCAGTATCTGTGCATATAGTGTAAGATTATATTATAAACGATTTCTAAATAATGGCTGCAGTTTCTGGTCTGAACATGACACATAATTTATTATTGCTATGAATAACTATATTCAGATATTGTGTTTTGCAGTTGGTTGCTGCAGAAGCCCTTGGCGTTCCAGCTAACAGAATTGTTGTACGGGTGAAAAGGATTGGCGGCGGTTTTGGTGGAAAAGAAACACGCTCAATTATTGTTTCAACTCCGGCGGCTATAGCGGCGAACAAGTGTGACTGTTATCATTATCTTAGTAACACATGAAACATATTTTATTAACAATACTAAAGCATATTTGTTGGATTTTTTTCTTCCTTTTTGTGAAAAAAGTAGGCCATTATGTGACGGTTTTCTATTTTAGATTTTACTTAATGATTTTGGATGAATAAAATGCAGCCAACAACTGTGTAAATGTTATTCATGTTACAAATGCTAAAATATTCTTTTCTTTGAAATTGCCATGACAACCTACTTGTTTTATTTAGTAAACTGACCAGATTTAAATAGAGTTTTAGGGGATTTAAGACTTGTTACGTCATAGGAAATGGTCTTCTTTCATTCTTTTTGTTAATTTTGCACATTGTACTAATGTATTTCATTTTAAATTACTTAAAAGCGGTCAGAATACAACTATATAAAATTAATTGCAGCAAAATAAATGAGCAACGTCATCTGATAAACTTAACGTCATTTAAGGAAATGACACCGGGTCCCCGTGGACACATTCTCATGACGCAAGGCCTACTCATGTTCTCGTATTTTATACGCCACTAAATTTCTTATTCTACGTTTCAGTTTCATTGTCGACACAAAATATGTTTCTGCTAAATACAAATCACTTAGTTTAAGCAAATTCAATATAGCCAAAATATTGTTTGTATAATTTCTAAAACTATTTGAAGGCTTCGGCGTCCTGTTCGTGTCATATTAGATCGAGAAGAAGACATGGTTATGTCTGGTACAAGACATCCATTCTATGCAAAATACAAGGTAAATGTTCGTCCCATGTCCTAGTCATTTGAGATCATTCTATTCGTTTTTATACGGAAATACTGGTTCATAGAATGTAGGAATGAGGAAACCAGCAAGTCAACATAGTCTCAAAACTCGAAAATCATGAAGCTTCTTAAAAAAGGATTATTTCAGTGAAAAAAAGTAACTTATATGTTTTAACTTGAAATATATCTTCAACAGTTAATTAATCAGAAAAAGATTTTAATAAATCATAAACAGATAGTAACGTTTCTTCAGTCTAAGTTTGAGCTTTCCGGGTAAATATGACTACCATAAGGGTCCCCACTTTCAATACTTAACTACAACACTTGGCCAAATGCGGTTTTCTCATTCATTTAATAACCATTCGCCGGTCTATAATAAACTTTACCACTCATTGATCACTTACATTCTTGACCACTCACTGGACTTTAATACAAATGGCCTATTGGTCTCTAACACTCTTCAACACTGAAGGTCTAAAATGGTCCCTTATGCACGCTCGAATCCGTAATACACTTGACCCCTCGTGGGTCACTTACACTACTCTTTACCATTCGCAGGTTACACTATACCAGTCAGGGGACACTTGACCCCTCGTGGGTCTCTTACACTACTCTTTACCATTCGCAGGTTACCCTATACCACTCAGGGGACACTTGACGCCTCGTGGGTCTCTTACACTACTCTTTACCATTCACAGGTCACTTATACACTATAATACGACTCAGGAGACCCTTGAGCTCCCGGGTTCTGAATATTCGCAGATCACTTATACACTATACCACTTAGGGGATACTTGAGTTCTCGGGGTCTATAGTACTCGCAGGTCACTTATACACTATACCACTCAGGAGACACGAGTTCTCGGGGTCTAGAGTACTCGCAGATCACTTAATACACTATAATACGGCTCAGGAGACACTTAAGCTCCCGAGGTCTAGAGTACTCACTTATACACTATACCATTCAGGAGACACTTGAGCTCTCGGGGTCTAGAGTACTCGCAGGTCACTTATAATAATAATAATAATTATCTTTATTTAAAGAAGGTTACTTATTTAGCACATTAAATTTACAAAATATAATGTCTAATTTACAATAAGGCCTTCTATAACATCAAACAAATAAAACAAATACAAAAATAAAAACAACAACAACATACATTCATTCATGAAATGTTAAATATGTACATTTTAGTCATTTAAAACAAAATCAAGTTAGTTGACAGACACCTGTAAACATATCAAAAGATGGGTAAAAAAACAGTAAGTAGAAAAAATACATCGATGATTATATTAAATCACAATCTTGTAGTAAAAGATATGTTTTTAGTTGTGTGTTAAAAGCCATGATATTTCAAATGTGTTTTATATGTGATGGAACTTATACACTATACCACTCAGGAGACACTTGAGCTCTCGGGGTCTAGAGTACTCGCAGGTCACTTATACACTATACCACTCAGGAGACATTTTAGCTCTCGGGGTCAAGAGTGCTCGCAGATCACTAATACACTATACCACTCAGGAGACATTTTAGCTCTCGGGGTCTAGAGTATTCGCAGGTCACTTAATACACTATACCACTCAGGAGACACTTGAACTCTCGGGGTCTAGAGTATTTGCAGGTCACATACACTATAAAACGACTCAGGAGACACTTGAGCTCTCGGGGTCTAGAGTATTCGCACATCTTTCATACACTATACCACTCAGGAGACACTTGAGCTTTCGGGATCTAGAGTATTCGCAGGTTACTTATACACTATAATACGACTCAGGAGACCCTTGAGCTCCCGGGCTCTGGAGTATTCGCAGATCACTTATACACTATGCCACTCAGGAGACACTTGAGCTCTCGGGGTATAGAGTACTCGCAGGTCACTTATACACTATGCCACTCAGGAGACACTTGAGCTCTCGGGGTCTAGAGTACTCGCAGGTCACTTATACACTATACCACTCAGGAGACACGAGCTCTCGGGGTCTAGGGTATTCGCAGGTCACTTATACACTATAATACGACTCAGGAGACACGAGCTCTCGGGGTCTAGGGTATTCGCAGGTCATTTATACACTATACCACTCAGGAGACACTTGAGCTCTCGGGGTCTAGAGTACTCGCAGGACACTTATACCATATACCACTCAGGGGACACTTGAGCTCTCGGGGTCTAGAGTACTCGCAGATCACTTATACACTATACCACTCGGGAGACATTTTAGCTCTCGGGGTCTAGAGTACTCGCAGATCACTTTTACACTATACCACTCAGGAGACACTTGAGCTCTCGGGGTCTAGAGTACTCGCCGGACACTTATACAATATACCACTCAGGGGACACTTGAGCTCTCGGGGTCTAGAGTACTCGCAGATCACTTATACACTATACCACTCAGGAGACACTTGAGCTCTCGGGGTCTAGAGTACTCGCAGGTCACTTAATACACTATACCACTCAGGAGACACTTGAACTCTCGGGGTCTAGAGTATTTGCAGGTCACATACACTATGCCACTCAGGAGACACTTGAGCTCTCGGGGTCTAGAGTACTCGCAGAACACTTATACACTATACCACTCAGGTGACACTTGAGCTCTCGGGGTCTAGAGTACTCGCAGGACACTTATACACTATACCACTCAGGAGACACTTGAGCTCTCGGCGCCTAGAGTACTCGCAGGACACTTATACACTATTCCACTCAGGAGACACTTGAGCTCGAGACACTTGAGCTCTCGGGGTCTAGAGTACTCTCAGGACAATTATACACTATACCACTCAGGAGACACTTGAGCTCTCGGGGTAAAGAGTACTCGCAGGACACTTATACACTATACCACTCAGGAGACACTTGAACTCTCGGGGTATAGAGTACTCGCACGACACTTATACACTATACCACTCAGGAGACACTTGAGCTCTCGGGGTATAGAGTACTCGCAGGACACATACACTATGCCACTCAGGAGACACTTGAGCTCTCGGGGTCTAGAGTACTCGCAGGACACTTATACACTATAACACTCAGGAGACACTTGAGCTCTCGGGGTCTAGAGTACTCGCAGGACACTTATACACTATACCACTCAGGAGACACTTGAGCTCTCGGGGTCTATAGTACTCGCAGGACACTTATACACTATACCACTCAGGAGACACTTGAGCTCGTGACACTTGAGCTCTCGGGGTCTAGAGTACTCTCAGGACACTTATACACTATACCACTCAGGAGACACTTGAGCTCTCGGGGTATAGAGTACTCGCAGGACACTTATACACTATACCACTCAGGAGACACTTGAGCTCTCGGGGTATAGAGTACTCGCAGGACACTTATACACTATACCACTCAGGAGACACTTGAGCTCTCGGGGTATAGAGTACTCGCAGGACACTTATACACTATACCACTCAGGATACACTTGAGCTCTCGGGGTCTAAAGTACTCGCAGGACACTTATACACTATACCACTCAGGAGACACTTGAGCTCTCGGGGTCTAGAGTACTCGCAGATCACTTAATACACTATACCACTCAGGAGACACTTGAGCTTTCGGGGTCTAGAGTACTCGCAGATCACTTAATACACTATACCACTCAGGAGACACTTGAGCTCTCGTGGTCTAGAGTACTTAAGTCGCTAATAAGTAAGATCATCAAATTTTACGGGTCTCTGAAACGTTTGACCATTCACGGGTCGATCAATAGTGGGTCTTTAATACACTTAACAACTTCTGGATCTCTGTTTATCTCTCTCTCTCTCTCTCTCTGTCTCTCTCTCTCTCTCTCTCTCTCTCTCTCTCTCTCTCTCTCTCTCTCTCTCTCTCTCTCTCTCTCTCTCTCTCTCTCTCTCTCTCTCTCTTGTTCAAGTTTTACTTGAAAGTATAATTCTAGCGCAGCATCTTCTACAAATGAAAATCATATGTGCATCATTTAATAAAGAAAGATTGCATCGTGCACAATAAGAGCAGGCAGATATCGTGACAAAACTATGGTACACACTGTTTTTATGCTATCGTCCTCATCTCGGTGAACAAATCGCGGGCTTGCTGCCACAATCCAGAAAGTGATATTACATGAAAAAAAGAGCTTCATGGTTAACTCTTTTGAAATTTCAGGCTGGTTTTACATCTTCCGGAAAATTTGTGGCCTTTGACGTTACGATGTATAATAATGCCGGTATGTCAATGGACCTTTCGACTGCTGTAAGTAGCATAATACTAAGACGTTCACACACTTCAGGTAAAATCAAATTACTGTTGTCAGCACAGTATATTTTAGTGAAGATAATCAAATGTATTTCCTTTAGAAGCACACAACTATAATTAAAAACACTTTTTCATAAACTGCCCCACTGCCATGACTTGTGCTGTGGGTGGACACTTTTTAATTTTTATTTTTTATTAACGAAATACCTGAGATCAGAAGTAAAAACTAACTTAAAATTTTGAGAAAAAGGCATTTATAGATACCAGAACCATTGGTGTAGAATATTCGTCCATCTTTTCAATTTCTTCCAAAAAAACATGAGAACAACTTACAAAAGAAGCAGGTTGGTGCCTATTCTTGCTTGAAAAGCCATTCCAGTCTTTGATAGTGACACTATCACCTTCGGTAACTTTAAAATGATGAACATTTTATTTTTTTATTGTCGGCCATGTTTTTTCCCATATCCGGCATGGTCTAAAACCCGTTCTTTTCGGAACAGAACATGTTCCATTTTTTTACCAATACATTTTTTGGGGCGGTTGGTTTTGGACAGGGGCGGGCGGGGATGAGAATCCAAAATATTTTTTTCTATTGCCTAAATGCATCTTACTGCCACAAACATGTTCTCCTTCCTAGGGAACCCTTAACAAAACATCTAACCCTAAACCTGTACTAAGGATGAAGACAATGTATAAAACAATAATAGACTGTGACGTCTAGCCAGCGGACTTACCTATCAGAAAAAGGTATCGGTGTTTATCAGGGATGAATCATTAGATTACATTCTCTTCCTTTTAACTTCTAAGGTAATGGAAAGAGCCCTTTACCATAGTGACAATGCCTACAACATTCCTAACCTTCGGTGTGTAGGTTATTGTTGCAAAACTAACATAGCATCAAACACAGCGTTCAGAGGGTTTGGTGGACCGCAGGGTATGATGGTGATCGAACATTGCCTAACAGAAGCTGCACAACGCATGGGTGTATCGCCAGTCAAGGTAAGTATTTTCTTTTTATGTGTATAGGATTCATCATAAAGGTCAAATTCATGCTTGTGTTTTATTAAACAATAAGATAAATTTTATATACCGATTTATAAGTTTTAAAATAATTCAAGTTTGCCAGCAATTTAATAATTCAGCGAAAAATTACTCTAAATAGTGAAGTTGAAAATTTTAGACTTAGAACTTATATTACTGAAAGGGTGCGCTGCCGCCGTTAGACCAATGGAAATCCGGTAAATTGATTGGTTTTGGGATATCGTGGATAGTTATTGACGCGTGATTGCGAATACATTGCATCCCCCAAACCAGTCAACTTACCGGATTTCCGTTGGTTTAATTGCGGCTGCCCACCCTTTCAGTAATATTAGAACTAAGTAAAATTGTTCAACTTCACTATTTAGAGGTATTTTTCGCTGAAACCTGGTCCCTATGATCGACAATGAATGTATGTGAAATTGTGTGAACCGATTTATTTGGATATAAATCGACATGCATACTACTGTTATATCTTAGTCTTGTAACGTAAACGTGTGTTGAATGTTTACAGATACGACAGATGAATCTATACCAGGAAGGCGACAAAACCTTCTACGAACAAGATTTAAAAGGATGCAATCTACAGAAATGTTGGGACAGTTGTTTAGAACAAAGCGATTTTTACAAACGGCAAAGCGAAATTGAAACGTTTAACAGGTTCGTTAGTGTTTTAATGTCGATTACGATTTTTCCGATTTTACACGTTATGGATTTTACATGTTGACACTGTTGCACTTGGCAAGCTCGGTCGTTGACTGGAGATCGACATGAATTATTTCACAATGTTGAAAGAACGTGTTCTTTTTGTCAACTTATTATGACATTACATACCCTCGAGACAAAACAACCCTAACAAATATGTTAACCATGCAAAAGTTGCGCACGTAAACTTCATAACGTAGTGAAATCGTCTTTAAGACTACAGCTGGATATAGATCTACTTAAATATAATGTATAGCCTTTTCCTATCTAGTTTTGGCTGTGTGTGTGGGGAGGGCTGTGTGTGTGGGGAGGGCTGTGTGTGGGGGGGAGGGCTGTGTGTGTGGGGAGGGTTGTGTGGGGGGGAGGGCTGTGTGTGGGGGAGGCTGTGTGTGTGGCGAGGGCTGTGTGTGGGGGGAGGGCTGTGTTTGTGGGGAGGGCTGTGTGTGTGGGGAGGGCTGTGTGTGTGGCGAGGGCTGTGTGTGTGGGGAGGGCTGTGTGTGTGGGGAGGGCTGTGTGTGTGGGGAGGGCTGTGTGTGGGGGAGGGCTGTGTGTGGGGGGAGGGCTGTGTGTGTGGGGAGGGCTGTGTGTGTGGGGAGGGCTGTGTGGTTGGGGAGGGCTGTGTGTGGGGGGGAGGGCTGTGTGTGGGGGGAGGGCTTTGTGTGTGGGGAGAATTGTGATTGGTGGGAGGGTTGTGTGTGTGGGGAGGCTGTGTGTGTGGGGAGGGCTGTGTGTGTGGGGAGGGCTGTGTGTGGGGGAGGGCTGTGTGTGGGGGGAGGCTGTGTGTTTGGGGAGGGCTGTGTGTGTGGGGAGGGCTGTGTGTGTGGGGGGAGGGCTGTGTGTGTGGGGGGAGGGTTGTGTGTGTGGGGAGGGCTGTGTGGGGGGAGGGCTGTGTGGGGGGGGAGGGCTGTGTGTGTGGGGTGGGCTGTGTGTGGGGGAGGGCTGTGTGTGTGTGGGGAGGGCTGTGTGTGTGCGGGGAGGGCTGTGTGTGTGGGGAGAATTGTGATTGGTGGGAGGGCTGTGTGTGTGGGGAGGCTGTGTGTGTGGGGAGGGCTGTGTGTGTGGGGAGGGCTGTGTGTGGGGGAAGGCTGTGTGTGGGGAGGGCTGTGTGTGTGGGGGAGGGCTGTGTGTGTGGGGAGGGCTGTGTGTGGGGAGGGCTGTGTGTGTGGGGAGGGCTGTGTGTGGGGGGAGGGCTGTGTGTGTGGGGAGGGCTGTGTGTGTGGGGAGGGCTGTGTGTGTGGGGAGGGCTGTGTGTGTGAGGAGGGCTGTGTGTGTGGGGGGAGGGCTGTGTGTGTGGGGAGGGCTGTGTGTTTGGGGAGGGCTGTGTGTGTGGGGAGGGCTGTGTGTGTGGGGGGAGGGCTGTGTGTGTGGGGAGGGCTGTGTGTGTGGGGAGGGCTGTGTGGGGGGAGGGCTGTGTGGGGGGGCAGGGCTGTGTGTGTGGGGTGGGCTGTGTGTGGGGGGAGGGCTGTGTGTGTGCGGGGAGGGCTGTGTGTGTGGGGGGAGGGCTGTGTGTGTGGGGAGGGCTGTGTGTGGGGGAGGGCTGTGTGTGTGGGCGGATGGCTGTGTGTGAGGGGAGGGCTGTGTGTGTGGGGAGGGCTGTGTGTGTGGGGAGGGCTGTGTGTGCGGGGAGGGCTGTGTGTGTGGGGGGAGGGCTGTGTGTGTGGGGAGGGCTGTGTGTGGGGGAGGGCTGTGTGTGTGGGCGGAGGGCTGTGTGTGGGGGGAGGGCTGTGTGTGTGGGGAGGGCTGTGTGTGTGGGGAGGGCTGTGTGTGGGGGGAGGGCTGTGTGTGTGGGGAGGGCTGTGTGTGAGGAGGGCTGTGTTTTCTGAATGCGGCTATTCCTGATATGCATATTCAATCTTTAACAAGGAATTACAAAACAGGTTCAGATGTAAAACATAATTGTTAAAAGAAAACAATATCTTCCAAATAACTTCAGTGTAGTGGCAAAAGCCTTGCGTACAGTCGTCGAGATCATTATATGCGTTCTTATATTATAAGGAATTGTTTCATTGAAAATACCAGGACTTGCATAGCTCCGCCTTATGTTAATGTTTTTCAAGTTCAGAGACGAATTCCGACGCAAAACTCCATAAGAAATCGATATGTAATAAAATGTTTTTATTAACAACAGAGACAACCGTTGGAAGAAGAGGGGAATTTCTGTAGTACCAACCAAATTTGGAATATCTTACATCGGGCTCCATTTAAATCAAGTAAGCAATAACAGTCAACATTTCAAGTGATGTTTGAACTTTGATAATATTCAATGTAAATACTGGTTTTCGAAATCTGTCACACAGTTTTTGTTTAATTATTTTCGTAAAGATGACTATCTACACAACTTTTACAAAAGCCAAGTGTAAATATTTGCTGTTTTGTTGTTGTCAAGAAATACATGTGCAGTTGTAAAAAGTTTACAACAAACCACGATTAAGAACATTCTTGTGCTAAAGAAAAAGAAATAGTAACACAAATGTATAACATAGATGTATGGACGAAATTTCAATTAAAAGCGATTTATTCCTTTTCTGTTTCCTAAATATGTATAAAACAGTTAAAACATAAATGTTGTTCAGCTTATAAAAATGGTATTACGTATACATTGTATCTATAATACTTCAGCCAAAAGCAAACGTGTTACTTTCGTCATTGCTAAGTCATAGATAAAAAAAGAAAAATATCAAAATCTCTCAAACGACGAAATGCATTTCCATCATACTTTGCGCAAATCAATGTATTTTAATTTTACATCTGATAAGACATGTTAGAACAGTAAAGAAACCTGAAAATCCTTAAAATTCTATTTGCAATCAAACACAAAAACATTGCAACACATAATAACAATTAAAACGCCCACACGAGTAATGTAATACTGACACAATATCTGAGGTCCTTGAAAAGAACTTTCAACTACGAATAGAGAAATAAACATTTGTTTTTTCTTTTCTTCCATCCATTTTCGCGACTAGGAAATTAAAGATCAAACACACTTTTACAAATATCTGATATTGTAAACATTTGTTAGATGAAAGGGCCTTAGATATTATTGTCAGTAACTCATTACTCATGAGGAATTTAAATTGATGTTTAGTGTTGCTTCGTTTTTACCTACTTGCTTGTGTTAAACACTGCTTAATAATACAGTAATAGTTTACCGTTATTGCAATGCATTACCCATATTTCGTACAATAAATCAGTGACACGACAATTTAATAGCAGCGAAACATATCGGTTCATTTAGCTGATTAAATGTACAATTTTAGTCTGGTGCATTAGTGCACATATACCAAGATGGCTCCGTTTTGCTGTCTCACGGCGGAGTTGAGATGGGACAGGGACTGTTCACAAAAATGATGCAGGTATTTTACTAGGATGTTACATAACAAGCAGTTCGAATGTTACCGTGTTAACCACTTACTTAAGCGCCAACACTAATCTTATCTTGTATGTTACCATGTTAGTATTTGATGGAGGTTAACTGATGGCAGTTTTAGGCACTATCAGGAAATGGATGAAAAGGAGGATTTTTTGTGTTAAGATATTTAACTTACTGTAAATTTGGTTTTGCAAATGTTAATAGTCAGTTATCGAAATATCATGTCTTTTTCTTACGACAGAAATGCCACCTTACTAACTTGCTTTGGTTAAACAGTGGTTTGGTAAATTCCTTAATTTTTATTAGATATCAAATGTTTGAGATATAAGCAAGGTGACCTTTGTGTACTAGATACACACAGGATAGTTATTTATATTTATTTGACTCAATGCAGGTTGCTAGTAGGGCTCTGAACATACCAGCATCAAAAATCCACACTATCGAAACTGGGACCAATACTGTGCCAAATATTTATGCCACCGCTGCAAGTTGTGGCTCGGACCTGAATGGAATGGCAGTTCTAGTATGTATTCGGGATTGCTTACTCTCCTTTAGTCAAAGTGCGCAATCATTGTAAGGAAACATTTTCTGCATTGTATTATCATTACTTTTGCAATCTTAAAATTCTATTGCTGATTAGGTCATTTTGAGAGTTTCAAACTTTATTCAGGAAAAGGTGCAGCGAAGGCTGTATAACAATCCCAAACTAAGAGGTTCCTAATCAGCATGTAATTTGTTTTGATGATTCATTTTCAGATAACACATTCAATCCGAGCTGCCAACAATTATCATACAAGATCGTGAACGGGATTTGAAAGAAACGCTGTTAAATGCAATCAAAACAAACATGTACTTTTCAGAATGCCTGCCAAACGCTGCTGGCAAGACTGGAACCCGTAAAGAAAAATGATCCCCAAGGATCATGGGAAGAGTGGATTAAACAAGCCTACATTCAAAGAATATGCCTCTCTGCAACTGGTTTCTATAGGTGACTGATTGTATAGCTTTGCGCGCCTCTCTGCAACTGGTTTCTATAGGTGACTGATTGTATTGCTTTGCACGCCTCTCTGCAACTGGTTTCTATTAGTGACTGATTGTATAGCTTTGCGCGTCCCTCTGCAACTGGTTTCTATAGGTGACTGATTATATTGCTTTGCACGCCTCTCTGCAGCTGGTTTCTATAGGTGACTGATTGTATTGCTTTGCGCATCTCTCTGCAACTGAATTCTATAGGTGACTGATTGTATTTCTTTGCGCGTCTCTCTGCAACTGGATTCTATAGGTGACTGATTGTATTGCTTTGCACGCACGCCTCTCTGCAACTGGTTTCTATAGGTGACTGATTATATTGCTTTGCGCACCTCTCTGCAACTGGTTTCTATAGGTGACTGATTGTATTGCTTTGCGCGTCTCTCTGCAACTGGATTCTATAGGTGACTGATTGTATTGCTTTGCACGCACGCCTCTCTGCAACTGGTTTCTATAGGTGACTGATTATATTGCTTTGCGCACCTCTCTGCAACTGGATTCTATAGGTGACTGATTATATTGCTTTGCGCACCTCTCTGCAACTGGTTTCTTTAGGTGACTGATTGTATTGCTTTGCGCGCCTCTCTGCAACTGGTTTCTATATGTGACTGATTGTATTGCTTTGCGCACCTCTCTGCAACTGGTTTCTATAGGTGACTGATTGTATTGCTTTGCGCGTCTCTCTGCAACTGGATTCTATAGGTGACTGATTATATTGCTTTGCGCACCTCTCTGCAACTGGTTTCTATAGGTGACTGATTGTATTGCTTTGCGCGCCTCTCTGCAACTGGTTTCTATATGTGACTGATTGTATTGCTTTGCGCGCCTTTCTGCAACTGGTTTCTATATGTGACTGATTGTATTGCTTTGCGCCCCACTCTGCAACTGGTTTCTATAGGTGACTGATTGTCAGACATGGGGCGAATTAAATTTTAATGCTAATGCATTAATAATGCATTACTTTTTGTCAGTAATGCAAGGTAATGATTAATGCAACAGATTTAGCATTATCCTAATGCTAATTTAATGCATTACCTATGCCAAAATGCTGTAATGCCTAGCATTATTGAGCATTAATCGGATTTTGTTTACTATTAGATTTTGTTGATTCGTTTTATTAAATAATATTTATATTAACAGTAACCTTTTTATGCAATGATACTCGAAATATTTTATATGTTATAAGTCTATTACGTATCTTATTTATAGCATTTATAGAGAGAAACATTTTTAAGACAGTTAAGTATTTTGATATGTTTTTACCAATAGTAAAACAAGATACAGACTATAACGGAAGTCTTTTCATCAGAATGTTGTAAAGTTTGAACATTTTTTATGATTAAGCAAATCAATAGCCAGTGATCTATAAAGCTCTGTCAACAAATACAGCACTTTTATTTTATTTTAAATTGTTTTAGTGTACACATTCATTAGGACAAGATATTTCCCACCAATTGTCAAACACTTAAATATTCCTGAAAATGTTACTGATAGAAATTTGAAGTTCAGTGCAAAATACCAAAAATGTTGTTCTGAAATAAAATAGCATGGAAATTAAATTAAACCTTCAGACTTGCAAAAAACTCATACTTTCACAATCAAATAAAGTTATTTTTCTAACCATTTATCCAAATTATACTTACTGAAACAGTGTCATTGTAAAATATTAGAGGCTATGTCAGATTTCAGGAAATCAGCATATAAAGCAGATGCAGGTGACATAATGATTTAATTAGATAAGTTGACAGTGTAGTCCTTTGTCAATACAACACTCTAAATGTGTGAAAACAGCAATAAGTCAAAGATAACAAAAGTGTGTAAAAAAGCTAAACCTGTATTAATCTATATGTACTGAGAATAGTTTTGTTGTAAGTTCTTGAGGTGTCACTTTAGATCTTCACAATTTCAGACTGATACTTTGTATATTATACTTTGGGGTGATCTTTTGGGAGATGATCCATTTTGTACATATACTGACAGTTGACTTTTTATTTTTTTTGTCAGTTTACTTGTAAAATAATGCTAAATTTAATTCATTACTTTTTGAAATAATGTTAATTCAATACATTACTTTCTCAAAATATAGTAATGCTAATTTAATTTAATGCACAAATTTGGCAAATAATGCTAATTTAATGCATTACTTTTAAAAGTAATTCGCCCCATGTCTGCTGATTGTATTGCTTTGCGCGCCTCTCTGCAACTGGTTTCTATATGTGACTAATTGTATTGCATTGCGCGCCTCTCTGCAACTGGTTTCTATAGGTGAATGATTGTATTGCTCTGTGCGCCTCTCTGCAACTGGTTTCTATATGTGACTAATTGTATTGCTTTGCGCGTATCTCTGCAACTGGTTTCTATAGGTGACTGATTGTATTGCTTTGCGCGCCTCTCTGAAACTGGTTTCTATAGGTGACTGATTGTATTGCTTTGCGCGCCATTCTTTAACTGGTTTCTATAATGACTGATTGTATTGCTTTGCGCGCCTCTCTGCAACTAGTTTCTTCGAATATAGGTGACTGATTGTATTGCTTTACGCGTTTCTGATGTTTTTTTCTCTCTTGGTCAATATCACTTTTTTCAACTTTAACAGCATTCATATACTTTTAATATAGTTAAACATATATTATGTATTTCCAAATTCCTATGCGCTTTAAAGCTTCCAATTTACTGGTTTATGCAGACAAAAAGTGTTATATAAGTTCATTTCGTGTCATGTGTTATGCATTTATTATTGGACAATATTTTGATTGTTTTTTTTCTCGGCTTTGGCTCCCCTTTTGCAGAAAGCCTCTCTTTCATTTACTCTTCGTTAAACATTATAAAGAAAGTTCTTATCAATAATTTGCCAAATTGAAACCATTTAAAGGCATACATCATTCACTGTTAAAGAATGTTTTTTATTCATGATTTTGGCTGTAATTATAAATGAGTGTTCGATACTATATAATCTTCATTATTATTCACTGTAAACAAACTTGATCTATACAAAGCAATTGTTGAACATCTATCTACCATTTACTGTGGGGAGCCTATGTGAAATTTCTGACATCTATCTACCATTTACTGTGGGGAGCCTATGTGAAATTTCTGACATCTATCTACCATTTACTGTGGGGAGCCTATGTTAAATTTCTGACATCTATCTACCATTTACTGTGGGGAGCCTATGTGAAATTTCTGACATCTATCTACCATTTACTGTGGGGAGCCTATGTTAAATTTCTGACATCTATCTACCATTTACTGTGGGGAGCCTATGTTAAATTTCTGACATCTATCTACCATTTACTGTGGGGAGCCTATGTTAAATTTCTGACATCTATCTACCATTTACTATGGGGAGCCCATGTAACATTTCTGACATCTATCTACCATTTACTGTGGGGAGCCTATGTTAAATTTATTTTTTCCTTTTTAAAAATGCCTTAAGAAGTGAGCTTATCAAATATAAAGCAAACATGTATCTTCAATCGAAGCACTTGTCCTTTCCGATTTTTAGGTTTATAAATTCTCAAATATTGTATAATACCCGGTTATAACTGATTTTATATGAACATTTATCTTGTAGAACACCTGGACTCGGTTATGATCCTGTCACTTTGAAAGGCAATCCTTTCAACTACTTCTCATACGGTGTAGCTTGTTCAGAGGTTGAAATAGATTGTCTAACTGGACAACACCAGGTAAAACAACTGTAAAATGTTTTTGAGCTTCTGATTCTTTTGAGAAAAATATTTTTATTTAAAACTGCACAATATGTTATTAATGTCAACTGTGTGCTATTTTACCCTGTAATGCTTCTATGAGGTTGGCATTGTTCCTAAATAGTGTTACATAACAGTTTACGTTAAATTGCACACATAGTGTCAGTATAGAAGTTACATTGTCAGAACATGCTTCGATCTCATACTTCGTGGTCTAGGAGACTATATAAAATATGTAAAACAAACAGGGAATAACTTAAATGGAATTTTGGAGGAATATTGCTATTCATTGAGATCAGGAACAGCGGGGCATGTCTCTCATTTCACATACATCAGTTCTTTCTTGAAGTTTTATTCCACAGGTTCTGAGAACTGATATTGTAATGGATGTTGGGGCAAGCTTAAATCCTGCGATCGACATCGGTCAGATCGAGGGAGGCTTCATCCAGGTAAAACATTAATTTATACATAAACAAATCTCAAACGTCTGTGTTGTTAATTGTTTGAGACTGTGTGTGGAGGCTGTGTCTTCTGAATGTGGCAATTCTTGATATGCATATTTCAGTTTTTTTCAGATATCCTTAATTATTGACTGGCGTCAATTATTGTAAGATTAAATGAAACAGTTCAAAACGACTAATGCTTTACAGAGTTGATCACTCGCTTACATTGTGTACCTTTTGCACGATGAAATCTTGAAAATGTCTTCTTGCCAGTTTATTTCCAGGTGTTCTCTAAAAAAGGTTAAAACCTAATGTTCTTGGCAAATTTTATCGGACCTTTCATTGAATTTCTCTGTAAAATGCCGTTGATGTATAAATGGTACAAATGCTCAGAACCCGGTTTTATTGTGTGTGTTATATAATTTAAGCAGCTTTTGTTCCGATATTATCCAAAATATTTATGACAGAAAACAGGTTCTTTTCTTAACATGCCCCAAATGCAAACATAAGGTATCTGCGACGATCTCTTTCACAGACATTAAAAAATTAAAAAAAACAAAAATGATAAGGCTTTTACCTGGCTTTAGTTTGACTTCCATCCATGTTCTTCAAAATGTTGCCTATTTGTAGAAGTACTACTGCTACATGTATGATCGAAAACAAATGAAATGTTTTTGGCTTTTTAGATTAAGGATAAATGTGTAAGTTTTTGGTAATATTTCCCTATTGTAGGTAAAACACTGCAAACACTAAAAATCGGTTTACGGTTATACAAGCTTGGGCACTCGTTTGCGTGTTCAATCAATGGACTGGGTGTTCTGTGCATAAAAAAATCAATACACAAAACCGCCTAGCTTGTTTACTGTACTGCCAATACATTGATTGTTTATTGATTGTTAATTTTTTCTGTCGTCCTTTTGAAACTATCATGTTTTAAATACTCTTGTTTCCTGTCTACTGTAAACTGTGTATCCTGAATGAAGCTTTTACTTATATTCATATTTCTGTTTCATCATTTTTACAGGGCTACGGTTTAATGATGATGGAACAGCAGAGGATTTCACCAGAGGGCTTTTTGCACACTCGAGGTCCTAGCACTTACAAAATACCAGGATTTGGGGATATTCCAGTAGAATTTAACGTTTCTTTGCTTAAAGGGAGTTTTAACCCAAAGGCGGTTTACTCCTCCAAGGTAGTTCCTTCTAATAACTTATCGTTTAAGTTTATAAGTTTATTGTAAGTTATATCGTTTCTTTAATTCAGTTAACAAAACAGAATTCAAGCGTTTTTGTCAGACAGTTACTTTCCAATCTGATACTTTCCTTCAATCAAGACATAGGTTAAGGGGTCGCAAACATTGCAAATGGCGAAAACTGGCTAAAATTTCAAAAATGTATTTTGGGGGAAATACTTATTGCCACCTAGATTTTAGTTTAGCAATGTATTTAGCTAAGGATGTAGTTAATGTTTGCAAGCTCAATTTAGCCGAATTCATGTTCTAATTACCAAGCACATACTAAAATACATTTATTTAAATAAGCTCGATGACCAAGGCCAATGAACTTCGTGTTTTATTACAAGTGTGGAATAACATTCTTAAGCATAAAATTTCAAAGAACAAGATTGTATTACTATAAACTAGATACCACATTGTAAAATAATGATTCATACTAACAAATATCTAAATAGTAAATCTTGTAAAGTACTGCCTAGGATTATTGCAACCTTCCCAAAATATGAGCAACAAACCTAGCCGCAACTCGAGAGTAAATCGATCTTAAAAGTCTGACTGGCAATTGGGCCAAATTTGGTACAATCAAGTATCGTGCTTGTTACATATTGTTTCTCGTTAACCGTGGGCAATAGTTTTTTATTTATACGTGTTTTTGGTTATTGTTACATAACTATTACATTACAGTCAACATATACTGCAACTTTATTTAAATCATTGACATTTTTTAGAATTAATGATATCCTTCGCAGAATCACTGACGAATCTCTAGCACTTGATCTATTGATTTCTGAGACTTTTTCCTTATAGGCCTACCAACTTAATTCAAATGCTAAATATATCAAGAAGGCAACATATCACACAGATTTTTTTTTATCGATGAACATGCCGGGAGGAATGTAGTGAATCCTTAATATACATGTTGTTTTGTATTGATAGCGAAACAACTTTTATGTCTACATCACCATTGTATCAGCCTGTTCATAAGACTGCCTCGAGATTATCTGACATTAAAATCCTTGTTCACAACTCATCCTTTTAAAATTATAAATATTTTTTTAACAAGAAAATGGTCATTAATCAAGTGAATTCATATTGGGGCTCACTAGTTTCATTGAAAGCAAAACCTTGATGCTTATCATATACTCTTTTGACTTTGTAAGGTGTTGATCAAGTAGCTCTCTTTCTAACTTAACAATGTATACGCTGTTAGTGTACATCTTCTCATTACATTAAGGCATTCATACGGGTACATGTACTTATTCTGCACGCTAGATCTATTTATACTTTCTTTATTTCCTTTTTTGCCTTCGTGTCTTGTTGATTAAAACTAGGTTATCGAGTACAGTCACTTGATTGTGTCATTACGTCATTGTGTCATTTTCTCCTTACGTTTGGTTGTGATGTATGTTGAAATTCCTGTTAATTATTATGTATATTTCACATTTATATACTGATACTACATTGTGATTGACGGCTCTCAGTCCATTCACATCTTCGTCTTTGTGAGTATGATGCAAGCAATATTTGATTTGATTCATATTTCAATATTTGTGCTATCACCCGCGGAGAAGGTGGTTAGTTTTGGAGTTGGCGCGTTCGTCCTTTATTTCATTAGATTTTTTTCTTGAACCTTTTTTGATGGGTAGTTTCAATAAAAAACATTACTTGTACATTGTGGTCTTTTTTCTTAGCAAGTAAAAATTTAATTCCTCCAATGAGTATTTTAAAATTAATGTTTATGTTCTTCAAATTTTGAGGTGTATATTAAAATTTTGTGGTTATGTTAATTCAACAAAGGATTTTAAAAGTAACCAGATGAAAAAAAAATGAAAATAATGCAGGCCTTTTGTGATTAAGCCTATTAATGGGTAGTTATTGAAATGCATACTAATGCCCACGAAGTCTAAACCCCGAGTTAAGCTGTAAAGATTTGTTCTATTAATCCCGATCGATGGCTTGCATACAACGGTAAACATGGAACCTTCAATCAATATTTTTAGATTATGACACGTATAATTGAATCAATTCTTCTTTTTCTATTTCTTCTTCGTATTATTATTATTATTATTATTATTATTATTATTATTATTATTATTATTATTATATGGTCACTTTAATATGTTATAAAGTACAATGCAGGTTGTAAAAATGTGTTTTTAATATTCAGGCGATAGGAGAACCGCCATTGTTTCTGGCCTCTTCTGTTTTCTTTGCCGCGAAGGAGGCGATCATGTCCGCAAGAGAGGATGCAGGGTATTTTGGAAGTTTCAGTCTACAGAGTCCCGCTACTCCTGAGAGAATTCGAATGGCCTGTGTAGACCATTTCACTAACTTGGTAAAGTCTTATTTTCTAATATATTGTTAATCGTGTATAGAACGTGCTTTTGTTTTCCGGCAGTCAACAAGCAAGGAGGACATGATAAGTGAAGAATACTATTTTCGAATGAGGATAAGCAGTTAAATGTTTAGACCGGTTCAGCTTAGGAAAATACGGTGAATTACTCTATTGAAAAAGCTTGTTGGTGCTTCGGTTTCATTTCTAAGTGAACTGTTTCAAACATACAAATGATCCAGTGTGTCCAGATTGAACATAATCGCATTACATTTGTTATCTTACAACATTTAATACCACAGATTACGAAAAGAACAACTACAGTTTTCCGGCAGGAGTAAATGTTTTACAACGTAGTGGGTATGGTACAGTTTCGTATTTTGGGCCCGGTCGATTAAAAAAAAATTTGGGGTACCCTGGAATTAAATGCATTAAAATCAGGGTTTGAATTTAAAAAAAGTGGTATTCTCTTTTAACAATGTAAAGTTTTCTGTAAGAAATCTGATCATAGTAGCTCAAATTCATGGATTATAGCTTTTTATGTTCTGAGTTGAATAGTAACCGGATAAAAACACAGTCCGCTCGGCTCAATCCGCGAATGATTTTACGGTTAGGTATTTCAAAGACAGATGCTGAAAAATCTCGTTGGGTGGGGACACTTTCAATCTGCTTGGGGAACTGTGCGCAGATTAACAGGAAAGGGGTTTTATTTAAAGAAGTCCTGCAGAAATTATTTTGCAGGTTTTCAAATTTGTAAGATTTTTGCCAAATATGCACTTGAAAAACAGGGTTAGGGGTGAACATATATGTCTTATTAAATCCTGAATGATAATTTGTGTAGAACAGTTGGTTTTGGTTTTCATGAAGACACACCACTCCAAAACAGAAAATAAAATAACTAAATTTTAGCGGTTCAAAATTTGTATTTTCATTAAAAGAGTTCGCACGCAATCTCTGACCGAAAGCCGCCAAGGAAACTGTAGCATGAGCCCTTAAAAGCGTGTCATTTATGAGTATCGAATAGCTAAGAATTTTATACGTTTATTTTCAGTTTCCTAAATCAGAGGAGGGCACATTTAAACCGTGGTTTGTTGAACTATGAAACACCATCACCAGTGATGTCTTTTTCCAACTAATGTGTAGTTATTTATGTAAAAAAAAACTCTGACTCTAAAGTGAAAAAAAATAACAGGACAGTAAGGTTTCTGATTCAATGCTATAAGTTCTGTTCTGTAAAATGTTAATGCACACAAAATATTTTCTTAACAGAGCCAAGAGCTCAGGGCACGACAAATCAATTAAACCGACCGGGCTTCCGGGATACCTTAACGTTCCTGGCAGAGAGAAGGTTATAGCTTGACGGTATTGTGTTATTTTCTTGACGCAATTCATTTGAAAATCTCATAAAGCCAGATTATTTTCTTTTTTGAGATTTTATTTTTGTGCGATTAAAAAGCTTCGTGAGTCACAATACGAATTTAATTGCTTGTTTCTAATGAACGCATTTTCTAAGAAAATAAGAATTTGAAATAAATATACCGAGCAAAAATGAAAACTTAACCTTTTTTATATTCAAAAGTTTTGTTTCGTGATGCTTTATTCTATCTTTAATTTACTTTATGGTATTTTCACATATCTGGACATTTGATAAAGTGGGATGACGTTATTTTTTTTCAAAGAGAACAACGTGATCTCCTCTTTCCAAAATAATGATGAGATCGATTTGTTCTTACATCAAATCTCAAACAGATTATTTGACAGTTAGATTTAGAAGTTTATGGCTTGTACAGAACGAAAAACACAATATTTTAAGTATTCAGATGCAAAGAAATAAATGTTATGTTTTTGATTCTCAATTTTTATCATTTTTTGAAAAAAAATAAATGGGGTTTTGAATGATACTGTAGTTCCAAATCACGCGAAAACATCGCATCTGTCGATCCTTACACTTTTCGCTCTCAGGCTGCTAGACTGCCAAGCTGCTATGCTACTAGGCCTTGCTTATGCATGAAACTGACGTCAAAATTCGTTTTATTTCATTATTTTACTTCAAATCAGTTTTTTCTTCTTTTTTTTAATCTTGTTTATATTTCTGAATAAAATAACTTGTAATGACACTTCGGTCTTAAAAATGTACATCTTTAACATTTTCGGAAATGCATGATAAAACAGTTTGTTTTTTGTTGGATTTTTGTACAGTCAGTGTCTATTTTTAAACAATATTCACAGTAGTCTTAACTAATGTAACTAGTTCACGAAAACTAGATAGTCTCTTGACAGTCAAGTTGTATTTAAATACTGTTTATTTGCAGTTACAAATACAAATATCGTCATGTTCCTTTCATGGAAGTGAGAATCACTCGCTGGAAAATGTACAGCTCTCATATACATGTACATGTTGTATATGTAATAAGATAATTATTGTACGTATAAACGGAGTATCACGTGGCTGTCTACTTATTCACAGTCAGTTATATACAAAACAACGTAAACATTGGTTTATGTATTTGGCAAAGTGAATAAATGTAAAAAAGAAAAATATCAGGTGAATCCACGAGTACTTAAATTTGCACGATCCGAAGATGATTTTACAGAACATCGTAATGGGAATCGCTAAGTGCAAAAAAGTGCTGAAAACAAGCAAAACAAACGAATTTTGTGAAGAAAAGCCTTATTTCAGGCCAATTTTAAGAAAATGAATGTATTCTTCTGTTGCAATTATTACGTTTACGCGCTCTGTGACATATGCTGTTGACAGAGCATTTTGCAACTTTAGGAGTATGTTTGATATATAAGCTATTTCTAGTCCTTGTTGCATTTTGTAAAATGTAACCAAATGTTATTTTACTTTACTTTATTTTACTGATTCCCAGACTGGTGCCTAGCTTTAATTTTAGAATGTAAAAAAGCCCAATGATCGTCATGGCATTGGTAATTTTCCATCAATTAGACATATCAGTTGTTAAGAGTATTAACTACATTAAGATTATTAGGTAAACAATGCCATGTGACCTAGTAGACCAATCGAAAGCCTCAGTACATTCTTAAGCATTTTGATTGGCTACTGGAGCAGCAATACATTTTGGGTAATTGGATGCTGGGATGTGTTCCTCAGTAAGATTGAGGTTAAGTTAATCATTCTGCATTTGGCTTTCAGACAGAACACTTTAAAAGCAACTTTGGCTTATTGTTCAAAATTAGGAAGTTTATTAATTAATTATTTAAGTGTTTTTTTTCCAAAAGTTATATTTAACTTACAACATTTTAAAGGTATAAAATCTTTATTTAATATATTTGGTTGTTTTTTTTTCAAATTAATATGTTTACTTAAACAGAAGTTTCTTTGTGTTGAAGTATTTAGAATTCATAATTTATTGTAAAACATTGCACTTGAAATTGAAGTTGCGCGTTATTTGATCTTGAATATAAGTTTGTTTTTAGATGTAGTTTGAAAATATTGATGATTATAACAGTTGATTAAAACTTGAGTTAATTATTTCAAATCAAAGTAGAATCTTGTTTTTTAATTTTCCTTTTCTTTTAGTAAGGTGGTGTCGTCCTGACGTGAAAGTTAAACCTACTATAACATAACTGTACGTAACATAGTAGACCCCCTGAAAACTCAGAACCACACGATGTTAAAACCCCACAAATCACAATGTTTTAACTGAAGAAAAAGTAACATGTGGAACGTTGTAAAATGCCTAAGTACTAGAGGAGTGTCAGCTGACTAGCGAGGACTTAAATCTAAGCAACAAAAATGTCCGAGGCCAAAGCAAATAAAATATGTGAAAAGGAAACTTTAAACGTCACCATTATAAAATATACTGAATCCTGTTTAGCCTGGATTCCAGGCGATGAAGTATTTTGTTTTTATTAATTCTCCAACTAATTATCTGGAACCAGTCTACACCTCTTCAGACATCTCTCTCAATGCAGTATGATAGAAAATAGACTGGCTACAAAAAAGTCTGTTATGATGTATAAAAAAATGAATAAAAAGACAAAACAAAGTAATTATCAGACTAGTGGCTAGTCTAATTCCTGTTCAATGGCTGTGAAAAGCCATGTGTTGAGCGCATCTCAGTTTCTACAAAAGTGAACAATACAACTATTTAACCATTCCAAACGATGCGCACCGGTGAATATTCTAGTGACCACGAGACCTTTATTACACGGAGTATCAACGCCGTGTATATTGGTATAACGAATTAGGATGCAACATGGAGGAGCACGTGACTGTTTAGGCATTTGTGTCAAAACTTTTACTTGCTGTTGTTATCAGCCGAAATGAATGAACATTCATAGATAACCGCTACACCGCTTTAGCAATTTCACGAATAAGCAGGTAGGTGATGCAGGCACGTATGAGCTGGGGCCGCAGGAGCCGCGGCCCCAATATTTCATCAATTCGCTAACCCCGACGGCCACGGCTCAAACATAAGGGTTATTGGGTGCCTATGCGATGCCATTAACAATATACGTACTCCTGCCATCAGATCTTACAATAAAGACAAACGTTCCCCAAAAAGTGAAATCATAGTTCGAACCTGATTAGAATAAACTATATTTGCGCTGAGTACGTTCCATGACTTTTTTTCATTTCCCCTTGAAGCTGAAGTGAGATTCGGCAGGTTCGCCAACAGAAAGTAATTTGTCTTTCTCCAAAGTGACAATATTCTCCACATTAAATGCATCTACCAATTAATGTTATTTTGAAACCCACGTAAATCTTACTTTCTGGTTTAAAATCGAATTTGCAAGGATACTTTGCGAGCTCGGGACTGACATAAGTACCCTTACATTCTCGATTTCACCTCGGGAACTAAGTTTTAATAAGGTTTTATAACAAGTTGTGACCGAATGATGCATAACATTTGAAGAAACTCGTCACTTTGGAGGAAAACAAATGATTTCTTTTTCGTCAACCTGTCGAATCTCACTTCAGCTCCGAGACAGAATGGGGAAATCTCTGCAAATTTGACGAGTTCAAAGAAACCACTTGAAACACATAAAGGTTATTCTTTTTCGGCGGTCGAGCTATGTTTTTACGTTTCGGACAATGTTTGTCTATATTATAATAATCTTGCTAAATGGCATTACCTATCTTTTTATTGTTGAAATTCACTAATGCACCTCGCACGAAGGGATACGCGCACCTCATTTTCTAGTTATCACGGATTGAAGTTGCGCGTTTAGAAGCATTGTAGATGAAAGATATATTTATGGGCTTAAGCTGTACAAAAACTGTCAAGTGTGATCACGTTCATTGATCGGAGAGCACGTCTACATACTCTCATTTTACAACTACACTATTCAAGATCGTTATGACTTAAATCAGCGTTTTCAACTTATTGAAATTCTTTACAACTGATTAATTTCTTTAGCATAAAACTGTCCGTTAAACAAATGATAGTGCCTCTAGCTGGGAGCGAACCCGCACCGTCACGGCGACAGCGCCTAGCCCTGCAATTCCCGCGACGCAACCAACTGAGCTAACCGAGATTACAAATCTTTTGCAACATGACACTGGATAGAATTCGTTAGATTTTTCCTATAATCTTACTTTGACACATACATGTATTGCAACAAGTTTTGCGCTTGTAATTTGTTGTTTTTGTTTTTCCTGATTCAATTTTAAATGTTTATCGCAAGTTTCCGTCTTCGTTAATATTCAGATTTTCCGTTCAAATGTTTATCACAAAAGAACAAGTTATTACTAATATATGTAGAATTACGTTCTTGCGTTTTCGTGTGTCTCGCCCAAGAAGTCGAAATGGCGTAACAACCCCTTATATCATCTCCCTAACACTGCCCCTCGCTTTCACTATACCTTTAACATAAACGACTCGCTTTTTTTCGCCGTGTACTCCTTTTGCTGCATTAGCAGCATTTTTTACTTGTTTAGTATATATTAAATACTTCTCCATGAATGTCGGTGTACGGTCCCGAAGAATTAAAGAGCTGAAAGCGTTATAAGACTGTCGGCGTTGGAAGGAAACTCAATTAAAAAGCTAAAGTATTACACGTCTGGTTCTCAGAACTGTATACTGCAGCAGCTGATAGTGAGTTACTGATAAGATGGCGCTCATTTCCAAGTGAATTTGTAGCTATCCTAGAGAACCACCTCTAAGAAATCTCCGGCAACAGCAGACTGAAATGTACGTAGACTCGGCAACAGAAGACTTAGTGTGTTAAGTCGACTAATTTGCTTGGCCATTAAAAACATGTAGTTAAAGATAATAATATTTTTCTCATTAGATGGTCGCTAGAACATAACCTTGTTCAGCAACTAGCAGAAATATTTAGTTAAAGGATAATGTGTCGTACAGTTACAGCACACGCATTACTTAACAGCAACGAGTATTTTCGTTAAACTTGGACAACAGGTGACATACATGTATGAAAGTTCATATGTTCTTAACTGAAACTGCAGTTTTTTAGCTTGTTGGATGGTGTTTCTGGCCTTGATACTTCAAAATTACACAAGAAAGTACAAAAAAGCGCTCGATATTCGTAAAATGTTGAGCTTGCAGTGTCTGCTTAAAATTTCATATACATTTTCATTCACTGGAATACGCCTGTGCGTGCAATGATATACGTGAAGTTAAAAACCGTGTGTCGGGGAACTATTTTCATGAATGAGTCCATTCGATTTCTGGCTTAAGACTGTCGGCGCATCCCCGCCGCGGCGCATGCCCGCCGCCAGTCTAAAAATGAGTTTAATCTAAACGCCGCCAGTCTAAAAATGAGTTTACTCTAAACCTGAACATAGCAAATAACGAGGCGATTCAAAAGAAGGTTTAGAGGCTCTTTATATCACAATAGAAGCGAAGGGCAACATTTAAAATTAGGTAGCACAACCTTGTGCTTATTTAACAACACCCACAGCTCAACTGGCTGTAACATTGAATAAATAAATTTTTCGATGTCACAAAATGACAATAAAAAAGCGCTTTCATTGGACAACGCTTAATCTTTTCAAAAAACACTTAAGAAAAATTGGCATAACTCATAAAATACCGCTTTTGATATTTCTTGTGTTATGACTTCTTTGAGAAAACGGCACCCAGAAACGTTTGCTAAATTCCTATTGGTAAGTAGGGTAGAAGACGCCAGTAATCGTCAGATATCAGCTACTTCTCTATGCCAAGGAGGGTGGGACTTACAAAAACACATGAAGACCTTTATTTTCCTGCAATTTGCTTCGTGAGCCCCCATCCTAGTTTTACGTCTTGGATTTCCCGCCATCCTATCCGCACCTTTCCGCACTGGGTATCCGCGATACATGTACTAGCCGGACCCGCTCGGAACTTAGTTGTCACAACACTTTATAAGCATTAAGGGTCCACTACACTCCTCCTTGCACGTTCATCGATAAGAAATAACATTATCAAAATCTAAGTAACGGCAAAATGCCGTTCAATAAAACCTTGCCCAGATAATCGTTATTAGTGTATCTTCATTGTACATATAAAAAGAACAGTTAGAACAGTAAAGAATTAAAGCACTGAAAGTGCTGGAAGCCAACGGAGCGTAAACATAATCAAAATAAAACTAACCCATAAAATGTGCAATGTAACAGGAATTCCAGTTTTATTCCAGCCATTGTAGATTTATAATAACTGAATAGAATGAAGAAACTCCTGGAAGACATTCCATATGCTTGCAAAAATGCAAAAACCATCCATAATAAAACTGGCCAAAATATTAAACAAGAGAGTCCATAGGACCCTGGGTCGCTCAACTGTCAACATTTCCTCAATGGTTGCAAGAGTCAGTGGATGCAAATGCAATTGCCAAAATAGCTTACTTTGGCTCTTTCAAGGGCCATAACTCTGAAACCCATTATGGAATCTAGCCAGTTCAAGAAGGAACCGATATCTTATAGTTACTCAATTATTGTACAAGTCTGATTAAATTCAAATAAGAAAAGAAGCTGCTATTGTGCAGACAAGGTCTAAATAGTTAATTTTGGCACTTTCAAGGGCCATAACTCTGGAGTTCATAATGCAATATGGCAATTTCAAGAAAGGAACCAAGATCTAATGGTAATGAAAGTGAATATCAGACCAAAAATAAGACCACTGGAGTGCAGACAAGCTTTTATTATAACTTGACCTAGTGACCTAGTGTTCAAGGTCACATGACCCAGATTCGAAATTGACTTAGATAAGACTGAGATAAACATTCTGACCAAGCTTTAAGAAGATCATAACAAAATTAAGACCGTTAGAGTCTGGACAATGTTTTTCTATAATTTGACCAGGTGACCTAGTTTTCATGGTCACATGACCCAGTTTCGAACTTGACCTAGGTATCATTGATAAACATTCTGACCAAGCTTAAAGAAGATCGAATAAAAATTAGTATGCATAAGTCTGCATAAAGGGGCCTACATGGGTACAGCTTTTATTCCATGTGTGACAATGTTAGACCATATCAACTTGCATATCAGCGGAGGCTATTTATGTTTAGATCTTTTATGTACATGTACTTTCTGATCAAGATTCGTAGAATGTAGATTGGATCAGATGGATGCCGCACATGCATTAAAAGGGTCTAAATAGAGTTGACAGATAACAGTGGGGAAAGGGTGTTTAGGGCTTTGCTAATGAAATGAATATAAAGAGCCCCTATATCTGATTTATTAGGTTGGACACTTCCTTAAAATATGATTACATTAACATAATGCTGACTCCCTGTGACACATTGTTATACATGAAACCAAGATCAAATAGCCTTTCACAGGGTCCCTGTGTAATTACTTTGAAAGTGGAAATAATCAAGAGGAATACAGAGAAAAGAAATAAGCAATAATAATATAAGAAATAAATATAAATTTGCTAACCCAACAATTTCCATACTATGATTGACACAAAAAAATTGTTGTGCCTCTCATTTACTAAATGACATTTATAAGGCCATTGGCATTGCTTTAAGTTGTGATGTATTGCTATAAAGCATGAATATAATATTATATTACAATCATCAAGTTCAACTACTGTAAAGCATCCTGACATGCACTTCATTGTTTGGAATGAATCGAAATTGGTACTTGTGTAAATATGAAGTTGTATTCCACCCAGGCTTAGGCATTCTGGGCACCCGGCAGTATTGCATTTTGATCCTGATATTGCTCGATCAAACTTAGCTTGTAATATTTTTGTATTTGTCCTGTTCGATTGCTTTTATTGTTCGTTTTTTCATTTATTTCAGTAGTTCTCCTAAAATTACTTTTTAGCTCATCTGTCGCATAGTGACAGGGTGTGCTTTTGTGATCGCCTTTCATCCGGCGTCCGTTCACAATTTTTGTTCCCACAGGGCTCTGTGTTAGGACCTGTATTATTCCTTATGTTTATCAATGATCTACCCTTATATTTCAATGATTGTTCGACCGACCTCTCGGATGACACGACTGTACATACACATGACAAAAATGTAGATATTTATTAAACAAAAATTGAAGTCAGCAAATGATACAGTATTAAACTGGTGCGTAAATAATGACGTGCACCTTAATGCAGAAAAATCATCAGTAATGTTAATCGGGACACAGGTCTCACATATTTAACCTATATATTGATAATACATCTGTTGCAAATGTTACCCAACAAAGGTTACTAGGAGTAATTATTGATAATAAACTGACTTGGAACTTACAAATTCATCATATGGTTACTCAGATTTCCCGTAAACTTACTCTCATGCAGTTATTATCTTCATACGTCTCTCAAGATTGTTTGATAAAGTATTTCAATGCGTATATAATTCCCTTATTTTATTATGGTTGTTTGGTTTGAGGCGGAACTAACTCATCCAATATTTTTCAAATCGAAAAACTACAAAAACGAGCAGCGCGAATTATTCTTAAAACAGGGCTTACTACGCCTTCATCAATCATGTTTAAAAACTTAAGTTGGCTGCCAATCCGATGTCGTATTAAATACCATATTCTTTTACTAACCTACAATGCATTGCATAACTTAGCTCCATTGTATATAACTTCGATGTTTAAAGAACTAACATATAGCAATGAAAGGCAATTAAGATCTATTTCAAATGGGAATCTATTAGTTCCAAAATTCAACACTCTATTATACAGTAAATCATTTTCAGTTGTTGCTCCAAATTTATGAAACTCTCTTCCCCTGATTGTAAAAACATGCAAATCAGTAAAATCATTTTAAAAAACATGTTAAAAAATTCTTATTTGATAATATGTTGTGCATTGTCAAGACAACTACATTTTAATTATGTATAAATGTTAAAAATGTTTGGGTAATGAATCTTTTGTTATAATTGCTCTTGTTAAAATTTATCATTTAAATTTGTCTGCTTTCATCCTTTTCATATTGTTCTTGAAATTTTAATTGTAACTTTTTTTTCTTTCTTTCAATTGTATTATGAGAATGTATGTATGTATGAATGTAAATTTGTAACTATTTGTACTTGTTTTTAAGAGGACCATATATAAGAATGGCTATGCCAAATATGTTATCCTCTAAAAAAAAAGAATTTATTATTATTATTATTATTATTATTATTATTATTATTATTATTATTATTATTATTATTATTATTATTATTATTGTTGTTGTTGTTGTTGTTCACACTCTAGCGGCCCTAATTTATGTCTACTAACCAGAAAAGAATTGACATTAAACATGGAATACTTGTATTTTGCACAGAAAATCCTTTTCTAACTTTTACCCTTAACTCCATATTATGCACCTTAAGTTTATGGCATGGGCAAACAGTGAAGAATTAGATCACCCTGCATCTCTGTGCTGTCTGATCAGGATCTGCACTGTTCAGTTTTAGATTCATAAGGTTATTTCTAAACAAGATGTGACCAGTGTAGATCCTGATCAGATGGCACAAATGTTCAGTCTGATCTGGATCTACACTAGATGCACATGTGATAAAAGGCATATATTATATATGGCAGAAAGGGGATTAAAGGGACATGATCAATCATTTTTAGTTATGCCCCTATGAATGACATGAACAATCTTTCTTAGTGAATATTATCATCTTCAACTAAAATCTATTTCAGAAATTACTCTACTTCATTGAGCTATTTCAGATACTATAACTGAGTTAATGCAGATAATATATTCTTAGTTTGTTGTCAGAAATATTAACCCTTTCCTGTATAGATACACCTTTATTGCTAGGGCGAACAGTTTAGATCCAGATCAGAGCCCGGACATCCGTGCCATCTGACCAGGATCTAAACTGTTTGCTTATTTATTCATTAGTTATTTCTGACCAAAATGTGACCAGCGCAGATCCTGATCAGACGGCATGGATGTGCCGGCTGATCTGAATCTACACTGGTCGCACAAGCGTAAAAATGCGTATATATCAAGGAAAGGGTTAACACTTTCACATGCCATTTAACTAAAACGTTATTTCATTAAAAAATATCATTTAGGGACAACTAGATGCAGATTCTTGCATTTTGATGCAAGCATATTTGTTTTGTTTTTTTCACATTTGACACACGCCCCCCACCCGCCCGCCCCCCCCCCCCCCCCCTATTTTGAGTATGGGGTCATTTTGATGTTGGAGAATTTAGAAAAGTGGACAAATTTTGCAATAATAGTGATTAATAATGTGCACATGTTTATTGCGTTTTAACCCTTTTTTTTGGCTGAATCCGCTAAAATGAGATGAAAATGACTTTTAAGATTTAGCACATACATGTAGAGGAACCCCTGGTAAAGTATTATATTTTCTTAAGTATTAACTTCATAATTAAAATGCAACAGAGTCTAAGACACAATACATTGTATTTAACTTTATTCTTGCAAAATTTGACCATGTATCCTAAATTTTCATGCATCAAAATGACTCCAAGCTCAGAATCAGGTGGGTTCAAATGTGGAAAAAACTAGATGCAAGAATCTGCATCTATTGATAATTGAATCCCCGATGTGGGAAATCAAGTCAGACATGGTTAATTTGCAAGTTTAATCTACCCTGATTGTCATTTAAATTTTTCCTGTAACTGCGATAATAACCTAGTGAAAATAGGTTATTTAAAAATTAAAGATACCGGTTTCTCTATGTTTGAAGTGGTGATATTGAAAAAAAAACAAATAAATTTCAACAATTTTTGAGCAACAAAAATTATAGTTTTTCCAAAATTAAAGATGCTGCATTATTTGATTTCATATCTGGGAAATGTTAAATATATATCTGGGCGGTATGGTCTTAAAGCTTGGCCGTTTGTTTCTGACTCCATGCCGTATAGTCTGCATGTCCTGGGCTGTTTAGTTCATTAATCTGGGCCAAATCTCCTGGCCATATCGTCTTTTTATCATTGAGACTTAGGAAGCTAATTTCAGCTACTCTTGCAAGTTCATGTTCAAGTTCAAACACAATTTATGACTTAGACGGGCGAATATAGTATCAAACATCAAGTATCAGACAGTAGTATCCGCATATTTTCGCGTATTTCGCGCTACGGCAAGAGCGCTAAATTTAAACCAGGCGAAATGAAACCATTTTACAGAGTTTCTTTATAAGAAATTACAGTTGCGCGAATTTATGCCCCAGCGAATTTGTTATTTACGGGTTTTGCGTGAAAATTCGTTCCCGCCAAATTAAATGATACTACAGTATTCGTATTACCTTTGCTATTTCTGTCCAACAAAGGTTGGCTGGTTAACTAATACTAAGGTTATAAGGCTTAGTAAGCGCTTTGTTTAATAGTTAATTGGCCGTAAAACAAATGCACTGGTATGGAGTTATTCGGACATATAAATGGGTAACTCTCAATTTTATAGGCATATAAACCATTTAACCATAAAAGAGCATTTTTACAAACATCGTTTACCTGAAATTCAGGAGCTATGTTTAGTTTAGTTTAAACTTATTTATTTTACATCGATTGTGAAACAAGTTATTCTAACTTATATTAATCACGCTCGATGACTGCTTCCTGGGTGTCCAACCAGTACTCGCGCCGAATGTGGATTGGGGAAACCGCAGACGAGTCTCATCCCTGGTGGGATTCGAACTCGTAGTCTCCGGATCTGGAGTCCGACGCTCTACCCCTAGACCACTGTTCCTCCGCAGCTATGTCCACGGCTGTCTCGTAAATTGCATCAAACACCACATCGTCCTGTCGCTCTGCACGTGCCTACCACAACACCGGCTTCACGCACAGCCTCTAACAAATCTATGCTCACCTTTAAGGAAAAATATTAATAAACCTTTCCAATCACTGGTCTGAGTTCGCAAGTGTATGTATCAGTCAGAAAATGCATTAAGGTAAAGCAAGAAGCTGTCGTCTTACATTGCAAACAATTCGAGTGTTAAAGACACTATTTGTAAAAGCCGTTTTAAAAGTTGCCAAATCAATTATTACTATGTTTAAAAGTAATACGTAATAAACGTATCATAAATTATAGTAAATAGTAAATGCTGCAGAGAGGACGAAGTCAGAGATGACAATTGGATTTCAGTACCGTACAATCAGTGTGGAAGTTTTTTTTATTTATCTAGATGTATGTAAATTATTTAAGTTACTTAAGAAAATATAACAAACATATTAATATACCTATTCCAGTCAGTCCAACAAGAGAATTCAGGACGTGTTCGCAGGTAGCAAGAGTAATGATGAAATCAAATCGGAGTATGGCACGCACGTGCTCCCCAGCCTTTTCGTAATTGTCAGCCTCTAGAGTTTCCAGAGCGTGAACGACAACAGGAAATGCATGTTTGAAAGTTGTCAAGGCGTCTGCACGGCTCATCCATCTCGTTTCACAGAGGGTCTTTAGCTTCTGTCGGCCTTCTAACTGAGCACGTGTGACCGGGTCTTCGGACAACTCTGTCGCAAACGCCTCCAAACGCTTTCCTGAGTAAGAAAATGCAAACCCGATGTCTTGCACTGTCTTCGTCATTGTTCTAACACATTGAAGCTTGTATGTGTGTACTACTGCCAACTTGAGGCAATGGGATTTACAGTGCACGTAACTAGCAAGGGGTACGCGCTCACGCACTAACGCTTGAACGCCATGGTACTTTCCGGCCACATTTCCTGCCCCATCATAACACTGACCACGTAACTTTAAAATGTCAAGTCCACAGCTTTGCAAGTGGTTTAAGATTTCATTGGCCAGGTGTTCACCTTTAATAGAACTGCAGGTGACAAAACCGATAAAGGCCGGGGCGTCCGTGGCCGAGTGGTTAAGGTTTCCGACTGACAATCACTTGCCCTTCACCGCTGTGAGTTCGAGACCTACCAGGGTCAAGATCTTTCATGTGAGGAAGCTAACCAGCTAGCTTGCGGAACGTCGGTGGTTCTACCCAGGTACCCGCTCGGGCCTGAAAATTGCCCGGAGGGCCACCTTGGGTCGTCCTCCACCATGGAAAGCTGGTATGTCCACACCATAATGTCCTCGTTCAGAGGCGGGAGGGACATAAAAAACTGGGAAGTAACAACAACAACAACAAAACCGATAAACTTTTCGAAGAGTTGATACTGCTCACCATTGTGACCAACAACGTACGCATATCGATAACTGTTCCTTTGTTGAACAATCAGTAGCTTCGTCAGCCATCATGGCAAAAAAATCAGAATTTCTGCATTCAGAAATTATCTGCTGCCTTAGTTGGTCAGCACAGAGGCTTATCAGCTCATTCTGTATCTCGGGGGACGTGTATTTTGCGTTATCATTTCCATTCTGAAGGTGGTCAGCCAGCATAGGGTCATTTTGTGTTTGCGACTGTAACAATGCCATAAAATTACTCCGTTCTTCGGTATGTCCTCTAAACGGTATGTTTTGTTTCTCCAGCAACAACACAACTTGAATTATCTTGGCTAGTATGTGTCTATTACGTTGCATCTCCTTCGCTGTAGAGGACAACTTGCATACAATAGATTCCTTCTTTCCCTTGGCAATGTCCACAAAATTATCTGCCATGGCGATGCTATCCTTGTGAACTTCATCTACGCAATGAAGGGCCAACACTGTTGATATATTTTTCCAGTCATTAAATAGAGTTGATGACAAAGTCATTGACTTCCCCTTGCTAAAGATCAGACATGGGGCGCACATGACTGAATCCATGGAAACCGAGTAAACCAGCCAATAATTTGATTTCAACCAGTTCTCTAAAAAACGCCGTAACTTACCACCAATAAATCTAAAACGAAAGAGGGAAACGTATATTTTACATGTTCTAAATTCATGCACGTTGAACAAAATAATGAAAACAGTGCACACTTTCATGTTTTGTCTAAGATGTACTTGTACTTGTTTGGTGTGTTGCGCTTTCTTTTGCTCGTAGTATACTTTGGAAAACAACTAACGGCGTTTTAGCGCGCTACGGGCCAATTGTTTTTATATGTTTATGTTTTTAAGAATTCAGTTTAATTTTTATAGTTTTACAGATAACATGTATCAAGAAATAGTTAAATTATGATTACTTCAAATTGTTTCCATTTTTTTCTGTAGACTAAGACATCGGGTCCAACGTATTTGGTTTTTTCGGAAAAGTAAGTGAGCGACATGTTCTCTGCGGAACAAAATGGCGGAAAATTGTGTGATTTGGTGCATTTCAGGAGATATTTTGACCTGGTAAGTAGATTTATATCAATGTTATCGTAATATAAATACGCCTACCCGGAGGCCAGATGTGTAAGCTCCACTCGGTTTTTTAACTTATGTTTCTAGAGGCCTAAACAAAAAAGTTATTGAATGTATAAACTGAAAGATTGTTTGTTTACAAAGTGAAAATAGAAAATTTTGTGACTTCAAACTGTGTTTTTAGTCAAAATATAACGTTCTTGGACCTATTTTAGCGAAATTATTATCGAGTTTTTGCATATATTTCTTCACGGCGGCTTTTGCACTTTACATGGGTACTTTATGGCCAATTTTTTTATGTTCAAACACCTTTAATGTTTGGCGTGGAAGTGGTAAGCATGTTTTTGTTCGGTGCAGAATCTGAATAACACACTCGTATGCGTTTATATAAGTGAAAGTAAGACACTAGCTGACAAATGTTAAAAATCAAACCAAAAGCCAATATTTTACCCAAACACACGGATGTTCCTTTATATCTTTGCCCGAAAATGGCTTTACCGAAACAAGAACTTCATATGTATTTATAATATCAATTAGAATCTACCTACCCATTCTCGTGTTTGTTTGTGCGTGTGTGCGCGTATATATAAATCTATACCCCGATATAAATTTCTTACCAGTCCAGTCTCTTTTCTTATTTTAGGTGGAATAATAGTGTATCTAGGGTTGCACCTGTAGAACCGCAAGTTGATGCGGGATTGGTAAACGTCATTTCACTATGCCCCGTATGACGCTCAAGTCTGATTCCCAGGGCTCTTAACTTATTAAGGGTAACACGCTTTTGTAGCCTCCTTCAGTAAGCAAAATTACTTCCATAATCGTTTTTATTTATAAAAAAAATAAGATGCTTTCCTTTTTGCGTACACAAATCTCTAAATATTGTAAATATGACACAGAATATACCCAAACAACAATACCGAGCATAGCATTTTGTTATAAGGGTATTCCGAGAAATTTTGACAGGATTATAAGTATCTTACATGAGTGTGAGGTGAAGATGGAAAAATCTGTCACCGAGGGTGAACTGTTTTGCGGGAACGAGGCTCTGTCGAGTTCCCGCCAAAACTGTTCACCCGAGGTGACAGATTTTTCTATCTTTACCGAATGTCCCATGCAAGATACTTTTTCTTGCATACCTTTTACTGTTCATTTGTGTATATGTATACAAAATAAATTTTGTTTCCTTACGCTGAAATATTGACGTAAACGTAAATCTTATTTTTAATGACGTCACTAACTTGAATAAATTACGTCAGATACTTGAAGACTGTAAACTGTAAACTCGCTTCTCGCCAAAAGACAATGGCACTTGACTGTGTATTCGGCGAGCAAATGCCTTGTGGTCGTAATTAAGTTGTCAAAATAAGTGGCAACTGGGTATATAAGACTGTAGAAAGTGGTCGCATTATGGAATATGGAATAGCGGGGTGGTCGTATAATCGATGCGAGCGACCATTGAATTATATAGGAAAAATCTGTTCTTTCAAAAAGTGCCCGTAACAGCGGGATGGTCTTGAAATTGAGGTGGTCACAAGGCGGGAGTTTACTTATCAAGAGGTAGAATAATATACAAGTATAGTATGTGGTAGATAATTTTGCATAACAAATACGCGATATGTTCGTATTTGGGTAACAAATCGGCTTTTATTTTGATTATTAACATTTGTTATCAGCTCGTGTCTTACTTTCACTTATATTAACGCATACGAGTGTGTTATTCAGATTCTGCACCGAACAAAAACATGCTTACCACTTCCACGCCAAACATTAAAGTGTTTGAACATAAAAAAATTGGCCATAAAGTATCCATGTAAAGTGCAAAAGCCGCCGTGAAGAAATATATGCAAAAACTCGATAATAATTTCGCTAAAATAGGTCCAAGAACGTTATATTTTGACTAAAAACACAGTTTTAAGTCACAAAATTTTCTATTTTCACTTTGTAAACAAACAATCTTTCAGTTTATACATTCAATAACTTTTTTGTTTAGGCCTCTAGAAACATAAGTTAAAAAACCGAGTGGAGCTTACACATCTGGCCTCCGGGTAGGCGTATTTATATTACGATAACATTGATATAAATCTACTTACCAGGTCAAAATATCTCCTGAAATGCACCAAATCACACAATTTTCCGCCATTTTGTTCCGCAGAGAACATGTCGCTCACTTACTTTTCCGAAAAAACCAAATACGTTGGACCCCCTCTATCTTGAACCAGATTGCACAGGAATAAAACTCACCTGGACGGGAATTTATATTGATGAGCTTCAGCCCAAGGTTCCGAAAGCAACAACAGTTTGTTATTGGCATCCAAGTCTGCTAGTTTAACAGACTTTGTCAAAACATCACGATAAGGAGGATCGCAAGAAACAGTTGACATTTTGAAAAACTGTTCGATTAAAACTACCGCGGTGCCGATGTAAACATTACATGTATACGGATATCAATGTGATTGAACGATAAAGCGCTGTGACGTTGTGTCAACCTGAAGGGGGGCAACTTTAATCGTTCTACATGTTATACTGTGTAACAAATAAAGCGTGACAATACAGAGAATTGGAACGTTAAAGGCCTGCATTTACATACGCGCAAAGAAAATTATCATTTTCCCCAGAAGGCGGATCAACGTCAAAAACACTATGGATTCGACCAAAGCGCTTCACCCCCCCCCCCCCACCCCCCACCCCCATGTTTATTGCATTTTTGGGACTTTTGAAAATGTCATTTTCTTGTCCAACTTGTAGGCCCGGGCCTATAGTGCCTAATAGTAGCTACGCCACTGCTTACCATAATCAAAATAAAGATACATTTAATATAGAAACAGGTATTTGTGCAAAGTTTCATTGAACGGCATTTTGCCGTTATTGAGATTTTGATAATTTCCTTTTTAAACTCATCGATGAACGCACAAGGAGTGTAGTGGAACTTTAAGTTAAATTAACTCTGAGAAGAACCAATCAATATTAAATATGCCTAAAACATCCCTTAACATAGTGTGAAGAGTGAATTAAAGTTTTAATAAGATATTATTGGTATTATTGCAATGATAATAATCCCTGTGCCGCTGTGTAAGGGAGATAAGGAAGCTACACTATTAACTACCGGGTTACTTGGAGTAAACTACCATGTTGTATCAGAACAAAAAAGCCAATCTTTTGCAAAAGAATTTCAAGATGAAAAAGCAGAAACGACTTTGTTTGGAGATAAAAATCAATAAAACATTAACAGACGCTTCTTCAAAGAAACTTGATGAGCAAAGTAAAGAACAGGCCCTATGTTTCCGTTAACTGAACATGTACTAATAAACGATTTTCAAGATGAAATGAGCGAATATTCGAACGCCAAAATAATTGCAGGCACAAAAGTTACGGAAAGAATTGCAATTAATAATATCACGTTACCCCAAAAACGGTTTACCTTTCATAAAAAAGTGCCTTTATCAGAAGGCTTAAATGTTCTGCGGACTTGAAATAGCAACCACCTTGCGGCCTTGTAATGGATTCTATATATTACCTAGAATATGTTGATTCTTTTCGATTTTTTGTATAAAATAAAATGCAACGTTCTATGAGGTAAGCTTGTTTATAATGACTTCTTTTAAGTGGTTTAGACCATCACATGTTATTTTTGATGTTTCAGTTATTTTCCTTTTTTAAGTAGTTAAAAGAAATATATTCTATTGTGATTATTGTTCTGTGCATATTAATACATGTATTTTTGTTTTGTACTTTGTTGTTGTTGTTGTTGTTGTTGTTTTTATTGTTTTATTTTTTTAATCTTGATAATATATTTATTATTTGAATTATACTGTTCATTAAGTAATTTATAATATATATGTATTCATTTCTCAAAACTATTTTGATTTTTTGATAAGGCTCGTAATTACTTTAGATTTTATCGATGTTTGCTTGCAATTGTATCGAAATTTGTGTGATGTAATGGGTTTCATTCAGGCATACACAGCTTTGATCATTCGACGAGTTTCAGAAAAAAATCTAAGGTCAAATTGCGACTTTAATGAATAATTGTGAGCGCAAGAAAAGGATCCAGTCTCGAAGTCTTGTACGATCAAGTACATGTATCTATAGCTTTAACATGGCTATATTGCTTTACAGAATAAGGACGGACAAACCTGCAAGAACGTCCAGAATATGCAAGCTGGGTTAAACTATTTTAACCCAGATGCAAGCCAGGATTCAGCGATTTTTTCGAAACATGTAACATTCGTTTAATCTTAGCTATTTCGAATATAAGAAAAGAAGGAGCACCACAAAGGACGTTCTTCGAGAAACAAAGAACAGTGTTCAAAATCCAGACCGTAAATTGGATATGTAGCTTGATAAAATATCGAGGTTTCGAACTTACAGAAATCAGAATTGCTCCTGTACATTTCCTGCCTGTGTATCCGGCGGATATTCTGATTTACCATCAACAAACAGGTACGTTTTAATTTCATAGGCCTTAAAGCGTAACTCTAAATAAAATTAATGTGTTAAAATTTCAATGACCTGCTACTTAGAAAATGGACAAACATTTAAGCATGATTGATATTTTTCTTGAAGCACGTTATGGGCTGTACATTCATAAGGTGAATCACTGTATTTCATCCTACATTTCATTTTGAGGGACTTTTACATCAGCTTAGTTATGGTTGTAGATAAGCGGATCCAATATCTCATGTCAGGAAATTCTCAGTTATATGTTAAAAATAATTAAATTTTAAAGATATTCGAGTTGACATTAAAGTCAGTTTGCAGACGCTATTCACTTATTATAGACGACATATAAAAACATTATGCTCCTGTTAACTGAGGAAATGTTTATGAAAATTAAAAATAGCGACAGCATATGTTCAAAACACTATTCTTTAGACTGGCCACAAGTTAGGTCGAATATTTATGTGTATATTTCTAGCACAAATCTAATTAAGCGGACCGACATTTTAACGAAGTGGAAATTGTATAAAGATGTGGTAGCTCGGAAAGCTTTCTTCGCAACGCAATCCAAAGCATGTTAATAAATTTGGTATCGAATTATCCGTTTGGAAAAATCTTCTCTATAGCTAGAATAAGCTGTATAGAACGTTGATATAAATGATACGAATAAATAATCAGATTGTAAACGATTCACATATTTTCCTAGCTGATAGAAAAATTAGTAATTTATTCATTAATTGATTCATTTTATTCTGTTCAGTTCTCATTATGGGTAAACCCATTTTTTAATCTCGGAACCGTTCGCCCCTGATCATAGAATGGTATTAACCTGAAAATATCACAAAAAACGGTTCCTGTATCCTTTGAGATGAATAAAAATTGGTAATGTTTACTTCTGTTTTTATTATAAATTAATAATATGTTACGTTACCCGGCGCTAGCCGGCGTGAGCAGTATTATGCATTACCAGAACTCCTCAGGCATCTGCAAAGTTTATTAGTTTGGGTCGTTTGAAATATTTTTTTCTTGCAAACATTATCTCTTATTAATTGTTGTTGTTTTTTTGTTTCCTTGCAATACTTATTGCATTTAGAAATGTATTGTACATGTATATTATAACAATAACAAAATTATAAGGGCCTCGATTGTAAAACTGTATAAATGTTAAATAAAATAAACTCTCTTTATTGTTTTAGGCTACGTGAAACATGTAGGTATACTCTTATCGTTCGTAAAAGTTAATGAAACTTGCTGTCATATCGTAAATCCATGTCACCGCACCAGACTCTCGCGCTAATACTGCATTGAATTGTTGTATATTAAGGGTTCCTTTTCCAGATACCTTGGGGTCTTTTAAACACTCCTTAGAAGATATATTTCAGTGACAGTCTCTCCAATGTCATCAAAAAGACTAAGGGTAGTCTGGTCAGATCGTTCGTTAGAGAACTCCTAGGAATAATTTAATATCCCGAAAGTCGTGATCAGCTACTACTAGCAGCCATTTAATCCAGGCCGCTTTAAACTGGTTTATATCCAAACAAGCGAATCGTCGTACAACCCTTCCTTGAACTGGTTTATATCCGACCAAGCTGAAACTTCGTACAACCCGTCTTTGAACTGGTTTATATCCGAACATGCTGAATCTTCGTACAACCCGTCCTTGAACTGGTTTTTATCCGAACAAGCTGAATCTTCGTACAACCCGTCCTTGAACTAGTTTATATCCGAACATGCTGAATATTCGTACAACCCGTCCTTGAACTGGTTTATATCCGAACAAGCTGAACCTTCGTACAACCCGTCCTTGAACTGGTTTATATCCGAACAAACTGCACGTCCAAAATTCCTTCATTACTAGCACGTGTCTCCTGGAACCCCGATCTTGCTCTTCTCAAATATTTCATATCCTCGCAGTTTATTCAAGGGTTTAGTCTGGTTTTGATAACACACTAGGATTCGTAAATCTAAGTCGTCGTATCAAGGACTTCAGACAAACACTATTCTTGCCGCATGATGGCGCCATCTCCGGATTCCTGGAGGTACTTTTGAACTACCGTGACTGACTGTTTCTGATTGTAAAGGTCTTAAGTATAACTTTTGCAAACGCTTGCATGTGACGATTGTGTATACACGTTATGAATGGGGTCTTTGGGTCCTTCAATTTCTGTACAGTAACTTTCACTAAGTATAAAAGACGTATTAACAGGAAGTAACGAAAAGCGTTTAAATCATTGCATTCTCCACTTGTTTGGAAATACCAAAGACCGTACTGTTCGCTTCGCATTAATTAAAACTGAGCCTTAACATCTGGAAATGCTTACATAACACTTAGAAGAATTACCCCATACCATCTCAAATTACCACAAAGATCCGTTTTATAGCGAAAGTTAATTCAAGGCACGCGAGTTTGACAGATGGTTACATGATTGAGCACAAGTTACTGTACACAGCTGCTATATAACAAAACACAAGAGCTTGAATAACTAAAAACTGGTAAATCTGAATCAAATACATCTCTGATAAAATTATTTATTGCATACATCTAATAAATCGAACCAATCAACATGTTGTATAGAGAGTCGTTTATATCGCGGTCTGTAGCTGGATGGCTTCCATTCCAGATGACGTCAGAGCATAATGTCAGCTGCTAACATGAGACAATACAATCATATGTATTACTGAACATGAGACACTATTAAAGTCTCAATGAGTGATGATCATCAGACAATCAGTCAAAGTGTGTTGCAAATAAAATATGGTGAAGGGCGACATCAGGCAGGAACCATGGTTATAATCCATATGACCATAGGAACGGCGAACATCAGACATTATACACTATTCAGGAACCATGGTTATAATACATATGACCATAGGAACGGCGAACATCAGACATTTATTCACTGTTCAGGAACCATGGTTATAAAACATATGACCATGGGATCGGCGAACATCAGACATTTATTCACTGTTCAGGAACCATGGTTATAATACATATGACCATAGGAACGGCGAACATCAGACATTATACACTATTCAGGAACCATGGTTATAATCCATATGACCATGGGATCGGCGAACATCAGACATTATACACTATTCAGGAACCATGGTTATAATCGATATGACCATGGGATCGGCGAACATCAGACATTTATACACTGTTCAGGAACCATGGTTATAATACATATTACCATAGAAACGGCGAACAACAGACATTATACACTATTCAGGAACCATGGTTATAATACATATGACCATTGGAACGGAGACCATCAGACATTTATAAACTGTTCAGGAACCATGGTTATAATACATATGACCATTGGAACGGAGACCATCAAACATTATACACTGTTGAGGAACAATGGTAATAATACATATGACCATTGGAACGGAGAAAATCAGATATTATACGCCTTTCCAATAAACAGTGTCGCAGTCCTGTACAAGTTACTTCCCGTGACCAGATATCAACCCAAAACGAGGCTTCACAGGAAAGCTGAACTATCGGACTATGGCTTAAGCACATAAGGCCTAACATAATCCATTAAATTTCAGGTGTGTAATCGTCGCCGCCGGTCGAAAATAAGTTACTGGTCTGTTATTCTAGTCAGACATTTTTATTTTCACTATTTGTTAGATATTTGCATTTTGAATAATTGAAGAACATGTACCCTTCTTGTTGATAGTGGGCAGTATGAGACGCGATTCGAATAAACGTGAGTATTAATGTTACGAATTTCTATACAGCATTTTCATCTTTATGTATTTTATACTTAAAATTATATTTAACTGGTATGAAATTCGCAAATTGCTAAGACTGGTAATGTACTGTACTCCGGAAATTGTGACATGTCAACATTCGGTTACAGCATCTACGTTATACTTGTACTCATCTATTACTTGAATTCATCGTACCGTTAATGTTCAACGAACAAATAATTTTGAATTTTTGAAAACGTCACGTATACTTCACAAGCAAAAATACGGTACGATTGATTCTGTCTTGAAATTAAGAAGGATCAATAAGGTTATCTGATTGTTCGTTTACGTAAGAGTATCATTCATAGAATAAAATTCAAGGATTCTGATGCTGGCTTCTAATAAAGATGGGGATGCCTGCTTCAAATAATGATGGGAACATTTATATTAACATTAAGACTGCTAAGGTTTGAAATTCTGTCATTTTGGCGTAAACGCTCAATCGCTTGATTGAATATTTAAAAAATGTTCTGCTAAGATGAGTTTCTAATTGATGTCTTATGGTTCTACTTGTCGTATTAAGGATTAATAATTCATATAACTGCTATATTAAATACTTTTGATACCCGATTCAGTAATTAAGGATTTCGATATACTTATTAATTGGGAGGTGGAGGTACATAAAAAAGTAAACCGATCTCTATTGGTCAGTGATATCTTCTTCTTAGTAATTGACAGGGGACACCTTGTGCGCGACAATTTGGCAGTTTTATGACATGCCGCTTTCAAAATCAATCGCAGCCGGCATGTCAGTAGTTGATAAGACACGCTAAGCCGGAAACGACACTCAATTTATCCGTGGATAGAACACAGGCTGTTAGTTTAAGTCGTTTAAAGTAAACCTTGGCGCGAGGAATGACTTTACACTTTTAGTCAAATTAGATTTGTTGTTTTATATTTAAACTATTCTTGATAAAAAAAATTCATTACGCTGATGTGTTATTACTAATTCAACGATAAACGAGAAAATATATTTTAAAAAAGAAATTTCTTGATGAAAAACGAAAGTTGTAGGTACATGTTCCCTATTACATTAATACAGCGAGCAATACTTTTTCCTGTATAGTAGTCACGTGACTGAATAGGGGAGGTAACCGAAAAAATCACCGAATTATTGGAAAGGCGCTGTTAAGAACAAATATTTTAATGCACATCGCCATGAAAACGGCGAACATCAGACATTATACACTGTTAAGGAACCTTTGTTATTATGCATATTGCCATGAAAACAGCGAATATCAGACATAATGCACTGTTAAGGAACTATTATTATAATTGACATGGCCACATGGCCATGAAAACGGCGAACATCAGACACTGTTAAGGAACGATAGAAGGCACATGACCATGAGAATGGCCTACATCAGACACTACACGCTGTAAAGTGACCATCTAATAAAGCTGGCAAAGGGAACGGCGAAAATCAGCGTAAGAGAATGCTAATGGAGCATATAATGACATGACAAATGAAGGGCGAACATTAACAATGTAATACAAAAAATAAAGCTTATTCTGATTGTTTTAACGCTTTTACGATATGGTATAAGCTCAAATCATCCCAAAGTAAAAATACTGTACCTGTACAAAACAAAACAATTCTTTATAGGTTTCCAGGTAATGTTGGCGTTTATGACTCACCAAATGATAATATTTGAAGTGATTGACAGCACGGTTGTTGTTGGTGCTGGGAAACAATCAGACCGTTTCATAATGATGTTTCTTGTGGTTCGAAAGACGTGTTGAACACAAGCACTGGCCGACCTGATGACGTTCAGTTTTATGGAATTTCAATGTGATTGATTACGACCACCATCCGAATGACTGCTTGAAACGATTAACTGCGCTGCTGATCAGGATAAATGATAACCACGTCATGGCAAGACTCAAAATATAAACTAAACCACTGTCTGTTATTATTTTAATTGCACATATTTTGCATTTGTATGTCCTCGATATCACCATGTATAAACGATCAGTTACTTGCTAACATAAACGCAAGCGATCTTCAAATGCACATTTGATTCGACGGATTTTAATAATTTATAATAAGAAACAAGGTCGCTTTCATTAACTTTACGCTTATACACTGTGAATATTTTATCTGCCTGCAAAAATAACTATGATAACTTATTCGCTTTATTCCTAATGAAGATGTGTCATATATTTGATCAACAGTCCAGCATACCACAGAAAGCTCCAAGATTTCTAGCAGCTTCAGAAAGGTGATAACCAATAAGAATCGATGAATACATGTAGTCTTAGTCCAACACGACTAATTTGCTCGTTCTTTATTGCCACAAAGCACACAAATGTGGATATTTCAATTAAAAATGTGTGCTGTAAAATGATGAAGTTTAATAAAAAACGGTCTGTAGATAAAAAGTAAGACTTCAATCTGTCATTCTCTCAATTTCTGAAAAAAAGAATGGTTTGGATGACTAGTTCTATCGCAAACAGAATTATGAATGAAGTGCGCAAACCTTACGCCAAACCATTGGTATGTTCCTTCCATTACAGTTGCAATTAGAGTAAAACAATGATTTACGGTCTCAAACCTGTATTCCGATTGTAAAAACTCATTCTCTAATTACCGCTCTTGAATAAACTCATTCTGTAGATTTCAGCGTTACAAGAGTTGATTTTTACGTTATTTCTGGAAGTAATTGGGCAGGAAATTGTTAAAACTCACGGTAAAAACAGGTGCTTAGAACTGTCTATTACATACACAGGTAAACATCATAAGAAAAGATAAATAAAACAGGAATTTAAGTGTTTGATTTTCAGATAGATAGTTACAACAGACGTTACAGTACGTGTGTGTAACAATAATAATAAACATTTTGCTTATTTCTTCAGTCTGAACAGCATGCTCATGCGCACAGAGACGTCTTTCATCTTTTCGGCAAGTCATTAGGTTGCTGATCAACACAAATGATCTATAATGTACGCATTTTGTATTTCTATTGTGATTTTGAAATTTGTGAATATTCTTTAAAATCTATCACAAGATTTTAAGAGAGATTAACCCATTCTAAATGAAAAAGGTAAAGTGTCACTGCGAGTCTTGGCATTAACCCAGTAATTTGCAGATGTTAGAGTATCTCGATCAATCACGTTCTTACTTTGACTCAACAACAGCAATACACAGATAATTTTTGTTGTGTCATCATTCGTTTTCAAGTCAAGTCAAGTCAAGTAAATTTTATTTACATAGAGTCGGATAATCAACAATTAACATAAGCTGTAAAGAGCTTTTAACACCGACTAACTAGACAAGCAAAGCACAAAGATGTGGATCATGCAGCACATAGAAAATAAATTTATTAAAAGTTAAGCACATAAACAATAAATTATCAAATTCATTACAATCTGTAGTTAATATAAATGCAGATTATAAGATCTAAAAATGTCTGTGGATATTCATGCATATGCATAACAGTATGATTGTGCTAGCTAAAACCTTATTATACAATTTATTATAATGGCTAAAAGTAGATTGCATTTATACAGCTTAAAACATATAATCTAAGTACATGTTAAGCACATTAATATAGTCTCAAGTAGCACAGGAATATAAGTATAAAACACAGGTAAAGCACACACTAGCAAAATAAAAAAAACAGGCAGTTTAATATCAAGATTCAGCTAAGACACATATAGACTCATACATTCAACTTACGTAGGCAAACATCTAATACATACATAGGCCAGAAACATGCAGACAGAACATAGTTATTATCAAATACTAAGCACATTATAATATTTTATTAAATAACTATACGTTATTAGCCCTATAAAAAAAGCATCTGCCACGTTCAATAACACGACGGCCTGCTTTATAACAGGGCCATTATCATTAACACTTTCTCGGCCCCGGGCCGAGAAGTGTTATAGATATTAAGCCCGCATCTGAAGCAATTTGATTGGCTAATAAGACAGGGCCGAAAAAGTGATAAAGATTTAAGCAAGAAACTCTAGGAAATGGCAGCCATTTTGTTTTAACTCGCTAATAATTCTGGAGGTGCTTTTAACATTAAGATTATGTCGGGTAAGTGAAAGTTTTCTGATATTGAGAGCTCACAGGAATCACAGTAGACAGTCTGACATTTTGTTGTACAAAAATAATGACCAATATTAGTTACAAAATGTAGCATTTCCTAACAAACTGATAAAATGTACTGTTATTTTTATAGTTGTTATCCATGGTTTCGTCGTATTTCTTGATTAAATAAGATTAAATTGTACATACCCGTGAAATATACCGATTTAAAATCACTTTTACACTTTTATTTTCCATTCATTTTCCCCATAATTCGCATAAAGCTTGATGTTTTACGAAGCTTCCAGCGGAGGTATAAGAATGAAACACTCTCAAATCATAGCATTTACAGACTCATACCATGAGAATCACTTCTAGCATTCAATGTTCAGCAAATACACATCCTTTCCATTGAATTAAAACTTAAAACAAAATAAACAAATGGTACTGTTTTAAAGTTTTAAAATAGTAAACATTCGTCAAATTACGTCGCACATCTCTCGAATGACGTATGAATTGGCATCGTGACGTAGTAATTTAATTAATGAAAGTGCTCAATTAATTACAAAGTGAAGCCTTCGGCCTCGGGCCATTACGACTGCCCTCGGACAAATAACAGGGCCAATATCAAATCACTTATTTATTAACATATAGTACAAGTATAATTAAATAAACCAAGTTTTGTACACACAAAGAACATTGATAAACAATTCAAAATGCAAAATTAACATATATAATATCCTGCTGCCAATTATTGGTCAGATCTAAGTGATACTACAAAATGCGCATACATTTATCTTCATGCCAATCGTTAACTTAAGTTCTAAATTGGTTAAAAGAAGTTGCTGTTATAAAATTATCTGGCAAAGAATTCCATAGTTTGGCAGCAGCATATCTGAATGACTTCTTACTGTAATTTTCAGTTCTGTGTTGTGGAATTTCTACAGTGTTTGTATATCTAAAATTGTAGTGGTTATGTTTATATTTGACAAGGTCATGTAAGTATGATGGGTTCAGACGATTAAGTATTTTATAGGTTTCTAAAGCAATATATCTAATTTTTCTAATTCTAAGTGACACCAAACCAGATTTTATTAACAGTTGTTCATAATTACTAATATAATCTTCATAAATAAATCGCAGAGCTCTTTCTTGTATCTTTTCCATTTTCCTAGTGTTTGAATCATTGGTAAAATGCCAGTAGTTAAAATTTGACAGGATAAATGAATGATAAATAGTAAGTCTGCCTAATCTATTAGGATTTCTACCAATTCTTTTTTAAAACATTAAGTTGCTTGGATGCTTTCCTACATATATATGGCACATGTGTGTCAAAATTTAACATAAAATCTAGGTTTACACCAAGTAGTTTAACCTCATCATCACAGGAAATAGTTATAGTGACCAAATTAAAATGTATATTCTCTCTGTGAGTCTTCTTGCCAAGAGCAATAGCCTGAAATTTTTCAGGGTTTGCTTTCATATGGTTGTTGGAGAACCATTCAATAATGAGCTTAAGGCTATCAGACTCTAAAAGTTTTTACTAGATCATCTTTACAATAGCTAGCATAAGAGAGGGTGTTATCATCAGCATAGTTATACAACTGACCATTATCAACAAAGTTAAATATATCATTTATAAATATGTTGAATAAAACTGGTCCTAATATAGACCCCAGTGGTACACCTTTAATAATACTTTGGAAATTACTACAGACACTGCCAATTTTTACACATTGTTTTCTATTTGACAAATAGCTTTTTATGAGTTTGACAGATTGGTCAGATGTATTATAATGCTTTAGTTTCAACAAGAGTAGGTCCATCACCACCGCTGCTACATACATATTATTATCTAAAAATATTTCCAGTCTTCAATAATTTTAGTACATCCCTGTCGGTAGTTATCAGCCTGAAATTGTGCATCAACAAAAGTATCGTCTAGTTTTGTTTCTGAAATGAACAGTAGATCAACAATGTTTTTTATAAGTAATTCTTTTATGGCACAAAATTTATGTCGGAGACTGTTTATATTTATATAGGCACATACAAACTTATTTGGATTTTCACGTCGTGTTTGCTTTATAGAGTCAAATAAATCATTTTTTGAGTCTGTAAATGAATTTCCTCCTTCGCTTTCAGAATCGGGTATATAAATATCTGAGAAAAAAGAGTCTGTAAATTGAAATGTGTTACAAACACTGCATATCCAAGGATCTGTAGATTCACTCAGTTTTTGATATTCATTTGGGGAGATACCTGCACATTTAATGTGCCACCAGTAGTAACACCCTTCACATATCACAGCTCTATGGGTTTTAGCCACCGGTCTGGCACAATAACCTAAAGGGTTAGCAACAGGGGCAGGATTTGTTGCTACATCACCGGCCAGAAGAATAAGATATAGTTTGACACAGTTTTTCAGTATAATTGGCCGAGATTTCAGTCTTCTTGTTTATTTCATATGATAGTATAATATAAAGGGCATGTCCAGTATATTTTCATAATTATCCCATCGAGTATAAAAGATATGGAAATCGTCCCCAGGTCGGTTCGACCAAGATTCTGAGGTGGTAGACCAGCTCAAAAATCTCAAATAATAGTAGAGTTGCTGGAACGTATTAACTCCATAATATTCTACAGGGGTGTTCACATACAAGATTGGTTTACAAATAGTAGAAATTTACTCAGTGTTGGTTTGTCGACTAGTAAAATATGTAATGATAAAATCTCTCTTTATATTCTCGTAAAAGTATACTGAAGGAGAAATACCGTAAAACTGGTGGTTACTGCAGTCAAACAGTCTATATCTCCATTTGACGAAACACATTGGTTAAAACTAATAAAAGTCATTTAAAGTGTCACTGTATACATAAAATAAGATATCACAGCTTGGAGGGATGTTGAGCGGAAGTGATATATGGGCGCAGCCATATTTGTTTACGTCTAAGTCAGTTGGCTGGCGATTTGGGAGGTGAAAAGCGCTTGATGACCTCGATCAGATGCCGAAAAGTCTTATCTGCGAAAGTCCCGAGGTTCTATGTATGTACTGTTGCAGAAATGCCCCTCTGTGTATCGTAATCACTTCACCGCTATTATAACAATCTTCTCCAGTAAAAAAAATTTGAAAATTAGTTTTTAGATCAGCTGTTCGCGCGCGCCATCACGACCTTGACCTGGCATACCATGTTTGCATGCTGATAAGGGTCAACAATGATTGCAAATGCGGTTACGTTTCATTGATGGAGAGATTTGGGTTATCACTTTAACATATTGAAGTCAATTCGAAAACAAGTACGGAATGGCCAAATATTACATCTTATTTTTGATTCAAGGGTATCCATCAGTATTCAGTCAGCATATGTGCGCTTGAAACAAAACACCAGTCAGTGCCTATGATTCTGGATTTGAATTTGAGAGAGGGACAAATAATGGATTCTGTACAATATCAATTCTCAATCACCTTTTATACAGGTTTGACATTGATTTTCAAAATTTTGAAATTTATTGTTGATTGGCCTATGTTAACATTGAAAACAGTGGAATTTTAATGATAAATACTTGGGTATATTATGAAGAAACCAGTATTTTTATTTGTGTCATGTCTAATCCGAAAAATTCCCCTTATATATACAAAGCCCGCCCTAATCTCTGTCTGTCTGTCTGTCTGTCTGTCTGTCTGTCTGTCTGTCAGTCTCTCTGTCTCTGTCTCTCTCTGTCTCTCTCTCTCTCTCTCTCTCTCTCATTCATACATCTAACACCTGCACGAGACACCACTTTACAACTACCTGATGTATTCGGTCATAACAAAATGTCGGAACAGGAAACGCGTTAGATATATGTCAGGAATGACATAGGTTTAGGCTCACCTGATGTGTTGGGTCAAAACAAACTGTCAGTTTCATTGTACAGAAGTACATACTGAAATAGAACTTGTATTTCTTCACAAAAAGCAACACAGTATACGCTTTTGTGGGAAGTATTAAGTCTCTGATCTCTCATCCGACAGACCGGCACAGACTAATTCCAATCAAATCTCAGTCTATCTCTGAAAAACATTATCTTGGGAAAGAGGCCAGGTTTAGGTCTTTTCAGAAATTCTTAATTCAGATATGTCGTCAAAAAAGCTTTGCCGTCTATGTTGATTTCTTAAGTTACGGCATTCTATGGCAAACTCTTCATGTGTCTCACTTTATGCGCGGTGGCGCAGGGCCTCGAGTTCGATCCTCACTGTAGTCTGTGCGTTGTGTCCTGTTACAAGGCACCTTTTCACTGTTTTCTGTTAAACAGTTCTTCAATCTCATACTTTGTTCGCGCTGTGTTGCCAATGATGACAACACCAACTTAGCATTATATTTGTCCACATTTACTGTCTTAATGTCATTTTCATATTTTGTGTGTTTTGGGGGTTCCGGCATATTGTCAATAAAAAGTTGAAAACACCATTGGCACAAATCAAAGAGTAATATATGGCGAAGTGTGTCAAAAGCATTCATGAGGACGTAAAATATATAGATTCTCAGTTGGAAGACTTCATAGTTTTTTGTGCATGAGTGTATTTTTTTTTAATTTTCAAGTAATTTAAAAGTATACAGTCAATATTTTACTTTTTAAAGTAAGCATATAATTCCGAATAGCCTTTAAAAGTAAAAAACTGGCCAACCAAATTTATAATGTATCAGTAATTCTTAAAAAATCTCAGTAAAATAATTCAGAAAGAAATAATTTTATCTAAACGAAGAAAATAAATAGTCATTTTAAGTACAGTTAATGTATCACCATATTGTTGAATGTATTCAACGTTGATTATCAGATGATATTAGCTTTATATTAATTTAATCGTGTGTTGGTATTACCAGTAATGTTCGCTTACGTTTATCTTCAAAAAACATTCTGAAAACAACATTCAAAAACAAAAAGGTACTCGTCTTTTAACCTCAAATAACTCTTATTTCTTTTATCGATTTGCTAGCGAACTATTTTCACTACTTTCTGTTTCAAATTCTAGCCCGTGTGAAGACAGTCTCAGTCTCAATACCAAATATGACATAACTGTGATTTTGGACTAATTTATGTTTAGCCCATGTTAAAACGTTAATTCTACTCTGACATTTTCTATCTCTTTTTATCTATCCTAAGAAATAATTTTTAGAGGCCATGTACCGTATACACCTAAAGATGATAAATTATTACACGATACATCCGATCTAAAATCAGAAAAAAATATAAAAGATATTTACTTTCGCCAGCTGGCCACTTCAAGCAAAAAATCAACCTTATTAAACATAAACTTGAGCATCAGTAACAATAAAAGCTTTCTGATGTTGTGATTTTTTAATACCAGCAAAAAGGCAGTTTTAATTGCGATCAAATCAAATTCAAAATGGCACAGACACAATATCATTGGTTTAAACGTATCACATCCTCAGCACAACAAAACACACTTTTAAACACACATTTTCTATCCAAATTATGATTAAATTCAGGAAAAACTGTTTCCCTAAAACACCCCTAGCCTGCCGTTTTAAAATACATGTATATTTAGCTTTCATATGAATGAACCTATACTCAATCACCTTAGCCTTGAAAATAGCTTTTTGTCAATAAGATACGTCATAGTTATTCGTGACACTCGCAGACTCGTGTTTTTGTTTAACATATGCGATGTTCAGTAAGGTTCACATTTCATAACTTTACATCTAGCTCGGCCCGCCCGGCTAGCTCAGTGGATAGAGCATCGGACTGTCAATCCAGGGGTCGTGAGTTCGATCCCCAGCCGAGGCGGGAAAAATTTCTCCGTGACAATTGAACTCGGACATTGCGTCTGAGAGTCATTTGTCCCTCACCTCTGATTCAAGTGAGGAAGCAGTCAGTCGCTTGCGGAGAAATTGGTTAGTACTGGTTAGAGACCCAGGAACACCGGTTAGGTGGACTGACCGCCGGGATATAACCCAGAAAAGTGTTGAAACCAGGCGTTAAACCCCAAACAAACAAACAAACAAACAATACATCTAGCTCATTGAGACGCCAACCTCTGAAGTCATGGAACAACTTTGAAATCACAATAGTGTCAACTAACTGTCACCAGCAATCTATTACTTACTAAGACATTATTTTTTCCAGCATTGATAACACGGACACCTCTGACATGGTCAGTCCTAGACCCCGAGGTTATACGGTTCTCAACACAAAGATCCGTAAATTGTTTCTTGACGACTGTTTGTTAACGCCGTCTCTGATAAACTAATTACTTGACAACTATTCATTTCACTGAGAATTTTTCTAGGTATATTTATTGACATGAAATATGCAGTTTGGCATTCGTATAGGTAACAGAGATTCCTTCACGCGCCTGGTAGTGACAGTGTTATGAGGAGATGATTTCAGGAGTAACAGGAATTGTTATCTCTCTTAGCAGCCTTCTAACATCTTGCTATCCGAGAAGATGTCGGAATATAAATTGACTGAGGCTTTTTCAGTTCAACTTTTCTCTAAGCACCAGAATTTGCTGACAATCGATTTTTTTACCGTCAAGCAAATATTAAAACTGAGCCAGCGGTTTTGTAAATAAAACTCCTTTATAGCAAGGCATTCAAATTTTCGAAAGCAGGGTAACTCGTCGCCAAACTATAAACAACATCTAAACATAAAGCTTGCACAATCATAAATGCCCAATATTTTCAGATAATGTAATTTGACATTAAGTTTGAAAATATGTCATTTTCTTAAATAAAAGAGTGCTCATCTTTATGCCAAACAAAATATTTTTCCTGCAAACTGTCCGTTTCAGTTAATAGATGGCCTATTAACATGTACTGCAAAACAGTAAAATGAAGTGAAAAAAAAAGAATATCTTACAGACAAGCATGTTTTTGAACATTTTGAATAATATTATATTTCGATATTTCATATAACACAATAAATGTGTTTGTGTCTTTGCCATATGTTGTACTGACAATTGCTAAAGGCATGATGTTTGCCGATTTGCCACCCATGCGAAACAAGTAAATATAAAATAATTATTTAAATGATATTTAAGTAACAGACTTATTATTTTAAGCTGGTACAGTAAGTATGGTTTATATAGCTGCTAGGGATTTCCGTGACGAAGCAGCAGTTACAGTTTCGGGCGGGCATACGTGTGCGCACGTTTCATGGTTTTAGTTGATAGTTTTATATGATCTTAATGTTTCCTGTAACTTTGAATTCAATTAACACTTGGGATTTTCACCATTGCATAAACAGAGCTATATGTGACAAAATGTATGATAACTCGGGGTTCACTATTTTTATTATGTCCATTTCAAATGACTTAAATACTAGTATGGAATCAAATATTGCTTATAAATTTGAAAGTTTCTTGTCCTATTAACTTAATACTTGGAATATATCATCTGCATGCAGAAATCCATCTGTGAAAACAAAAACGGTTACCCATATCCTATTAACTTAACTCTAGTTATGTCAATTTCAAATGACTTAAATATGAAACAACTCTGAAAGTAAATACATGTCAGAAAAGAATGCGGTTGAAGTGGTCAAGTGGGTTAAGGGTCAAAGCCCTTACGTGGAACATTAATCGTTGCGTTAAATACAAATATAGTTTGTCCCTACAACAAGTGGAATAATCATAGAAATTGAATATACAGCGAAGCCAGGGTCGTATAAATAATTTTCTGGAACGAAGTATTGGTTCAAACTCATTATTATCATTATTATGAGTATATTCGCTTTTAACATGTTTACTTCAATTTTAAAACTATGAACAAAGACGATAAGAATGTTGTTTATTGAAAATCACTAGATATTTGATTGACAAAATGTACTGTTACCCCTTACCCCCTTTTGACTTTAAATTGCATCGTTGAACTTTTCAGTTTTGTAATGAATATTGAATTATTTGGAGACGCTATGCACTCGCGCGAATTAGCCATTCGCACCGCTACGATCATTTGGCGACGATTCAACGACTAAGCTGTACAGTTTTATTCATGGCAAGGCGATTAATCGACAGTTAGAAAAAACACATTATAAACCGTATAATTCTTTATTATTCCCCGCCGCATAGCGGCTAGCGGCTGGGGGATATAGGAATGGTCTTCGTCCGTCCTTCCGTCCGTCCGTCCGTCCGAGCGCACCGATAGGCACTTGTTGGGTACCAAGATACCCAATAAGTGCCCAATCAACACACATTCCCATTCATTCCGTTGTGTCTTATTGGGTACTTTATTTGCTTGCTGGGTAGTTTTAAACAAAAGAAATGCCCAACAAATGTCCATCTGTGGGAATGTCCGTCCTTCCGTGCGTGCGTGCGTGCGTGCGTGCGTGCACATTTCGTGTCCGGTCCATAACTTTTCAACCCCTAAAAGGAATTCCATGAAACTTTACTCAAATGTTCCCCCCCATCAAGACGACGTGCAGAACCCATGTTCCAACTTGGCTGGCTCAAGGTCAAGGTCACCAGTGGTGTTTGAAGATTTGAACCATGTATTTCGTGTCCGGTTCATATCTTCTGAACCCCTTGAGGGAATTTCATTAAACTTTAGTCAAATTTTCTCGCCATCAAGACGACGTGCAGAACCCATGTTCCAACCTGGCCGGCTCAAGGTCAAGGTCACCAGTGTTGTTTCAAGATTTGAACCAGGTATTTCGTGTCCGGTTAATATCTTCTGAACCCCTAGAAGGAATTTCATGAAACTTTAGTCAAATGCTCTGCCTATGAAGACGATGTGCAGAACCCAAGTTCCAACATGGCCGGCTCAAGGTCAAGGTCACCAGTGGTGTTTGAAGATTTAAACCATGTACTTCATGTCCGGTTCATATCTTCTGAACCCCTTGAAGGAATTTTATGAAACTTTAGTCAAATGCTCAGTTCATGAACCTGATGTGCAGAACCCATGTTCCAACCTGGCTGGCTTAAGGTCAAGGCCACCTGTGGTGTTGAGCCCCGCCCTGGGGATATTAAAAAAATTTCTTTTAAATTCTGTTTTTAACCTTTGATTTTCTACAGAACTTTATCAACCAGATGTTGACACAAACTTTATACCATCTTAAAATTCATTCTTTCCTGAACAATTCATTCACTGGTTGTTCAGTGATAAAATTTGAAACAAAAATTGTAGTAGCAGAGTGAAAATTTCAAGTGTCAAAATTCCAATATTTCTACCTGTCTTCAGCTATATTTAGATTCAATCATAAGATGTATTAGGATGCATTATCCAGTTGCTGGTCAATGACCTAATGAACTTTGCTGCTTAGATCTGTGTTATGCAATATTAAGAACTTTGCTCTGGAAGATTTTATAGGGTAAATTTTGTCATTTTCTATGGATACTGATCAAATAAACTTTCTTTCTTTATAGCACTTTGAAAATCAGGCTTTTCTGAATATTTTATTCACTGTTTGTAAGTAAAACAACAACAACAAATTTGTAGCACATTCTCAAAATGTTAAGACTAAATTTAAGAGAAGTCTCAGCTGTATACAGTGTATGTACACAAACTGGCAAGTTAATTGGAGGTCTCTGAACCCCTGGAATGAATATCATGAAACTTAAGTGAAATGTTAAGTTCATGAACATGATGTGCTGAACCCATGTTCCAATCTGGCTGGCTCAAGATCAAGGCTGCCTGTAGTGTTTGAGCATATTTCGTGTCCGGTCCATAACTTTTCAACCATTACAAGGAATTTCATGAAACTTTTGTCAAACATTCTCCCCATGAAGACGACGTGCAGAACCCATGTTCCAACATGGCCGCCTCAATGTCAAGGTCACCAGTGGTGTTTTTGAAAAGCTTTGAATGAATGTCAATGAAGTTGCATGCTTTGTGTCCGGTCTATAACTTTTTAACCCCTAGAACGAATTTCATGAAACTTTAGTCAAATGTTCTCACCATCAAGACGATGTGCAGAACCCATGTTCCAGCATGGCCGGCTCAATGTCAAGGTCACCAGTGGTGTTTGAAGATTTGAACCATGCATTTCGTGTCCAGTTCCTATCTTCTGAACCCCTGGAATGAATATCATGAAACTTAGGTGAAATGTTCAGTTCATGAACCTGATATGCAGAACCCATGTTCCAACCTGGCTGGCTCAAGGTCAAGGCCGTCTGTGGTATTTTAGCAGGCCAATACTCTGAAACTTATCTGAACACGACATACCCTTGCACTTGAATTGGCTTCCACCTGCCTGCCTGTTGCCCAGAGCTATTGTTTAATTTGCTCTTAACCATCCATAACCTTTTCCACATTCACATCTGCGGCGGGGGATATTGCTGTCGTTCCGACTGCCTTGTTAAAACGCTTTCAGTACTGCGTGCATTGTGTTTTTGAATGACACAGAAATGACAAGCAGTTAAAAAGTTGATTGATATTTCGAAGACATTTCCAGACTAACTGATAATAAATAGATTTGGACAAGAAGCGAAACACTGGCTTATCTATTGCCCTCAATGTAACACTAGCGTGATTTTGCAAAGGAGGATGTATTTTCTTGGGTGCATTTATCATTATCTTTCATTCTCTTGTATCCCGTAGTGTATTACAACGATAATGTAATGATAAAACAACATTACCTACAGAGTTCCATCAAGTGCGAGCTCTAGGGGCATCCATTTATTCCTAGCAATATTTATGTATTCTCAAGTGTTATTGCTTGCATAAGATAACCAAGAACATGTACGTGTATTTACCTATTGTCAGGTCTTTTATATTAAATCTAATACGTGTTTATATCAAAATAAGAAAAAATAATAATATAAAATTTTAAGATCTCAATATGGTGGCAAACTGGGCAAAACATTTCAAAATTGAATACAGGTATGAGGAAAACGCATTTTAGTGAGGAAATATATTAATTTGGCTTAATTTACGTTTTAATGCCTAGAGTGAAATAATATTCGAATTTACTTAGCACATCCTGAAAAAAGAAAAAATGCATCAGAATTCTCTTTGAAATGTGCGATATTCTCTAAAAAGATCATACAACGACCTGGTTACTGCTATTATACATTAGCTTGTGGCGATTTGTCAACATAATGTCAGGTTTTTAAGAAAGTTAGGAAAGTCTCCTTTCGTGTCTACGCAAAACACTGTGCTGTATTTCTTTTAACCCTGCATTTTATACTACTTGGTAACTCAATGTTAGGCTACACCACTCCAATGTTTTGTTTGTAGAAATTTCCGCATCAAATTTTTTTCAAAACAGAGAAATATTGTTATGGCAACCTTTTTATGTGCATGAATGTACAAATCGAAAGTAGAAAAGCGATTTCGATCAAAGTTAATGTGCAGGTAATATTTCCTGTTTTAAACTGATTGACTACTGTATCTGGGTACAACCGTTCGCAAAAGAAGTAAAGATTGTTGCTTTGATGAACATGTCTGTTTCCACGACAAAGTTTCGGTACAAGTGACAGAGGGCGTAATACTGTGTGAAAGGTGAAGATGCTTCAGGACTATCTTTGATGTGTTACCTTACATAAAATGCAGTCACTGTAACTTAATCGAAGACGATAACCATTTTTATTAGTTTGTCCTAAATATAGACATTTGCGGCAAAACTTCTTCAAACCATTTTATCACCACTGGCCAAATCTCTATAAACTCGACTCGTTAAAGTCTTCTGACAATAGAAAATCTCTCTAAATATTTGTATTCCTTGCCATTTTTGATGAATATTGTATGTATTAAGGCTATAAATGTGCCAATTTCATTTAATGCTTAATAAACTTAATGTTATGTAATGTTATATTTATGCTGAATGTTACTAAATGGGATAGTCTTCAGTGGTGGAAGCAACATTTTGTTGGGTAGTGGGTTTTCAGGGAAAAGGAGGGATGAGTCTTAATTTCATCTTGATGTTCTATATAAAAAAGTAACATAAAGATGAGTAACATAAAGTCTCGTTTATAGCTGTATTAAACAGATCAGCAAAAGGGGTGCACATTTAGTACCCACTGGTATGCCTATTACTTGTTTATATTGAAATATTATTATTCTTTTCATTCGCAATTGTAATGTGTTGATAAGACAATATTTCCACTATCTTGTTTTGTGAACCCCTCCTATTGATTTAGGAAAGTTTGATAGACTCGATGCCATGTTGTGACCTTACATTATCGTGAACGAACAGTATATAATCATTTGATTTTTTTTCCTGACGTGAGACGTGATGGAATCTTTTCATCCTGCTAAACTACCATCAATAACAAAAACTGGTAATGTTTTACCAAGTGTCTGCAGATGTACGTTAAACACAAGCTATCGTCATTAGGGAGCACTAGAAAAGTTTTCTTTGAAAACAAAGAGAACAAGACAAATCCATTCCGTGAATGTTAATTATACCTGTGGGTAATTGACACCTGGGATAATCCGAATGGTGACTTATTTATTTGTTATACATTTAGAATGTTAATGAGCGGCGTCTTTTCTGTAGACTGAATCCACACTCAAAATCATAAACTGAAATGGAAGATCATTATCAAAATTCTATCTTGCATTGGTTAGTTTTGAAATTGGCAAACTTGGGAGCCGGATAAAATATTTTAGAAACTGCTAAAAACTAAGATCAGCTATTACCTCTAAGGGTCTACGCTGGGAGTGATTAAATTTAATTTAATGTAATATGCATTTCAAGTCAGATACTTTCTTTAAATGCACTGTACTTGAAACGTTGTTTTTTCCTTCACAAACTGTCTTTGTGATCTGTCTCTATCAGATATGTTGGAAAATAAAACAAGCGGGGTAAAGGGCTGTCAGTCGTGCTTCTGGACGTTTTATAAACTACAATTGATTTTTCATACGTTACATGGTAATTTTCATTTTATTTGTTAGACAAAAGTTTTAGATGGATTTTTTATATCTGATTTCAAAAACGTAGAGTTGTTTATAGCTATAAAGGGCTCAGATTACGTCATAATAAATATTACATTCTTACAAGGACGTATATTCTTTTATATCGATTGAGACTGAGTTTATAGGTGCTCAAACACCAGAAAACATACTTTAACTTCGAAGCAGTTTTAGAACCCTAAACCAGCTTAGAACTTTTAACGCGGTTTTAATCATGCTGTAGCCGATGACAATAAGCAATGTTATAATTATAATGCAATAAGGGGTGAAAAAATCTGTTTACCGGAAAACGCGTCTCTTTGATATTAAAATGCAGATCTGCGCGTTTATCTAAGATCACTCTCCGGATCGTTGACAATTGTCTAATTTGAAGTGGGAAATATTGTTTTCTTTGATGGCTAAACACAAGTTAGTCTGCGAAACAAATTTGCACATATTGCAAATGATCTGTTGAGGCATGAGAAACAGATGTATTCATTTTATTTCTGGATGTAGAAAACCGGTGCTATTTGAAACATTTCAGCGCAATTACAAGTTTTGTTTAGAGTATCCAACAAGGTTTAAAGCATAACAAATAACAGAGATTGAATATTCGCAAACATTATGATCTCCAAATAACATTCTATACATTTGTGTCTAGACTATAATCTCATCTTGACATACATATCATGAGTAGGGCATTTGGGGAAGGATGTGCACTGGAGAGTATATTAAACAATATGGGTGCTCCAATCTGGCTTACAGCACGACCAATAAAATTAAAATATTGTCGAACGTATATATGGAACGGGCTTTTTAAAAATATTTCCGTGAAGCCTTTCCTTGAATCTTTATCTAGTTCCGGCTCGCCCACGGGCGGCCGGATATACGGTAGGAATTTACTATGAATCAGCGAAGAAAACCAAGTTAAGCCGTTTGAACGGAAGTTCGTGGTTCTCGCTTTCTCTATTGATTCTTTCATGGATGAAGGAAATCAGTGCGGGAATACCCCTTTTCAATCCTTTAATATCATTGGATTATACAATAGTAGCTAATCAAAATCGTTGTTTCAAAAGCAACTAGGCAAAAACCGGAGTTTCCTTGGCCTTGGTCATCTTGACGCTTAGACTTGTAGACGCAATGTATAAAACACAGTTCACGGTCCAAGACATTCTTGATCTGGGTTTTATACATTGTTGTAGACGCTCTCTGTACCGCGCTAAAGTACGGAGTACGAACGTTTCCTGAGGTATTCGTCACTAGAATATTTCGACCCATGTTTTATATAGACTCACGCACAGTTGATAAATATATAAGAAGACGACATTCAATTAAATTATAAACGTGCCGTCAACAAGTTTTAAGAAACATAAGATCTAGTAAGATATCTTAAATAATGAAATGGTATCTGAGTTTAAAACATCTATTATGTCTGTAACTTTTCATTCAAGTTTTGCACTGTTGTAAGGGTTTCCTCGGTTTGTGTATGGAAGTAAATTCTGTTAAAGGTCCATGGATGTAAGTAATACATCATTTGTGGCTCTCAAGTTGTATGCCACTGTTGAACCACATCAGCCCAATCACATTTTGTGCGATGTGATAATTATAAATCGATATTGTCTCAATGGAACTCTAAATGAAGAAATTCCGCTGAAATGTGATTCCGGGTCTCGTGATGTCCCGGGTCATATAATACTAGAAAGAACCAACATAGTATAAGAGCTTTTTACTTATTATTATTATTATTTCAGTTGTCTGTTTGAACTGCTAAAGTATTGTAAAAACTGTTAGATTTTACTTTTTGTATCCACATTGACAGGTCTATTTAAATTCTTTTTTTTTCTTTTTTTTCGGCCATTGGCTTTCTTCAGTTTATAATGTCATAACAAGTCAACGTTCTCTGTCTTTCATAACAAATATTACATTAGATTTTAATATAAAACATCCGATTTTAATTATACTTTAACTTAATACTCTAATTTAACTTTCTGCCTGACCTGTCGGAGCCCGATTTTGTAAAGTAAAACATTTTGGCCACCCAAAATTCTCTATTTGTTTTTGCATGCAAAAATTTCAAAGCGTTAACATAAAGCCTCATCCGATGTAAAATGCTATACGAGCCGTATACTAGCTTTTTTAAAAGCTATCCATGTGATTACTTTTATCAAGGTTATACGCGCAACCTTTTCTGGGGTTTCCTGGCTTGGCGCTGTCGTCGTACCGTACGGGTTCGATTCCTAGCGAGGGCAATATCATTTATAAAAGTGACCGACTTTTATATTAGATTTTCATAATGGTAAGGACCGAAAACGACATTTTTTGTTTATTTGTTAATTCACCGTGATGCAGGCTAGATTTGTTTAACCTAATCACTGGGTATTTGCGTCGGAAACTCTATAAAGACAAGTCATTAGCAATGTATGAAGTCAAAGAATTACTGTCGAAGACTGCAGGTAGAAAATCAGTCTGGTATATCATACCAATACCACCACATCAACATGACGAAAATCACTACACCAATTCGAACTCTAAAAAATCGGCATTTTGCTACATTTTACGACACCCGTTTCTGTAAACGAAATTCCGTCCCGAACTGTCAGAATCACTAGACGGTAAGTGGTTCCGCCACGATGTCGAGCCAGCGTTCCTGATTGTCCGAGATATTAAATCTGGAAGTCATTTTCAGCGTTATTGTTTTTGGGCAGAATACTTGGGATAATTCTGTTGAAACAAGTGGCTATAATGCGCCAAGTGGTCTCGTTCGCTAGTTTCAGGAAATTTACAAATGTTTTAATATGGTTGCTTCACAATTGCCTTGGCAACGCTGTGGGAATTCGTGTCTTATAAGTTATATGGGACATTCGCAAATGGATTATGAAATAATTTTATTTAAGAATGTTTAAGTGTCGAAATGCATAAATTGTTTAGTGTGCAACTTAAAATGATTGTGTTTGGACCGTGTTTTGATAGTTTGCTCGGAAAAAATCCTAAAACCTCGTAAAATATCATCTTAATGTAGCTGATTCGGTAAAGGTGACATGGTCCCGAGTCGTGGGTTTAGATGACTTGGAAAAGGCTCAATAATCGAAACATACTTGCGATATTTTTTATAGATTCTGGATACCAAAACTGTGAATTTAGTTTTTTTCGTATGCTTTCTACAAAAGTTTGAAACGTATATTGAATAGTCAGTCAAGTATAACTTCGTGATAGTGATTTAGATTAAAAATTGTTTATGTGATTATTTTCGATTAAATGCATATTTATCGAACATTTTCAATTCAATATTAAAATAATAAAAATTAGGACATACATGTGTAGTCATTCGTTTTGATACAAGAGTTAATATAATATGAAAATATTTCATTATAGATTAAAAGTCGTTTTATATGTACTAATGTCTATATAGTTATATATGCATGTAACTCCATTAATTATAATAGTGAATTCGCGTGCAACTTTGCACTTGTTTCGCCGAATGGAAAACTAGCGTAACTACTTCAAATCTGGTCGCTATCGCTGACGGCAGATGTACATGCATGCGTGTCTTTAACCGGTAAGCTTTCTACAATGGTGTCCTACTTTTCCGCCGATTTCTCTTTTGATGCATGAAACGCTAAAAATTATTTCAGTTGATAAATGACGACGTGTGGTTAGAAATGTACACTTGCAGGATGTAGACCAGAGTGTATTTCAACATGCATGTGGGTCACTTTGGAGGTATTTGTTACGGCAGATGAAACTATTATTGCAGACTTTGCATGCTCACACATCATTGACAGTTTTTAAAATCCAACACTACTTATGATTTAATTTGCACCTGAAAGTGTTGGGTTCAATACCTGAGTATACGAGTTACCTACTCTAGTTGTCTAGTTGTCTAGTTATACGACTCCGTGCTGCAAGGGAGGCGTAGAATAATTAAGGCTCGCTCATGAGTTTCTTTTCCTCTTCATTTATAAGTTACACGGTGACGAATCAGGACGGTGCCTTGTTGTGCGAATTGCGTTTCGTGTTGCCTTGTTGTCCCGTACAACGGCGCCTAGTAAGCTTTTTATCAAAATTGTATGTAACATTTATTTCATAATCATCAATTTCTTTTTACCATCGTTACTTTGATTTAAAGGAAAAATGTGACGGAACATGTTATCGTTTTCTTTACCGGTTTTAAGTACTAAAGAAAGCAGAAGGATATTGCTTGTTTCAGAAAAGCTTGTTATTTGTCGATGTGTATTGACCCACTTGTATAAAATTTTGTTGTGAGTAATTTACAAGGGAGGTTTTAACGAATTTAACACACTGGACTCGTCCATTTCATTTCCGATTGTTCACTAGTGTAAAACAGTCTTGATATTGACACATGAAAACGCCATATTAATGCTGTATATCAATTTTAAAGTGTTGATACATGGCACCGGTTCCTTACTGTGCCTAAACCGATTACAGTATTCTTGTTAAAGTGCGGAGACGTATAATTGGATTCTGCTTTTTTGGATTCTGAGGCCGTACTGAATTTCCTTCTGCATCTCCTTCTTGTGGTCGCTTTTAGGCAAAACTGTACATCAGATTCAAACGAGTATGTTTAAACTAAAGAAACAGAAAACGTGTGAACTACAAAAATCAGGTGTCATGCGCATCTTTAGATAAGGCCCTATTAAACAGCGAATCGCATTTCTGAAGTGAGTATTAAGTCAGAACGAGGCAAACTATAACAGGCGTTTGGATTTACGCGTTTCACCTGTGGTACACCTATGCATTGGTTGACCGTTTCTTTACTTGACTTAAAACGATACAATATTAAATGGAATCTTTTTGCTAAGTTAAAATATTTAACCCTGCTTTTTGCAAAGGGAGTAAATCGAGTTTTAGTTGTTGTTGTTTTTTTTTCATTGGAGAACCGCGAAAGTCCCCGTCGAGCTCTACGATTTTCATTCTGAAAGCTGGATAATAATAATAATGCCTTGATTTTGATTACTAAAGTACACCAAATAAACAGCTTAACGCTGTCTACTGTAGAATACTGAACTTAAACCCGCCTCCAGAGGTCTCCAAAATGTTTAGAATTGTTTAAATTATGTCACGTCTATCACATATTAAACACCTTTTCTCACGATTCGGGTGATTAAATTTCTTATGTTGTCATCTTTCATATGTTACAAATAACATTTAACAACCAAAAGTACAAAAAAATAAATTTCACAACGTCAATCCGCAGTATGTGCGCTCAAACCAAGCAAAACATTAGACAGGTCTCAGATTTAATCACTTGTACCAGTTCACTGGATTTTATCACTTGTACCCGTCCTCTGCTAGATGCGAAATGGACGAGTTTATTAAAAAAAAAAACATCGCTACAGGCTACTGCCTTGTAACCTGCTGGTGTCATACATAAATAAACAGAATATGTGTAATAATCGTGGGCAGATTAAGCTGCAGTCGTATTTTTATTTTATGCTTTCATTGTCAAATGTTCATTAAAATTAAATTTCGAGGTTCAAAGCCGAGAAATTATTTCAAAGCGATACTAGACTTCATGACACTTTAAGAATTACCGAATTTATGCTTATAATGAAATATGTATACCAATTAACTGCCCCTTTAATCAGGGGGTAGGACTTAGCACTGCATCCGAAGATAGTTAAGCGAGGAAAATGTTGCATTGGGATAATAATGGCGGTTTAGTGGGCATTTTTTAAATAAAACGGATTTATTTTTCGAGGTAAGTGCCTTCATACTATATTTAATTTAATGTCCACCTGTGGATTCTGCGACCAGATGCCTAAGGTACCCTCGACACTTTGTTTCAGGAACGCAGGTTTTGTAACAAAAAAGTTATTGAAGGTTTTATACAGTAAAGGTAATGTAAACACGCCAAGATATGGTATTTTAGGCTGATCTTCAGACATCTGGGCACTTCCATATTGGGTTTTAGCATTTTATTAAGTCAAAATAACATTTTCTTTTTTCTTTTTGGCTCTTCCACAATAAGCAAACCCACACGCTCGAAAGAAAACAGGACATGCCATTTTCTGGCATTCGAGGATTGGGACATTCCCTTTTTGGCATTACCTGGATATCTTTACTGAAAGGTGCCTTTGTATTTTAGGCACATATAGGCAACCGTTGTCTGAAAATCTATGATACAGCTTCAGCATCAACAGGCGCCGTTTTATGACATAAAACAAGCGTTGATCTTCTGAATGAATCAACCAGTGTTTAATGCACAAACCACTAATTTTCACTAACTTGAAGACAGAGTACTGACTTAAATTATATTCTAACAACTCCAAATCATAAAAGCTATAACTTTATCAGTAAAAATCGACAATTTCGGCGAGACCCCTTGTATTTTGTGAAGAAATGACTATCTTTTTTTCTACTTTACAAGATTACCACGATATTTATTTATGGAAAGCCTAAACTGTCTTATGTAAAGAAAAAAACTATAATGCTCGGTTAACTGTCATTCTGTGGAGTCTTAGAAACGATATGCCGTGTGATAATTCTAATGTGACCTGTAAATGAAATGTCATGTTATGTAATGTTAATATTTTCAAGTGTCAAAAGAACGTGTTGTTGGGTGCTGTGTTTAAGTGAAGCAGTGTATTACTGAGTGAATATTTCGTTATGTTCAGTTGCAATTACATGCTGTTGGGTGGTAGAAGTGTCATGTTCTGTTATGATGATATTCTGTCTAGTTGGTAATTCTTTATGTTCAGTCATGAAAATATACTGTTGAATAGTTTCAACATTATGTTTATTCGAAGCAGGGTCGTGTTGAGTGATTGATTATTTCATTATGTTCAGTTGCAATGACATGCTGTTGGGTGGTAGAAGTATCTTATTCAGTTAAAATAATGATCTTGTTTAGTTAAAATAATGTTCTTTCTATTGAGTAATTCTTTATGTTTCATTTCATGAAAATATGCTGTTTAGTACTTTCAACATTATGCTTAGACGAAGCACTGTATTACTGAGCGATTATTTCATTAAATTCAGTTGCAATGACATGCTGTTGAGTGGTAGAAGTATCATGTGCATTTATGATAATGTTCTGTCTAGTGAGTAATTATTTATGTTCAGTTATGAAAATAAAATGTTGAGTAGTTTCAACATTATGTTTAGTCGAAACAGTGTATTACTGACTAATTATTCCATTATGTTTAGTTACAATGACATGCTATTGGGTGGTAGAAGTATCTTGCTCAGCTCATTTATGATAATATTCTGTCTAGTGAGTAATTCTTTTTGTTCGGTCATGACAATATACTGTTGAGTAGTTTCAACATTATGTTTAGTAATACACTGCTTCTACTAAACATAATGTTGAAACTACCCAAAAGTATATTTTCACGACTGAACATAATAAATTACACACTAGACAGAACACTATCATAACTGAACATAATAATTGTGCCATCCAACAGCATGTCATTGCAACTGAACAATATGAAAGAATAATTCCGTAATAAACTGCTTCGACTCAATAATGAAACTACTCAACAGTATATTTTCATAACTAAACATAATGAATTACTCACTTGACAGAAGATTATCGTAACTGAGCAGGATACTTCTACTACCCAACAACACGTCATTCCAACTGAACATAATGAAAGAATCACAGTAAAACACTGCTCCGACTAGACATAATCATTGTTCTACTAAACAGTATAATTGTATGGCTGAACATATTATTAATTAGTATAGCACAAGACAGAGTATTATCAAAACTGAACATAATAATTGTGCCACCCGACAGCATGTCGTAATAACTTAGAATAATGAAAGAATCACTCAGTACTACAATGCTTCGACTAAACTTGATGATGGCTCTACTCAACAGTATATTTTCATGGTTGGACATAATTACGCACAAGACAGAATGTTATCATAACTAATTAGAATGACAGTTGACCGAGCATAATAGTTTTTCTTAACATAAGGCAGTTTAGGCGTTCCATATTTATTGACCTGAAATGACATGTGCAGCAACAGTTAACATCGTTAAAGTTCCGTGACATTGAGATTTTTTCTACTTACATTGTATAAATGGGAGTTTTTCGTCCCGATCTTGATCACATCGTGAGATAGTGACGTCGCGGCGCCGTTGTAAGGGACAACCATGCAACACGAAACGCAATTCGCACAACGAGGGACCGTCCTGATTCGTCACCGTGAGTTAGAGGTCGATAAGCATCGCCTGCTTACCATACAAAAGAAAACAAGCGCGGCTTAATGCAAACGTGAAATGGCTGCCAAAGCTTGCTTCTAATAGTATACTCGTAATACCGTAACTGAGTTATTATACAACATATAGTCAATAGTCATTTTAATTATAAATGAACGTTGTGCAGGATGGAAGGTATCCGGAGAAATGTTCATATTTGAATTCAATAAAGTGCCTATGTTCATGGCTCAAATCAGCTTACTCAGATAACATAATATCACATTCTTCCATATAATATTTGTTTTTATGCTCCACAAAGTGTACTTCATATATAGTTGCACTCGTCTGTCCGTCCGTAGGTTCGAACTTACCTCCTCTAAATCTTGTGGCATCAACTCCTCATTTACTATCTGACAGATTTATTTCAAACTCGCAAAGATGATCAGGCAGGATGGGTAGAGGAAAGTAAAGAAAGATCTTTTTCCTGAAACCTTTTTTAAGAATCATGGCTCTTTGTTAATTCTAGTTTAGAATTGTATGGCATTAATTAATAAACCTATTCAGCATTTTTACCTTTTGTCAAAAAATACTTATTTTAAACGCGGAACATTAAACAAATAAAAAACAATTTCATAGTTCTTCAGCTTACTAAAAACAGATACATTTCTCTTTTTTTTCGAATTTCAATTTTAATTTTTTTTATTTACCACAAACCTATTGTGTTACAGGCTAACAAATTCCCTGCAAAAGATTGTTTGCATGCAGGTCTCCATTAATCAGTAATCTACAGATATCAAACGTGTTATTAAACTTTATCAAACTTTATTCACAGAACTTTCAGATACACTGATATGGATGTATGGAATAACATTCCAATAAATATCAAAACTGCTCCCAATTTAGCCTATATTTAAAAGAAAACTAAAAACATGTATACTTGTAAATAATTACACTTAAATTGTGTGTCTATCTGTTGACTTTTTACTAGAACCGCTGTATTGTGGTTCAACACATATAATAATAATAATAATAATAATAATAATAATAATAATAATAATAATGCCTTGTTGTTGTTGTTGTTGTTTTCTAAATATTATAATCGATTTTCAACTTTCCAATTTCCTCAAGGGTCATAGTTAATTTTATCGGTGAAAGATTTTCCTGACCAGGATAAGGATATTATGTAACTTTATTCAACGAAAAAGAAACCTCGGTGGAGGAAAGTAACTCGCGCAATATTTTGAGTAATTTATATACAGCACGGGGTGGGAGGTTTACTTATATCAGTAAACGCTGCGTCACTCCCATGTATCCACATTGGTTAACCTTTTTACATTTTTTATTAAAATGACTGGTTGGAATAATGACTTGTAAAAAGTTTCTGCGGTTTTAACATGTTCCAACCCGACTGAAATGTACATAGTTGAAAGAAATGAACCAATCTGAGGCAAAGTTGACAAACTATTTCTCTTGTAGTACATGTAAAGCAAAATAACAGTCTGTGCATTGTACGCAGCAACAATATAAACAACAACTAGTAAGATATCCTACATAACAGGTTAGGAATGGTTTATTATCTGGGATCCGAGTGTCAATGATACGATGTAAAGTTATAATGCTTTAATATCCTCTGTATGGGCAGGAATTACACCTTAAGTGGTGGAATTTTCGTAACAAGTCGTAAAATCCTTTAAGTCGGGATTTGAACTGCAAATTGCTGATGACTGCGATTAAGTCACCAGTCTAAACGGGCGATAAATCCTGCCGTGATTTACAATACTTGAAGTCGCACGACCAGTATAAAGGTGGATATAATTGATATGGATATTAACAACTCCACTGAAAACTCGATATTTGAAATGATTTCAATTTCAAATCATATTTCTGGTTTCCGTGAAAATAGGTCGCAGACAACTCTGGGATATTTGTGTCAAGTGCCAACCGGCACCAACATGGAAATAATTCATTGCTAAGTCAACGTTATATCAAAGAACAAGCGTTCGTGCTGGAAATACACAGATTGATCTAAATTTTTCTTAATTATTAATGTGAAAATTTTACAGATCTATTTCAAGTTCTTAATTTTTCATTTCTTTCACCGTTATTTTTATTAAGTTACACAAAGTGTTAAAACATAAACCTAATATCTTGAAAATTATTAACAGTGAAATAATGTTTTAGTAAAATCGGTTTAAAATAAATTCCTAAATAACGGCAGACTTTTTTATAATACGTTTGCTACAGCTGTGAAAAAAAGTGGTTAAAAAAACATAATATTGCAAATATGAAGGAGGGTCTCTCTTAAATGATTTGATTTCAATATTAAGATGGAATCATAGGCGAGAAAGTAATATAGTCTGTGTTTATGATAGTTGTATGCCAATATCAGAAATGCAGGGTAATGTTTTGGAATAATTAACTTTAATGTAGTTTGAAACTCGGATAGCAAGACACGCCGAATCAATAACTTACGGAAACTTGAAACAAGTTGGCTCAGACTTTTGACTAAAACACTTCTCATCTGGAGATAATTTTAACATTTTTGAGGATTTGTTGTTTTTGGGAAGCTGTAAAAGGTCTATGTTTCGAGGGTCCTCAACGTCGTATAAACGTTCATTAATCTGAAACTTAGACGACAATATTTGTCAAAAATAGTTCAACTGTTTACATTTTAGAAGACAAGCGTACTCTGAAAAATTGCTGTGTTTGCTACTACTAGCAAACGAAAGTAAAAGTTGTGACATCATTAATCAAATTAATTACCGAAAAAGACAAAAACATCCGAATATTTTGGGAAACAAATACCCGTATAGCATTAATGGCGGGAAACTGCGGTATGTCAATGAGCCGCTGTAAGTCGCCTGCGGAGAAAGTTGACCTTAACCTTAGAATGAGAACTAACACAGACGACAATAATGTGACAGTGGAGGGATCCTTATCTGAACAACTAGATATTGAAGTACACAAATTAGAAGAAATGATACGGTGTTTAGAGAGTTTGGAACGCGCTCTCGAACCAAGGGGGCCAAACAACCAAACAACAACGGGCAATTACCAGAAGATAACCGCAATCCTCAATAAGGTAAAGCAATTTACCCCTTAGTTATCTTGTCATTATTAAACTATCATGGATACTTAAGAGAGTGCGTGTGGATTAAATTCTTTGACCAAATAATATCTGTAAATTTTCTTATCAACCTATACGTTGAAATAATGAGAATTGTATGAGAGCACAGTGTGAATTGTTCTCCTGCAGTGTGTTTAGTATTGACTTCTTTTCCTTGATGGGTTCTAGTCATGAAGCTTCGTAAAGTCAAATTGGATATATAAATAAATCTTTATAGAAAACCTACCAGAATAATTTTTGACAAAGTGAATATTGATCTAGTGATAATAATTTAATTCCAAACCAGGTAAGATGCAATATACTTTATACTGCTTACAGTCAGCAATGTAGTGGTTAAAATTTTTTATTACAGTTTATTGTAGAAGGTCAAACTCATTTATCTGTAAAATATGTGAACATATCATATGTGTTGCTATATTTTCGAGCTATCTAATTCTTATAAATTGTTAAACCGAAAATTCCATTTTGCCCTTTAACCTTCTCAATTAAATTAGAGTGCAATTCTTTTTACATATATTATGACAAATACAATTAAATTATTAAATAAAATATATTAAAAACAAAATCGATTATAATGGAATTTGTATATCACAAGAAAACTTCTATGTTCATGTTCAATGATTTATTAAATATTTATTAAATGGAACGTCTCTGGTTGGAACTTCGAAGCGTTTTCCTTTATTATGAGGTACCGTTAGTGACCGTATACATTTACATGTTGTAAACTTATTAACTATACATATTACTGAATTCATAGAGTATATGGCATGTTCTAACAGGCTGGTTTGAAGATATCAAGCATGCCGAGTAAGCTCGTATGTCACCAGTTTGAACATAGAAGATCTCTTCAGAGTGAACTTCTCCGTCCTGATTACCAAAAAGCTTATACTGAGTTATATCATAACATGAAGCATACACAGCAAGCTTATACTGAGTTATATCGTAACATGAAGCATACACAGCAACATTTAATGCTTTTTTACGTCATAGCAAACGATGCGATAGCAAATGGTGTGATAGTAATAATGTATAATAAAATCCTGGAATAAAGTAATGGATCATTTTTAAGATTTATTTGGGTATCAATAAAAGCAGAAATATCGTGCTCAGCAGGTGATTCTATGTGGAATCCCCATTTGTGAGAGACCAATATCCGGGATCTCACTTTATCTTTTCCAGAACATAATGACTTTACAACAGCTTGTAAAAGCTGTCTTCTGTTTAAAGGTTATAATTCCCATAGGTCTTTCCTTCGTCATTTGCGGTTCTTTACAAATTCTGTTTTATGGCCAGCTCTTTAATTTGACACTGTCATTCTTTAATCTGTCACCAGTTCTTTGTGTATCATGCCTTATCTATCTTGCATTTAAGAGCCACGGGTTCAAGCCTTAAATACTGTTTTACCAATGCAAACTACTCCAAAAATGCAACATAGAGCCGTCTAAATACCTCTCTCCAGGAGGGTTTACATACAAGCCTGCCGTGATCTGACCTCCAAAGTTCACCTTCACTTTTTTCGGTAAGCTGCATAAAAATCTAATCCCTCGTAAAACTATCAAAGATCTTATCTATGTTACTTTCTTAAAAGGTGTTCTAATCCATATATGTCAAAACATCCGTGCACATACTTCCATATAAGTATATAGTGATACCCAGATTTGGTTTAAATTAAGATTAAATACCCCCTACTACTTGATAAACTATCTTGTCGTTGGGTGAAATACCTCATTACTATCGTACGAAGAAAGTCTCTGTTTTGTAAGGTAACATTTTTATATCTTTAGTGTCCACAAAAAGGACAAAATTAATCTTTGGAACCTTGTTATAGTATTATATGAGCCGGACTGAACGACATATGGGCACATGGTGACGGATCGTTACAGGTTATCGCCATGTTATCACTAAACCACCTCTAGGTCTTCTTGAGCCAAGAGGTGAAGCTGATGTGGAAGAGTGAGCGTCTTTTTGTTTGATACCACTTTATTAATAATTTAATTCATTTAATCAAAATGACAGTCTGTTATTGATTGGTTAATATTTTGTCTTCATTAGAGGTCGCTCGATTATTACATTAAGTTTGATATCCTGTTTTTTATTAAATAATATTACTTAACTAATTGTTTTGTTCGCTTCATTTTCTTCTTACTGTTCATTCTTTTCACATATTCACCGGTTCCAAAATGGCGTCCTCTGGCGGGCAACATTAAAGACGATTACTACATTGCTAAAAGCACTATCAGCACTGTAATCATTGCGTTACACGTATTTTTTGTAATCACTACATTGCTGATAGTAACTGTAAGCTCTTCATTACACGTATTTTTGTAACCACGACATTGCTATAGTAACTGTAATCACTGCGTTACACGTTTTTTGTAACCACTTCATTGCTGATAGTAACTGTAATCAATGCGTTACACGTATTTTTGTAACCACTTCATTGCTGATAGTAACTGTAATTACTTCGTTACACGTAATTTTTAACCACTACATTGCTAATTGTATCTTTAATCAATGCGTAACACGTAATTTTCGTAACCACTACATTGCTGATAGTAGCTGTTATCAATGCGTTGCATGTAATTATTGTAATCACTAATTGCTGATAGTAACTGTAATCACTTCGTTACACGTAATTTTTTTAACTACTACATTCCTGATAGTAACTGTAATCACTTCGTTACACGTTATTTTTTTACCCACTACAATGCTGACTATTACTGTAATCACTACATCGCTGATGATAACTGTTATCACTACGTTACACGTACTTATTGTAACCACTAGATAGCTGACGGTTACTATAATCTCTGATCTTTATTGTAATCACTGAATCGCTGACAATTACTGTAACCACTGCGCTACACTTTATTATAGCTGACGATTATTTTAGTCCAATGCAAACTATTTATGGTAACAGTTGCATTGTGTTCCTAGTGTTGAAACATCTTCAAATGGAAGAAAAAGCTAAATATAATGCAACACAAAGTGTAATGAATATTGGTCTGGTTACCTGCCCCTGTCATTACATTATTGGGTCTGGCAAACACCAATAATGGCGACATCCTGTGTAAACACAATCCTCCAGTAAAAATATATTTGTTGTACCAAACTTTTCAAACTCCGATAGTAATTTCTTTTGTTTTCATATATTGATACCGACCCTAAGATTATGCTGGTCCATGCTATTTCTTTTGTTTGCATATATTGCTGGTCCATTCTATGTCAAGTGAAAATCGGTTATTATTAAAGTGTATGGTTTTCGTGAAACAATTGTTGTGCTATAGTAAATCTACAGTGGGGGACATATTATTTTGTTATTTCATCCAAATGGTCCATAATCTAACATTTTAATATAAATTTACTACTTACACAGGACGCCACTATTTTAACCCATGCCAGACGTAGGGGAGACCGGGGATAGTTGTTACACGGGCCAAGTTGTTACACTTAACTTCGCGACAAAATTGCGTCACTGATGAAGTTGTCATGGACACTAAATTAACCCTCTTAGTTTCCTCTATGTTTAGTGTAAATTTCATTGACATTGCCAGGTAAATATTCATATTAGCTAGGAAAAACTGATTTTACAATATTAAAGTTTTTTTTCGAATTTGGAAAATATTTCGATATTTCCTCCTAAATGCATATACAAGTTTTAAACACAAACAAAAATTAACATAAATATCGGATAAAATGCTCGTGTAAACGCAAAAATAAACCAAAATAATCTTTTGTATTCTGTGGCTGTTCCTGAATCTATATTTGACTAACATTTTTACATGTATCATACTAAACTTTCGAAACGTTCTATCTCAAATGTAATAAATGTACATTGTTTTCGTTTGAACACTTTAAGAAAAAACACAAATTTTTGTATACAATCGATCGGAATTCACAATGAATTAAAAAAAATAAATTAATGTCTTATTGAAACGTCACTTTTAGGTCTCTGAATTTGGTTAAATTTGTACCAAGAGCTATTGTAACATTTTACCCCGAGACCTGTAACAACATGCCCCATGACCGGGGTAAGTTGTTACACTTTGGTCTACTTGCTAAAACTTTTTTTACGAACTCAATTTATATACTCTAATCAGTCTAATTTTATATTAAACTTAACTTCCTATGGTTTTAATTGCCACTGTTTGCATTACTGTCCCACAACTGAAACAGTCACAATTCTGAAAAATGCTAAAAGTGTAACAACTATCCCCGGTCTCCCCTACTGTTTGATGGTACGTCGGGTATCAGACTAAATGAATATCAGTTTAAGATAAGATATGTTCTTCAACATTAGTTTAAATTAATTAACAAAACTGTTAAAAGAATCAACGACAAAGAAGGACAAAACAGTAGTCATATCTGTCCAATTATCAATTCTTGTTACGTAACCAATTATGCAATATCGAATCGCAGTAATTTAATCAGACGAATATTAGACAGTAATAAACGTTGTTTCTTTGAAAACAAGCCGAGAAAACATCCAGAAGTATTCCAAAAGGCGCCAATTTAGCATTATCGTCTGTTTCAGCCTTTCATGCAGTTCCATGACCTCTCCTGCTGGCATTTTAATTCGCCTGTAAATATCTAAAACGTCCTGAAAAAAGCATAAATGTGGCGACATTCATTCCTAATGAAGTAAACTTTAATGGACTGTATTTTTGTGCGATGCCAAAATGTACATACGCTTTTCGCGCCAAAAGTCGTAGACTTTTAGAAAAGCGGAAACGCTGACATAAGAAACGGATGTGGGAGACGTTTTGCGTCTCTTGTTGCTTTCAGTTAACGAAGTTCTGAGGAAGTGGTAGCATTAGCTATGATTTATGTTTTTTTCTCAGCAAAATCATCTCAGAGCGTACAGGGATTACAGCAACATTTATCCATGTTCGTCGAAATAGTACACTTACTGATTTTATGTTTGATAAGTAAGCTGTGTCCAGTAATTGAAACATTAAGGGACCTCGGTGGACTGCTGGTCAATGACAAGCTCCAGACACTGTTGGCTCGAGTACTACCAGAGTTGGGATCTTTCATGTAGGGAAGAACGTTTGGTTTTCCCAGGTGCCCGTGGGTGCCCTGAAATAATGCTCTGTGGGACACCTGGCTCTTCTTTTGCCATGAAGAAGGTGGTCTATACTTGACTAGTTAAATCTGAATAACGTGTATATACATAGCGTCAGGGAAGTATTTTATCTTCCATAGCGGTTGAATAAAAAGGTTGAGATAGTTGATCTCTGGCATTTATGTTCAAAAGCAGCTATCCATGTCCCAGAGCGAGTTCCTTTGTTGATAAGTTCAGTTTCTCGACACAATAAGATTGGGGACAAAGTATCTACATATTGTTTTTGTTCACAGCCACGTTCATATCTTTCTGCCTAATTACCGCTGCAAATGCTCGGCTAATTACCGCTGGAAATGCTCCACTACGCTGCAAACATTCTGGTCAATGGTTACTCGTCACAACTGCTGTCGCTGAAATAAATATGTTCAATAATGTTCGGATCCAAAATAAATTCAAGAAAAGACAGTGTACCAATTGATTTTTTTATTTGCCCGAATAAACTTGCCGCTAGAATGAATTTACAGTAGTGCATATATATGAAAACAAATAAATCTTTCATAAAACACAAAGCATAACTAAACAGTTAATAGTATCATGTAAATACCAAAAAGAAACAATATTCAGATATTAATCAGTTTAAAAAATTAACAGTTACAAAAACCAAGCAGGGCGGAGGTAAAAACGAACGCCCGCTCCCACCGACTGTAGAAAGCGTCAAAAGAAGGGTGCATAATCCTTAGTAGTCTAGCAAGAATGCACTTCCTTGATAATTTTTTTTCTGTCTCTCCAAGTTAAAATATTTCTGAATCTAGGGAGCAGAGATACAATATTAAATGGCAAGCCAGGGCCTCTCTGCAATCTCAAAGTGGCTACGCACCTTGTTTCTGTATTATTGGTAACTTCTTTTATTTCATAAACAAGTATTTATTGGCAAATTATGCAAATAGGCAAACTTGCTCAAAGTGAACATGTGAAATTAGGAAGTTTCTCGTACGCAAATTCGTTCACGTTTGCATCTAGTTGGGACCAATTGTAAACGAACTTCTGCATAGTTTGAGCCTTTAACCAAAGACAACTTTTCCCGCGATAGGCGCCATAGATTAAGTTCGTGAAAATCTCAACGGTTGGTTAATATGAACAAAAATAATCTCTCTCTCTCTCTCTCTCTCTCTCTCTCTCTCTCTCTCTCTCTCTCTCTCTCTCTCTCTCTCTCTCTATTATGGTATTTGTTATTTTTGCTGTACCGTTATCATTTTCCGAAAACAGCAAGAAATTGTGAAAGTTATTATTATGCATGAACTAGAACACTATACTGGAATGTTGGCAGCCTTTCTTCAGCTTTTCCATGTCATTGATTTCCTTAAACAGCCTCTCTGATGCTGATAACTTCAATTAATTGTTAAAACGATCTATATGAGCGGTTTATTCATGGAATTGATATAGAAAATGATAATTTAGTAGTTATGGAAACTTTTGAACATTTTTTCGCAGAGATATCCAAACGCTCGCATGCTTGCCAATTAGATTTGCTGTTCTTGCCAATGGGCACTTGAGAGTTTGGTGCACATATTTAAAATGATCTTAAAGTGGTATATTTCTTTAAATAAATATGCAAGTTATAGCGTTAGCATAATTTATGGCCCCTATGTTGTGATAAACATGCTTTAAGGTGCATTTAAATGATTGATTTTTAAAAGAAATCTATCGGTAACACTTTATGTTTTTAAAACCCGACTTTCCGATTTCTAATTAAATAAACTTTATTTTAAAGAAAGCTGTAGATGAGATATAGGTTCCCCCCGGGTTCCCTGTTTGTCATGTTTGTTGTTTGTGGTATGTAATTGACTGTTGTTGTCTGTTTTTGCACGTATGGCTTTTCCTGATATATTCGTATTTATTCCCTTTCTGGAGAGAGATCATAAATTTTATAATGTGATTATTATATATGACACCATTTACAATTAAAGACAAGGAGAACCTAATGGGTAACCGCATAGAAACGCGCGATTTGCATATTAAACCTTATTTTCAATCTGAATAAATTGTAAATTTTCATACCCGTATTACTATATTAATATATTAAAAAAACGCACATCAGTAAACCAGGAGTGTCTTTAAACAGTATTACCTTCGAAATCTGCTGTATGTTTCTTTTATCACCCAGGCGTACAGTGATGAAATCCGTCAGTTAGTTTCTTACAGGGAAAAAAACTCTAGTATAAATAATGATATTGCCATGTTAGATAAGCAGTTTCGTAGACCTTAATCTTTTTGCACGTCTGTGTTGAATATTCTTTACAAATTTCCAGGTACCCCTCCTCCACCCTTACCCTTTACCTGAGTCATGAATTAGATTTCTTTACTTTTATTGTTTAATTTACACCTTTACATCTCGCTCAGGAATAATGATCTGCCATTTTTGAATTTACCTGCATCACGTGACCTTCATGCTAACGGGATGTTATATGAACAATAATCGTAGATCAGAGCACGGAATCTCCAAGCTTCTACAGGTTTAACGGCGAAAACAGATGTTGGTCGAACATGATTGTCAGTTAAAGATTTCTTAAGGACCTAGTAAACTCTGTGCAGGAGAATTCTTCAGTCAGCTATAACCACAAAAACGAGCGGATGTTTATACCCGCTATGCATCTGTAATACTTATTTGTGAAAGTTGTCTAAACTTTGGAATGGAAAAGTAATCAATATTGAATTTTGATAGAATGATAATTTTAGAAGTTGATGAGATCCGTTTATCTTAATAGTGATTCTGTTTTTATAATTTATGAAGAGTTCTTAAACTTGATAAACTGATACATATGAATACGTAGATACTATTTGATTTATTGTGAAACTGTTCCCGTGTAATAAATTGTTGAAAAAAGCATCAAGAACAAAGTTTGAAAACAATAATGGTGAACACATTTATGGCTCTATCATTCAACGATATAAATAATGTAATATCTGACAAGGAAAACTCTTTATGGAAAACAATTATTCTGGATGCTGTACGAAAAATTGAAGTTGAATTTTATTGCTTTTATCTCACGTTCGAAAGAAAACTTGCTTAATTTTTATAGAAGTCATGCTGATAAAAGTTGAAAGAATGGAGAACCACAAAATTTATGGTATGAATTATTTGTGTTTTAGCAGTAGAAAATCTGTGAGAATGAATGTGGCGTAACTGATGGATATCGTTGTTGCAAGGTATGTAAGTCTTTTATTTTGAGTCCTAAATAGGGGCATCTCACATTGTTTTTACATTGGAACTGAAAGTAATTTTGAACGTGCGAACATTATATTCATTCAATTTTATCTTGTTTGGGTAATCTTACAATATTTGCTGTGAATAAATGATAATCTCTAGTAATTAGTCTACGCGTTATCATATTTAAAAGGACAAATTACAGGTTGCTTTACCGGGATCCAGTATACAGTTCCTTAGCCGGGATTCGGGGTAAAGTTGCTTAGCCGGGATTCAGGGTAAAGTTGCTTAGCCGGGATTCAGGGTAAAATTGCTTAGCCGGGATTCAGGGTAAAGTTGCTTTGCCGGGATTCAGGGTAAAGTTGCTTAGCCGGGATTCAGGGTAAAGTTGCTTAGCCGGGATTCAGGGTAAAGTTGCTTAGCCGGGATTCAGGGTAAAGTTGCTTAGCCGGGATTCAGGGTAAAGTTGCTTAGCCGGGATTCAGGGTAAAGTTGCTCAGCCTGGATCCCGGCTAAGGAAGGATTAGCCAGGATTTACTCCGTAACGGTTAATTGTTTCAGATAGCAGTGATATAACGCATTTATGGACAAACTACAAAAACACCAGCAAATTATTTTCTCACCAGCGGCAGAAAATAAATAATAATGAAATTTTCGTAAAACAGTGGGAAAGCGAACAAAGTGCCACCTTAGCTTTTTATATAGGAGGTCATTTTGATATAGTATATCGATTTTCCTTGTTAAAACTCAAGCCAATCCACTTTTCCGCTGTTTTGTAAATGGATGTCAGACAAATCCCTCGGTTCTTTTCTCCAGCCTAATCAGTCTATGAGTATTTGCGCAAACTGTCATGTCCAAGTAAGAAATAATAGGTCAGACTGACTTTATTCAACATGGCAGTTCTAGAATAAACATGGCTTGCACTTACTTCATTTACAAGTGGACCACCTCCCATAACATGCCGCTTTTAAACTAATGTTGCTGTGAAAATCATATCGTCTCAAAGACAGTTTATTGAATTTCTGATATTGGGATAAAGTCAAGCCGAGCAAGGCATGGTGTCGTGATGGGAACGAGCCAAGCAGGGCATGGTGATGGGAAGGGGAGGAGCCGAGCAGGGCATGATAATGGGAAGGGAAAGAGCCGAGCAGGGCATGGTAATAGTATGGGGACGAGTCGAGCCATGCATGGTAATGTTGTGGGGACGAGCCGAGCCATTGTAATGGTTTTGGGACGAGTCAAGCAGGGCATGGACCGGGATGGGGAAGTCAAGCAAAGCATGTCTCAGGATGGGGACGAGTCGAGCAGCACATGGTATCGGGATGAGGACGAGCAGTGCAGAACATGGTCTCGATATGGGGACGAGCCGAGCAGGGAATGGACCGGGATAGGGGGCGAGTCAAGCAAAGCATGTCTCACGATGGGGACGAGTCGAGCAGAGAATGGTCTCGGGATAGGGACGGGTCAAACAGGGCATGGTCTCGGGATGGGGACGAGCCGAGCAGGGCATGGTCTCGGGATGGGGACGAGTCGAGCAGGGCATGGTCTCGGGATGGGGACGAGCCGAGCAGGGCATGGTCTCGGGATGGGGACGAGTCGAGCAGGGCATGGTCTCGGGATGGGGACGAGCCGAGCAGGGCATGGTCTCGGGATGAGGACGAGCCGAGCAGGGCATGGTCTCGGGATGGGGACGAGCCTAGCAGGGCATGGTCTCGGGATGGGGACGAGCCGAGCATTGCATGGACTCGGTATTAGGACGAGCTGAGCAGGGCATGGTCTCGGGATGGGGACGAGTCGAGCAGGGCATGGTCTCGGGATGGGGACGAGCCGAGCAGGGCATGGTCTCGGGATGGGGACGAGTCGAGCAGGGCATGGTCTCGGGATGGGGACGAGCCGAGCAGGGCATGGTCTCGGGATGAGGACGAGCCGAGCAGGGCATGGTCTCGGGATGGGGACGAGCCTAGCAGGGCATGGTCTCGGGATGGGGACGAGCCGAGCATTGCATGGACTCGGTATTAGGACGAGCTGAGCAGGGCATGGTCTCGGCATGATAATGGGAAGGGAAAGAGCCGAGCAGGGCATGGTAATAGTATGGGGACGAGTCGAGCCATGAATGGTAATGTTGTGGGGACGAGCCGACCCATTGTAATGGTTTTGGGACGAGTCAAGCAGGGCATGGACCGGGATGGGGAAGTCAAGCAAAGCATGTCTCAGGATGGGGACGAGTCGAGCAGCACATGGTATCGGGATGAGGACGAGCAGTGCAGAACTTGGTCTCGATATGGGGACGAGTCGAGCAGGGCATGGTCTCGGGATGGGGACGAGCCGAGCAGGGCATGGTCTCGGGATGGGGACGAGCCGAGCAGGGCATGGTCTCGGGATGGGGACGAGCCTAGCAGGGCATGGACCGGGATGGGGACGAGTCGAGCAGAGCATGTCTCAGGATGGGGACAAGTCGATGGGAAGAACAAAATACAGTAGATCGCATGCGTTTCTGATATATATATGCTTCTGCGGATAACATGACTTATCTATTGGGGCAACTATCTTCTCCTATAGTAGAGATTGTATAAGACATTGAAACGTTCGGCATTGTCTTTTTTTCCTAATCGGCACAGTTTGCTGTCACTTTACGTCGTCAAAGCAAACTTGACTTGTGGGATACCAGCAACAGTATATGACAATATGAACAGCGTAATTGATTGTTCATGTGGCTGTCTTCTATACCGTACACACTGCAGGAATGAGGTTGATTGATAGTCTTTTAGCGTTGGAACTTTAACACACCCATGATGGTCGAATTGTCAGTTTAGAATGCGATCACAAGTTACATTTGAAATTACGGCGCACCACCGACGATATTGATACCTCTAGAATTGTTTGTATATGCTAACGCTACAATTGTCCCTTAAAGTATCGTTTAAGCTTAAAAATCGAATTTCAAGAAGGGAAGGGCGTTAGTTAGCAATATCTGGATTAAGTTTAAGTACGTTTGGTCATACGAATAATGTTCTTGTTATTACAAAAAATAGCTGCATTTGCAGGACTTCACAAAATGTCATTATATGCCAAACTTGCAAAAATGTTTGTATTTCAAATGAGATTATCTAGTTAATTGCATTGTGAGACAAGTTCTCAGTCATGACGTTCTACAGACCGAATAAACTAACAAATGATTTAAGCAGGATACAAAACTGAGAATAGAAACAAGTCTCAGATCTCAAGGTTCTCTTCGTTCAGTTCTGATAGTTTAACCAATCAAATTGCTGAGATATGTGGCTGGTCTCCGTTCTCAGTTTTCTGCTGATGAGGCGATAGTCGGAGAGCTCCGGACAACGCATAATGTTGCTTTCATTTGCGGGTTAGGTATCTAGTGATCATTTTACAAGGCGTACCATTACACTGAGTCTGAGATCAGTCTTCAGTGTCAAACAGCTGATTGGTCTAATATCACTGTCTTAACTGACCAATCATGGACTTATGTTTCAAGAGTGGTTTCCAGTTCAGTTTAATGATCTTGGGCCAATCGTATTTTCTGTTCAATATATCAAATATGTTTTTACAGTAATTATGACTCAAATAATTATCAAAAAATGAGTGAAATAAAACCAAATGTTAAAATTATATATATCGTTTATCAAATAACTAATGTTTTATTTTTAACCAGTGTATACATACAAACTGCATATTTGTGCAGACATTCTCTGTCGGTGCTTACTTGTGTAACGTGTGCAATACTTTTCTTTCAGAAAATTAAAAAAAAAGAATTAACATAAATTACCTGCCTTTGAACGGAGGCTCTTAGAAACATCCATCCCTGGAAAGATAATCAAAATACTTTACAACTCTGGTTGCAATCATGTGACTAATGTTCGCTGAGATAATTAAATGCCGCAGTGAATGGTATTACCTTCATTGCAGACATAAATCATCTTTCGAGTGTCCACTTATAATATAATGATTCCTGTACAGCCGCTAGAGTAGAATATTTGAAGAAATCCTCTTCAAAAAGTTTTAAACATCAAAGATCAAATGAGCGTTATGTCATCATAAAATGCAATTGTTCATTGGAAATAAACCAATAATGAGTTCTTTTATTATATTTATGTTTCATACTCAAGCGAACATTTGTGCACGCAAATCAACTCACTATTAATTGTGGCCCTATGATATGCATGTCTCTGTTGCGTGATATGTGACGTGAAGACATACAACAATTAATATTTGTTCTTTTTTTGTGCGAATGTGTAGCATTAGTCAAAATTGTAAAACATCATTTAAGAATGTTCTCAAAAGAAACCCAGACGGGTCACTGTTAACAATCAACTGATTTTTTTTTAGTTTTTGCGAACTTTTCAAATCGGTCGTTAGAATTTGCTTACTTGACAAACTATTGTCTCGTCAGTTGCAGACGACAGGAAATTGTCGTGTGGTCAAAGAGATATTGAAGTGTCTGGTGTTGCTGCAATCAAAAAATCAAATGACAATCAAGTTATTAACGTCACTGTATGTGCCGGGGAAATGTTCTGACAGAGCTGCAAGTTGAAAACATGCGTCTGCTTCCTGTTCTCGAGTGTATGTCTCCGGAAATAGAACTAATCGTACTGAATGCTCTTCAAATAAAAGAAAGTAAAACATGATAGATTTATTTTAAATTAAAACGAAAATGCCAAAACTATGCGATAAGACTTTCATAGTTTTTTAACTATCTTTTGTCAGTTGTAACATTTTCATAAAATGTCCCAATGTAACGTCTAAGAAGATTTTAACTATCAGTATTATAAAATTAGACTGGCCTAAAAAGGTATCACAATGCAGTTTTGTTTGATGGTAGTGGTAGTGGTTGTAGTGATGGTAGTGGGGAAATCAATGTACATGTAATTTATCGTATATGAAATTCCAAACATCTATAATTTACTACAGTTTGAAAAATGAAAATAATACATACGTACAGTAATGCAGGAGATGCCTGAAGCAATATAATATGAAAATTAATTCTGACATGCACATCATTTTTCTGTTTTTACCTTCCATTAGCTCTTAGAACATAGATGGTTCAACAGAAATCAGAAAAGAAAGCAAAAACAGAAATAAACCAAAATATTTGTAAAGTTTTTTATTAAAAGTATTGAAGTATAACCATCTAGGCCGGTTGCCAGGCTATATAAATATATCAGCCCTTGTTGCGCACAAATAGTTGGGCTACATAACTATTAAACATGTTTTAATTTGAATCAACAAGGAATCATGTATAACATAAACACAAATAAATGAAATGTGCATAGCTCTATTTTACCATTATTTTTGGAGTAGGTCCTACTTATAAGTCACAGTCTACGACTCTAACCACGTTAATATCTATGCCGGTAGATTGTTGGCTTGTAACGTAGATCAGTTCTTTAGCATAGCTTGACATTTGCGCGGGAAATTCTGACAATATGGCTGCAGTGGATAGAAGTATTTTCAACTTCAACTTTCAACTTTATACTGCCCACAATCGTTAACGATTATTACTGGCAGGAAGTATAGATATTATTTGATTGTTCTTCTGTCGTTATGTCGCATTTGCGTTTTTAGAGCAACAAAATTAGCCGCGTCTTTTCATCACAAGTGACAAAATAACTGTTGTAGACAGTTGTTCGTGGCGTAAGCTCAGTATACGCGGTCCACAGACACTTGTTTAGGGGTCCTTTGCTGGCCCTATATGCCTATAGAGCTATATAGGCCTATATATATGCTTACAGGTCTCTAGATCCAAAAGTGGGCAATTTCAGGAAATAAACGGATGATCTACAGCATGAGATAAAACTACAATCACTTAGAACACAAAATATCCCAGTTTTCAAAAAATAACAGTTCATACATAACATAACCATGGAAAGATAACAAAGTAACAGATCACGAAAAAATACATGATCCCATTTGCACATTAATTTCGAAGACAAAATGGTAACTTACTGAACAAATGTTGATTCCCGTTGATAGATCCTTTAATAACCTTTCCTATGACACTAGTAACTAAACATAAATTCGTCTATTGGTGGAGAAAATCCAAATTTATTATCAAAATTTATGGAAGTTTTCACTCAGAATCTCTTCTTTTCCGATTAAGCCCGGTTTATTTGAAAAACGATTTGGCTGCGCATTAGAGCCAGGTTAAAAAAACCGTTAAATTTGGTGGAAAATTCTGAACATCCGCAAAACGTCGGTATGTTTCCTGTACGTGCAATGTGTAATTTAAATAAAAATCAAGTAAATAGAATGTTGACCATCAAAACAACAGACACTTACCGAGATTGCTTGTTATTTTCAAGGTTTGTTTCAAATGATTGTCGAATAATTTCTTCATTTTTTTTTAAATTTACTCGTTTTTTGAAACAATGGGGTTTTCGGGAAATGACGTAATTTGCATAATTTCGGAAAAGAACAGATTCCGCGGACAAAAATATGAAAACTTCAGCGATTTTGATAATAAATTTGGATTTTCTCTGCCAATAAACGGATTTATGTTTAGTTTCTGGTGTCATCGGAAAGATAAATTATTTATCGACCAACATCAACAATATTTATTCGGTAAGTAACGTTTTTGTCTTTGAAATTGGCGTGCAACTGGGATGATGTATTTTTCCGAGATCTGTTTAGTTGGTTATCTTTAGTTATTTAATATAACAAGAATTTTTTTTTTCGAAAACGGGGATATTTTGTGTTCTGGGTGATTGAAGTTGCATCTCGTGACACAGATCGCTCATTTATTAGCTGAAATTGACCAAACTTGATACTAGAGCTCTGTTTTAAGCCTATATAGCTCTACTGACATACTGGCCAGAAAAGGACCTCTAAACAGGTGTCTGTGACGCGGTCAGTTTGAGTTACACAGGAATTGGGCTATTGCAGAAAATTATTGGTGTATCCTGGTCAAACATACCACGAGTCTTAAGTTTACCAGGGTATTTAAAACAGATTAAAACAACGACAATTAGCTTTTATGAACACCTTAAACTAGCCATTATCTTAAGAACACAAGAAATCTTTTTTAAAATTCACAATCTTTTATTTATACTAATTTATAGTACTCAACTTTATTCTGAGGAGACATGCTTTTCTTCAGGTATTACTGTATATTCCCTATTAAACGCCCCTCCCCTAATAAACACCCCCCCAGTCTTTTTTCAAACGTAAACAAGTGACTTACAATGACATGATAATCTTAAATCTCTCAGCATTAATCCAAATGAATACATTTCATCATTTCAGTGTGAAAAAATTTCATTTCAGGTTAAGTTTTTTAAAAATAGGTTATAGGAAAATGACAAAATTGTTTCCTACGGTTATTTGTTAAAAAATAACACAATTATTGAAAACTACATTTTGTCAATAGTTGGTCTCTATTAAACGCCCCCCCCTTTGCAAAATGTAACGCCCCCGGGGGCGTTTAATAGGGAATATACGGTATACATATTTACTCAACAAGATTTTTTTACCTACACAGAAGCAGACGCAAACTGAGTTAACAGATTGGAGCTAGGAGGCTACTCTTATGTATGAATACTATGATACATTGTGATCAACTTAAAAATCCCTTAATTTTAATTCTCAAGGGTCAAAATGAGGATTTCTTAGATATTTACTTTGTCAAATCAAGGGTCAGCTGAAATCCCTGCACAAGCTTGTGGTTACACCTAATGATACAAAAAATACTACTTATTTCTTAAAGTTTTTGTTTTAAATATTGGTAAGTTTCTCAGACATGTGTCACAGGACTCGTACCCTGGACCCCTTGTTTACAGGCCGAGTGCTTTCCTGACTGAGCTATCCGTCTGCTCACACATCTTCTCCCCAGATAGTGACTAGATTCTTACCGCAACACATGTACTGAGGCTTTAAGTTAAATAACAAAAATAATGTTGTTTTCAGGATGATGTAATGGAGAGAGGTCCGAGATCAGGTATCCCAGTGTACAAGGGTTTATCCCTGAAGATCAATGGCCAGAGTCTGCCAGGAGATCGACCCTCTCCATCACCACCCATTGATATACCAGGAAGAGTGTTGACGGACAAGCTGGCTGAAGATGATGCTGATGCACAGGTATTACATTTACAAGTCAAATATTGTGACAGCTGGCATCAAAACTAAATTTTGTTTCAGAATATTTGTTTTCAATAATTTTGGAATTTTCCTTAAGTGTATCTGATTTTTTGCTGATAATTATGTACCCAATCATAAAGCTATTGAAGTAATGAACATGAGAATAAAATTGATGGTCAAAGAATGTGATTCTTAAAGTTTTTTATGAACAAGATCATTTACCTGAAATTGCATATTAAAACATTGCACTGTCATATCGTTTTGACAGTAGCAATTTAACATACATCAAGTTTGCTATTTGAGAATTTTTAATATTCATTATTCATTTTAGTAAAATTTTTAAACCCTGCGAGTAGAATTTAGTCACTTAAGAAAACTGTTTTATTTGCTCATTGTGGGCTTTTAACAAATAAGGGGAGAGTTCCAGTCTGTTTGCACTTCTCCTCTTGAATACCAACTTTTCTGCTTACAAAGGGGAGTAACTCTGTTGGCAATGAGCGTCTTAGATTTCAAACCTAATCAGTTTTAATTTCCTTGTCTAGACAACGTTAAGATAAAATTGAAAACTATCACTTAAATATGGTGTTAATTTTACTTAAGCATCTGATATTTGGACTTATCTTGTTTATTATAGATTTCAGATAGAGAAAAAAATCATAGACATATTTCTTTACCAGGTGATATACACCCAGGAACAGGTTTATTACTGATAATGGCTGATAAAAGAATATTTGCCCTGCAATATTACACTGTTGATATTCAGTCATTAATTTCTTTTCTTCTCCTGGTTTTGATTGCTGTCTATAAGCTGACCTTTGCTGCACTGTTGGGTCCTGTGCTAATAATGCATATTTCACTCTGGACTCTATATGTTGTGCCATGTACAAGAATAAACTGCTTTGTAATAAAGGAAGATGGGAACAACTCATTTAGAACCGGAAATGATGGTCTCAGAGATTTATTTAAAATTCTGGACATTGTTTAACAATTCCATACCTTTTAAAAAACTTGTTTTTTATTTAGCATAATTATAGGACTATGGAAAATTGCCAAGGAAATAGTAAGTTGTTTTAATGAAAATTTCATCAGTAAGTGAAAATGGTACCCTGTAAATAGTTCAGATAAAAATCTGAATGACAGGTTTTTCTGTTATCAAGATAGAATTTTAGGTTCATGGTAGATGGAATCTTTCTATATTGTCCTCACATACAAAACCTGTAAGTGTCAACATCTACTTACATTCACTACTTTACATATTGATAATAGAACTTTTATCTAGGGCTACTAGGTTAAACTTGAATGGGCCATCAATATAAACTGAGAATAATAACAAAAATGGTTTGTATTTGTTGTATCTAAAGTTGCCTACCGCATAAATCAAGATGAAGTTTGTAAAGTGTTTAAGGATACCTTATTTACATATCATCTGTGCTAACCTTAGGCCTTGGCAACAGGTTGTTGGTGAAATTGAGGAGAAAAGTTGAACATTGTGTTTTGTTGTGGTTTTACAATGTAATTAGATAAATAAGAAGACTACCAGTACATTGAATCATAAATGGTAAAATTTACTCTATAACACTTCTGCTTGTGTTGGCAATCAAGTTAATGGATTAATGAGGGGGAGGCTTTTCTTGTGTTCAGCATGACTTTATTCACAATAATTTTATACTGTACACATGCAAGGTCATATATAGTCATTATTGAATCAAAGTATAACTTTTATCAACAATGCTTCTTACTCAAATATTGAAACTGACAAAGAAATAAGTATGTACAAGTTCAGTATCAAATCAGATGACACTTTGCACCATTTATTTATATATTCCTGACCAGCAATTCTGTTTATTTTTCGTTGGTGAATAAAAATGTCTTTAATCATCACACAATTTGTTAAAGTTTTTGAGACGATTCCAGGAGGTGTGATAAATCAGCACCGCTAACTCTTACAGACACTAAAGCGCCATCTACTGCAAAATATACTGAGTAAAATTGTTTGTAACTAAATGGTTAGAAGAATAAGTGACATTATAATTTATTATGATTGCATGCAAATCCATAAAAGCCTACATTATGGTATTTTTTTTTTTCAATTTTCACTTTTTAAATTAATATTTCTCAACATAAAGCTGACAAAAAAGAAGAAAGGAATATTATGACACATAAAAGAAATGAGTATTTTTACAACTGAGTAAATTTACCATGTGATGTATGGTTCTTTCTCTGGCCATTTAACATTTTCTAATGGTTTTCATCTATTACAGTGAAACCTTTGTTAACCCTAACACAAAATACTGATGATAATGTCACTAATGACAATTATGTTAATTAGCTGACAAACTAAATGCATTAAGATGGTACAGCGATAAGCTGATATCAACTTGTGTCCCGTGATTGTTCAAAACTGACATGCTCAAACAAAAAAGAACGAATTGAACTTTTTTCAGTGAAGATGAAAAGATATAACCTCATAAAAATATAAAATGATGCCACATGTTTTAAACAATCTGTTCAAAGCCTGCCAAAATGTTTAATCAGGTCAAGTTTTCGTGTTATTCGGTTCGGAGCTTATTTAAGCTAAAAGTTATAGAGTTTGTTTATTATATTAAATAATAGTTTATATGATTTTTAAAGTGTTATATAAGTTATGTCATCATGCCATCATTAAAATCTCGTTAATCAAAAGCCATAATGAAACCAGCTGGCGCTTATTGAGCCACCCTGGGAGGGCTGGGATTTACAGTGCTAACCAGCTTGAAATGTCAGAGAAAGTCATAAGTCTGGTTCCGGTATAATTTTAATATTAGATATACATGCATATTTCTGATTTGAAATCCAGAAACTACCTTTTACAAGCTTTCCCGTTTGGTGCCTGTTGCCAAACAGTGAAATTTGACATATGAAAAGAAACACGTTTGGAGTAAAGACCACCCATGAGAACATTCAGATGAGGTCTCTGTTGGCAGGTGGTAGCACAACAGAGGTTCTAGTGCAAGGTAATGTGCTGTACTAAAATAGTGGATATTAAACTATAATTTTCAAAGTGGTTTTCAGTGGTTGTATTTCATACCTGGCTTTAATTAGAATTTTTGCTGGCACTAAATGTTTGTGAACTGTTACACAATGATTATTGCATGAGGACATATGTATAAGAAAAAAATAGTAAGTGATAAAGAATTTAATTTGTTTAAAACTTGAACCCACACAAAATATTAACCTTCAGCAAATATGTCTAAAAATTACCAAATGTGAATGTAACTTTTTTTTCTGTTATTTAAATTCCCTTTAAACAAATTAAGAAAGTAAATGTTTTTTTCTAATTTTCCTGACAAGCAATGCCCAACTGGACCACCAGACACACAGGAAGCTGACAGATTAACTCACTGTGTTATTGAGAAAATTTAAGACAGTTCTAAAAACACATACAAATATGTTAACAAAGTTAATTGAAACAAAAACAATCAAAACGAGTGTAGCTGCGAGAGACCTTGTTAACACAAGCTTGATAGAAACTTGATGTAATAGTTCTGTAAGAACAAGCAATAATGCCATTATTGTCAACAAATGTACCATATGGCCCAGAAAGCTGCGCTGTGTAAACATGAAATCTCACACAATTGCTGTTCAAATCCATATCTTGCTGAATAAATATTCATTTGAAACACGAACATGGATCAAAGTGAAAGGATGCAAACAATTTTGACAGACCACTTGTGCAGTTTGTTTGAACTCGTTTGCTTTCATCTAAATATCAATTGTTCCAAATTGTAATTTTTTATTCATTGCAATGTGCATGTAACATTTAGTTGTAATTCTTTAACATACAAATCAGTTGCAAAAAATCTCTTGTTTTTTTAAATTGTTCTGTTGATTCCATGGTTGATTTCAGGCGTATGACATAACACATTTTTCAAATATGCATTTTGGAGAAATTTTCATTATAAAATCATGAGGATTTTGATGATTGAACCGAGTTGCTCAAATTCTGATTAAAATAGTGATCATGTAAAAGTAATGTGTTTAACATGGAAATCCCTGTGGATCACATGATCAGATTATTTGGTACTTGTAGTTGACAAATATGTTCAGAGAGGTCTGCTGGGATTTTAGGGGTTCTACGAAAGATTAAAATTTGTCATTATGGCAAAATTGGTACTTGAAATGTTTGTTCTTAAAAAGGATTCTTGTATTAACTCAGCGTGCTATGCACACCTTATTTGACATTTGTGACCAATGTTATATAGTTATTTGGTTTCTTGACAGGGAATGTGAGGATATATTGCCGGTCTGGGTGTCATATTACCCGAGCCGCAGGCAAGGGATAATATGAATCCCAGACCGGCAATATATCCTCACATACCCTTTCAAGGAACCAAATAATTGTTTTATTATACTGCAAAGACTTTTTCAGACAAAAATAATTAGAAAACATCGAATTTTTTTTATTTATTTCGCTTATTTAATGCCGAATAGCTCAATTCCCCTATGAGAACCTCAATAATTACATGTCTGACGTCATTAATTTACTTGAATGACGTCACTTCTATAGAAATTGAATGGACAATCGATTCGATATTTATTTACGAAATTTGAGAATAATCTGATCGTTTTCAACGTAAAAACATAATACAAAAATTTTCTGTAACAATATTAGTAATCCCTAAGCATACCGCTTTATAATTTACAAAATCTGCTTCAAATTATGCATTTTTACGAAAATTCAAAACAAAATGGCGGACGTAAACAAAAGGTGGGAGGCCAGAGAGGGAAAAAAAGGCACGTGCGTTCATATCTTTGGCCGATCCGTAAATACGAATATACATCAACGGCAAATTATCCAATCAAATTCAAGGAAATTTCTTTGCAGTATAATAAAGAACAATATTTAAATATCTCAGCATCAGGATCTTCACTGTTAACAATTAAGATATTAAAGTCAATTAATATTTTTATTAAAGTGTTATTCACAATAACATAATTTAGAAGGAAAAACTTAATGTGAATTGTTAATTTACAAAAAAAACATGAATTAGACAAGTACATATACATTAAATGAATCGAATACATTAAGCTAATTATCATGTAATTATCAAGTTTCAGTTGAACATCTTTGTTCAAAATGTGACAAGAATATATAGGAAATAAGTGTTTTAAAATTTCATGTTATGGCTTTTTTAAGGATGTACAACCATCATATAACAATTTAGATTGAACTCCACTGTGTTTTGGCAAGTTTGTTTTTGTATAAATTGTATAGCATAAATTATAATAAAAAACTAAATGACAGGTGGTTAATTGGTCTTAATTAGTCCTTTAAAAATCTGAGATTTAAAAATCGGGATAGCAAGTTGTCATGTAGCTTTGATAGATTGTCTTTGTGGGAATTCATACAATGCTGGTGTCACAAATTAAACCTTTTGTCTCTTTTATTGTTATAAAGCAGCATTTTCATATGTTGATAGGAAAGTTGTGCGATAACAACAGCAGCAGATCAGTTACATTATGGTCAGTAATTTGCAGTAATGAAAATATTACGCTATTGATTATTTTCTCGATTGCTTTTCATCTAAGAAAAGTATATTTAAGAGTTTTTAAAATACTGAATTAACCAAACTGAGTGTAAGCTGCTTTAAAGGGATTATTTGTTCTTTCTTCTGAACTATGCAGTGATCGTTGTTTTGACAGTTAAGAAGCATTGTAGTTTGATTTTTCTTTAGTGTTTTGCTGTTTTAACATTGAAAGTGCAGTTGTTAAATGTCTTAGCATTATAACATGTGTGTCAGTTTATCTGCTGGTTTTTAATTTGTTGAAAGAAGGATATTCTTTCATCTTTTTAAAAATCTGTTGTTGTCTTATTTAAGTTTTGTGGTTCCATAACACCCATGGTTTTCATGCTGTTGAGAAACTTTAAAGATTATTTTGTTTATATTAAAAAAAATCTTTTTCTATTAATTCAGTAATTAACTGATCACAAGAGAGTACAAAGAATTCGGATCAAGTTTACTTTGATAGCTGCCACAGAACACTGTAGTGGATTAAAGTTGATGGAGTGCTGTCTATTGTTGAAGTGTCAGCCCCTCTCATTGTCATCCCTCATATCATGTCTATTGTTCTTGTGAACATATCAGCCTAATCATCAGAAATCTAATTGGTTATTTGCCATGACAGGTGGAAAACAATCACTCTAGTTAGACTAAAACTAAACAAATGCATGTTTCTGTTAATTCAATGATTAATAAATGGTCATGTATGATTGCAATAATGATGATTTTCCCATTTTAAGATCACCAACAAGCACATATTTCAGCCAAGCCCAGTACATGCACATCTTCCGATGGAGCCCAAGTTTCATCAGAGCCTAGTCCGAGTAGTGTATAAACTGACCAGTTAGAGTATGAGACTGGTTACCAGTTTGTGCTCTCAGTCCCGGGTGCATCACTGTGGGTACGATGACCAAAATTTAAACCAGTTTAGCCTGAGAAATGATAATGAGTGTAAGACTGACATTTAAACAATAAGTTATTACTCTATGTAGGCAGGTATCATTTGATTCATACCTATCCGTGCATGATTTGTTTGTAAAGAACATCATTTTATGGACACTGATCATATTTTTCATGACTGATCTTTGAATGACATGTTTATATTTTTAAGCAGATTGTTTTGAAAGGTTGGTACACTCCAAGTATGTGATCAGATTGATTCATAATGAAGCATAGACAGACTCTTGTTGACATGTCATGATAACTAGATGTTTGCCAAATCATTCAGTTTTTCTTTTGAAATCCTGAAGTTTTAGCTCATGTTGTACTTAAATAATTTAAAAAAAAAAGATAATTAAAAAATATGATAATTTAAAAAAAAAATCAGTTGTTTATTGGGAATGCTCTGGGGTAGGGATCTTACTGTTAGCTGGCACATCTTTTAGGGAATGCTCTGGGGTAGGGATCTTACTTTAAGCTGGCACATCTTTTAGGGAATGCTCTGGGGTAGGGATCTTACTGTTAGCTGGCCCATCTTTTAGGGAATGCTCTGGGGTAGGGATCTTACTGTTGGCTGGCCCATCTTTTAGGGAATGCTCTGGGGTAGGGATCTTACTGTTGGCTGGCCCATCTTTTAGGTAATGCTCTGGGGTAGGGATCTTACTTTTAGCTGGCCCATCTTTTAGGGAATGCTCTGGGGTAGGGATCTTACTGTTAGCTGGCCCATCTTTTAGGGAATGCTTTGGGGTAGGGATCTTACTGTTGGCTGGCCCATCTTTTAGGGAATGCTCTGGGGTAGGGATCTTACTGTTAGCTGGCCCATCTTTTAGGGAATGCTCTGGGGTAGGGATCTTACTGTTAGCTGGCCCATCTTTTAGGGAATGCTCTGGGGTAGGGATCTTACTGTTAGCTGGCCCATCTTTTAGGGAATGCTCTGGGGTAGGGATCTTTCTGTTGGCTGGCCCATCTTTAAGGGAATACTCTGGGGTAGGGATCTTACTGTTAGCTGGTCTATCTTTTAGGGAATGCCCTGGGGTAGGGATCTTACTGTTAAATGGTCCATCTTTTAGGGAATGCTCAGGGGTAGGGATCTTACTGTTAGCTGGCCCATTTTTTAGGGAATACTCTGTGGTAGGGATCTTACTGTTAAATGGTCCATCTTTGAGGGAATGCTCTGGGGTAGGGATCTTACTGTAAGCTGGCCCATTTTTGAGGGAATACTCTGGGGTAGGGATCTTACTGTTAGCTGGCCCATTTTTTAGGGAATGCCCTGGGGTAGGGATCTTACTGTTTAATGGTTCATCTTTTAGGGAATGCTCTGAGGTAGGGATCTTACTGTTAGCTGGCCCATCCTTTAGGGAATACTCTGGGGTAGGGATCTTACTTTTAGCTGGCCCATCTTTTAGGGAATGCTCTGGGGTAGGGATCTTACTTTAAGCTGGCCCATCTTTTAGGGAATACTCTTGGCTAGGGATCCTTCTGTTAGCTGGCCCATCTTTTAGGGATTGCTCTGGGGTAGAGATCTTACTTTTGGCTGTCCCATCTTTTAGGTAACGCTCTGGGGTAGGGATCTTACTGTTGGCTGGCCCATCTTTTAGGGAATGCTCTGGGGTAGGGATCTTACTGTTAGCTGGCCCATCTTTTAGGGAATGCTCTGGGGTAGGGATCTTACTGTTAGCTGGCCCATCTTTTAGGGAATGCTCTGGGGTAGGGATCTTACCGTTAGCTGGCACATCTTTTAGGGAATGCTCTGGGGTAGGGATCTTACTGTTGGCTGGCCCGTCTTTTAGGTAATGCTCTGGGGTAGGGATTTTACTGTTAGCTGGCCCATCTTTTAGGGAATACTCTTGTCTAGGGATCCTTCTATTACCTGGTCCATCTTTTAGGGAATGCTCTGGGGTAGGGATCTTACTGTTAGCTGGCCCATTTTTGAGGGAAAACTCTGGGGTAGGGATTTTACTGTTAGCTGGCCCATTTTTTAGGGAATGCCCTGGGGTAGGGATCTTACTGTTAAATGGTCCATCTTTTAGGGAATGCCTTGAGGTAGGGATCTTACTGTTAGCTGGCCCATCCTTTAGGGAATACTCTGGGGTAGGGATCTTACTTTTAGCTGGCCCATCTTTTAGGGAATGCTCTGGGGTAGGGATCTTAATTTTGGCTGGCCCATCTTTTAGGGAACGCTCAGGGGTAGGGATTTTACTGTTGGCTGGCCCATCTTTTAGGGAATGCTCTGGGGTAGGGATCTTACTGTTAGCTGGCCCATCTTTTAGGGAATACTCTTGGCTAGGGATCCTTCTATTACCTGGTCTATCTTTTAGGGAATGCTCTGGGTAAGGGATCTTACTGTTAGCTGGCCCATCTTTTAGGGAATGCTCTGGGGTAGGGATCTTACTGTTAGCTGGCCCATCTTTTAGGGAATGCTCTGGGGTAGAGATCTTACTGTTGGCTGGCCCATCTTTTAGGGAATGCTCTGGGGTAGGGATCTTACTGTTAGCTGGCCCATCTTTTAGGGAATGCTCTGGGGTAGGGATCTTACTGTTAGCTGGCCCATCTTTTAGGGAATGCTCTGGGGTAGGGATCTTACTGTTAGCTGGCCCATCTTTTAGGGAATGCTCTGGGGTAGGGATCTTACTGTTGGCTGGCCCATCTTTTAGGGAATACTCTGGGGTAGGGATCTTACTGTTAGCTGGTCTATCTTTTAGGAAATGCCCTGGGGTAGGGATATTACTGTTAAATGGTCCATCTTTTAGGGAATGCTCAGGGGTAGGGATCTTACTGTTAGCTGGCCCATTTTTTAGGGAATACTCTGGGGTAGGGATCTTACTGTTAAATGGTCCATCTTTTAGGGAATGCTCTGGGGTAGGGATCTTACTGTTAGCTGGCCCATTTTTGAGGGAATACTCTGGGGTAGGGATTTTACTGTTAGCTGGCCCATTTTTTAGGGAATGCCCTGGGGTAGGGATCTTACTGTTAAATGGTCCATCTTTTAGGGAATGCTCTGAGGTAGGGATCTTACTGTTAGCTGGCCCATCCTTTAGGGAATACTCTGGGGTAGGGATCTTACTTTAAGCTTGCCCATCTTTTAGGGAATACTCTTGGCTAGGGATCCTTCTGTTAGCTGGCCCATCTTTTAGGGATTGCTCTGGGGTAGGGATCTTAATTTTGGCTGGCCCATCTTTTAGGGAACGCTCAGGGATAGGGATCTTACTGTTGGCTGGCCCATCTTTTAGGGAATGCTCTGGGACAGGGATCTTACTGTTAGCTGGCCCATCTTTTAGGGAATGCTCTGGGGTAGGGATCTTACTGTTAGCTGGCCCATCTTTTAGGGAATGCTCTGGGGTAGGGATCTTACTGTTAGCTGGCCCATCTTTTAGGGAATGCTCTGAGGTAGGGATCTTACTGTTGGCTGGCCCATCTTTTAGGTAATGCTCTGGGGTAGGGATCTTACTGTTGGCTGGCCCATCTTTTAGGGAATACTCTTGGCTAGGGATCCTTCTATTACCTGGTCCATCTATTAGGGAATGCTCTGGGGTAGGGATCTTACTGTTGGCTGGCCCATCTTTTAGGGAATACTCTGGGGTATGGATCTTACTGTTGGCTGGTCCATCTTTTAGGGAATACTCCTGGCTAGTGATCCTTCTGTTAACTGGCCCATCTTTTAGGGAACACTCTGGGGTATGGATCTTACTGTTGGCTGGCCCATCTTTTAGGGAATACTCTTGGCTAGGGATCCTTCTGTTACCTGGTCCATCTTTTAGGGAATACCCCGGATTGAGAACCTTATTGTAAGATGGCCCATCTTTTAGGAAATACCCTGGGAATGGAATCTTAACTGTTTTCTGGCATAATTGGGGTAAGGATCTTACTATTTGCTGGCTTTTTAAAGATGAAGACCATATTGTACTGTTCTTAAAAACCATAGCATCTGAGCAGAATGGTAAGATTTTACACTTATTGCTCAGCAGTGAATGCTTTGTCACACACCCCTTTAAACTGCTAATGGAATACTCAAAAAGGCAAAACCATTGCAGACATTTAATGCTAAGGGGCTAATATCTAACAGTGTTGTTCCAACAGCCAACAGCCATTAATCTGCTGCTGCTAATCTTGTCAAATCTTCACTTTTCCTTAACAGATATGCCGTTAATCATGGAACATGGAGATTGCAGTGGAATGCTACCTTGTTGAACTTGTTTCCTGAAAATGTGATGTTTTGTTACCTTAGATTGGTTAACTAGATAGATGTGCATTGACCCCACTAATTAAATAGAAAAATGAAAACACATGTTGGCCGCCAATTTCTACAGGTGTCTGGCATCAGGTGTTTGATGTAAGGCTGTTTTGGCAGTCTGTTATTTTGAATTTCACAACAGTTTAAATATTTTGGCTTCTTTGAGAATTTTCTAATTTAATGTAAGCTTTGTTTTTTTAGAAAGCTTAAAGCCTGGTGTGAAACTAAACTCCCCCTTCTATTGTGTGATGCCAATCCCCTCCATTAATTACTATGTGTTATCATTTTATACTTTCACATACCGTATAATGGGTTTTTTTCGCGAGCATAATATTTTCGCTATTTTCGCGACCTACGTGAATTCGCTAAAATTAAAAAAGCCAAAAATTCCCAACAACATTCGTGTTAATTTCTGTTAGCGCACTTTCCGCTAAAATTACAACCGCGAAAATTAAAATTACGAAAAAATCGCGAAAATTTTCGATCGCGAAAATAACCCATTATACGGTATTTGCAATTAAGGGTTAGTGTGCTAATTCAAATACGATAAAAAAAATTAACCATTATAAGTGCATCTGCATTACAACTGCACACATTTATGCCCACATAAAATTTTTTTGTGAAAATTGATCTATCTATTTTTGTTGAAGGAGATTTATTTTTTCTGGAGGTACATATGTATAAAGATAAGTTTTGCCATTTGGCATTTTATTGCTAGTTCAAAAATGCCTTGTGCTTTTTCTGCAACTTACTTTTACCTAAAACAACAACAACAACAACAACAAAACCCATTGCACCAGCAGCAGCAGTAATAACTGCAGTAATAACAGATGACGTTTTGCAGATAGTGATAATTGTCTTAATTCCTTCATCACCTAGCCAATCAAGGAGACGCTGGATATAATCACAAAATTATACAAACACAACAAATGGTCAGTCACAGTGTGTAGTGGTTGTTGATTAAGCTCCTGTCATCGAAGGTGCAACCGCTGCATCCCATAATTCCAGTGCAGCACGAGAAATAATGTGGCAACTATTCAATTTTCTCCAATTGTAACTCGTAGAGCTTTTCATTTTCACTCATTTAATAACACCCCATTGTTAAGCTGTAGTGGACATAATGATAATTTACAGATTTTTCATGAAATGATTTAGGTTTCGTTGAAGTCTCCATTTTGTCAATGAATTACAGTTTATGCTGAATTTAGCATCATCAAGGGGTGGGCGGAGTAGAGGGTCATTATAAGATTTATTTTAAGTCCACATGCAGTATCACTAAACAAAAGAACAGGACAAAATAAGATGAGTTTGTTTGTAGGCTTTGTGTCAGAATTCAAGTAGTTGTGTTTGAAGATAAATTGTCTAGTGTATTTGTTTGGATTAAATTAAACAAAAAGATAGTAAAATGAGGACTTTACCAGGTACACAATGTAAATACTGTAGTATCATATTATATTGTGTGTGGGTTTAATTTTTGCATATTTCATGTGAGGATTTTATTTTGTATGCCTGATGCATTTAAATTTCACAAAAAAAGGTAAACAAAATTATGTTTGGTAAAATTATGTTTGAAAGTGAAATTGATTAAAATTGAGTTAATATTAAGTCTTACAGTCAAATCAATGCTGACAAGTCAATTTCTAAGATAGCTTATTTACATACAAAGAGTTTAGACATCATGCTTTGTTAGCTATTTTACATGTGAGATTTTCATAATATCTGAGAAGAGGAAGAAATCAACCAAAAATAGATACAGCTCTTTAGCCATGTCATAATTTATCAAACAAGATATTACCAATACAGCTGTGTGAATTTATGCTTGCTTGAAAATGTCATTTGCAGTGTCTGTGTAAAAATGTGTCTCTGTGAGGGTTTAAACATTGATACCAAAGTGGTCTTTAGTAAATTTATTTTTCTTAATACACCATGACAAAATGGGTTTTTGACTGCGATAAATGTACACCCTGATAAAAATTGCAAGCTTACATGGTCCAAAAAGAATATAAATTGTTTACAAGATAAAATTGCCTCTGTGACTCAATGGAAAACAGTGTAGACCCTTATTAGACTGTCTGGATTCGCTCACTGATTTCATGCATTTAAGGTCAAGCAACTGGAAAATTACTCTGAATTGCTTGTTCTGTTTTAATAACAACCCTTGCTATTAAGATAATAATTCGGTGTTACTTAGAACACTTGTGTCACCTAACATTGTATTTAAAAGGGGCACAACTAAAACAATAGTGAAACAGGAGTTATCATTCTTGCTGTTACCTATGGTTTTGTTCATGCAGATGATATATTCTAAGTATTAAGTGAACAGGACATGTACTTTCAAAGTTAAAGGCAACATTAAGTTTCTTTTTAAAGTAATTTGAAAGGGGCATAACTCATAAAAATAGTGTAAAAGGAGTTATCATTCTTGTTGTCATGCAGATGATTTATTGCAAGCATTAATGTAAAAGGACAAGTACTTTCAAAGTTATAGCCAACATTAAGTTTCATATTAAAGTTGGGGGACTACCGGACACCGCTGCTGTCATTGCTGCTGCCACAGCCAGACAATAGGATCCCTATGTGTCTACCTGCTATTGCAGGTGACACAAAAATCATAAAATCATAAAATCTTATTAACAGCAGCATTTTTGTTTTCATAAATGTATTTATGGTTACCAATTTTCTTACTACATCCTTTTCAATTAAAGACTGTCATAATTTTGAGCATACAAGTGATGGTAATTCAAAGACTATAAGTGTTATGAGAAATTTCAATGCAAAGATAGTTTATAGTAGTAACAAATTAAAACAAAAGTTAAGAGATAAGTAGAAATCTTATCCTTCCTTCATATTCTTGTAATAAATTAGCGCTTTATGATTTCAAACCATGTAAGTATTAACACTAATATTAGTGAGAACATCCCTTTTAAGCGGCTGGGGGATATAGAAATGGTCCTCATTTGTCTGTCCCTCTGTCTGTCCGTCCGTCCTTCTGTCCATCCTTGCGTGTGCGCACATTTCGTGTCCAGTCCATAACTTTTCAACCCCTAAAAGGAATTTCATGAAACTTTAGTCAAATGTTCTCCCCATAAAGAGGACGTGCAGAACTCATGTTCCAACCTGGCCGGGTCAAGGTCACCAGTGGTGTTTGAAGATTTGAACCATGTATTTCTGTCCAGATCATATCTTCTGAACCCCTTGAAGGAATTTCATGAAACTTTAGTCAAATTTTCTCCCCATGAAGACGACGTGCAGAACCCATGTTCCAACCTGGCCGGCTCAAGGTCAAGGTCACTAGTGGTGTTTGAAGATACGAAGGAATTTCATGAAACTTTAGTCAAATGCTCAGCCTATGAAGACGATGTGCAGAACCCATGTTCCAACATGGCCAGCTCAAGGTCAAGGTCACCAGTGAAGATTTGAACCATTTACTTCATGTCCGGTTCATATCTTCTGAACCCCTAGAAGGAATTTCATGAAACTTTAATCAAATGCTCAGCCCATGAAATGATGTGCAGAACCCATGTTCCCACCTGGCCGGCTCAAGGTCAAGGTCACCAGTGATGTTTGAAGATTTGAACTATGTATTTTGTGTCTTGTTCATATCTTTTGAACCCCTAGAATGAATATCATGCAACTTATATCAAATGTTCAGCTCATTAAGATGATGTGCAGAACCCATGTTCCAACCTGCTGGCTCAAGGTCAAGGTCATTGAAGATTTGAACTATGTATTTTGTGTCTGGTTCATATCTTCTGAACCCCTGCAATGAATTTTATCAAACTTTAGTCAAGGTCACTAGTTGTCTTTGAAGGTTCATATTTAACCATGTCTTTCATATTTGCCATAACTTCCAAACTGCTGGAGATATATTTTTAATTTGCAATTAAGCATCCATAACCTTTCCAACATTCCTGCATGCGGCGGGGGATATTGCTGTCATTCCGACTGCCTTGTAAACTCTGTAATACCTAGTTCTTTTTTGTTGTCCACTTTTGTTTTTCACAAAATACACACTTTATCTTTCTTGTTTTATTTAAAAATAGAAATACTTTGCCAACAAGCAGTGTGTCTTTCCTGACTTAACACGGACTTCATCAGTTTTAACAAACTACTTCTTTGATAGGGTACATAGTTTGTGAACCACTTTATATGCACATTAAGCATTTACTTATGTCAAATGTTCTGTCATATTATCCTACTTCAAAAGTAGGTAATTGTTACAACCTACAAATAAAATGTAATCTACACCTGTGATGAGCCTGCCAGGTTTCAGAAAATTGAGGTCAAACTTCCCTAAGCAAATAGATACTCAACTATTTATCAAGTACAACATGCCCATCGGTTAATCAATTAATAATTATAAACTTATAATGCTTTTGGTGATCCCCTTGTAATGTGCCTAGATAGCTGGCTCTGTTTTAGTGCAATTGACTGTCAATGCAGTGTTGTAGAGATCAATCCCTGGTAGTGTGGTTTGTGTAAATGCCATACTTAAGTACATGTTCAGTCCTGCTACTGATTAAAGGAATATGTTGCTTAAACCTGTGATTTCAGAAGGCCATGTCTACATGTAAGCATGACTTGAATTTCTGCCTATTTGGCTAACGGTGAACACTGTGAGTCACATTGAGCTTTCCAATGTACACTGTGAGTCACATTGAGCTTTCCCATGTACACTGTGAGTTACATTGAGCTTACCATGTACACTGTGAGTCACATTGAGCTTTCCAATGTACACTGTGAGTCACATTGAGCTTTCCCATGTACACTGTGAGTCACATTGAGCTTTCCAATGTACACTGTGAGTCACATTGAGCTTTCCCATGTACACTGTGAGTCACATTGAGCTTTACCATGTACACTGAGTTACATTGAGCTTACCATGTACACTGTGAGTCACATTGAGCTTTCCAATGTACACTGTGAGTCATATTGAGCTTTCCCATGTACACTGTGAGTCACATTGAGCTTTCCCAATGTACACTGTTAGTCATATTGAGCTTTACCATGTACACTGTGAGTCACATTGAGCTTTACCATGTACAGTGAGAGTCACATTGAGCTTTACCATGTACACTGAGTCACATTGAGCTTTACCATGTACACTTAGTCACATTGAGCTTTTCCATGTACACTGTGAGTCACATTGAGCTTTACCATGTACACTGTGAGTCACATTGAGCTTTTCCATGTACACTGTGAGTCACATTGAGCTTTACCATGTACATTGTGAGTCACATTGAGCTTTACCATGTTCACTGTGAGTCGCATTGAGCTTTACCATGTACACTGTGAGTCACATTGAGCTTTACCATGTACACTGTGAGTCACATTGAGCTTTACCATGTACACTGTGAGTCACATTGAGCTTTACCATGTACACTGTGAGTCACAGTGAGCTTTACAATGTACACTGTGAGTCACATTGAGCTTTACCATGTACACTGTGAGTCACATTGAGCTTTACCATGTACACTGTGAGTCGCATTGAGCTTTACCATGTACACTGTGAGTCACATTGAGCTTTCCCATGTTCACTGTGAGTCGCATTGAGCTATTGCTTATTTCATTTTATTTGATTTATTTCTTCTAAACCTTTTACTTCTAAACCATCTTTCACTGAGGAAGCAATGTTAATTGTAAACAGATGGTCAAATTTCAAGCTCCTGGATCACACTGAATTTCCCCCAGATTTTCTCTTACCAAACCAGAGTGAGCTTATAGCCTATTGTAAGTAAAACAGTTCACAAACACAAGCTGATCGTGCACTCCTTCACCTGTTTTATGACCTGTTGTTCTTTCCAGTACAAGTACTTAATCAAACTGTGAAGGCAACACTAAATTCTGCACAGTAAGTCCATCAAAAGTTTTTACACCAGCATTAAATTTTCAGCCTTCCAGACAGAACATAGTTTGTCTGTGTGTGACATACCCTTAAATACGACAATGCATATGAGAATCATGGGATTTGGTGGAACAAAGGCAAAAAGCAAAAACTGATTCGCTGGTTTTTTGTACTTTTATTATTTTGATTTTACATTTAATTTATTACAATTTTTTGGAAAGAACTTACAATTTTTTTTTTCTTAGAATAAAACCGGTGATTTTGTTAGCCATTTTGATGATGTAACCCTATTTTTACCTGGAAAGTACATCAATATGCAATGCTGCCTGCTCAACTTTCCGACAGAATTTCAAGCATTGAACTTTTTGAAGACAGCTTTTCTTGTGAGATACCCCAGATGATGCTCAACTGTTCCAATTATTCACAAATACACCAAATAAATGAACTTGCATGAAGATTCCTAGCTTGTGGCCTTATTTAATATTTATGATTAATATAAAATGATCATCACTTCAGTTGAAAAAGTTTTGACTTGATTTTCCACATGAGAGATTAAGTGTGAATACAGAATACCAGCTTACACAATACTAATGTATTCTTAACCACATTTTTATTTTAATAGCCTACATTAACTGTATTAGTTATATGGTAGGGGTAAAGGATGTGTTGGAATAAATGGTACAGTCACATTCCAAGTTTGATGGCATTTTTATTTTAGTGCTGATAGAGTTTTACATAGTTTATGTGGAAATGGATATATTTATATAAATTTGGAGCCTCTGTTGTTGGATGTAATTTGTTCATAAAATGTATGTATTGTATTTTGTATAATATTTGCCAATATTTATTGTTTTGAACAACAGTTTAAATAAATTTTGTAGGAAAAATATAATTATTAAGTTGAACCAAAGTTAGTTCCTAGTTTTCTGTGTGTATTTTTAAGATTGCTTTTAGTGATAATGTTAGTGATATAAAGAAGTATTCAACCTATCTGCTATCACAAACTGTTTTTCCCCCATACTGGCAGAAGTGATTCATAGATTTGTCAGTTTGGACAACAAAAATATATTTTAGACTATCAATTTCATTGTCAAATAATAAAAATATGAATTAAGATCAACTACCCTAAAAGACTTAATACAAAAGAAACCAAATAGAAATTATCTAAAGTGTACTTTCAGTTACACTTGAATGGAGACATGGAATTAACTACCAGTGGAATTAAGGTTACCATAACTTTTTTTTGGAGAAAATATGCTTTTTTATTGCATTGTATTGATTGTATGTCTGTTGTTTTAGGCAGAAGTATTTAATTTTCTAGCCACAATCATTCAGATGCTCTGATTGTGCAAAATGCCATCAGTACATCTGAAGAAATTGTTTGTTTAAAAATTAGACTCTTCAAAGCGAGGCAGGTAGTTAGGATATTAGTATGGAACGCCGTTGCTGCCTCGTGATAAAGGCTTGCCAACAGTCTTTAGCTGGTAATTGAAAAGACACTTCCTATGGCGACACACACTTTTTTACTTCCTGTGTATTATTGCGCAAACAGGCGTGTTCAAGAAAGCTGGGTTCTATAGTGACCACAAGGTCTGATAAAAAAAATGCACTTGCTAGTATACTCTCTACAGTGAGGCAATCACTGAAGATGATGATGATGAACCTTAGAAATATTTTATAATGAAATCATTTCAGTTAGAAGATCATAGTTTTTCTCTAACTTTGGACTGTTTTGAATCAAAATTACTGTTGAAATGAAAAACTTTTCCCTACACCCATTTTTTTATTTCTTAAGATAACTTTAAAAATCTTTGGCATACCCTCATGGCAACCTAAGAAACATTTTATAGTAAAATTTCATCCAATAGATTTCAAATAGATATCATAAAAAATTGTATAAATGTCCCGACTACGAGGAGAAAAAAGCATTAAGACAAGTTGGAACAGTAAAGAAAAATAATTAAACCTTAAAAATCCCTGAAATTCTGTTTGCAATCAAACACAAAATGAAGCATCACAAAACAAAAACAATTCAAATGCCAACATGAATAAAATGATACTGACAACATATAAGGTCCTTGAAACGAAGTAACTTGAAAAAAATTACATATTTATTAAAATATGTTAACAAATGGCATTTGATAATATTTATTAATTATTGTCTAGAAATTGTTTGGGAAGAACTAACTGTAATTCATAACCAATTGATTATCTTTCTATGTTGTATCTTATCCCTGGACAAATTTATGAAGCTATCAGATTTTATGATGAATAAATTATGTTTTGTATCATGAAATATTAGGTCTTTCACTGTTACAATTGCTAGTTCAAGCAAACTAATGAGATAATCATAGATAGGATTCCTTTGATAGTTCCAGTTATGGAGGCAAAGTTGGATTGTATGCCAGGAAAAAGTAAGCAAGTAAATTGATAAATATCAAGTAAGCAATTGAGAGTTGAATTATGAAGTCTTCATACATTTTAGCTCGACTATTCAACAATAAGTTTAAACTTTTCGCAATGATCATTACTGTGACATATAGATCTTTGCTTTTCTGTTTTGGTGAAAGATATTAAAATGAGTAATACTTGAGCACCTATTACCCGGCATAATTTACAAACACTTTGAAGCTATCTTTACAAAATGTAAGCAGAAGTAAGTGTAAGTAATGACAACTCTGTAATACAGAAGACAAACAATCTTAATATTTTCATGGTAAAGCCTAAAATTAAATATGAAACATTTGTCAGTTTTAACTCTTGTAATATTGGTGGATTGCTTCTTAATTACAATTTATCCCAGCTCCTTCAGTTATCCTATGTCTCAAATTTGGCAACTACTGTTAAATCATTTTAATTCGCGTGGGGGTTTAATTTTTGCATATTTTGCGCTACGACTAGAGCGCGAAATTCAACCCAAGCGAAATTACATCATTTAATAGTGTTTCTTTACAGGAAAATAGAGTTGCGTGAATTTATGCCCCAGTGAATTTGTTATTTACGGGTTTTGCGCGAAATTTGTCCCCGCGAAATCAAATGATACTACAGTATGTGTTATAGAAATGGTGAAAAAAACCATCAAGTCCACTATTAAATCATATAACATATTATACAACTTAAAGAACTTGATATATATTTTGCCAGTCCAAAAGAGCTGTTTGTTGATTTTGCTGATTAAAAAACTGGTGAAAAAAGGTTAAAGGATACTTCAACATAATTTGGTCATTGGTAGATTACAGGAACCAACCAAATGTCTGTGAATATTAAATTAACCAAATTTCTTCCAACACTTCTGCAGATTTATTTGAGTGACAATTGTTCTCTGCTTAATTATAATTTTCCAGGTGATAAGAAAAACATGTTCCAAAATATCCTGAATTTATACATATTACTTTAAATGGATAATAACATTTAGGTATAAACATGGTAACAGTCAGAGGGTGCATTCAGCATTAGTGTGGCTAAGAATGGAAAAGTGTTTGTCATTAGTTGATTTCATGAAACATATGATTCAGACCAAATTTGGGAACTATGATTCCTTTGACAAGGAATAAATGAGACACTGATTTATTAGCATCATAGAAGCATGTTGCTTAGAAGCTTGATATTTGTAGAAGGAAGCTTGTTTGTGATTGTGAGTTAATCAGGGTCATTCAAGGGGATGGATATATGTGTTTTTTATGCAAATAGAGAACCCACAGTAGCATTTCCATTGATTTTCTCCTTAAATGGATTCTTAAGCATGGCAATAATAGTAGAAATACATGGAGTTTGATTTACTGCAAATGTCCCATTTATGACAAGGATTCATAAACATTAATTTGCCCTTTGTTTTCAAATTAATTTTTGAGTTACCTCTTTGAAACATCCACATGACAAAAAAAAATTTAATTTTAATGCCTGACACATTATTACGTCTTGGCTTTTAAGGAACAACATCCTTCTGTGCATTCAGAAAACATCCAGTTTGCAGTTATTGTTTTGATGCCAAATGTTGGAGTTTGCAGCTATTCTGTGACAAATGTTGCAGCTTGGAGTTAATCTGTTTGGTGATGTTGCAGTGTGTAGATGTAGTGATACCTTGGCAGCTTACAGCATACAGGGTTGGGGGGGGGGGGGGGGGAAAGGTGGGTGGTGGGCTTCAGTGATCTCAGAGATATATCTCTATCTTGTTACAGGACTTTTGATATTGAATCCTTTTAACTGTTAATACTCATTAAAAGTCATATGAATTATTCAGTGCAACTTGTCATTTTTTACACAAAAGTTGCCACAAAAATTTTACATGTCATGTGCAGTTTTTCATTTATGACATTTATATACTTAATGACATGTAAGGTCCCGCATATACAACCCTAATTTATCTTAGTATAAACTACAATATATCTTTTAAAATGGAGGTCACCAGATCTTGTTCGACTTTTTTTAAAACAAAGTTGTTATCAGAGTTTTTGCAGTCTTCTTTAGAGACTAACAGACAATTTTAAGGCATCTTGTGTTTATTTGTGTGTGATGTTTAACCCTTTTAGATGCTGTATGCTAAGCACAGCTTAAGTCACATTTTCAAAAAGTGTAGACCTAGATTAGCTTGTGCTGGTGTGTAGAGCTGGATCGGGGTCTACAGTGTTCATTTATCAATACCTTTGTGCAAAACACACCTATGAATAATGAAAGGATTGGCTGAAATGAAAGTAACTTGAGTCCTTCCATAAACCGAGCACAAGATCCAGGCAAGGTCAGTTGTCTGACTTCAAATGAACTGAACTGACCACCTCTACTGTAAAGAACTTGTTGAAGAGGTGGGTGGCATGTCTGCAGACATATTGGTATATTGAACTTGCATGTCACACCTGGATGACAAATCTTTGTGTTTGTGCCACAAGGAATTGTCACAAACGTCTGCTGTAACGTGATGAAGGTCAACATCTTTATTTGTCCACTAAAACATAAACAGTGTTGCTATTCTTGAATATTGTTCATATGCACATATATTGTGCTATTCAATAATATTAAATTTTTCTTATTTTTTATCTCTTTCAGATGGAAGAAGAAGAAGAAAGCTTCACTGAATCAGTTAGTGTCAGGTCAGCAGCAAACCTTTTTGGTGGTCAGGCAATTATACGACGTATTCCTACACCAAGTAGCAGACGTCAAGATACCAAACGCTTGCCACCTCCAGTACCTGCTAGGAAAGGTAGTCAAATATCTACAGGCTCCTCAAATTATAATGCTGAAAATAATAAGATTACCAGAAATGCTGAGAGTTCTGTTGAAGATCATGGTGAGGTCAGTCACTCAATAGAAACGAACATTGATGATATCTTAGACCAACCGCTGGAGAGCTTATCCGATATAAACGGAATCAGTGAAACATACGATAATGTAGATCATGATGAAAACATACCTAGTTATAATCAGTTCATCAAAGGTGCAATAGGGGACTGTCGAATAGAAGACACTGCGGACAATACGGCCATTATCAGTGAAATGGCAGAGGATGTTACCAGTTATGCTAGGAATATCGCTAGAGTGCTTCCAAATTCTGCTAGGACTAAAGAGTATTGTTCAATGGACTTCACAGTGGTTGGGACAATAACTCCACTCAATGATAGAGGTGGACAAAATGATGACTTAAAAGAAGAAATTTCTTTAGTTGTTGGGAGACCGTCCTCTCCCATGTCAAGTGATAACGGATTAAAACGGTGCTTATCGCCTTCCTATGAACCAAGGCCATTGTCACCTCCGAGTGACCCTATGCCTAGTAAAAGGATTGCCGGAAATAGGGGTGCCAGGCAAAGCTTTATACCAAATGTTTCTCCTGGTGCTAAAGAGTCCAAACTAAGGGAGATAACTAATCATGTGAGCATTATGTGTGAAGGATGTAACAATTGCTTACTGGATTTAAAACGTCAAGCACTGAGAATTATATACCCTGAGAGCAGCAAAGGAGAATATTCTAGGCTGGTAGGTGGAGTTTTTTGCGATCAAGTTTTTTTCAGGAAATGGCTGTGCATTTGATACAGTTAGATACACCATGGGTTACCATGTGTGTTAGAAAAAGGAAGTTGTTTGATGAAAAGGTGCTGATGGTCAAGTGTGATTTTAAATGTTTGGTTTTAAATTGCAGCAAACCTGTTAAATTGTTTATGAGTATTAAAATGTGATGAACTTGAGTACCAACCCAATACCTTGTAAGATGTAACTTGAACAGTCTGGTAACTGAAATTGGAACTAAAAAGCTTTTTTCTGTGAAATTAAACCTAAAACTCAAATTATGATAAGTATTGTAAATGAATAATTTTTGCCCCATTTGTCAGATGTGCAGTATTTAGGAATCCAATAATGTTACAATGGTAATTTCACCCTCTGCTTCAGTTTAACAAATAATTTATGTGCTTATATTTCACTTATCTTTGAGATATATCTTTGCATGGATGGTATTAAATGTTTCCGTTTTTTATCTAGGGCATGTTTTATGTGAAAGTCAACACCTAGTTTATGTCAGTCTGTTTCTTGTTAGTTTGATTTTAATCATGCTGATTTGACTTTTATTATCTTCACCTGGGCTTGGTTAAATTAATGTCAGTCTTTGATACAGTGTCTATTAACATGTTCATTTGGCATAGATACATAGAACCCACAACTGTACACCTGAATTGTAGTTCAAACAATTGTTTTAATTGGATGTTGCACACACATTCTGATTATGTGGTTAGGTTTTACCCTCAGTATGGTTGTTCTTCAGGTGTTGACTTGTATTGTTGGTGATAACTTAACTTCTTACAGTTTCTAGCATTTTTCCTGCTGGTGATAAATTGCAGTTGATAATATAATTGTTACAGTTTCTAGAAGTATTCTTGTCAGTTATTACATAAATTTAAATTGATGCTTTCATGCACTATTTTCCCTGGTGTTGCTTTTTGTAAGTTATTAGCAATATTTTCAATGGTGATAATTCAAAACAGTTATTAGCAGTATTGAGGCTGGCCATAATTTAAAACAGTTGTTACCAGTATGCACATTGCTGATCATTTAAGGCAGTTATTCACAGTATTTATGCTGGAAATCATTATACCCCCGTATACAAAGTATAGGGGGTATATAGGAGTCATCATCCGGTCGGTTGGTTGGTTGGTTGGTTGGGCAGTCTGTCTGTGGCACTTACAGCGTCAACAGTTTTCAAGATATCGACTTGAAACTTTAACCATATGTTCGTGAGGACATTTGCGCGAACTATTTTTTTTCTCATGTGGATCAGTCCATTATTTTTCGGAGGGGAGCACGATTTAACAAAATCTTGTGACGCGAACTACTTCTACAGTTTTTAAGATATTGACTTGAAACTTGATACACATGTTCGGCATGAAGTGTAGATGTGCGTGACATATTTTTCGTGTGGATCAGTCCATTATTTTTTTTGCAGGGGACATGATTTAACAAAATCCTGTTATGCAAACTTCTAAATCTTGTGATGCGAACTACTTCTACAGTTTTTAAGATATTTACTTGAAACTTGATACATATGTTCGGCATGAAGTGTAGATGTGCGTGACATATTTTTCGTGTGGATCAGTCCATTATTTTTCGGAGGGGAGCATGATTCAACAAAATCTTGTGACATGAACTACTTCTACAGTTTTTAAGATATTGACTTGAAACTTGATACACATGTTCGGCATGAAGTGTAGATGTGCGTGACATATTTTTCATCTGGATTAGTCCATTATTTTTTGCAGGGGAGCACGATTTAACAAAATCTTGTGACGCAAACTACTACTACAGTTTTTAAGATATTGACTTGAAACTTGATACACATGTTCGGCATGAAGTGTAGATGTGCGTGACATATTTTTCATCTGGATTAGTCCATTATTTTTTGCAGGGGAGCACGATTTAACAAAATCTTGTGACGCAAACTACTACTACAGTTTTTGTGTCGCCTGCGATAGCAGGTAGACACATAGGGATGCTATTGTCCGGCGGCGTCGTCGTCGTCGTCGTCGTCGTCGTCCGGTAGTCCCCCAACTTTAATCTGAAACTTAATGTTGCCTATAACTTTGAAAGTACTTGTCCTATTCACTTCATACTTGGAATATATCATCAGCATGAACAGTGCCATCTGTGACGACAAGAATGATAACTCCAGTTTCAATATTTCTTGAGTTATGCCCCTTTCAAATGCAACTTTAATCTGAAACTTAATGTTGCCTATAACTTTGAAAGTACTTGTCCTATTCACTTCATACTTGGAATATATCATCAGCTTGAACAATGCCATCTGTGAAGACAAGAATGATAACTCCAGTTTCAATATTTCTTGAGTTATGCCCCTTTCAAATGCAACTTTAATCTGAAACTTAATATTGCCTATAACTTTGAAAGTACTTGTCCTATTCACTTCATACTTGGAATATATCATCAGCATGAACAATGCCATCTGCGACAACAAGAATCATAACTCCAGTTTCAATATTTTTGAGTTATGCCCCTTTCAAATGCAACTTAAATCTGAAACTTAATGTTGCCTGTAACTTTGAAAGTATATGTCCTATTCACTTCATACATGGAATATATCATCAGCATGAACAATGCCATCTGTGACAACAAGAATCATAACTCCAGTTTCAATATTTTTTGAGTTATGCCCCTTTGAAATGCAACTTTAATCTGAAACTTAATGTTGCCTATAACTTTTAAAGTATATGTCCTGTTCACTTCATACATGGAATATATCATCAGCATGAACAATGCCATCTGTGACGACAAGAATGATAACTCCAGTTTCAATATTTTTTTAGTTATGCCCCTTTTAAATGCAACTCTAATCTGAATCTTAATGTTGCCTATTACTTTGAAAGTACTTGTCCTGTTCTCTTCATACTTGGAGTATATCATCAGCATGAACAATGCCATCTGTGAATACAAGAATGATAACTCCATTTTCAATATTTTTTTAGTTATGCCCCTTTCAAATGCAACTTTAACATGAAACTTAATGTTGCCTGTAACTTTAAAAGTACTTATCCTATTCACTTCATACTTTGAATACAATATCAGCATGATCAACAACATTGGTTACAAAAAGAATCATAACTCCTGTTTGATTATACTTTGAGTTATGCCCCTTTCAAATGCAACTTTAATATGAAACTTAATTTTGACTTTAACTTTGAAAATTCTCTTGATATTCGAAATAAATCACCTTCTTGAACAGCGTCATTATGAAGAACAAGAATAATAACAACTGCTGGATATTTTATGAGTTGTGTCCCTTTAATATACAACTTTAACATGAAACTTAATGTTACCTTTAACTTTTAAAGTACTTGTCCTATTCACTCTTCGAATATATCATCTTCATGAACAACTACAACATCGGTTACAACAAGAATCATAACTCCTGTTTGACTTTTTTTTTTCAAATGCAAATCATATGAAACTTAATGTTGCTTATAATTTAAAAGTACTTGCCCTATTCATTTAATACTTGGATTGTATCAACATGAACAGTGCCATCGACAACTACAAACATTATAACTCCTGTTTTAAAATTTTATGAGTTATGTCCCTTTCAAATGCAACTTTAACATAAAACATAGTGTTGCCTCTAAACTGGAAAGTACTTGTTCAATTCACTTAATACTTTGAATAACTCATCTGCGTGCACAAACCAATTTTTGAAGATGATAACTAGGGTTTCACCATTATTACAGTTATTCCCCTTTTAAATGCAATTTAGATGACACAAGTGTTCTGTGGTGTAGTATTGAAATCAACTTAAATTAAATATTTTTATTATATATGATTAAACATAGGCCCACATTTCAACGTTTTCCATGCAGGCGACACATGTGTTCCGCGGAACACAACATTCTAGTTAAGATATTGACTTGAAACTTGATACACATGTTCGGCATGAAGTGTAGATGTGTGTGACATTTTTTCATCTGGATTAGTCTATTATTTTTTGCAGGGGACATGATTTAACAAAATCCTGTTATGCAAACTTCTACACTTACTATGTCAACAGTTTTCAAGATATAGACTTGATACTTGAAACATATGTTCGTGAGTACATTTTTTATTCTCATGTGGATCAGTCCATTATTTTTCAGTGGGGAGCACGATTTAACAAAATCTTGTGACGTGAACTACTTCTACAGTTTTTAAGATATTGACTTGAAACTTGATACATATGTTCGGCATGAAGTGTACATGTGTGTGACATATTTTTCGTGTGGATCAGTCCATTATTTTTTGCAGGGGACATGATTAAACAAAATCGTGTTATGCAAAATTCTACAGTTTTTAAGATATAATACTTGAAACTAAAATTGTATGTTCTGCATGAAGTGCGCATGTAAGCGACATATTTATTTTGTGGATCGGTCCATTTTTTTTGAAGGGGAGCATTATTTAACAAAAACTTTTATTTTAAATCTTATGACGCAAACTACTTCTCCAGTTTTCAAACTTTAAACATACGTTTGTGAGTAGATTTCCATGACATACTTTGTTTCATGTGGATCAGTCCATTATTTTTTAGCAGGGGAGTATGATTCAACAAAACCTTATGACACGAACTACTTCTACAGTTTTTAAGATATTAACTTGAAACTTGATACACATGTTCGGCATGAAGTGTAGATGTGTGTGACATATTTTTCATGTGGATCAGTCCATTATTGTTTGCAGGGGACATGATTTAACAAAATCTTGTTATGCAAACTTCTACATTTACTACGTCAACAGTTTTCAAGATATCGACTTGAAACTTTCAACATATGTTCGTGAGAACATTTGCGCAAATTTTCTTTTCGTCTCATGTGGATCAGTCCATCATTTTTCGGAGGGGAGCCCGATTTAATAAAATCTTGTGACGCGAACTTCTTCTACAGTTTTTAAGATATTGACTTGAAACTTGATACATATGTTTGTTATGAAGTGTAGATGTGTGTGACATATTTTTCGTGTGGATCAGTCCATTATTTTTTGCAGGGGACATGATTTAACAAAATCCTGTTATGCAAACTTCTACACTTACTACGTCAACAGTTTTCAAGATATCGACTTGAAACTTTCAACATATGTTCGTGAGTACATTTGCACAAATTTTCTTTTCGTCTCATGTGGATCAGTCCATTTTTTTTCGGAGGGGAGCCCGATTTAACAAAATCTTGTGACGCGAACTTCTTCTACAGTTTTTAAGATATTGACTTGAAACTTGATACATATGTTTGTTATGAAGTGTAGATGTGTGTGACATATTTTTCGTGTGGATCAGTCCATTATTTTTTGCAGGGGACATGATTTAACAAAATCCTGTTATGCAGACTTCTACACTTACTATGTCAACAGTTTTCAAGATATCGACTTGAAACTTTAAACATATGTTGGTGAGTACATTTGCGCAAATTTTTTTTTTCTCATGTGGATCAGTCCATTATTTTTGGAAGGGAGCATGATTCAACAAACTCTTGTAACAAGAACTACTTCTACAGTTTTTAAGATATTGACTTGAAACTTGATACATGTGTTCGGCATAAAGTGTAGATGTGCATGACATATTTTTCGTGTGGATCAGTCCATTATTTTTAGCAGGGGACATGATTTAACAAAATCGTGTTATGCAAACTTCTACACTTACTACGTCAACAGTTTTCAAGATATCGACTTGAAACTTTAAACATATGTTCTTGGTACATTTGCGCAAATTTTTTTTCTCTCATGTAGATCAGTCCATTATTTTTCGGAGGGGAGCACGATTTAACAAAATCTTGTGACGCGAACTTCTACAGTTTTTATGATATTGACTTGAAACTTGATACATATGTTCGGCATGAAGTGTAGATGTGCGTGACATATTTTTCGTGTGGATCAGTCCATTATTTTTTGCAGGAGACATGATTTAACAAAATCGTGTTATGCAAACTTCTACAGTTTTCAAAATATCGACTTGAAACTGAAATCATATGTTCTGCATGAAGTGCGCATGTTAGTGACATATTTCTTATGGATCAGTCTATTTTTGGTTTGAGGGGAGCATTATTTAACAAAATCTTATGACACAAACTACTTCTCCAGTTTTCAAACTTTTAACATATGTTCTTGATTAGATTTGCATGACATATTTGTTTTTCATTTGGATCAGTCCATTATTTTTTAGAAGGGGAGCACGATTCAACAAAACCTTCTGACGTCAACTACTTTTACAGTTTTGTTTACATCTGGTGAAAACCCAATTACTATTTTTAAACACAACTTTTGCAGCAAATTTTCAGGATTTCAATTATTTTTCAACTTTCACCCATGAAAGATGCAAACATCATTTCTGTATACTCTGACAAAGCAGTATTACGGGGGTATTAATCACCTTCAGTGATAGCTCTAGTTTAAAACAGTAACTATTATTAGCAGTATTCACGTTTGGGATCATTTATAACAGTTATTAATGGTATTCATGCTGGTGATCATTTAAAACAGTTGTTAGCAGCATTCACGCTGTCATTTAAAGCAGGTATAAGCAGTATTCATGCTGGTGATAATTTAAGGCAGTTATAAGCAGTATTCATTCCATTGATCATTTAAAACAGTTATTAGCAGTATTCATCATGTTGATAATTTTTAACAGTTATTAGCAGTATTCATTATGTTGATAATTTTTAACAGTTATTAGCAATATTCATTATGTTGATGATTTTTAACAGTTATTAGCAGTATTCATTATGTTGATAATTTAAAACAGTTATTAGCAGTATTCATCATGTTGATAATTTTTTACAGTTATTAGCAGTATTCATTATGTTGATCATTTAAAGAGTTATTAGCAGTATTCATTATGTTGATCATTTAAAACAGTTATTAGCAGTTTTCATTATGTTGATCATTTAAAGCAGTTATTAGCAGTATTCATTATGTTGATCATTTAAAACAGTTATTAGCAGTATTCATCATGTTGATCATTTAAAACAGTTATTAGCAGTATTCATTCTGTTATCATTTAAAGCAGTTATTAGCAGTATTCATTCTGTTATCATTTAAAGCAGTTATTAGCAGTATTCATTCTGTTATCATTTAAAGCAGTTATTAGCAGTATTCATTATGTTGATCATTTAAAGCAGTTTTTAACAGTATTCACACTGGTGATCATTTAAAACAGTTTTTAACAGTATTCACACTGGTGATCATTTAGAACAATTTTTAACAGTATTCACACTGGTGATCATTTTGAACAGTTTTTAACAGTATTCACACTGGTGATCATTTAGAACAGTTTTTAACAGTATTCACACTGGTGATCATTTAAAACAGTTATTAGCAGTATTCACACTGGTGATCATTTAGAACAGTTTTTAACAGTATTCACACTGGTGATCATTTAGAACAGTTTTTAACAGTATTCAAACTGGTGATCATTTATGAGGTACAGTCAAAAAGTTGCCGGACTGTCATGATATCTTTTTTATTTTCCGTACGATTGTGTAATTAAATATATGACATAAAAATATAACTATTCCATTGCAAGAACATATAAATATATGTAAAATACACAAACATAAACATGTTTACTGATCCATTAGAAAAACGCACTATGTCATGTATGGAGCACTTTCGCGACGTCGATGACGTCCATGGATATAAAAATCGACGAGAAGCGTCTACACGGGTTGCTTTCATTACACCTGTCAGCAGACGAGGAACCCAGCGAGCACATACCTTATTCATGTTCAAGTCCTGGGTCACTATTTTATGGACAGTTCCATGACTCAGCCCGACAGTGTCAGCAATATCATTTAGAGACTTGCGCCGATCAGTTGCTAGGACGTCCTTAATCATTTTGACTGAGCGTGCATCATTTCCCGGCCTTCCGCTTTGCGTATTATCCTCGATATTCTCCCTTCCTTCCCGGAAACGTTTGTGCCACTCAAACACAAGAGTCCTAGAACAATTAACAACACCATCCTTCTGTTTCATGAATTTCCAAGTATCCGTCGGGGTCATACCAGACATCACACAAAATTTAATCACTGTCCGCTGCTCCGTACGTTCGCTTAACGTTGTCATTTTCTTGCTTCAGATTGTTTACATGGCGGAAAATATACTTCAAAAAATGGCGATACGTTAACCGATCACGCTGAAATTTTGTTATTGTTTACTAGTAACGTTCTGTTAACGTCATGCGGAAAAATCAAGACGTTTTGGTGTCTTTATTTTGAAAAACTTCAAAAAGAAAATAGTAATCTCATTGCAAAATAAGGCAAATTCTAAAGTGCTCCGTATTAGGGTTGTGGACATGCTAAATGTGAAAAAATAAATCCAAATACTTGTTAAAACCTACTTTTTCTTACCTGTAAATATTAGATTTGAAAAGAAATACATGCATGGTAAATTTTATGACGATCTGACGTCAATAATGTGTTTAAAAGGACCAGTCCGGGAACTTTCTGACTGTACCTCGTAGAACAGTTTTTAACAGTATTCACACTGGTGATCATTTAGAACAGTTTTTAACAGCATTCACACTGGTGATCATTTAGAACAGTTTTTAACAGTATTCACACTGGTGATCATTTAGAACAGTTTTTAACAGTATTCACACTGGTGATTATTTAGAACAGTTTTTAACAGTATTCACACTGGCCATCATGGCCCTCTTGATTATCTAGACTGATGCAGATTATCTTAGCCAATCAACAATTAGATCTACTATTCTAAGCAAAATTATGCTGGAATCGGTCTATACCTCTTTAAACACACAAATTTAAAAAGACTTAAGTTTACAGTTTTATGGCCTCTCTTTTGCAAAATTCAATGAAGGTCAATACTTCACTTAATAAGTAAGTGATAAACTGCAGTTAAGGGCCCACTACACTCCTCCCCTGCACATTCATCGATAAATTTTAAGAAAATTATCAAATTCTCAATAATGGAAAAATGCCATTCAATGAAACTTTGCACAAATGAGTGTTAACTAATGTATCTTCATTTTGCATAATTATGGTATGACACGTTAGAACAGTAAAGAAAAATAGCCATATCTTAAAATTCCCTAAACTTCTATTTACATAAATTCACAAAAACTAAACAACACAAAACATCATTTTAAATGCCCACATGAGTAATATGATACTGACAAAAATAACTTTATGAGATATTAGTAAAAGTGTGTTTTGACCTTCAATTTCCTGGTTGCTTCCTGGTCGCATAAACGGATGACAATCATTGATTTCTCTTTTAGTAGTTAAAAGTTCTAAAAAGTACACAACATTTTCTTGTCAGTATCATTACACTCACGTGGGAATTTAAAATTATGTTTTGTATTGCTTAGTTTTTGTGAATTTATGTAAATGGCATTTTAAGAAATTTTAGGTCTAGCTTTTTTTCTTTACTTTTCTAACGTGTCTTACTGCATGCAAAATAAAGATATGTTAGTAACATTCATTTGTGCAAAGTATCATTGATCGAAATTTTACTGTTATTGATATTTTGATAATTTTCTTTTTATCGATGGAAGTGCAGGGGAGGAGTGTAGTGGGCCCTTAAACCAATGGAAATGTCTGTCCATTATGCAAAACATTTTAAAATGGCATAAGAAAGCTTTCAGATTTCATCAGAGTGCAGTCAATCTTGCTGTTATTGTGACATAATACACATCCACTGTTTCTCGGAGATATGATAAGGAAAATCTGGCATCATCTTCAGCAGCCTGGATAGTATCATCTACCAAGTTTGCAGAAATGTTTCCCTTTCTGCAGATAACCTGTGCTGGTATTTTAGTTTTCATTGTAGACCTCTGTCAACAAATCAGTTCAGATTAGGAGCAGTTTAAGATAAGTGAAAAACAGAAGTCATTATCTTTGATTAAAAAATGCCAGGCTCTTTATCCTTTTTTTCAGTTTAGTTTATTTTTTCTCTGAATATAATGCAGCAAGAGTAAGACAGAAAATCAGATCTGATTTGATTACTGCTAGAATGCTGTGGTATAAACTGTTATTTTTTGCACAGGTTTAATGTTTGTGTATGTCGTACAAGGGAGAGTGCTCAGAATGAAATCAAGATGAATTTGGAACAACTTATTTAATGATAATAATAAAAGCCACAAACTAATGCTCTAGCAAAAACATTGTTTACAGCTCTGGTGCAAAAATGTCCTCCCAAAATCAAATCATTTGATACCAAAGTTTTGACTATAAAAATGAAATGAAATCTTTCTTATACCTCATTACTGACACAACAGAAAGAAGTTTCATTTTCAATTAAATTTTATTGTCACATTTGAAAGCTTGAATAAATTGACACTCCAAATGTTTTGCAAATGTCTTCATTGCAAAATGCAAACAAGCACATAAATTCTAAGTGCATGGATTTATAGCTATTAATTAAGGGGAGTAAAGTCGTGTTATAAGGGTGTTGCACTTCATTGCTTTGATGATTGATAACTATTTTATCACTTTAACAGCTTGCACCATGCAATTTCTCGATGCATCAACTGTACAAGCATGGCTCTTGGAAATTTCACTTGGTTTTTGTTAAAGACCATTCATAAAGAAGTTAAAATGTGCTACCAGAGTGGGTAGAGAACACCCGAGGACCATTGTTTGTGGAGTAGAGATCTGCCTGCCATCTGACATATTTGGGGTTGGAATCCTACCATAAGATTCTTCAGCAGTTTGAGCAGTTGCATGCAGCTCCAATAATCCGTTTAATGGGTGGGGAATGTTTGATTGCGATGAGAATATGCAGTAAAATGTTTAAACTGGTAGACATAAAAACACATCTAAAATAATTTGTATTGTTTATTTTTTATTTGAATTGATCTTAAATGTTTTTTACATAATGCAAAAAAGCATGGGATGAATGTATACAGAATGCACAAAATGAGGGAATAGAATTAACAGAAAGCAAGAAGAGAAAAAGTTACCATGTATACATATTGAAATAAATCATCATTATTATGGGCATAGAATTTATACAAAAAGGTCTAAATATTCTTTACATCAGACATTTGATACATGTATTGACCAATTCTAATATTGTAGTCAGTGCATCCTAAAATAATTTGCAAGAACTTGTTTCACAGCCTGTGTACAGTGGAACCTGCTTGAGAGGCAAGAGCCCCTGGATATATCTCCCACACCATTTGCAAGAGCCCCTGGATATATCTCCCACACCAGCTCAGTCTATTGGCTTGATGCATCTTCTTTCATTTCACTGCTTCTTATTTCTAGTATAACATTTCACTTTTACAACCATAAAGGAGAAATTCATTTGTAATTATTTGGTTATTAAACACATAATAACAGCTCTGTGGATAACAAGGGGTCATAAAAATCGAATGAGTCCCATTATAGTAATTTTCCGGACATTTATGACCATGAAGTAATGGTCATGCCATTTAGCATGAAATTAATTTTCCTTGCAAAATCAAGAGGTTGTCAGATTGTGTAATTGTCAAAAAGAAAGTAATTTTAAGTGTCTGCATCTATTTGGCAGCAACCATTGTGATTTATTTCTGAGCCAGGCAGAAGGCTTTTATCTTTGTTAATTTCAGATTTAAGTCCAGTAGAAAAGTCTCTTGCTTACAGTGTAGAGGGGTAAATGTCTAGGAAAAACTGAACAAAACCTCATAATTATGAGCTGCATGTGTGAAGATATTACATTCAGGGTATTTTTATAATCAGGGTCTGCATATTTCTGTAAGACAACTTCTGTCTGAATTCTGTTGTTAGGGAGATTTTGATATTTTTATACCGATAACAGTGCAATGATGACTGTAGTCAGCCCTTAAAAACAGTAAACAGCAGCTGATAAATTTTGCAACACACACAGGTTGTTTCAGTCTTAAAAGGGCCAATACTGTTCCAAGTAGAAGTTGCTTCAAAGTGACAGTCAAGGTGGTTTTTGTTACCAAATTAATTCAATCATGATCACTGTAATTGCCTTGTGTAAATTAGGTCGGTCAGATCAATCACATTCAAACTTTATTTGTTTAGTGTAAACAACAGCCTAAGAAATGCCTGTTCTTTTTAAAACAAGTCTCTTCTGTTGGTGAATCATAGCATTGGTGTGTTGAGAGTGTCAATGATTCACCTCAGCCAATCAAACATTGTTTTACCAAGCAGAAAAGTAAATGAAATCATTATGTAATATGACACAAATTAATGCCATTTTAACTTTGAAATATCTTTTGAGCACTGGAAAAATACAACCCAACCATGCTTAAGGGTGATGAAATATAATATTAAGTGGGCCATGGGATTAAAACATTTCAAAGGGGATGAATTAACTGCATGGTTTTCTGCCAGATGGTTGTACTGCTGAATTGTTTTTTCTGGGGAAACTTAATTTGATAATTCATGTCAAAGGATGGAAACATTTGACAGACTACAACTAAACGATTGAGAGGAAAAACTAGTATTTTGTTAAATCATCCTTAAAAGAATATTGATTTTTGCATTTTATAACAGTCTTGTTTAATAGTATTGAAAAACATTGTTGATAATAGATAGATAACATAAGAATCATAGTTGACTTTAAGTAGCAAATACTTGAATGCAAAATCCTTTCAAGTTGCTTACCGAGGGTAGGGGTGCCTGTGACTTCATGATTGCTCTTCATCCATCTGTCCATCAGTCAGTCCATCCATCCACATGCTTTTTCTTGTCTAAACCAAGGTCAAGGTCACACAGACTTTCAAGGTCTAAATTTTGACAAAATGCCCTTTGTCTGGCACTGAAGGGATTTAAAAACTAAATGATCAAAATCAAATTTTGTTAGAGATTCAACTTTTGAACTTGGATTGAACACAATGGAGGATGTTTTTGTTGTTTTTGGGTGGCGTTTAAAAACGCCGCCCAGTGTTTCACATGTGAATTTTGGTCACATGATCAAAATGGTACCTGGGTCTCTATCTACTTATATAGTCGAACGCGGTAACCAAAAGTGAAATTCGATCATTTTACCTCCAGAGAGTTCACTGAGTTTATGAGACGGTAGACGGCGCTGCGCGATTGTTATTAGGTAAACAGGTTATCTCGCAGCAGTGTATGTGTTTACAAATAGCGATACACTGATCAGCTTTCAACAGAGGGCTTTGCTTGTAATTAGTACTGATAAGCCAAGATAGGAACAATAATAAATATAACTTATTCAAGGGATATTCGGACATTTACCATTGATAATTGCAAAAACTATAATGGGGTGATGATAGCTTATCTCAAACTTGGTGTGGCATTTCATTCATGCAGAATTTTGAAGGAATATTTGATTAAACATTGAGCATGGATATTAATGAAATATGGCTTTAAAGTGTAAACTTCAGGCGAATTTTTAAAGCGTTTAAAATTAATTAGATTTGATGCAGTGCTCTGCCTAATTTTTATAAAATTGCTTTATAGTCATATTATTCGAAATGAACAAAAAAAAAATATAAAATCATCCATTAACCACGATGCAACTTTTTTGCACACGGTACGTTTTCAAACAAGTTTTAGTTTCCAAAAAGCTAGTCCGTAATTAGCATGACATTCTAACAAAAAAGACGGCTTTGAAGTGTAACTTTAGACGAAACTTCAAAGCGTTTAAAGCGTTTCAATTTAATTAGACATGATGCAGTGCTCTGACTTATTTTTTTAAATTGTTTTATAGTCATATTATTTTTATTTTTGCATATCTTTTATTTCCTAATAATAAATAAATATTGTTTCAAATCATAGTGCAAATAGCAACTATATCATAGTTTCTCTTTTCCTCTCTACTTTATGGCTGTGTGGGGAGGCTGTGTATGCTGGATGTGGTCATTCCTGATATGCATATTTCATTTTTTAAAGTATTTTTATTTGTCCATATGTGTTCACTTCTTTATTGTCAATTTAAAGTTTCAAATCAAAGGTTGACTTATTATATATTTTTCCTGGCACAAAATGACTTCAGTCTTGGATATAAGCATCCGCCCGAAAATCCGTGGTAAAAAAAAACTTGATAAAGCAGAAGCCGGGCATGCAAACTTTTGCTCTGCCATCAGAAAGTTCCTTCATACTCCTCCAATAGGAAACTCCACACAATCTATAGATGATGTTACATGACAATCACTCTAAAACGCCACCCATCAGTACTTTCAGTGCTTTGATTTTGCATGCCATTAAATCGCCTTTTAAGGTTAAGCCAATCCCAATACTGTTTAATAGCCCTTAAATTAAACTTTTGTCAAAATAAGCTAAGCATCAGGTAAAATACGTGTATGGTGTCATAGAATAAAAGGTTCCATAATACACAGTAAAACTTCGAAAACTAGAACATCGAAAACTCGAGGACTCGAGGACAGGTGTCGGTCCCTTGAAACATATTTCTTCTTTGTTAACGTTGGAAAACTCGAGTAATAAACGAGCAATTAATTTTCGCACCTCTCGGGAGTAATTGGTAAACGGTGGCACGAAGTTTTCACACATTGTGACGGATAATATTGCCAGTTAATTGTCAATTGCCAGCGTCTATCGTGTTTTAATTGATCCAGCCCGCCCGGCTAGCTCAGTGGATAGAGCATCGGACTGTCAATCCAGGGGTCGTGAGTTCGATCCCCAGCCGAGGCGGGAAAAATTTCTCCGTGACAATTGAACTCGGACATTGCGTCTGAGAGTCATTTGTCCCTCACCTCTGATTCAAGTGAGGAAGCAGTCAGTCGCTTGCGGAGAAATTGGTTAGTACTGGTTAGAGACCCAGGAACACCGGTTAGGTGGACTGACCGCCGGGATATAACCAGAAAGGTGTTGAAACCAGGCGTTAAACCCCAAACAAACAAACAAATTTAATTGATCCAATTACAAATCAGGTTCCGATGAAAGAAAATAATTTTATGATAACTCGGTAGGCGGCTGTGTTGTGACGATTATTATTTATGACAACTTAATTAGGATTAATTTTATCTCAAATAAAAGAATATGAAACTAGGCAATTTGTATCTTTGTTTTTTGACGGGACCTAGTAATTTTAACATTCGTATGTAAAAATAACGACGCACAGTTTGTAAACTATAGTTGTTTTCGAACAAGTTCAACAAGAAATGTTTCAAAAGCCCGTTTCCTTGAAAAAAATACATCAAAATTCTTTTTAAACAGATAAAATGGTTTAACAAAATACAGTGTCAAATTAATCATTTAAAATTTAGATGATATTTCGATAACGTAGTCAAAAACAATGTCATAAACATGTCTTTATACGACTTTACTGAAAGAAATCGGACCTCATAAAGAAAAGCATCGAAAACTCGAGAACCATGGAAAACTCGAACATTTTCATAATCCCCATGAGTATTCGAGTTTTCGAAGTTTTACTGTATTTATAAATTTTGAAGTGCTGAAGTCTGGATCAGAAATAATTAAATTTAATGAAGCATGATAGATTAAAGCACAGATGTATTTTTCTGCCTTTTGAGATCTTTTGAAAAATTTGAACCTGTATTATCATTTTCACAGAGATGTAATTCCCTATAGGGTTCAGACCATGTCATCCAGCCACACATACCACAGTGTGCATGACAAACCTACCATCATGCAGAGAACTTATTGTCAAGTACTGATATTTGTTGATACCAAAAATAATTCTTTCAAAGTAAATTGATCCTTAATGATCTATGGTGTTGCTGGGATCAAAATAGATGCAGAGGTGTAGAATTCCACTCGACCGCTCGCCATGGCGAGTAAATGATCTGTTGGGTCGAGTGAAGCATTTGAAACACTCCACCACCCGGGCAAGTAAATTTTTCAGCAATGCTCATGTGTTTTCTTCGGAAAATGAAATATTTTCACTTTGTTTACAAAATACAATTCGATTTCCTGTATTTTGGTCGATTACTGATGTAAAGGTAACAGCAGCGATTTATATTTATCCTCACTAGGTTTCCCAAATCAGAGCGAGGCTGCAAGTGCATATGTTTTCCCGCTATATGTCAAAATATGGAAACAAATGAAGATAACGTTTTTTACACAAGTAGACACTTGGAAATTTTATTTAAAATGTAAGGGCTAGTGTACTTTCTGTAAGGGCGAGTGCACTTACTCATTCACTTGACCTGCAGGGCGAGTGGGTCCAAAAAAAATTCTACACCTCTGAGATGTCTTACAACCGGTGTAACTACCTTGTAAAAAGTAATGTGATTGAAAACTATGTAAATTCTTGTAATGTTGGTGCATTTGAAATTCGGCAGGTGAGAGATGGAGATCCAGATGGTCCTCTTGTTGTCTCCTGTATTCAAACCTTATGTAATTTGGAATCAAATTTTCGATTTTCAATTAACTTAAGAATCAATTCTTCTATACAAACATGGTTTTAATGAGCTGTTCTAACATTAGTTTCACACAGGAGGCTGCACACAGTGTCTGGTTACACAGCTGACAGTATGGCCCATGTCTCTGCATACTAAAAATAGTTCATTATTTCATACAGTCCATCTCGGGGGTTTTCAGTCACTATTTCTAGAGTGTTATTGAGAAAATAATATGTTCTTGAAATAATAATTGGTTTTTAAGAAAATTACACTTTAATGCATGTAGCTCGACATTATTTACATGATTTCATTTGAATATTGAAGATTGCACATTTACGTTGTCAGAATTAAAAATCTCCACATTCTGTTTGGCTCCAAACTTGGCCACTGTTACTGGACACAGTAAACTAGTAAACTAACCAGCAGGATAAATCAGTAACCTTAAATAATTGGTAAAAAAGTAAATTTCTAACTATATCTGCTTCTGGTTTCTTACTTACCGTCATTGTTCGAATATAAGCCGCACTTATGTATAAGCCGCACCGCCACCTAACCTGATGGAACAGATCAAAATGGCTTATAATGTATTTATAAGCAGCCAAACTTGTGTATTAGCCGCACCCCAACTTTTTACCACCGAATTCTGGGAAAAAAGTGCGGCTTATATTCAGACAATGACGGTAACTTATTTGTTATGATGGGCATAAAATTTAATGATAACTGGTAACAAAAGAGTTATGCCCAATTTATAAAAATAATGAAAATAAACTCTCTTACTTGAGTAACTTTCTACTAATTAAAATATTTCTGCTTATCTATGACTTTATCATTTGAATATCATACCAAACAATATATCAGAAAAGCATTAAATGAAGGAAAAATGACAGAATTTATGTATCATTAAGGTAATCATCTATGAGTGCAGTAAGCACTTCTGTTAAAGCTTATGTTGCATCCATTTAAAAGCACTTGGAAATGTTAATAATGCAATCAAGCAAGCAAGGAAGTAAAATAATGCTGCATCTGCCCACTACAGCTGGAAAAGAAACCAGCGCATAAAGAAATCTAACCCAATAAAGAGATTATCTGTCAATGTTTTCTGTGTCAGCCGGAGATAATGTGATTGAGCTATGTTGTAGTTATTGTTGTTGTTGTTTTTGTTTAGTGTACAAGTGGATAAAAAAAATCAAAGCTATTTGAATTTACATTAACACTGAGTAGTTTTGCTCTGAAAATAAGTCATTTTACCATTAATTATATGATTGTTTTGACATGGAATAATTGTTGTTTCATGCGTGGAAATTGGATTAGATTGATGATGTTTCCTCACAATGAATGGTTGAAAGTGATGTATATCTATTTTTATTAAACACTTGCATTATTTGAGTATTAGATTAGTTAACATTGAAGCATGGGTGAAACAGAATCGTCACAAATCATGTAAGTATTAGATGTTGTTGAATAAAAAAGATTTTCGTTATTCAGCTGTAAAAATGAGATTATAATGGGTATTGTAAAAAGAGCACTTTTCAGAATAAAATGTACATTAATCACGGGAAATAATTGTTAGCTGTTCTCTGCTATTTAAATTTGCATTAGCTTTTCATGATGAAAAAATCGGTTAACCACTGCACCACTGGATCAAATGTTTCATACCACAATTACAAATTTTTCAGCCCACAATTCCAACAATTTAGACTGTGACCCGTTGAATTTCGACTTATAAAGATGCCATAGTGAACTCGTAGCTTCGCCCATGCTGTTGACATGATTATCATCTTCTTTGCTTAAAATGAGATTATAATTATACATTGCATAGAGTAATGGTTTTAATATGTAGATGAGATCTAAAAACTGTAAAAACTGTAAAAACTGTATTGTTTCATTTGCACATTTAATAAGTGTAGTGTTTAAGATGAAACACAATCATGTCTTCTGTATTCAAGTAAAATGGACTGAGTGTCATAAGTCTAAAAATTGGGAAGAAAACTTCATTTCCTAGTTTTGTACAGATATTTGACCTATAATGAGGCAGAGGGTGGGGGATGGAGGGTGGGGGTGGAGAACTGGAAGAGCAGTGCCAGATTGAGACAGTTACATTATGTCGCACATCACTGGGGCAGATGGGTGTGGGGTGGGGGTGGGGCAGGAGAACTGAAAAAGCAGTGGCAGATTAAGACAGTTACATTATGTCACACATCACAGGACAGTATGTCACACATCACAGGGCATTATGTCACACATCACAGGGCATTATGTCACACATCACAGGATATTATGTCACACATCACAGGGCATTATGTCACACATCACAGGGCATTATGTCACACATCACAGGGCATTATGTCACACATCACAGGACATTATGTCACACATCACAGGGCATTATGTCACACATCACAGGGCATTATGTCACACATCACAGGGCATTATGTCACACATCACAGGGCATTATGTCACACATCACAGGACATTATGTCACACATCACAGGGCATTATGTCACACATCACAGGGCATTATGTCACACATCACAGGGCATTATGTCACACATCACAGGGCATTATGTCACACATCACAGGGCATTATGTCACACATCACAGGGCATTATGTCACACACCACAGGGCATTATGTCACACATCACAGGGCATTATGTCACACATCACAGGGCATTATGTCACACATCACAGGGCATTATGTCACATCACAGGACATTATGTCACACATCACAGGACATTATATTCTGTAATTGATGTCACAATCTAGGTATACATGGTTTAACTTTCCTTGGATATAAGTTTTCTTTATGAGTAGGAAATTATACATGTTTAGTAAATACATGATTAGTTCTTGCTGAAGGTTATTAGACCTTGGGGCCTTTTGTTGCCATTACCCATAAACTAGTCTTTTATTGACTGGTGAATGTCGTAAATTTTCTTTAATATGTCAGGACTGTGTTCCAGGAAATTGTAGAATTCTGATTTACTGTTCCATGATGAAATGATATGATATGATTTATTGGTAGTATATATTGGACTAATTAGCAACAGCTCTTTTCAAGCTACACAATGATAATGTCAAATTTTTATGCCCCCACAAAGCAGGAGGCATACAGGGTTGCACTTGTTCGTCCGTATGTACATTCTCCAAATCTATTGGCATCAGGCATCTAAACTATCAGGCAGATTTCTTTTAAACTTGCACAGATGATCAAGCAGGATGTGTAGATGATTGTAGAGAAATAAATATTCTGTCCACCATTTTTACCAGAGTTATGGCCTTTTGTTGAAAATTAAAAAATGTTGTTGAAGCAGTGGGGGCATCATTCTAGTTTAAAATTGTAACTTACTTAACCCCATAATCTTTGGATACAACTTTTATTGAGATCCAGGTCAGTCTGCATATCTGTGCAGTTTGATTTGGATCTACACTGTTCATTTCTTTTCAGAAATTACATTTTGAATCTAAAAGTGAGCAGTTTAGATCCTGCTCAGATTGCATGGATGGACAGGTGTATCTGGATTTGCTCTGGTCCCCCATGGGATATCAGCCAGATCCCATGGAGTAAAGTGTTGAAGTAGTAAAAATGCTAATACTGAAAGTAATCATTATTATGCCCCCATGAAGTGGGAGGTATAAAGAGTTGCACTCATCTGTCTGTCCATCCGTCCGCATGCACCTAAGTCCCCCAAATCTTGTAGCATCAACTCCTAAACTATCAGGCGGATTTCTTTCAAACTTGCACAGATGATCAAACATGATGTGTAGATGATCAAAAAGAAAAGATTTTTTCCTGCGGCCATTTTTACCAGAGGTATGGCCCTTTGTTATTACAAGTATTGTTGCAGCAGTGGGGGCATCAGTATCTTGTTACTCTTACAAATTAGTTTGATCATGCTTCTTTAACATTTATTTTTCCATTAGAACTGTAAAATGAGTAAAGAAACATAACAAGTTAATTGGAAAATATAAAAAAGTATTATTTTGGGATATATCAATTATTGGGTGTTCACTTGTGAAGGTTCTGTAAGGGGAAGTAACCAGTGAGGAGTTTTTCTCCGCTCTTGGGATATTGCATTAGGTAAACAAGTAATGTTGTTTAACAGATACCACCCAAAAACCAAGCATACAAACAGACATGTAACAGTCTAAGTAACATAAACACCATGTTATAAACACAGCAGATAAGCAAATAAATAAGTGCTCCAGGAAAGTTGGTTTATACAGTTCTTGTTTGAAAGTCTAACCTCTTACTGGGCTGGTGGAAATTGGCAAGCAAGATGAAGATAGAACAATGATTGCTCTGATAAGAAGATAATTGTTGAGATTACATAATTTTACTTGAAGATAAGTTTACTTCTGAAGCTCTGCTTTACTAAAGTGCTGCTTTCATTCTGAAGTTCATGCTTGTTGGTTGTTTTGCCCACCAAGACAGGGTTCTCAATAAATAATATTGTAAAAGGCCCAACCAAATGAATCAAGTTGCAGGAAATAAATTAAGGAAAATCAATATGGCGAGTACAGAGTCAACTGATGGCGAGTACAGAGTCAACTGTAGTGATAGCCTTCTTATACTTACTGTATAAAAAAGTAAAGTAAACACTCAATTATAAATTATGGAGGAGAAAAACATCCCAATTTTTTACTGTCGGAAATTATATGCACTTAAAACGAAGGTGATATTCACTGTTTTTAGATGTTGAAATTGAAGCAAAGTAATAAGACGATTCCTTAAGTTGCTAATGTATTTTTTAAAAGCTTAACTACCAAACAATATTTAGAATCTTCCTCAGTTTAGGTATCAGAAGTTTAGGTATCAGAAAACTCACTGTGTTGAAGATTTTTAAGCGGCTCAATAATTTTGAAGAGGCATTATGGACTGCAGGTCAGTTCTTACTGAGAACCCTGAAAGAGCTGGTATCTGCAATGTTTTTAAACTGATTTTCACAAAACTTTCACTGAAGCTTGATTACTGGTTAATGTTGACATGTAAAAATGATGGTTTTTTTGTGATCAATGAGCTAAAATCATAAACTTTTTAAAATTCACTAGAATGATTTTGCCAATAAAAAGTTGACAGGCCGATGCTACAAATAACAAAATTATATGTTCTCTTCCTATTTGAAAGCATTCTCCTGTTGATTTCTTCTTTTCTCCTCACCCCTCCCCCAACCATCACCAAAAATGTTTTTATATCCACAGTCCTGATGACCTTTAACATAATTATTTACAGAATGGTTGGTAACATTACTATTCTATTTTTTAATTTAAAAAATATATAAATATATAGTCTGTAATTATCTCATGAAACAAGGTTAGCTCTTTTATCCTCAAGATAAAAAAAACTGTATCTAAATTTTCCTTGCAATCTATACAAATCATGGGATTTCAATTTGCATTTATCATGAAATAAAACACAAATTTATACAAATGTCAGTTATTACCTGATAATACAGTAGACATTAGCTAGATTGTTGCAACCCCTGTGGTTATTGTAATAGTACAAGGTGTGATTATAGCCACAGGGACCTGTGGAGAGAGATATTTAGACAATAAATAGTCATTAGGAATGGTATGTATCATTGTTAAGAGGGTTGTTCGAGTATTTTAGAGAAAATTACCAATACTTAGATGTTGGCTCAAGTATATGCTGTTTTTCAACAGTGTCAGCACATCAGGTTTATCAGCTGCTTGCTGGTCAGAAGCCTTTAACGCTTTGCAGTCAGAGACATAATATTATTGTAGATTTTTTGTCTGCATTCATGAATGACTAGAAATAACAAAGACTGAAGTAATACACTAGCAACACTCTAACAGTTTAGCTGTAGTTAGGTTGTAATACTGTGTGATATGTTGAAAGAGCAGTTAATTCTGTATGTCTGTTTGTTTTCTTATAAAGAAACACGGACTTGGGTTTAAATAGCTTCATTTGAGACAGTTAATTATGTGAAAGTGGCTGTTAGAGAACGACTGTCATTTTAGGATAAGAGTTTTTAATTAGTTAGTCTTGAACTGATGTGAAGTGGCTAGACCTATTTATTCTGTGAAATTAGCTCATCAGACATTTCAATCTATCCACCAGTGCCGTTGTCTTCTTATAACACAGACAGTAGTCCCATTGTGTTTGTTCCAATAAATTGCCTGAAATTTTATTGGCCTTTATTGACTTACTGATGGCATATAATAGTGATGTCTAATTATATAGGATTGTTTGTTTCTGAAATGATTTTATATTTTTTAATCTGCATATATATAAACTTTATTGTAAGGCTGTCACAAGATACAGATGACAAGTTAAGCCTACATTATAATAGCCTTGCTGTACTAATTCATTTGTTCTTGTGGCGAGGGGTGCAGGTTTGTTGCCAATGTGTGCATGTTGGGTTCTCACTTGACAAGTGTTTTGGTTATCTTTTGCATGAATTATCAAAAATATCCCATGTGTCAAATGAAAATGAAATAAAGAATATAGTGTAAAATGGAGTTAACCTTTGATGCCTTATTGTTGCTTCATCAGATGAAATACCCGGCATAGTGGTAGCACTTCATTCTAGGAGAGACAGTTTGAAAGGATATACTTAAGTGGGTTGGTCAGAGGTAGGGACCTTGCATAACTGCACAGAATGACTGTCTGTCAGGTGTTTGTTAATCACCCCATACACCTGATTGTTGCTTGTTACCTGAACACTGAAGAGGGGTGGATTTCAATAGGGATCATTAGGGCTTTAGACATGGCATATAATTTGAGAAAGGGGCTTAATGAGAAAATAGTTTATGGGGGTGGATTGGAGTTGATGTCACTGGGGTGCTGACAAGTTGGTATGTGTGCAGAATGAAATATTAGGTTAGGCTACCCTAGTAATCATCCATCTGCACAATATGTACTGAAAGCATTCTGAAAACAAAAGTTTTATGGACTCATTAATTATCATGCACATTTATCCCTACATCCAGATTATACATACCCTAAGACAGATTGTCCAGTTTAGAAGAAATTTGCAGTCATCTACAAAAATTCCAAACTGAACCTTTTACTCCATACATACTGGTTAAATCACATGTGTGAACAGTTAAGATCTAGATCAGCCAGTGACAGATTTTCTGCCGATTTGGATCTGCACAGGTCACATGTGCATCAAAACAGGTATATATGGAGTAAAGAAATAATGCATCTGACATATAACTGCTCCAAATATATCATTTAATGCCCATGTTATTCCTAATATTGCAGATGGTGACAGAATTGTAAGTAATAGTTGCTGTAATAATGCACAAAGTCAGTTTATTGTTATAACTGTTGGACTTGAAAAAAATATCAGAATTAAGTTTTCACAACATACTTTTTACATTTAAGAACATCCTCTAGGTGGAAAGTGATTGAGTCTCACATTTTTGTAACAGACTTTATTAAATAAGCACCCCATTTTAAACTTTGTAATGAACCTGGGGAAGGTTGAAAAAAACTAACCAGGGTCGGACAAATCCTTTGCCCGGTGTCTGTGAGCAATCAGCTTTTATCCATCAGGCTAGCTCAATTTTTTAAATTAGCAAGCAAAAAATCGGTGTCTAGTTTTCCACTAGTAATATTTTATCAACATACCAGAAATCTCTTAAGCAATATCAACATATTTATTAAGGGATACAGTACAAATACTTATCAAAATTTAATACAGAACTGTTCTTAATAACTGTCAATGATTCTACACATTAAACACTGAAATGTGGTTTAGTAACTTTCATACATTTTATGAACATGTATAACTGGTCAACATTGCTGGAATGTCTGGGCAACCAAATCAGAATTGTACTAGCCTGTCCGGAAAGAAATAATAATAATAATAATAATAATAATAATAATAATAATAATAATAATAATAATAATGATAATAATAACAATATACAAAACCCAATCATCAAGGGATTGAGTGTCATGATGTAATATCTGTAAAGGTCAGTTTTCATACCACTTTTTCATTGGACGGATACTTTTAAAAGAAGAGCCATGAAGCTGGTATACAACCTCTATGGGAAGTTAGAGCAGCTGCTAGCAGGTGTACTGCAGCCAGCAACACCTCTATACATGTTCTTACACAACACTTTCCTCCATAAATAAGTGTTTTTAGGCATGTGCGACAAGTGTAGATCCAGACCAGCTGGCACATCTGTGCCATCTGATCAGGATCTGCACTGGTTGCATTTTGGTCAGAAATAACATAATGAATCAAAAAGGGTACAGTTTAGATCCTGATCAGATGGCATGGATGTGCTGGCTGATCTGGATCTAAACTGTTCACCCATGCAATATAGGTGTGTATATGGAGGAAAGGGTTAACATACCATCCAGTCATTAGAGCCCAGCTTAACTGTTTAATTAATTTAAATTTGCAAGACTTTTTTCAAAATTCTTACACAATCTGTCCCTCCCGGAGCTTTCCTCTAAAGTACTGAATGAGGAGCCCATGTGGTCAGGCATTTTAAAAGAACAGGAAGTGATAGTTTTGATTGACCTCTTGTGGTCCACTCCTGATCAAATAGCAACATGCTTTGTCAACTTTGATTGAAAAAATTCTTTTAACTATCAACAATCTCATCAAATATTTATACATGCACAAAGATTAATAGTTGGACAATTTATATCCCCTTCATACTGAATATTAACCCTTAACTTTAAGTGAGAAGAGAGTACCAAGTTTGTATTCTATTTGTTATGATGAAATGACTGGGTTGTAGACTAACTGGAGAATTTCATGGTATATTAGTACAATACAAATAGCATTAAAATTTATTAATGCACTCTCATTAATTCTTTAATTGAATAAGAGTGGCATCCACAGAGTGAAGAGTTCACCATTGGATTAGTCTGTCATAAACTTGATCCTATTACAATGTTTGCCGGTCAGTCTGCAAAAGGCTGACTGCAGGACCCAGTATCAACAGAGACCAGGGACAGCCTTCTATTAGCTTGAAACTGGCCTCTAAATGGACAATTCACAAGCTAGTGTTTACAGACATGGTCTCCAATCCCAGTTTGATAATCTAAAACCCAGTTGAAAGTGAGAATGTTTAGTTCTAACAGTTCAGATTTGCTCAGTTATGTCACACCTGAGGTCCCAATGTCACAAAAATGAGTTATATTTCATGAGTGACCAACATAGATTTGGACTGACCCACATATCTGTGATAATGAATCTAAAAGTGACTGTTGTAGATCCTGATCAGGCTGCACAGAATGTGCTGGCAGGCTGATCTGGATCTACACTGGTTGTAAAGGAGATAAAAGCTGTATAATTCAGTAAAGGGTTAAAAGCTCTTTCAGCGTAATAGTCCTGCAATTCATCATTCTGCTTGATGGATCAAAGCTGGACTGGACCACAATATTCTTAACACTGGAGGAACACCACGGCTCCATTAATAAATAAAAAATATATAGTTCAATAGTCCATTCAACATTTTTGTTTGATTTAAAAAAATAAAAATGAACAGATGTTTGAAAAAATAAAGCATATGGTTAAAGTAGCCTAACTATATGCTGAATCAAAAGTGCAGAAAATTTGCAACAAAAGAGCACAGTGTGCCACCCATCAAAGTAATTTACTCTTTAGAAATGGATTTAATATTGATTCTTGTTGGTATTGTAATTGAAGAAAATTTACTGTTTTCTGTGATATACCATGTAATTACAACCCTTCACCATCCATCCACTTAGTTGACCCTGAGTTCAAAATAAAATTTAATAGTCCATGGGTTCAAGGTTTTACTATTTGTAGTCTCATGTGTTTTGGACACATGAGAGGTATTTTATGTATGTTTTGCATCATACACATGATTTGCAGCCAAAGATAGGGATACATAACCAAAGGTAGTAATATATGACCAATGATAGTGACATGGAACCAAAGCTAGTGACATGAGACCAAAGCTAGTGACATGGGACCAAAGCTAGTGACATGGGACCAAAGCTAGTGACATGGGACCAAAGCTAGTGACATGGGACCAAAGCTAGTGACATGGGACCAAGGCTAGTCACATCAGACCAAAAGCTAGTGTCATGGGACCAAGGCTACTGACATGGGACCAAAGCTAGGAACATGAGACCAAAGCTAGGTACATGAGACCAAAGCTAGTGACATGGGACCAAGTCTAGTGAGATGGTACCAAAGCTAGTGACATGGGACCAAAGCTAGTGACATGCGACCAAAGCTAGTGACATGGGACCAAAGCTAGTGATACTGTTAGAAACTCTGACATGAAAGTAAGTTACAGGATGTCCATATCACCTCTTTAAAAAGTGTATGTTTTTAATCTTTGATTTAACTGAAGTATAATTATACAGTTGAACTGTTTACTTTCAAAAAACATGAATCTCATCTTCAATATTCTTCTGTTTACAAAGGTAGCATCTGTGTTATGTATTTGAGGGGAAGTTCAAAGGCCCTCACCTGAAGTCAGCAGGCTCTCAGGTGATTCAGGTATGATAATCAGGTTGAAATCATCTTGTCCAGAGATGCCAGCATGCTGAGTTCAAGAGCTCAGAAAATAAAGGGAAAACAGTAACTGTCAGTTGCATTTTCCATTGGTTGCTCGGCAGAGGGTGGAATGTGTTTGTTGTGGTGATTATCTGTCATGATCGCTGTCTTTGATGAACATTCTGATATAACTGTTACAACCTTAGCACTTCAAAATACCAGCCAATAGATGCTTTGATTATAGGCTGCTCAGAATGTTGTAGCATGACAGTCTGAATGATTGGGGAGTGTTTTCTCGTTAGCATGTTGTGCTTCTCTGCTCTAGTAAGCAGGGTACTATTTTTCATTGATTTCATGCGCATATCCAACTGTGAATAAAAAAACATCTCAAAATATAGAACTGTAGACAGTCAAGAATAAGAAAACTTAAACCACAATTTGAAGATCCCAACTAAAAATTGTGTTTTACTGAAAACAGGAAATTTCATGCTCAGGAATATTAAGACCAAGGTTTCAATAATAAGTTTGCTGTGTTTTACTCATAGCAGAACTCAGGAGAGTTCACTGTACTATGTTAGATTTGGCAGTAGAGGTAAATGACACTGGGCTTGCAACTTGGGGCAATCAGTCTACAATTCCTAATATATGGATACTTATCAGTCGACTTATTTCTTTGGTTGAGATATAAGATTGTGTGATACACTTTAATAGTACAATAATTCAAAGATAACATCTTTATAGAGAAAATTAAGTAAAAGATAAGCTGAAGTCAACATACCGAAAACTTAGTGACACTCATGACAACAAAAAATGTCTTATGAACAAGATTTTTATGTATGAGAAAAAATCTAACTGAACAATTTGTTCAGATGGGAAGGTCCTAGTTGATAGATTATTATCTTTTCAATTATGATTATGTTACACATATATTTTGTGATTTAGAATGAAAATGAAACTTTCTATTCCATTTAACATAAAATCGAATTTTATTGGTTTATGATGAGGTTAGAGAATTCACCTATAAATATTGAAAGTTATCCCATCAAGTCCCGCAACTTGGGGCGATCAGTCTATGATTTGCCTGTCGGGTTATCAGGTGGTTACTTGCCTTGGTGAAGTAACTCCAATCTGCCCATTTGTCCACAGGGTTGCATGCAAAGACATAAACACACAAATCATATAAACAAATGAAACTATTGAAATACTCATTGGAAATGTTTGAGACATCCCAGAGAGTAGCAGACACATAAAATATCGAGGAGAACTACATTAGACGATTGTTGTTTTAAAACTGTAATTATTAATTCATCGTAAGAGCCATAATTAAGGACGAAGAAAGGAGTATGCAATGTGATATTCTCATAGAAAAATGATCAAGATAAATGTAGGTCAGAATGAAAAACTGCAGAGTGAGCAACATGGAACATGGTTACGTTATAATGTGACCATGCACACATTATTTACTGGCAGCTGCAATAGACAATATTTTGATGTGATTCTGTATTTTAAACTCTGAAAATGTATGATGGAGTAACCATGGTGTAGGGTAGAGCTTGGAGTTTGAATTGCACAAGGTATGAGATTTGTCTACAGTTACCTCAGTCTGCTTGTGGGGCAAGTACTTGGTTCAAATGGGGAAGCACTCAGTGTGATTAATGTAAATTAAAAGGAATTTTATCACAATCATTGTAAAATAATTATACCAGAATTTTTAATTATTCATGATATTTATTTAAATGAATTGCAAACAGTCAGACGTGTGATCAGTTTGTCTGTCCATCAGATTCAGTGTTTCGGTTGAAGGTCAAGGTCACGAGACATTTTCTGCTTCACATCTTTTTAGACCCAACAAGCAGTTTGCAAAAAATCTGCACAAGTATTCCCTTGCTTTGATTCTTTAGAACAAAGTCAGGACATGAATATTGGATGTTGTTCCTGATAGTATTTTACTCATTCATCCCTAGAAACATTTTAAAAAAGATTACAAACTTTTATATCTGTTTCTGACAATGTGCAGAAAGTGACCACTAAGCACACTACAAAAGGTTAGAGGACTGTTGTCACACTTCTGTGCCGGGTCTGTTTCTCCTAAGGGCATAAACCTTTGCTCCATGTGACACGGCCACCAGTGCAAATACAAACATATAAACATAGAGTTTGGAATTATAAAAAGCCACTGCAAATCCAGATCAGATTGCACATCTATGCCATCTGATCACAAAACCGTTTACTTTTATATTCATTAGGTAATTTTAGGCCAGTATAGATCCAGATCAGATGGCACAAAATTAATGTTCTGGCTGATCTGGATCGACACTGGTCACCAATGTGATAAAATGAGTATCTGTGGAGTACACAGTTGTTCACTGCTTGGAGATCACGTGCATCAAGCAATCTTAGGTCAAGGCACTTTACATTAGAATGTCAGCTATTTTACAATTTTGTCTGGTTTACAGTAAAATACATTCATGAATAGATCTTAAGGGATCAGATTTAAATTTATTCTGTACATACTTAAACACTTTTTGTTAAGGGGAACAATCTTTCATGAAGACAAAAACCTGACCAGAGGGAATGCAATTACAGAAATTGTCCTTGGTGGGTAGAAATTAGGGAAATAATTAGAGTGAAAATTTAATCATTGCCTTGTTAAAAAGGCAATAGAACATTATAGTTCTTTGTTTTGTCCCCAACCATTGTAGTGATATTTGAATTTTCAAATGAAATTTGACATGAGCTTTGCCTGGAAGCTATGTGACAGTATTTGTACAGTTAAATGCAAAAACAATGTAAATATGCTTCATTATTTTTCTCTTAGATCTTTTTTGTACTGATGGAATAACGTGGTGAAGTTCCTGAAACAAGAGAGAGAGATTATCAGTACCATTCAGTGCTGTATTAGAAAAATATTATTAATGTAATGTCTTCAAATTTCACCCAGATGATATTACTTGACAATATTTTTCACTATTTGAAAGTTTCTTAACAGATGAATGTATCTGTGGGTTGGCCCAAGCAAGGATCTCTTGCAAAATAAGAGTTACATGGGAAAATCTGTATTCTGACAGGGTGCTGTTTTATTTCTTAATACATGTATTATAATGATTGTTGTTAAATGGCAGAAGAAAAACTTGGGCACTGGATCAGATTTAAACAAGTACTGTGGTATCATTTAATTTCGCTGGCACAAAATTTTGCGCAATTGCCAAAAAAGACTGTTTCGCGTGGACGTAAATTCACTCAAAACCAATTTTTCAAAAAAAAATAAAATTATTATATTCGATATTTAACCGACCTTTGATTGTTACCTATTGTCTATTTGAACACCCAAGCTAATCATGTGTCAGTTGGCCCCTGTCAATTAACACTTCCTGTGTAAGTCAATTATCGGACCGCTGTTTATTCGGCACCGCTAATTGACACGGGACCCGTATGATCTATCTATCTGGACCATTCATAACATCATTGGATTGTTCAATTGTGCATCCGTTTTATGTTCAAAAGTGTCAATAAATTGTAAAAACAATTACTCAAAAAAGGGTTTATAAATTTAAAAAAAGTTTTTTACTTGTCAAAATAAATGAGATGACAACGATACGGTTTGATTAAACATGACCTATTCTGACCAAAATGCAAGGAATTAATTGCCATTACAGTTGTAAAGTAACAGTAATTTATTTTTAAAAAAATTGACAGTAATAATTAATTTTATAACGTTTATGAATATAATTATTGAATACCTCAAATTTAAATAAAATAGCGATATGGGCAACTAAATACAAAGTGTATATCTTTTCGGACATTACCACTTTTTGAATACGTATGTGGAACTATATGGTTAAATTTAAGCTTAGGTTATAAATTTGCGCACTGGCCCGAGCGCAAAATGTGCGAAAATTAAGCCATCACTAAATAAAACGATACCACAGTATACACTCAGATTGGTGGTGCATCATTTAATTAAAGATGACAATATTTACCATGGTAGATCATAGTAAACAAGTTTGACCTTGGAAGAAGATATTTTAATCATAGGTCAATGGTTGAACATGGTCAAAATGTATGTCTGTTGTGACCTTGATGACATCAAAAATCCCTGGTGACTATGGTTAACATAGCACCTGGGGAATCGTGAAGATCCTGATCAGACTTAACTGATATTTAGGCTGATCTGAATCTACACTGATTGCCCATGTGATTAAAGGCTTATCCATGGAGTGATAGGGATTAACAGTAGAAAAGCAAGGTGCTGCTTAGCAGAAGTGGACGAGCATTCTAAAGAATTTACAAGGTTGCTTCTCCAACAATCAATTTCCAGAACATGTCAGCTCTGTTGTGCATTATATTTTTTATTGTCATTAATGATTTGTGTTATGTAAAAAATCCATTTAAAGTATTAAAAAATCTGAATTGAAATTTAATTCTTCTCAGTATTCAAAGAGATGAGCATTAAGTCTTTGTTTAGAGACTGATCTAATGTTTTCATTTGCATTTTATATTCATTTTATGGTGTCGTAAATTGTCTTATTGTAGAGTTTATTGGAGTTGTAGACATTTGAAATCATTTGCTGCTGATTGCAATCAAGCTCATATAACACAGTAAGTGAAAGGGCTGACTTTCATTGAATTAACAGATTTCTAAACTAATATATTTACATTTATTGAATTAAATAGTAATTATTCAGTTGATGAAATTTACTTGGTTGACAGCAGTTAAATGTTTGACAAAGTGCTGTGTGAATGGTTTGGATTGGGCCCCATCAGGAACATCCAGAATTACAGTAAACTTCTATGGGTCTACTCATTACCATAACATTTTCTGACAAGTGTTGTTTATATGTTTGGTTTAACTTGCAGTGTATTTGTATCTTGAATTCTCAAATTAGGATTGTCAGAAGGAATATTACAATTTTCATTTTGACATGTATGTGCCTCAGGGTTTAGTGTTATAAGATCGCCGCCCAATATTTGACAGCGTCTTTGTTCAGAGTCTGTAATTTCTCTATGTTCATGTATGAGCTTTTACTCTAACTATAATGGGGAAAAGAAATAATGAGAAACTATCCAGAATTAATTGAAATACTGGGCTATTTTTAAGTGTGGAGAACTTTTAAGACAGGATGCAAGAGCTTGTGCCTTTCAAGGAGTTCAGTTATAATTTAATGGGAATAATTTGTATGATTTCCTTACAGAGCGAACATTAGGTGAAAATCATTTGAATTTATTGATAACCCCTTGACACACACCAAACATGCTGTTTCGATTGGCTTTAAAAGGTTAAGTTATTCTCAAGAGCCCAGGAAAATATTATTGCTTTTTTCTCACAATCAAAAGCCTTTGAAAAATAAAAAAATGAAAAACCACACTGGATATTCTAAATAGGATTTTAAAATTGACAATAAAAATGCTCAAACTGAAGTCATTTTTCTCTTGGTATCTGTAATAATGTAATCCGAATTAATAAAATATTCTGAATGAAGTATCCAAAAGAACTAATAAATCGAGAAATGAAGTGTTATTTTAAAAATTTTCAAATATTTTGACACATTTTTCTTCCATCTCTAAAATCTGTGGCATGCGGTAAAAATGTAAACATCAAATCATTACATTAATCTGTTAAATATGGTTCACAATAGCGCATTTTGTAGGCCTTTCATTTCATGATCTCATTATGTAGACGAAGTTAATTTCAATTTTCAAAAGCCTGAGACTGACACTTGAATTTAGTAGGGCTCTTCACAATGGAGGTAGATATGTCATTTTTCTTGCTTTAGTTATCGGTAATCAAAATGTAATTCATCACCAGACTTGTTTGGATAGGTATGTTTTCAAGAGGTTATTCACTTGTCAAATGCTATTTGCAACTGTAGCTGTTGAATAATACACCAACAAACATGATTTATTACTGTCAATTATAGATAATGAAAAAGGTGTAAATTTCACTGTAATTTATTAACAAACTGCAAACATGTAAAGTTTAAGTGAAATAAATAAATCCAAGAATATTTGCATGTTTTTATTTACTATAACAAACTCAGACGCCGATAGTCAGCGCTTTACCCTGTACAAATTTTCGCCAATGAAAATCAATTTTTCCCATGTAAAGTGTTAATTTTTTATTGAAAAGTAAACAAATGCTTAATTTTTTAAAGTTTAAAACTCAGGGCAGCTACACTACATCACTTTTAGAATGTCTTGAACACAAAATCACTCGCTTCAGGTACGATTTTTGCTTATTTCTCAGTAATTTCCAGCCAGATTTTGATCAGATAAAGAGCACAGTACTCCTGTTAAAAAGCATTTGCATCAACATTTAACCTCCATTATCAATAGGCTGCCATTTTCGCAAACATTCAAAGACAAATTCACACTTTCAAACATAATTTGTTTTTGAATGCTTGAAAAATGGCAGCCAATTGAGTGGATGTTAAATGTTTATGCTTTTTTTAAAGACAAATTATTATGGTGCTCTTTATCTTAACAAAATCGGTACAGAAATTGCTGAGAAATAAGCAAGAAAAAATACCTGAAGCCAGTGATTTTGTGTGTGCATGATATTCTAAAAGTCATGTGTCTTGTCACTCTGAAACTTCACCTGTTCCTAAGAAACTACCCCTGACTTGTTGATTTACAAAGAAATGTGTGACTTAGGTGATGCTATTTTAGTTTGGCTGTCTGACATAGTTGGTAAATTGATAATCCCTGTAGATGTTCAAAATTATACCAGGGCTTTTTTTCACTGCCAGGGGAAGGGGCCCATGCCCTATATGTTTGGGGAAAATAGTGTGATATTTTCTTTGAAGGGGAATGAAAAAACCTGATGTAAAGTTACGTTTTTGGGAAAACTGCATGATTTTAAAGAAATTTTCTGAGGAAAAGGCCCCCATAAACAGCCCTACTAAAGTAGGAAAAAGCTCTGTACCATAAAAATCTTCCTTTTGGAAATGTGTACATACTGGACATAATGAGCAGCCTCAGCTCATCTCTCACCCTGGTGACAGCAGGCTTATTAAAGATAAACAAATGGTCAGTGATCATTAGCAGTTACTTCACTGGAAATGCCAGTTGTTAATGACTCCACAGATCAGGTTTGGGCCACATTAATGTAAGCAGATTGTTCAGTTGAACTTTTATCAGTTTCTGTGAACAACAAGGACTTGTACAAACAAGAGAGGTTATTGGTGCACACATGAAATTTAAATTGTGATCTGTCCAGAATTGAAACATTTTGGTTTTATTCCATACAGGTACAGTAAAGCAAACACAACCTTTGTAGGTCAGACTAAATTTTCTGGAAAATAGAGCATTTTGATATCAGACTTTATGGAAAAACAAGATGTTAAGAAGTTACAGTTTCAAGAATATGACAATAGCAGATGATCAAGTTCCTCACAAATGTTGATTGCTTTCCTTAAAAAAGTGGGAGATTTTAGAATGAGGGAAATTTGGTCACAAAAGTGGGAGATAAAATCACTTGTGTTCAAAAGCGTGCAACTCCCAAAGGCAGCTTAATGACAGTCTCAATTGCCAGCAGTCTGCAGGAAAAATAAGTTTTTATAACCTCAGATGACATGTAATGCTGTTTTTAATGCTGGGTGACCAACAGCTGTAAGTTGACAGGTTGTTAATTAACCAGCGAAAAATATTTCAATAATTCACTCCGTACTTTATCATTGTCACTAAAACTACCTTGCAGTATGACTTGGTTAGTATATGTCCAGCTGAAATAGATGTATGCCCTTTGACCTGCAGGTTTAGGGGATTCCTGCTGATATGAAAGTGGGAAATGTTATAATACATCCACACTTATATTTTGTTATCTAGCAACCATTGATCTAAATGTTATAGTCACTAATTTTGTTCTCAAATATCTGGTTGATCTTGCAGTAGGGATGGGAATTTGAGTACTTGGGTACTTGATTAGATGTTTGGGTATGGAATAATGATGAAAGACATATTATGACACAACTAAATTCAATTTTGTTGTTTCTCAATTGTTGTATTAAAGCACTTCTGATGTCAAAAGAGATATTAAAAATGTATTTCTTGATAGGTTGTTACTAAATTGCTTCAAAATGCTAGCTGCATTTTGTCAATAAAATGTGAAAATGTTTTTGCACTCTTCTGAAAAGTGGCATTTTAAGATAGGATATTTCCATATTTCACCAACAATATGTTGTTGAAAACTTGTTGTAGTGGAAATAGGTGTTTTACTACTCGGCGGCAATTGATGCTTTTACTTGAAAGGATAAAGATCCAAGTACTGTTTTTGCTAATCGTTCCTATGTTCCCATTCCTATTTTGAAGCAATAGACACAATTGAGTTGTTCATTTGAGATGATCATCCTAAGCAGGAGATAGGGTCTATCCCTACACTGAAGCTTGATTGTATGAAAAGCTGGACAAGAATGTGACAGAAGGCATTAGATAGGCCAGTGGCTATGTAGCACTATATAAGATCGATTTAGATTGGAAGGATTCAGATTAACACTAATCACATTTTAATAAACCAAGTCAAAGTCAGGATTGGTCTTGATTTAAGTGGCACCACAAACATTTGTTTGGGACCAGCTATGTATTTTACTTGGTGAGTGTAATGCTATCAAGTTCTTGGTTAATTCCAAAATCAGTATGATTATGATGACAAATGGAACAGCTTATCAGCAAGTGGTGTTAATGTAAGGTATTTACATTATGAGTTAGAATTTCAAGTTGTAATGCATGAGATTGCTGAATTAATGAGAATTGTGAGGGTGCATAATGTGCTCTCTGATAAATGATACCCTGTTATCTTTGTAATTGTGTTGAGACCTACATACTTACAACTGAATTATAACTGTTAATTTAAAGAGGTCACCTCATTTGTGCACAGGTGGAGACGTAGGTTATAGCTGTTCAAAGCTTCGTCCGTTGTACAAGTTAACACTGTCTCATGGTACCACTTTTGTATCATGTTCAACCAGTTTAGATCCTGATCAGCCAGCACATCTGTGATCTGTGCCATGTTGTCAGGATCTACACTGTTTGGTTATGGATTTCTTAGGTTATTTCTGACCAAGAAGCGACCATTATAGATCAAGCAGCTCAGAATTGTTCCAGCTGATAAGGATCTACACTGGTTGCAAAGTTGTATCAATGTGGAAAAAAGTTACGACCTGCATAATTAAACTGAATTTTAACTGTTAAACAGATCACCTTTCTGTCATGGTTATGCCTTTAATCACATGGATCTGTGCATTCACATTTTGGCAAGAAATAATTAGAATTTAAAAGCAAACAATTTATTTGTTCTACACTGATTGCACATTTAAAATAATAAGCTGTTCCATGGAGTGGAGCTAAAAGATTGCTGATTTATGATGTACCCCAGTCTGTTATATTTAAAATCTATATATTTAAAACATGTTTCATGACTATTGATACAGTTAATCATGATTCAGTACCATTTAACCCTTTATTCCATAGATATGGTAACAGTGTAGAGCCAGATCAACTGTTACATCCTTGTCATCTGATTAGGATCTGCATTGTTCATTTTTATTCATTCACATTTCTGACCAAGAAGTGACCAATGTAGATCCAGATCAGTTGGCATGGATATACCTGTAGATCTGGATCTACATTATTTGCACATGCAATAAACCCCATGTATCTGGAGTAATGGGTTCAGACAGAAACTGTCAAGTTTAGAAATGTTCAGTTGTGTTTTACTATGAAACTTAAAAGCACAAAAATAGAACATGTCTGTATCTTACAATTTTGTGATGTTAACAAGATTTTAAGGCTTATCCCATATCAGTAGTGCAAACTTACGATGCCCTTATTTGTTTTGTCATAATAGTGGTAATCCTTTAGTCCCTGAGCTAACAATACAGCCCTGATAAGTCTCAAATACTGTTCTCCTGTATAACTGTGAGAAAGTGGACAAATATTGAACTGAGAGTGGACAAAAGTGGACACAGAGTGGACATAAGAGGATTAACACTGTATGAGAGAGTTTTGAAACACTTCAAATGTAAATATTTAAGTTTGACAGCTTGCCACTGGAATAACATTTTAAGGATTTTATATTGTGCCTTATGTTACATTGTGAATTTTTTGGATAATATTATTTGGTTGCTTTTGTTGTTTTTGTTGAGTGGACATGTTTTCTTATTTCATATGATTTAAATTGAAAGAATTTTCTACATGTTTAGTTTAGTGAAAGCTGTGGGATTTTTCATTATGCAATACATGCAGATTGTCTGCCTGTAGAAATCTAGGATAGCAATAAAAATATTATAAGGCTGTTACAAGGGTTTTGAACCAAGTACAAGTACAAAGGTGTGTCTTGAACCTTTTTCTAGAAGTTGATACTGGTGCTGAAAAAGATTTATTGTTTGTTTATGGATTAGCCTGCGATATTGAAATAAAAGTGCTATAATTAATTGGATGCTGGAAAAATAGGAACATTTTAGGATTTAGTTTAATGCTTTGGATTTAAAACATAGATAAGTTTGGATTTGAACATCACTTGGATTAATTCAATATTAGAGAAAAAGTTAATACAGTCAGTAGGTATACTAAAGTATATAAATTCAGTTTTCACAGTTTATCAGTTGTTTTTTTCCTGATATTTGATGGTGTGTTTGAAATTGATAAAACCATCTAAGGTTTGTTACTTAAGTTAATGTAAAATACTTTTTTGGAGTTTTTATGTTTCAGTGTAGTTGTAAAGGTTTAATAGTATAGTAAGATATAAATATTAAAATAACTAATAGTTTCCAGAGATCAGGTTTTAAGATGAGATGACAGTACAATTCATTAAATATGGAGTGCTTTAAATGAAGTTTAAGATTTAATGCAGCAATATATAATTGAGCAGTACTAATGTTTCCTTTTAAAGATAATGTTTTATGTTAATGTTCACATATTGAGCAGACTTTATGACCACTTTAAAATGGAAAGGAATTCAATTAGAAATGATGATATTGAGATTATGACATGCCCATTTTGGTAGATATGTGCAGTTTTTCTCTCATAATAAAGAGAGGTAATTTAGCAAAAATGTTCCTTTTTAGCATCGGGTGGAAAGGCTAAAAGCAAAACACTTAAGATTTTAAATTGCCAGTAAATACCTAGATCAGCTAGCGCATCTGCACAGTCTGTGTTCACTGAACCGTAAATACATTTCTGTAAAAATACCCTTATAAATAATGAATGGACTGATGCATAATAATAGAAGTCTAGTCCATCAGGATAAAGCTTTTTTTTGCATTTCCTATATTTTAAAGGCCCTTAGCCTTGTGATTATAAACACTGCAGAAACTCACTTAAGCATCACCCAGATTTAGCCCGTTATTCCATGGATTTGGCTTGTATCCCGTATCCATTCATCTTGATCCACGCACTGTTCACTTCATTATTAGAAAAACCTAACAAGTGTATAAGTGACTAGCTTAGATCCTGATCAGACTGCATGGATCAGCTAGGTGATCTTTCTTATGGATTAAGTGGTTAATAATATTGTCATGCTTTCATGCCGGTTATGAGTCCCTTTCTAAATGTGCTGTTAACAGAGATACAATAAGAAATACCAAGTGCTGTATGTGTGAGTGCCAACTGTACTTGGGAGAGCCGGTACCAAGGTGTGCTTAATTTGCTTACATTTAAGTTTATTTTATAGATCACAGAATAAAAGCTGATAAGACTGAATGCATGGATGAGGTTTATGGTGACATAAAGTGCATTTTATGATGCAGTTGTAAACAAACCAAAAAGCTGATAAGCTTGTCACCAAAACCCAACAAAGAATGGACACCCTTTTTGATTTAATTTCAAAGTACACCATGTTTACTGTCATTCTATGCCATTGATAAAATTCTTTCCATTCCTTTAAGAAAATAAATGTTTGACAGAACCCATTAAGTCAATCAGTGTTGCTAAACTCCAACAAAGGAATTATTGGTAATTACTTCTAATCTGATTTGTTTAAATTATGTGATATTTTTGGTAATATGTGACAGATAATGTGGAATTTTTGTTGAAATGCACTACAGCAACTGTCTGCTTATTTCGGAAAATAAGCTTAAGAAGACATGCACCTTTTTTCACAATTTTTTTTTTTAAATGCTTAGTGTAGAGCAATTTCATTTGCTTTTTAGTGCTCCCTTTATCAGTGCCCTACATTATACAACATTATACACTAAATATTACAGAGAATGTGCTATCAAGGCCATGTTTGGGACTAAGAAAATGTGGTCTTAGTAGTGTGATGTGGGGGGGGGGGGGGTGGAGTAGAAAACTTGCATAAGTGTAAAAAGTGGTCTTGTTAATCAAGAAGTCTTAATGAGGGATTTTATCATATTGAAATAGAGGACCTTGCAAGGGAGAGAAGCCTATTTTACATCGATATGATGGTTAATGATGCATGTATGGCAAGTGGAACCTTTTTGTTCTAAATTTGCAGGAAAATTGTATTTGTTTCAGTTTTGCAAATAAGTTATTGTTAGTGTATAAAGACTAATGTTGTCTATTTTCAGCTTTTGGATTCTGTTGAAACATTAAAAGACAAACTTCAAGTTCAGGAAAATGGATACAGATTTTCGCGAGCCGGCCATTGTGAAGTGTGCGAGACACACGTGACCCAGTTAAAACAGGAAGCTGTTAGTATGGTACAGAGTATACAGCAGGCTCAACACGAATCATCAGGCACCACGAATATACCAAATTTGATTGGATCTGTAAATCTTCCTCCACCATCACCAAGAAAAATTGGTTCAATCAACGGTCCACATTTAAGGTATGTTCGGGTTTTATTTACATACATGATATTTTGTTCACAATGCTGCTGTTTTAAAAATAAACTGACAAAATGACCCTTTAATATATAGCATGATATGTCCTCTCACTTGGGCTTTGGATCAGACCCACAGATTCCTTGCTGTCATTTGATAAATTACAATTCGGTATAAAGCAGGTCTCATAAATTCTGAAGTTCAGTACTTTTTCAGCTTATTTTGGCTAATGTAGGGACCTATCTGATAGAACTAAGACTGTACAATTATTGTGAGTGCTTTGTGGGAATTTTTAATTAAGCTAAATCAAGTTAAAGCACATAGCAATAACATAGCAGTAAGACTTCTGGTATGACATTTGGTAACAGGTGACTGAGGTAATTACACAACAATCTTCAAATGCCTGCACAAATCTTTATCAACTTTGCACTGCTATTAATGATTTTATCAATGATTATTACCTTGGAAGTTACGGCTGTGGGATTTTACAGCAATCTTTATGTAAAAGAACATTATTTGTTCTTTATCAAGTTCTTCCTTTTGAAACTATATAAAAATTGATAAAATCCTTGTGATAGCTACTTCACCAAACAGGATAGTTCTGGTTATGAATATGCAATCATACTGCTTGTGGTACAGTATACAAGTTTACTAAGCAGGCCTTCTTTCTACAATTGCTGATGAGCCTTTTTGGCTTTCAATTGATATTATTATCCCTATTTATCAAATAAATTGTCTGCTGTTTGAAATAGAGGAAAAGGGAATTTTCGGAAAGGAATGAAACAGTACAAGTACAAAATTATTGCAGTATCGGCTGGATTGTACTGGTTAATGGGCAATAATGGAAATGCATAACCTAGCCCTGGGTTGAGCACAACTCAACATCCACATAAGTACAAGTAGACTTTTCAAATTTTTATTAATCTCCAATGATTCAGTTTAATACCATTCAAAGATCAGCAATGTATGATAGGGGGTTTGCATTAAATAAGAAACAGTGGACAAAACTGAAAAATCAAATGTGAACTGGGGATGAGAGAAATCCTGTACCTAACGCAGGACTTCTGGAGTGATTGAACACTATTCAAGCTGTCAGTAGCTCCAGAAACTATGTGTATCAACAGTTGTTGGAAATATTAAAAATATGATACAGAATCATTTTTGACTCTTATAGTGGATTACAAAAAAATACACATTTTTCATGCATGACAAACATTAAAAAGTTTCGAGTATTTTCTGGCACATACAGGAACATTTGGAAGTAGACAGATTGGAATCAGTTACCTTCGCAGACCTGGGAACAAGACTAGATTCTAATTATGATTAAAAACACATTAGATTAAAACAACTTTAGGCAGCACCTTAAGTCAAATGATTTGAACAAAATCCTTGCTTTCAAGTTGAACTGAACTGCTTTTAAGTTGCATGATGAAGGTAGGTTTGATGGCTTCATCCAGAAGGTAGATGTAATCTGCACAGAGGAGATACATGTTATCTAGCTCAGGACCTTCATTCTACACTACTTTATGGATGCATTAAAGACCTGCTATTTCCAAGAACAGTTGGTCCCATGTTTGGAATCTTAACTTTGGGATAAAACAGTGAAAGCTATGCTCATAAACAATGATCTAAGCAGTATAGACACACATCGTCTTGTGAAATCCATGCGGTCTGATCAGGGTCTACAGTAATCTACACTGTTTGATATTCACTCAATAGTATGTATATAGAAATAGATTGTCTCAGTTTTCATGAAAGATTTGTCCATTACACCTGGGAGTTTAAGGGTCACTGTCCGCACTTAAGCCCACTTCACACTTTCCCACTGTATGCCCCAGTGCATCCCGGTAATTTGTAGCCGGTGGACCGGGATGAACCAGGAAGATTCACGAAGCCTAGTTCATATTGCCCAGGTGTACAGCCCCGTGGGATCTAGTTTGGACACTAAAATTAAATCATGGTTTAAATATGGCTTCTGAAGTTGAATCAGCATTCACCGGCTTGTACCATAGTCATATCTTGGGTCCACCATTACTTTACCAGCATTCACCAGCTGCATCTGTGCAAAACCGTAGTTTGACCCGCATGAGTTGGCTCTCCTCCGTGACACACCGTGACCTGGGAAATCACCTTATCTCCACCTTTAACACAGCCCATGCTGGTTTACCATAGTTCACCGGTGGTCTTAAGGTGGAGAGACGGAATATGCTGGAAGAGCTACGGAGATGCCCTGGATCTCCTGGAATAGGCCGGCATGTAAGTTTTGCTCATGGTGGGTCCCGGTTGTATTAAAATTTTAAACACTACCTGGGCCACTCGCATTGCCGGTTCAACATCCTGATTCAACATGGTTCTTCATGACGTCACTAAGGCTGTGGTCCCGGTGTGGAATCTGGGACCCACCGGTGCTGTATACCGGAACAGTGTGAACCAGGCTTTACCCAATGTATTTCTAAAAACCATTGAAATTATTAAGCCGTATGCCTTTTATTGCATAGGTAACCAGTTCTACACTGGTTGCCTATTGGATATGAGCCATATCCCACGGGGTAAAGTGTCCAAGGAATAGACCACACTGAACTGGATAACTGAGCTGTTCTGAACCTCAATATGGATTATGAGACAAACAAGAGATTACAGAGCAAGTTTCCATGACAAGGAACCTCTGTGGTCGTGGTTAAAGATGGCCCCTCACAGCTGTGGGTTCAAGCTCTCATGTTGTCAGAATTGTAAGTTACAAAGCTAATCAGCTTGCTAACACAAGGTCAGTGAATCTAGCCATGTGCATGCCCAGTCCTGACAGAAAAAGCTGCAACTGCACGCTTGAATGTTGCAGAACTTCAAGCAAGCAAATCATTGTTTTGCTGCTGGAGACTACAGCGTTTAAACCTTGGAAAAAATTATACCAGTTCTCTTCTTTATTAAAGAAGTGCTGTGGGCCACACAGATTTATATAAATTTGGTTGTTTTCTTATGGATCACAAGAGGTCCATCTGTCTCTAATTCAGTAGCAAAGTCAGCCTTTTGTTAATTCTTGGCTACAAAACACTGTGTGTTTTCATTTTAAATATCCATTTGATTCCTATTCAAATTTGAAAGGATGAGTTATCGAGTGTCACTTCAAGATTATCAAGGGTTTTCATATTCCATCTACAGGGGGTCTTGTTCCAACCATATATCACTGGTGATGTCTAATAAATTATTTACATTATGAAATAGGTCAGCCAACTTTCTCTCTGTAGTGGTCTATAGGTAGGCTTTTCAAAACACTGCTTGACATAATAAAATGTGATACTGATAAAGAAAACAGTGCATCAAAAATCTATGAGGTATGATTTATATCCCATGTGTGACCAATGTAGATCCAGGTCATCCTGCACATTGATGCGGTCTGATCAGGATCTACATGAAATAAATCTGACCAGACAGCATGGTCAGTAGGATGACTGTGCCTGGACACTAGCAGACCTGCAACAGAAGAGAATTGTCCAGTTCAGCTGTAGCTTGTAAAATTCTGCTTTGTTTTGATGTTCTTCATAATTCACCAGAATGTCTTGAATGTAGAAACAACTTGGGATAGAAAACTTTGTGGTCTTTTATAATCTTACATCACTTTGAAGTTTGACTTAATGAATCGAATACATTTTATATTTTGCAATATTGACTGTGACATACAAACTTTGAATTTGGTCATGTTACAGATTGACCATACATATTTTCTTTGTTAGAGGTTTATGTCTAGCTCCAAAATTCTATACATTTAAACTAACATACAAATAACTGATTCTTTGTATTTTAGTTTTACAAAAATGTTACAATTTATTAAATGTAGAAAATATTCATTCAAATTCTTAATTCCTGAATGGAAAGTAAACAAAATGCAAGCATAAAATCCTATGATTAGATTTAAGCTGTTAACAAAGTTGAGCAGGGTATAATCTTACAATATCAATGTTGACAAAATTTTCACAAAGTATTAAAGAGGTTTTGTAACACTGAACGTAGTAAAATATGTATTCGAAAAAATGATTGCTGCTATGAGAGTGTAAAACCTGGAGTGTTGATAACGTTTTGAAGGATAATAAAACATAATTAATTAAAGGATTAATGCTCATAAAGTGGAACTCTTATCAGAATATATAATCCTAATATTGCTTTAGTCAAGCTGTAGTCAAGTGAACGAGTCATTTTAACAGTGGTAGATATACATAAATGTTAATTTATTAACAAAATATCTTACATATTAGTATTCAAAATTTAAATCCAAAAGCGCAGTGACATCTAAGGATTTAGCTGTGGGATTGAAGGAACTACACTTGTTGACAGGTTTGTGTATCACTGGGTATATACATGTTATATTACGTTGTAATTAATGTCTGATATTATATTTCTCACTGATAAAGAAAAATAATACTAACACTGCCAGAAGTGTAGTGTTAAAGTTCTAGTAAATATTAAACACAAAATCTGGCAATGCTGACATGTTAAGATGATTAAATTTTGTAAATGATTTATTACACACAATTAAAATGAAAATTCTGTAAGCAGGCTTTGGGAAACAGCTTTTAGTTTGTTTATTTCAACTTGGATGCTCAGTGAGCTGCTTCCCACTTGTGTCTGCACATGGTTCCTTCTCATACAATCTCCACAGAAGTGACGTGTTGATAGTGGTGCCAGTTGTGGACCTAACTGATGAACTGACTTCAAACTTAATACTCACATTTACCTGTTGTCTGCACTAGTTGGGTTTATTTCATCTTGATGTTGAAGGTCATCAGGGGTCTGTTTATGAAAGTACAGGACTAATCATTATATTCTTTACCTCTATATATGCCTTAATGGCATAGGTGAACAGCGTAGATCAAGATTGGCATTGTTTGCTTTTTGATTTATTTGGATCCTGATCTGAGGGCATGGATGTGCCAGCTGATCTGGATCTACACTGGTTGTATATGGAATAGAATACATAATATTATATATGGATGATAGGGTTTAGTGAACTTCACTTTTGCTGGAGTGTCAGTTATAACATGAGAGAAACTGGCCATGGTAGGAACATGCGGTTTAACTCAAATGTGCAAATTACATGCTAAGTTCAATTTGAAAACACAAAATTACATTTACAGCAGAGGTTTTTGAATCAATGTTTTGTTTTACTTTAAAAAAGCAGTTTTGACTTGAATATTGCAGTCATATATGACATTAACATTTTTTCAACTATGACTGGACTGGTCAGGTCTTACACTATAGGCTACAGCCCGGCACAAACCAATGACAGAATCGTTTTCATGAAAGAACAAATAAACATACGGCAAAATGGCGACAGCAACAAAACTGTTATCTCCTAGAGAAAGAAGGATGATTCAGTCACTGATCGAGACCAGATCATATTTCTGATAGGGATCAGTGATTAGCCCCTAAACCCTATAATTAAACTATCAGATGGTCCACATGACCCTTATTATTGTTTCGCACAGTGTCATCTTTAACGGCCATACCAAGCAGTATTTTTGGCGGAATGGTTATTCACAGTTAGTATTATTTTAACAACATTAGATCGTGTGATTTTAAATATAGTTTATTTATTAAACAAGCTTAAAATAAGGGTTTTTATTAAGGTAATTTTCTTATCATGTCAGAAAAGTTTATAATTGTCTGTGGTCTGTGCCAAGGACCATAAAACTTAAACTGAAGCAAACTTCCAAAGATCACCAGAAGTTTTCTTTCTGTTTCATTTATTTATATTTGATATTTTTTGCTTCATTTTTGTGTTTTATTGCAAATAGAATTTTGGAATTATTTAGGTCTCACTATTTATTTTTTACTGTTCAAACTTTTCTTAATGTATGTAAAATAATCATAGACTAATAACATTGATTTGTGCCAAGTTTAATGGAACTGCATTTTGCTGTTCAAGAGATTTTGATATTTTTCTTTTTTGTTTATGACGTAGCAATGACGAAAGGAGCAATGCTTTGAAACTTTAAGGTGCTTATAATTTGGAAAGTTCTTGTTCTATTGTCCCAATACTTGGAATATCTCCTCTGCAATATCAAAGTTACATGTAAACTCCTTATTTACCCTTTTCAATTACTTATTGTTGCTTAAAACTTTAGAAGTAATTGTACTATTGATACAAAATATATGGAATATTTTACCTCAACAAAGAAAACTATATCTGACAACAAGAAGGATAACTACATGTTTTGTATTTTAAGTTATTTCCCTTTTGGATGATTTTTCAAATATATGTTTCTGTCCAGGAGAGTTATCTGTCTCTGTATAGCAGCTAAGATTGAAATTGTGCTATTATTGTTAAATAAAGGTAATACCTGATGTACAGTTTTTGTTCTTTCAAAAACTTAGAGTGGCTGATAACTGTAGTATTGCAATACAACTTTAATGAAATCTTTTTTATCATAATATCATAAAACATACCCCCACATAGTTTCACACATTATGCAGTTTATGCAGAGGCTTTCATTTTTTCTGAGTCTCTCATCTAAATAGAAGAAAGAGCTAAGAAAGAAGAGCACTTGCATAGGACTGACCATTCTCAAAAGTGTAGATCCAGCCTGCACATCTGTGCAACCTGATCAGGATCTACACTGTTTCTTGGTCAGAAAATACCTAATAATCTAAAAGTGAGTAGTGTAGATCCTGATCAGACTGCATAGATGTACTGGTACATAATGATCTGGATCTACATTGGTCCTACCTGAGATCAAATCTGCAGAGAAGTGTTAAATTGGAACACTGAGACGTTGTTGTACTTAGCTCAATAAATCCGTTAACCTTTAGTATAGAGAGATGATTTGATTGTATCATAAAGCAAATACATTTTTATTAAAAAAATCTAATCTAATATATTCAAAAGATTTCAGTACTGAAAGCAAATTAAAAACAAATGGTCTGGTCAATGATTAAAAATATAATTATGTAATTGCAATTTTGAAAACAGCATATGAATTTTTGACTGGATAAATTTCTGATAAGCCTTAAACTATATTTGATGTCCGCAGGTCATGCAACAGAATTATAAATGTGTGTTAAACCAGTTAATCAGTAAAACAGACAATTTGAAGTTTTTACCCCCAATTGATACATTTTTCTTGTCAACAAAAAGGTGTAAAATTTACCCCAAAAATTGCCATCGCTTTTAATCTTTTATCACTTTAAAATATTCCTGTTCAGTGATCAAAGTAATTATATAAAAGGACTTGAATAATGATAATCTCTGTAATTTGTGATCGCTACCTTTCAGATAGTCTCAATTTTCACTAAGAGTATTTGAGACGATTCCTATCACATATAATTTGATTTCATTCATAATTACCGAAACTTGCTATCAGATTGAATTACATTTTAAGTAAGAAGCTTTGATTGATATGTTTCCATTCCAGAAAATAGTCACATGTGTATTTAAACTTTTTACACCAGCATCTGGTTTGTAGACATTAAAAACTTCGAAATGATTCAAAATTATATTGAAATAAATGAATACCTAACTGACAACTGTTCATGTCTGCATGTGTTACCAAGTTGCCCTTTATCACAGAGAACAGTTTCTGTGCTGTAGGGCACTCCCTGTCTTGTTTGCCAAAGTTCCCGAGCTGATATTTGGGCCCCGTGACCAGTGCTCAAAACTTGTGTGTTTTTTTTCTTGTTGGAGATTATCAATATTAGGAATATTATTATCTGACTTGTTGAACAATCTTAATCGTGCATGTTGTTTATTAACATGCCTGTTTGCAATGGGGAAACTTTATTCAGCTTCAAGTGGATTTGAATCAGTGTTGAATAACAAGATTTGACATTGGAAAGAATACTCTTGAAAGATAATCATACTTCAAAATGATTATGATGTCATTTTATGGGTTTTAAACTTTCTCAAGTGACTTTCATTTAAGATGCTTAAATAGAAATATGCAAACCCCAAAATTAAGTATCACTTTGGTATGTAATAGGTATGATTTCAGAAAGTATTTTTATTTAAGGGCTCTAGTCTAGACTGAAAAGATGAACAATTGTCAAGAATCTTTATCATGCTAGAACATGGTTGTCAACTTGTACTGTGGTAGACAATGGTCAGATGGTAGTTCAATATAACATTCTCAGTTTACTGTGGTAGACAATGGTCAGATGGTAGTTCAATATAACATTCTCAGTTTACTGTGGTAGACAATGGTCAGATGGTAGTTCAATATAACATTCTCAGTTTACTGTGGTAGACAATGGTCAGATGGTAGTTCAATATAACATTCTCAGTTTACCATGTTCTTGCATACCAGACCAGGTCATCCAGTGTTTTCACCTGTGTAGGAAATTTCGATCCCTCATGTAGAATAAGTCACATGAGTGACGTCACGTCTTCAAGTATCTGACGTAATATATTCAAGTTAGTGACGTCAAGTTTGCGTTAATGTCAATATTTCAGCATAAGGAAAATAAATTAGTTTGTATACATTCACAGAACTGTTATAAATAATAAAAGGTATGCAAGAAAAAGTATCTTGCATGAGTCATTCGGTAAAGATAGAAAAATCTGTCACCTCGGGTGAACTGTTTTGGCGGGAACTCGGCGGAACAGTTAACCCTCGGTGACAGATTCTTCCATCTTCACCTCACACTCATGCATGATACTTATAGTCAACCATGATCATACCGCAGTTTCTCAAGCTATTGAAGGGTTAACCATGGAAATTAATGTTCTACAATCAAAAGCCATGCAGACTATAGTTGACTGTGGAGGGGAGGGGAGGTTACAGTGTTTTGTAAGAACAAAGTAAGTGAATGGAAAACATATCAAAATTTTGGTACCCTGAATAAGTATTATCTATTAGAAAAAATAAGCTTCTTTACTATTTGAATAAAAAATGACTGTTGCTTTAAAATATATTGACAAATGTTCTGTGTTTTAAAACTATATTTCTCATTGAAAAAAGTTGTGTTTTTTACTTAAAGGAATGTGCATATAAATGAATATCAAATTTAACAAGGAAGACTATAGTGTTTCACAGGGAATATCCTTTGAACATTGTCTTAATTGTTAATTGCTTTCCACCACCTAAGTTTTAATATAAATTCCTTATTCTTCCATTGTTTTGCTCTGATCCCCGATCTAGGGGTCATTTCATAATTGGTTTCCAATCAGTATTTTATTTCCTGCAATTGAAATACAACTGCCAAAATAGATAATGGTCCATATTGATGATACCTTTTAAGTCAGTACTTTGCACATGCAGACTTAATTGTTATCTAAGTAGGTATTGTTCGGTACATATCTTTGATCTGTCTGTCTGAAAATTGTTAGTTGAAGCGGAATGCTTATTTGTACTGCAAAGAAGCTTAACTCTTGATGGCTTTTTGATGGCTTTCTAAGAGTCATTGCTGTAGTTACCTCCCTTGCATCTTTTTAGACTGCCGTTTAGGCCAAGATATAATTTTACAGTAAATGGGCCCCCATGGACTGGTGGTCTAACAATGACAGACCCCTTGCCGCTTTGGGTTCAAGTTGACCCAGAATGTTTGGCATGAGGAAGCAGTCCAGCTAGCTTACAGAAGTCTGATAGTTCTACCCAGGTGCCTGCCAGTGCAGCAAACAAGCCAGAAATGGCTTCATCCTCATAGTGTAAAAAGCATGTCCACACCCAGATAAGCACTCATTAGAGGAGGGCAGGAATTAACCCTTTCCTCCATAGATAGTCTTTTATTGCATGTGGAAACAATGTAGATCCAGATCAGCCAGCATATCTGTACCGTCTGATCATGATCTGCACTGTGCGCTGTTTGATTCATTAGGTTATTTCTGTCCAAAATGCGACGAGTGTAGATCCTGATCAGACAGCAGAGATGTGCCGGCTGATCTGCGTATGGAGGAAAGAGTTAAAGTAATCAAATCTTTGTTTCACAGTATGAAACAGGTCAGTAATGTCCATTCTTGAAATATCTACAGTCATTCACAAACATGTAATTAGTCCAAGTCCCAACATTCTGCATTGATTAAGGTAGTGTTTGATGTTCCCTGAATTAAGTTCAATTGATTTATAGATGTTTAATATGTCTGGACCACTTGGGAAAAACTTACATAATTTGCTTGAAAACTAAACAGAACTATTTAAATTGGATAAATAAATTAAAGTTAAGTGTTGTTCATCAAAGAATTTACTGCTATTTTTGTGCAAATGGTTGAAGTGATCTTGTTACAGATGTTTTACAAGTGTTCAACAATTTTTTGAAAGGTTTCTTGCCTGTGAACATCAAAGCTCATATATAAAACATGGCAATTGATTAAGTTCTATGGCACACTTGTTCATTTGTAAAATTCCTTTGTAACACTTGCACAATAAATGCAAACATAAAATAATGACTGTGAGTTGTTGTTAGGGTGAATTCAAGTAGATATTAGCAAGGACTGATTTACTTCAGAATAACAGATTTCAGACCATCAGCAAAATTTCATTTATTAAACAGTTTAATTATTCTGTTGGAAACATGCAGAATGTATGATCTCCTGAAGATGTCATTTTCGGTGAAAATAAGTAAGTTTACCATGTTTGTTATCTTGATTATGGAAACAGTATGTACTGATTTGTGTACTTGTGGTGCTTGCCAAATTACTGTCAACCTTATTTCTTTAATTAGTGGGCCAGCTAAAGCTGCCTTCACATTAAGAGTGATCTTCAATTAGTGGGCCAGCTAAAGCTGCCTTGGCATTAAGAGTGATCTTCAATTAGTGGGCCAGCTAAATCTGCCTTCACATTAAGAGTGATCTTCAATTAGTGGGCCAGCTAAAGCTGCCTTCACATTAAGAGTGATCTTCAATTAGTGGACCAGCTAAATCAGCCTTCACATTAAGAGTGATCTTCAATTAGTGGGCCAGCTAAATCTGCCTTCACATTAAGAGTGATCTTCAATTAGTGGGCCAGCTAAAGCTGCCTTCACATTAAGAGTGATCTTCAATTAGTGGGCCAGCTAAAGCTGCCTTCACATTAAGAGTGATCTTCAATTAGTGGGCCAGCAAATACCACAGGCTAGCTAATGCTGTGTTCAAATTAACCCTAAACTCCAAATATTCAGGTTTTAATGCATGTTCAACCAGTGTAGATCCAGATTAGACAGCTCATCAATGCTGTCTGATCAGGATCTACACTGTTCATTTCTTGGTCAGAAATAACTTACAAAAACTGAACAGTGCATGGTTGTGCCATCTGATCTGGATCTACACTGTTTTCGATGCCATAAGGCATATATGGAGGAAAGGGTAAAGATTAAGCTTTATTTTGTGGGCCAGCTAAGTTTACATTAAGAGAGCTGTTTATTTAGCAGCCCAGCCTAGGCTGCATTTACATAGGGATTTTTCTGAGCTATAGACCTGATCTCCTGTCAAGTTAAAGCACCATAACAGTGCTTTAAAGCACAGTTTCTCATGAGAGTAAAACTTTAATAATTTCAAATTTCAAATCATTTTGATCGCAATTGCACTAATGCCCAGTGTTAACACTTGCAAGCATGATCAAAGTAAATTCTTGTAGTGTATACACCATTTAATATTGTCATTGTGTTGGTGTCATTCCCGTATGCTTAACTTTTTTTTTTCCATACAAATACTATGTATTGGTCTAGTCATGTTAACTAAATAATTGTTCTTCAATTAAGTAATCTTAAATATTTGCTGCTAATTTGCTTCTGCAATTAAGTGTTTCTTGTCAAGATTTGTTTAACATTTTATTATTCCATCATTTGTACAGACTCACGAAAAACCACTTCAAAAGTCCATGAATAATGTGCTAGATTTTATATGTCTGTTCCGTATTTAGATTACATACTTTTCTAGTATTATATTTAATAGGAGTGACATGAAGTCTTACAATTGTGGTCAAGTGTAAAAATGCATATGTCAACAGGTTTAATAGCACTAAAATATGAATTTATTTACAAAATGAGTTGGTTAAGTATGCAAGGTTTATTCATTTGAAATTTATGACTTCTAAAGTGTATACTTCAAAAGAGCAAATTCCAAATATGGATGAAAGGGAAATTTGTGAATGAATGCATTCTATTTTGCTTTCATTGATGTAATTGACTGAGATAATGAAAGTAAATGGCCAATTTTGTGAATGAAAGAGTCATCAAAGTTGAAGTTAGTCAGCTTTATTCTCAGCAATGTTTTCTTTGCTGTTGTTTATATGTAGGTTAGGGTTTGATAAATGTCTGCAGACAACAGCATCCCTGCATATGTACAGTTTAATTGCAGTTTCTGTTATTGGTTCTAGATTGGTTTATAGTGTCATCTTTTTAATTGTATTTAAATGTTTTAGATGGTTATATACAGTAGAGTGGTTTTTGTGTTGCTCTTTCGATGAAAAGGCAATACACAGAGATCGCTTTGTCCAACCGTCCGTCGCTCGGTCCGTCCTTCTAGAAAACTTAACATTGGCATTTCTTAATATTTCTTCATCAAACTTTTAAATTATATTGCGTATGACAACACGCTCGAGATGATGCAAATTTTTAAGGTCAAGGTCACATTTGATGGAGTTGTGCCGCTTTTTGTCCATCAAACTTTCAAATTACATTTCTTATGACAACATGGTCATGATGATGCCAAAATTCTTGAGGTCAAGGTCACATTTGATAAAGTAATGCCCCTCTTTGTACTTGCATTTTTATTCAGACAGCACCAGAGTGTGACACAAGTGTTCAACTGAACACTCATCCAGTTATGTAAGTTGTATTGGTATGTGTTGCAGACACAATTTTGATGTTTTTTAATCATTTGAGTCTTGTCTTCCATGATGTTTTTGATATTGTCGGTAGTTTATATCCACATTTAAATGTTTATCATTCATTTTCTTACCAATTTTAGGTGATTTGTTTATGCAATATCTTCAGAATGCAATTAATTTCATAGTTCAGCATTTTGACTTCAGTGTAACTGTTTCAAATGAAAAATATTGTCAAATGTTGCCGTTTCTTTTTTCTTTCCATTTCATTTTATTCCATGTCTTTTCTTGATTTTTAACACATGCATCAAAATGTCGGAATATTTCTTGGTACTCTGTCATAAATATCAGAGTTTCCAGTCTCAGATTGTTCAAGTTTGTTCCCACATTTCAGTGTTCTGTTAATACTGTCTAAATGTTTTCTGTTAATACTGTCTAAATGTTAGCTTGTTGCTCACAATTTGGAGTTTTAACTAAAATTCTGTACTTAGTTCCAAAGGTAATATTACAGACTACATGACAAACTGTGCCATCATAACCTCTGTGAGCATTAATGCTTTTAAATAAAAGGCAGAATAAAAGTTCAAGCTGTTTTATGTTTTCTTTTGATATCCCATTTTTTTCTTCATAAAGGCCCATTTTATTCTGAATTCTCATCCTTTCATAGTTTGTTTTTTTTCCAGTTTCAAAGCTCCTTAATTACAGACAAGAAAGATGGACAATGTTCATTCTCATTTTACACCATTCAGTCTAAAGTGAAACACAATATGGATTGAACAGTAATCGGAAAATGCTCTTGTAATCATAAACAATCGTAAAAATTTTTCTCTGTATTGTGATAAGGGTATTGTGTGATTCATGAAGGCAATACAAACATTTCGTGCTAGGAGACGATTTGAACATAAAATGGCTTTCTCAGACTCCATAATGGAGAGTCACTTGAGAGATCGGCACAAATGAATGACTTGTTGCGCACTGCTGAAGATGGAGCCATAGCTGTAAATGAATTATGTCTGCTCGTTAGCGAAGTAAAGGCAGACTATGGATTTAATTTCCTCCATAAAAGAAGAGCCTTAATAGGTTAGATAACTGAAACTGATCTAATTTTTTTAGTTGTACAAGAGAAGTTCTTGACTTGAGATTGTTAATATTTTCTTGTCATGACATCATTTCCAGGGTTTGGAAGGGTTGGGGTGAAAAGGAGTAAGCAGACATGTTGCTTAGCACCCTTCTCTCGAAACAATGGCCACCTTAAGTTTAACATACAGAAACTGTTTTAGTTTGATTTTCACATTAAGCTATTAATGACTATACTTAACTATAAGTGTTGAAATTCTACATGATTGACATCATTAATGTTCCTAGTTTCCTTCTGGAGGGATGGCGCAGGCCCTGGTGCTGGCCCCAGCTTTATCTTGGCACTCTCATTCAAATATCAGTATTCTTGCACATCTAGAATTTCTGTCAGTTTGTTAAGTGACTAAGGCAATTAAGTCTGTCAGATCTAGTGCATTTCCATGTTTGTGTGCATTCTGTGACCCTCGATAACCCGCACTAAACTTGCCATTATTGTGAATATCAATATCAGTGCAATAGTAAGAGCTGGTCAGTTGGAGCTGCAGATTGGAAGATTTTATTATCTGGAGAATAGTGGTATGTTATGGAAACCAATATTTCTCACTGACCATAAAGATTTAGCAGAAGTGTTGGAGTTAATTAAATCTGGTGAGAGTATGAGGAAAGAGAACATTTTGCTGGACTGGTTTATGAAGGTGTTGACCGTGATAAGACTATATGGATGTGATGTGACTTGTGCTGTACTCAAGGCTCAAAAGTTTAACAGACTCTCTTACGTCCTCAGCATCCCTTTCCAGAGACAAGGGAGAAGTTTGGAGAAAATTGATCAATAAACTTGGTGAACTCTCTCTAATCTGACAACATTGCTGCCAATCCGTGCACATTTGTGGATCCTCATACCTACCCAGTCTTATCACTGTGGACAGAGTTTTCCTCAAATACTAGTTGATTATTTATCTTTTTTTCAAATCAAATTGGTACTGACTGCAGCTGTTGTACAGGGAATAAATGCTGACACAACCTTAAGAAATTCTTCCTTTCTCAACTTTTTTGCATTACATTATTAATAGCTATTGCACACGTTTCGGTTTGCAGCAAATAGTAAAGCATTTCATATTTGGTGCAAACAGAGAAAGTAATCAGAGAATTTATAACATTTTCACATGGGAATTCACCATCAATACTGTGACATATTTGCTGTTGCAGTTTGATAGTTCACCAAGTATTTTCAGCCATGATTGACATTTTCCGGGACTTGACCAAACATCCAATGTGACAGATAATTTAAGTGATTATTCGATATTGGATCGCAGATAGGTGCCCATTATCCGTAATTGTTTTAATTGATTTGTAAATACAGCTAACAGCCAGAAGATACAAATGAATAGATACTTGATGAGTGGGACAAAATGATTTTTATCTGAAAAAACTCAATTCTTGCATCTGCAATTTACTGTCGAATCATTAAATTTGGAGGGGCATAGTTTTGCTGACAATGTTGCCTGGTAATAAGATTTAATTGCTTGTTACAATGACATTAAATGCCTGTTTAAATTTCACTTTGGATTTAACTTCCAACTTTTTCTGTAGCAAGAATTAAATGTGTAACTAGATAATTGATTCCATGATATGTGTGAAGGATGGAAGCAAATGGAGGGAGCATCAGAGGCCTGATCCGAGCGCCTTGTCTGACGCATATTGCAGTTTATACATAATTATGCTGTACCATGATAGAATTTAGTGGTGAAAAAGTCTCAAACAACACTTTTGTACAGGGTGAAGTTTGTGCAGTTTTATTATTCTCATGACATAAACTATGACATGGTGTAATTTCCCTAGCACAAGATATTCCGACATCAGACCTGCATGAAATATACCACGTTTATATCCCAAGGATAACCATGCAGATCCAGTACATCTGCGGACCTACACAGTTAACTTCCTGGTCAGACATAACATTATGAGTCTAGAAAAAAACAATGAACCCAATAGATCGTTGCTTGACTGCACAGATGCAGTCCCGAAGAGCATAATCTGAGAAAATTAATTTGATACATGCACAATACCAGGGGAGATAACAGTTATGCAGTTTTAAAGTAACATTTGTCGTTGTTAAGTTGCACATAATTTTTAGGAAAAAAAAATCCCAATAAACCCATGTTGAGGCTGTAATCGGAAACATTAGAATGTTCAAGGGCTTAAACGAAATCCGTATTCAAACAATTGAGAAACTGTGATCAAAGAAGTGTTCAATAATGATAATAGTATCAAATGGAGAATTCACTCCTATTTTCCTATTACCTTTTTTTGGTAATTTAAACTTGTGTAAATATTGCCTAATTTAAATGAATAGTTTTATATCAATAATTCAGTGGCTGCGTGCTTAGCTCATTTAATTTGTGTATTACGCAAATTGATAAAGTTCTCACATTCAAGTAAATTATTTTGCGGAAAGAAAATGAAAAATGAAAATAATTACACCTTTGATCTTGCAAATATATTAATTAATATAATAAGCAGTGATATTGGTAATATGAGTTTATCTATCAGGATTTCAAACAAACAAATGAAGCAGAGAAAAATCAAAGTAGACGTAATTTGATATCTGCATCAACATCGGCAGATTTTAGAGAAAAATAAATAAAGTTGCATTTAATGAGTTATGCTGAATAAATATCATATTATTTTTTTATAATTAAAGACCTGCTGATTTATTGCAGTGTTTGCAAACAAGAAAATGCTCAGATCAATTGTACAGTGAATTTCACAGCAGGTTGTTGAAGGATTCAAGAATGGTGGTGGAGTGGTAAGGTACTCAACACTTAGATTCACAACGGTTACAGTTTGAGTCATTGAAGAAATGAGATTGTTCTGTGATCTGCCTGTCACAAAGGAAAGAGATTATATAAGTTAGCAGTTTTCTTCTTGACTACGATGAAGAAATTTTAAAGTTTATGACGAATATCATGTTATGTTCAGAACATTAAATTCAACAGAAACACATAAAGTACTATGGAAGTTGTTATACTTAATCTGTATACATTTGACATTAACTATGAAAATTCTTTCAAATAAGGTCCAGCTAGACAAGAAACAGATGTACACTACAGAGGAATGGACAGACAAGACAGACAGGCAGACAGACAGACACAGTGGTGGACACAGAGACAAACAGGCAAGGCATCTGCCAACCCTTTGTTTGTCTTTTTGTCAATAACCCTTGGCTGTCCAGCAGGCAGATCAGTCAATGAGGTCGGACGGATAGACGGCAGATATGCAAAGACAGCATAGCACTTTTGCCTGCCATTGTGTGTGTTTGACTTGCTGTTTCAACATCCTTTGGTGGTCCAATTGTGCCTGCCTTGTCTTGTTCTTGCCCTGTCCTGCCGTGCCTGTAGTCTGTCTGACAGATGGTAAGACATATAGACATTACAAAATGACGTTGTGTTATCTCATCAATTGAACCAAACAATCATAAATTTCATGCTTTCACGATTTCGTGATTTAAGTCATTTTCAAGTAATATATGTGCTTTATTTGTTCATGAAGTATAAAAAAGGTGCAGTGTTTTTCTTAATAATGTATTTTATCACAATAAAATACAAACATTTTAATGTCTAGCAAATTTTATAGGATAGATATTACCAGTCTTATGACACAAATACACTTCAGATAGTATCTTGAAAGTAAAGTATGTAGAATTTCCACAGTTTTCTTATTTTGATTTGAGAAATGGATGGACAACAAAGTGGATAAATATGCACCAGTGTATACATGTCTGTTGAACATTTATGTTACCGTATATTCCCTATTAAACGCCCCTCCCCTAATAAACGCCCCCCCAGTCTTTTTTCAAAAGTAAACGAGTGACTTACCATGACATGACGATCTTTAATCTCTCAGCATTAATCCAAATACAGTGGAGCTCCGCTATATCGCGATCCGCTATATCGCAAAATCCAAAATAACGCGGTCGACCCTTGGATCCCGTTTTTTTTTCATAAAAGATAGTAAAATTCTGTCAATGGCCATTTTTTGTAAATTTGGAAAGGGAAAAAAGGGAAGTAACAACGTTAATACCGCGTTAATCGATAAAGACAATGACGCCCGTTTATTAACGTACCGAGAATCGTTGAAACAATTGTAAAATGTTTCTTTATGAACTGTTGATTGTTTCCTACGTTTATTAAAATATCAAACTGTCATAAAATTGTTAAGTAATAAATTGTTGTACAAACACTGGGGCACCTAATCATGTACGCGAAATGGTTACTGAATGGTTGTTTTTCGCACCTACTGCAGATAGCATGACAAAGGTGTTTGATGTTGTTAATTGGCTTCTAATTTGAGAAGCTCATGCATACATTATGTTTTACAATATTATTTTAGTAATGATGATTGAAGATTAAAACAATAAAGATTAAAACTGCAAGTGTATTGTTTTCATTCAAAACAGCGTGCAGGTCAAACAAATACATGAGTTCCGCATTAGACTAACTCCCGCAGTATAAACTTTTGTGAGTTAAATTCACAAAGTAATAATTTTATAGCACCTGTTAGATAATAACAAAACAACATGCAAACAAAGGATTTATTTTCAATAAACCGATAAAATGTTACGAGTAATACATTTCATTTCAGGTTAAGTTTTTTAAAAATAAGTTCTAGGAAATGACAAAATTGTTTCCTACGGTTATTTAGTTAAAAAAAACACAATTATTGAAAACTACATTTTGTCAATAGTTGGTCTCTATTAAACGCCCCCCCTTTGCAAAATGTAACGCCCCCGGGGGCGTTTAATAGGGAATATACGGTATACATGAATGGAATTTGATATAAATAAATAAATTAATTAATTGTATTAAGTACAATATTTCAATCTCACTGACCTTAATAAGACAGCCCTGACATACAGATTGTATTCAATGTATATGATTGTAATCAATATACATATCTTTTTAATAAAATCAAAATTTCATCAGCCAAATTTGTTGTGAAGTTTACTGTGGTGTTTTCATTCAGATAAGTTACTTTTTTTAAAATTTGGCAGTAATAGCACCCATAAAGCTAACAGTATCGCATTTTCAGTACTGTAAGCCTGAAAGGGGAAAAAGTGTTCTTGAAATAGGGGTCTTGGGCGTTCCATTCAATTTTCAGGCTTATACGATTCTATATTTTAAAAAAATGAACAATAATGATGCATCTATTAAGATACAAATGTTCTGTGTGCATTTGATTTCGATGGAGCTTCGTCGTCTCAAAATACCTTTTTTGTTTTTAATGGATTGAGTGAAGAGGATATATTTATTGAAAATGAAACAACCAATGAATACAGCCATTTCAACAAATATTTCTCGAATACTTTCTTGGAAACACTCGTTGACCCGGCCTGGATAAGGAGACCTACACCAGTAGCTTATAGAAGAGTATTGACATTGCTTCCTGCTGGAGTAATGTTAGGACGGCTAGGGTAGGGTGGGGGCATTTCTACTCTTTCTGTCATCTCTTTCTATTCTAAGCTATTATTGTTCAGCCCCGACAATGTGTGAACAGGTGAACAGTTTCCTTGTTTATGTGTGAATGATTGCTTCTTAAGAAAATGATAGATGTTCATAAAGTTCACTCAAACAAAAGATGCAAGATTTTATTGCTATTTAATTTATGCTAGGGCTTTAATTGCTTAATTGAATAAGACCAGATGTTGTTTGTGTTATGGTTAGCCAAATTAAATTTAAATGACTTATCAAATATGTAGATCCAGATCAGCCCGCACATTCATGCACTATGCACAATCCATTAGATAATTGCTGACAAATAAGTGAATGGTCTCTCATTGAATATAACCCTTTCCTGTATGGAAACACCTTTATTGCTAAGGCGAACAGTTTAGATCCAGATCAGCAGGCACATCCGTGCCGTCTGATCAGGATCTAAACTGTTCGCTTTTTTGATTCATTAGGTTATTTCTATCCAAAATGCGACCAGTGCAGATCCTGATCAGACGGCACGGATGTGCCGGCTGATCTGGATCTACACTGGTCGCACATGCGTAAAAATGCGTATATATCAAGGAAAGGGTTAAGGGCCTGCCACACTCCTCCCAATTCTATTCATCGATAAAAAGAAAATTATCAAAATCTCAATAACGGCAAAATGCTGTTAAATGAAACTTTGCACAAGTGTATGTTATTAATGTATCTTTATTTTACAGATGGTAAGACATATAAGAAAAGTAAAGAAAAATAGCGAGATCTAAAAATTCCTTCAACTTCTATTTACATAAATTCACAAAAACTAAAGAACATAAAACATCATTTTAAATGCCCACATGAGTAATATGATACTGACAACAATTTATTGTGTCCTCATGATTTACTTATGTAAACTTTACGAGATATTAGTAAAAGTGTGTTTGACCTTCAATTTCCTGGTCGCGTAAACTGATGACAATCACTGATTTCTCTTGTAATAGTTGAACGTTTTTTACAAAGTACACAACATTTTCTTGTCAGTATCATTGCGCTCACGAGGGAATTTGAAGTTATGTTCTGCATCGCCTAGTTTTTGTGAATTTATGTAAATAGAATTCAAGGAATTTTTAGGTCTAGCTTTGTTTCTTTACTTTTCTATTTTGTCTTACTGTATGCAAAATAAAGATACATTAGTAACCGTCATTTGTGCAAAGTTTCATTGAATTGCATTTTGTCATTACTGAGATTTTATGATTTTTATTTTATCGATGAATAGGATTGGGAGGAGTGTGGCGATGCCTTAAACCATATCCTAAGGGGAAAAGGGTTAAGTAATATCTGACAGTTTATGGTGATTTTAAGGCAAAGTGTATATGCCATACAATGTTCACAATCAGTACTTATTGTCATTTATTTGTTTAAAACTGAAATGTTTGATTCTGATTGTTTGTCTGATGCTTCTGATGCTGGTTGGGTCACTTGTAATCAGTTTGTCAAAAGTCTAGCTTGGGATTGATAAATTTATAAAATGGGCTTATTTTCAGCCAATCAGCTCTTTGAGATGAGTAACAAATGCTTGACATTATGCTCAATGAGAAGATTGGTACCAGTCTCAGAACTCTAGCTTTAGGTGGTGTAATTGGCATTGCCTGGCTGGGCGCTGTCACCGTACGGGTTCCCTACCCAGTAGAGCAGTATCCTTTGAAATTCACAGTAGCGCTATTTGTGCAGTGTGGAGGCTGAAAAAAGTCTCCCCGTACATATAGTCAGTACTGTGTCAGTAAATAATTCCAATTCTGGTGTCCTGCAGTGATGATTGAATTTATCTGGGTTGTTATCAACCTATTTTGGGGTTTTCCTGGTTAGCTCTTGGCATTGCATGGCTAGTCAGTCAGGTTCACTCCCAATTAGGGGCAATATCATCTGTGATTGATCAGTTTTTTTTATTGAGCTTATTATGTTTAAGACTGGAGTCTGTAGACAAAATGTTCAATGAAGAATTCACTACATCTGACATCTCCTCCTGCATTTTAAGAATTAGATAATGTGTCAGTTTTCTTTAGGCAAACTTCCTTTCATTGTCAGTATTATCTTTAATATTGAGAGAATCATTTCTGTGCATAATCAGAACCGTTTGCTCTATGGAGATGGCTTATCTACACTGGTAGCACATTGATGTAAGCAATATCCAAGGACTAAATGGTTAACAGGGTAATGTAGATTTATATTGACTAAAAGCTGACCAAGGATTCCTTTGAAATGTGGTGGAAATGAGAGCACTTTATGGGCTGGTGATGCTGTCTTTTGACAGATTAGATTCAGACTTTCCAGAATGACAGCAGTCAGGTGACATCATTTGCGAACATTTAATACGCTTCACCTGGCAACTTATTATATATTTATCGGTACTACTAATGGTACAAGATGTTTTCTAGACACCATGATTGTGCCCCCTTTAAGGCTGACATTAAAGGTTAGAAGTTCGGCACCTTCCAACCATTATTGTCACATTTTTATTTCCCATAAATTGATCTCAGAAAATGATTATTTTTGTTGTTTACTATTTTGATAGTTTTATGTTGACAATTAGTGAACTAGGCTGTTGATTGTACTTTCATAAAGAGCACTTACTGATAATCAGGTCATTTCACACCTTTTGTTTTGTCATTCAGAATGTAAATAAGGATGATTGAGCATCTATCCTGCTTTAAGACTTGTTTTGAACCCATTTTATACAGACATAAGACAAGAACTGTCAAAAATATTTGCCCAAAAAAAAGAAATAAATTCATATAATACATATAGATGGACTGTATTTTGCTAATAATAGATTTCTGATGGTAGGCCAGTGTTTACGGCACAAGTTATACAAAACAGTGATTTGACTGGTCCAAACTGATCATGTATGAAGTTCTAATAAAAAATTCAGTTTTATAACATTATGAAGATTTGCCCCAGTAGAAAGTTTGATATTTCTTTTTGACCGCACAATCAACAGAAAGCACCTGTGCTGGACATTCCAAAGTTTTTCAATGACAATTACTGTTGTATCATGATATTTCGCGGTGGTTTAATTTTCACGTATTTCGTGCTAGGGTAAGTGCGCGAAATCAAACCCTAGCAAAATCAAACCACTGAATATATATTCTTATAAGAATAATACATGTGCGAGAATATAAGCCCTCGCGGAAATGTCACTTACGTCATTTGCGCGAATTTGATCTCTGGAAATTATAAGATACAACAGTATTGATTTTCATTAAAAAGTTCAGATGACAGAAGTAATTGAACCATTGCTCTCTGTTTATTTTCAGGTACAGCAGTTCGAAGATCCCAGGTTCTAAAAGCTTCCTGTCCAAGTCGGCACCGATTGCAGCTCAAGCACAAGCATACCTGGAGCAGAATGTCCGCTCACGGGGTGCTCACAAACGTCAGGTAATTATAATAATAGTATAAACATGCAGATCATGCAGAAGTGTGGGCTTATCCTGTGTTCATAGCATCTTGTTGACCTTGCAAATGTGCTTCTTGCTTGAGTCATATTGTTAATTTTAAAAAAATTAAGACAGAACAACTAATCACTCATCCACTGGGAGATGGTGATAATCTATAATATATCTGAATATAATTAAGTCCTGCAAATGCTTGATACACAAAATTAGTGTATGTTGTTCATTCCAATATTTATAAAAATTCACAACTTTGAATTGTGTTATTAATTTCAAAATAAATAATTATCAGAGGAAAAATATGAAACGGGCCTTTATGATATTCCTCTGAAACTTAATGATTCAACTGTATAAGGAGCATTTACAGTTTAAGGAAGAGTTTATCAGGTGGTGAAGTACAACAACCTGTTTGTCTTCTGCTCACTGTGGCAGCCTACAGTGCTGATCACAGCAGCCTCAAAAAAAATTCAAATATTGTCAAAACCTGATTTAAGCAGCCACTTGTCATAAAACAACCAGTTCTCCTAGGTCCAGGAAAGTGTTATGTCATAATAAATCTTGCTGTGTGAAGTAGCCTGGTGGTGTAAGCAGCTATGCTAATATTAAAATGTTGTTCATTTTATCAAGATGTGTTTCAGTTATTAAGTGCCTTTGTTGTTTACTGGCTCAAGATACTGGTTAACTGTCATGAGTTGTGCCAATTATCACTGTTCACTTGTTGTATTCTGCATCCCATGTGTGACCAGTGTAGATCCAGATCAGCCTGCACATCTGTGCAATCTTCACTGATTTCAGAATTCATAAAAAGTTAATAGTTCTCCTGGACCTATAAAAGTACTACTGGTTAAAAAGAAGATGGCAAAAGTTAACTTGTTAGGATTGCGTCTTTTGACTCTTGCATCAGCTTCTGCCGACTTCTGACTTCAGGGTCTGCAATTCCAGGTATCAACAACACAATAGAATATTTATCATTGTATTGGAGAACATACCTGGTGATACATGCAGGACAGACTGCAGTCATGTTAATTGTTCTTCTTCTTACATGGCTGAATTGATGTAATATTGTATAACATTTGTGGTCACAAAAACAGCACTTTCATTCTCATACCACCAAATTCAGCTGCATTTGTTAGCTAAGAAGTTATTTTTGACATTTAAACTTCTTTAAATGGGCTGTGATTAATGGAATTCTTAATTTAAGATAAATTAAGATCTTGTTTCGAAAAGAAACCTGGGTTCAGGTCACGCTGGTGTAATTGTGCAACATAAGCTAACATTCTTTTAATTAGCTTGACCCAGTATGCAATAAAATATACAAAGAAGTCTGTGCATAAAAATGTAATCTTAAACAAAATCTTCCTACACTAAACAAAACTTGTTTTTTCTCAAACTATAAGTTTGCATTAACTTTAAAGAAACTTTAAAGAATTTATATTAAACTTCATAAAAAACCAGGCGCATTGTGTGTTTAACGTTAGGCAGTTGGAACATTATAATTTGGGCTGAATAAGACTTTGAACTTTCTTAAACTTATTTAGATGGAATTATTCTGCCCTTACATGTAAATAAATGCTGTTGGAAAGTGGAATGCACAAAACAAAAAGGCCTATGGGTATAAAATCTTGAATATTGATGTCAGGTTTTCCTATTCTTCAGCCTTTAAACTTTACATTTCAAACATTTTAGGTTAATATATAGTGCCAGATATAAATAATAAATCTTTGAATTCACCCAGGTTAGGCAGTTTTAAGAATATAATGGCTGTTTCATACAATGTTTTATTAAAATGAATAGTGTTGGACTGCCCGTCCTTGGAATTTTTACCAGCAATAATATCCAGTACGGTCAGCTTTTAGTATAATTATATATCTGAGGAGTTTACAGTATGTCAACTTTGATAATGGCAGTTTTAAGCCTATTTTCCAACAACTGTAAATCTGTGGGTTTGTGCATCTTTGTCCTAAAACATGTTTAAGTGAAATATTGTTGGCTTGCTCTTCCAAGAATCAATTCACCACCACTTCATGTTCTACAACTTGTTAAAAGCTATTGTTGGTATATAAACCCCTTTTATGAGGGTATCACAACTCCTAATTAATAACATTTGCAAGCAGATACAGTCATAATGGGTCTTTTACTCCCAGTGTCCATTAGAAGGCGCTCATAAACCTTACAAGAAACTCTAGACTCACTTATTTCTGGTCTAGACATTGAGCCTGTTCAAAGTGTTATAAAAGAAATAGAAACATCAATAATTCAATTGTTTTAAGACATTTATAGATTTCAGCAATTTGTGGCAATTGTTTTTTATATTTTCACGGCAATGTAAGCTTCCACACTGCTGTATTTGCTTGAACTTTTAAAGAAAAGTAAATCTTTAAAAAACCTTGTACTCGAACACAGGTAAGTCGCAGGAAAATATTTCACACGTTGGATAATCCTTGAGTAAATGGGCTCATCTTTTCCAATTCTTAAACATAATTATTGTTTGCACTTATTTCAAAATTCTTTTGTTATGGAAAGCATAACGAATAATTATAATATGCATAGGATGTGCTATGATTTTTATGCCCCCACAAAGTGGGAGGCATATAGAGTTGCACTCATCCGTCCGTACGTCCCCAAATCTTGTGGCATCAACTCGTCCTAAACTATAAGGCAGATTTCTTTCAAACTTGCACAGATGATCAAGCAGGATGTGTAGATGATCGTAAAGAAAGGATTTTTCCTGCGACCATTTTTACCAGAGTTATGGCCCTTTGTAAATTTCAGTTATAAAATCTTGTGGCGTCAACTCCTCCTAAACTACAAGGCAGATTTCTTGCAAACTTGCACAGATGATGAAGCAGGATGTGTAGATAATCGTGAAGAAAGGATTTCTTCCTGCGACCATTTTTACCAGAGTTATGGCCCTTTGTTATATTCATTAATTAAATCTTGTGGCGTCAACTCCTCCAAAACTATAAGGCAGATTTCTTGCAAGAATTATGGCCCTTTGTTAATTTCAGTAATTAAATCTTGTGGCATCAACTCCTCCTAAACTACAGGGCAGATTCCTTGCAAACTTGCACAGATGATGAAGCAGGATGTGTAGATGATCGTAAAGAAAGGATTTTTTCCTCGACCATTTTTACCAGAGTTATGGCCCTTTGTTAATTTCAGCAATTAAATCTTGTGGCATCAACTCCTCCTAAACTACAGGGCAGATTCCTTGCAAACATGCACAGATGATGAGGCAGGATGTGTAGATGATCGTGAAGAAAGGATTTTTTCCTGCGACTATTTTTACCAGAGTTATGGCCCTTTGTTTTTTTCAGTAATAATATCTTGTGGCATCAACTCCTCATTTACTTTTGGACAGATTTCTTTCTAACTTGCACACATGATCAAGATGGCTAGGTAGATGATCATAAAAAAAAGATTTTTTTCTGCTGCCATTTTTACCACAGTTATGGCCCTTTGTTTATTTCACTTACAAAATTTTGTGGCATCAACTTCACATTTTCTAATTGGCTGATTTCTTTCAAACTTGCACAGATGATTAGACATGATGTGAAGATTGTTGTAAAGGACATTGTCTTGCAACAATTTTCACCACAGTAATGGCCTTTTGTTTATGTTAGTTATTAAATTTTGTGGCACTTACTCCTCATTTACTAATCATGATCACCACATGTTGTTAATACCTGGTACAAAATTTTGTAACAAATGTTATTGCAGCAGTGGGGGCATCAGTGTCCTGTGGACACAGTCTAGTTTTTTTTTGTTGTACGATATGGTAAATAGTTTCCATTTAAAGGTGATAGTAACTGATAACTTGTATACATGTACATGTATACAAGTTTTTAATTTATTTTACTAAATTTGTATGGTAATGACAATGATAATTTTGATAAATAAGTTCACACTGGAGAATGTTACTTCATGCTTCACTTTCTACAGAGAACGCAGAATTCAAGTCTGATTTATGACTGAACTTGATACCAGAAATAAAATCACCCATGAATATTAACAATACTTCAGAATCCGAAGGCCGCAAAAATAACAACTTCTACGGTATATTATAGGCATTTATAATATCAATGTGAAAAGAAGTGTTTCAATAAATATGTATGTTAATCAGTTTTAAATTATTATACTCCTATGTATCATTTGCATAACAAATTATTTCCTTTATATTTGATTATAAAGAATCTCTTATATTCTCATAGCACTTGTCAAATATTGAACAGCAGACTCGGTTTGATTGAGTCCATTCATGAGTGCAGCTTGCTGCAGACATCTTCAAGCTTCCATGTGATCCTGTTATTGAGCCAAACCGTATTTGCCTTTAACTACAAGAGAGAACAGTAATAATGTCACCATTGAATTAAATTATTGTGCATCTTTAAGCTGCAGTCACACAGCACTTGATGACATGGACTGAGGGAACTTGATACACTGAAAACACCAAGTACACTCACAAATCTATCACTGAATACACACAGAATGTCACCAAAATCACACGCAGGTTCACCTAATACACACTCAGATATCAACATACGGACATGGAGATATCACCAAAACCACCAAATGCACACAGAGATATCACCAAATGCACCCATATGTATCACCAATTACACATAGAAAATGACCCAAAATACACATATACCAACTTTACACATACAGGTACCACTTATTACACACTCAGATATTACACACGCAGAGGCTGACCTTAAATACACACATATCACCTGTTAAACACTCAAATGTCACCAAATGCACATGTAGATATCACATAATACATATATCATAGACATCACCAAATATACCAACTTACACATGTATTGATATCATCAAATGCACACAAAGATATCACTTAATGCACACACTGATATTACCAAATGTACATAACGATATCACCGAATTATCAAACAGATATTACCAAATATACACATAGATGTCACTGAAATAACACATAGATATCACTAAATAGACACAGATATCACCAAATAGACACAGATATCACCAAATGGACACACATTTCACCAAATAAACTGGCAAGATATCGCCAAATACGCAAACAGATTTTGAAAATGTTCTTATTTCTGCACTGATAAACTTTTTTCATCTTGTCATCATGGCTTATGTAATTTCATAAATAACTTATGATACTTTTAGTACTTTTAGATTTTGACATACCAAGTTATTTCTTTTGTTATGTTTTTAAGAATAATTTAGTCTTTTAATTATATTTGCATAGTAATTTAAAAAGCAGTTTATTATAATCATCTGCCAAATATTACCATTAGTTATAAATGCACTTTTTAATTTACTTGTGTCACTTTGGGAAGTTGTTGGCATAAAAGCTATTTTTTATTCAACATCTTGCATAAAAATTCTCTTTGGAAGGGTTGATTTATTTATTTTTCGGTTAATATCCCATTAAAAAGTGCTTAATTATGTTGAACTCAATTTTCATATGATATTGTAATGGCCAGAAAGGATTCCGTTAATAGAAAAAAGATGAATGAATGCAGGCGGCATTTTGCAAGAAGCATGCCAGAAATGTTTGCATTATCCTTACCCGTCCAGCTCTCATGAGTTGACTGCCCAGTGCAGTAATTTTTCGAAGATCGCCACACTTGTCCTTTGTTGTCCTGTCAGTTTCATTCAGACTTGGACAATGGAAACGAACAGCACATTGTCAGCTGATCAGATCTGTTGTCACCAGCCCCGTGCAGGTATTTAGATTACAATCATTGGACTAATTTTAACTCCCGGCAACACATCTAAAATAACAAAGCAAGTATCAATTTCTGGCCAAACAAATTATTAAGCCTGAGATTTGTTAGTTTTCATAAAAAGGGATTCCTCATGGTCCAATGGCTGGTCAGTTTAATTCTAACGTACAGCTTGATCGCACTAGCTACAATCATTGTTGCTTGTTTTCAAACACTAATTTTGATTTAACTGGAGAAAATAAATCAATGGCTTATTATTTTTATTTGAAAAAAATGTAAGTGACAAAATATGACTGTTGATTTGTTGATCAAGAATAATAGCGTAGAAAAGTTTTAGTTAATTAAGAATAAGAAGGTAACTTTCAAATAAACTGAGATTAAACATAGAGCAGATCATGATGAAACTTGTAAAAACAATAGACATGGTAAGACCATACTTTCCCCTTAATCAAACAAAGTTTATTTCAGGTATGACCTGCTTCAGTGTTTGCGGAGTTTAAGACTGAATGTTAAGTTTTATTTAATATACATACATCAACATTTTGTCAAATATTTGCAAATTATGAAACTTGCATCAAGCCTGATCCAGTTTGTCCTTGTAGCTAAGGTCAAAATAATAAAATGTAAATAAATCAATAAATGCTTTGATGAATGGCTGCCTAGGTCATAGAGAATATACAGTCTACAAAACCTGTGAAAAGTTTTGTTTGTCTGACAAATTAATTTATTCTATACATATAATACCCAAGAGTTTAGTTTTAATCAAATGTAAGGACTATTTCGACTTCGCTTAACAATATTGAAATACCACAAATAGGTACCAAGTTGAATACAAAAATTTAAGTGTTATGAAATTTCCATGGAATGTATTTTTGAATATTTAAGACCAAGGAACTTTTCACATTATTATTCATTTAAGTTTTAGGAGTGAAATGATGTAAAAAGGCCACCCCACAAACCGTAGGTGTCATAAAGAGATGCTTTGCATTTGTGTAAAACATATAGAGTTCATACTCTTTAAAGTTTTTATTTGATTAAGCAATCAGAATAATAATTGAAACACAGACCTCCTGCAAGTTAAACAGCACTAGACTGTTGTATGGTGCATTAGGTTTCGCTTGAACAGGGTACAACATACTGTTTGGTACATTAAGTCAAACTCCCACTGACTAGTGATATGTGGTTCATCATGTGATAAAATGGAGAAAATCAAAGTGGTGACTGCATGACTGGTGACTGCAACAGAACTTGTATGTATAGTCATTTAACCAGGATGGTCTACAACATAATGTTATGTACAGCCAGTAAACTGAGGTGGTTCATATGAAGGTTACCAGTGTTGCTGTAAGATCATAACATTAAATTACTTCTTCATGAACGTATAAACTCTATTTATTAATGAAGTAAATGGTCATATACATTAGGGTTGTTGGGTTCACACCAAAATATAAAGTGCATTAAAATTAACCGGAGCTTCAATAGGTGATTTATTTTGAACTTAAACTTGTCATATTTTATTTTGTCATTGGTCTGGTATGGAAAGGTTTAATATTTGCTTGACAAACATAGATATATTTTGAATAAAAACTCTAGCAAAATATATATTTATATATACACCCTTCCAACTCCCACAAGTAAAAAATTTGACTTGAACAACTTCACTGACATTTTCATTCTGGAAATAGCACATTTCATGTACGAATTTAAAGAAACCTCAAATGGATTTTGTTTTCTAAATGGAAAGCATATTTTTTCTTGAGGAAAGGTGTTAAAGTTGTTTAAAAGCGCGTCTGTATCATCATCAAGGGGACACACTCCATAAAACATGTGATGTTTGTTGTAAGCGTAAGATACCAGATTCAATAAGAGCTAGCCCACTATCTATGGTGTCTTGTCAATCGTATGAAGTTACACATATTTCATTGAGAGAAGTTTTTACGTGAATGGGACGGGTCTTAATATGGTTTGTTAAACTTCAGTGTTGACAAAAGAAATACTTCGATAGTTTTGTATCGGTTTATCAAACAGGTAAAACGATATTAGTTTAATCAGAGATGTAGTGAATGACGGGTGATATGGGGTCAAGCTTGCTTCTTGTGATGGATTTCTTTCTAATTGCGGCAGCTTTTCGTCATAAATGGAAATTAAACGCGTTAAGTAGATCGATACATTTTATTTAAGAGAGGGAAATTGAAATTTAAGTTGATGTTGATGTATTTATTTTGGGACTACAAATAACAAGCTATGTGCATTATGGAAGTAACAATAGCCATGCAGTAATAAAATAGCATTACTCCTACATACAATTATTTAATGCCAAAAATGGAATTTTAGTGCAAAAGGGAATTTAAAGTTTAAAAAAGGAAATATCAGAGTGCAGTTAATATAATAAAGAAGAAGTAAATCAATTATATTTAAGGTAAGGAAAGTTTTTATTTTGCATAATAAAATTTAAATGATGATTCAATGTAAAAAGAAAATATTAGACATGCTGCACATTGCGATGCTAGGACGGGGAAAATCCTGAAAATACGCACACATTATATTGTAAGTATTTTGTTGGAAAAAAAACAACAAACAACAAAAACAGATAAAACATTGTTGTTTAAAAAGATAAATGATTATTCTTTGGATATAATAAAATAGTTTATTTTTACAAGAAAGAAGCAACTTTACCTTGCATTGTAAATCAGAGATTCAATCCATGATAGTATTTAAAATGGTTATTTTTGTGTTCATTTGTACCACAAAAACATGCCTATTAACTAATTGTACTGCACTTCAATAAATCTTGGCTGTTGGGAGAGAATAACTAAATCAGCATAGCAAAAATTTTTCTACATGAAGCTCTGTATAACAATGTAAGTTATATTTTACAATTGTGTGCAGTTCATGAAGCAGTCAATTATCAAGATAATGCTCTCAAAGGCTACACAAATGTTTGAAATATTTCTATGAAAGAAAAATGTTGATTTCAGTTAAGATTTTTTTCTGGATGGAACTGGAATAAACACTACTATGTACACTAATAAGAAATAAACATTTTGCTGGAATAAACACTGGGAAAATCCAGTCAGTCAACATTGACTATATTGACTGACAGATCACTTAAAAACATAACTCGGGTTGTGGAAAGTTTGGTCTGGGTGGAATTAAGATGGCAGGGATTAGTCTCTCTTCGAAAACGTTCAGTAATGGTGACTGTGCAACCTGATGATGGTCTACAGTCAGCTGATTTCTACAAAACACTTAAAAATCTAAAAAGTTGAACCAATTCTAATAAATAGATCTCTCACAAAAATGCTAAAATCTGGTTTGTCTGCAACATTGCTGAGCTATGCATCAGTGTGGATAAAATTCAACAATTTTAACATTTTATCTGCTTTAACTAGCAGGTATCAAACGTTGTGACAAAACATTGAGAAAATAAGCTAATTTATGAGCACGTGCGTGAATGTGATCCTGGAAGCATGACAACCCTCGCATTTCAAAGTGGGCCTGTCTGTCAAACACCACTGCGAATATTATTGAATTTTCTTTAAATTACAGGGTTCTCGTCTCGGACAGTTATAATTATAGTGCAAAACTTAGTTCAAATGAAGAAGTTTGCATAATATCGAGTTCTTGTGCCGAAATTTAATGATCCTTTAAACATCTTAAAGATTTAAAAATGCAAAATTGTTATATATGATTGCATTCTAACCATTATGCTAAGTGTTTCTTCATAAGGTTGCAGACTCTTAAAATGAGGTAAAAGGCAACAATGTTCATTAATAGAATTAATTTGAAATAACATTTTATTAACAGAAATTGCAAGAGACAATTACTTAAAACGACTTTTTCAATTTATCATCATGATAAATTGAAATTTGCAGTTACCAGTTAAATATTAAATTTTTACTTGCATTAAAAGTTTTACTTTATGGGATATGGCTGTTATCACATGAAAAAACAGTGTAGATCCAGATCAGCCAGCACATTCATGCTGTCTGATCAGGATCTGCACGGTTTGCTTTAGATTCGTTAGGTTATTTTTGACAAAAATGTGACCGTTCCAGATCCTGATCAGACAGCATGGATGTTCCAGATGATCTGGATCTACACTGGTCGCAGACATGTTAAAATGCGTTTATTTGGAGTATGGTTAAAATTTGAGCTGGTTTTTTTCTAGTTTTTTTTAATTTAAAAGTCTTACAAAATATTATGAACTTCTGTGCTGCGACTGTGATAAGTGTATGAATGTTATGCAATTCCAACAAGTGGCACATTTATTATTAATATTTCCTCTCTAGATTTTCTCTCAGTTTCTGTGATTTATTTCAAATTTGGCATTTTCAGCTAAGTTTTAAAACCAATAACCTAGTTTTACTGATACTCTGTTACCGGCTATTGTATAGACATTTGTATCATGCAGCACTGTATTGATATTTAAAAGTGGTTATTCTATAGTTGCAAAGAAGGTTATAGAGTTAGGCTGTAATCCAGAGGACCAAATTGCTCAATAACATGCGCGAGAACTTCAGTTGGCATGCAGGGTGTTATTAGGAGCTTCTGAAATGCTCATTGGATGAAGTTAAACCTGTTGTACCATTCACAGAATACTTCAAACCTGATTTAACCATGCTTTTGGTTGCCTAGTTAATCATTCCTGATGAAGAACTTGTTTTTGCATGATCAAGACAAACCTTCAGAGAATGGCTTATGGCTTTTATCAAGATTTTATGAAGTTTTTGACTCTATAGGAGTATGTTTTACTTTAGATTCTATTATGAAATTAATATAAAACAAAATTAGCCTCTGACCTAGTGACCAGATTTTCAACCATGTGACCTATTTGGGTTTTTTTTGCCTAAAGAAGTGCTACAATGACTAATATACTAACCTTGTGCATGCAACTGAAACTTCAAACTGGTAGTCGAAAAAAAAAAAGAGAAAAATAATAATTATAATCATGGCAACGTTATTATTTTTATGAGACTTCAAAAATTGCTAATGAGAGTATAAGATTATAAGATTGTAGTTTATGACATGTTTTTAATTGGAAGATGATATCTCCATTATGATTCATTTCACAGAGGGACTTGAAATTTTAGAGAGAAGAAATCAGTATTACAGATTTTATCTCCTTACATAGCAGGTGTGGTTCTTGCTGTGACATTTACTGGAGGAATTATGGTTCATTATGTTTAATGTAATAAACTATAACTAGACAATTATTATAAATATGTATATCTATTCTGACCACAGAGAGTTAAGATGGTTCTAAGTAGCTAAAATATGAGTTTTATAAAAATACACCTTTTTATTCAGTATTTTTAGACTAGTCTATTATGTATTTTTGTAGTGATTAAAAAAAATGTTATTCTACGCAAAATGTTTTTGTTACTGCAAGGCTATAAAAGACTTTTTTCAACATCTCTTCTGCAGAAGGCAGAAATGAACAATTTGCTCTCTGTTCTTTACTGATCGATTTGAAGACAGCTGGGCACCAGACATCTATATATAGATGTATCGCTATACATATATATTAGATAACATAATGGTAATGGATCGTTTTTATCACCTAAAACAGATATCAAAAGCGAAAATTTAATGTGTTTCTTAAAATGTTTCTACATTCTACATATTTTGGCAGGTAACTCTCACAGTGTTCTCCCCTTATGTTTGTGCACAAGTTTCTAAACTTGGAGAAATGATGCATAACACAGGGAGGACTGCCATTGCAAAAGATGACAGCAAACAGATTTTATGCCCTGCAGTGTGCACTGATGAAGTAAAAGCAGTGATATATCCTTGGGTAGATTATTTTTTAACAGAGTTCCTTTAAAATTAAAACTATGTATGTATTTGTTCATTTCTGACGCATCGTTTAGGCCTAAAAGTGGGAAAAGAGTTTTCCTTTATTGGAATTCTACTTCAAGAAAATAAAATAGGTGTCCCAGCTCTGATCACAGATGTGCCAGCTGATCTGGATCCACACTGTTTGTTCATGTGATAAAAGCCATATCCCATGGAGTAAACGGTTAAATGCACATATCTGGTGTGTGAAGTAATTCTGTAGATGATTTTGAGCCAGACTGAATTGATCCAGTAATCAAGTTTTATGTTGGCAGCACGAGCTTTGCTTCTGCTCCTTATTGATACAGATTGATTGACATGCTGCAGTGCCAACATATTATTTCCCAGTTGTACATAATCTCATCTGCTGTTCAATTAAAATTAGTTTTAGTCAGCTCTTTGAAATAATAATAATAATAATAATAATAATAATATAATAATAATAATAAGATGATGATGATGATGATGATGATGATGATGATGATGATGATGATGATGTTTCATCTCACTGATCATCATCATTATCATAATCATCATCATCATCATTGTCATCATCATCAACAACATTTCTACAACCAAGTTTTTTAAGAGATCTCCACTGATAGCTTAGAGCAAGTACTAATTGACAACACCTTTCAGGCTTCTTAATGGACATACTGTTTGCAATGGTTTGATATAGAATTCTGGATTACAATGCATTATATATTAGCCTTTGTTTAGATGCCTAGCATCCAGTTTACCTTTAAGGGAGCTTACAATATGTCATGACATTTTAACTGTATTAATAAAAATAAAATATAACAGCCTGCTAATATATTTATTCATTTATAGCATAATTAATGTGTTTATATGTGGCTTCTGCATAAAACCTTCAACATATTGCAAGCAGTTTCCTTCTGGTGCAATCAGCTTTATAATGGTTCATAAATGTCAACATTTTAGTCACCTAACAATTCTGTACTGAAAAAATAATGAAATCTTACAATATGTTTATTAGAAATTACCTAAATTTATTACTTTTTAAACCATTTAGCATGCTTGAGATTGTATTTTAATTGAAAATATACCGATTTGAACTTTTTCGAGTTGCTAATTGCCTTTTACACTGATGTAAATGGTTACACTAAAATTTCTATGATTTTTCGGCTTGATGTAATAATTATTGAGGTAAATGACCCATAAGACTAAGTAAATACACTAAATACTAGATACCTAGTGGATGAAATAAACATTTAATAGAAGGGTATTCATGGTCATGTGGTGTATGTTACAAATAATCCCACAAACCTCCGTAAATAAAGACCTCCGTAAATAAAGACCACCTTCGTAAATAAAGACCTCCTCTGTAAATAAAGACCTCCTCCGTAACTAAAGACCACCTTTGTAAATGAAGACCTCCGTAAATAAAGACTTCCTCCGTAAATAAAGACCTCCTCCTTAAATAAAGACCACCTTTGTAAATAAAGACCTCCTCCGTAAATAAAAACCTCCTCTGTAAATAAAGACTTCCTCCGTAAATAAAGACCTCCTCCGTAACTAAAGACCACCTTTGTAAGTAAAGACCTCCGTAAATAAAGACGTCCTCCGTAAATAAAGGCCTCCTTTGTAAATAAAGACCACCTTTGTAAATAAAGACCTCCTCTGTAAATAAAGACCTCCTCCGTAAATAAAGACCTCCTCCGTAAATAAAGACCACCTTTGTAAAAAAAGGCCTCCTACACTATTGTTTTTTAGATTTTTGCTTTTTTCACCTTAAAATAAAGACCTTCCCATTAATAGGACCTCTTTTGCCCAGCCCCAATATTGGTCTTTATGGTGGGGTTTTACTGTAACATGTCTTTAGATATTAAGCCTTTAATCCATGGAATATGGGTGATATCCTGTGGGCCGACAGAGTAATCTGTTCGTCCACTCGGTCCGGTCAGGATATCCTGTGGGCCGACAGAGTAATCTGTGCGTCCACTCGGTCCAATCAGGATATCCTGTGGGCCGACAGAGTAATCTGTGCGTCCACTCGGTCCGATCAGGATCAACACTGTTCGATTTAAATGAATCTAAAAGTGAACAGTGTAGATCAAGATCAGATGTCATGGATTTGCTGGCTGATCTGGAGCTACACTATTTGGCAGTGGGATAAAAGTTGTTTCTGTGGAGTAAAACCATACAGGCCAACCTTTTCATTCAAGTTGCCATGAAAATGTTGAAGGTGAAAATTTTGCCATTAAGTTTGATAGCTATTAATGCTGCATTCCACCAGTGTAGATCTATTTATCATCTGTCTTATTAAGCTATAGTGTGGGCAATGTTGTAAACTTTATTACATTGAAATGTCCAGTAACATATACAGCTCCAGCAGGATGGGTCTTTGAAGACCTGTTGCAAGGTGATAGCCAGCAGGATGGGTCTCTGAATACCTGTTGCCAGGTGATAGCCAGCAGGATGGGTCTCTGAATACCTGTTGCCAGGTGATGGGATGTTAGGTACCTGTCTCTTCACTGTGATTTCATGGATGTCGTAAAACTTTCCATTAAAAGATTATTAGATGGTAAAAATTTAATTTCAGATCAACAAATTCTGGGCATGTGATAGATATACAGTTGTAATGCGTTGAACTGGTCTGTCACATGCACAATAAATTAATCAATTGCTCATTCTTATCAAATATCATTTTGAATGAAATATCTAAATAGTCCACCAGTGGTACAGATTTTCCTCCAAAACAATTTCCAGCATATTTCAAATATAAATTGTTCAGATAGTGTTACTCATATTATTTTTGGCCAATTATTGATGAAACAGTAGTGATTGTATTCTAGAATTTAATCATAAATCAAACTTTGTTGGACATTTAGCAATGATATGACAGCTTGGTGATAAGTGTATCAGCTGATGCCATATAGGTCACTGACAACAGATGCTATTAAAATGGCCATAAATCATGTAGAATAATTTGTAAAATCTACCAACAAGGTCAACATGTACTGCAATAACTGGCTACATCTATAATGAGGATTTTTGTAAATGGACAAAATTATTATTTATTTTTACTTTAAACCATTAAAGTTTTGTAAAATTTATCTTTTGGAAAAAAGCAGTTTCATGTTATAAAGTTGAATAAACTTGAGTGGTTGAATAATGGATTAACCTTCAGGTAAATATGAGAGTTGTTTTCCTTTTTAACTAAATGAAATCTTAAACAGTGGAATTAATTTGAAATTGAAATAACTTATACCCATTGATGGATGTAAATGACATGGTAATAAATGAATGAAGTATCATCTATGTTTGATTTGTGTCAACATAGCCCCCAATAACCATAACCACAACTGGATTTAAATAATTAATGAAAAGCAAACTTTTACAGCCTGGTATTTATTGTTATTGTCCCAGGTTTTATAGTGATTCTAGTCATGTAACATTCATAAAATACAGAGACTTGGATATATGGCAGTAATGGTTACCACTATAAATTGCTGTTTGCTGACATTAGATCCAGAATGTTTTGTTCCCTTGATAGAAGACCCGGAAAATTTGTTGTCACCATTATATTATATGATATTTCCTTTTTTATTGGAACTATGTATGACCACAGTGTTCTGCACCAATTTGATCAACAGAAGTGTTTTATAAACTATTTCGGTTAATAATGAGTTAGCGTGATTGACCATGTTGTATTGAATAAAATTACAGTACATGATCTACCTGTAAACATCACCATGGTGCTAAAACCATTGGACCATTTTACAAAGCCTGTTTGTCTATGGTCCTAGGACCATGAACTTGCATGGTGGTTTAGGCTTACTGACCATCATTTTTGTCTGTTAACTGTTTTCAGTGAAATAGAAGGTGAAGAAATGGTAAAGCCTTGACAAGGATTCGAACCAAGCATTGGTGTTGTTTAGGTTTTGACCTGATATTATATAAATATCACATCCCATTGGGGGAAACAGTACGAAATGTTAACCCGAGAGAAGTAATGTCAACCGAGGCGTTAGCCGAGGTTGATATTACCTTCTCAAGGGTTAACATTTCGTACTGTTTCCCCCAATGGGATGTGATATTTATTTTATTACACCGAACATTTTTTTTTTTTTAGAGATCTTGACTATGACCAAATTTTGTTTGGGAACAAAATCAAGCGCCGGAAGTCCAAAATCAATAATGCTCAATAAGCGGCTACAAATAATGATCAAAATGCGTTTATCTCCCTTGGTCAGTTACGCATGCATAGAAGTTAATTTGTAATCGGATTTCCAAGATATTTATTTTTAGATCCACGCGAGGGTGACATGATGCTGTCGCATATGTGACAGTATATAAATATCACATCCCATTGGGGAAAACAGAACAAAATGTTAACCCGAGAGAAGTAATGTCAACCGAGGCGTTAGCCGAGGTTGACATTACCTTCTCAAGGGTTAACATTTCGTACTGTTTCCCCTTAATGGGATGTGATATTTATTTTATTACACCGAACATTTTTTTTTTATGAGATCTTGACTATGACCAAATTTCGTTTGGGAACAAAATCAAGCGCCGGAAGTCCAAAATCAATAATGCTCAATAAGCAGCTACAAATAATGATCAAAATGCGTTTATCTCCCTTGGTCAGTTACGCATGCGTAGAAGTTAATTTGTAATCGGATTCAAGATATTTATTTTTAGATCCACGCGAGGGTGACATGATGCTGTCGCATATGTGACAGTAGCGATTATCTCCCTGTGACGTCACATTACGCTATATAGTAAACTAATCACGTGAGGTGTAATAATAGCGATTATCTCCCTGTGACGTCACATTACGCTATATAGTAAACTAATCACGTGAGGTGTAATAAAATTATGTATACTACCTGTACATTTCACGATTTGGTGAAGAGGGCTGTCACACTGCAATGTATTGACTGCTTCAAATACTACACAGTCAAGTTCAATGAATGTAGCCATGTAGCAATGATCTTTTCATTATTCTTTGTGAGCAAAATGTGTTTTTACCATATCAGTTTAAAAAAAGTCATTTGTTATGATGGTGAATTTAATTTTCAATTTAGATTTACAAAATGTAAACTAAAATTTTCATTTAATTTTCAAAGAAATGTACAATAAATTTCAGGACCATTACAACATCAGAACACATTAGTCAGACAATGCATGTTAAACACAATGGCCTCACATATTTTATAATCATTAACACATTTCCTTAGGAAACACATAATTTAAGTCATCAAATTAAGACATTTAAAGACATTAATGTTTTTTTTGTTCTGTCAGTTGTCATTTTGTATATAAACATTATGATTATTCAAACTTCATAAACTAGCTGTCATGTTTAAATTTATGATTTATTGCACAAGTTTAGCTTGGGCTTTAATGTGTGTGAAATGCTTACTTTAACAACATGTAATTATGTTTATAGAATTATAATATGAATATCCGTTTGTCAGCATAATCTATAAGTGAATGCAAGTCAGGCTTTTCCTTAAAATATTATTATGATTTAAAAAAGATGTTTTTAGTTGAAGAAGTTTTTAAGTTCGCACGATTCGGGGGAATTGCGTTGAGTAGAGCGAAGACAAGTTGCAGTGACACTTCCAAAATATTTATTGTTGGTTAAGTCCACATAATATAAGTTCCAAATAATATAACATTGGGTAATTCCACAAATATCAATAATTTAACATAGTTTCTTGCAGATGGTAAATTTCCAATCTGCCTAAAAGCAGAATGGTTACAGTTTTTATACTAAAATATTTAGTTGACACTTTTTGAGATTTATCTCAAACAATTGATATCCTGAGAGATCAGGAAAATAAGACTTCGTCTATCAATAAAACAATAGGTGCTAAAACCACAAAATTGTTAGCAGTTGACACTTCTTTGCATTTCAAAGAAAATATAATAAGTTTAAATCAGATAATCAAATTATCAATCTTCACCTATGGCTTCAGGTGACATAAGCTTCTAGTTCAGGAAATTGGTTATTTTATCAAGATAAAAATTAAATAATTTTTATAAAGAAAATATTCAAAATTTGTGATCATAATAGTTCCTCCCATGCTTTTCTAACTTTGGACCCCAAAGTTGAATGATAAATAAATATTTGAGCACATCATTTTCAGTTTTGAACCCTGAAATAAAATACGCAATTAACAAAATTAATATAATAATATTTAAAATACTATATCACAATAATCTGTTCATACATTTGTACAAAAATATGGATCCTTTATACAATATTTACACATGTCGACATGATAAGAAAGGAGGTTTACAGTTAGGACCATCAGTTAGTGATAGAACAGTAACTCTGACATGAATCAATCACTGGCGATATATTATCCATAACTGTGGAAAGAAGAAGTGTTATTTACAAAGATCTTGCAAGAATGACTTAATTTTGGCATAGTTACATGTACTTTTGCAACTGCCTTGATTTAAAACGGGTAAGTCCTTGTGGACAACCCAAGGTAAGACCTTATGGTCACTTTCACTATAAACTATACCGATGTCCTTAGACATATAATGGTACAGTATGTTGTTTACCGATGTCCTTAGACATATAATGGTAATACAAACATGTATTCTTATAGTAAAACAATTTGATTTACAACTTATGTTCCACTATTTATAAATTTTGGTAGGTCCATTTGGATATTCTACCTAATATGTTTTTTGTGACAGTTAACTGTAATAATGTTTACCTTAAATGCTCTCAAAATGTGATTTTCATTAAGAGTTAAAGCCGATTAAGGTTATTAACATAAACAATTAAACAATCACTTTCTGATGTCTTCTGACATTTTAACTTTGAGTATTAGGTTACCTTAGGTAAAACCTATTAAACAATTTCATTTCCTGAAAAGCAAATATTAAAATTTTAATTATTAAATTTAAATTTCTAAATCCATTTGGGTTTTCCAAATATTTCATAATTTCACTTTTCTAATCATTTGCACATTTCAAAGTACTATCTGAAACTAATAATTTTACTTTTTGATTGGATGTTTTGTTTTTGCCTGCAACTGTCTGCTACGGTAAAGATGCATTTTCTTTGTGTCGAGAGTACGCACACTGTCTTGATGTAATGTCATGTAGAACTTAAGCGGCACTGCAATATTAATTATTGCTGCGTATTTGATCACAAGTTCTTCCAATAACTCCCTTGGCCACTTTTGGATATTAGCTTCTATGTCTTTAATTGGATAGTCTTCTGTTGGTTCTCGTTTATGAATGGCTAATTCCACTTTTAAGTTGTTGTTTCTTGCTTCAACAAGCATCAGCATGTTCAGTTTATGATCAATTGCCTTAATATTCTGCTCATAATTGAGGTTTTTCTCTTCAAGGAGAGCAATGTAATCATCTTTCTTCTTAATTTCCTCTTGAAGGTCAAGACGATTATGGAGACTGCTTAATTCTGCTACATTTGGTTGTGTAGATTTCTTTGATTTCAAAGTTTTTGCATATTTGTAGAACTCATGTCTTGGAATCAAGTCTTGAATGTCTTCATTGGAAAGTTCATAAAATGGCAATGATAAACAGAGCTTTTTACCTTCAATGAATTTGTGTCTTCTGTCAAAATCACGTTGACGTTGTTTAACACTCTTGTACCTTTTCTGTTGGTTTCCTGTTTCTTGAACCTGGAATTTTGTTTGTCGATCCTGACGATTTTCAATAAGGCTTCTCTGATATCCTATAAAGTTGTAGTTTGGTTGTCTTTCATGTTGACCAAACTTGTTTAGGTTCCAATGGTGTTGATATCCATGATTCCTTTGTTTGGCTGGGTGCTGGAAGTTCCATGCTTCGAAGTTCATTTTGCTTCGATTATAATTCTGCATTGCTGGATATGAGAGCATCCAGGAAAGTTACAGCAGCTGAAAAGTGCTGTATCTCGGTTTCTCCACCAAATTATTATGATTTAAAAAAGATGTTTTTAGTTGAAGAAGTTTTTAAGTTCGCACGATTCGGGGGAATTGCGTTGAGTAGAGCGAAGACAAGTTGCAGTGACACTTCCAAAATATTTATTGTTGGTTAAGTCCACATAATATAAGTTCCAAATAATATAACATTGGGTAATTCCACAAATATCAATAATTTAACATAGTTTCTTGCAGATGGTAAATTTCCAATCTGCCTAAAAGCAGAATGGTTACAGTTTTTATACTAAAATATTTAGTTGACACTTTTTGAGATTTATCTCAAACAATTGATATCCTGAGAGATCAGGAAAATAAGACTTCGTCTATCAATAAAACAATAGGTGCTAAAACCACAAAATTGTTAGCAGTTGACACTTCTTTGCATTTCAAAGAAAATATAATAAGTTTAAATCAGATAATCAAATTTTCAATCTTCACCTATGGCTTCAGGTGACATAAGCTTCTAGTTCAGGAAATTGGTTATTTTATCAAGATAAAAATTAAATAATTTTTATAAAGAAAATATTCAAAATTTGTGATCATAATAATATGTATGTCATATTCATTGTTAACAGGTAACTAGCAATTTATGTCAGCTACTGTAGCAAGGGGATAGTTTATGCCTTGGTGAGAGAAGCTACAACATGTCATATGCCCTCCTATTGTGTAAGGAGTAGTAAACAATAAAATCAGCTTAAAATAAATATGCACAACACTATTTTCCAAATTAAAAGATTATATCTAGTTAAACAAATCTATCTTACATGTAATATTGGCATTATAGAGTATAGAATATGGTTAGTATATATTTTATGTACAGATTCCAGTGAGTAAACTGTAAATTTCTAAAACTAGTGTATTTTCAAGTGCACCACATTTGTGTGTATTGCATTTTATAACTCAATAATGACATATTGATGACCAAAAATCAGACCTATCTGTCACCAGTTACCTCCCCTGAGACACCATAGGCAGTCCTGTCAGTAGCTGTTTATTGAATGGTTTATGAGCACTAAAGGGCCATAAACCATGTATTACACCTGTTCAGAGACTAATTATATGTGTCACTGTTATTACAAAGCCAGGTCAATGTCCACCATCATGTCTGCACTAACAATGTTTGTTTTTTAATTTGGGATGTAAAATAATGTAGATATGTTATGCTGGGAAGTCAATGGAGTTTTGTTTTTTATTTATATCATTATACAGTGTTATGCTCAGTTTGTGTGTTAGTGGATTAAGAAAAGTGGGATATGATTCGATTTGGGATGATTATTCTTTCTATTTAGTGTGTGGAACTATAATGAATAAAAAGTGTTTACCAATATTTGATTGACTCTTAAAGAGGAGTACCCTAAATTTAAGTAATATTTATATACCCTAATAATAAACATCTGTGGTATTTTTCAGGTATAAAAATGTATACATGAAATAAATATCACATGTTATTTTAATACAATGAATATCAATTCTACACAGGGAACATAATTTCAAACAATTTGAATATAAATGATTGAGTAAATTAGAATACAAGTGATGTCCGGTCAAAAAAATGTGGAATATGATACAGTTCTTAACTGACCAATCTTATATTGAATAAGGAAGTGGAAAAATCTTTGGATAGGTACTTATTTTTGCTATCACATTTGCTTTTTTTGACGTTTAGATAATTTCTTAAGTTATTGGGTAAGTAAGTATTCCATTTGCAGTTAATTTATATGCATGCCTCTTTTCATGCTCCATGCTATAAGCAAAAAAAAAGAAGGAATTTATGAATTAAAACATGGCAGTCTTCAATATTGCTTACAAAGGTCAGAAATATTCTCAAGACAATTTCTTTTGACATGTGTTTTTGTGTTTGCATATGACGCTGATTTCGTACAAAATATGGTAATGTTGCTAGTGTTATCAGTTGAGCTGTCAGAACGTATATCGTAACAGTTATTTTGCGGCAATTCCTACTGGAGAAAATAATTCCCTGCAGAGAGCCTGAATTAAGAATGTCTGAATTTCTGCCTGTGTCATTCAATTTAGCAATGACAAACTGAAACTTATGGGGAGCCTTTACGAGACATTTGACATAATACCTACATCAGCCCTGGCATTATTTATTTACGATTGTTAGATTCCCTGCTCAAAGTGTTCAAAATTCCATGAACATCTTTCAAAGAATTGATCAGATATTCTATGATATTCATGAAGAAAAGCTTGTAATTTGCTGAAGTCGATACAAATTGAATCAATCATTTCTTTACTTTGGCTGTAAATTTTCTATACGAACACATCTATATGAATGATCTATTTTCATTTGCCGTCTCATTTGATTTTCCTCTATGAATCTGCATTCATCAGTGACGATAAAGAAATCTTCTCCGACTTCGAGCTCTTTATTACAAGTTATATTGGAGAAAGGTTTTACTCGTATTTACAGGTTCCCATGTGGAAATTTGTGGAAAAAGAAATTAGTGGAGTTCTGAAAAAAATAATTCCAAACGATAAAAGCTGATGTATGTAGATTTCTGCATGCTCTTTTTCATCAATTATGGCAGAACTAGGCACTATAGTCATTTGTGGACATTTTCTTCTCCCTCTTAAGGGAATATCCATATAAATGAGGCATATTGGTGTAAATGTCTATAAATTTGTGCATGAAAATTGATGGAAATATGCTTCCATATCCATTAGGAGCAAATCTTGATACAAGTTTTCGGTATTTGGTGATCAATAATGGGGGAAAATAGCAGTAATTGTATGAGTGATCTGTATAGATTATATACCGCGAAAATTGCCAATAAATATTACTGTTTCTCATAACATACAAACCTATTTAAACTCGGATAAAACGTTTTCATAATATACAAGAGCTATTTAAACTGTGTTAAAATGCTGAAATTGTTCCCAACTTCATTTCAGTTACAGATAATAGACAGCATTGCATGCAAGTCTATAATTTAAAGCGAATTAGATTACAAATTTGAATGATTTAAAATTGCAGCTTACAGTAAGCAGTTTTTGGATGCAGTATCTTTTGAATGTAATGTAAATAAATTGCTTGTTGTAATGTAGGAGGAAAAATGACTGTTGGGTTAGAGCCTCAACACAGTATACCAACTATACCAACTATATACGTGTTTATGGTCTCTCGGAGGCTGGACAGTCTCAGGAATGGGTTCATTGAGATTAAAATAACTGTTCTCATTTGTGTAGGTAGATACTAACTCCTTTATTTAATAGCATGTTGTGTGTTGGCTGAACTGGATATTGATAATTTAATGTCACATCCAACAAGTAATTTTAGGGCTAAGATGTTGCAGTAACCATACTTTTCATTTTGTCATCAATAATTACAAAATGTTGAAGTGTTGTCATTTATCATTTTGAAAAGTTAAAGCTTAAGGATCAAGGTCTCGTTAGACAGTACACTGCAGACACAATGGAACATATTTCTGTAGATATTACATGGAAGACAGGACTAAACTGCTCGTATTGGACCGTGATAATGGGTATCCCACGTCAGGGAATTCTGATGACTTCCTATCAATAATGGTGATTAATTTGACATTTCCAATCAGTCCGGACTGTATTTTATCTACCGATGTTAGGATATACAAATACAGGAATATGTTGCAAATATCGCCATTATACGCTGATGTGATGTACCATGAATAATGTAAGAGAGCACTGAAGTGGCAGACACTCACTGATTAATTTCCATCATCAACACTGGTCATCATTATTGAGATGAAAAGTTGTCCATCTTGTTGAGAATCCTTCAGAAGTTAAGAAATGTATTGGAAGTTGACCAAGTGATTTCATACTTGTTACCGGACAAGGTTACTCTGACATTAAGTTTAAAGCACTAAAGCCTGTTACATGTTGGCTGTAAATGGTTGCCCCATACATTCAGTCAGTGATGTTATCAGTAACCATCATTGAATGTCATGAATTACATAGTTACATAATTATATTTGTGAAAATATTGAGCAGTGCTCAACCTGCAAGGCAAGGTGGTGTGGGCAGATATAGTCTTTCCATAAAAGCAAGCCTGATCTGATCAAGTTTGAGTTGACATTGTCTCTTCATTCACTACATCATGCCATTAAGTCTTTTATCTATATGGTACTCATTTTATTTATAAAACAGACACTCTTTACAACTTAGTGATTTTTAACAATAAATACTGAACAGCTGATCAATGTGCTTAGTTAAATGTTTGAGGTGAAAGTGATGTAGTCATGCTGTCTTTAATATATGATTTAAATTCCATGTGCAATCATGGTAGATCCAGAACACATCCATGAAGTCTGATCTGGATCTACCTTATTTGCTTCTTGGTCAGAAGTAACTGAATGTATCTGAAATAGGCTTGCATAGATCCTGATCAGAGTGCTGGGCAGCGCAGGTGTATCTGCACACGGGATAAAAACCGTATCCATGAAATCAAGGGTTAAAACAACAATAAAATAATCTGATGTCTTGTGTAACACACTCCTGATGCTGTATTACTAGCTTGGTAAAATATATCTACGGGACACACTGTTTAAGCCATTAAATTCCTGATTTTATAGCCGATTTTGATTAAGTAATTGCCTCCAAGTACAGACAAAGTAATTTTTAAAAACACACTGTTGTTTTATATTACTGTGTGGAATAATTTAAAAAAATTGCCTCTGCAAAGACAAAGTTAACAATGCTTTATGGAGGGAATTCCTACAACAAAATTTTATACAAAGTTGATGTTATTGAAAGTATTTGAAATGTGTTTTACAATTAAATCTTGAATAACTTTTCATTTTGTTCAAGATCTTGATTTTTAAATTATTTGCTTTTTGTTTGCATCCTAGAGTTTTGAGTATTGTTGTAAAGTTTTATTGATCATTTATGAAGTATGTGTTTGTCATATTACATGTATTACCCATGCTTAAAATATTTCAGTTATTGCCATTTGACGGAACTGTGATTCCGTCACAAACATATGATGTACAAAACGTTGCCACAAAATATTGTTTTAATGGTTAAATTGTTCAGGGTGCGACTACCAATACATTATACATATATATTTATATTAACATAAAACAGTAAAATGTTAAACTGATGACTTCACTCACCATTTGATTAGAGCTAGACTTGGGATGAAGAATCATCTGGTAAAATATGTATTCTATTTCTGCAGATAGCATACTTCAATTCTAGAATTATTTTGTGTAATAGTTCTAATTTTTCACCTGGTTTATTGATAGATATATTTTAATAGATGTTTTTCTTTGTCTTTTCAGATTGTGTTAAGAGCTGGGTCACAAGATAGACCAGGTTTCTACAAAGGGCCTGAAATGTATCCCCAGGGTGGGTCCGACAGCCCTGGGGTGGGGCAGTTTGGCCGCCCTGTGAACTACCCCATATCTGGGTCACATTTCATTAACACACCATATATGCAACAGCCCCTGTCTATGCAAGTTTATCATCAGCAACAGTATCAACGACAGCAGCAGCAACAACAGCAGCAAGGTCTTTCACATCAACAACAACAACAACTTTATCATCAGCAGCAACAGTTTGGTCAGCAGTCACAACCCCACTATGCTTACCAACAACAACAACAATTTCATCAGGCAACATCACAACCTGTGCAGCAACCCCAGTTTTACCAGCAGCAGCAACAACAGTTTCATCAGCAGCAACAACCTATTCAATACCAACCGCATCAGTATCATTATCTGCAGTATTCTCAGGCGGCACCAGGATCACCATCAAGAGTTCTCTCCCCTCCCCCTAGAATACAATCCCCACCTCCAAGATTGTCGGGAATAAGTTCACCGCCACCTTCGTCACCTTCACTGTCAAGGTTATCGACCATGTCGCCTCCACCAAGTGCCTCCTCCTCTCCTGCTGCTTCCTTCTTTGCCAGGTAAATATGTGTTTGTTTGCCTTGCTGTTCAGTAGAAATTACAAATGTCAACATGAGCAATAGCAACAGTTCTAATTTCTATAACATAATACTATTTTATTTAGGGGCCAGCTTTATTTGACCTTGTCATAATTGATTGCCATGCTGTACTATGAAACATTGACGTTGTCTAAACTTTTTCTAACATACTTTTCAATTGAAATAAACATGCAGAATAAGAAATAAGTTGTTACCATTTGATGGTAAATAAAGCTGTGCACTTAAGTGTGAAAGTATTTTTTTCCACGGCAATACTCGGTGTTGTTTTTTGTCTGATCAGGTTTTGTCTGTCATTTTTCTGTCGTTGCTGTGGTAATTTCAGTCTATCAGCCGCTCACAATGTGACCTACCCTGAAAGTATTTGGCTTACAGTGACCAGTGTAGACCCGGATCAGCCTACACATCCATGCAGTGTAGACCCGGATCAGCCTACACATCCATGCAGTCTGATCATGGTCTGCACTGTTTGCCATTCTGTCAGAGAAGCGTTCTTAATGTATTTAGAAATCAGTGTAGATCCTTTTTGGACCATGTCTGCCTTAAATTTTATCAGGGTGAGATCTTTATTGCGTGGTGCATCACATAATTATTGTCCATGGTGTTACAATAACATTTTGAACTTATAAACACCCAACAAAGAAATATGTTCAAGACTGCTTGTGATATAGCAGTTTCCACAGAAATGTTTCTGAAGTGCTGGCGTTTGTCATACAGCTAGGGAAGGTTTAACAATTTGATCAGTCACAGTGTCATTAAGAGTACTGACTGTAAAAAATTTGCTTTTAACGCGACCGCATGATAAAAATCTAGATAAATATTGTGACTAAATGCAGAACTATTGCAGTTCTTTAAAACTAGCTTTATTACATTAATAAAGATAAGTCGTTTTAATGGAAATAGCTTGAAAATCCAATTTTGTCATTAGGAAGGAATTTATAACCGTTCATGATAGTTACAAAATTCAACATTTAATGTCTCTTGCCTTTGAAATCCTGTTATTGATTTAAATCTTTAATATACCATGTGGTAACATTTCAGATTTCAATTTTCTTTTAAATTGTTATTTAATCAAGGTGTACAATTTCATGTCTTTTCACAGTCTGCCCAGGTGGCTAGGACAAATTAGAGAGATTTTATTGATGTGATATGCTTTGTGATTCATCAGGAAATTTGGCAAAATTTGCTGTAATTGACTGATAAACATTTTCTAACTTAAACTTTTTGCTAGAATTGCTTTGAAGTTGAATTGATTGCTGATTTTTGAGCATTTGTTGGTTGAGATGGGACTTTCTTATAGAAAAAATGTTGCAAAAATTAAGGGAATTGAAAAGTTAAGAAAAACTGTAGTCAACATTTTAAAATATCAATTAACAGGTTAAGGAGGGAAAGTAAAATTTGCACATGGTATAGGTTTAAAAATTCTCCTGCAAATTTATGGTAATAGGGGAACATGCAACCCACTATATTTATACAAAAGAGATGAAATTAGAAAACAAAATTTTAGATATTTCTATTGAAATCGTAACTCGGAGGAATTTCACTGATTTCATGGTGTTGTCTCTATCTAAATTGTACTTGCTCCCTCTTTGAATCTTGATCATGGATCCACTCCTGAATTTTGCGGTACAGATTTGGGTTTGATCAGTCACCGAAACTATCAGTGAATGTTAACTCTAATGAACGGTAACAAAACCAAACAACATATAATTTGTAAAATTGTTAAATACTTGAGTAATAGTTGCCGCAGCAAATTTATGGTGCGAAAGTAATGTTATATCTTAACTACCATCAGTCACTTTAACTTGACAAAATTAGACAAAGAAATGAGAAAGTCTTCTTGTTAAAGGTATCATGTGATCAATTATTTGTTTCAAGTTAACGGACAACTGCTTTCTTGATTTTTCACTCAATAATTAAAGTCTATATTATTATTTTGAATATTGAAAGCATTTTGTAAAAAATTTTGCTCCTAACTATGGTTTCACTGTACGTATTAAACTATGTTTTAAAATAATTAAATTCTTCTTCAAATTTGTGTCAGTCCATTAATTTTGTGCTTTGTAGTTTTTAGTGTGTAGACCCTAAACATACTGCAATGACTGATGTGTGTAGAGTGGTTCCAGCAGTGACTCCAGCAGGAGTGTAATGCAGACATTGATGAACTGAGTTCTGTACAGTGTTTATTGTGTTCCATAGGCAACTTTAATGTTAACCCTTTAACAGTTCTGTCCAGTGTGCAACCAGTGTCAATCCAGATCATCTGTCCAGTGTGCAACCAGTGTCAGTCCAGATCAGCCTAGAGATTGATGCAGTCTGATGAGGATCTACACTGGTTGTTTTTGAATTTATTTGGTTATTTCTGACCAAGAAGTGAACTGTGTAGATCCTGATCAAACTGCACAAATATGCTTGCTGATCGTGATGTCAGCCATAGTATACATCTATAGAGTATAGAGTTCAGAAGCCAGGAGTAAGCACTGGTACCACTATGTTTTGGTCGAGAGCTGAGAACAGTTTTAGTCTTGACATTGTAAAATCGTATAATGGTAGGTGAGAGATTCTGGCAATTTTTCTTAAGATTTTATGTTCTCTAAAATATTCCCCGTAATTCATATTCATATTCGATAAAATAAAGTCAAATCTGATTCAGCAAAAATTGCTAAATGCAAATCAACTGTAAGGAGAAGTTGAGGAAACTTGCCTCTCACAATAATCTCCAAATCTGGCAAACTGAGAGTTGTTTAATATTCTAGTTTGGGGTTATAACTGATCTTCAAGAGCCTTGTTGAGCAATTTTTATGGAAAGAACAAATTCCCTTGCTGAACATAAATGAACCAGCATTTATATCTTTTTAGATGGAATATGGCTAAACGAGCCTCATATTAAATTAGTTGAATTATCTGTATTTACAAGGCCATTAAATAGTTCATGCTTGGGCTAAACCACTGGGCATTTGTGTTATTGCTACATTTTTTGATTTCGATATTTCCTGCATGCGATCGCGATATCTCGAGTACTCTTCATTGCGTAAAACGTCTTTTATCTGAGAGGATAATTCAATATTGAACCTATTAGTATTCCACTTGAGGCATTCAGAGAGCATTTCATGAAAATCAAAACATCTCCGTAAATTTGTGTTTTCTTTAATTTCGTTCAATTTTGTCATGAAAGTTTCAGTATTTGAATCCTTTAGTGATTGTCATATTCTGCGGTTTTTAAGTGTTCTGTGTATTTTCTTTAATTTGGAGTTCAATACGCGCAATATTTGATTTTAACAAGAAGGATGTAACTCCCATACAGGGATGTTTGTCTTAATTATTTTCTGTTAGATTGCTTAGAAAAGGCCTTTGTGTTAAAAGGAATGACACTCTTTCAAACACTTTATTATTGTGTCAATGGGCTTTACCCAACTTATAAATTTGTTTGCATTAACACACTTTAAAATGTAAAACACGTCTTTGATAATTGTTTAATAGTAAGTGGTTGAATTCTTTTTCAAACCAGAGTTTTTGTATAGTCGTAGAATAAAATTAAAATGTCACATTTAAAGCAGCACTTTAGTGTACAATGTGTGCCATTGACAGGGGTGGTTTGGCAACTGTATTACAGTAAAGGCACTTTCAAGTTGTTCATAGATAATGTCTAAAATCAAGATATTAAGATATAGTCTAATCTAAGAGTAAGATATAGTCCAAGTATTCATTTTTTTGGTTGGCATAGGAACTGACTACTTGAAACCCATCCAGCATAGAAACATTGACGCAGTTAGATCAGGGTCTACATTATTTTTTTTTATAAACATCAAACATTTCTGAAAAATAGGTCCAAAAACTGAACAGAAAAACCTAGAAAAAAGGAATGGAGAGGATGGTAGCCTTTGGGTGTTTCACGCCAATGTTTACTTAATGATTAGCGCCATGAATCATAGAAATTACCATCAACAGGTCCTTGACAAATTCTGTCAATACACTCAGGAGAAGCTGCTATCAATTTACAGGTGATTGTTTCACATAGTTCATTCATAGCAATAATTACTCTGTATTTCTGAAACCTTCCAATGTCACACAAGAAACTGACATGGCGGAACTAATTTAAATTTGAAGCTGTTGCATTATGGATAAATTCCATTGTTTAAATGACAATTGTGGGGACGTTATTTTCCATTGCTTAAAAGTTCTTGTTTGGCATTATTGAATATATTTTGGGTGGCGTTTAGAAAATGTCAGGTATGAAGAGATAATTTGATTCGTTATTGACACATGCATCGGAGAGGCGGAATTATTAGTAACTGATCATTGTTGCAGAAATAAAAGGGTCATCATAATTATGAATAATTGAGAGAATCATAGAATATCAAATGCTGCAAAATGTCAATAGTCTCCACCGGTCGGATAAATTGTGCTATTATTCAATTAATGTAAGATCTAGTGTTTCAATATTTGACTACTGTATAAATGGAAATTAAAAGCTTTTATATATAACAGGTGCATTATTGCAACATTTATCTACTCAAATGAAATCAATACAGTATCTTATAAGAAATTAATTGGAATAGATTCTCTTTATATAAAGCCTTTAATGTAATGTTTTTTTTTACCTCATTGAAATGAGTGTTGGTTGAAATTTATTTGAAACTTTCTTTGTTAGTTAACTCTTTAAACACTTTATATTTCTGTTTCATTGCAATGAGTAAAAGAATATATTTCTTTATGTAAATTGCAGGCTAAAAACATTTGAGAAAAGGGCCGATGCACCAATTGACCGTCTGAGTCACAGCCATTCGCGGGACATCTTTTCCAGATGATTTTTATTCAAGCTATTAATTTTCACTAGGAAATGACCCACACAATTAGGAATCATGTTTATGATGGCAATTTCCATGTTTTTGGCAATAAATCAGCTGATTGAGTGTCCAGCACATCTCCATTTTCCCATCCATATTTCTGTCCTTATAGGGAGCCAGGGGATTTACAGTTATTGGAATACCAGTAAAGTATGAAGGGCCATGAACTGTCCAAGCTGGGTATTAAATAGCCAATATTTATGACCATTTTTGTTGTTATTTGCGCTGGAATATGACATATACTATATTCCTCCGCAGTGCACAACTTCGTGTGAATCATACCGCACATTAATCCCAAATATCTAAGAATATCGGAAGAATTATGGTTTTAAGGTGCTTTAGGTTAAATGAATAGAGATTGGGAGAACTTTTATAAAGCTTTGAGCCAGTTTTTTTTACTGGATTGGAGCCATAAATGGGAAATACAGCCAGTATGTAATCAACACAGCTGATGTTTTATTGCCAGTGTTTAGAACCTAATTTGGTATCTTGCAATTCCTAATCCGATGCTTTCATGTATGCATGGAAAGTGATGATCATTCTTTGGTTTCTCATGTGTCAAAAGGATAACTTGCACGAAAGCCAAGTGAAAAAGACAAGCATGCAGAACTATGTAAAATGCAAGTTGCGATCTCGTAAATATACTTATTATACTTCAGGTCCCAAGATTATAAAACTGAGAATAGAAACCAGTCTCGAATCTCTACCTTCCTATTGGCTAGTTCTGTGTTTGTGCTCAATTTCAACAAATTAGATTGCTTAGAATTGAGGTTGGCCTCCAATCACAGACCCAGGTTTTAGACAGCTTAAACATTTATTTTGCTTGAATGAAATCGTAGTCATAAAAAAATAATTAAAAAATTAGGAGTTTTGGCTGCCATTGTGTGATATCACACAGATCATTTAATCAGAACAGAGATTTTTAAAAAGGTATTTGCCCCCAGCATTTATTATGGCTGTCACAATATTTCTAAACTTGAAAAAAGCTGTTTTATTTTCCATATTTAAATATTGAAACTTTTAATATGGTATCTGTAATTTTCCCTTTCCTATATATTTGATTTTTCTGTTACCAAGTTTGCAAATAGAGCCATCTGATGACATTTTCTTTCTGATAAATGGTTGTTGCAGTGAGTCACTAGCATTTTGACCAATTCCAGGCTAGTGATAAATTGAAAGTCACAGGTTAAGCACCATGGCTGAATGCTGTTACCCCAGAAAAAATGAAGATGAGGAATTCTTCAATCAGTCCTGATCACTCTGGACACACAACAAGTTTACCCCTTGGAATTAATGAACATGTCGGAAATTGCCACTCCACAATGGTCTAAAGTGACATGCTTCCATGCCTTGCAAGATTTTTCCATTGGAATTTGACAGACTGAATTACCCATGATCCTTAAGTGTTCCTTGTTTTCCCCTATAATTCAATTTTCACTGATGCCTTCTGGGACATATTGACCACACTGACGGGTAATCATAGCCAATTAGAATGAATGGAAGAAAACACTACCCACAATGAGATTAAGATCTCCTTAAAAGGCATAATCTGACCTTTCTAAGGAGTGTTCATTTTAGTGAGAGTTATCCACGATTTTCACAAGCTTTAGCTCATTATTGGACTTGTTGTTGTTGCTTTAATGTTATGTTCTATTTCACTTACTGTCCCAGGATCCCATGGTGATTGATGGCTTCTCTGACCTGTGTTACTGTCACAACTGACCAATCAACTTGCAGTAATTGTTGGATATGATTTGTCACTATGAGATAATTGCTGAGGAAATCTCCCAGAAATACAGTCCAATTAGAGAACATGACAGGAATCTTTGTTTTAATTTAAACATACTGCCTGTACTAATTGAAGGATAGCAATAGATGTGACTTCTAGTATGAGTCACTGAATTCACTGATATATTAAAAAATAAAAAAGCTAAATTCTTTTATTTTTGGAAATAAGCAGACCTGTCTATAACCATTACTAGAGTCTGTTGTACTACCCAAAGCTCTGTCCTAAAAATCTATTAAATGGAATAGATTTTTCGACAGTGAAGATCCTTAAAAGCATAGTATCTGGAATAATTCCAAAGACAGATTCAAAACAACTTTTCTGATGTCTTGTTCTATTCAACCATGAGTGTAACATTGCAATATTGTTGTGATTGTCTCTTTAATATCATTTTTCCTGGAAGTTAATAAGGTGATTCTTGTAAAAATCTAATAATTGAGCTCTATCTATAGATAATTATCTGTGTCTTTATTTTATTCATCTGTCATATTAGTCTAACTGGCACCAAGTTTGCCCTGAAGGTGTCTTCTGCAGACTGGCAATGCATTAAATGAATAAATAAAGTAATATTGGTGCCTGGGCATAAGTCCTGGCTCCCCTAAGATCTCAGATATTCAATCAGTATCAGTGATGTGATCTGATTTAATTGCTCAAAGATCAATCAAAGAGCCCATAACTTTTCTACTTTCAATACTTGTAGACTGGTTTACTGTTCACTAGTTAACATTGTTTAATATTTTTTAAAGATTGTGGGATACAGTCCACATGGTTCCATTTAGTTTGCACATAATTATGATATTTACACAGAATTTTAATTTTCTCTAAGGAAACTTTTGATTAACATACTTCTTAGGGAAGGAAATTTGCATGTGCTATCAGATTTTATTTGTGAATTATTATGTTGGATTGTTCAAGTAGCTATAGATAGTGGAAATCAGAGAGAATTTATCTCTTCAATTGAAGAGTTTGTTTGCAAGGTGCACTGCAGAATTTATTGATGCTCAAACTTCGGAAATGTGTTGATAAGATTGGTATTTGATGTTGTAATGAATTATCTGTGTGATTTGTTAGAAGATATGTGAACAGTTATTTGAGAGACATGCAAACTAATAAATCTGTAGATTTGATGGAAGGCATTGGATTTTGTTTGCCCTTCTGGTGTCAGAAACAACTGGGTGTAAAACATAAAGAAGAGATGTAGCTCAGAAATGTTGGACGCCAGCACCAGTTACACTGTTAAGAAAAGGTAACACTGTTTTCTTTAATAACAACTTGTGAATTCAGTCAATGGGATATGGTTTATATCCCAAGTGCAACCAGTATAGATCCAGATCATCGTGCAGATCCTTGCTGTCTGATCAGGATCTAAATTGTGCACTTCTTAGAAATTAACTAATGAATCTAAAAGGGACTGGTGTAGATAGGGATCAGACTGCATAGATGTTGGCTGATGTGGTTTTACACTGGTGGCACATGGGATAAAGGGTTAACTTGCTCTAATGGTTACCATTCAGCAGCTTTCCTTTAGACACCTGTGTAATGCTCTAAAATGGGAGATAGGTAATAAAAAATGCTGTTTATAGAAGTGGACAATCCATGCCTTTTTAATTACAGAACTTTTGAATTAGCTCATAAAGAAGTGAAGAATTTTTCATAATTTATTATTCCAAACTTGTTTTGTTTGTGTTGACAGTATTATGTCAGAATTAGCATAATCTTGTCATAAAATGTTGAATGCCAGCCGCTGAAGATATTATCATAACAAATAAAAGGGGGCAAGTGACATGTTTATGACCCACTTAGGACTGGTGAAGTTAAAACCAGCTTACAATGTTCTAGTCAGTGTCACTGGAAAGTCTTTTCTTTAATAGTAATTGCTGAGAACAAACAAAACACAAATACCATGGTGACACAACTTGCCTTTTTTGACTCGACCAGGGTGTACACAAAACTTTAAGAGGTTTTATCCGGGTGACCAGAATATGCCGAATTCCTGATGGACAGAAAACATGAAATGTCGCCATGGCCCACAGAGCACAAATGCATGGGCCCTGGTAGGGGCTGATTTGTTTATTTGTTGGTACATTTGTTTTATTAAAAAATGTAGACTGTGTTTATAAAAACTTAATGTTCACAGAAAAACAGGTTTAGGTCATACATTTTCTCCAAAAATCAGATATTAGCATATATTATTTTATCCCTTATGAGTGTTGTATGATGTCACCAAAAAACACATGTAATGCATGTAGTTCCATGCAAGTGGAATTCTGATCAGTTCTTTACATGTTTGCTTATAATATCTAAGTGCTTATAGTTTATAGATTTCAAGGGGCACAACTTCTCAAATACTGATCTTGCTACAATAGAAGTTAGTTTTCCATCAAATCACCAAAGTTCAATATAAATAAAAGGAGACAGGCACTTAGATATTCCAAACAGATTTGTTTTGCTCTAGGGACTGGTGGAACTCAGTCTTGTAAATTGCTGTGCTATGTTTTAAAACTATCCTGTGAGGGAAATTGACATAAGTTGCACATGTAATTAAATTTATGGCAGTCCCATGAGAGAATCAGCTTAGATTCTGTGATACAATAATGGAACAGAGAGATCTGTGTGCTCTGTTTCAGGAGGTGTTTCTGGACAATTTTCACTAAAATACTTCACAAGTTGTATTGATTAAAGTAGTAAACTCAATGTTGTATAAGATATGAAACCTAGGTGCAAGTATAGTATAGAGCTGGTTTTGTGCAGTAATGTGACTGCTGTGTTACCAACCAATCAAAAACAGTTCCAGAAGGCCAGATTCGACCATCTGAACTGACTGTACATGATAGATACTTTTTCTTGCACACCATGTATACATCTTACTAATTTATTGTGTCGCCTTCGATAGAGATGTCGTAGTCGGCGGCGGCGGCAGTGCTGTCGTCCGGTAGTCCCCCAACTTTAACATGAAACTTAATGGTGCCTATAACTTTGAAAGTACTTGTCCTATTCACTCCATACTTGGAATATATCATCAGCATGAACAATATCATCTGTGACGACAAGAATGATAACTCTAGTTTCAATAATTTTTTAGTTGTGCCCCTTTCAAATGCAACTTTAACATGAAACTTAATGTTGCCTATAAATTTAAAAGTACTTGTCCTATTCCCTTCATACTTGGAATATATCATCAGCATGAACAATGCCATCTTAGACGACAAGAATGATAACTCCAGTTTCAATATTTTTTGAGTTATGCCCCTTTCAAATGCAACTTAAACATGAAACTTAATGTTGCCTATAACTTTGAAAGTACTTGTCCTATTCACTTTATACTTGGAATATATCATCAGCATGAACAACAGCGGTTACAACAAGAATCATAACTCAATTTTCAGTTTTCAATATTTTGGAGTTATGCCCCTTTCATATGCAACTTTAAAATGAAACTTAATGTTGCCTATAACTTTGGAAGTACTTGTCCTGTTCACTTCATACTTGGAATACATTATCAGCATGAACAACAACATTGGAAACAACAAGTATCATAACTCCTGTTTGACTATATTTTGAGTTATGCCCTTTTCAAATGCAACTATAACATGAAACTTAATGATGAATTTAACAAAAGGAATAAAAACTCTCGTTTGACTATTTTATGAGTTATGCCCCTTTCAAATGCAACTTTAATATGAAAATGCTGGCTTTAACATTGAAAGTACTTGTCCAATTCACTTAATACTTGGAATATATCATCTGCATGCACATAGCTATTATCGAAGAATGATAACTCAGGTTTCACCATTTTTTAAGTTAAGCCCATTTCAAATGCAATTAAGGTGACACAATCATGTGTTCCATGGTTTAGTATTGCAATAAACTTGAATTAAGTCTTTTTAGCATATATGATTAAACATAGGCCCACGTTTCAAGTTTTTGCAAGCAGGCGACACATGTGTTCTGCGGAACACCAAATTCTATTTTATTTTTACATTTATTTCTTATACGATATTATTGCTTATTATTATTGCTCGTAGTAGCAGAAAAACATATTTCTCATTCATAGTTGTGTACAAACTTCAAAGCATGTGACTCACCGTACATGCAGGATGTCAAATGATATTTTCCAACATTGGTAACCATAAAACTGGAAAAATTAATCTGGTATGCAAGTATGACATCATTTATAAGACAATAAATGTACACAAAACATCGCTATGCAAGTCCACCACAGATACAGAGCAAGCAAGGGGTTAATGCCACCACTCCTCCAGTCTTAAAGTAAGAATAGTAAGGTGTAATAAATAGTTTGATGAAATAGAATAATTATAAAAGAATTGTTAGCACCACAAAATTACCATCATACCACAAAGTTATTGCTAGCACATGATTGTGTCAAGCTCTTTCTGTCTGTTTTATGAGTTTACCTGACAATAAGTTGTTTCAAAACTGTGTTTCACTAATCAAAATACCTGTACCCAGATGTACACAATTTTCTGAGATATTTTCTAATTATTTTATTTAATATCTTGCTATGTTTTGTGCTTAAACTATGTCAGTACTACATCATTTTTCCACCATTTTTTCATCAAAACTTGTCCCTGGTTGAAAATTTAGTTATAAAGGGTTTAACTTGTTAATCAGGTAGGTGGGGAGTTAATCATGGAAATGATTATTTGACTGGAATTTTATGTTTATCTTGTAATGAAGTTGGGATTGAATATGGTTTTCATTATAGGCTCTGACACAAATTTGTTGATATGCCTTGCTGTATACAAGATTTTCTGCTTGACCGTACGAAGGACCAGGCTCTAAGGTTTTAAAACTGAGTGCATTGAAAACTAGTCTCAGATCTAAAACATCCCATTGGTTGCTTCTGAGGCTGTGCTCAATTTCAGTCGCTGATATCTGATAACAAGGTCCTCACTCTTGCAGCATTTCTAACGATCTACTATTGTAGACCCAGTGAAACATCCATGATTATCAATTAAATGTTATGAAATATTGTGTTGAATTCATTTTACCTTGGCTAATTTTCTAAACAGCAGAACAAGGTTAAACATCCCATGAAGTGCTAGACAAAGTGTATTATGACATCAGTCCTTTATGAGATCTGGCAACAATTGCTCATGGCTTGACCCAGGTTTGAGTCTGGAATGCTAGACTCTTAGTTTGACAAGCTAACCATTCTATTAATAATACGAAATTATAAAGTAATTATTTGCATTAAATATAACATTCAGCCAGATTACTAACTGACTTGCCTGGAATCACTTAGGTTTTATAAAACTGGAGCATAGCATTGTTCACCTGCATTGTCATTAAAATGTCATTATTTAACTTCCAAGATGCTCATAAGTGCTGTTGTGATGATCATAAATGTAAGCTCTTGTTATACTGGGATGCAAAGCATTTTATGTTGTGCAATGTTACATTAGCAAGTGACATCACTCTATCTTACTTCAGCTCTGTGTGTGACATGGTGTATTTCTACATCGAGTTCAGCCCACCAGTGCCCTTGGTTTGCACAGTTGTTAACTCTTTACTCCATGGATATACACTTTATCACTTGGGCACATTCATGCAATCTGATCAGGATCTTCACTGTTCACATCTTGGTCAGAAATATACCAATGAATCTGAATGCAAACAGTGTTTATCCTGATCCACACTCAGTCTGGTCACGCTGTGACAGGAGTTGTATCCTGGAGTAAAGGCTTAATTTTCTTATCAGTAGCTACATTGATGTGCTCTGTACTTGATACAGTGCTTCAGGAGTTTGGGAGTTAGCACTAAGCAACTAGCAAGCATAGAGAGAAACCACTTAAATTGCCTGTGTTAGGCAAAAAGTACCAGAACAATTGTCTAAAACAGTGGCTATCTTTTTTGGTTGCTTCTCGACATCTTGCCGCAAGACTCTTTCTAGAAAAATTATTCATGATTTAACCTTTTTTTCCACATATACACCTTACTTGCATGGTTAAACATTTTAGATCCAGATCAGCCAGAACATCCATGCCATCGGATCAGGATCTGCACTGTTCACTTATTGATTCATTAGGTTATTTCTGACCAAGAAGCAAACAGTGCAGATCCTGATCAGATGGCATGAATGTGCCAGCTGATCTAGATCTAAACTGGTCGCACACACATTAAAATGTGTATATGGAGTTGTTAAAGATGATATGCTTATTAGGTTTCTTTCTCAGTGCCATATGCAATACAAATTTAAACAATTTTGAAAATATACAGAACGAATAACTGGTCTAAAGTCAGTGATCTGGATTCAGGTTTTATTCATTCTAATAAGTTTAAACCAAGCCCTGGAAGTTTTGTTATTTTGTTGTAAGAGCAAAGTTTGTTAACTAATTTTGTGGTTGTTAGTGATTTCAATGCTTTCCTTGAGTGATTGATATAAAAAAATTGTAAACAGCAATAATTTTATTTTCACATTTGTTCCCCCAAAAATGAAAATGTAAAATCAATATGTCAGTAAAAATTGAAAAGAATCATATGTTTTGGTTGTGTACATGTAACAATACATGTTTGTCAAAAAAGATGACCATCATATGCAAATTAGATTATGGGTTGAGTTGTAGCAGGCACAGTCTAAATTGCTATTGACAGATGAGATCGAAAAAGCTTCTGATGTGAGAAGAATAACAATCCAGCAGCACTCTATCAGCAATCAATGGAAATTGAATGAGAACAATTCTCTATGCCAACATTTGGCCAAATCTGACTTGTTGCTTTATCCAGTTTTCTTCTATTGTCATCTCAAAAGCCGGAATATTGTCAGACAAATGTAAATTTTATTGAAAATAATGACAGGCAGTTAGACTGCTATTTGTACATGGCACTATCCCATCTTGTCATCTGTGAAAAACTAACATTTTGGTTGCATATTGACTGTGTTCTTTCACCACATTCATAGCAGTAATCATGATCTGCATGATTAACTCTGCTCATGGATTCTTCTTATGCCATGTTTGACCAGTACTTATGTGAGCAGTGTAGATCCTGATTGAACTGTATGGCTGTGCAGGCTGATCTGGATCTACACTGGTCTCACATGTGATATGAGCAGTGTAGATCCTGATCAAACTGTATGGCTGTGCAGGCTGATCTGGATCTACACTGGTCTCACGTGTGATATGAGCCATATCCCTGCATTCAAGGATTAATATTTTGTTCAGTGCATGTTTTGCATTCAGACATTACCATGGCATGGAATTATACAGGAAAAAACATAGATTAATTGATCATTTGAATATTACACAAACATGTGAAGCTTGATGTTTGTATGATGATGGAGATGATGGATGGTGGAACCATATTGCATGTATTGAACACTCTGGAAGCAGAATAGACAGTGTTGTCTAACCTTCACTATGCATGAGTGCTCTCCTGTCAACACAATTAGCAAGTGAGTTTGTCTGCTTGACTTGCCTTCAGTTTTTGCCATTTGTTCATTTTGAGTAATCTGAGTCAGTATTCAGGTTAAGTAGCATTACATGTATCAGTAATTAAAGCTTTGGCCTCATCAGATACAGAGGGAGGTGGGTAGCCTCTATATCTGTATGTTCAAGATACATGTGAACAGGGAACATGCCAGAGGTGCCAGGAAATTAGCGGGCCCAGGACTGAGTTTCTAGTGTTATATGGTGCCAAGTTGGCCAAGTGGTTACACCCTTGAAGTAGAACCTGACCTCAATTCTGAAATGCCTCATAGTGTTTCCACACAAATGAGTACTGGTTCACTAGCAGGAAGTACACGTATCCAAACAATACAGTGGACACAATTAAGAAACAAGCAACAACTAGCATATCACACCCATATTCCAAATTTCTTAATTCTTCCACACTTAAAAAAATGTAGGAGGCAAGGCAGGCTAAACCTTACAATCTGCTGTGATCCGGCAACAGATGTGCCCCTTTAAAGAGATAGAGAAGACACAGTGCACTTTATTCCAGAAGAAGAGCAACAAGTATTCCTGGAGAATGTAACCAGGCTAATAGACTGTTCATACCTGTTGCTGCTTGGTGATTTAACTCCAGGATTTAATTAACCCAAGTATCCCAAACTGATCCTCCTTTAATTCATTAATGAACCCAAAGAAAAATAAAGCCAGGCTTAGCACAGTGTGAGACCATTTGACTTGGGTACAACAGTCCAATAAGGGTAGGTCTGGGATAATTTCAAGGTATTAGTGTCTGGCCAGATTTATTGTTATGTTTTGGAGATATTCAGAAATTTGGTGCCATAGTTCTATCTTTCTCTGTTAGTCCCTGCAGATTTATAGAGGTAAGTCAGCACACAGACCAGCTACTTTAATCTTAGTGACAATAGGAAATGTAGAGGAATAATGTTCTTCTCACTTCTTGCCGCTTTATCCAATTTAGAATTGATGTCAGTGACCATGCAAAGTTAGTTCATGCAGACATGAATTAAAGTTTCTGGCATCTCTAGGCAACAAGTTAGTCTACTTTTCTGTTTGTCTTCATCACAGTTAATCTATCTTCTACTTGCCAACTGTTTTACTTGACTAAAGTTGCAGTCGTGAAGATTGTGATCTTGGTTAGACTTGGCTAGAGTGACCTGTGACTGCTCTCACATAGAAGCTGTAATTGTATTTAATTTAGTAAGCGAACAACAACACAACTTTCCTTGAGAACTGAAGTTACTCAATATTTCTGATTTCCTAAGAAACTAGAACGGCTGATAACAGAACTTTTGTAAACTAATGACATCAGAAGAAATTTGCGTGAAATTTACGCTTTGCTTGTAGTGAGTGCTGAATCTGGAATGGATTGCTTTGTATATTCTGATCAAGTGCACTGCAGCGATGAAATCTCCGAGAACCGTAACTTAATTTACTGTTAATGGGAAGGCTTTACATTTATCTATTTCCATGTCATATAAATGTAAATGTAATTTTTGTCACAGAAATGCATTGTATGTGAAGCATTTTCATTTACTAAGAATTCCTTAAAAAATATAACAAGTTTTTAGAAATATTAGGATTTTGTTAAACAATACTGAAATGTTGTTTTTTTTTAATTCAGGGGATAGTAATACATGAAAAACTCTTGGAAAAGAATACAAGAATACTATGTTTCATTCATCAAAAATAAATAGTCAGACACCGACTGGTTGAGGAAGTAGGAGAGGTGGGGTGGGAGGGTGATGATGTTGATGAAAAACTTCTTTACTTAAAATTTATGCAAGGTTGTTATTTTGAAATGATATTTGCTTTGTCATATATAATATAGGTTTTTATTAATAAATAGATATTGTATTTGTCTTTTAGTTTTAATCGATGATTTAATGACATTCTAACATTATGGGAGTATTATTCTCTTTTTTTTCGTTTAGAAAGAATTGTGTTAAAATTTCAACCAATAAAAAAATGCAAAAGATTTAAGAGGTGTTGCTCGAAATTTATGTTTTATAGAATTATAAGAAGATTTTAAGTATTTGCAAGAATCCTGTCTGCTCATCATACTTCACACTGCAGTGCGTTATTTTTGGGAAGTTTGAAATTGACAATAAAATGGTCATGAAAACTGCTTGATTAAAGTTAAGGATTTTATTGGTGCTCTGCACTTGAGTAGATAATATTCAGTGCTAGTTTATCATTTCTTACAATAATGAGCAGCCTATAAATTGTGATGCATCTTTAAGATATGGCCTGGGAGATGCTTATCAGAATACGTTACCAGGAAATTGTGCATTATGGACCATGATGTTATCTCTGCAAGTACTCCTTGTTAATTTCTGTGCGATGTCATCTAGAAAGTCACAAGGAGGTACAGGCAGCCAATTTTGAAGCGAAAGATTCAACATAATTATGCAACAGTTTAGTTGCTTTGAGTGATAACTATAGTACCTACAAGTTTACCAAAGGTTGTTGAATTATGTTGGTGCTGAGTGGGGTTCAAGCTCTAATAGCAAGTTTAGTAAGAACTGGTTGACTATCATGTTTTCCTTTAGCATAAGTTCTACTGCATACATACAGTATTAGTGCTGCACTACAATTTACAAATTGATAAGTCGAGGTTAAACAGATTCTATTTTTCAGTAGATCAGCTAATGTGGCATGCACTGTATCATTTATAGTCTCATAATGGTGTGCTTTATGCTTATATAACGACAAATAATTGAAATTTATTGTTGAACTATGAACAGCCTTATTTAGCCAGACTGTTCTTTAGATAACTTCATGGTTTGTTTGCTGTAGTAGTGTGACACCTGGCACGGTCACATGGAGGGGTGTGAACTTGGAAAGAACACAATCAATGAGATTGCCTTTGCAGATGGTGAAACCTCCATGTGCATCCCAGGGCACCCATATAACACACTATTGATTACAAATTAACCAGAACCAATTTTCTACTGCCTGATTTTATTACTTTCAAATGAGTAAATCATATTTTAATTGGTCTGTAATGAGTTTGCAAGGTGATAGGAATACATGCATTTTGTTGTCCTTCAGTGGTTGTAGTTTGACAGTGAAGCTTTTGTTGTCCGTGAATGCATTTATCCACAGACTCTTCTGTTCTTCAAATACCATATAATCGTCTTGGGAATATTTAATAGCACAATTTTAACAAAACAAAAATGTTCTCTAAATTGCTGACATTGCTGAAATTTCTCTCGGAACGATATCGATGCAGCACTTTGGGGAAAACATTTACGTAACATCATCATTCCTCCCTGCATATATATCCTTGATTGTAATCAATTTCTGCTAAGTTGACAATACCTACTGCTTGATTTGTTGGAAATTCATACGATTGTCAACAGGCTTTAACAAAACATTAGGCTGAGTTACGAGTCTGGATTAGTCCCATGTCGGTGATAGATTGTCCTAATATTGTCTGTGGAGTACAATTTAATTGTGTTTTCCAATTCATTACCAGGTCCGCAGTAATAATATATAGGTTTTAGTGGGGCATAATTTTTGGCCTCATCTTCGCTCTAAAAAAGTGTTTTTGCATTTCATTATTTAAAAGAGCAATTTCAATTGAGACCGAGCAAACATAAGACTAATTAGAATACTTAAACCTGTTTAGCTGGAAATATGGCTTACCGGTCCCTATATTTGTATTAATGGAATAGCAAAAGCATGTAGACACATAGGGATCTTGTTGTCTGGTGGGCGGCGTCTGGTAGTTCCCCAACAGTAATGAGAAACTTAACTAACTTTGTTAGTTTCTTGTTCTATTCACTTAATACTTGGAATATATCATCTGCCTTCAATGAAAACAAGAATGGTAACTCCTGTTTCACTATTTTTTTTAGTTATACCCCTTTCAAATGCCAATTTGGCCTCCGAATTCTAGTTGAATTCGTTGACAGGTTGTTTTTGCAGAAATTGATTAACTGAATAGAAGACTCTAGTATTTGATTATCTTGGTGTACAAGAGATGTGCAGATGTGACTTCAGTGTTGTCATTTGAATATTATCTGGAGGACTTTCACCCCAGTTACATCATATCAGTGATAGCAAATACATGTTTGAGACTTCGTGTTTTAATATACTGAACTTGGAAGCGTACCATACCTATATTCAAGTTACATATTATAAGATTTAGAATCTCTGTGTAAAAAAGAAACAATGCCTTCAGGCTATAATTTGATAGTCTTTGAAATCTCTGCATAAAGGCTGTAAAACTCTGTAAACTGTTTCTTGCTGGATCTTGTGCAAGCTTTGAGTTGCTTGGAACCACATTACCTGGGCTAAGCTGAAAACATGATGAATCAGTTGGTACAGACATTTTGGGGATAACCTAGAAATATATGATCATCTGAAGGCCCAGAGTTCTGCACTGAGATTCCTGTAATAATCTGCCAGAGCACCGGCAAGCTGGCTGTGTTGAGAGAAGCTTCAGAGCACCAGCAAGCTGGCTGTGTTGAGAGAAGCTTTCTGCCAGAGCACCGGCAAGCTGGCTGTGTTGAGAGAAGCTTCAGAGCACCGGCAAGCTGGCTGTGTTGAGAGAAGCTTCAGAGCACCGGCAAGCTGGCTGTGTTGAGAGAAACTTCAGAGCACCGGAAAGCTGCCTGTGTTGAGAGAAGCTTCAGAGCACCGGCAAGCTGGCTGTGTTGAGAGAAGCTTCAAACACCGGCAAGCTGGCTGTGTTGAGAGAAGCTTTAGAGCACCGGCAAGCTGGCTGTGTTGAGAGAAGCTTCAGAGCACCGGCAAGCTGGCTATGTTGAGAGAAGCTTCAGAGCACCGGCAAGCTGGCTGTGTTGAGAGAAGCTTCAAACACCGGCAAGCTGGCTGTGTTGAGAGAAGCTTCAGTTTATTTTCATGAAACAGACTGACTGGCTGAAATCATGTCTCAAAACTGGACACTGCAAGCTGGTCTCCATTCCTGTGCCAGAGCTTCCAAGTTTTAGCTTTTCAGGGGCTTTTTCATTTATTATGTGTGTGACCAGTGTAGATCCAGATCAGCTGGCACATCCATGCCCTCTGATTTGGATCTACACTGGTCACTGCTTAGTAACAAAGCTTCTAAGTTGTTGCTTTGGCAGGGGCAAGAGATAAGCTGGTCTTCCTTATGTGAACAATAAGAAAGTATACTGGTGGAGGTGCCATACAGAATACATATTGTCATCTTAGTGCAATAACGGTATAAGTGCCATTGAAATATGAAGCAGATATACCGTAATTGCACTAAAATGACGATAATTTATTATGACTGTAGCAAACATTATAGCCCAGCATTAACTTTCTAGTTTTTAATGTTAGTAACTTTTCAGGGAAAGTTTAGAGGGAGACTCAGGAGAAATATCAAATTACAAATCCTCAACATCTCTCTCAGCTGAGCCTGTATGTTTCACATAGAAACCTGACAATTTTCATCACTTCTCCATGAAAAAATTCTCCATGTCCTTACAGCCTAAGCTGACCACTGCTTCAATGTAATTGGGTATTCCTGTTAAATGTTGAGTTGCTGGAGCCCAGTTTAACCATTGAGATATTGTTTGGTCGGGATGGAGACTATTGTTTGGTCGGGATGGAGACTGTTGTTTGGTCGGGATGGAGACTAACTATATATTATCTTCAGACAGTTCACACAGACCTAAAAGCTTGTCTGTCTGAGAGATAAGTGCTTTGTTAATGGGATAATATGTCTCCAGTGTTGTTTTAATGTTTTCAAACTTTGCTTTTTATAGGAAAATCACCTTATAGACCATTTTCTACCAGAAAACGTTTAATAATTTTAAATTAACCCCAAGGGATATAGTAAACAAATCATAGTATGTTCACTCTTTTATTATTTATATTTTGGACTTTAGCCTTTTTCAGATAATAACTGTTTATCACATTTATGCTTTTTTCATTAACACAATCCTAGAGGAAATGACATCAGCGACATTAATTTTATTAACTCCGATCATATTCATATATAGAAACAAGAAGATATAAAATATTAAATTTTCGACTTAAATTGTTTTTGAAAATTTATTATTATTATGTTGTATAATGATTTTAAGGAATCGGTTATGTAGACACTATGATTTAACAAACATGTTAATTTGGCGGGATGATGACAGTGCCAATGTCATTTCCTCTTGGATTGTGTTAATATAAAATGCAAAAATGGCATAAACAGTTATTATATGTATTTGTTTGAAAAAGGCTGAATCATATTTAATAATAAGAGTGAACATACAATGTTTAAATAATTTTGTAAAAAATATGTCAGCATTATAATTCATGTATTATACTTTTTCCCACAAATCACATTATAGTCAATATTTTCTGTGAAACTTTTTGACTTGGTTTAAAGAAATATGTCAACTCCCCCCAAAACACATGGTCACATGGTGCTGCTGATTCTACGATCAGCCAAGTATCAAACCTGGAAGTTTTACACCAAAGGAAAGCTTTAGAGCTTTTTCAGGCACAGTTTCCACAATACAGGGTTATTTTACAATGAAAGATGCATTTATTGGCCTGTTCTCTGATTCATTATTTGCATGAGCAAATTGCAGAGTGAAATTTATGATTTCTGTCTTCCATAAAACAGCCACATTTCCATGCTGCCAATTAGCAGAGTTTACTATTGTTTTAGATAAATGTGGAATACATGTTCTGCAGTTCTCAACTCTTCACACTGAGATCCAGATTCAACTTTTGGCAAAGCACAATTATTGCTGCTTATGTTTCATAAGGCAAAAGCAACTGGTTCTTATGACAAAGGTGCAAGAATAATTGCTCCTTAAAGCAAAGCTGCTTATTATAAACTGTCATTAGTGCAAAGATCAGTAAGTTTACCTTTCAGAAAAGTCACAATGACTGCTACTTAGGACTAAGGCACAATAACTGCTTCTTATGGCTTAGGTACAATAACTGCTACTTAGTTCCTTAGGGCTTAGGTATAATAACTGCTCCTTGGAGCTGTTGCAATATCTGCTTGTTAGGGCATAGGCACATTAACAGCTCCTTAGGGTTTGGGTACAGTAACTGCTTCTTTGGGAAAAGACATAATAACTGCTCATTAGGGCTTAGACACATTAACAGCTCCTTAGGGCTGTGGTAAAAAAACTTCTATTTAGGGCTTAGGCACAGTAACTGATCTTTATGGCTAAGGAACAATAACTGCTCCTTATGACTAAAGTGCAATAACTGCTTCTCATGGCTAAAGAACAATAACTGCTCTGTATGGTTAAGGCACAATAACTGCTCCTTAGGGGCGAATCACAATAACAACCCATTTGAGCTAAGGAATAATAAAACCTCATTTGGGCTTAGACAAAATAAGTGCTCATTAGTGCTAAGGCATAATAACTTCTTCCTAGGGGTAGCCCAACACAATTCCTGCTCTGTAGTGCACGGCTAATGTACAATAACATCTATCATGATCAAGGTACAATATCTGTTTATTTGGGCTGCTTTTTCAGGCAAAGGCAAAATAATTGTAACTTAATGTTGTTGTTTCCCATAGCTCTTGATGCCATTGGAAATAAACTCCCTATTCAATGGTGTTTGTATTTTTCTGTTGATTTATTATTAACCACTATCTGGAGCCTGAAGTATGTTTTTCAAAGCCTGGATCACCCACTGGTGTTTCTAACTAATGAATGCTTGCAAAAAGAGAGAAAACATCAAAAAGCACCAGTACATAATAGGACTCTGTATAGTATTGTTTAATTTCCTTTCCCTCAGCTGATAAGCACATGTAATAAGTGATGAAAGCTGGATAGTATGTATTGGATTTTTACATGGAGACTTATAACCTTTTCTAGCTTAGCTTGTATTCACTGTTCTGGTATTAAAGTGAATCTGTCTTGAATTAGTTTCCTAGCATGTTTCTTGTAATAAAACTTCACCATGATATTCTATTGAACTTGATGTGTTGATTGCAGATTTTGATAGACTGGTTTATAGTGTATGCTTTTTAAAAATTGGAAAACATTCGGCACCAGATGGGGTACCAGTCTAGCAGGGGGTCGTAAACATGGATTGTAAATGTCAATAGTAATTGGTCAGTTGGATTGAAATGTAGTGTGAATTCACATGCAGACTTCAGAGTGCATCTAGAAGACATGATTTAGTTTGAGGCTCACTATAACCATAAATATTCTCTTATTATAAATAAGCAACCAGTGAATATTGATACTGAATCTACATGGACATCACATCTGGGACAGATTCTGCAAAAGTTAAAGACATGTCTGCTTCAGAACATTTGAGAATTTTTCAATGTTATTCAGAAAGATTTAAAAGGCGTTTGAAACACTAGATTTCACGAAATTACTTTACTCTGTGAAGAATTGTTCATGGACTTTAAAAGTTTAAGCTCCATTTATCAGAGAATATTTTGTTAACAATTTATGAACAGTTTCTGTCAGTACAGAATGTTTTCAGAGCTTTTATTACAAAAATAACAAACAGGGGTTAACAGAAGGATTTTTAACCAGTGTTTATGGACGGGTTAGGAGTTGGTGATTATTTTTCCAGTACTCACAGAGCTGGGATTAGCAGAAAGGCAGTGCCATGATATGTTGATTTTATGATAAATTTGATCAGGAGATCATATGATGAGTTTGAATAGGCATGATAGGTAAGACATTGTTGTATTTTACTGTCTTCTTTCTCTATTACAAATTACCTTACTGTTTAACCCATTACTGCGTGTATAATTATGCCTTTAATCACATGGTAGAATGGTAAAGATCCAGGTCTGATCCGGATCTGCATTATTAGCTCTTAGTCAGAAATAATCTAATAAATCTAAAGGAAATCTGTGTAGATTCAGAAAAGACTTCTCGGCTGTGCTGGCTGATTTTAGATCTACATCTGTAGCTCATAGGATATGGGAAGTAAAACCAGGTTTGCAATACATGTACTTAGACTGTTCTCTCCAGTTTCCAATCTGGTCTCAAGTCTGCAAAAACAGCTGACTGGTTAAAATTGAGAACATACATCTCCAAACCTGTGAATCACAAGCTAGACATTTGAGGACTGGGCTCCAGTCTCAGTTTTATAATGATTGGTTTTGACTAAGGTGTTGAAACATCCTTAAAATCAAGCTCAAGATACTGATGTACAGTAAAAGTAAATTTTATAAAAAATATTCCACAATTTGGAAGATGTTTCCAGTAAAATTGAGCTAAGAGAAAAGGCAATTCATCATAAGTCAGCTTTTTGCAAACATCTTAATATCATGCAGGCTATTATGCAAATTATCACAGGAAAGTGGGAATTAGCCAAAATTTGCATTATTACACAATATTGGATTAAAGCTTGCCAAGACTATTAGGAGGTCATCAGATTTTCTTCCTGTGGTAATGACCGATGGTTCTGTTTGATTTGTGGGTTTTGTGTGGCCAGTACATCCTCAGGAATTTTAACCCTTTCCTCCATAAATACGCATGTTTACGCATGTGCGACCAGTGTAGATCCAGATCAGCCAGCACATCAGTGCCGTCTGATCAGGATCTGCACTTGTCGCATTTTGGTCAGAAATAACCTAAAGAATAAAATAAGAAAACAGTTTAGATCCTGATCAGATGGCACGGATGTGCGGGCTGATCTGGATCTAAACTGTTCGCCCACGTAATAAAAATGTATCTGTGGAGGAAAGGGTTAAAATTCTTTCCCATTTATTCATGATGATCAACTTCAGTATTGAGTTTTAACTTTCAATAGTTGTTTTAATGGCTTAATATTGAAAAAATCACAAAATCATATTAACATAATCATATAATACAGGTTTTATCACATGTGACCAGTGCAGATCTAGATCAGCTGGCACATCCATGCCATCTGATCTGTATCTACACTGGTCACTTCTTGATCTGAAATAACCTACGGAATCTAAAGTGAACAGTGTAGATCTGGATCAGATGGCATGGATGTGTTACCTGATCTGGATCTACACTGTTCACCCAGGGGATGACAGCCATATTCCTTGAAGTAAAGGATTAAGTATTTGACTTGTTAAAACTTAAGACGTTGACTTTTATTGAATGAGTTTGCTTGCGACACTGGAGTTCAATATTGTGATATATCTATCAGCACAGTTATGAGGATCCATTTTCTCTATGAGCTCTACGTTGATTACTTTTCTCTGTAATCAATTGTCCAGTCTTTATAACACATCCCTTCATCAGATTAGATAATAAAGTTCCTGACCATAGCAATATCATATTTAGTGTACATCACGATTCTCGTGACCGTACTAATCTCATATTTTACTTATGATCCATATATAGTCTCGTCTAGACTACTCTACCCACTCGGGAGCTAAAGTGATTACATGTTTGAGAGAACAAGCCTGTTAAATTAGCTATTAGATGTATAAATGCTGGTTTTACTAGGGTTGGACATGCAAAGTATGTATCACACAGATTTTTTCCCATCTGATTTAATTACAATTTCTACTAAGTAATTGGTACAGTATGGTATTAGTTGTTTCATAGAAAGAGACCATTAGCTCCATTGATCTACTGTGACAGGGAGTTTACATTTTCTTGTATTTATTACAATGTTTCCACAATTATGCAGTGTTATCAGGATCCTTGGACTGGAAAATCTGGCAGTCCTGACCAGACTGCTCACCCAGGGGTGTATTCATGGAGTAAACAGTTAACAATGGCATGAATGTTGATGTTTTAATTGATAACATGGCTAATATTGTGTGAGTTGCTGATGCTTAATTTCTCATATATAAAATATCTCAAAAATATCTCAAAAATTTGTTTTGCCAAAATCAGTATTTTTTTTAAGTTTAACATTACAAAACTGTTAAAACACATTCACCGCAAAAAAATGATAAAATTTAACAAAGATAAGAGATGAAGACGTGTTTATCAGTTATACAGGCAAGATTTTGTTTCATTTATTTTTTATATATATTTAACATTATATTTCATCATGAATTATATGTGGTGACATTTAAAAATGCTGGTTTTCTTGGAATTGAAATCAGTTTTATTTTATAGCCATGGGTCTGTTTTCCTTATTACATCCACACATAACAAACAGGCTTTTAATGTTCTGTATACAATGTAAAAACAGTAATAAAATATTTAAGAAAAATTAGATATTATAAAATAAATTAGGGTAGTCAGTCCATTTACATTTATTAATAAAATGAAATAATGCAAGAAAAATTTGTTAAAAATGTTGCCACTGTACTGTAAAATGCTGTCTCAGTCAGAAACATCTGGAAAATGTGTTTCTTGTTTTATGGGCAACTGTAAATTTTGTTTTAAGTTTGTGGAAATGAGAAATGATTAGGCCTCTAAGGGCCTAGGGTCAATAAAAAGGGGCCCAGTGGTAATTAAGAGTGTCCAGTTTAACTACTTGTTGAAAGATCAAAATCATTAAGTGTTCAGGGTGGGTGAGGTTGTGAAACAATTAAGCAGGTGTGAGGAGAATATGCTGTTTTTTGCAGATGTTGTGCCTGTTTTATTAGACAAGACATCAGGAAAATAACTGAAGCATGTCCTTGTTCACCATAGTTTCTCTTCATAAACCCTTTACTCCATGGATGCAGGTTATACAACATATGAAATCAGAGTAGATCCAGATCAGCCTGCACATCTCTGTAGTCTAATTACAACGGTTGTCAGAGATATTGTGAAATAGTTGGTACTGTCTTTGTTGTTTCCTTGTCAGCTTTGTTAACATGATTAGGAGGCCGATGTGATAATCTGATTAGCATCAAACTTGCTCAGTATATTCACTTGATGATATCTAATATGAGTTTGAAACTTGGTCATTTGGGGTCAGAAAATTATCACTAAGGTCAGTAGATCAAATCCTTGTTTTTTGAAAGTTAGAATTTATAAGGTCGTTTATGTTACTTACGGAATAACCTTAAACCCTCATCAGACCTTGTGGATACAGAAGCTGATCTGGAGCTACACTGGAGAAATGTATTTGTCTTGTAGTGAACTTTAAATGTTTGAAGATGCTCTTTGTCTCCTGCTTACAGGACTTGATGTATCATGAATTTTTGATAAGAAAAGAACAACAGCAAACTCGCAAAGTGGTCCCAAAGTTATACGGCTATGACTGGAGACCAGTTTCAGATCTCAGTCCCATGCTCAGTTTATTAACCATGGAGAATGACTTATTGCTGAAACGGAGAATGACTTATTGCTGAAACAATTACATGCTCATGAGAACTTTTCCTTTAAGTATTTAATATTTTAGGTATTGCTGTCAAAAGTAGAGGATTTTCCAGAGGCTAGTCTGTTAAATTAAAATAACATTTGTTTACCAATAACATGGGTGAAAGTTTTCAGACTTATGCCTGAAATTCAGGGTTTTGTGTGTTTAAAACTGGTTGATTTTCTATATTTTCCCTATATAAATTTACAAATTTTCAGGATTTCAGGTTTTTCAGAATTCCCAACTTGCACCCACGCAATAAGAGTTTTGAGAGTTAAATGTATCTGACATGATTCAATGAAAATGTTTGATATGATTCAGTGAAAGTTATTGGAAGTTCTGTTATAATTGCCCAAATGGGCTGTGTGTCTGGTAGCCTCTGCCAGATGGGACCTTCAAAATAAACAGCAGCAATGTTTAATTAGACATCACTCATGTATGTGAAGCTAATTTCATTCACAGGTCAATGAAGTATCCATAAATTACATGGTTACCTGTCTTTGATCTTGCTTCTCTACATGTACCTTGATGTAGTACTAGTATTGTATCTTAGCATATACACAATGTAATGCTTAAATCCATACAACCTACCGTCATTGTTCGAATATAGGCCGCACTCATGTATAAGCCGCACTGCCCCCAAACATGATAGAACAGATGAAAATGGCTAAACACAATGTATAAGCAGCCAAACCTATGTATTAGCCGCACCCCCAACTTTTTACTTCCAAATTCTGGGGAAAAAGTGCGGCTTATATTCAAACAATGATGGTATATCCCATGTGTGACATGTGTAGATCTAGATCAGGCCACAAATCCATGCAGTCTGATCAGGATCTACACTACTGACTTTTAGACAATTGGATTATTTCTGACCAGAAATTGAATCAGTGCAGATCCTAATCAGACTGCACAGATCTGAAGGCTGATCTAGATCTACACTGGTGGCCTAATGGGATATAAACTGCTGATCTAGATTTACACTGATGACCTAATGGGATATAAACTGCTGATCTAGATCTACACTGATGGCCTAATGGGATATAAACTGCTGATCTAGATCTACACTGATGACCTAATGGGATATAAACTGCTGATCTAGATCTACACTGGTGACCTAATGGGATATAAACTGCAACAGTGAAGGGTTCAAAGATTGAAGTTATTAAGAGCAACTGTTTATTTTAAGTGGCGACATTAAAGTGATGTCATCAGATGTTGATAAACCTGCAATATAAGAACTGATTTGATGCAAGTAATTTGTTTTCGTATAATTTATACATTTCAGCCCTCGACATCTTTCAACTTATATTTTAATCATAATTGTATAAAATAACCGGTACTGTATTGATATATGTATATATCATGCTTATTTATACAGATTATGTACATGGTTTACTGAATAAAAAGGGTAACCTAGAAAAGGGGCCTGAAACAAAAAAAAACAACTCATTATTCACTAAAGAAATCGATGGTGGATGCATGATCTGCATACAAAGAAAGATATTGTGTGAGTTTATTTTGTGCCTATCTCACAAAATGTTGCACAAACAAATACCATCCTTTGCATCTAATTATCTCCCTTTAATACTCCAATTTCCCTCCACCTGCTCCTAATAATGTTTAGACTAGGTTGTCAGCCTGACCTAACAGTAAAATATCAAAGACAACCGTTTCAAAGGGCCTGATAGTTGCATAGACATGTAACAGTTTTATATTTGATGTATATGTTTGATGTATTAACTGATAAGCCATGATCTGACTGATTGAGATGTTTCATATTTTCTGATTGTGTCCAAGTATTTTGAGAAAAGCTGGAAATTTATTTCATGTATGTTTTTATTACTTACTAAATATCGTGAGCACTTTTTGTTATATCATTTTGAACTTCTGTGCCATGAATGTCTATCTTTTGTTTGATTTTAATTGCAATGAAAAACATTTGGTGTGTGACATGGCTACAATAAAAGCATCTAACAACTAATGAACTGAGCGCAGTATTTTTTGTGACCTCGATGAGCATGCTTGTTATGCCAGAAGTAGTGCTACAAAACAACTTTTGAAAAAAGCCGTGATGTTACTAATTGTTCTTAAGTTGAAAACAACCCAAATGTTTTTCTTGCCCTGATGAATCAGCAAAATATCAGATAAATCCTTTTATAACATTCTGTGTGCACCATTTTATTTTCAGGGCGGCGCAGAAGTTAGGCAAGAAGAAAAAGCGACATCATCAGCATGAGCCTGAGCTTCCGTCCTTCCCCACCAAGTTTTCAGAAATAGTCCGTCTTTCACCTCCGCCTTGTCCGCCATGTCTTCTGAGAAGTTTCCCACGAGGACAACTACCTGGCATGGGAAAGGTTTGTGTCTCTCACTGTAGTTTTTAACCCTTTGTTACAGCTTACTTGCCATGTGTAACCAGTGTAGATCCAGGTAAGCTTACACATGCATGCAGTCTGATGTGTTGGCTTCTTGATTAGAAATGATCTAAGGACTCGCTAAGTGACTGAGATAGATCCTGATCAGACTCCAAAGCTGTGCACCTTGATCTGAATCTACTCTGCTCTCATATGGGATGTATTGAATGAAGGATCAGTGTTTATTAACTCAGTGCCTGACCATTTATTGTTGTTCATAGGGTTGTCCTGCAGAATAGCTGCAGTGTAGACATGACTGTGCTGGCTGATTGGGGTCTACACTGGTAACATAGATGACATATGCTGTACTTAGGGCTTGACAGGTTAATCAAATTCTCATCAATGATGTTGAAATCTCTCATTCTCTAACTATGCTTTACACTGATCTCACCTTTACATCAAAGTTGATATGTTTGGTATGCTTGTTGAAAGCTGAGGATACTGGACCAGGGTAGATCTCTATATCATCTTAGCTCTACACCTGTATGTCACAGTCACCCTCTAACTGTTCAGTTAATTATTTTTACTAAATCCCCATATAGAACATTATAAGAATTCTGTATAGGGAACTTGATACTTTAAATCAGAATTTTATGTTTTGCTGATGTCTGAATTTTGCAGAAAGCTTGGTAAACAGAACTATCTGCCCATGTTTTGTTTTGGATTAATAGCTTGTTTACTAATTCTTATAATGCAATATTTCTGCAAACAATTGCCATTTAATAATTGATATAAAACCAATTGAACTTGCCTAATTGATTGGTTATTGTGGCTTAATTTGTTTCCTTTGGGCTCTACTGCCCTTAGAGATTCTTTTGATTATAAAATTAATGAGTAAAATATTGAAAGCTATATTATTTGAAACCATTAGATTTGCAAAAGTGAATTCTGGTTAGATTTATTATATTGAGTCAGATAATTGAAAGAGACCATCTAGAATGTTCTAACAATAAGAAACATTACCAACAAGGTCTGGCGATTGTTGACCTGATAGCTTGTACTTTCCTTTTAATCAAATTAAGGTCTGAGGTATTTATTTTATATTGATGGGACTGGTTTATTTATTAAACCCTTTCCCGTACAGATACGCATTTTAACGCATGTGCGACCAGTGTAGATCCAGATCAGCCAATTGGATTCTGTGATAATTGTAAAACTAAGCAACATGCAGTGGTTCATACACTGTAGAAGACTATTGTTTATATCATGAAACCCTAAAATCAGTTTATGTTTTCTTGACAGCATTCCTGGAGAATTCCCTATGGGCATAATTACAGCCTGGAAGGTCCAAACTATATCATGTACATATTTTCCTATAATTGCACCTATGTTTATGACAGCATGAAACTACATGAACATGTAAATAGTTGTACGCCCCAGGCACATAAGCATCTATTGGAACTGTTAAAAACATATAAAACTGAGTATATACACATTTACGAGGGTGCGTTACAATTTTTTCATTCCAGCTTGGAATTAATTGAATATAACACTGCCATTAATCCTGGTACTAATTAAAAAAAGGTACAATGGATATATTTTGATTGACTAACATTATGAGTCATGTAAGGTGGGGGTTGGGGGGGGGGGTGCTTCTAGACTTTAATGCTTACCTTGTTACTCTCTGTGCGGGGGAAGTATCCACCATCTTTACACTTTGTTAAAAGGGACAAAATAGGTTGGCATAATAATTATGATTTAACTACTCCATTAATACATCTCAATGAAATCACCTGGGGGCTAGTTTACATCTAGATCGGCCTCAACATCCATTCTGATCTATACTGCTCACTTTTTGGTCAGAAATTATAGCAAACTGTGTAGATCCTGATCAGACAACACTGCAGGGCTGCCAATTTTCCGCGGATTCGCATAAAGGTTGTAGTTAATGCAGTCATTTTTTACCACCATGTAGCACATACACAGACATAAAACTTTAAGGGGATATAACTCACATTTTGGCATTGGCATTCTGGTGTTTTCTGAAGTGCCTTTGGAAGATCCCAATTAATCTTAATAATTTCTGTGAGCAATTGATTTGCCTTCTCATAATGTATCTGATTTTTAGTGTCTGACAAATAAATCTGTAAGGTTAAAAACACAGCAAGACACAGGAATTTATTTATTTTTGACTCTGATTGAATCAAGAAGAAAAATGGGTTTTCTTGTAGGCACATTGTCTGGCAACATGGTTTCAATTCGCCTGAAAATTGCAGCTTTTCAAGAGAGTTTTGTGATTTTTTATATTTCTAAAAAGCAAAAGGACTGTCAAGATGTTCCAGCTTTTGATTTAATGAAAAATGATTGAAACTTAAAAAAGCTGTTTATATTTTTAACTTTGTTTTTAACAGTGCTTTAGATCGGTAACTGTTCCAGAACTATCTATCCTGTGGCTTTCCTTCACTAGAGGTACAACACTATTAAACACCACAATTTCAATAAAGAATAATTTACATTATTTAAATTTCTGAGGTATTCTTCCACATGGGAACCAGAAAAAGTTATGGCTTGATTCATTTGTGCCCAAGGTTATAAAACTGAGCATGGAAACCAGTCTCAAATCTCAAGCATCTGATTGGCTGAAATGGCAACTGGTTGACCAGTTGCCGTTTCTGTCAATCAGATGCTTGAGATTTGAGACTGGTTTCCAATCTCAGCTGTATAACCTTGGAGCCAGGCGGTATAAATATCTAGATATGTATATCCCCAAATGAAATTGGGAGGAGCATATTGTAGCCACGTCCCTCTGTCAGTAGGTCCGTCCAGCCTGCATTCATGTCTGGCCCATAACTTTGTTATTTTATTAAGCATTTTAAAATAATATTTGACAGAAATTATCGTCATATTGAGACAACTTGTCCCACACACATTCTGGTCACTACCTTGAAGGTCAGGATCACAGCATCTCCTTGAAGCAAAATCGTGTCTGGTCCATAACTTTGTTATTTGAATATGCTTTTTAAAATTATTGTACAGAAAAGATTGTCATATATAGCATATGCATTTATATTGTGTATATGGCACCAATAAGGATGGCGAACTAGTACTGGTGACATGGGAAACACTACTAAGTGTCACAAAGTTCAGGCCTAATTCGGGGTTTGAACCAATGACTTCTGGATTGCTAAGCCAGTTTGTTTTTTTGTTGTTTAACGCTCTACTCACTGTAGGCTGCAGATTTGTGTTCATACATAATCCTAAATTTAACAAAGAAAATAAAAGAGAATTAAATTGAACGAAAAGCATCAAGTTTTACAGCATATACCCTTGGGCAAAGTTTACACAACTTCATTGCAATTAATTTAACTACTTGAAAGTTTTTCTGATCTACAAATACAAAATGTTGAATGTTCCAGGGAAATGATTGTGTTATGAAGTACATTTGCAGCAGTGGCAACCGCTGTAATGATGCTTTTATATGCCAAGGCACTTCAAAGCTGTCAATAAACAAGTGATGTGCATTTTCATGTGCAGTACAATGTGATTAATTAAAGTTGTTTATTGCCTAATTAATTAGCAAAAAATGCCAGCTTGCAAGTGCTTTTATTTCCTGATAAAACTATGAACAAGGGGGGGGGGAATAGGGTATTGCATGGTATGGTAGCAGGCAACTAGCCGAGTCCGAATTGAGTGAATCCAGTCTAAAATACTGATCATAACTTCTCTTGTTTTGCTTGTGAGTCATTTTGAATGAAATATTTAAAACGCCACTTGAATATTCTGTCTTTATAAGAGCAACTACCAATACAGAAATAGAAAAAAAAGTGTTGCATTGGGAGTTTGGTAGCAGTTCAAAATGGACTATAAAAATGAGCAAAATTGCAAGAAAATTTACCCTCTGGCTGTTGATGCCATTTCATAATGTTGGAAATAACATAATAAAGACGAGCCGACAGTTGACCAATTGTTTAGTTGCAGTTTAAAATGGCAGAAATCAAATTAGAATTTAAAGGGAATTGTGATTAAACTTTAATCAATCAGTGAATGAAGAAAGTATTTAATAAAATCTTTACATGTACAAAACATGTTTATTTTCTCACAATGAGGTTAAGTACAAGAATGTCATGTTAGAGATGGGCTTAGACCCCACAGTACATGTTACTAGATTTATCTGCTAAAGTTTGTCTTTACTTGTTGCAATAAAGTTCTGAGCACATCATGTGTTTCTCCCCATAGCAAAGATTAGTGAGTCAATCCAGAAATGTTTAGCCCATTCCTAAAACTTAGCATTGAAATTTAGTAACTGAAAACCATAATCTTGATTTAAAACTGGGTAATTTGTGCATCAAAATTCTGGGCATAAGGGTATACCACAAAGCCAGTAATCTAACAATTATATGATATATATTAACAAGGTATTCAAGTTGTCACATATTTTGTTGATGACTTTCAGTTGATTGCTCTTAAATAGTTTCACCAAAGTAGAAGTTAGTTATTTATAGGCTTCCTAGTTGCCTGTAAGAGTTGTTGCAGAGAATTGATGCTGAGCATCAACATTCTACTGGTTCTCTACTGAGGAAGCAGACAGGTGGGGAACCAGACAATGTCCTGATTGTTGAAATCCTCCAGAAATTGCTTCCTGACATTTATGATAGAGATTTGTGGCTAGCAAAATGACCAACAACACTTGAGATTTGTATCTGAGATGTTTTATTGAGACAGGTAGTCATCTCTTGGGGTTTTTGTTCCTTTTTGAGTAGTGTCTGGTATTCTGATGTGTATAGTTTATAAGAAGCAAGCATAAGTTTACTAGAAAGTTTTCTAGTGAATCTAGAAAACTATTTCTGAGTCATAAGGCAACATGAATCCTAGTTCCAAATTGGCAATGTAAAACATAGCCAAAGATTTTGATTTTGTGCAACTATGTAACAGGTAGAAAAGCAGTCTTCAGTTATTTTGGCCAGTCCTTTTTCTCCGTGGGAAATAGCTTTTATTATACTTCAAAGAAATTTCCTTGAAGTTGATTGGATAATTTGCCGTTGATGTACATCTGTATATCAGGATCGGCTGTAGATATGAATACACGTGCCTTAATGCTCCCCTCTTGCCTCCCACCTATTGTTGGCTTCTACCATTTTGTTGTGAATTTTAGTGAAAATTCATATCGTTGAGCAAATGTCCTAATTTATTAAGTGGTATGCATATGGATTACTTGAATTGTTATAGAATTGTTATAGAAAACAATTTTGTTGCATTTTTTATGATGAAAACGATCAGATTATTCTTAATTTTTCAAAATAAATATAGAACCTATAGTCCGCCGAAACTCTATTAGTGACGTCATGCAGATAAACAAATGACATCAAACAGGTAAAAATTGAGGTTCTCAGCCTGGAAATATGCTGTTCTGAAATAATTAAGCAAAATAAATAAAAACACATGTTTTGTTATTATATTTTGCCTGAAAAAAGGCTTTGCAGTATAAAAAAACAATTATTTGGTTTCTTGAAAGGGTGTGTGAGGATAATATTATTGCCAGTCTGGGTGTCATATTATCCCTCGCCTATGGCTCGGGTAATATGACAACTGGACCGGCAATATATTCTCACACACCCTGTCAAGAAACCAAATAACTTTATAACATTACATGAGTGTCCAGTGTAGATCAAGGTCTCATTAATATCTACTCTGTTTGCTTTACCTAACTAACTTGGTTTGCCAATATTTTCCTGAAATTGAGACAGGACCAATCATTTTTACAGTGATATAAAGATTTTATATTGTTGCCTCTGTCTTCATCCAAATAACTAGCACACAAATAAAATGGGAAAACAGCATATTTTACTATGTTGATAACACTCTACTTCTATGATTGTTGGTAATGATTAAGGAGAGGTTAAACATGTTAGCTACATAGTGGGATACTAACAGGGTTTGTGTGCCAGAATTTACGGTAATTGAATGCCTGGTACCAGGCTCGAGCCCCCTGCAGGGCTGACATTCATGATATGCCTGATGATGTATAATAGGAGACAGGTACCTTGGATATCATGGTTATCCCGCCGTGATTGAATTGTCTGTGACAGTGAAAGTTGCTAAGCAGTCTACAGCAATCTGTATTAAAAGTGTATGAATCAGGCCGATTCACTACACTCAAAATTAATACTCTATGAAATAATGTTACTTCACATTGACTATGGACCTGGAACATGTCATGATTTTATGAATTTGCAGAATGAAGTAGACACAGCTTGAGGATGCATATGTTGGTTTGTTTTAAATATCAGCAATCATGTAGGTATATTGACTTCATGGAACATCGTAATTAAATGTTTTTGAATTTTCTCCAAAGCAAATTCATCCAGCGGTAATGAAAGTAGCTGTTGATTAAAGTTGTTGTCAATTTTCAGGTAGCATGTAGATTGGTTACATTAAGTATACATGTATTGGTGACATGTAATGTAAAATCTACTTGTAATTATGCAACAATATTAATTGGTTTTTTCTCTAAGTATGAATGGGAATATAAGATTCCAAGACAAAAGTGTTTACACACTAAAGCTTTTTTGCTATGAAAGCTGTTAACTCCATAATCCTATGGGGCACAAATGTAGTCCATATCAGCAGGCACATGGTTGTCGTCGGATCATGATCCACACTGTTAGCTTTTAGATTTATTAACTTGTTTCTGACCAAGAAGTGAACAGTGTAGATCCTGAAAAGATGGCATAAATATGGTGGTTGGTCAGGATCTAGCCTTGAGAATGAAGAGCATTATAATTTCACTGTTTAGATAGCATTTTTCTGCTTTGACATCTTTCTTTTGAACTTCTGTTTAATTGGAAAGAATAAGTCCTTACTGTGCCATTCTGGGATAATTAGGTTAGATTTGAGAGATTTACAATCCTGATCAGTATAAAATTATTCCGCTTTTGGAGGGGCAATATTTTATGTTTTGCATCTATAATTGAAGTTGCAATGTCTGTTGCTTAGAATTTTGCATTTTATAGGTAATAAAATCATTCCTGACATTTCCTATACAGTAACAAGAGCTTGTTCAACATTGGTTTGTGGCATTATGCAAAATCAATGTGCTTACCATAAAAATCTAAAACCGAAAGTTTGTTCATATTGAACATAAATTCTTCAGATATATTGCCAAGCAAGCATAATAAATTACCCTCTGTCTGAAGGCTGAAATCTAATTAAAATAAAAACATAACCGATTTTCTATTGCAGACAGTTGAAACCCTCATTGACTTTTTTCTTTAAATTTGATGTAGTAAATTTATTGTTCATGGGGTTGTAGCAAAGTGCAGTGAAATGAAGTGTGGGAACCTGTGCCAATATTGGGTAGTGTAGCACAGTACACTGCTTATAGAATTTTGAACATTGGTGATTAAATTAAAAAAACTCACAACTTAAATGTATTTTTTAACATTGGTGATTAAATTAAAAAACAAAATAAGATGGTCATGAAATGTCTAAACAACTTGAGGAGCAGACAGAATGTAAACAGATGGTTATTACCACTAAACTGTATTTTTTTCTCTCAGCCATCTTCATAAACAAAGTACTTCACAAGTGTATGCTTTTGATAGAAGAAGATTTGTTAACAGTTTATTGTAAGTTCTCTTGTGTGGTGATAATTTCAAAGAGGCTCGGAAATTAACTGCAAGGCATTCATCTCCATTTTGTTAGCAGACTAGCTGGTTTCTGTGTAAACACTTGTAATGAAGCTCTCCATGCATCATCTCTTATGTTTAGTTTTTCTGGCAAACTGTTTCAACAAACAAGATTAAATCTTGTTTTGAAGCAGTTTGAACCATTCTAATAGTTGAGCTGTGGTTTGGCCACTTTGGGGTAGATGCCATTGATCGGAATTTTAATAAGAAATAACTTGAATAAAAAAATAAAATAGAATTTAGTGTTGTACAGAGTATGAGGTACCAGTGATGTCCAAGTTGTTGCCAACATTGAATGATTTCTGTCAAAGTCGGTGAATTGAATGATTATGGTCAGTCTTATTGTATTTATCAGTCAATCGGCCATTTTATGATTTCAGACAAATTCATTTTGGTCAAAATCAGCATTATTGTATGATATACTAATAAAAAGGACTTGTTTGTTTTGGTTGAGGTGCTAATTACATGAGACTTGAGGAGATCTTATGCAAACTATATTGAATTGCATAATTTGTTTTGATTACTGTATATTTATTAATATTCATCAGTTATTAAAATTTGTGGATGAAGTACATAGATAATTTCATGAATATGAAACCCCAACAAAGTCTTGTTGCATACTTGAAAGTGTTCTAAAAAATTGAATACCAGTTAAAATAAATCCACAAAATGAACTTTTTACAGAAAACCACAAAATTGCATGCCCATGATAAAAATGCATTTTTGGCTCATTGATTTTGATTTTATTATTACAGGTGAAGGTCATGTTGAGAGTTGTTTCAACCAATCATCATGGAGACCAGGCAGCATCCTGTCTAAATATAGACACACGGAACAAACAGGTTACTGTTTATGATCCAGCAGCAAGTGGATATGCAACGAGTCTAGCTCACAGAAAAGCAGCAATGGCGCCAAAAATGTTTGCCTTTGATGGTGTGTTTTCACCAGATGACTGCTTGGTTAGTATAATTGGTTTCTATTAAAGGAAAAGATGTGAGTTAAGGTGACAAAAAGCTCAATTTAAGTCTGGTTTTAATGACCCTATTTTAATAACAACTGGCGCAATACAGCACAGATAAAAGGAAGCATGTCAGGTGACGTCCCTATGAAAAGCAAAGGAAGCAACTTCAGTAACTTCACATAAATGTGCAGACAATTATATGATGTAAATAAAGACAATGGATGAACAGTGTAGATCATGATCAGCTGGTACAGATGCCACTGTTCATTTTTTGTATTAATTAGGTTTTTAATGACAAAGAAACAAGTAGCTACAGATCAGATTGCATTGATGTGCGAGCTTATCTCCATCTACTTTGGTTGAACATGTGATAAAAGGACCAGTGTAGACCTAGATCAACTAGTGCATTCATGCAGAGTGCTGAGCAGCTGGATAAGGGTCTACTCTGTTCATCATTCAGTAACAGAAAAGTGAAATAGCATATCAGGAATTGCCACACTCACAAAACACAGCCTCCCCATGCAGTAAGATGTCACAAACAATTAACGAAAATGAGAACCCTTGGGGTTACCGCCTTGGAACAGTCAGTGGCAAAACAAATTGCCACTGGGGGTTTAAACCAGGTTCAAGGGTGCACCAATCTCACACTTGCCCCAACAGGTTCTCGTATCACAAAACAAGTACAAGTTGTCTTGGTGAAATAACTCCAACCCACCCATCAGCTCAACAATGTTGCATGCAAAATCAAACAAACATATAAAACAAAGAAGCTAATAGCATTGAAAAGCCCAAAGGGTGGGTACTCAATGATCTTACCGAGACCAGAGCACCTGGAGTCAAATCAGCAAGACCTGGATGACAGGGATAAAAGAAACAAATCGAGCTTCTAGATTCTTTAAAAATAAAAATGATTTCCCTGTAAACCTTCATAAACTCTTAAACCCCTGCCACGGTTGTGCAACCAATGAGGTAAGCATAATGATCAACTTTAGATGGGTTAATCACCAGGCCTGCAGAGCACTGCACTATATCATGTTGTTAACCTTTCTTTTTGTTGGTAAACATTCTTAATGCATCTAGAAAACAAATCTTTCTGGACTTTTTAGCCCTTAACCCTTTCCTGTATAGATACGCATTTTTAGGCATGTGCAACCAGTGTAGATCCAGATCAGCCGGCACATTCGTGCTGTCTGATCTGGATCTTTCATGGTCGCATTTTGGTCAGAAATAACCTAATGAATCAAAAAGCGAACAGTTTAGATCCTGATCAGACAGCACGGGTGTGCCGGCTGATCTGGATCTAAACTGTTCGCCCTAGCAATAAAGGTGTGTCTGTACAGGAAAGGGTTAACTTCATGGATACACCTGTATTGAAGTGGTGAACAGTGTAGATCCAGATCAGCTGGCACATCAGTGCTGTCTGATCAGGATCTACACTGTTTGCTTTTAGATTCATTAGGATATTTCTGACCAAGATGAAACATGTGTAGATCCAAATCAGATGGCATGGTTGTGCCACCTGATCTGGATCTACACTAGTCTACCCAGGTCAGACAAGCGTATATATAGAGGAAAGAGTTAAGTCATCAATTAGATCAGGATCTACACTTTTTGCAATGTTGTTATGCTCATAATGCGTCACAGTTACGGAAATATTTTCAAATCCTTCACCTTCCACATCAAAAATGCCTGGTATTTATCTGCCAAACAACTTGCAAGACTTGTAAAACATTTTGAATTCTAAGAACATTGTTATTAATGGTGAGTAAACATGTATTTTGATAATTTTTTGTTTTATTTTGATAACAGGAAAGAAAGACAACATAATTTTGATGTTTGCTGCTGGAAAATTCTTTCATACATGTAATTACCTGTCAGATTCCGACATGAATTCTTATAAAGTTTCATTAAATATTTCTGGTACATAAATTCCTCAGATAATACCAACCATCATGGCAATGCTCCGTATAATTGATATAAGGATTTTACTTCTTGACATCTAGAAGTGGAATAGCCATTTTTCTCAATTGTGGGGACTTAGTTTCATCTTGTGGGGGTAAGGTAAAAGAGTACTGAAGTAATCCTTTGAAGGTAGTAGGTGCTTGCATATCTTAGTGTCAGATCAAAATATGCTGTTAGCAATCCATCGAAGTCACATTGATTGGTCCCTCTTACAGTAAGTTCAGGCTTATTTGTATGTCTTAATTACAAAAAATGAGAATAATTTGGAAGTAAGTTGTATTCCTGGGGTATATTAGCCTGAAAACAGCATGCACTCAGTGACTGCGCCCAGTTAACTTGCTGTCATCAGCTTGAAAACAGCAAACGCTTAAATTTGATATTTTGTTGCATCAGTTGGGACAAAAATGTATCCAGGAATCACTGTATGATTGCAGGCAGAAGTGTGTTCGGGAAGTCTTCCGGAGCTGATACAGGGTGTTGTGGCCGGTGCTGATGGCTGTGTCTTCTCATACGGTTACTCCAAACTGGGTAGGTTCTTAACTTTATCATCATGCTGGTTATCTGAAACAGGCGTGCTGAGGCAAGCACATGTGCAAAAAATTGGTAAGTAACTGGGTTGATATGAGTTTAAGACATTTTACGGTGGACTAGGGTTGTACAAGTGTAAAAAACTTGCTGGTAATGTCAGTGACCCAAACCCAATATACAACTCCATGCTTACTATTTGGCTGGGTGGTTACAGAGATTATTTCCACCATATTGTGTTAGCTAATCTGGATCTATAATGGCTGCAATTAACCATTTTATGGGTAACTTCTCAAACCAATTAGGATAATTTTTTGTAAAATTTTGTTATGAGATTTCAAGAGTTTAAGCTAAAAAGCAAGTTTTTATATGTTTATATAAATACTCTTACCACTGATACAATAGAGACGTTCTTTAAACAGAACAGTGGACAACTAAGTGATCGTCTTGTAACCTGTTACTCATTCAAATTCCAGCACAGTTGACAAGGCTGAAACATGTCCTCCAGAATTAATTCGCTTCATTTGTGACAAACCCTATAATTGCGTTAGCTTCCTTTCTGTTTTGTTTATTTTGTCGACTTGTAAAGCAAGTTTGCCAATCATGTGATTAAATTACAATAGGATTCTCATTGTGTTCAATTTAATTAATCAAAATCTCATTCTATTGCAAATTGGATTTGTCTTTTGAAAGTGAGTGTACAATCAAGGCGAAATGTCGGAACATTGTCCTAATGTGCAAATAATAAGTTAAATACATGTTTGAATCATTTCGGATGTCTTTTATCACTGTCAATTTTGAAGTATGTCCTCAAGCGAAGGGTTGTGCAAACGCATAAATTGGTGCATCATCATGAAAATCAAATTTACCATTTCTTCATGGCTGTTCAAATTGAAAGGCAGCTCATTATTTTGATCATTTCCCAACAAAACATACCAAATTTCATTAATTTCCAATACTCTTTCATGCTTCTAGGAGACCTTGATTGTCTGAAGGAATCTGGATCCTACAGGAGCTTGTCAATTTATGACATTCATGGATTCTTGTCAAATTTGTATAGGCTAAATTAATCTGTTGTTTGTCAAAATGACTGTCAGTCTTTTTCCCTTTCATGTTTTATTGCCTACTTGCTCATGTTTTTAGATGGACTGAGTCATATAATTTCTTATATTTTCTCTAGAAATGGAAATTCAAGTTCATTTGAGAAAAGAGTGGAATATTTGCTTTCTGCTAAGCACAAGTTTGTCCTAGCCTTCTTGTGCAAAATAGCATAATGACAGCAAAAGGCGGAGTACAAGTGCAAGACTAACAGTAGCTGCATATAATAATTTCAGTCTTTTCATGCATTAAGAATTAGTCAAGGAAGCACAATTAGAATTTAGGAGGAATGCTTCCTCTCCCAGAAATGTTTTTAATAAAGGTGCGAAACCCTGACATCTGAGTAGATGTTGACAAAAAGAACATCATCAGATTTTGGTCTCTGACTTTTACCATTTTTTGCTTAGTTTTTTTTTGTCATACAGAATAACATATAAGATAATGGTTAAGGTTAACATGTCATCTTAGGTTAATTACACTTCTTATGGTTTATAAAAGATAACTTACTTGTACTGTTATCACTTAGGAAAACAGCCAGTCTAGGAAAGGAATTTGCTTTTCTGGTAGATCTAGGATAAATTCGTGGAATTTTAACAGCACCAGCTACAAAGCCATTTTAAATTAAGATAAAACTCGAATGGCTAGACACTGACATCAACGGTGAACACAGTATGCAAGAAATGGTCAAACACTACCATAAATGTAAAGCTAATGAGTTCACAAGCAGATGATCTCAACCAATCACAAATAACTTGACAAACCAGTACCTCCATACCATCCTTAAAAACAAATAAATATTGCCTTGATTTTTGTTTGCCAGCACTTGTACAATAAGTTGGTGATTTCAGAAGCTGTTAAATGTTCAAGTGATACAAATCAAGCCTCATTTAGGCAGGTGTGTCACACATGTAACAGTATCATGCCCCAAGGATCACTTTGGATCATGAATAATTCCCCTTGGAGTATTTTCATGTTTAATATTGAGTTTCATTCATTAAAGGCTGAAATGTCTGAACAGTGGGTGTATCAGTTTCTGTAATGTATCACTTTGCATAAAACTTACTTAAGCACTCGACTATTTTGTAGAGAATGGAGAAAAGATGAGAAATTTATGTAACTAACTACCTGTTTTTGAGGGAAAAACTTGTAAGAGCCCATTTTGAAGTGAGTAGTTGTCAATTTCTTGCGTGTTCTAATGACAGGCTGCCATTTTTGTATGGTGTCAAGTTACCCAGCGTTGGAGAGATAATGAAATCATGCATGCTAGTTCTGTGTCCATGTGATACAAGACTTAGTGAGACACACTAATGAGCCAGATTAGTGACAGCTAGGAATACAACACAATAAGAAAATATGTCTGGGTGCACTGATATCATTTTGTGGGCATGACATTTCATGGTTTTCGGTGAAACAGCATTTTTTGTCGGATCATGAATTCATGGTTTCAAGTTTCTTAAACACCTTTATGTCAAATGCTATAACACCTGATTTTTCTTTTTTCATATTTAAATCTCTATAGAATGTCCAAATTATCAGAAAAAATAAGTCAACAAAAAATTGCAAACAATATGCATTTAAAATTTATAACATTGAGAAATGACATTATTTGCAATAGCACTCTTGTGCATTGTAATAAAGGTTTAAAACTCCATGTCTATTTGTGTGTGCATCCCCTGCCACCAAAATCAGAGAGTGTCCTGCGGCAGAACTTTACACTGTCTTTTGCCATGGAACAATGTATTATTAACATTATTTTATGTAATGATTTTATATTATTTTAATGTTGTTACTTTTTTCAGGTAAAACCTATACAATGGTTGGAGATGATTCCTCAAGCCAAACCATTGGTTTAATACCGTGTGCCATAGCCTGGTTGTTCAAGGTGATAAATGAGCAGAAAGATCAGACCGGTGCTAGGTTCTCAGTACGAGTCTCGGCAGTAGAGGTGTCGGGCAAACAGGAAACACTGAAGGATCTTCTTGCAGATGTTGCTCAAGGTACAGATGTTGTGTCTAAATACTCCATGGATAAGCCTTCTATCACATAGTTGACCAGTCTAGATCCAGATCAGATGTGAGATCTGTCTCATCTGATCTGGATCTACTCTGTAAGCTTCTTGTTTGGAAACAGCCTCGAGAATCTAAAAGTGAAACAGAGTAATAACTGTTGACTATAAATTTGTAGTATAGAAATACTAATACTTTGGAGATCTAATATAACGTGCTGTGTGAGGTCCAGACCCTTCAAGCGCGTCATTATCAGATCTGCGATATTCCGGGGACGAAGAAACTTCTGCTAATCATAAGTCCATATAGTGGATGTATTGTAACCCTGGAACAGCACTAAAATACATGTACACAGTTGTTTATCATAACGTTTTATCGGTATTTGAAAATAAATCATTTTGTTGTCATGTTGTTTTTCTCTCCAACTGGTGCTATAAAATTAGTACAGTGTGAGTTTAACTCACTAACGTTTATACTGCGGCTCAATATTCTCATGCCGAACTACATGTATTTGTAAGACCTGTACGCTGTCGAGAATGAGAACAGATTCTCAACACGTGTCAAATTTAGACATGAACATCTCAAATTAGATGCCAATTAATTAATTAACAACATCAGACACATTTATAATTTTATCGGCAGTAGGTGTGAAACACAACCATTCATGATTCAGTAACCATTTAGTGTCCTTGATCAGGTGACCCAGTGTTTGGACAGCAATTTAACAATTTATGACAGTTTGCTTATTAAAGAAATGTAGTAAACGATAATAAACAGATCCTTAAAAAAAGCTATTTTTCAACGATTCTTGGTACGTTACTGAACGACCGTCAATGTCTTTATCGATTAACGCGGTATTGACATTGTTACTTCCTTTTTTATTCCCTTTCCATTATGCAAAATTTGCCGTTGATAGATTTTTACTATCATTGTATGGGGGAAAAAACGGGATCCATGAGTCCACCACGTTATATTGGATTTCGCGATATCGCGGATCGCGATATAGCGGAGCTCCACTGTATAATTCAACTTAAAAATATAAAAATTACTGATGGGATAAAAACAGAAACTGTTCCCAAGGGATTCAAAATTGACTTGCCAGAATGAAAAGACTGTTGTATCACTAACTGTACACAGGTGGTCACTGTCATACTCCCAGGTCCCTGTGTTCTCTGCACACACTTGGTCTTTATTAAAGCTCTTTGCAAGAAGACAAACAGTGGTCATTATGTTGCCAGGTTTACATATACCAATGGGGTGAAAAAAAAAAACAGTGACATGTGAACTGCCCATATTCTAGCTATCCATCTTTGCCAGTGAGATATTGATGCTATGTTTAGAATGCAGTCATTATGCTACAGCTATGCAGTGTGTGCATGAGAAACTGACATAGTATCAGAAACATCGATAGCTCATCCCCTCTTTGTTGGGTTATCATATCTTACCTGTCAGATTATTAACTGTTTGACATGTTAGATAGATGAGTTTTTAGATGGAGCCTATTGTGCTAAGAAAATGCATAATCATAAAAATAACTCAAATTCATCCCCTCTTGAAACAAAACCAAGAAGTTTTTATAGACACCCCAGTTCTCTTTTAAAAAAATTGCTGAAAACTGAGCAACTGATTGAACTGTGCTGGTACTCTTCCCAGAAGTATACCTTTTCAGTAATGGTGCTAGTATCAACTGTCACTCTTGTACTCTAGCATAATAGACTCCTCACAAGTTTATACTGATTCCATGGCACTTTTACCAGATTTTATTAAATATCATTTGATCCCCCTCCCCACTTCACCCCACCCAACCACACCCCACCCCATTAGATGTGACTGTGATCGAGTTGATTTGCTGGACCTGTAGAGCTGACCTTCAGGATGCCTTCCCTTTTTATATCAATAAATGTCAATCAGCTTACAAGAAACTACATGACAATTTGTTCATTGTTGAGGAAACTGTTCACCAATAGAAAGCATTTGGAATTTGTTTTCAAATAAGCAACAGAAATCAGTTACAGCACTACAATAAGCCAGGAACGCTGAAAAATTCTCAAATAAATTCAGACCAATTTGTCAACATTACATTATACCCTAGGGTTTGAAAGATTAAGTTGAGGTTTTGACATACAGGTAGAACTAAATGAGATATATGGGTAACCAAATTGAAATGTTTTTAATGGTATTCATGGACTACATTACAGGCGGCTAATATCTTTGGGTGGCAGCAAATGCTGGTTGAAAAACGCTTCACTAATTGGAGGATAATTTGATTAAAGGCCTTTGAGAACCCTAGGAAAGAGGAACATTTACCAAAGTACATGCTCTCAGTCATTATAGGGCTGTGCAAAAATGTGACACTACATTATTTTGATTAGTGCCAGTAGACCTGAATCAAGCTTTTGATTCAATAGCTCTGTACATGTGTAGGATTTCTTCCAGACTTAAGTGTTTCTGGGATTTCTTGTAAAACTTTTTGTTATAAATTGACTTCTTAGCCTAAAAAATGATTGGAATGACTTTAGCAGAAAGGGGTACTTGAGTCCTATAGTTTTCTTGACAGTTGGGTCACAAGTGGGTGGGGTAATGGGGAGGTGCATTTAAGTGACACGAGATTCTGTTTAAGATCCTTGCTAGTGGTATTTGACATTTTGATGGAAGAGTTTAGCAGAAGATGATGGTTTTTAGTGGAATAATAACCAGGTTAAGAAGTGTTTGTTAACAAAAAATGTACACTTGATACATTCTGCTGTAAAACAATTACAGTGGCAAGTCAACAGAGATATATTATTGTTTTGCAGATTAAAAATTTACCTTTAAACATGTGACCTTCACTGACAAATTTCATGTTTGAAACATTCAAAAAGGGATTTATTAATCTCTGTTTATCATTGCTTCAATGAAATATTAATTCACATATGCAGATTTGTCTTGTTTGGAAATCAAAACTTAACAGCATGTTGTTATAAAGCAATCACACTTAATAATACTTCACTCATTACATCATATTAAGATGAACTACTTTCATTCCTTCTTATTTGGAAGCATTGTTCAAACATAAAAAAGAAAAAAATGTGAAATGTTACCTAGTATAAATAATAATAAGATGAGATGTTAAAAACCATCAGCATCAGAAATTAATTTGACCAGGTTTAACCTCGTCTGCTGGTTCATTATGTGAAATGTTCTGTTGAAAATATTATTCAGAACAAGACCTGTATACAACAATGATAAATATTTTGACAAGTACTGATCATCAGTAATAATTTGGCGGGAATTCAGAAAGCGGTCATCACTAATTCTTGTATCAACATCATTAGACCAGTAGAATTCTAGATAGTTTAGATTCTGTCAGTGTTTTCATCATTAGGAACAATAATGCCTGCGCCTAAGTACACATGCGGGTGGCCACAGTATCGTCATTACTTTCCTAATCTTTTCTTACACAAGTTGCCAACCCTTCGATCCGGCAGTCTCGGAAGTTTCAGCTCTACTTTTTCTTCATTAAAAGATCATTTGTGTTGTTTAGCTAAATGTTAATGGATTATTTCACTAATTAATGTTAAACAATTGAGAAGTTGTATTTTCTCAGCGTTTGAAATTGAAGCCAAGTGTCATAAGGTAAGATAAAGCTCACAGCCTCACAAAAAGTGCACAAATTCAACATTCTTATATGTTGCCTTTGTTTCTCGGATCTTAAGTCTGTAGTGAATATAAAAGAAGCAACATTGTTTAATATTTCGAAATAGAATAAATATTTTTAAAAAATTAAAAAGTGATTTAAATATAACTGAAATACTTAACAAGTGTTTTGATGTTGCAGGTACAGAGACTGGTGTGGGAACTGCTCCAGGTGTGTACCTCAGAGAGGATCCTATATCTGGCACCCAGCTTGAAAACCAGTCGGAACTTCGTGCACCAACTGCAGAGAAAGCAACCTTCTATTTAGATGCTGCTCTCAACTCCAGAACTAAAACAGGTTAGAGAACCCATGTCACTGAATTAGGATCTGCTGTTAACCCTTTACTTCATGGCAACGGCTTCTATCCCATGTGCCACCAGTGTAGATCCTGATAAGCCTTCATGTCTGCAGTGTCTAATCAGGAACTTCACTGCTCACTAATAAATCTCAAAGTACCAGTGGATCCAGGTCAGACTCCATGAATGTGGAGGATGGTTGGTCCAACATGAGATATAGGCCATATCCATGGAGTAAAGACTTGAAATAGTTTACCTCAGCTATCATCTAGCGATCAGGTCAGTAACATGAACTATGGTTGTGGTAAACAAATCACAGAGGAGGCCCATACAATTGTTTATTGACCTTGATTATCAGACAGTACTTGTTTTACCATATTATTTTAAAATTAAATGGATATCCTATTAATAAGTCAGTTTTCACGGGAAACTTTGTGAAGCTGTAGTTTGATCATTGGATCACAGGTTTTATTAGACAGGCAGCGGGCTAGAAATTGAAAGGATTCATAAAAATGGTACCGCGACATGCTGTTTTTAATTTACGGTATATCATTGCACCCAAGGCATATTCAAGAAAACAGGTTCTAAGGGAACAGCGACATCAGGCTGAAATTTTATGCAGACACTGCAAGCTCAATATTTTATGAATTTCGGGCTTCACACACTTTAAACAACCCAACTGTTTTCCATACCCAAATGAAAACCATCAAATATCAATTTAATCCTTAATTGTTATTATTACAGAGGAAGAAAGCCGGTCGTCACACTTGCTATTTACGTTACATGTGTATCAGTATCGAATTGAGAAGGAAAACAAGGCTGGACTTCCTGGAGGTAAGATAACTCCTTAGAACGGCCTCATCTAAACTCTAAAGTGGATACAGTGATGACTGGTTACCCACAACCAATTCATATTTATTGCATTCCTGATTTGCCTATTTTAAGCCCTTGAAACACATAGAAAGTAAGTTCTGAAACTATACGTAGGGTTTAAATGTTTGGTTGATTTCACTAAAAACAACAGTATAAACATTTAAGTGCTCGTATGTTTATACCCAGAAAATTGTATTGCATTTAAAGCTGTGGTTAGCAAAATGAAGAATATTTCATAATGTGTCCCCCATAAAGTTTAATGATTTCACAATGTTGTGGAAATTGAAGACGGCAGGCAGTTTTACAGCAAGTAGTTTTACAGATTGCAGTTTATGAATGAAATGAGTTGTGTGCAGAAACATTCCTTCTTGTCTGCTAATATGCTGAATAAGTTTATAGAGGTTCTTAAGTTCAGATACCACACATCAGAGATAGAACACACTTAGGAATTCAAATCATTTATTCAAAATGATGCCTTTGCAAAATGTCTTTGAAGTGAAATTTCAACAAAAGAAAGAAACTAGTTTTCATTTCCTGATCTGTTAATTGAATGTGTTGTGCAACTAGTCAGAATTTTGGTTGCTTGATATGAGAAAATAAAAAAATGCTTGTTTAATAGTTGAAAATTTAAAAAAATGGTCAGAAATTCAGAAAAATAATATGCCATCTTTAAATAGTAAAAGTACTGATACAACAAAAATTTGTTCAATTTAAATAACCACTAAAATTGTCATAAAAGTAATGGTAACAGGAAAATTGTCTTACCATCATCTAGTTATTGATCATTTTGCAACATGTTAATCATTTCCAACAGTCTATACAAGGTTTAGAAACTCATCCTCTTTAATATGCAGCTCATATCTACATGTTTCTGTATTTTCATACTTGGCTAAGCTGTTTTTGACATATTTCACCAAAAGGCAGCTCCCTGTGGTGTGTGGTATATTAGATGACATTTTCAAGAAATGTTCCGAGACTGTCCCACAAGGCTTTGCTGAATTATTCATCTTTATTGTTACATCTCCTACTGATATTGGATGATACAAACCTCTTTGATGGCTCGCATTTCTAGAAATATCTCCCGAATGATGTTCTTACAGATATTACTTTATTAATGGTCAGCTTTATGTGATACATTGTAAGAATTTTGTAACATGACATAAAAGTTGTTACAATTGTAAGATTATAGTGGTGTAACACCTATACCCTCCCCTGTAGGTAGTAAACATGACATACCTATCCACCCACACAAAAAATATAGGTAGGGCGACTGTCAGCAAACTTCTTCAGTGTTCTGATTGGAAACTGATGAAAGTACAAAAAAGATAGAAAGCATAATCAATTTATTGTTTTTAAGGCAACCAAATTCTTGTTTGCACCAAAAAATGTTTTTAACATATAAGGAGTTTTGGGGTGCACTAGGAATGTAGACTGCAAATTTCTTGTAAGATGGGAATTCTACACTGGTCAGGTTGGGGCAGAGCAATTATACACTGGTCATCAGGGAAAAAAATACTTAGAATTACTTTCCAGCAAATAGGTGTTTAATTATCCTGCTATCCTAATTTAAGGAGGGGGAGGGGAGTGAGGATTGGTGTGCACATTAATAAGGATAGCTAAGAATTGCTTCTTTAACTCTGGCATATAAAGGATTTAGAGATTCAGAATTAAAAAAAGCCATCGAAGTTTTAGCCAGACAAAATTATTTTCATTTGAAATGAAAGAAAATCCCATTTAAACATGAGCTTTCTATCATCTACATCATTCTGTCCTTGGAAATACTCGTTGAACTTCCAGCCTAATGCTTTGAAGAAATCCTGAAATAAAGATAAAAATGAATAGTTTTGATGAATTTTACAGATTTTAACAAATTACTCCCTGTTTCTGTTATTTTGAATTTCCGTCAATAGCAATTTTTCATTCAACATTTAGGCTTATCAGCCTGCAAATCTGACTGTCAAATTCCTCAACTTTTGCATAAAAACATCTCTGGAAATTAATTACTCTGTGCTAGAGCAGTATATTATAGCTTAGAGAGTGAATGAAATAAATTGCTGAAAATTCCCACGATTATGACAGAGTTAGACAGAGGCTTGTCAATCCCCCGCGGGAGATAAAACATGGGTTTCTACCCACAAATGAATAAAATGCACACATTATGGTTTTCCTGGTTTAATGCGGTAACGGTTTATGTAATAGTCAACATTTTATTATGACACTCGTACCCCTTTTCCTTAGTTGAGTAAGTGAAAACGGAAATATATCATTTGTTTCATACTGGAGTCAAAGAGTTTGTTTGTGCAAGTTTGATTGGTAAGTGCTGATTGAATAGTTATTTCCAATAGATTATTTTGAAAGAGAATAACAGATTTGAAATATTTCTATTTTCATTTGATGTTCAGGTTTAAATTGTTTAATTCTTCTGTTTTTTATTTTTAATTGTAGTTCAGGTGTCAATTTGAAGGGGTTTTATGGATTGTATAATCAATCTGTTTCCGACTGCATTTGCTGTCATATCTACAACAACGAAAAAAAGGGTTCGCTAAAAAAATTATGTTGTTATCAATAACACCCGTTAAAGACCGCTGAGCAAAATATTTGTATTTGTGAAAATGTCAAGTTGCGCTCACCACACAGTTAGGCAGCATGAACGGAAATATGCATTTCCATTTTTGCTCATGAACAGGCTCAGTGAAACCGAGTGAGGCTGCAATATTTTAATATTTGTTGTGTTCAGTGATGTTCACAGTTGCTTTTTCATCAACAGCCGACCTTCTTTAAGCAATGTTAAGATAATATTGGTAATTGTTTAGTCACAAACATGTTGCTCACACTGACCTTCCAGGTCTTTATATTTTCGCAGTATCATGAGTCTGAACATACTATTGCTAGAATTTCACTTCTCCAAAGCATGCAGTTTACAGTTAAAACTGGCAAAAACATTTAATGAAGCATAAGTAAAGATTTATAGAAACAAATTTCTCAACAATTTGAAAAAATTCTACAGTTATATAAATTCAACTACAAAAATGGTATGATAGTTAACAAATGTTAAATTTATAAATTTTAGAAAGAAATGTAACAATATTAATCAATTTTAGTACTTTTATATTATTGAATAGCTTCTAGTCTGGGTATCACATGTATGTGGTATCAGTTTGTTTGTTTTTTAGATGAGATTAAAGTCATTGAGATCTCTCTATTAATTGAACCAGCTGTCTTAACCATCAGCTGTTGAGTTTTGGACTGTAGGTACATTTATCTAATCAGCTTTATGGTTGGTTTTACTTGTATTTATGAGAGGCTAATAGCCATTGGTAAGCTTAATGATCCTGTGGTCTTTCCATCATTATTTTGATCTGAAAGCAGTCTCAATAAATTTGGCCCATGACTGCTGTTTGTACTGGAAATGTTCTTACATTCAAAATTTTAATGCCTGGAAGTTCTTGTCGTGAATTGTGTCGCATACAACAAACTCCCTTTCTGGAAATAATACACTGCAACTCCATTATATCGCGGACCTCGGGGTCCAAGCCCGCCAACCGCGATATAAAAGGAGCGCGATATAAGTAAATAATCACGCTGAAACAAGGAGAATTCATTTGTTTTTGCTGTCAGATGCATGTATATCGCGGTGTTGCGTAATTAACACGCCGTGAGATCTACGAGTACTTCAGGGAGTACGTTCCGTGCTGGACAAATGTTTTAAAACAACTTTTTTTATAAATATAATTTATTAAGTTTTATTTTTAATAAAAAAGAAACTAATTGTACAAATGTACAAAACAAAGATCTCCGTCTTCAATTTCAAATGGCGGTATTATTGTTTTCGGTACTTTCAACTGATCGACGATCTGTTGGTCGGTCATGGTCGGCAATGTTAGTTCGTTGTCGTCCGCTGTTTACCAGCTTAATTTGTCGATGAGCAGGTAATGTCAAAACAACAAACTGTTTTAATGTTTCCTGCTCATGCCTATTATGGTTAGCAACTTGCATTAATTGTCACTAATTTGCGGTTTGTCTCGTGAACAAAATTCTGCCAGTACGTATCAGCTTGGTGTTTTTCGCACCTATTGTTCGTCACAAAGGGGGTTTCATGTCAAATCAGAAGCAACAAAATTGTAAAAAAAACAAACTCTAATCTATTTTCGTACGTTTGATGTTAAATTGTATCTTCTGGTGAACGTGTTCATCACCTCTTGGGCAGGGTTGGGGGTTAGGGTTAGGGTTAGCGATTTGCTGCATACAAAATGTAATAAACAGCCATCGCCGATAATGACGTAATACGACACAGAAAAAGAGTGCGTTTCATGAATTTGTCGCCAATGTTGACTTAATCATTTGATCTTTTTTACCACCCACAAAGAATGAACAAACATATACATTGTAAATGTGCAAAAAAATTGGGATCCACGGACCAAGCGCGATATATTGGATATTGCGATATAACGGATCGCGATATAACGGAGTTGCAGTGTACATCTGATCATGGTCTGGGTGAAATTCATAGATAGGCAAGTCCATTACCGATTAAGTAGGTAAGAGGGTTAAACTTCAGTCATTATCTCTCAGTAATTAGCAATTCAAGCTAAACAAATAAATGTTTAACCGTTTCCCTCATTGTATGGCTTTAATCACATGTAGATCTAGCCTGTCTGCTTCCTGGTCAATCTACAAGAAAGTAGTGAAGATCCTGTCCTGATCAGTGCTGAAGGTTATAAAGCTGAGATTGGAAACCAGTCTCAAATCTCAAGCATCTGATTGGTTGAAATGGCGACCAGTCGCCATTTCAGCCAATCAGATGCTTGAGATTTGAGACTGGTTTCTATGCTCAGTTTTATAACCTTGGGCACAGACTGCACAAATGTCTCACATGTGATATAAGCCAATGAAGTGAACGGACATTTTATATTAAAAAATAAAATAATTATCATGTTTGATTTAATTATGATCAGCCAGCAAATTGTTTCTTTTACAATTGCAACCCACAGGAATTCTGTTTCAAAAGATGTAAAATTTAATATAGATGACTGAAGACAATGTGATAAACAATGATTTGTTCAACTACTCATTGAAATAAATCTGTTCTACAATAATTTCATAATTGCAGAGTTTACAAGATCTCACTCATTATGAGTGCCCACAATGACCTTACATTGATGAATAAAGGTCCGTTTATACAGAGCGCAAATGCGTCTAATGCGAACACGAACGCAACTTTTCATCAGTTTTGCCACTCAAATTGAACAAGCACCCACACAATGAAAACCTATTATTATAAGTTTTTTATGGGAACGGTCAGGCGTACACATTTCTATTTGTGGAGACGATGCCAGAAAAGTACTTGCTGATTGGTTGGTAGCAAAAAGCCATGTGACTTTCTGAAAAAATGCGCTCTTGGGAAAATCGAGGCGGTTGTTTGTGCGAACAAAACCTATTATTATGAGTTATTTCAGGGAATGGTCAGGGGTACACATTTCTATTTTTATGGAAACGATGCCAGGGAAGTACTTGCTGATTGGTTATTAGCAAAAAGCCTGGCTGATTGGTTATTAGCAAAAAGCCTTGCAACTTTATGAAAAATTCCCTCTGGGGGCAATCACAGCAGTCCTTTGCCCGAACAAAACTTTGTTTACATTCGCACTCTATTTGAATGGTTTCTCTACAAGTAACTAAACTATTCCAGGATGAAAAACCGCGTTCGCTTTTGCACTTATATATAATATTGTTGAGTCATTGTGCACTCATTGTCTGCAAAAGAAAACCCAGAATTCTTTAAGAACTGTAGATAAAGTACCTGGGGAATTGAACATAGTTTACTAAAGCAATAGACACCTGTAGCCAGACTGAAGACAATGAAAACACTGTTCAGAAAACTGTGCAGCTTTCCAAGTTCAATGTAAGTTAGAAATGAAATTTTTTTTTAATGATAATCCGAAAATTAAAATTCTGATAACAATGAGGTAGTTCATGACATTGTGCGATATGGACCTCTGTTGCAGGGCCTTGGTGCCATGTGCAACACATGTAGCTGGCAGTGCTACCTCACTTAGACAGATTTCAATGCTGGTACTCGTAAATTGATGGAGACAAATGATGGGCACCTGTAACATACAAGATTCATATTGTTATCTCAGGGCAGTTTTTTCTCAAGAGAGAAAATTTGGTAGCCTAAATCATCACAGTGTCATAACATCTTATACTTGCAATCCACAGCCTGTGAAACGGATCACCTAATTAAATCTTTCTCACTTGATAGGTTCAATCTTGCAACAAGTGTGTTTGCATGATGACGTTTCAAAAAACAAACATTGCTCAAATAGTGGAACAAAATATGATAACATTGTCAGAAAGTTTCTCAGGATGTGCGAAGTTTAGCGGCTCTTTGAAAAGGGATCATTTTCCGCTGCAAGCAACTAAAAATGTTGAAAAGGACGCTATGTTATAATTTTGTACCGTTATTAATTGTTTATTGTCCCTTTGATGTGGTTCTGGGTTCTGAACATAGAGTGAAAGTTTTAAAGTGTGTCTGTGATTAGGATTCAGTTAGCCAATAAAACACTCAGCGTGACTGTGTGCAGTGGTACAGGGTTAGAAGGCCAAGCGTCTGACCTGCATTTATTCTAATTTCAAACATGTGTAGAAGTATTGTATGGTAGATGAAAAGACATGATTGTATTCTGAGAAACTGGAGACCTGATAATGAACTTTTGTGAAATAGTTTGGTATATGACCTCAAGTAACCTTTGAAGTTCCCCCAAATGATTTCTCAAGTAATTTCTTGATGAGGGATGCCCACAGAGATTCTGAATTTGTGTTTAGCTACAAGTTAGTATGATGAAAGAGAGATAATAAATGAAGAGGCTTTTTCAATCTGATTACATGAATTCATCAAGACTATAAATTGGTACAGTGAGTGCTTAATAAATGATGTGTAATAGCTTTTCTTTCATTTTGTTGGTAATATTTGAGTGTTGTTGAACTCCTTCGCTCACACGAGAATTAAAAATGCTTTAAAGTATCTTGCAATCTGTCCACAAAGTCCATGACCTTCAGTATCCCATGAATAGTGAATTAACATTAACAGAAAACATAACTTTACAAGTCTTGAAAAAAATATTGCAGGCTTGACTCTCTGGGATATGGCAGTTTTCCCATGTGTTAACAGTGTACATCCAGATCAGCTAGCACACTTGTGCCATCTTATCAGGATTTACGCTGTTTGCTGTTAGATTCATGAGGTAATATATGACCAAGAAGCGACCAGTGTACATATGGATCTGATGGATCAGCTGATCTAGATCTACACTGAATCCACAGGAAGTACAGAAGTAGGAATGACCTTGCAAAGTGCTCTAAGTTTAAAATAAGAAGGAGACAGCAAAAAACAAGATGGCACGTTGAAATAATTGCCAGAAAAACCACCATGTGCCTCAAATTTTTTTCTAAGATTTTAAAAAATTTCTAGAAGCATTATGACATAATTTCTCATGAAGATATATTCTACTAAGTGTGAGAAGTGTGTCTTAATTTTGCCGTTGGCAGGTAACTTGGTATATTTCTTATGTTAACATTTTGAAATACTTTGAAGAACAGATGTTCATTTACTAACAAACCAGGATGGCAACTCCTTTGTTTAACACAAGACATTAATATAATTAGAAAAACTCTTGTAATGACAGCAAATATTGCATTGGGACTAATTCAGTACTATTTTACAACATATTACAACATAAGAGGGTGTTAATTTTATTATAAATTTAATCAGTCTTTCTTCCTCCAGCCTAATTCATAAGCACATGTTTTGTAGAATAAAGCAATTATAGCCAAATGAACAGTATAAACAAGACAGGACTGAGCGTGGATCCCTGTGGGATGCCAGTTCAACTCTCAATCTTACATTAGTGAGAGAGCCTTGATAAAAATCAAACATAAAAAGGTATCATTTAGCAAACAGGGGTCTGAAGTGTTCTCCAGTTGTCAGAGTCTGTCAGATAGATTGTAAAAAAGTTGCAGTAAGGTAGTGTGTGAATTTATTCCAGGTTTACAAAGGATAGTTTAGGTAGTGTAAAGACATTATCAAACTATCATAGTTTTGTGGATTTTATTGGTACAATTTGTTGTGAAGGTATTTATGGAAGAATAGTTAGGATAAGAAATTAAGTTTAATTTGCAGAATTGAAGTGGATTTTCTTACTGAGAAATTGTTCAGTATCATTCCAAACATTTTTATTGACATAAAATATTTAGATTTGTTGTTTATCATTAAATGCATGTCATGTTCATTATATATCATTCCACAATCTCTGTAGTGACACTTTAATTAAATGCTTTACATTGAGCTGCACCATAGCAAAAGTGGCATTGTCATTTATTTTTAATAAGACCTTCTTGAACAATCTTTTAAGTTTTGAAGCCTATGCATAATCAGTTTTAAAACATTATAATAAATATTGCAGATTTGTTAGAATTTAATAAAATCGGCTAAATCTTAAAATACATTGAAAGAAACAAACTAGCCAGAACACAAAAGGTTGAAGATCGCCAGAGATGTTTATTCTCGTATCTAGGCACATGAACATCCATATTTGCTATGTAGAAAACAGTTTGAGGGTTTAAAGAAAAACATTTTCCTATTTTTAGCTATTTTAGGAAAATTATGATGTTCCAAGACAAGATAAAATTCATGTCAGTCTTGAGCAGATAAAGCAGAGTTTTTCTGTCATATTAATTCCGAGAAATGTAATGCATATCATTATTGTAACCTTGTATTGCAGTTGCTGGTGGCAGAAGTCGTCTTCATCTGATAGACCTAGGAAGTGCCTCGAAGTCCAAAGACCCGAACAATGTGGCCCTGAGTCTGTCCGCATTGGGCAACGTGATCATGGCATTACTCAATGGACAGAGACATGTACCTCATAGGTTTGTATTACTCACAAATGTTACCTCATAGGTTTGTATTACTCACAAATGTTACCTCATAGGTTTGTATTACTCACAAATGTTTAACCCTGTAAAACTTATAAGCCTCATTTACCCTGTAAGTGCTAAGCACAGCATTTGCCACATTAGTGACCAGTGTAAACCCTGATCGCCTGCGCAGTCTCACAGTCTTGTCAGGGTCTGCACTGTTCAATAATTCGGTTCATAAGTGTCTGTAAAAACTATCCTATGAACAATATCTTGACTGACTCATGTTAATGTAAATGTGAGTACATCACTTGAGAGAACTACTGTAGAATCATATGGTAGTTCAATCTAACAATATACCATGTGATGTCATGAAGTTTGAAAAATGTCTTGAGTAATTTGTTTTATATATTTACTTCACAGTTCCACAAAGAAAAAAATGATTTTAAAGAATAAATTAAATCATGATACTCTGATATATGGACCCAACTTAAAGCCCCAGCCCTAAACCTAAGTAAGAATATACTATTGAAAAATCATATTTGTCCATATAGACTCCAATATATAAACTCTCTAACAGAACACAAAAGGTCCAATCGAATTCTTTCTTATAGACGGGATTTTCAATGATATTGTTAAATTATAGTTAACAAACTTTTAAGAAGCTAAATATAATGGAGCTATATTTAGCCAACGAAGAGACCACTTCATGCCCAATCTCGATTTCTGTGATGTTTCGGAAATCCTACTTTCACTTTTAGTCGCGTGGACCAAATTTATTGTAGTAAATTAAAATTTTATTAGCCCGAACTAATGCTGCAAATTTGTGCCTATAGTTCCAAATACATGAAATATTTCATACAAGATCGGGTTAAATTGAAGAAATGCCGCTTTAACATCATTTTATCAAAAGATGTATGCATTTTTTCTAGAACACCTTTTTCTTTTTTATGTTTTCTTGTTTGTTTGTTGTTGTTTTTCCCTTTTTTATACTATTTTTGTAAACAAAATGTTGTTGTTGTTATTAAACCAATTATATATCACATACTAATTAAAGGTGTAAGACATGTAACAATTATTTCTTTCAACATGCATTTTCATTGTAACTTTTGCATTTTAAATGAATAGAAAGGGTTACTTGGAAAATGGAAAATTAAAGAAACAGACAAGTTCAATAATAACACTAAATTTCTGTCTTGGTAGCTTCAAGTTCTCAGTAAAACTGTTTACCAGTCTCTGTTACTTCCTTTGTATAAACTTATCAGATAATCAGATAAAATTTCTTTACAACATAATTAATACCAATATTAAAAGTGAAGTAGTGTGACTCCATCCAGCCCCTCTCTAGCCCTAGGGAAGGGGAGGGGAGACAAATTTGAAAAACTAAACACTTTTCTGGCACGTTTACTATGTGCTTAATTGTCATTTACAGCTTTTATCTAGCATCAACATCTACAATCTGCATTCAGTATTTTTACAGATAACCATGGGGAGGGGTGTAAAACTTTTATATAAAATGCATTTTTACCAGTGCTCTCACAGCATAGTCATTTCTGTTTAGTGATGTTTGGATTGATTTCAATATTGAATTATGTAAGTACACAGTTAGAAAAAAATAAATAAATAATTTAACTAACATCTGATACCTAAATTTAAAGTATGTCAGCTGTTCAAATGCTTTGAAAACATGTCTTTCTTAATTTAATAAGTGTAGAAATAAGAAAATTCACATCAGTATGGTTCTGCTATAATTTCAATAATACCTGGTTATTTGTTCAGCATAACAGAATATGCATCTTTATCAGCTATGCTTATAAGACATTTTACTTCAATGGTATCAGAAAATTTCATCATGGAATCAAACGATTGCATAATACTTCAGCTAGTTTTGAAAATAAATGCATTAAATTATTCAGTCATCAGTTAAATGTTTTTGTCTGGAATTGTTGTAATATATTTCATATTTTGCTGTTGAGCAAGAATTCGCTGGAAGTTGATGATATATTAGGATGTATTCCCATGAAACAGCAGTTGTCATTGTTGTCAGGGTTGGATTATTATTGGAATTTCATGTTAGTAATATAAGCAACATCATCCTCAAACAATAGATTTCATGTTGAACTTACTGTATGAAAACCAGATGCAAAACCTTGCTTAAATAATACTTAAACAGACTCTAATAATTCCTCCCATTTTATAGTATCATGAACCCTTTACCTACTCAATTTATGTCTCACCTTTTTTCTGTTTGAATATATTAAGTGAATAGAGAACATTATAGACCTTTTATATGCAGGCTGTACAGGGTCCACACTGCTGGCAAATGTGACAAATGTGATGCTTAATTTTTTGTTAACATTTAGTAATGTTGTTGTCATTGTGGGGACATAATTCCATCGATAAAAAACCTCTAAAATGAGGGGATCATGACAGGACATGCATTTCATGAATATTTGAATTGTATTAATTGTGGAGATGTAATTCCAAAATGAACAAAACAAAAGCATGTCATCATCATGATGGGGATTTGGCTTTGTGTATCTGCCCAGGCATGAAATCTCTGATAATTGGCCCCCTTTAAACAAACATTTCACACAATAAGGAACTGAGTCAGCCTAAAAACTATGGCTCAATCGGCTTGTTCAGCTGAATATAGCATAATTTCATAATATCAAGCAATATCAAACAACATTATAGCAGATGGATGTCTTTGTGACAAAATCTGCAGTCTTTTGTTATGGTTTAAGATCAAACATAGAATAATCAAAGAATTTGTAAATTTGATGTAATAACTTCACCACTCCCAATTTAAATGACGTGTACAATATTGAACTGACTTCAAACAACAGGAAGAGTTAGCTTGATATTTTAGTCAGGACTGTGATTAAACCAATGAGATTTCTGAGATCCAAGAATGGTCTTCATTTTTGTTTTATAACTCAGGGGAACCCAAAATACAGCTTGGAACCCTAAATTACATAACACATGACAAAAGATGATCATTTGAAAGGATTTGTTGGGTCATATTGGGACTTGATGACTATTTACACCTGCATTTAATATCTCCAGAAGAAACAGTAGAAAAGTTGATTCTTAACAAGATGTAACTTGTTGAGTGGTGGTGCACAAAAGGTTACAGCCTTTTTTCTGTTATTTACTAGCAATCTTTGTGCTTTGATCACCCCATAATTACAAAGCCTATTTCACTCATCAAACTTGTTCAATAGCGCCATTAACGAGTTATTTACGTTGTAGACATGAACTTTATTAAGGAAAGGAATTAAGGGATAATTTCATATTTTGTGGAAAATTTCGGAATAGGAACCATATGTGAAAACACGCCCAGTCTCGGTTGTGTATGATTTTTTAGATACTTTCAAATTATTATGAAATATCGTGAAATGAAGCTGAAATTGGGTTAGGATGTTTTTTATATGAAACACTAGGCCTACAGGCATAGTGGAGTGATTCAACCTTGTTTACTGTATTTTTTGATTAGTGTGTCATTTAGCAGAGAAGATAGAGAATTCTGTTAGGCAGTGCTTATTAGAGTTTGTCAGAAATGTGCAAGTTTCAGAATATGAAAATCTGTTTGAAATAAATAATATCTTGTAGCAAGCAAAGGGCTATAAACATGTTAAATTCAACTGCTACACAAAGTGTTTGATTTTTTTTCTGCAGTTTAAAGGTTTTACAAAAAGTTAAAACTGAGTTTATTATGTTTGAGGTAATAATATCTTGTGCTTAATGTTGTAAACCAATATTAAGATAAACATTTTATATTGAAGGTAAACGTTTTATATTCAGGATTAATAAAAAGACCATGTCAGATTTCTGGCATGGTGTTTAATGATGTTCTTAAACACAAATTAATTCCTGAAAATATAATTTCAAGCCTCTTTTTCAAGTTCAATATAACCAATCAGTGAACACTCTCGGTCCAAACAGACAATCACATGAATGTTAAAAACTGCTTTGCAAAGTGCTATATGAAGAATAATTTCTGAGGTAGGGTGTTGATACTCTTACAGTTACATTAACATAGATTTCTGATAATTGAGAAATATAATTATGTTCTTGGATTAAGATGAAAAAACCCATAAAACTGGATGGAAATTACTTCCATGCGGCACCATTTGAGAGATAGATTAATAGGTTGCCGTTATTTTGCTCCTGATTTCTTCAGCATAAGTAACAAGCTATTGTAGGCATATCTGCAATGACACCTGTTGGAATTTTATATTTAGTTTTCTAAGATGTTACTGGAATTTACTCTATTTTGTTGAGGAATTTCATTTCGATATAATTTTTAAAAAACTGTTATCTTGGACAGAGATGGACTTGAGGATATATTTTCAGTTGTTCTTCATTAGAATTTCTGCTTTCTAAATTAGGATACTTGCATGGTTTTTGGTAAGATGATTTATTTGGCGATATTGGAAAACATTCCCAATATGTGCTTTACCTAAAAATACAAACAAAATAATGTAGCCAGATTTTTTCACATTCAAATTATGTTAGAAGAAGTGCAATATAGTAAACACAGAAATGATTCTATGATTTCTTGGGAATAAAATAATTTAGAAAATTGAATTACAGAGGTAAACTGTTTTCCTAATCTCCAGAAAATCTGAGACATCCTGGCAGAAAAACGAAGTTGAAAGAAATTAAAGAGATTGAATGTTGTCGTGTTTTTCAGGGACAGTAAGGTTGCTCAGCTGTTACGGGACTCCCTAGGGAACATCACATGTCGCACGTGCATGATAGCGCACGTGTCACAGGAGATACCTCATTATAATGAATCTTTACAAGTGATACAACTAGCAGCACGCATACATAGGATGAGGCGGAGAAAAGTCAGAGGGGTACGTACTTTTATTTACATAGAAAGCTAATACAGTTAATCCTAACTTAAAAGGTCAATTAATAATGCAGCAAAACCATCCCATTCTCATATAGGGCACACGGGAAAAGACGTCTTTGAAATGCTAATGCTCTTGAAATGATTTCACAATGTTTTTGTTGGCTTGATGATTGTGCATGTTGATGTAAAACTAAAGTAATACAGTCTACATTTGCAGAAAAATGATCTCCTGTTAGTTATGAGAAATAGAATATTTCAAGTCTTAGAGTAACAACTGAAATGTAAAACAAAATTCCCAGAAGACACCTTTCCCCAAAATGTAACACATAACAAGTAGAAGCCACTTTACCCTTCAGCTGTGATATTTCTCTCTCATGTAAACTACATGTAAGTCAGAAAAAAGTTTATAAATTTCAAAAAATCATGCTTGAATTAAATTATACCCTTTCTCAGAATTTGTTTGCATAAACATTTAAATTATTAAGCTGGAGTAATAAAAAGAAACTTTTCACCAGAGCTGTATACACCGCAAACAATATGCTCCAAGATGTTTTTTGCATAACTTACTGATAACAAAAACTTAGATTGTCTGAAATAGCTAACAAAAATGTGCTTCAGTATTCCATTAATATTTATTTACAATTAGTCTATTAATGTTCTGTTAATATATGCTGTAAGTATAGTTTTAATTGTTCTTATATTGATACAAAATGAAACAAAGTTACAATATGTTTTTACAGCAAATATAATGTTTGTCATATATTATTATATTACAGCAATTTTCTGGGACAAGCTCTGATGACAGTTCAACATCAGATGGAAGCAGTATACGAAGTCGTCCATACCGTGGGTTTCGAATGGGGACCCTACATGAGGGCTCCTCTCTGTCAGATCCTGATTACACATCTAGTAGCGAGTCCTGTAATACTGTCATATACATGGGCCACGGTGCACACCAGTCTCTCAGTGATCGTGAACTGACAGATCATGAGGGATCAGTAAGGTCAGTGCCAAGGACAAATCCACGACTACCCAGGCGTGCAAGTGGGTCAAGGTCATCTGGGGATGAGGGATCAAATTCTGATAGTGGAAGAAGTTTTTATAGGTCACCTGACAGTTTATCTCGCCTTCATGGTGCAGTAGCGTCTCCAGTGCGAGATGTCAGTGTAACAAGTTCAAGGCACACAACTCCTGTGAGATCACTTTCAAGGGGAACAACCCCTATCAGAGATGTACAGAATTCAGATATTCACTCGCCTGTTTCTTGTTCTCCACCAAGTGTGCACTTTAATCTACCTCAGAAATCTAACTCTAGAACAAAGCCTTTCCCTGGCAAACAGGATGGTTCTAATCCTCAGTGCTATGCTAGTGTGAATATTGTTGAAAAGAGCTCTCGGGTTTCTGCTCGACCAAAACGAGTCAGTTCATCTCCAAGTAATAAAGATGAACAGTGGATAGATGGACCAGGAGCAGCTATGTACCCAGAGAAAAAGCAAAATACCGGTGAACAGTGGATTGACGGTCCATCTGCTTTTGTCTTAAAACCTGATACAAAACATAGTAAATCCAATACAAAGATGAGTTCTGAAGAAATGTGGGTAGATGGACCGCCGGAAATGTTGGCAGAAAATCAAATGGATGAAAATCAAAATCGCACACCAAAAGTTGTTATGCATACAAGTAGCAAAAAGGCTCATGTTCGAAGTCTTTCGTCCTCGCCAATGAATTCTCCTGCACCTACACCAAGAGCTGATATATTGATAGCCAAGCCGGCCTGGCCAATGCCTGAAATCAAAGAACGACCCGAGAGTCAGATGAGTGTTGACAGTGCAATGTCCAATCTGGCACAGCCAGGTGATTCTAGACCAAACAGCATGCTGACAAATGTCGGAGATGATACAGAGTTAGAAAACATGCTCGTGAAACCTTTTGTTAAAGACTGGGTACAAAAACATGGTGTTGCAGATGCTGAAAATAGTTTAGAATGTACTGTTGAAAGTAGTGACAATGTTACTGGAACATTGGACTTGTTACCGGGTTCCTTCAGACGGCCAAAACCACATGATTCTAGAACCAGGAAATTATTGCCAGCCTCATCAACACCAAAACAGTCACCCCACCATTCACCAAAGAGTTCACCAGCTACACACAGGAAAATCAAGGTCCAAAAGTCTAATTTTCCTGCTCCTACTAGTACTAGTAAAAGGGTCACTGATTGGCTCAAATCAGTAGAAAGCAATCCATCAGAGGAGACTTTATATCTAGAATCTGGTGCTAAGCAACACCTTGTCCGTAACACTGGAATGAAAACTGATGTAGACAAGGAATTTGAGAAGTTAACTGCCTCTTTGGATGCTTCTAGAGATATATCATCGTGCAGTTCAGTGTACCCTGATACAACATTAAATGATTCTAGAACAGCGGAATTTACTGATGCTGATGTTTCAATGAACAGAACAGCAGACTCTAATGACTGTCATATTGCTGACATGAGTTTTGATAGTTCTGTTGACACAGCTCATTCTGGGCAAAACCGTGACTCAATTTATGAATTACAAATGGACGAACAACTTGAAAGGGGATTAGAAAATGGTTCTAGAAAAGGAGATGATGATGATGATTCATTTAGTAATGCATCATGTGCCAAAGACTCTGAAATGGACACTGCTGACGCATTGGTGGCAGAAATGGAAATGTATGGTGATATGAAAAAATCTGAAACAATACAGAGTATAAAAACTATTGTGGCTGAACAAGAAATTGAATGTATGACACAAGGCAGTGTTGAAATAAACAGTGTGTGCAATATAGGTTTGACTCAGAAACAGAGTTCACATGTTGACTTTGAGCCAATGGCTCACCACTTGTTGTCACGGAAGCCTGATGGGGCATCTAATCCAAATCTCATGTGTGAAACATTTACAGAAAAGACAAATGTTAATGCATTGAGAGAGGAATATTTGATAGTGAATGCAGTTTCTAGTCAGTCTTCAGATTTGACCAAACGATCTCAAGTGTTAAGTAAGACCAGTATGTCTAGGGAGGGGGATGGTGTAATGGATGAAACACTCGATAAAACTGTGTGTGATTTGGAAACAATTTCCCAGCCATTTTTACCTCTGAAACCTTGCTTTAAGTGTGGATATTCTCAAGAGAACTCCAAACCAATTGCCAAAATGTGCAAAGACTGCCAAAAGATGGTTGCCTTGTCAATAAAAAACTCACATAGTAGTGTGACACGTAAAGACAAGTCTAAATATAGTAACGTCCATTCTTCATCATCATCTGGAAGTAGTCCTACGTCTAAAGGATCTAAGTCTAAAGTTCAGTCACCAAGTCATAGTAAATTACCTGTGTTTTCAAAAAACTTGCCAGTGTCCTCAAAAGATTCAAAATCAAGTCGTAAAAAGGAAAAAGAAAGTCAGAAGTCAAGTTTTCTCTCGTCAAGAAATCATGATTCTGATAGTGGAAATGATAGTGGTATAGTGGCAATAGAAAAGACTCTTTTATCGCCATATGCCACTATAACAAAACCAAGAACTGTGAGTCACTCCAGCAGCGGCCACGGGAGTGACAATAGCAGTACAATGAGTACCGACTTGATATCAAAACAGGGTAGCAGTCTGTCTGATAAGATTCATGGTGGTACAAGCAGTGGCTACGAGAGCATGCTTCGTGAAAGCGAGGGCTCCGAGTCATCTACCATCAATGAAGAAAGTGCAGACGAATCTTCTGGGGACAAGAAAAAAGGAACCAAGAAAAAACGGCTACCAAGTAAGGAACCACTTGAATATCTTCATTTTTTTCTTTTATATTTAAATGCTGAAGTTTTGTATCAGCCAGATATCAGCCCACTTTCTGATTTGAAAGGTTTTGTAATTTATTGCAGATTAAAACAAAATCATGGAAAATCAACATTAATTTGGATTTCAGATAATTTTACAGCAAGATTTGTTTCTGTCACCACCCAATTGAACATCAATTAAGAGATGTTTACATTTATATGTTTAAACTAAAACTGTGGAGTTTATTTTTAATTACTCAGTTTACAATATCATAATAAGTTTTGGCCATAAACACATTTTTACACTGACTGGAAACAATTATTTTTAATGACTACATGTGATGCATCCTTTAAAAAATCTCCTTGGATAGCCACTGGCAACATGCACCTGATCTAGAGCAGTTTTATGAACTTTTTGTTAGTAATTGTCTTTGGGGTATTAACAAATTCTTTGAGGTAAATAGACTAACCTACCTGCCAAGTGCCTTCTTCAGGTGTACAAAATTAGATATAAAGCACAAGATTAGATGAAAAATCTGTATTGTATAAAGTTAATGGCATCTAAATGAAATTCATAATTACATTCTGGATAAATGTGTGTAGAAAGCTTGGCCAAAATCCAGAATCGAACCATAAAGTAGCTTTTAATGTTTCTTGGGTTAAAAGAGGGATGAATCGTTGTGCCTTGCAATTGTTGTAGCAGTGATCTTGGAAGACTATGAAATTAATAACTCATCAGTTGATGAGGCATGTTTTGCCAAGGTGTGAGCCTTATCAGTTATGTTAACTTCCATGTATGTAAAATGTAGGTAATTATATAATAGCATAATCATAGATTAGAGAAAGCGAAAAAAAAAAAGGAAGTGAAAACAAGCTTTTTTTAAATTATTGTTATTTTTAAGCCATTGTTGGGAATCATGTATAAGTCTTTAAATTAAATGAAATTAGATCTTTTTTAAAATGTGGGCTGGATAAATGTATTTAAAATGAATTCTAATTTAGTACATGTATTGCAACCATTCAGTAAAGGGAGTTTACTTCTATGCACTCAACAAGAAGAGAAGATTGAGCACTTTCCCCTAGATGCTGTAGCATTGAAACAAATAACAACTATTTTATAATCTTATTTTAGGCACACGAAGAAGCAGATCAGCACCATCACGAAACTCGGAGAGTCCGGAATCATCGAGTCGCAAGTCCAGTCCATCAAGCAAGAATTCCAGTTTGAGCCCTACATCTAAGGCATGGCAGGAGAAACATGGTCGCTTGAAAGAGGAAGGCCCGCTGGAACTCAAAGAGTATGATGCTGATGATGTAAAGCGCCTCACTCGACACAGGCCTGATGAAGAGGTATATACATAACTATCGTTAAATGTTCTTGGTCCAAAGACTCTTCTTTCCCCATCTATACTCAGTCAATAACATTCTGCAAATTAAACGTTCGAAACATTCACTTATATTGAAAGATGGGCAGTTCTATTTAAGCTGGTTAAATGAGGGTTTGACACTGATCAAAGGAACTCCTTCAACTTCTGAGTACAGATTATTTTAATCCATAATGCATCCACCTTATTAGATAATTTCTGTAAAGAAGCAAACGGCATAGATCCTGATCAGATGATGCAGTGTCAAATACTGTGACTTAAATTTTGAATTTGCTGTTGTTTGAAACAGTTGTTACAGAAAATTCATTAATGACTTGATTTTTCTCTTGCAGACATTACGGAAGAACCATGATAAGATCAAAGAGATTCTAAACAATGGTAAACAAACCCAGGAAATTCCCCATACAAAAGACACCTATGTGGTAGATCGAAGTAACTGGAGCTTTGATTGTAAGTTTCTCATGTGTTTTTCTTGCCGGTCTCAGAAGAAAACTGACGTGTAAACTTCCTACTTGCAAAATGGATGTACATTCTTAACTTCGCTCACTGCTGCTACTACTGCTGATGACAATGCTTCTTGATTTAGTTCACCTGTGTTGATTATTCAAGACACTACTATTTAATTATTATACTTGGTTGAAAGTTTTCTATTTTTGTGTGTTTTGAACTCTTCGTTACAATCCGAGTTGTGATTTACTTGTGAATTGATTTAGTTTGATGCAAAACCTGTTCTCAGGCATGTACTCTGATGTTGGGATGTAAATTATATCTTATGGTTATTTTCTTGAAGGCAAATGCAGTTTTCTTTAAAAGTTGATATTGAGTATTGAAACAGCAAGAATAAATATCGCCAAACATTTTTCCAGATTTCTTTCTATTAAAAATATAATATTTGTAATAATCCAAAACCCAGACAGAAAAAAATACTTTTTACTCATCCCAACAACAGATTTGACTCCAAGCATGTGTTTAATTGTGAAGCTGTGCTTTGTGGATTATACGCTGTAAAATCATTGATTTTTGTGGGTAATAAAGTTGTGGTATTCTAGAAGAAGTCTATATCATAGGGACATAAAACATGACATGGATTTGGAATAAAACATTTACAAAACAAAAGCAGACTGAATTTTTTATTAACTTTGTCTTTGAATTTACCCACTTTTGACATTGCCTAGAAATAATAATGATTTTACAGTTTTGTTGAAAATGTTCTTTTCATTTTGTTTACATGGTGGACCAAACATCATTTCAAACTGATCATTCTGTATAATCAGTCTTACAATTGAGCATCTTCAACTTACTTTATGTTACTGGGATTAGGGAGTGGTTGATACATTGCCCTAGTCTCACCTGTTGTAAATATGAAAAAACAGGGTTATTATTAGACCTTAGTGAACAGAATATACCGTTACAGTGCTAGTTGAGCCTACAGGTTTATAATGAAAACTTTGTAAACTTTATTTAATGATTTTTTATTGAAATACATGTAATGTATTAACATACAAGTAATGTATCGTTTAGTTTGGTATATCAGGCATGGTTTTTTGGAATTCAAATCTTTTTTGAATTAATTCTTGTAACTTTATAGAACATTGAATGGACACACTTGCTTTACCCTTTACTCCATGGGTCCATATGGCTGATGTATTACAATTGAAGTGTAGATCATTATTAGACTGAGGGATCTACACCGCAGACAGATCTGGATCTGCACTTTTTACCCATGCAGCAAATTGTGTTTGGAGTAAGGGGTTGTTTTTATTTCATATTTTCTATTTGTGATTATGTTTTGTTGAGAAATGATTTTTCTTGAGGATAAGTGCAATCATTTTGTTTTTATTTGTGATTTTTATATATAGATTCTCAAACATGTACCTTTGTATAGTCTAATCACAGAGTTATTTTTGCTATATTTTTGTATGTTTTGTATTTTATTTTGATTTGGATGTAAATGGTTGACTTGGCTGTCTCCGGGAAGACAGTTGTGTTTAGATTTCCGTGTTTTCTTCACACTTCTTGTTGCTTTATTGTAAGTCATAACTATGCTTTGATCATGTAAAAAGTCAAATAAACATTCGCTTTTGACATTGTCTCCAGACTTAAATTTTAGTTCTTTTATTAGTGTACCTCAATTCAAGTAACTGGCACAATTTTGATTTGTACCAGTTTGAATGCATACCTTACTCAAGTACCATAATTTGTGACTATAATCTGTAGATTGTGAGGAAATTGTATAAAGAATACCCGTTACCAGTATATTTAATATAACAGGTCAGTTTTAAGTTCGTCCTGACAAAAATGAGACAAAACATAATTTACATAGCATAAATGATTTTATTTAAAGTTAATGTACTGATTTGAATACAGGATCATTAAAGACAACATGGCTGCCATTTAGTCATGTTAATTTTTAAAATAAAGTTTTTTTTAAATAAAGTAAATGAATGAAGCTGAATACAAAGATAATTGTAACATTGTAAGACTTAATACAACATTTTAACTGTGGTATATTCAGATGAAGATCAGAAAAAAATTGTTCTGGTCAAAATGAATGTTTCTGTAAATTGAGCACTAGCTATGCACTTATTTATACTGCTGATTTTACCACCATGTTAATACAACATGTTTTAGGATAACAAGAGACTTTTGCTTTCTTTGTGCAGCACAATGGGATGACAATACCGAGCATTGTTATGTGTCAACGTTTGGATATCACCGAGTGTAACAGATTTCTTCATCTTTTAATATGCTTACAAAATATATCTGATATTGTAATACTCTTCACTTGCTTGCAGATAGTTATCTCTCTTTTTTAACTAATTGTGTATAACTTACCATGCTACATGATAATTATTGCCTGCAGAAAGAATAAATCCTATGCAGAAATTAAAGAACAATGAATACTTGAGTGTCATGATGCAGAAATACCAAGAACTTAGAGTAACTTTATTTCAACTTGTTGTTATCAGATACACTGGAACAATTTTATTTTTGGTCAAATTGAAATTCCAACACAAAAGCAACTTTTTACCTTTTCAATCTAATTTTTCAAATGTATTAAAAATTATAAACACTAGAAAGGGGTTACTAAGGTTCAAAACTAGTGTAGACCAGATCAGCAGGCACATTTAAAAAGAATGATTTCAGGACTTCATCAAAACTCCCTGGCTTACTACAAAATGATTGAACCAAATTGATTGAAAGGTATCTGGGATGTTTCAAAAAAAAGGCTGGTTTGGGTTTTCCTGTTATAAAAATGTAACAAGCAGTTACTTCCATTTTCCTACTTTGCAGAGGTGTCTAATCATGTCCTTTAAAGATTTGTGAAGTTTCATCAAAATAGCACCATCCGTTAAAAAATATTCTAAAATAATGGGCAAAAAATGTCAGGAGTGTGACAAAAAAGTGTGACGCTTTTCAAAATCACATTTGTTCAGGCCATTATTTTACAAAAAGCTTGAGTAAAGACAAGTTTTAGTGTATAAGTAAAATGTGCATTTATTAGGCATCAAATAATGATAAAATTAAGCATATTATACTTAAAGTAATCAAAATTTATGCTATTAAGTCAAGTGTGGTAGGTTAGAAAATACCTCAAGAAAATCAATACATCTTTGTTTTATAAATTTATAGGACTTTAAAGATTGAAAGTACATAAGAAATGTTTTGTGTATCATTAAGTTTTGGCTGAGGCTGGCATGGATGTATGTAGCTATTTCAAACTTTAAAGCATTTTAAATATTCTAGTTATTGAAATAATACCAATATATATATAAATATATATATTTGAATTGCTGTCTGCATTGTTAAGGGGAAAATGCACCAGAAATTATGCAAACTTTTTGGCTGGATAATATAATAAAATATTTTCAAACTATGCACAGAAAGAACAAGACAAAGCGCTATGTTCATAAAAGCTCCAAAGAAGTCTAAAGTTAATATTTTTGAATTGCATTTTCATCACAGAATGTTTTCCGCACTGCAGCTTCTTCATAATGCAATCAACAGGGTCCATGACCAGCATACTGCCATATCACTTAAGTGATAGACTTTATATTCAACCTGCTTTATTGATCAAGGTAGAGCTATCTCATATTAACTTACATCTGAGGTTCCTAGAACTCGGATCAGTCAGTACTCCAGACTAGGCAGAGTTACTGTTGAATTTATGATGGATCCGAGTTGGTTGTTCCTTGGTTTAATTATAAGATATAATAATTTTTATGTATTACTTGTACAAATGATTTACAATGAGTTGAAATTCAATGTGTTGTACATATTGTTTATCTTATCTGACTGTTAGTAGAGAACTGATCTGGCAATCATTTTAGTGCTACATTTATTGTGATTATTACCTTGCCTCTTTTAAAACTTGTTCATGGATACAGCTGTTTTTTAAGGGGAATATCCAGTGAAAACTGTTGCACAATAAGCAACAGAATGTTTGTTTCTTTTATTTTTTTAGTTTCAATAAGAAAGTCCCATGTGTCAATTTTTATATGCAAACATCAGACATTACTGTTTAGACCAAAGACAAATGTTGTTATTTAATCTGTTCACGATATTTGTGTGAAATGTTGACCCTTACCGTCATGGCTAGCTTTTAGTTAAATGGATGACCAGTGTAGATTCAGATAAACTTCACATCCACTCTTATCATGATCTGCACAGTTCACTTTTAAATTTATTAGATAATTTCTGACAAAGAAGCAAACATTGCAGATCCAGATCAGACTGCACAGGTTGGCAGACTGATCAAGATCTACACGGGTCACACATGGGATATCGGGTGTATCTATGAAGTTAAAGGTTGACATGCTATGTGACTTATAAGCTTATTGACAACTTCAGTTGGAATCAAACACTGTTTACTTTAATGCATTATAGCAGCTTGGAAATGAAAACAAAATACAAAATTCTGACAACCATGATAATCCTGGGATTTATTGTATAAATTAAGGATTACTTTATGTAGAAAACAATATGTTATATAGAAAGGACTTGTATTTATTGTTGTGTGCAACATAGGCACAGAATTTTGTATTATTAGTATTTGCAATAAATTGTTTATTAAGAATCAAACATTGTTCTTTGTAATTTATTGTCATTTGTACTGTCCTCTCTGAGGTATATCCCGCTGTACTATATAAACACAGACATGATATACTGCACGATATACCACATTATTATAACAGATGTATATCCTGCAAGAAGTTACTATAAATGATGACCTGCACAGCCATTGTCACCTAAACAAGTGATGTCCTACTTTACTGCACAGACATTGTTTTGTTGTTCTATAATGCAAAGGTACTGTAATAAAAGTGTCCCTTAGCACTAGTCTGAACAGGATTCCATCGCTGGAAAGTACACCAAGTGTAATGGAGCAAGGTCTGGCGAGGACAGATGACTCTGTTTCACCTTGTGAAAGGTTACAGTGCCATTTATACCAAAGCATGTCCATTGGTGTCTAAATCGGCTTTCATAAAAGTATGAGATAATCAAAATCTCCCCAGCAGCTTCTTCAAACATCGCCATTTTTTCAACAACTGTATGTTTACTCATTATAATAAAATGAGCACTTCTCTCATAAAAATCCTTCATGAAACAGGACATCAGAGTGATCAGCCTTTAAGGCATTGTTAGCTTTTGATGGCAAAAATAATATGTGTGATAGATTTGTAGTTTGAAGTAAAAAGCTGAATTTCAATTTGCAAATTCACCACTGATCACTCAGGATTAAATAACATGTATGTACATTCATTTAAGTTACCAAATGATGTCCTGAAAAACCATGAGATTTGTATAAATCTCTGTGCAGTAGCTTTCTTTTTATTCAAATTATTGACAACCCTCATAATTACCGGATAGTCATCTACTGTCCTGCACCGACAAGATCACTATGATCAGGCAATGTAACTGTGATGTCACGTTGTTCAATCCTGAACAGCAATATAACAAGTCGTGTTCTGTGTCGTAATATCCATCACAGGCATTAAACAATTTATGTCCAATGCTGCATTATCTTGCACAGCCACTTACCAAAGTGATTCCCCACCTAGTGTCCTGATGCTCTCTCTTGCACTAGCATTATAACTAGTGTCCTGCTGCACTCTCCTGCACTAGCAGTACACTCTCCTGCACTAGCAGTACACTCTCCTGCACTAGCATTATAACTAGTGTCCTGCTGCACTCTCCTGCACTAGCATTATAACTAGTGTCCTGCTGCATTCTCCTGCACTAGCAGTACACTCTCCTGCACTAGCATTATAACTAGTGTCCTGCTGCATTCTCCTGCAGTAGCAGTACACTCTCCTGCACTAGCATTATAACTAGTGTCCTGCTGCACTCTCTTGCACTAGCATTAAAACTAGTGTCCTGCTGCACTCTCCTGCACTAGCATTATAACTAGTGTCTTGCTGCACTCTCCTGCACTAGCAGTATACTCTCCTGCACTAGCATTATAACTAGTGTCCTGCTGCACTCTCCTGCACTAGCAGTACACTCTCCTGCACTAGCATTACAACTAGTGTCCTGCTGCACTCTCCTGCACTTGCAGTACACTCTCCTGCACTAGCATTATAACTAGTGTCCTGCTGCACTCTCCTGCACTAGCAGTAATCTCTTCTGCATTAGCATTATAACTAGTGTCCTGCTGCACTCACCTGCACTAGCATTAAAACTAGTATCCTGCTGCACTCTCCTGCACTAGCATTATAACTAGTGTCCTGCTGCACTCACCTGCACTAGCAGTACACTCTCCTGCACTAGCATTATAACTAGTGTCCTGCTGCACTCTCCTGCACTAGCATTAAAACTAGTGTCCTGCTGCACTCTCCTGCACTAGCATTATAACTAGTGTCCTGCTGCACTCTCCTGCACTAGCAGTACACTCTCCTGCACTAGCATTATAACTAGTGTCCTGCTGCACTCTCATGCACTAGCAGAACACTCTCCTGCACTAGCATTATAACTAGTGTCCTGCTGCACTCTCCTGAACTAGCAGTACACTCTCCTGCACTAGCATTATAACTAGTGTCCTGCTGCGCTCTCATGCACTAGCAGTGCACTCTCCTGCACTAGCATTATAACTAGTGTCCTGCTGCACTCTCCTGCACTAGCATTATAACTAGTGTCCTGCTGCACTCTCCTGCACTAGCATTATAACTAGTGTCCAGCTGCACTCTCCTGCACTAGCAGTACACTCTCCTGCACTAGCATTATAACTAGTGTCCTGCTGCACTCTCCTGCACTAGCATTATAACTAGTGTCCTGCTGCACTTTCCTGCACTAGCATTATAACTAGTGTCTTGCTGCACTCTCCTGAACTAGCAGTACTCTCCTGCACTAGCATTATAACTAGTGTCCTGCTGCACTCTCATGCACTAGCAGTACACTCTCCTGCACTAGCATTATAACTAGTGTCCTGCTGCACTCTCCTGCACTAGCAGGACACTCTCCTGCACTAGCATTATAACTAGTGTCCTGCTGCGCTCTCATGCACTAGCAGTGCACTCTCCTGCACTAGCATTATAACTAGTGTCCTGCTGCACTCTCCTGCACTAGCATTATAACTAGTGTCCTGCTGCACTCTCCTGCACTAGCATTATAACTAGTGTCCTGCTGCACTCTCCTGCACTAGCAGAACACTCTCCTGCACTAGCATTATAACTAGTGTCCTGCTGCGCTCTCATGCACTAGCAGTGCACTCTCCTGCACTAGCATTATAACTAGTGTCCTGCTGCACTCTCCTGCACTAGCATTATAACTAGTGTCCTGCTTCACTCTCCTGCACTAGCATTATAACTAGTGTCCAGCTGCACTCTCCTGCACTAGCATTATAACTAGTGTCCTGCTGCACTCTCCTGCACTAGCATTATAACTAGTGTCCTGCTGCACTTTCCTGCACTAGCATTATAACTAGTGTCTTGCTGCACTCTCCTGAACTAGCAGTACTCTCCTGCACTAGCATTATAACTAGTGTCCTGCTGCACTCTCATGCACTAGCAGTACACTCTCCTGCACTAGCATTATAACAAGTGTCCTGCTGCACTCTCCTGCACTAGCAGTACACTCTCCTGCACTAGCATTATAACTAGTGTCCTGCTGCGCTCTCATGCACTAGCAGTGCACTCTCCTGCACTAGCATTATAACTAGTGTCCTGCTGCACTCTCATGCACTAGCATTATAACTAGTGTCCTGCTGCACTCTCCTGCACTAGCATTATAACTAGTGTCCTGCTGCACTCTCCTGCACTAGCAGTACTCTCTCCTGCACTAGCATTATAACTAGTGTCCTGCTGCACTCTCCTGCACTCGCAGTACACTCTCCTGCACTAGCATTATAACTAGTGTCCTGCTGCACTCTCCTGCACTAGCAGTACACTCTCCTGCACTAGCATTATAACTAGTGTCCTGCTGCACTCTCCTGCACTAGCATTATAACTAGTGTCCTGCTGCACTCTCCTGCATAAGCATAATAACTAGTGTCCTGCTGCACTGCCCTGCACTAGCATTATAAGTAGCGATGTCCTGCTGCGCTGCCATGCACCAGCATTATAACTAGTGATGTCCTGCTGCACTGTCCTGCACTAGCATTATAACTAGTGATGTCCTGCTGCACTGTCCTGCACTAGCATTATAACTAGTGATATCCTGCTGTACCCCCCTGCACTAGCATTGTAACTTGTAATGTCCTGCTGCACTGCCCAGCAATAGCATTAAAACTTGACATGTCCTACTGCACTGTCCAGCACTAGCATTGTTACTTGTCCTGCTGCACTGGCATTTTTACTATAATGCCCTTCTGCATTACCCTGCACTAGCATTATAACTTGTTATGTCCTAAAGCACTCTCCTGCACTTGCATTGTAACTTATAATGTCCTGCTGCACTGTCCTGTTCTGGCATTTTAACTATAATGTCCTGCTGCACTCTCCTGCACTAGCATTTTAACTAGTGATGTCCTGCTGTGCTGCCCTGCACTAGCATTAAAAAAGATGTCCCGCTGCACTGTCCTGCACTAGCATTATAACTAGGTATGTTCTGCTGTACTCCCTTTCAATAGAATTGTATCTTGTAATGTCCAGCCCTGCTCTTGCATTGTTATTTGTAATGTCCTGCTTCACTGCCCTGCACTGGCATTATAACTTGACCTGTCCTACTACAATGTTCTGCACTAGCATTTGAAGTTGTAGTGTCCTACTGCACTGTCCTGCACTAAAATTATAACTTGTGATGTCCTACTGCACCGTCCTGCACTAGCATTGTAACTTGTTATGTCCTACTACACTATTCTATTGCACTGTCCTGCACTAGCATTGTAACTTGTAATGTCCTGCTGCACTGCCATGCACTAGCATTGTAAGCTGTAGTGTCCTGCAGCACTGTCGTGCACTAGCATTCTACTTTGTTATACCCCACTACACTGTCCTGCACTAGCATTATAACTTGTGTTGTCCTACTGTATGTCCTTATAACTTGTAATGTCCTGCTTCACAGTCCTGCATTAGCATTATAACTTGTGATGTCCTACTACACTATCCTTATAACTTGTAATGTCCTACTGCACTGTCCTGCACTAGCATTGTTACTTGTAATGTCCTGCTGTACTGCCCTGCATTAGCATTATAACTTGTGATGTCCTGCTGCACTGTCCTGCACTAGCATTGTAAGTTGTAGTGTCCTGCAGCACTGTCCTGCACTAGCATCGTACTTGGTAATATCCTTCTGCACTGTCATGCACTAGGATTGTAACTTTGCACTGCCCTGCACTCGCATTATAACTTGTGATGTCCTACTGCACTGTCCTTCTTATAACTTGTAATGTCCTACTGCACTGTCCTGCACTAGCATTTTAACTTGTGATGTCCTGCTGCACTGCCCAGCACTAGCATTGTAAGCTGTAGTGTCCTGCAGCACTGTCGTGCACTAGCATTGTACTTTGTTATACCCCACTACACTGTCCTGCACTAGCATTATCACTTGTGATGTCCTACTGCACTGTCCTTATAACTTGTAATGTCCTGCTGCACAGTCCTGCATTAGCATTATAACTTGTGATGTCCTACTGCACTGTCCTGCACCAGTATTGTAACTTCTGATGTCCTACTACACTGTCCTTAAAACTTGTAATGTCCTACTGCATTGTCCTGCACCAGCATTGTAACTTGTGATGTCCTACTACACTGTCCTAATAACTTGTAATGTCCTACTGCAATGTCCTGCACCAGCATTGTAACTTGTGATGTCCTACTACACTGTCCTAATAACTTGTAATGTCCTACTGCATTGTCATGAACTTGCATTATAAATTGTGATGTCCTGCTGCACTGTCCTGCACTAGCATTGTAAGCTGTAGTGTCCTGCAGCACTGTCATGCACTAGCATTGTACTTTGTTATACCCCTCTACACTGTCCTGCACCAGCATTATCACTTGTGATGTCCTACTGCACTGTCCTTATAACTTGTAATGTCCTGCTGCACAGTCCTGCATTAGCATTATAACTTGTGATGTCCTACTGCACTGTCCTTATAACTTGTAATGTCCTACTGCACTGTCCTGCACCAGCATTGTGTCCTACTGCATTGTCCTGCACCAGCATTGTAACTTACTGTCCTGAACTAGCATTATAACTTGTGATGTCCTGCTGCACTGCCCTGCACTAGCATTGTAAGTTGTAGTGTCCCACAGCACTGTCCTGCACTAGCATCGTACTTTGTAATATTCTACTGCACAGTCCTGCACTAGCATTGTAACTTTGCACTGGCCTGCACTCGCATAATAACTTGTGATGTCCTACTGCACTGTCCTGCACTAGCATTGTAACTTGTTATACCCTACTACACTGTCCTGCACTAGCATTGTAATTTGTAATGTCCTGCTGCACTGCCCTCCGTAAGCATTATTACTTGTGATATCCTTCTGCACTGTCCTGCACTATCATTGTACTTTGTAATGTCCTACCGCACTGTCCTGCACTAGCATTGTAACTTTGCACTGCCCTGCACAAGCAATTTAACTTGTGATGTCCTACTGCACTGTCCTTATAACTTGAAATGTCCTTCTGCACAGTCCTGCACTAGCATTGTAACTTGTGATGTCCTACTGTACTGTCCTTATAACTTGTGATGTCCTACTGCACTGTCCTGAACTAGCATTATAACTTGTGATGTCCTGCTGCACTGCCCTGCACTAGCATTGTAAGTTGTAGTGTCCTGCAGTATTGTCCTGCACTAGCATTGTACTTTGTAATATCCTACTGCACTGTCATGTACTAGGATTGTAACTTTGCACTGCCCTGCACTCGCATTATAACTTGTGATGTCCTACTGCACTGTCCTGCACTAGCATTGTAATTTGTTATATCCTACTACACTGTCCTGCACTAGAATTGCAATTTATAATGTCCTACTGCACTGCCCTGCATAAGCATTATAACTTGTGATGTCCTGCTGCACTAGCATTGTAACTTGTGATATCCTACTGCGCTGTCCTGCACTATAATTGTACTTTGTGATATCCTACTGCACTGTCCTGTACTAGCATTGTAACTTGTGATATCCTACTGCGCTGTCCTGCCCTATAATTGTACTTAGTGATGTCCTACTGCACTGTCCTGTACTAGCATTGTAACTTGTGATATCATACTGCACTGTCCTGCACTAGCATTGTAACTTGTTATATCCTACTACACTGTCCTGTACTATCATTGTACTTTGTAATGTCCTACTGCACTGTCCTGCACTGGCATTGTAACTTGTAATGTCCTACTGCACTGACCTGCCCTGGTATTGTAACTTGTAATGTCCTGCTACTGTCCTGCACTAGCATTGTAACTTTGCACTGCCCTGCACTAGCAATTTAACTTGTGATGTCCTACTGCACTGTCCTTATAACTTGTAATGTCCTGCTGCACAGTTCTGTAATAGCATTGTAATTTCTGATGTCCTACTGCACTGTCCTGCACTAGCATTATAACTTGTGATGTCCTACTGCACTGTCCTTATAACTTGTAATGTCCTACAGCACAGTCCTGCACTAGCATTGTAACTTGTGATGTTCTACTGCACTGTCATGCACCAGCATTGTAACTTGTGATGTCCTACTGCACTGCCCTGCACTAGCATTGTAACTTGTAATGTCCTTCTGCACTGTCTTGCATTAGCAATGTAACTTGTAATGTCCTACTGCACTGTCCTGCACTAGCAATCTAACTTGTAATGTCCTACTGCACTGCACTGCACTAGCATTGTGACATCATACTGCACTATCCTGCTAGTGCACTAGCATTGTAACTTGTAATGTCCTGCTGCACTGGCCTCCACTAGCATTATAACTTGTGATGTCCTACACTAGCATTGTAACTTGTAATGTCCTACTGCGCTGTCCTTCACTAGCATTATAACTTGTAATGTTCTGCTGCACTGTACTGCACTAGCATTATAACTTGTGATGTCCTACACTAGCATTGTAACTTGTAATGTCCTACTGCGCTGTCCTTCACTAGCATTATAACTTGTAATGTTCTGCTGCACTGTACTGCACTGGCATTTTAACTAAAATGTCCTGCTGCACTCTCCTGCCCTAGCATTGTAACTTGTGATGTCCAGTTGCAGTACATTTTTCTAGCATTGTCACTTGCAATGTCCTGGTGCAGTACATTGCTTTAGCACAGGCAGATGTCAGCGACAGTAAAAACACAATAAAGTTTTCCTTGTAATAAACATTTATTATCATTTATTGCAGAGTATAATAATAAAATTTTCATCAGAACTATAACAATAATATTGTAAGTAAAATATTTTAATAATCTTTGAAATAAGTAACTATTCAAGTAATACTGTGTAATAAGTTATTCAACTATTGTTGTATTTGGCAATTTTATGTGACACAAAACAAAATGGGCCTTACTGACTGTGGCAAATGTGGATCCTGATCAACTTGTGAACCTCCTTGGTCCTATAAGGAACTGTTTATAGATGCAATAAGAATCGTTCTGTGAATGGCAATGAGAGCAGACCCTTATCAGACTGTGCAGAAGCACAGGCTTACCTGGGTCTACACTGCTGGCACAGGCCATAAGGCACTCTATACCATGGCATATTACATATTATGGGTTGAGCACAACACAGCTGTAAGTCACTTTAAAAAAAAATAAAAACACTTGTGACGTGAGAAATTTCATAATTAAAAATTTCATCTTTTCTATTTGTATACATTATGACAAAATGTTCCAAAAAGTGATTATTAAATTAAATTCCTAAACTGAAATTGACACTATGTACTGGGCCATAAAAAACTTGGTCACATCAAGCAACAGTTGTATAAAATACCAGTATTTATTCTAATACACAGCATTTACAAGGAACACTAATGATTCAAGAATTGGGGGTGAGCATGTATTAGAGAGAAACACACACTAATAAGCTATTTATTACATTAAAATACTACACCTTATTTATTTTATTTGTAACAGTTATTCTTTCAACAGTATGCTCTATGGGCTTAAGAACTCCCCGGACTAATTTCATTTTATTTTCTAGTATTTATTATGTCAGTGATTTTCTAGTAGATAATGTTGACTTCCCAGTATATTAAACTGTGCTTTACTAATGTAAGCCACAGTAAGGAATGGGAGTAAATAAAAGGCTTGTTTTTTAAATTGTTAGAGGAAGAATATCATATTTAGGCCAAGTCAGAAATGGGCATTATTAGAGAGTAGGTGTTTATTAGATCAATAAAGGTAATGGACCTGAACAACATCCATAATGAATTTTTTTTCATACCTACACCTTGATATTTTCACCAGTGGATGTCTTAAAACTGTATTAATATTGCATTTCATGCTTGCGCTCAACCCATTATATAACCCTTGAAGAGATTTGAACTTACATAGGAAATGATAACAATTTGATTGCAGTAAACATCCTCTGCCCATAAACAGTAGAAATGCTCACAGACGTGGAATAATCTCTACAAGTCTTTATCACAGTTTCAGGGTAAATGCTACTATCACAGGTTTAAGTATACATACTGTTTTGAAAAATAGTTTATTCCTTTCCTTCTTCTTTACGCCTATTTGGCATGGGTGAACAGTTTACATCCAGATCAAGAACTTCTAGTAAGCTTTTTGATTTATTAGGTTATTTCTGACCAAAAGGCAATCAGTGCAGTTCCTGACCATATGGCATTGATTTGCCCGCTTATCTGGATTTACACTGTTTGCTCATGCGATAGAAGGTGTATATATGAAGGAATGGGTTAAACTACATTTTCTGCCACATACTGCAGTGAAAGACCTTCAAACATTATTTACATTATTAAACTCAAATGTTAACTCAAATTAACTCCATGTACACAGATTTTATCAAATGTGCAAACAGTGTAGATCCAGATCAACTGGTACATTTAAGGAGATTTCAATAGCTTTTGAAAACATGGGGTCATCTGACTATAGAGAATTTTCAAGGGATTAAAACCTAATCAGTGTGAGTCATATACAGTCGAACTTTGACACCACCCTTCTCTCTAACAGTTCGTTCGGTCCCGAACTAGAACTCTATATTTTCTATAATATTGTTCTAACTCCGATGGCTTGAACTACCAATAACTCAACAGTCAAACAACATTCAAGGTCCCGCCAGTTAGGTTTCAATGTTTCTGACACCCCATTGCTCAGAGACATGTTATTTATAATCATCAAAGGTGCTAACAAAGGCGCCAATAAGAACGATGGGCTATTTAATAAAGTCATGTTAATAACACATTAAAGCGGATGAAAATATGTTTTGGTGATTTATACACACAAAAAATAATTATAAATAATTATAAACAAACTGTTATTTGTTTTGAAAATTGTAATTGTTTTGTTGTATTTATAAAATTAATTAGAAAATTAAGAAGTTTTTTTTGCGAGTACATGTATATCATGTCAAACATTATTTTTTAATACAAGCTAACGAATTCTACAATGCAGCCTCATTTCAAAATTTGACAGAGAATCAACTAGCCGAGCAACTTAGTGAAGGACCAGGTAACCAATTCTCACATACCAACCACATATTGCTCGAACTTCTGATGGCTCAGACAAAATCTGCCGGTCCTGTGGAGTTGGAGCCATCAAAGTTCGACTGTGTATGTCATATCACAGAACTAGGAAACAATCACAGACAACCTCTTACAGTGATAGATAATGTTATAAGTTGATACAAAAAACAAGAAGATTTGCCTAACAAATGATGTATTAGAGCTCCAAAATGTCTGTTATTTATTAGAATTTATTCTTCACTAAATGGGAACTAAATGTATGACTACCAAATAAATCGAAAAGTTTTTAGAATTTCTAAGATACATGTACAGAGTTAAAATATTTCAATCAAAGCTTAACATAAATGCAATTTGTTTTAAAACATGCTAAATAAGTTACAGTTGGTAAGAACCATCTTCAATGCAACTAAATTCCTTAAATAAAAATATAAATTTCTGAATATATTCAACAAGAGTTTTATGTCTGAAACTAGTATGTTAAAAATGATCACTAAGAAATTCTTTGCCCATCGAAAAAGGTATAGATCTGTAAAGTTGAATTTTCTCCTTCTCTGGTGTATTCAATTGAAGTCTTAAAACTGTATCTGCACATTTACAGAATTAAGCAACAATCTGATAAATGATCAGTATTAAACACATATATGACTACTTCTAAAATTAAGAAAACTATTTTGTTAACATAATTTTCTTTTCGTTTTAACAAATCATAACTGGAAGATTATTTTGTTCCCTCACTTTTACTGAACTCATGAATTATTTATAGAAAGTTCCTGGACTCTGATGTGGTCTCACCAAGTCCAAATTGCGTTTTCCATATATCTGTACATTATTTCCGGATCCACTTGAACTAACACGTGAAACTTTTGTAAAATTGGCATTTGTGTGTTCCCTCTTATCTGCACCTATAGTTTTATAGTCGTTTTGCAGCGGCACATAGGGTTCACAGATAGCCGAGTGAAGCACTGTTACTTCATCAGTTTTCTCCGGGCAAGGACGGCTGATCCACTGACCGCTTGAGGTATCAAGAAGTATACAGCTAGCTCCAATAGGGGCTCGACCCTCCTGTCAAAGAAAACAAGATATAATTGCTCCCAACTATACAAACTATGATTATGGGATATTTCTAGTGAAGTGTCATGTTACATGATGGTGAAATAATATAAGTATCTTGCACAAGAGTGAAGCAAAAATAGAAAAAATAACTTTCAGAATGAGGCTCTGCCAAGTCTTCCCCCACCCCCAACCACAAACAAGAGCTGTCAGAGGATGTAAGGTGCTCAACAATTCAATTTAAAGATTAAAAGAACAAGAAAAATATGGCCAAACATTCATGTGCAAACAGGAACAATATAAAGAAGTGAACGGTAAGTGAGGAAATTGATTTCAAATATGAGAAATAATTCCTTAAGGTAAGACCTGTGTAATGAATACCTATATCCAGAAGAGTATCCAAGGGAGGTAACTATAGTAGTAAATTAGAGTAGATTTCTATCATGCAAGAGGTCCATGGTTCAAATCCCACTGGAAGCTATTTTTTTTTGTAAGCCTAGAGCTTAAATAATTGGCGTATTTCTTTTTTTCCTGTGTAATTCTGTCATTGAATATAAAATTCTCATGATTTAAACTAAAATAAGCAAAATAATCAAGATTAAAGGGGTTTTCGCTATCAGAATAGTGTTTATTCAAGTCATCAATTTGAAAATTTCTAAAACTGGACGGTAAACTTCTCTGAAATTTGGTTTAAATTTTGTTTAAGGTATATAGTTAAAAAATGGTAAAGTTTGGTATATTGCACCAATCAGGATTTTGCACAATTTTCATTAATTTAGTCTCGTGAAATATAAAAAATGCATTTTTTAAATTTATTTGGTCAAAAAATGTCATTTTAAGATAAATTCTGTATTTATATATAACATTTTAAATTGGTTTAGTAAAATATAACATATTTTGGATAAACTGTAAAAAAATTAAGGTTGAATTTATCAATAACAAAAAATTTTGTCACCGATTAAAGAATTTGGATACTTTCACGTTTTTTTCTCACTTTTTTAAATAAAAAAAGCTAAAAATCTCAAAAACTACACGGTGAAAATCATTAAAATTTTGCATACAAGTCAATGGTATGAAGCAGTTGATGAAAATATAATCAGATGTTGGATTCTTAATAGTGCCTATTACACAGGTCTTACCTTAATTTACCATAAATATTGAACTGAAAAGGGGAATAACTATGAAATATTTTTGGAAGAGTTGGAAAACTTGTCGTAGAGCAGCTTTGATCTCAGGTAAAACTCTGCTACATCAATGAGCTTACTCATTCTCGAAACCATCAATGCCACTTAAAGACAAGTCCCCTTCTGCATTTCTGGGTAGTACTGGAAATCTGTAACATCTCAAAAAAATGTTTCACTTGGTGTCTTCTCTAACCCAACACAAAATATAATGGCTGCCCTTAAGTTGATGTTGCCCGTTGAATTTTGAATTAGTGACAACGCTATGAACAAATGCTTATAATATTCAAACAGAAACACAATACTTTAAAATTTCTGGATATGACATCATAAATGTCATAAGGCAGCAGATGTTTTCGCGGAGTTATAAGTTAAAGAATTAATTGACCTCAAATAAGATGCTAATCAATTAAAAAAAGGTAGAAAAATGTCTAATTGTTTATGTACTTCAGGTTTCAAACTAATACCTTAAATAGTTTCAAAGTTGTTGGCCAAATGCATATTTTGATTTAAATAAAATTTTAGTGAAAAAAGGCATAACTTGAAAATTATTGGTAGGAGAGTTATGGTTCATTTCGGTAATGATGTAAATTTTGATGGTGAATATATATTCCAAGCTTTAAGGTGATATCTCAAGTAATTTCAAAGTTATGGACCAAAGTGCAAACCCTGATGCCAATGCTGGGGTGAGTAGGATAGCTCCCCTATTCTTTGAATAGTCAAGTTAAAAATTCCAGAGTTGACAGGGTTTGTTTTCACAACCATATTTTTCATGGAATATATACTTTTTCTAGCAAACTTTTAATTGTTCATAACATTTTATTTATATGTAGATAATTTAAAGCCCCAGCCCTAAACTTAAGTAAGAATATACAATTGAAAAATCATATTTGTCCATATAGACTCCAATATATAAACTCTCTAACAGAACACAAAAGGTCCGATCGAATTCTTTCTTATAGACGGGATTTTCAATGATACTGTTAAATTATCGTTAACGAACTTTTAAGAAGCTAAATATAGTGAAGGTATATTTAGCACCGATTTTGGACGAAGAGACCACTTCATGCGCGATCTCGATTTCTGTGACATTTCGGAAATCCTACTGTTGCTTTTAGTCGTGCGGACGAAATTTATTTAAGTAAATTAAAAATGTATTTGCCCAAACTAATGCTGCAAATTTGTGCCTATCGTTCCAAATACATGTAATATTTCATACAAGAGCGGGTTAAATTGAAGTAATGCGGCTTTAAATTTTGTCTTCTTATTGCAAGAATAATGATGTTAACACATCTGATATTCTTAATGATGTCACTAACTTAAACACAACTTCAAAAAATACATTTAACAAAAATTAAAACTAAAGTTTTCATGAAAGTAAAGATAAACTGCAAGCAATTGAATAAATTTTAGTTCACACAAAATCACATTTTACAGGATTGATAAATGTAATAATCTCAAGAGTAAAATTGCCATGTTGAAGATCAACCCGAACCTTGTATGTAAGGAGAAGTACACACATTGTCATGTTATCTGAGAACAGAAAGGTTCACTAAAATGTTCAATTTTATGTTTTAATGAAACATTTGAATTTTACCTCTCATTAATTGACGGAATTGTGTTACTGAGTTGCTTTTTTGCCATACTGAGTTGGCCATATACAATGTAGCAATGGCAAACTGTTTCATAAACAAACTTAAACGTACAGAAACATTAATTTTGTCATGATTTCTCACTGTTGATTTATGTATGAGGAAATGTTTTGATTCCTGCACACACCAATCACGGCTTTTTGTTAAACAAAAGCTCCCATGATCCAAATTTTAATTAAACTTGAACTGTTCGAGAGAAGGGCGGTGTTTGAGCAAACAGTGTTTGACCCACTGAAGTTCCACTGTTATTTGGTATTTAATTTTTTTTTTAAATATTTAGGGAAATACACATGGTTTCCAGCTTTCATCTTTACCAAACTTGAACAAATGTTACTTAACATTCAGATCATGTGGGAGCATTTTTCTGTGACATTTCGGAAATCCTACTGTTGCTTTTAGTCGTGCGGACGAAATTTATTTAAGTAAATTAAAAATGTATTTGCCCGAACTAATGCTGCAAATTTGTGCCTATCGTTCCAAATACATGTAATATTTCATACAAGAGCGGGTTAAATTGAAGTAATGCGGCTTTAAATTTTGTCTTCTTATTGCAAGAATAATGATGTTAACACATCTGATATTCTTAATGATGTCACTAACTTAAACACAACTTCAAAAAATACATTTAACAAAAATTAAAACTAAAGTTTTCATGAAAATAAAGATAAACTGCAAGCAATTGAATAAATTTTAGTTCACACAAAATCACATTTTACAGGATTGATAAATGTAATAATCTCAAGAGTAAAATTGCAATGTTGAAGATCAACCCGAACCTTGTATGTAAGGAGAAGTACACACATTGTCATGTTATCTGAGAACGGAAAGGTTCACTAAAATGTTCAATTTTATGTTTTAATGAAACATTTGAATTTTACCTCTCATTAATTGACGGAATTGTGTTACTGAGTTGCTTTTTTGCCATACTGAGTTGGCCATATACAATGTAGCAATGGCAAACTGTTTCATAAACAAACTTAAACGTACAGAAACATTAATTTTGTCATGATTTCTCACTGTTGATTTATGTATGAGGAAATGTTTTGATTCCTGCACACACCAATCACGGCTTTTTGTTAAACAAAAGCTCCCATGATCCAAATTTTAATTAAACTTGAACTGTTCGAGAGAAGGGCGGTGTTTGAGCAAACAGTGTTTGACCCACTGAAGTTCCACTGTTATTTGGTATTTAATTTTTTTTTTAAATATTTAGGGAAATACACATGGTTTCCAGCTTTCATCTTTACCAAACTTGAACAAATGTTACTTAACATTCAGATCATGTGGGAGCATTTTTCAACCCAACGTTTAGATGAATGTGTGCAGGATTCATTTCTGCACCAATCAGTCCAAACAATTACCTCACACATAATTGAATCAGGGAGAAATTTTTACTACAGCCCAGGCATAAAACTGAAACTGTAGACGAGTTTAAAATCTCAACATCCTTTTTGCTAAATATGAGACCAGTCTCAAAATTGACCAGTAAAAGGCCTGAGGTTTGAGCATTGTCTTCAAACTCGGCTTAAAGATTCTGGGCATAGGTGTGACTAATTACCTTGAAGTTGTGGTAGTTAGACAATGGTTTATGACTTTCCTTCCAGACCAACATACTGTCATCTATAATGACTCTTGAAAGCCAAACATATGAGCTTCCAATTCGGTTTCCTAAAAATATGAAAAACAATAATATCTATTACTTAAATAAATAATAAACTGCAAACTTCAAACAAGTGCAGGATACACACTGCACAAAGTAAGAGTTTTGAACAAATTTTGACAAGTGTGACATTGACCTGTAAAGTGGGGTCATGGGTCTTGGATACCACACCATTTAATTTAGGGGAACATTTGTGTGAAGTTTGGATGAGGTCCCATCATCAGCTGTAGGATTATGCTCCAGACTTAAAAAGAACTCCGCGAGTGGGATGTGTGCCTGACGAATTTTTTGTTAGTCGACATAAAAAATGTTAATTAGTTTTTTGTTTTACAGTTATTATCAATGTACTTACACAAAATTCACGTATAAAATAACCTTTTAATTGTCTCATTGCAAGAAACAAGCACAACAAGTTATGCCCTAGGACACTTATTTTAAGATTCATATTAGTAACTTGAGTAATGATCATGATATAGGCCAACTAAATGAAAGCTTTTTAAGAATAGTTAAAAAGGGGCTGAATAACAAACATGTTATGTAAAACGTGTTTTCTTGGTGGGATGGGACCTCAGCCAATTCTTCCTGCAGTCCCCTGTGCCCATTTAAGATCATTGTATATTGATTAGACACATATCACATTTAGGCAATTATTTGTTGAAAGTTTCAATTAAAGGTAGCAGAGCTATGCTTTCAATAAAACATTTAAATTTAATTATTGTTCAATCCTATGTTGTGTCTGGAACTTTCTTTAAGGTAGGGTTATTGTTCTTACATATGACAGTCAGTAACATTTATTCTTGCATACCAGATCAGGTCATCCGGTGTTTTCACCCGTGTAGGAAATTTCGATCCTACACCCCCCCATGTAGAATGAGTCACGTGAGTGACGTCACGTCTTCAAATACCTGACGTAATATATTCAAGTTAGTGACGTCATTTATAAAAAAAGATTGCTTTAACGTCAATATTTCAGCATAATGAAAATAAATAAGTTTGTATACTTACACAAAAATGATATAAATAATAAAAGGTATGCAAGAAAAAGTATCTTGCATAAGAAATTCGGTAAAGATAGAAAAATCTGTCACCTCGGGTGAACTGTTTTGGCGGGAACTCGGCAGAGCCTCGTTCCCGCAAAACAGTTAACCCTCGGTGACAGATTTTTCCATCTTCACCTCACACTCATGCATGATACTTATAGGTTAACATGTTTGTACAGTTCAGATCAGATCCCTAAATTATTTGCTTATAAATAAAATGTATGCTTTAGAAACTAGATCATTTTACAGATTCTGACCTTAAAACTCATAATATGACCTTGACCTTTGAGGTAGGGCCATGATTCTTGGACGCCACATTCATTTAGGTAAACACTTTTTGTGCAGTTTAGCTGAATTACCATTTTCAAAGTTATGCTCCTGAATTGATATCTTTGGCATACTTTGACCTTAAAAATCTAGTTGGACCTTGACCTTTGAGGTAGGGCCAAGGTTCTTTGACCACACATTAAACCTTTTAAAGGGGCGAACATGTGTGTGGGTTTGATTAGAAGGATATGCTCCCTAAATCATATATATGACGGACAGACAGACAACTGACAGACCGAAAAATGGACAAGGCTGTTCCTATATTTACTTTACCCTCTGGGATTAGGAGCATAAAAATGGACAAAAAGCAAAAGAAGCTATGAATTTAAGCTCTTCTGTCTTAGACAAGCTTTCAAACTTTCAGCTTAGATAAACTAGTTTTCATGTACTTACGTGAGAGAAAAGTCTGAACAGCAGTCTCTTTTTCCTTTGTGTCAATAGTAGTCAATTTTCCTTTGTATTTGTTACAGTACATCTTTGCATCATTAAATGTCAACTGCATGGTTGGTGTAAGGAAACAGTACTTCCCCACAGTAGAGGCGGTGAACAATGGTGGGCAACTTGTCACATCTATAAGACAATAGAGATGTTGAGATTTGTATACAACAGTGTTTTCATGAAAACAGTTTGAGAAAGGCATTTAATTGCTCATACTTGTAATTCTCCGAAGTAAAATTATTGTGCAAGTCACTTCTTTAAATTAACCATTAGAAGACACCATTGGAGGTAGTACCTAAACATACTTCATTTACCATGAAATAGACACCAGTTACCAGTAACTTGCACTTTTCTTTGTATCTGGGTTGTTCTTTTCACCCTTTTTTGCAAAAACAATGAGATTTTGATTAAAACCCTGTATCAGTGATTATAACTAACCAAATTATTTACAAATAAGTAACATATATCAAATAAGTAAGTTAATTAATTACATATACAACAAACATTTTTATACCGCATAATATACTGCATATCCTTTCCATGTCCGCCTGTGTTTTACAGACGTACAATCATAACATTTTAGAACATGCAGAAATTTTGAACTCTCAAAAATGGGCCCTTATTTCTTGTCGGAATTCCAACATATGTATTTTAATGCTTTTTTCACAATTTTAAAACCCAAAACACAAATCTGCCTAATATTTTTTAAAATGCCTGTTGACAAGCATATGTTTGAATAAAGAATATACATATTTTTTCGGAACACCTTTTTTTCCTTTTAATGGAATTCAGAATTTTAAACATAATTAGAAACCCAATTTAAAAATGGTAAACCCTATTATTTAACTTACGGTCTTTTACCTGTAATACTGAAAGTTCTTTAATTTGTTAAAATCCTGAAAGTCAACGTGCTATTACTTTATGGGTGAAACCCTCTATGTGTCAAATCATAAAATTCAGTCTATTGCTGAAAGACTGTTAGAAAAATTTCTTTAATTTAACATGATAAGCAACCTGATTTAATAACAGTAAAACCCATATTATAATATTTCTTCTTTCAACTGTAACACAGCAAGATCCATAGTTTTGTTAAAATCCCAAATCTCAACACACTGGTCAATTTTGGGTGAAACACGCTACATGTCAACATGTAAAATTTGGATTTTTGCAGAAAACTGTAATGAAAAATTCCGTAAATCAGTTAATTAACAGTCATTTATTTTTATGTCATTGCAAAAAATGTGAATTTTTTAAGTAATTACAAGGTAGATTTAGGTATTTTATAAAGATTGGATAATTGTTTTGGAGTCACTGTTTAACAGTCTGTTATTATGACAATAAAACACAGTCTACAGTCCGCTTTTTGGCGACATTTTGAGAGGAAAAATGATATTGAATAAACTATAAATGTATCCTTTTAAGACCAAAATTGTATACAATTTTTTATTTAACAACTGAAAAGTTTTTGAGATTATCAAATGTTTATTGTAATGTGTTAAATTAAATCAACAAATTTATGAAGCATATAATTATGTCTAATGGAAACGATCATTTAATACTTTTTATGGAAACGACGATTTAATTCTGTCTTCAGAAATAATGATATAGTAATGTCTGTGGAAATGACACTTTAATCCCCTACACATCTGAAAATATTACTATAAACAAAATGTTTGTATCTGGGTAACTGTATACCAGTTCAGATCGTTGGACTGATACAGTAAAACTTCGAAAACTCAAATACTAAGGGGGATTTGGAAAGTGTTTGAATTTTCCATGGTTCTCGAGTTTTCAAGATTTTTCTTTATGAGGTCCGATTTTTTTCAGTCAAGTCGTGTAAACACATGTTTGTGACCTTGTTGTTGACTATGTTATCAGAATATCCTCTAAATTATTTAAATTGATTCATTTTACACTGTATTTTGTTAAACCATAATATCTGTTTGAAAAGTTTTTTATGTTGTTTTTTTTTCGAGAAAACAGCTTCAAAACATTTCGTGTTGACATTGTCCAATACTGGTATGCTTTACAAACGGTGCGTTCGTTTTTTTTTTATACGCATGTAAAAATAACTAGGTCCCATCAACTTACAAAGATATAAATGATCTTGTTTCATATTCTTCTATTTAAGATCAAATTAATTATAATATAATTCTCATAATATTCGCCTATCATAAAATTATTTTCTTTCATCAGAACCTGTTTATAATCGGATCAATTAAAACACAATAGAGGCTGGCGATTGACAATTAGCTGGCAAAATAACCTGTCACAACGCATGAAAACTACCCGTTTACCAATTACTCAGGAGAGGTGCGAAAAATTTATTAGTCGTTTATAAATTACTCGAGATTTCCAATGTAAACAAAGAAGAAATATGCTTCAAGGGACCTACGCCTATCCTCGAGATTTTGAGATTTTGAAGTTCGAGTTTTCCATGGTCTATTTAAATAGAATATAAAAGAAAATTGCCGGGGCCAGCAAAACTACTTCGAGTTTTACCGAGTGCTCGAGTTTTCGATGTTGGAGTTTTCGAAGTTTTACTGTATCAGGATCAAAAATTCCCTATCCATTGACATCCCTAACAGCGGTTCCAATAGCTGCTGAATCTCAAGGGTCATTTTTAAGGGATTCTGTCAATTATAAGCCAAAAATACCCCTAATTTATGAAAAAATGACCCTTCAGCTAAAATCCTAGGGGTCAAAATAAGGCTTTTTGAAAATTTCAAGGGTCAAACGGTCATCTCCTTGGTCAAATGGAACCCCTGCCATATAAAAAGAATTAAAAATCAACAGGTTTTCTATGACAAATCAATGCAGGCTTTTGAAACAAGAATTTTTTTATATATTTAAATATGGTTTTGCTGTGTCCTCCCTTAAATCAGGGTGGCTTTTTAGAAGTCAAAAAATCGTCATGTCATGATTGTGGAAAGGATATTGTTTTGTATGATCTTTTTCAAATGTGTAAGACCTCTGGACAGTTGAAATAATGAAAGCTCAAATAAATCAAACCTTTTTTCACTCTTTTTTTCTCATTTGTTTTACTGGATTGAAGTCTTGAATCTAAAATTTTTAAAAGTAGAACAAACATGTCATTGCAACAGATAAATAGTGGTTAACATTATAAGTTAATGTACACATGTACCGGCAACACTGAAAAATATAAATTATCTTTCTGCTACCTGTTTTTGACACGTCTCTTTGAAGTTGATAAAAGTGCAAGTATTATATCACAAGATCTCATTCCCTTTTAAGATGATAGCAGAATCAGTTAGAATTTTTATTAACAGTGACCTTTATCCCACCAGCATGAAAGTCAAATTTAGCCATTATAAACACCTTTGTACCTAACTTTGTTTAAATATGTGAAGCCTTTCATAAGAAACCATTCAGAAACCATATTTTCTAATTTTAGTAACAGTGAACAGAGACCTTGACCCCACCAGCCCTATTTTCAATCGTCCTGAAACCAATTTTATGTAACAGTGACCGTGATCTTGAACCCAAAGGCCTCAAAGTCAAACTTTTATGTATCTGTGTCCCAAAAACTGATTAAATATGTTAAGTATTTCATGAATTATCATCCAAAAACCATTTTTTTATTTTAGTAACAGTGACCTAGACATTGACCCCACCAGCCCCCAAGTTGAAATTGACCTTTATCTTGTGATGTTACACCAGTATACCAAAAATAGCTTAAATCTCAAGCATTTCAGGAGTTATTGTACTGAAACCATTTTTCTATTTTTAGTAACAGTGACCTTGACACTGATCCCACCAGCCCCAAAATCAAACTTGACCTGTATCTTATGATGTTAGACCTGTGTACTAAAATTGTTAAAATCTGTCTAGCCCTTTATGAGTTCTAGCCCTTTATGAGTTATCATCTGGAAACCATGAAACCTACAGACCGACCGAAATGCGAACTCATATGTAGGAACATGTTCCAAGCCACTGGCCTATTAGCATTACTTCGCTTGTGGGGGTATAATAAGAAAACTTTAGTAAAATCCTTTTTGCAATAGACAGTGTTTTCAATTATTTTTCAACACATAAACTATTCTGATGAATACATGCTAATAGGAAGTTGACTTGGAACATGTCGCAGTTTTGCAAACAAGTATACACTGAATCTACATAATATAGGAACTTTTAAAGCCACAACAAATATCAAAATATTGAAAACTTGGTTTGATGGAGCCAGTTCATGATCAATAATGGAAGTGCACCGGTCATTTTGTTTTAATACACTAAAAGTATGTATACATAAAGAAATTAGAAACGCAACTTCTTTAAACACAAAATATGTTTTGTAGTTAAAGAAGTTGCATTTTTAATTTCTTTTACTATATAATACGCATTTGAAGAAATTAGAAATGCAACTTCTTTAAACGTGAAATGTATTTCGTGTTAAAAGAAGTTAATTTCTAATTTCTTTAAGTACATAACCTTTTGTCGTTCCTCCCTTCCTGCTCCCTGCTTTTAACTTTGGTCTCTTTGAAGTTCCTAAAATTTTAATAAGAAAACTTTAGTAATATTCCTTTTCCAGTGTTTTCCATTATTGCTCAATACATATACTATTCTGATGAATGCATGCTACTAGGCCGTTAGCTTAGAACATGTTTGCTCCTACCACCTGTGGCATTTTTGCAAACAAGTAGATTCTGAATAGATGAAAAACGGAACTTTTTAAAACCACCAAACAGGACAAATATCAAAATATTGCAGGCTCTGTTTGATTGAGCCTGTTCATAATCAGTAATGGAAGTGCAAATAACGATCAAGCTGACAAAAAAGAAGGCTATAGTTCACAGAAGTTCTGCAACAAACCCAATACTAACAGCAAACATATTGATACTTTCATTTTTTACTTGTGCCGATATTTAGTCAACGTTATCAGTTAATGTATACATGTTTACCAGTCATTTTGTTTTAACCCTTTACCCCATAGATACACATCAATTGTAAGGGCAAACAGTTTAGATCCAGATCAGCCAGCACATGAGGATCTAAACTGTTCGCCTTTTGATTCATAAGGTTATTTCTGACCATAATGCAACAAGTGCAGATCCTGATCAGATGGCAAGAATGTTCCGGCTGATCTGGATCTAGAATGGTGGGACATGTGTAAAAATGCGTATACTGAAGGAAATGGTTAAACACTAAAAGTATGTATAACCTTTAATCTGTCCTCCCTTTCTGCTCCCTGTTTTTAACTTTGATCTCTTTGAAGTTCCTAAAAATTCAATAAGAAAACTTTAGTAATACCCATTTTGCAATAGACAGTGTTTTCAATAATTGCTCAACACATGTACTACAGTGAAACCTGCCTTAGCAGCCACCTGCGAATAGCAACCATCTGTCTTAAACAGCCAGTTTGAATATGTCCTAAACTGGCATTTTGTTCTCATTTTAACCTGTCTTTAACAGCCACCTGTATAGAGCAGCCACTTTTTGTCACTCCCTTGGGTGGCCGCTAAAGACAGGTTTGACTGTATTCTGATGAATGCATGCTACTAGGCCGTAAAAACATGTTTGCTCCTACCACCTGTGGCATTTTTGCAGACAAGTAGATTCTAAAAAGATGAAAAACAGAACTTTTAAAACCACGAAACATGACACATATCAAAATATTGCAGGCTCTGTTTGATAGAGCCTGTTGCATGATCAGTAATGGAAGTGTTTATTACTGCTCATGCAACCCAGCTCTGGGTTGAGCGCATCTCACAATTTACACAACTATGAGTACCATGCTCAAAGGCCTTCAAAGGGCTATATATTATTTATAAAAGCATTGACTGAATGTACATACAGGGAGACTTTTTACAGCCGCCACACTGCTCAAACAACACTTCTGTGATAATTAAAATACAGTCGAATTGCGATAACTCGAAGTCCCAAGGTACCGACCATTTACTTCGAGTTATCGCGAACTTCGAGTTATCGCGACTTTGGCTTTTCCAGAATACCATGCGAGTATTTAGACACTAACGACGTGCAATTTTTACGACACCATACCGTACGTACGTAACAAATGTTTGTCATAAAGTTTGCTCAATAAAACAAGATAATTATGTTTTAAATTCTTTTATTACTCAGTTTAATTTTCATGATTATATACAAAAAGATCTTGGAATAAACAACATTTTAACAAATGTTAACAAATATCATTCTACCAACACGAGACATGCATGTATACAACGCATCATCATTCAAATACACACAATAGCGTTACGACCTACATGCAGATTTATTTACAAAAATTATAATAAAAACAACCAGTATACATTTATTTAAGAGCAACAACAGATCATGACATGCTACAATAGAAATAGAAAGATTGTTTTCCGATCCAGGTATCCCCCCAGTTACTCGGGCCCTTCGCTTGATTACTCGGAAAAATGTATTAATAACTTTATTATTTTTCGTTATGCCGTATGCGAAGTGTTGTTTGCTGATTGATACAAGCTGTAGAATACAGAATTCAGAAAATTAAAGGACGTTTTATAGAAAGAAAAATTAACAACTCCAAATGTTTGCTCGACACTAATTTGAGACAAATCACTCTTATTGTTTGCATCACGCTCATATCATTACAATGACGTGCCACTAACAACTCTTGTTGAAAGTTGGCAATAAACAAAAGACTTCGAACAACCTCGCGGGAGGTGTGAAAATCCGTGTTAGTAAATGTACTTCGAGTTATCGCGATTAAATTGTTCTTAATTCCTATTCAGGGGACTTATTAATATGTTCGAGATATCGCGAATTTCGAATTATCGCGTTTCGAGTTATCGCAACTTTTTTTAGTTGAAAATATAAGGAAAATTGATGGGACCGGCGGCCGACTTCGAGTTAAACCGTCATTTCGAGTTATCGGGTTTCGAGTTATCGCGATTCCACTGTAGATAAAAAATGACTTTTTAAAGCCACCAAACAAGACAAATATTAAAATATTACAGGCTCGGTTTGATTGAGATTGTTCATGAGCAGAAATAGAAGTGCATATTACTGCTCACGCCACCTAGCCATGAGTTAAGTGCACATCCATATTTACACAAATATTAGTACAGTAGAATTCGGTTATTTGAATAGTCTATTTGTCAGGATTCTCGATTCAATTAACTGGAGTATCATAATATACGGAGCTTACAAATTCTCAGTTTCGTCAGTGGTGGGTTATGCGCTCAGTAATATATCTGTATGATCATGTTCAATAAAATCCGGTTTGAAGATAACCGATACTCTGTAAATGCACAGTGTATACGTTTGATTCTTTCGACTTTGCACCGTTTAAAAAATTTTCTGTTTTGCCGACATAGTCGACTCATTTTCTTTCATAACTTTTCGTATACGAAATTCACGATCTTTATCCGATTACTATACCACTATCTTCTTCTTTGTGAAGAGTTATTATCTCCCTTGGGGCGCCAAAACGTTGCGTATACATTATTATAAAACCCATCCTAAATTAAGATTTGATTGCTTGATCTAATTAAAGTTCTAATTATCGAGCAAGTATGGTAAATTTTATTTGTTGTTTACATTTCTCGAAAAAGAACAGATATTTTTCTGTTTGTTTCGTTTTAAGATTAATCTATTTTTATTTGGGAATTTTCCGGTTTCCTGAGAACGTGATCATCTTATGCATGTGAACAAATGAAAATTCTCAATGCGGGGAAACCCATTTTGTGACGTCATTGCTATAAATGTATACTGTTAACACAATTATGCGTGCCAGTGAACGGAAGTCATTATGTAACACAGGTATCAGATAAACAATGACAGATTTATGGAGTTTACCGATAATGTACATTGCCTTTTGGCAGAAACGTGTGAATTTCAAGTAGAATTAGTGTCGTAAGGCGTTGTAAGGTGGAAAAGTGCTATCTTAATAAACAAAATGCATGCGGTGACCTATTCAAATAAAGAGATTTTTTATCATAGAAATAGATAGAAATGGTTTTGTTTTTTAATATATTAAGCGACATATTCAAATAACCACTATTCAATTAAGTGGAATGTACTGTATCATTCTCAATGGCCTTCAAAGGACTGAATTGATAACAGCACTGATTCAATGTAAGGGGAGACTTTTTACTAAAAGATTATTAGGTTTTTAAATTATGCAGTTTGTTTGAAATTTGGCAAATGGGGTATTCAAGAGTTACAAAGGTTTTCATATGTTACCAATAAAATTTGTAGATAAAATATAATTATAGATATTGAACCTTCAATTCTGGCTGCATTAGTGAAGCATTTTTAAACTGCAGTTTTATGTTGTAACTAAATTTAGTAAAACTTTTAAATGTTTTTCTTTCTGTTATCGCCACCCCCATTTCAAATGTTTGGACATCATAGAAACTTTGCAGTATTAAAAATATCTCTTTTATGATATATTTTGTTAAAGAACCATTTTAATAGAACATGTTTCTGTGGAAATGCTAAAGTAAAATTGAAGATGTTTGTAATAAACTTACTGTAATTTCAAATGCTGAAAAAAATCTAACCTTTTGCCGACTTTGCTTTTCTGCTTCCTGTATTTATGATACTTCTCTTCTGAGCTCCTAAAAGGTCAATAAGAAGACTATTTTTAGATTTTTCTAGATTTACTAAACAATTACTAATTTAATAAAATCAGTTCTTAAGACAATTCCTAAAAGAAAAGTTTCCTTTACTGTACTTGAACATACATTTTCTTCATGGAAGAGGTGCAGAATACTGTTCAAATTGTATAGTAAAAACATATATTTGGTACTACTTTTCTGCTCTATGTATGTATTAGACGTTTCTGCTGAGCTGCTTAGGTTAAAAGTTTTTTCTAGAATATTTGTCATTTAATTGATACATTAGAGACTATATATGTTCAATATACATATATATGTATATAGTAACTTTTGAATGCTAAGATGCTCTAAAGATTAAATAGGTTATTAGCATATTACATATCTTATTTATAGAAACAGAACATGATTATAACTGTTAAGTAGTTCGATATGTGTTCACTATTAGTAACCTCAAGGTACAGACTACAGAGTCACGCCTTTTCATCAGAATGTTGTGAAGTTGTTTTTTTTTATGATTAATCCATGAGTTCTTAAGCTGGTTTGCCTTTAGAAAATGGTCAATTTACAACAAACCAATAGCAGCCATCAATATAGCTCTGTCAACAAATAATTTCCCAATGGTTTCAACATAAATAACTTACCTTTCTTGATAACATGATCCTTCTTCTCCTGTTTTCTAGTCAATGGCGAAGTGTTATTCCCTCTTGATTCTTGATTTTTCATCTCAACATTTTCTTTCCTTGTGCTTATGCATTGTTTCAGAAATGCGTTCAGTTTGTCATTTTCTTTTTTTAATTCTATTATCTCAACAGACAATTTTCTAAATGCCTCATGTTCACTGATTTGATTCTGGTTTTGTTGCTTGTTCCTGTTTTTCTCCAAGCTCACATCCTGACTGGTCAACTTCCTCATCATTCCTAGTTCTCTATCATGTTCCTGCAAAGATAGCATCAACATTCATTAAACTTACATCCCAATTCAAAACTGAAGGAATTTGAGGTAACAAAGACCTGGCATCAATATCATACCGGTAATCATATTGAATTTGATTTTAAACTCAGTGATATTAGTGAAATTCAAAGTTATCCAGCTTAAATGATTGACTGAAGTTTTAAGAATAAATTTTAATAATATTGTTTTGTTCTAAATGCAGTTTTGAAAATTTGTTATCCATAATTCTACCACGACTTGACGTTTTTCCCATTGAATTTGCTGTGAATTATTACACAATAATTCACCGCGCGTGGGAACGGCTATTACTTAATACCTGTCGGTATAAACTTATCACGTGACAATTGTATTTTTCGCTGGGATTAAATTTTGCGCATTTAAGAAACCACAAAATACGCGAAACTTTTACCCGAGTGTAATATGATGATCTACCACAATAATAGAATAATGTTTATTATACATATTTAGATAAAATACCATAATTATTTTCCGCTAGTTTGCGGCAATGCTAAGGTGACGTTAACGCGGCATTTTAACGACGTCACGTCATTTCCGTTGTTTACATGTTATTTCCTGGTGCAGTATTAAACCGTTAGAATGACAAATACGGTTCAAACGACGACTGGAGAGTGCTGGGTGCGCGGTTGGACGGACATGAATTCAAGTTTGTTATTCATTCTTTTATTTATTATCAGTTTTTGAATTATGGAGATGTTTAGGGAGTAGACACAAACTGCCGCCCTTATAACCCATTTGCGTTTATTACAACACGTAAAATTGAGTTATGATTATTTCGCTTATTCAGTCAGATGTGTCGTGTTAGAATTGAAATAATCAATAGCTTCCGGTGAATTATCGCAGGATAATTCACGGGGCGTCGTTCAGCTGCGTAGATATATATCACTCTGGGCTACGCCCCTCGTGATATATCCTTACGCATCTGAACTCCGCCCCGTGAATTATCCTGCGATAATTCACCGGAAGCTATTGATTATTTCTTAATTATATTCTGATTAAAAACTTACAAAAACTGTATGAGCAACTTTTTGAATATGAGTTTAAACTCAAACATTATTCCTCAAATATCTCAGCTGGATTTAGTGGTGTTTGTGATATACCGTATTCCGTTGTGCATAACGCGCATTATTGTATAACGCGCACCCATAATTTTGGTAAAAAATCGGCGGAAAAGACGATTTCGGATGTAAAACGCGCATCAAAAATCATCGCAAACGTAAGAAAATTCAGCGCCGATCTGAAGTATTTGTGTTGAAATAAAATATTACAAAGTAAAGAAAATCATTAATAAACAAAAAAAAGTAAAACAAAATCTGCGCCGACATAAGAAAAATCGGCTCGAATAAGTAAAATCGGCGCCTATTTGAAGTATAAAATTTGGTGCTGAAGTAAAATATTACAAAGTTAAGAAAATCCTTAAAAAACAAATAAGATAGTAAAACAAAATCAGTGCCGACATAAGAAAAGTATTATGATACGCATGCTCTTTATGACTCCACCCATTTGCGTTATTCTATCTCGGATACCAAACCATCAAGTTGTTCCTTTAGTACTGTCCGCAACACAACAAAGATCATTTTGTTGAGATTGATCCCAACTAATATTAAGGAGAGAAAACCAAGATATTCTAAGACAAAATGCTAAAGGTTGTCAATCACACATGCAGCCACCTCAATTTATTAAGTAACCTTTTTGTATTTGTCTGTGTATTACCTCTGTTTTTCTTTCTATTTCTGCCATGTTCTTACTCAACAGGCCAATCTGATGCTCAATTTTGTTCCGTTGAACTGTTGCTTCTTCTTGTTCTCGAATTGAGGGGTATTCTTGCAGCACATTCCGTTTGGCCTGAAAAGAGGAATGTGTTGATTTTTTCCACATTAAATTTCTAAGCTGGCTTTTGGCCTAGTGTTTCAACAGATAGAGTATTGTAAATAATATTGTAAAAAACTCTTGTTTTATTAAGTAAACTTTACAACAAACCATTGTTACGTACAATAGTACTGTATAGTGCTGTAGGCATTTCACAGCTTTACTTTCACAATCTTGAAAGTTGTTATGAAAAATTGAAACACACAATAACTCGTGTAAATCGAGTTAACACAATTGAACTGTATTTTCTTATTTCAATAAGACTTATTCTTAATTCTTATAAGAATTTTTGTTATGTCACTTTGTACACATGATAGCTGTAATGTATACTGCCTACTGTAAATATGTGTATTAAACCTGTCTGATAATTGTTTATTTTGTTGTTATTCCAAACTACATCTAGCTTCACTTTCAAATGCTTTGCCTTTCTCATTAGGACTTTAAGTCCTTTGATTAGATATTGAAGGATCAAGTTTTTCCAGAGGGAAGAATGTTTTTTTCCAGAATGACAGACAAATGGGACAAAAAAGACATGTTACACAACATACATTATTTGCTTATTGCCCTCTATCCAGATATTTGCCAGTCTTACCTTTTAAAAGAGCTGATGGTAAGACATAACATTGTAGACAGGTCACAGTCATTGGTTAAGACAAGGAACTCACCATGTTACTATTTCTTTTGAAGGTTTTAACATTTTCTCAGATAGATTTAACAAGGTTTTGACCTCAAAAATTCATGACCTTTGGGGTCATTGTGGTTGGTTTTCATACTCCATCCAAGATGAAAAGTTGTATGAAATTTAGCCAAGTTGTAGAGTTGCATAACTAAGCCAAGTTGTAGAGTTGCATAACTAGTCATCACAGCATTTTATTAATTATCATACATAGTAAATTCTTACCACCCTTGCTGCAATCATTACTACCATTTTCTTCAGTGCATTCATCGATGCTTTCAATGCCTCAATTTCCTTCTCAACATTCCCCTCGAAATGAGTGCTGTCCTTTGAAACACTGGCCAATGATTTCTCAATTTGGTCAACTTTCTGGTCTTCTTCCTTCACCTTCAAAGCAGTTGCAGCCATAGTGGCAGCAAGATCACTCTTTATCTGTCTTTGTTTTTCCTTTAAATACAACAAATATTAACATACCAGTACTATCAAAATGATTCTTTACCAGCATATTTATATCTCATTGTGAGGTATGAAACCATTCACTTGTTATTTATTTAAATACATTACAGGACTTTGACATATTCTTATAACTGTCAATCTAAGAATCAATCGATCTGTGAGAATGTTTGATGTTATTAAAAGAGCAGTAAAATTCTATACTTAACAAGAGATGTTTGTGAGACATGTATGCCCCCAAAATGCCAACTGGATAGTAATCTGCTGTTATTGTATTGAAGGTCCATGCAACCTTGATCTTTGACCTACTGACCTCAAAATGAATAAGGGTCATCTACTTGTGATGACTAAGCCCAATACCAAATTTGAGAACTGTATGTCAAATTGTTGTATAGTTATTAATCAGACAAAGTTGGTTACAGACAGACAGATGGACCAATGAACGGACTGATCGACTGACATGTGCAAAGCAATATACCCCCACTTCTTCGTTAAACTATTCCCCATTCATCATGACAGCCAAGATTCCCCATAGACAAATGAATTGAAGCAACAGTCATTTAATCCATGATATATCATAGCAACATGTCAGTATTGATTGCATGATATCATGTATAGATCTATTTTGATGTCATAACCAAATAATGTTCTTACTGAGAGAAGTAGAGCCATCACTTTATAGCTGTATAGTGTTGATATGTTTTGGAATTGAGATAATAAATAGCAACTAGAGATACATAACAGGATCGTAAATCACCGTCATTCAGGTGCATAAACCATTATCTCTGGCCCATGATAAATCCTGCAATATATCACTGGTGGCTATTATATATTTTGTAAATATTCCCCCAAATAAATATTGAAATCATAAAATTATTATTAAAAACTAAGCACTAAAAGCAAATTGCCAAGGATGCCTGGCTGCTGCTCGCCCATCCACCCACCTGGTTTTTGCAAATCTACTGAATATCGGGTATTTTCCGCATGTGCAATATTTCTGCATTTCTGCAGTCTTTGGGTGAAATGTCAGAAATATTTTCAGCAGATAAACAATCCCGCAAAAATTTAAATCTCAAATAATGAACTCATTTTCAAGCTAAAATCCCAGGAGTCACCATGTCCGAGATAATCCGTTTCACATTACAGATGGTTCATGATTTTTTTTCACTGTCAGGAGAAGGGGCCCATGCCCTATAATTTTGGGGAAAATAGCGATTTTTTCTCTGAAGGGGAAAGAAAATACCTGATGCAGTTACTTTTGGGGGAAAACTGCATGATTATAAAGAAATATTCAGAAGGGAAGGTGCCGATAAACGGTCCCTACTAAAGGAGAAAAGAAAGCTCTTTGGATTTAAATAAGTACATTAATTGGATTTAAATAATTACAAAAAAAAATTATTCATCTCTATCGCGACAATTGAAATGTTGTTTGAGACTTGTTATCTCTGATAAAATAAAAAGCAGAAATAAAAAATGCAGAATTATTTGCATCCTTTTTTAAGGTCAAAATGCAGAAATATTTTGCGGTGGATAATACCGCTATAAGGTATTAGCTTTTTTTTTTCATTTACAATTTGGGTAATTCATTCCGAGGTAAGCATAAAATAAAAATATAATTACATTTTGTTTTTCCAGCATAATGCTCTCTTTCTCGACATCATTCCGCAAATTTTGCTGACTCTCCACAGATTTCCAGAGGAGCTTAGCATACTTTTTCTCCTGTTCAACAGCCATGGCATCTGCTTTCGCTAACGCGGTTACCCTCTGCCACAGATTGTTGTCATTTATTGTTGCCTTATTCAATTGTTGCTCCATTTTGCTCTGGTTCAACTGAAGCTCCTTGAAATCCTGATTGAGCTTCAATGTTCTGTCCATAAGAATTTGCAGAAGATGGCTATGGGTATGAAGAGAACTTCTCTCTGTACCAACTTTCTTTGAAAGATCTGTAAACATATTATACCTTTAGAAACTTTAAAATGTGACAAAAAAGAGTAAGTGGAAAATTATGTCTGACTGCAGTCATTTTTTACAGAGATTGCTCTAGGTCACTGTGACCTTGATCTTTCACCTTATGACCTCAAAATAATTAAGATTCACATTCTTGTATGGTCATAAACAACTAAACTACCTTACTGAAGGATATTAAACCTCAGCATTCTAAAATGATCAATCAGACAAGTTTTTTGCATTTAAGGTCCCTGTGACCTTGACATGGTTAAATAATCACCTTGTTTGGCCACATTTCATTACCTTCACGAGATCTTTTTACAAAATTCTGAAGCAAACTGTCAAAATAACAACATTTATTGTATTGTTTTTCCAACTGAAACGGTAAACAAAAATACAGCACAGCATTTTCAAAAATATCTGGAGCTCAATACATGAAATATATTTCTAACTAACACTGGTAAAAACAAATATCCTTTATTTATGTTACTCTTTCCTGTGATTTATGCAATTGTCTTGGTGAAATAAAAGTGGAACTCCTTTTATTTAACTTTGCAGTATCATTTTTTATTTTCACTATTTTTATCTGGTTGGTACCTATACACAGAAATATTCCAAACAAGAACATTTAGAAAATAGGTTTAAGTTTCAGTATATGTTGTCATGGAGTATTATCATGAACAAAAATCTTTTGCAACATTTCATGCAATTTTCAATTATAAATCACAATTTATATATTAAAGGTATTAAATTAACTGAAAATGTGTTTTTACAAGTAAAGATAGAAATATTTTCACAATCTAATGTCTGTAAAAAGAATGCAGAGAACATTGCTCACTGAAGAAACACCCAGTAGCTATTTACAGAAAGTTCCAAATCTGGCACAACATTTTACCAGCAACTGTGACTTTGACCTTTGAGAAAGGAACCACTCTGTCTCACTTAGATTAACATTCATGTCAAGATAAAAAAGATTGCAAAATGAATGTCAAAGTCACTGGCTGAGTTAACCTTTGACCCCTGTGACCTTGACTTAAAGAGATGGAAATCTGGGGTTGGTGCATGACACTTATATAAACATTCGTGCTAAAAATATATAAACAAAGCTGCGGTCCAGACTAGCTTTGACATGATCTTTGACCCCTAATTTTGACCATTGTGATGCGAACCTGGGCTTTATGTGCAACACTTAGTGTCACTGAGGTTAACATTTGATGCAAAATATAAACAAGATTATTCAATACATGTAAAGTAATTGGTTGTATAAGACCTGACATGATCTTTAATCTCCAATTGTGACCTTGACCTTTCATCTCCAATTGTGACCTTGACCTTTCAGATGGAAACCTGGCCACACAAAAATCTCTGGCTCCTATTCATATTCAAGGTGCTGATTGGAAATGTAATTTACAGAATTAAGAAGTTTACCGTTTGTTGCTTTCATATTCTCTTCAAACAGTCTATCTTCTACCTTCTTTAGCTCTTGCAATCTTGCAGTGACATTCTGTTAATAAAACTTGCATGTTACTGTAGTTGACATAAAGTATTAACTAGAACTCCGCCACTCGGATGTGTCGCCTGACAAAATTTTTGTTATGGGTTTTGTGAGTCGACATAAAAAATGTTAATTAGTTTTTTGTTGTACAGTTATTAGCAATGTATTTCACAAAATTCACATATAAAATAACATTTTACTTGTCTCATTGCAAGAAACATGCGCAACAAGTTATGCCCTTGGCAAGAAATGCTCTAAAAATCAATAAAAATCAATCAAAGGGGAATAACTAAAAAACGGAAGAAGGTAGAGTTACAGTTCCTGTGAATGCATACCAAGTATGGATTCATTTGAACCTATGGTGACAAAGTTACACTCCGAACAAGAAATGCTCTATAAAAATCAATCAAAGGGGAATAATTCAAAAAGGGAAGAAGTTAGAGTTACAGTTCTTGTGCACTGCACTTAGAGTCATTGCCAGAAACATGCATACCAAGTTTGGAGTCATTTGAACCTATGGTGAAAAAGTCACGCTCTGGACAAGAAATGCTCTATACAAATCAAAAGGAAATAATTCAAAATCAGAACAAAGTAGAGTTACGGTTCTTGTGCACTGCACTTCGAGTTATTGCCAGAAACATGCATACCAAGATTGGAGTAATTTGGACCTACAGTGACAAAGTTAGGCTCCAGACAAGAAAGGACACTGCAGACGCCGAGGACGCCACCATTGACAACACCACAAATGAAAATCAAGGCAGATGTCAAGGAGCATTTAAGAGCTTTCTCTGGCTATGGTGCAACAATGGGAAAACAGTTTACAGTAAAAAAAGTTATTTTGTTCTTTCAATGAGGCAGTAATGAGTAGCTAGTGTTGCTGCAAACATATAAACTTATTCTTCAGATATATCCCATATTTGGAAATTATATTCATTAATGCTGCCAAATGTTTTTAAAATAGACTTTTGTGTTTCAAAGCTTCCGAGTCACACAGATGTTGTGCTATGATCTCAGCTTCCGAGTCACACAGATGTTGTGCTATGATCTCATTAATAAGTCAATGCAGATTTCATGCAAAGCTATTACCTTTAGTTTACTCAGATTCGTTTGATTTGTTTCATTCTTCTGCAGCAGATTCACACCTGTCTTGTTGAGATTTGAACCTTTAGGAGTTGTAACGGTTGGTGTTGGTGCAGTTGTTGGCAGACTTGTCGTACTGGCATCTGTTGAAAACAGGATTTGTTTAAATGTTTTAGTTAAGATGACAAATCTTGCCGTGTCTAATAATGTTTATTTCCTCTTGGTCAAAATTGAAGTTATATTATTCTCTAGTAAAAGTTAATAGCCAAACGTACATCTTGTACAAACATCCAAACTCTGCAAGTAATAAAGTATTTTGGAAATCTAAAATTTGTACAAACAGAAAGCTTGGATGGCAAGTGTTGAAAGCAGTTCTATTTGCTAGAGCAGGGTCCAAAATACTATCTTCATCATGCCACCAGGTTTCTTCATACCTTCCCCATTATAGTATATATAGTCTATTTTACAGCTCTAATAGCGATCAATTATTTTTATTTAGTTAATGAGAGTAATTGCAATCAATAAAAAAAAAGAAAATTCACATATTCAAAATTCATATATTCATCTAAAAATGGCAAAAGCAGTTTCATAAAACTTTAAATGTTATTTTTACGTTACATTTCATTAAGAAGTTATTTTTAAATCCTTTTTAATAATTTTCAATTATGAAGAGAGAAAGTAACATTTTTATACTACATGACCTGGAAATTCAAACACAATTTTTAAAATAAATAATATTGTTTACATTTTACACAAAATACCATGACATAATATTACTCATACATGGCATGTAAATTATATGTTGTGTTGTTAATTGTTTGTGTTTGGATGTAAACTGATCTTTAGGGAACTTTTTAATCTTGTTCTTGTTCTTTACTGTTTGCTTGCTGTTAGACCGATGTTGATTATTTTCTGCAATGGCAACTGCAGATGGCCCTTAAAATGTTTTATTTTATGTAATGAAAGGAAATAAAGCCATCCTATTTTCATCCGCCAATTAAGCTGAGCATGAAACTATGTGTGATAATTCCTTGTCCAGGGCCTCTAGGCCATGCACATCTAAGATGGGGGAACTGTCACCCTATGAGTCCTGGTCTGGGTACAAAATATTTCAAACTGTGACAAGAACATAATTTCTACATTACACATTTTATATTGAACCTTTGCTAGCATGCTTGTCGTAGTCACTGAAGTCAGGGTAATCCTCTGCAGATAGGTAACATGTTCCTGATGTGTTCAAGAACTTGAAATATTTGCATTTTATCTCTTTCTCTAAAAGACATGCTTGGGCACAAGTGTCGAGTGTGTAATGCTTGCGTTGTAATACATTGGGTTTGGTAGTTACTCCATCATTTCCTGAAAGGAAAATTAGTAGTGTTTGCTTGCCTTGCAATGTCAAATCTACTTTAGGAATTTACATAAAGTTCATTACCAGATATTTTTATTTATTTCGCTCACAAAATGCCAGACACCCGTTAAGGTCCTTTTCTGGTCCTATTTGTCATATTAAGGATCTGCACTGGTCGCATTTTTGTCAGAGATAACCTAACAAAACAAAAAGCGAACAGTTTAGATCCTGATCAGACGCCAGCTAATCTGGATCTAAACTGTTCGCCCTCGCAATAAATGTGTATAAATGCAGGAAAGGGATAGTCTATACAAAATGACCTCCTAGATCAAAGAAGGGAGAATTTTGGGAGACCACTTCTCCCAAGTTTCCCTCTAGTGAAAGCCCTGTATCAGTGAGGGTGAGCCTGAGGAACAGTGCTTTCAACTGATCGGTACCTTATAAGAACACTTCAGCTAGATGTGCTAATGGTTTAGTCACTGGCTCTTCCATTTCTTATTTCCTACATGGTCAGTTTTTATATGTTTCCAAAACCTTCCATTTTGCATTACAGTTGTTAAGGCAGTAGTGGATTTGGGGGTATAGCGGATAGCCCATTTCTTTTCTTGGGCATTTTCTTTATTTATACATTTAGAATAATGAACCTTTATACCAACAGAAAGAGTGAATTCTCCCCTTCACTTTCATGTATTTTGTTTTGATATTCAATTTTGCAATGAGAGTTTATCTTATTTAAGTAGAACGAGGCAATCGGAAGTCGATACCTACATCGTGATTTTACTAATGAAAAGAACAATAAACATGAAGTTTTATATCAAAAGTCTGTAAACTTTCAAAGAATATGGTTTGGTTTGGTGTATAATAAATTAACCTGTTATCACTCATAAAAGCATGTGCTTATAAACCTGCAAATTGTCACCAAACAGAGATATAAATACTACCATGCACTTAGTCAGTAACGGATTGCATATGTATGCTACTTAAGGGGATCGTCTCCAAATCAACTTGATCTGTCAAATCGCTGTCAGAGGCGAGTTGAACATTAGGTATGATGTGTTGTGATGATTAACAATTGAACTAATATAACACAATGTAGTGAATATACAGTAACTTTAGCTACAGGCCACACGATTCCATACGATTTATATACGATATTGACACGGTTGAGCTCAATCGTGGAGTGGACTTCATGTGCGGTTGTATATACGGTCTCTCACGGTCTTATACAATCACTAATACGATCATACACGGACATGGCACCCGTGCCAGTTTTTAAGTTATAAAAATCATACATGGCTTTCACAGATACACTCGAATGGCCCGAGTGTAACTCGGATAAGTCCACGGTTGGTTCGGTTTGTTTCTACAGTTCACACGGGTGGCCAACCGTATAAGCCATGTGTTCTGTGTGAGACAGGCTTTAAGGGGAATGAAAAAACCTGATGTAAAGTTACTTTTTGGGGAAAACTGCACGGTTTTAAAGAATTTCTTAGAGGGGGAGGCGCCCATAAACGGCCCCTACAAACGAAGGAAAAAAAACCCTCCCCTAAACATTTTTCACTACATGTGTCATACAAAAATAACGTGTAATATTTGGGTTGCTTTACGAAGCCCTGTCGAGTGTCGTGTGAGCGTTACGGAACATATCATGGACTGTGAGCCATTTGCAGTACACTGAAGCAAATATTTACGCAATTATACTAAGAAACCAGTAATAACATACCTGCAACATAAACAGTTACAAGAAAGATGAGTAAACAAGTAAAATTCCACATTGTTTACAACATGGTTTGGCTGGCCGCCGCCATTAATTATGCTACAACGACTTCTGTAATCGTGACGTCATCAATTCGATTACGACATCAACTTTTCTCCCGCCATCTGTCTAAATCCTCGAATACGTAAATTTACCTATTTCAAATAGCAATTGAAACTGTTAATAAAATACTGTTGATTGATTTATCGGAAATTATCCTATAAACCGATTCGTAACGTGTATTGTAAGTGAAACAGGATATGTTTTCTTACAATTCTTAACGTGGCAAAAACTGGCATGGCTAGTACACGGCCATCAACCCATACAGGTCTATAATACTAGTCCCGCTGCGTGACTCAAACAAGGGGGTCCTATTGGACCAATACCCTGTGTCTGTTAGTATAGATTTTCATCCTGAAAATTAAAAAAATCTTTACAACGCCCGTGGTAGGACTACTATAATACACCTACTGGCAACGTTGTAAACTGACCCGCATTGAATAACGACCCCCGGTCATTATTTAATATAAAATAGTGACCCTCGGTCATAATGTTATAACCTGGGAATCATGAACAGGCGTCGCCCGACGTCTGAGAAGACCTGCAAGTCACTTTAGCTATAGGCCACGTTTTTGACACATTCGCAGTATTAAACTTATACAACCTAGGTCCAGTCTGGACGGGGCCACAATTTTTGTCTGATCCTCACCAAACTTGGCCAAAATAAGTATTTTAATGACATCTAGATCACGTTTAAAACTGGATTATGTAAGGTCTAAACATGGTTACGAGATCAAATCTTAGAAAAAAAGTTAATAGATGCTTAAAAAATCAGTGTGTATGAACAAAGTAAATCTGGTCCCATTATTATACAACTTGTTTTCATGCTCAACTCAAATTGAGCCGGCATGAAAAATTTGTGGCTTCATTTCTGTTCTTTTATTTTAAATAAAAAAAAACTTTGAATATTTGATATAACTGAACTCAATAGCAACTATTGAACAGAGAGTTATTTCTGGTTTATGAAGTTTGTAAATATTCTTGACATTTTAAGTTAGAGCAAACATTTGAGTTTAGCACGAAAACAATATCATCACGGTGCCTGAAGTCACTAATTAGAAAACAATGTTGCCTTTAAGTTGAAAATATAAGTAGAGCTGATAGAATGAGAGACCAGTATAAATGTTTGGTGTAGATCGCTGATAGCAAATTATATGAATATTTCTAGTCTAATTTTCTTTGGGTTTCCGTGTTGATCAAATGCCATATCTGGGGAAGCAAAGAAACAAATCTCTTCCGTTGAATAGGCGGGCTTTTAAAAGAACCAAAATCAATTAGGAACCAGCATACAAATATATTTCCAAATGTTTCTATTTTCGTAAGAGCTTTATTTCTAAACTAAGGATGATCTCAATTTCTAACAACAAAACATTACCAGGGTCAGAATCGTAAATAATAAAAGATGATACAATTAATATAGTAATCCTTAAACCGCTTAGGTATATCTTTTTTATTTCTTTTATTGTAATACTTCTCTTTACGTACAATAATGATGATTCAAATGAAAGGGGACTTTGAAAGCCACCAAACACGACAAATATAAAAATATTGAAGGGTCGGTTTGACTGGGCAGTAATCGAAATGCATGTTACTGCTTGGCCCCATGTTGAAAGCAACTTAATATTTACAGCAGTAAACAGTACAATTTCGATCCACCCCAACCAATTGATACATATACAGGAGGCGCCGGTATCTTTGATCAGGAATCTAGTCCTTGATATAACATGTATTCACTTCGCCGTAGATTATCTTTCAAATGTATAAATTGTATCACATAGAATAGAAAACCCCGACTTCTCAAGACAATTGCGGGAATTAGTTTCCAGTTTTATAATCGAACAAAAAAGGGGGGGGGGGTGCATTCTTGAAATGGAGAGTCCTCTATATCTTAAACCTAAAATGACGAACACTCTTCGGAAGGGATTCGGTAGTGACGATATAAAACAACAATAACACAAATAAAGTCGTGACAGCCTCTTAAAACTGCTAAACCGATCTGCGTTCAATCGGATACATTGCGGGTTAGGGCACGATTTTAAACGTCCAAAAATACGTTGATTGTGGTTAATATTGTTTTATTTGCTCGTTAAATAATAAGGCGGCATTCCATAGTTTCGTGATGCGAGTTCCTTGTGCCTGCCCGTGTGCGCTTCCTTGTCCACAGGTCCGTAGAGATAAACTCACAATGGTTTAAATTAGCTGGTGAATTTATATTCCATTTCCTCTTGATTAGCTGACGAGTTGGATGTTCCATTTCCAGAACGGTACTTGAAAAAATTGACACAGTTCATGGGCATAATTAAGTTGTCAAATGGCACACACCATAAAATCTAAAGCTCTACTAGTTCACTTAAATGGACAGGGAAACCTAATAATGTTCTTACAATGTAAAGACGTAGTGATTTATATCTGCCCAACTGAAAAAAACTTTCAAAAGTAACCAGAAATATCTTTTAAAAGATGAAATGAAAAATAAGTCGCAGTGAAGCAGGTGTTGTACAGCTGCATTGTGTTTGTACATTGATTTGAGGATATCGACTTGTCGCAAGAGCGATATAATCTGCTCCTGTTGAGAAATGGGGCGTCGTGATTGGCTGACAATCACTGACCCAACACCGCTGTGGGTTCGAGTCCTCCTGGACCGTCGGATGTTCATTCCAGGTTCCCTTCATTGCCTAAACTAATGCTGGGGTCTCCACAGAAAAGCCGTAGATCCACAACCATAAATGCACACGTAGGAGGCACGGCAGGACGTTAAACCTAGAAACTTATCATCTGAACTCGAGACCTTACGCAATACATGTATATGTTCAACACACATATATTATGCTGAACATGTTTGCAATTTCAAGTATATACAGTATATAGAAAACTGTAGAAGTAGTTGTATCAGGTGGTTTTTAAAAATTCTCTTCCCGCAACAAATAATGGACCACAATGAGCCATATGAAAATGTATCAGGCACATCTATACTTATTGCTGGTTTCAAGTCGGTATCTAAGCAAAATCAAAAACAAACAACAAATGCAAATAAAATGACGTGTAAAATGGCCTGGCCTATTGGAGCAATATAGTAACAAGAGCTGTCACTTGAAATTGACATATGCCCCCGAAATGCTTTGAAATCAATTGGCATACATATATAATAAAAATATGCCTGTGGAAGAGATGAAAGCATACTGCATGCATATATTGTGAAAGATGGAAAGGATCATTTGTTTAAAGTCTGTAGTAAATATCTTCAGTAATGAACAAATTCTAAGATTAAAGGGGAGATAATCCTGGATTTATGATTATTAGAGTTATGGACCTTTCCAGATATGATGTGGGTAATGAAAAGGAAATATGTAAGTGATGATAAGGCACATATATTTGAAGTTTGAAGTAAATACCTCACTAAATACATAAGTTATGCAAACAAAATGAGTAAGGGTCCATAACTTTGCTAAAGGTTATCCAAGCGGAAAATCCTGAAGACATGCACAAGTAGACTAGGGGACAAAAATCCTGTGAAATTTCAATGAAATCCTCCAATGGGTTTTGGAGATGGAGTGTGGACAATGTTTTTATAAAGAAGTTATAGTACAAATGACTAAGGGACCATAATTTGGCCAAAAATAATTCAAGCAGAAACTCTTTATGTCATGCACAACTAGGCTAAGTGACATGAATTCCTGTGAAATTTAAATGAAATCTGCCATGAGGCTCTAGAAATTAAGTGTGGACAAGATTTTTATATACAATTAATAGTAGAAAATGACTAAGGGCCCATAACTCTGGCAAAAAATAATGTGAATGGAAACTCCTGTTGACATGCACAACAAGGCTTGGTGACAAACACTCCTGTGAAGTTTCAAAGAAATCCCCCCAACAGTTTTGAAGATAAAGCATGGACAAGATTTTTATATATAAGTTAGGGTTAGGGTTACTTAAAAAATGACAAAGGGCCCATAACTCGGCAAAAAATAATACAATCAGAAATTTCTGACGACATGCATTACTAGGCTTGGTGACAAACACTCCTGTGAAGTTTCAATGAAATCCCTCCAGCGGTTATGGAGAAGAAGCGAGGACAAGATTTAGGGTTAGGGTTAGTTAAAAAATGACAAAGGGCCCATAACCCGGCAAAAAATAATCCAAGCAAAAATTTCTGATGATATGCCAAACCTCCTGCGAAGTTTCAATGAAATCCCTCAAGTGGTGTCAGAGAAGAAGCGAAGACAAGATTAAGGGTTAGGGTAAGTTAAACAGGGTTTGGTAACAAACACTCCTGTGAAGTTTCAAAGAAATCCCTCAAGCGGTTTTGAAGATAAAGCATGGACAAGATTTTAATATAGAAGTTAGGGTTAGAGTTAGGGTTAGGGTTAGTTTAAGACCTTAGGGTTAGGATTTAGGGTTAGGGTTAAAAAAATGAAAAAGCCCATAACTCGGCCAAAAATAATCCGAGCAGAAATTCCTGGCGATATCCACAACTAGGCTTGGTGACAAACACTCCTGTGAAGTTTCAATGAAATCCCTCAAGCGGTTTAGAAGAAGGGAGGACAAGATTTTGCTTAAAAGGCCCATAACTCAGCCAAAAATAATTCGAGCAGAAATTCCTGACAATATGCACAACTAGGCTTGGTGACAAACACTCCTGTGAAGTTTCAATGAAATCCCTCAAGCGGTTTCGGAGAAGAAGGGAGGACAAGATTCATTTCGGATGGATGGACAGACAGACAGACAGACGGACGGACGGATTACTATATGCCTCCCTTCGGGGGCATAAAAATAAAAGAAGACAACATAATTAGAATGAAATTTTAATTCGTTCAAAGAAACTCCCATGCTTAACTTCCATCTGCCTGTTAATTTTTAACAATGCAGTGTCGGTAGATATATATTTCTTGTCATGGTGATGACATACTGTCATATTAGCTGATTTAATGCAGAGCTCAGCTGCTATTGTCACATGGCAACCAATGCAGACCCCAATCTGCAGTCTGATCAGGATCTTCAATGTGTGCTATTCAGTTCATAAATACTGTTAATAAATTCAGTTAATTAACTTCAAGATTCGAAACAAAATCTTGCTGTATTTTAATACAGAAATGCAGATTTGAATCCAAAATTTATTTTCTGTTTGAGCACAAGGACACATATACATTGCTATACAAATACTTTATGAAACTTATAGGTGTACCACATTGTTTTTGGCATTATTTAAACCATCAAAATTCCAGGACTGAAAGATGAGGGTAACTGCATGTTACCACCTACAAATGTTTGAGTCACCTCAAAATCAGGGGTTCAGCTGCAGCATGAACTATAAACCCCTAAAATAGTGATTCTAACAATTAAGCAGGTAAAACAAGCTATGTTTGTATGTATCAATACTGGACATTTTTGCTATTATTTACAAACATAATGAGTTTTCCATTTTCATAAAAATTTGCTGACTCAGTTTTTTAAAATGATCTGTAAGATTGTAAGTACACTTAGACGTTTCATTGTATGGTTTTTATCCAATGGGCAACCAGTGTAGATCCTGATCAGCCTGCAATGACGTGCAGTATGATAACGATGTAAACTATTGGCATATAGATTCACTTGCCATGGTAATTTCTGACATACTTCACTGGTTGTACATGGGATAGAAGCCACACCTCATGAAGTCAAGTCACAGCAAGTTCACTTCTGAACCTCTGCAACATAAGGATATTATTAAGGAATTCAATTACACCATACAGTCAAATAAATCTATTTGCTTACAATACAAAACCTTTAATGGCATAACCAGTGCAAGTGCTACACGGCATTACATTGTCATTGATAGTAATCCAATGTGAAAGGAAAACAATGAAAAAGTGAACAACTATACATAATAACAATTCAAACAATATAAAATTGGCTCCTAAATCATTCAAATTCTGATAACCTGCTGTGCAACAGAGTTTCTGAAACACAGCTGAACAGTTTGCAATAAATCAATTGAACAGGATTATTAGCTGAAAAGTTTGCAATATGTCAGCTGAACAGTTTTATCGAATAAAAAGTTTGAAAAACAGTTTATCCATTTGCCCTATCTCATTTATTTTGTTGCAAGACATTGGCTGAACAGTTCAAAATACCTCAACTGAACAATGTGTACTTACAAAGAAGCTACTATCAATGATCAGTTCTTACAGACAACTTTCATCACTACTCATTTTATAAGGAATGTTTATGGCAACTCTTAACAAGTTTCACTTTGAATGAACTTCACACTCTAGCAATAACAAACTACCTACTGGCAAGAAAAACCTGTGAATGTAATAGAATGTGGATGTGACTACCATATCTAAAATAAAATCAGGAAATATCCTTGGATTTCTAATGAGATTCACAAATATACAAATCACATTATCTATGTAATGAAAAGTATCTTTAACCAATATTTAAACTCACCAATTCACTCTCAAAATTGCCTAAGGATCATGTAAGTATTTTAAAACACTTCACACCTGTCTGACATGATGTAAAAAAAAATGTGATCAAAATATAATGCTATTTAGAAATCCTGATAAATCCAGAGCATACGGTGATAGATAGGACATAACATATACACAGACTTATCATCATATCTGCCAAAATACAATCACAAAATTCAATTCCAAAAATGGTAGGAAATTCCATAACAGAAAATGATAAAAAAACATTATATGAAAAGAAATCAAATTTTTTTTTCAAACTACTATATACACTGATCAAAATAAAATTAACCAAAAAGCATTTTGCAAGTGTTGATTTTAAATTGATATGCAAGAAAACAAATATAGGCCATTCTTAAAATTTGTTTGTTTGCATCCAGTTGTTGATCCAAGTCCTCAAAGATAGCCAAAAATTCTGGGTAGTGCATAGCTTTAGTTTTGTTCAATGTCTAGTGTTTATTTTCAGTATGTTTTCTTTTTTATGGCGAGACAGATTTAGTGATACAGACTTACAAATGACTTTAAAACATTACCCAAGGAATAAGAATTTATCAAACACCTCAACATGCAGAAAACACAGTACAAATATAAAACTGATTCAGGCTAAAATTATTTTGGTCAGTACATATTCAAACTACAATAATGTTTCACATAGCACAAATTCATTTTAAGGCACATAGAATTGAAAGTTAGTAAGGGTCAGTTTACACAAATAAACATAAAATAATATAAATATTCTGTTTAAACAATCTTTGAAGGTGTCTTAAAGAACACAGAATGAATTTCACAGGCAGTTTATTGAACAGAATCAGTAATTCATCTTTCTTGAGATCAACTGTTTATTTTACAAGCTTAATTTAGCATAACAACTCACATAACACAGATTATTATAAGTCATAACAATACTGATTATACTGTTCCATCTTGTGTATATACAGAATTGACACAACCTTCAAAATGTTTCTTACACTTTATTTAGCTATCACGCGACATTTAACACAATTTCTTGTTCATGTAAGTATCAACAATAACATCTATCTTTGTAATTATGACTTTCTCATGTATACTGTCGTATCATTTTGTTTGGCTTTATGTTCATTTTTGCTAACTTTGCGCTCAGGCAAGTGCACACATTTTCACCCTGCTCTATTATTTGTCATATAATGCTATTATGAATATGTATCCAAAAAGTACTTTATCAAAATTTTATACACTTGCTATATATATCTCACCCATAATGTCTAATGACCATCGGTTGAATTTATGAAAGTTATATCTGCACAAAATAGTCATTTTAAGTGTTTGCACCCAGTGTCCCAGTAAAATTAAATGAAACCCCAGTAGATATCAGTAACACCCCTTACTAATGAAGAAGGGTCAGAATTTTATGCATTTGTTAACTTCCTTCATATATGAGATTATATACACATTTTGAAAGAAGTCAACAAATGCATAAATTGGTGACCCTATTATACTAATATCAAATATTTTTCTGATTTGTTGACTTCTTTCAAAATGTGTATATAATCTCATATATGAAGGAAGTTAACTAATCAGAAAAATATTTTACAACAGTACTTTACAGTTTCCAACTATTTTCACCGCAAAATAAAGACCACACATGGTTTAGACCATTTTAGCCCAGTCACAATTGTGCCTTTACCATAAAGTGAATTTTGTTGTTAGAAAAAGCTCCAGTCTGTGGCCTTGAAACTGGCTCAATGCTGTCACTGGTATCACCATTGACAAAATCATATTCAAATATCTCATCAGCCAAAACCCTTCAGTAACGTTAACCTGTTACTCCATGGGATATTGCTTATAACCCCTGGGATATTGCTTATAACCCCTGGGATATTGCTTATAACCATTGGCTACCAGATCAGCATGTGCAATCAAACAGTCTGATCTTGATCTACACTGTTCACTTCTTGGTCAGAAATAATCTAATGAATCATACAGCAACTAGTGTAGATGCATGGATACACTAGTTGAACCGAGGATAAAAGCCATACTGATGGTTTAGGTTAAGTTTCTCATAAAAAGTATGTCTTCTAAAGAAGATCATCTCACTATGATGATCACTATTTTAAACTGATGCACTAGATAATTTATTCCATAAAAAAGTTCACCCATTATACACCAACAATGCCCCCACTGCTACAACAGCATTTGTAACAAAGGGACATAACTCTAAAAATGGTGGCAGGAACAAATCCTTTCCTTACAATCATCTTCACATACTGCTTGATCATCTGTGCAAGTTTGAAAGAAATCTGCCAGATAGTTAATGAGGAGTTGATGCCACAAGATTTGGGGATGTATGTTGGGACGTATGGAGGGACGTGTGCAACTCTAAATGCATCCCACTTCATTGGGGAAAAAATCACCTAATTCTACAAATTGTTTGTTGTTGTTGTTTTTTTTACAAAAATCATTTGTCTATGACCTATAAAAAATTATGGTAAAAATAATGTTCTTGCAAAAATGTGTTTTATATATTTAACATCCTGATAATTTGTTCTGTTTTTTTAAGTTTGATGTCAAAATATTTAAAAAGTAGTTGGCTGCAGATGCAGAAATATCCTAATCATACAATATAGTAACATTAAATAACATAACAAGAAAGACACGGCTGAGGAGTGTCCCTGGAATGCTGTATGTATCTACTTGCATCATCTCACACTGGACTACAATCTTCTACACATCAGAGGTCTTCAGCGTTTACCAGCCCAGGGCTGTCAATCTCATCTTACTGAAGATGATTCAAAATGTGTTCCTGTGAGAAAAAAAAACAAAGCATTATAATTCTGTTATATTTTCGGTATTTAATTCTGTTTAACAACTGTTTAAAAATCATAGTGTGTTTAGCTGGGAGCCAACCTGCACCATCACGGCGACAGTGCCTAGCCCTGCAACTCCAACAACACAACCAATTATGCTAGCCCGGACATCCCCAAAAAAGATTGATCGGATAGTCCTGATAAACGTTATCATCACTGCATGACATCGGTAACGGGTCATGTAGTATCATTTAATTTCACGGGGACGAAGTGCAAAACCCGCAATTAACGATTTCGCGGGGGCAAGATTTCACGTAACTGTATTTTTCTATGAAGAAACACTGTTAAATTGTTGAATTTTGCTGGGGTTGCATTTCGCGCTCTTACCGTAGCACGAAATACATGAAAATTAAACCGAAAATAAAATGATTTAACAGTATTTTACTGATAACAGAACTGACTATATGTATGAGGAGACTTTTTACGGCCTCCACATTGCACAAATAGCGCTACAGTGAATTACAAATGATAGTGCCTCTAGCTGGGAGCGAACCCGCACTGTCACGGCATATCAATTGCTACAACATAATTTACACTTTGGCTACTAATGACTGCTAGTTAGTATCTATTTCTATATACATGTACTTGTTGGCTACAAAACAACAAGAACCATTAAATGGCAATTTGGTCTTGTCACTAGTTTTCATGCATTTTTCATGAAAACAAAATGTTATATGTGGAACATATGAACATTGAATTTCCATGCTTTGTCTGAGTTGGGTATTTTGAATTGCCATTTTCAAAGATCATCTATTTTTGTACTTTGCTGATTGTTATCGTATTCATTTGATTTACACATGAATTATTTATTAATAAAATTTGTTGTAATAGGAATAGTAAAGAATCCAATGTTCTTCGAAGTTTGAATAATATTTAACAAACTTCAATGCTATTTGTGAGTTTGATTTTGTAAACATAATTAGAGATTATCTGAGTTCTCTGCTATTAACTAGTCTTATCCTTGTAAGAAACTGTTATTTTACACACATTTTGGAGTTTTAATGTTAACATCTAATGGTATATAAAGATCACTGATCAATTAGTGACTAGTGTGGATCATGATCATTGTGCAGGCTGATCTGGATTTACAGGTTATAAGCCATATTCCATGAAGTGAAGGGTTAAATTTCCAAGAATCTGTTTGAAGAAGTGAACCTGAAGTACCTGTCTCCTTTCATGCTTTGTGAAGATATGGTTACAGTTAGTGTGTGGACAGTGTGAGGCTGTGTCACTGACATGATTCGACAGGACATGGAGCTTCAGATGGCTGAATATACTGAACTTCTGGCTGCACGTACCAAACTGAGGAAACAATGTAAACAGTGAACAGATATAATGTCTCAACAATATAAACAGATGTAATGTCTCAACAATAAATGATTGTTGATGTATGAAGAACTCATGTAATAGGTGATAAGAATTTTAAACCATCACTACCGTAACAGCTTACTGACAGAATGAACACAATGCAATGTCTCTCTAAAGTACATTGTACTAAGTACTGAAAATGCAATAAGTTTTGTAGATACTAATTTAAAATTTGTGGATTGTCCAGGCATATTGATCCTGAAAACTAAACACCCGAAAATATATTATTGTAAGGAAATATAATCTTAGAAAACTGAACCATGAAATTTTATGCCCATGTAAAAACTTATACTATAAAACCTTCAGTAATCTAATGTTTGAATAGAGTATCCCAGTGCTCTTACCTTACAGGTTAAATTGTTGAGTTTATCAAGCTGTAAAGCTTCCACAGTGCCGTCCCTCTTCCCCATGAACACTATCTTGTCTTTCACCATACCACAAGTGACAATACTTTTACCTATACTCTGTAATCGCTCACCAAGTTTAAGATCCTAAAACATGGACACATGAACAAAACAGTTAACTAAAAGTTGTTTATAGTGTTCTGCACATTCTTTTTTCATTTATCAAATAAGCTGTCAGTTAATATTATATAATTATATATTTCAGGTGTTTTAAAACAGTACACATCAGCCCTGTGAAAGAAACCTTTTTGTTAATATAAGGTTTTATGTCAGGTTGGACTTGTTGCAACTTAAATGACTAGCCAGTAGCACACCCGGTCTTTATTCAAAATGTAACAGCTGTAACTTGCAATGATTGTAGGATTGTTAGTCCTCCATCTACTGATTTAACTTGGTAGCCATAAAAACTAAATCTATAAATGGAGTCCAAATGATCCATCAGTATAGTACATGTACTGTACATATACTGTTGTCACAAATGCAGGTGGGAATTAAACCAATAGATTTAGGGATGTCAATGGATACCTTTTTCGGTATCCGGATATCCGTATATACTATCCAAATACTATCCGGATAACCGTATAGATCGGCGACTTTGTCTTTTACGTGAAGAAGTCAATATTCCCGCCATTTTCGACGCATAGAATTGAACTTCGGATCTACGAAAACTTGTCAAAAATAATTGAAAGAATGATTAATTTTGATGTGTTTTGTTTCTGCCAAGTGTCGTCGCAGATAATAAGCACTTTGTTACGATTGATCGGTAGTCTACTTGATTTAATGTTTAACTCTTGAAATATGTTCACGCGATTTGACCAGGGCGTCAGTAATTCACGACGAAAAATGAGTGAAATCTTGTTAATTTCTTTTTATGCAATTAAATTATTAAACTAGTTTTTCTTCTTATGCATTCGACTGTTGCATTAAATTTTCAAGTTTTTTTCTGTCCATCTGTTTTTCTGCAAACAGTCGTACTTTTAATAATATTTTGTACCGTTCGCACATCTAGAGAGGATTTTGATCTTAGCTGTGACATTGAGATTTATCTGGTACGTTTCAGAGACTTTACATGTATTTACCAAATAACACAAATTAAAAATGAACAACAAATGCTTAATATTTCATAATTTATTCATTATTATTTCCTTTGCCGTTATCAACTTTGTTTGATCAAAATTACATCAAATATTCTATTTAAAAAATAACAATCAAGATATTTGACAAGAACGTGACAGCATTATGGGGAATTTGGTAAACTTAATTGACAATAATTGACAGCGCTGTTTGGCAGACAATCACATAACAAATAGAACTTGTGGATTATTATAATTGGCAAACAATGGTCGTGACCACCTGGATGATTGCAAAGAGGATGCCGTTTTCGCACCCCTAATCTGTTAAACAAACACCGCGTTACTTGTAGTGGCAGTTTTATGAGGATCAATATACGGTTTCAAATTATCTGATTATGACATCTGAACAGGACTGTAAAGAAGCAATAATTGATGCATTTTTTCTGTTTAAGATGATTATTTTACTTACTTTTACAAATATTCGGATACGAAATTAGTATCCGGATACTAACTTAGTATCCGGATATCCAGATATTCGGATATTCGTTGACATCCCTAAATAGAGGTCATGGTACAACTTTTTCTTCTTTAATTCCAAAAGTGAACCATTTATTCCATGGATATGGCTTGTATTTTATGTGTGACAAGTGTTGATCAGCCTACACGGCCCTGCTTGCTAATTGTGATCTACACTGTTTGCTTCAAGCTTCATTAGGTTACTTTTACCAAGAAGTGAACAGTGTAGATCGTATGGACGTGCAGGCTGATCTGGATCTACACAGGTCACATATGCAATACAAGCAGTATCCATTGATTATAGGGTTAAATATATGCTACTTACAAAGTTGTATGTGTGCACCATGTTATCACAGCAAGATGTGTATATTGCGCTGTCATCACACCAGATATGTGTGACAGCCTGACCACCCATGGTCATCTTCATCAGTTCTCCTGTCTGAAACATACACTCAGTTCTTACAACAAACAAGTAAGTTTGACAAGCAAGCTTATCTACCATTTCCTATATTCTGTCATAGAAACTTAATGGTTTACCACCATAATATGAAATTTTTATTCACTTGAATAAGCATGCAATTTGAAATCTTAACACTTTCTTCTATTCAATATTAAATCAAAGCTATGTTACAATCCTAACACATTTTGTCTTTAACTATCCTCAAACTATCCAGTTTCTTATGCTGTCTCGTGGTGGCATTAGATGGCAAGTGGACAAAGAAAAACATGCGACCAGATATACAAGTCAGATTTTTCCTATTTACATGTATGTGACTCAGTCATTCAATATTCAACAATGTTTTTACAGATTTAACATATTCATACCCCCCCACACCCATCTACACCCACCCAGTACATGTACATGACTCTTTTACAATCAATATTCAACATACTTGATTTGATATTCAATGTCAAATATTCAGAAAGATGGACAGATATTCCATCTTAAATGTCCTGCTGATGTTTTTTTAACCCATTACTCACTGAAAAAAGTAATGGATAACTAAGCCAGTCCAACCACTGTTGACAGAAGTGTTATGTCAGTAGTAATTATCTTGATCAAATAAATATCCTGAACTCATGGTTTCATGGCTGGTGTTTCTATTTTTTACCCTTACCATTAGTAACATTATATATATATATACAAGGGAACTGAACAGACTGTGTTTGCTGTATACTTACAGTAATGGAATGAATCATCAGAGTTTGGTCAGCACCTCCACTGATAACTTTCTCTCCCATTATCTGAAATATAATATTACATTGTAAAGATTTACTCCATGGACACACTTTTTATCACATAGACGACATGTGTAGATCCAAATAAGCCAGAACCTGGGATATGACGGAATCCAATAAAGAAAAGAGTAAAGCAAACCAAGCTTTTTTGCGACCCTGAGATAAGTATCTTAGTTAGAAGTAAAAATTGTTCACCTCCATCCAAACTAGTACTGCTGTTTGAAAGTCTAAACCTTTACACTGCTGGACTCACATACCCTGCTTAAATCAAACCCAATACCCAGTTAAGGACACATTCCTTGCAGTACACTATACCTGCTTAACTACATTCTCTACTAGGTACATATTGTGTTGTAAACTATACCTGTAACACTTCACATTACCTGTAAGCATCATGGAGGCTGGGTGTGACCCGCAAACATGATAATCAACTGTCCTGTCTCATTACCTGTAAACATCTCGGAGGCTGAGTGTGGCCCTCTAACATGGTGATCAACAGTCCTGTGATAGCATCCACTACATACAACACTTTATCCCCAGTAGCTAAACACAACATTTTGGTCATTCCAGCACTTGTTGTCCCCAAGCTGTGCACTGTAGATGTCGTACATGAGAAGCTGTTTAGCTCTTTGTCCGTCTGTAATCAACAGATGTAATGAATTCAGATTGATATAAACTATATGTGAAACAAGGAGTTCACTTGATATTCTTAATAAAACTGTTAATTCCAACTTTCTCAAACGAACAATGATTTCTTTGAACATTTGATTTATTAGTCTATAGATAGAACACAATCGAAACTACAATGGCACATCCTTATTTTATAAACCAAATACTCTGGACTATTTCAATGTGATATGTAGTAAAATATAAGCAAGTAAATTTTTCATATTTGAATTTACAATTGACATTTTTGGAATATAAGATGTTTGGCAATTGAGAATAGGGCCATATTTCAGCCCCAAATCAGAAAAATACAACTTTTTTTAGAAATGACAAGTTTGATGGCTCTCACAGTTCCCTTTTCATTTATTTCATTAGAAATGACAAGTCTAAACTAACCTTAAGGCTTCGAACTGATACTGCCCCATCGGAGAGACCAACAAACAAGCGCCCCCAGTTCTCATGTAGGCAGGTAATTCTCTCACTGTAGTCATACGTTGTTATCAGGTTGAATTTCTGTAGATAGAAAAGATGCAGGTTTTACAATCATGATTCATTTCCAGAACTAAACTGTTACCCTTGTTGATTGTTAACATTACGGGGTTGTGTAGGCTGGGATGGATATACAAGCTGTATCCTAGGAACAAAACTGTACAATCATTACGGGGTTCTGTAGGCTGGGATGGATGTACAAGCTGTATCCTAGGAACAAAACTGTACAATCATTGCGGGGTTGTGTAGGCTGGGATGGATATACAAGCTGTATCCTAGGAACAAAACTGTACAATCATTGCAATGTTGTGTAGGCTGGGATGGATGTACAAGCTGTATCCTAGGAACAAAACTGTACAATCATTGCGGGGTTGTGTAGGCTGGGATGGATATACAAGCTGTATCCTAGGAACAAAACTGTACAATCATTACGGGGTTCTGTAGGCTGGGATGGATGTACAAGCTGTATCCTAGGAACAAAACTGTACAATCATTGTGGGGTTGTGTAGGCTGGGATGGATGTACAAGCTTTATCCTAGGAACAAAACTGTACAATCATTGCGGGGTTGTGTAGGCTGGGATAGATGTACAAGCTGTATCCTAGGAACAAAACTGTACAATCATTGCGGGGTTGTGTAGGCTGGGATGGATGTACAAGCTGTATCCTAGGAACAAAACTGTACAATCATTGCGGGGTTGTGTAGGCTGGGATGGATGTACAAGCTGTATCCTAGGAACAAAACTGTACAATCATTGCGGGGTTGTGTAGGCTGGGATGGATGTAAAAGCTGTATCCCAGGAACAAAACAATCTTCTACAAACAGCTACATATGGCTTTGCTATATTGTATGACTTGGTGATTAAACTAAACTTAAAATATCAATTAATTAATGAACCACATCACACAAATGAACCTTCTCACAAACATATGAATTGATATGCCATAGAGACAAATAGATGATACTGTGGTATCATTTAATTTCGCTGGCACGAAATTTCGCACAATCGCCGAAAAAGACTTTTTCGCACGGATGTAAATTCGCACAAAACCACTTTTTCAAAAAAAAAAAAATCAACAACATTATTTTTATCGATATTTGACTGACCCGTTATTGTTACCTGTTGTTTATTTGAACACGAGAGCTAATCATGTGTCAGTTGGCCCCTCTCAATTACCACATTCTTTGTTAGTCAATTATTGGACTGCTGTTTATTCGGCGACGCTAACTGACACGGGACCCATATGATTCACCTATCTTGATCAGTCATAACGTTATTGGCATGTTAGCTGCGTACCCAATTTGGTTCAAAAGTGTCAATTTATGGTAAAACAATTATTCAAAAAAAGGTTTTATAAATTTAAAAAAACAACGTTTTTTACGTGTCAAAATAAACTGAATGAGATGACAACGATACTGTTTGGTAGAACATGACCTGTCCTGACCTAAATGCACGGACGAATTGTCATTACAGTTTTGAAGTAACATTAAAAATATTTTAAAATTAGATTGACAGTAATAACTGTTAATTTCCTTTATGAAAAAAATTATTCAATTTCTCAAATTTATATCAAATAGCTATACGGGCAACTTAATAAAAATGTAGGTCCATTCGTACATTAACGTTTCAGATACATATGTGGAACTAAAGTATATAGTTAAATTTTGGCTTAGTTTTATATTCGCGCACTGGTCCGAGCGCGAAATACGCGAAAATTAAGCCATCGCTAAATAAAATGATACCACAGTAACTGCTTATTTATATCTGTAATTGTAAGATTGTTTACAATATAAAGAAAATAGTGAGTAAATGAGAAAATGTGTTTATCATTCTAAATTGAATTACAAGTTATCAACATATAAATACAAAATTCCTGCAGGTCCACTGACTCACTTGAACTTACCTCTGGTTTAAAGAGCATCAGTTTCTTGCATGTACCACCGGTGTATAAAACATCTCCTCTTTCTTCTATACTAGTGACATGTAAGCAGTTGACCAGGAATGGCGAGCAGTCCAATTCCTTCAGTATATGGCCAGTCTGAAAAAATTACATGAATAGCTTAAATCTACCAAATCACATTTCCTATTTCTCATCATAAATGAGCTGCTCCTACCGGTAGTTCAAATTGGCAACAAATAATTTCCTTTCTTGCAAACATTGTGTAAGCCCAAATATAAAGTCATAGTCAAGCAAACCATATATACATGTATATTGCAAATTTATGAAACACACCAAACTATTCCAGTAAAGGTTAAATGAACAGATCTTTTAACTTTATTATACATGTTATGCATGAATTTAAATATGTTATTAATTTTTAGGTTAAGTTGGTCTATTTTATCTTCTATTGTGATACCATTCCTAGAGTTAATTAACAGATTACTAATATTTAAACAAGTTTTTTTTATTACCAATTCAAACACGAATCAATTTCAACAAATAGATATCTGACATGGCTAAAGCTCAAAGTTAAACTAATTAAACAAGTTTTTTTATTACCAATTCAAACACGAATCAATTTCAACAAAATAGATGTCTGACATGGCTAAAGCTCAAAGTTAAACAAGCAAATGGTAATTGTTTAAGAAAATTATATTTACTTACTTAACCTAACCCATAAAAATCTACTAATGACTGTATGGTTCTAAACAGAATATTCACAGGTGGCAGGGGTTTACTGGTACTTACCCATGATAACCAGTGCTGAAGATTATAAAACTGAGATTTGAAACCAGTCTTGAATCTCAAGCATCTGATTGGCTGAAATGGCAACCAGTCACCATTTCAGCCAATCAGATGCTTGAGATTTGAGACTGGTTTCCAATCTCAGTTTTATAATCTCTTGGATTAAAGCAAACCTACAACAATACTTGTGAAGTTCTCACCTGCAGATCAAATCTACGCAGCTCACTTCCATTATAGCAGACATACAGATCCCCTTTGAATTCTTGGATACAAGCCACTGAGAGGGATGGACCCTTGTACTGTATCACACTAAAACATCACAAAAACAAATATTTGTAAACATAAATGAATGATAGCCTGAAAGCACTGATGTTGTCCTCTACGACAGAATGGTTGAAAACTTCTAAATTACAGAATGCAGAGATCATAATGATATAATAAACAAAATGATGAACATAAAACATGCACAAAAGCATAGCTGAAGAAATAATGAAGACTGTCAAACAATTTCTACACCAGTCTGGAGATTTCGTTGGTATAATAACTTAATCAGATGCGACGGTTGAAAACTGCCACTGAAATTGTTGATCTATTGAGCAATTAAAAACAGTTTCATTTCTCTGCATTGAATTTGAGACTATTTTCCAATCTTAGTAACTTTTCACATAAATGTTAGAAGTGTTTCAGCACTAGCAAAATAACATGGGTTACAGAATTTATGATACATCTATTACAATACATCTCCTAGAACACATGCTGCCGTGCAAAACTGGCATGTAGAGTTAATCCCAAGGTGCTTAACCAAGAGTGTTTCACGATCACTACTCCAGCCCAAAATGTGGTATCTATATATATAGCAACTAAAGCATCAAGTTATAAGTTAACAACATTAGACTGACTTATAATTGAAATTTTAAAAACATCAAGAAACCAATATGCTTGTTTTCTTTGGACACACCTTGTACATTTGATAAATTATTTGACCACAACCACTTAATAAAGAAGTTTTAGTTTCACAATATCGGCAAAATTTTGGCAATAGTGTGAACAAAAGTAAGTGCTTAATAGAAGTATTTATATGCAGTAGTACAACAAAAGCGAACTGCTTTCACTGACCTGTGGTTTTGATGAGTTAACTGAGACCTGTCTTCACAGGAATCCGAGGGAGTCTCGGTTTCTAACTGTACCTCATCCAACAGTGATTTCTTCAACTCAGATCTCCCTGAAGGTCGTGGGGTCCGGTCTTCAGATCCAGACCGAACCAGATCTTCTTCTGAATGAGATATCACACGAGATGGAAGACTAAATGTACCGGAAGTCTGAGGTTCATTTTCTGCTTCCGAGTTTGTATCTGATTGAAGGATGAAACTTTCTTTTTGTTTACGACGTGACATCTTATCCCTTTCCTTTTTTGATTTCAACTTTTTTCGGACTGGGGATGGAGCGTCTGGTATATTTATAACAGTTTTTGGGCTTGATCTATTTTGTTGATCTAATTTATCAAGTTTCACGAAGCACTCTTTGATCGGACTATTTCTTACATTTGAGAGTGGCACTCCCTCATATTTTACATCATCAAACTTAGAGTCTGAAGCACCTCTAACTGGGCTATTTTCTCTAGGTGTATCCTTGGTTGACATTTCAGATTCTAATTTTTGTTCAGAGTTGTAGCCGTCACAAATACGTTTAATTTGTTCACCTAGAGAGTAAGTACTAACTACACTCTGAGATTCAAAGTCACTCATTTGAGTTATAGTTCTAGTGCTATTTGTTTTTGTGCTGCCATCACTTTTATAACCTTGTTCAGCACCAAACCCCTCTGAGGGCCTCGACACTGGAGAGCATCCAGCATCAGGGGTCCTTCGAAGGGATGAGACAGCTTCTGGAGAACTAAACACTGTAAACATGAGTGATTTGTTTTTATTTTCCTGGGATAATTGCTTCACAAATGCTTGATAGTCAGTCCCTTCTGGTAAAGTCCCCATATATTTCAGAGACACAGCTTTCTTTTCCGAGTCACTACCATCTAAACTGAATGTGCTATCTTTTCTCTCCCTTTTTCCACCCCCAGAGGAGCCCCTTGACTCATTACTGGACTGTTTCTGCAATGGTGATGCACCCTCAGGGATAATCCCTTTTCCAATTGATTCAATACTTCTGTTTAACAACCGCCCTATATCTCCATCCCCTTTCATTAAAGCATCTAAAGTCACAAATCCTACTTTTTCCAGAGGTTTATTTAACATACTGATTGCATTTGTAGAGTTGATATTTGAGAGTGGTTGTGAAATTTTCAAACTGTCAGTATCTTTCTTTGGTCTTTCAATGCCATCACCTGCAGATTTCACATTTACAGATGTTAAGGTGTCTGTACTTCCACTCAATGCATCAATTGACCGACTAAATAACCGACTCTCTGCTTGATTTTCATTGGACAGAGACACTGGTTCTGATATATTTGATGATAACGAGCCTCTTCGCTGCTGGGTTCTCTCCCCTTCAGACTGAGAACCAGTCTCCACATTTGAGAAGCCACCAAGCGAGGAAAGTTCGGAGTTCTGAGACATGAGGAACTTGATGAGAAGCGGGTTGTCCTGCTGAGCTTTTGTGAGGTTTCCTAGAAATGCTGGACTTGGCCACGTCTGCGAACATCCCGAAGAACTTCGGCTCTCTGAAAATAGTAGATCTGCACCATGAGAAAAAATATCAGCCACCTAATATGAAAATGTGTTTTGTTGAAGTCTATATAATTCCTTACAAAGACATTCAAAAGTGTTACTGATGTGACTGATAATTATGCATTTCAAAGCCATAAATATGTGTCTGTGACTGGAAAACTGGGTCCAGAGAAGGCTTAATAATGTAATATGCAACAAATAACCAGATTTTAACAAAATCCAACTACGCAAAAAAGTCAAAATAGATGTTTATTTGTAAAGAACATTCTTAACTATACATCAAAATATCTCTGTCAAGTTTTTATCATAAAGCATGTTACCACAGCAACCACTTGTTCTTTCACATTAAAAACGGAAAATATAAATTTACAATCTATCAAACTGAGTATTTATCAAAAACGATGAGACAAAATTAACAATAACCAACTGAACAATATTGGCCAATTAGTGAATTAGTGTTGCCTTTGTTCAGAATAGTAACAAACATTCTACTAAAAGATAGACTGTATACCTTCAAGCAGTTTCAGTCGTTTAGCTCTGTATGACCTTTCATGTTGTAGAAGCTGAAAAGAAAAAAAGGTGGAAATCTTAAACTTTAGTGAAAATTAGTTGTTCAATTTTCTATTTTATATGGTAATACACTGTTTGACATCAAATGAAAACATACCATATTTTTACTAAATTGTCACAATGCTTGTAGCTTTTAATGGTCTAATATAACTCTCTCAAAAATATTTTCTAATTAGCAGGTATGAAAAGAATACATGTTTAAGTGTGTTTTGCATGTGTGTGGTTTGGATAGGAAAATCAAGCAAGCTGGAACTGTTTTGGGTGGGAATAAGGCCTGCAGAGTAACTCACAAAAAAACAGTTTCATGAAGGTCAGATTTTGCTATTCCACAGCATTCATGCAAGATACTTTTTCTGTCATTCAATGGACAAAAGTCTTGTCTGGTAGGAATTTGGAACTTTTTGCATACCAATGTTCAACACGTTACTTTACTGGCAGTAGTGGCTCAAATTCTGAAATTCTTTTTCCATTGAATGCATAAAAATTTCCTCTTTCCATTGATACCAATTTCATTCCGGTAGAGCAATGTGGAATTTAGACTTCATGCTTTCAAAAAGTTATTATGGAAAACCATACCGGACAAGACTTTTGTCCATAAGTATATATTTTACTATTTTATTTTATTTTTATTTCAAAACTAGTTGTTTTATAGTGGCGAATGAGTTTATTTCTGGTTCATAATTGTGAAATACATCACAGGACATGACTTCAGGGTTGTCCCAATAAATTGTAGACTTTTTAAATAAATAGAAAACTACTGAACATATCTTTAAGCAAATTTCACCGTAAGTTAAGAGTCTTAAGACATCATTTGGTAACAAGTATGTAGAATTTCAAAGAAAAATCTTCTTAAATAAATAAATTACTAACACTTTATTAAACAGTGGTAGCGATCGGCGGCGCATATCAAAAAGCGCCATGATTTGGAATTCAAAAATTTACTTTAAACAGTTTATACATTGCAGTTTCATTTTAGCTGCAAATTGTTAATGTTGCCTTAATTGGTGATCAGTCTGAAATTCATCCGCAAAGTTTCAAAAAGTTCCCATAATTTGTATAGGAGTAGTGCTGTTTCATGCTAATTGGTAAACATTAACTTCTTACGAAAATTGGGATGTTTGAAGAAGCTGCGCACATTTCGATCATTCAATATTGTGACAAAAGCAAATTGACGCCAAAAGACACGCTTAAGGAATAAAAACAAGTAAAGAAGCATCCTCATATCTAGAGTGTTGGTATACAAGAGTGGCACAGAAAGTTTTCGCAAGGTAAAATGGAAATAATACTCGGAATCAGTCATCCCCCGTACTTGACGGACCTCGCTTCACTAGATGTTCTGTACTTTCGGCCTCATAGGTTGGAAATTTGAGATTTGCGTCGAGATCAGAAAGCTTGGCCTTCAACAAAAGTCTTCCAACAGAGTGTTACATTAATTTATTTAATAGTCGGGTGAACAGACACTGAGTGTATCGAACATGCTGTAGAGTACTTCAGGAAGGAGTTATGGTATGCTGTGCAACTTGTGCCACTTGTAGATAAGTCCCCTTGTTAAAATGTTTGCAATTTCTTTATGATAATCTATTTTACCTGAATATTTGGTCTACAAATTAACATATGATGTCTTAACTAACTGAAATTTGCATAAACATGTTTTCAGCAGTTTTCTTTTTATTCACATAGTCTATGATTTATTGGGACAACCCAAATGACACTCATAACACAAAATGAACAGAAGAGACATTATCTTCCCTACAGAAAAGTTCCGTCAGTATTCTAATTCTTGTGAAACAATATCATTACCCAACATACATATCCTCGTTTCCTGCCAAAACAAGTTACACTTAGTGATATTTCTTTTAGTCACATCTTCATATTTAGTAAATTAAAATTCAAAATTTAAGATTAAGTTACTTTATAAAAGATGAGTTGTACAATTTTATGAATAGAATGGAGTAAATAGAACTTATTGAATCATACAGTTATCTTTTCCTCTGAGCATCTGTTGAGTTCTTGTGAAGCCTCCTGAATTAGCCGTTTCAGTTTATCTATCTTCTCATCAACAGACGATATCTCCTGTCGGACACTCTCTTCCTGCACGCTCACGTTGTACACTTCCTCCAGGATGGAGCTCTGAGAATTAAGGGAACTGTCCAGATGCTTCTCTACAAGGGAAATTGTATTTGGTCAGGGTTCAAAATTATAAAATTGTGATGGGAGACCAGAATTGAAATTCTAGTGACTGCTTTCTTTGGCAAAACTTCCATAATTCAAATCGCAAATATCTTCAACATTTTTATTGGCCCACCAAGTTTAAATTATTACTGTTCAACTGTACTACAATGTCATAAATTATTACTGTTCAACTGTACTACAATGTCAGGATTTTCCTCGCAAACTGCATATGAATTGTGGTGTATATAATTATGGAAGGAAATGAATTTGGACCTTTTTAAAGTTACGGAGAGTGAATAGAAGTTAAATACCCTTTGGTATGTTGTGTGGCAAAGGCTCTCTTTCTCTATCAGATGTCAGCAAGGACGATTTATCTGCCCCTGCTTCTACCCTGGGGACTGGTACTCCATCAAGAATACTTGTTACTTTCTCTAATGTAGACCTTGCATCATTCTAAAAAGCAGAAAAGTATGGTTTAAATGTTACAGCTCCTTTTTCAGATAATTTTTAAAAAATTTAATGATAAAGCATACGTGTAGAAAGACAAAATGACTACTTTGATCTTTGTGAGAACAGAGCAAACAGACCATGAATAGTAAACAAGTTTGAATGTGTAGTTAGAATGGAGAATAGATTTAAGCCTGAGAGGATATTTACCCTGGAGAGTTGTGTATCAGAGACCACGGCTCGCTGGTTATCTCTTTCTGGTAGATCATTGTTATTGTACAGTCGCTGTGTATGGATACTCTTCCTCACTGGAGAAAACCTCCCGACGTCAGCGTCTCTGGTATCGGAATCTTGTAAACTCAGATCCCGAGATATCACAGTAACAGGCTCTGTATTGAACCCTGATGTTCGGTTTGTTTGGCTAGTGCTTGTTGGTAAACTCTCAAATCTTGTTGGAGTTGATGCTCGGAGACTATCTGATACACTTGTTGAAAGACTTTCTTCTGGCTGGCTATTGTCAGTGTTCTTAGTGAAAAGTGTTTTTGCTTTTGACCAAGCGCTACTAACAGCTAGTTCATAGTCATCGTCATCAGTTTTTTCTTGTTTTATTCTCATTTCACTTGGTAGACTCATTGAAGAAGTTAAGTTTTCTGAACTTTTAACAACTGTAGAAGACACAGGCATTGATGAAGCAAATCTGTATGGATCTACATCTGATGGGGATTTTCTTCTTACTGCTTTATTGGTTTGATTATTATGTCTATCATTATCTACTCTTAAATCGTCAAGGTTTAAAGTTTTACCAGAAAATTGATTGTCTCTAGGCTTAGGTGCATCTCTTTCCACAAGTGGACTTCTATCTCTGGAAACATTCATTGCTGATATTTCAGAATGTTTATATGTGGGAGGACCATGGATGTCAGAATCTCTCTTCCTCATAAGATGACCTTGAAGCTCGGGTGATCTACTTCTTTCCTGTGCTACACCACCAACTGAATGTAGGCGTTTATTCTCTGGTGGCAGTTTGGATCTGTCAGGGGATAAAGGAGATCGACTTCTATCAGGAGGATTGTAATCCACTACCGAATGCCTTGGTCGGTTGTCCATACTCTCCACACTTGGAGACATGATTCTACTTGGGGACGGGGTAACCACTGGACTGCCCACTTGCCTTTTAGAAGGTGATCCAGCTGATACACCCAGATCACTGAGAATGTTAGCATCAAGCTGAGCATTTTCTGAACTAGCCAGATCCAACAGTTTTTCAAGCTCTGATATATCTGGTTTGACATCAGCTTCGATGATGTTAGCAATTTCTAGTTGTACGCTTGGAGCCAGTGTTTCAATGTTCACTCGCTCATCTTGTCTATCACTATTATCACAGAGGTCAGAAAATTTCAGGTTAAATCTCGGTAGAGACAGTTTCTTTTGAGACTTGGCATATTCTCGTAACATCTGAGCAAGCTTGTTTCTCTCTTTTGTAGTTCTTGGTGAGTTGACCATCTTTAACAGACTGGTTGTATCAGCAGGCTGAGGTTGTCTCCCCTGCCCAGTGCTAGACTCCCCTATGGTTTGTGAAAACCTTGGGGGTGACATAAAAGGTTCTGACGGCCCCTGTTGCATTGTGGAGTGAACACTTGACTCAATCTTGGCTCGAATAGCATCAATGTCTGCTTTTGTTTGAGCAATTCTTTCCACAACATTTTTGGAATTATTTACACCTTTAGCAAGTTCTTTGACCACTGGACTTGAAACTAACTTTGAAGTGCTTGGGAGCTTTTCAGGAATAGGCTGGGTTTTGTTGAATTCAGTAGCATTAAATACTTCAGAACCTCTTGCTCCTGAATCAGAAAACAAAGGCTTATCCTGACTTAATTTTGTACCATCAAGTTTGTAAACAACACTTTCCCTTTCTGCAATATTGGACAATCCAACATCTAACACTCCAGTTATCTTCGACTTGTTCTTTTCTGATAAAGTTTCAATTTTGTCATTTATTTCTCTCTGTTTTTCAATCTTCTTCTTTTTCTCTTCAGCCTGTTTCTTTTGCTTGGCTACCTCTCTTTCATTTCTTAATTTCTTGCACAGTTTTTCAGCCTTTTCAAGCACACTTTCAGTACTGTCTGAAGAGGACTGACTCTTTTTTTCAGATTTCTGAGTTCTTTTTCCTTTGATGTTCCCAGTTGTTTTCTTTTTGCTCCTCTCTGAAAGCTCAAGAATTTTTACTTCGAGTTCAGAGGATGAATCTGGTAGAACGGATCTATGTGATCTTGTTTTCCGTTTTTCTATCACATCTGTTTTAATACTGCTTTGGTTTGGTTCTGTAGCATCTGTAGTTGATGAAACCAGATGTTGATCAGACCATGAAACCCGTTTGTCCGATGACCTTGATGGAGGTCGTTCTGATGATCTTGACGGAGGTCTATCAGAATCGGATTTTAAAGATTCAACATCTCGAAGACGATCTCGGCTTGAACTGCGGCTTCTTGGTCTCTGATTTGCTACATCATCAATGAGACTGTGTGGAGATTCAGATCTAATGGTTGGGCCTGTTGGAGCATGAAGGTATCTGCGCCGTGTCCGGTCTGGACCAAAGTTGTCATCTTGTTCCAACCTCCTTTTCAAACTGGAATCAGAAGATGAGGTGCTTTCTGGAGAATTGTTGTCATAAGAATGTGAGCGTCCCCGGCCCTTTGTGCTTCTCAAAATTCCTCTCCCTCTTTCATTCCCTTCAACATAATTATTATCATCTTGTCTTTTCTCCATTCCAGAGAGATGCCCACCTTTGTACATGTTACTATCAAAACTACCTCGTCTGATGTGCTCATTTTGCTGCTGCTCATTTTTATCATTTCTTCGCCAGTGATACCGGCTTCTTTGAAAACTATATGGATCAGAACCTCTATCATTGTAGAAACGATTGTCAGTCCAATTAATATCTTGAAAATTATCTTCATAGAAGTCTTGCGGTTCCTGATTAAATTTTTTTCCAACATCACTACTTGTCCGCAAACGAGCTGGCTGAAAAAGTGGAACTTTGAAAAGACTAGGGATATTTTGTTCTGGCTCATTCCATGAGGGGTTCTGATAAGCCAACTGTAACAGTTTCTCATTCACTGGCATAGCGGATCCTGGATAAGGACCTAATAAGGAAGGTCCCTGATCATGAAATACCTCCGGTTGAGAAAATGACCTAAAATGATGACCTCTTTGACCTTGAAACTGCTGACCTCTGTTGAAGTTGTCAAAATCTGGTGAAAGTTCTCGTTCTTTGTTCAGCAGCTCTGGTTGTCTGCAAAATTACGAAATAACTATGGGTCAAGATTCTTTTCAGAGAAAGAAAGTAGCTAAGCAGCTTTAAGACACATTAAAATCTCTGAAGATTAATTTGTGTTTAATTGATTTTAAAAATTCAACAGTTTATGGTTAACATGATGTTAAATAAACTGCTTGGTCATTTTTTTACTATTAGTTGGTGGTGGGGGAAGCAGGGTTACCTTATCTTATGCAGAAGTTCAGAAGTCATAAGTAAAAATTGTTAAACAACACAGTCATATTTACTTAACTAACAGACTGGGCCCAGAGTTATATGTTAGACTGGAAACCAGACTACAATCTTCAACAAAGACCAATCACACTAAAGGCTTCCATGGTCTTCATTTCTTTGATCATGTTACTTTCAAGTATGGATCACTACCACAATACATAGGCTTATTTAACCCCACAAGAATTCATTTCATAATTTGGTGAAGTTACATAATGTTTAGCAAAAAAAGAAGAGATACAATAGATGAATTCAATATTTATAGGTGCACCAAAATATGAAGTGTAGACCAAATATAACCTGAAGGATGTCTTCAGTAAAATTGGGAAAAATATCTTGACATGTCTACAAAAGAACTTCATTTTTCACAAATTTTGAAATTTCAAGCAGACTGTTTGCTGATAATTGGACAAAACTTTCAGATATCGTGTAATATGAACCAGTAAAGGGTTAATTATACAAAACTAAAGTCACACAAGACAATAAAACATACGTAGAAAATGAATCCAACATTTCAATGCCTTCTTTTGCTCGTCTGCTAAGAGCTAATTTGTGACGATCTTCATTTAGGTGTTTTCCATATTCAATAATATTTGCACAAGATTCCATACACAAGTTGCAGCTATGTGGTGCTCCTCTGAAAAACAATGAGAAAGAAATTTAGACTTTGTTTCCTGAAAAATAAATATAATTTGTTTCTTTTTGATACTGGCTCTGTATAGGAATATTTATGTTGGTATTTATCACACTCATGAACTTCGTTCTGAATTAACCAGGTAGTCCATGTGATATTTTATGGCTTGTATACCATAGGTACAAAAATGTACATGCAATCTGATTAGGATCTTCACCATCTGCTTCTTGGTTATAAATAACCTAATAAATTTAAAAGCATACTAAGTAGATCCTCATTAGACCAGGGCTTTTTTTCAGTTGATTTTATAGCCGTTATTCGTTCATGTTCCCAATGGCAAAACATATGGATGGCAATGATTAAAAAAACAGCAGATAACAGTAACACTTGTTATTCCCCAATGAAAAAATTACTAATTTCTGGCAAAACGACGATAAATTTCCCAATTCCAGTGGTATGGGTCATATTCCCAAAATGGTGAAAAAAAGCCCTGTAGACTGCAAGGATATGCAGGCTTATCAGGATCTACATATGCACAAGGTGCTAAGAGTTAAGTGATAAACTATCTCCAGCATTGTGTTCATGTTACCACTGACAGCTCCTTCAAATTCAAGACTACTAAACAATTCTAATCTTTTTCTTTCTGTTCAAAGACAAAAAATAAACAACTACACTGTATGATTAAACTCTTAAAAGCACTGCATAAAATATCAAACAAACAAAATCCTTTATTCAATTCACCAAGCTTTAAATGCATTTAATGTTTTATTTAAACTAGAATTATACTTACTTCTTTATTTTTTCAATCTTAATGTGATGCATCAATGACCAATTGTGATCCTCTAATTCCTGAAATATAAAACAAAGTTCTTTGAACAGAATAACAAAAAAGAGTTATCAAATTTGAATGTGGAATATTTTTTAAAGGCATTAATTAAAGTTTCAAATCAATCTATGTACTTAATGAGATATAATTATGACAGTAGTTTGCACGCAATTGCAACATCAGGGGGGCACTTCAAGGGTACTAGCAACAGCCAATCTTTAGTCTTTAAATAGTCAAGCTAACAATATTTGGACATCTGGTCTTCAGGTCTTAATGAAAGCCCTAGAGATAGCCAATAAATTAATGATATTTGATATATTTGTTTCAATAATTCGTACTTACTGAGCTGGTTGCATAGGTAACCTTGCAGATTTCACAGGTGTGGTCAGCAATTCCCTCAACCTCCATTTTCTAAAGGTAAAATAAAATGTAGAATGAAATTGTTATAAAAATAACCAAAGGAGATACCACACAAACACATCAAAATGAAGTTGGTGTAAGCTCAAGGATGGAGCACAACAATGTAGCACAATACAGCGAGTTCTATATATTAGATAGTCAGATAAAACATCCTGACCTCTTTAAACTACGCTTTCAACATTTAATGTCAACAATGTCTATGCATTGTAGTAGTCCCTTTGTCAGGAGGTGTGGTAACTAATCCAGGAAAGCAATACCATGGTATCACTGAGATCCTAGGTTCAATCCCAGCTAAGGCCAACACATTTTCTCCCTTTTTGATGGTCAGTGTATATCTGAGCTGTATTGGGCAAACCACTGACTTTGACAGTTGATTCAGACCTGTATCAGTTAAAGAAGAAATAGTGAAGAAAGTTACACAAGGAGTTGTTAATAAGACAACTTTAGACAACGATGCGTTAATTACAAATTGTAACAAGGTAGTCACAAAACTGTTACAACAGATATTGATCATCAACAAAACGTTTACAAATTTGCTCAAATAACAGCTAACATGACATATATATGGCGGAAAATATAATAAATATAATCATTTGTGCCAAGGCACTTACATTTGTATGTAAAAACTATATGTCTGGTGAGACAAAATGCAGTCTTTTATTTGTCGACATTGAACATATGATCTTAAGTTGATAACAAACCGATGCTTAGGCTGTCTACATTCAACTCCTTGTGTAACAGAGAATTGCAACTGTGCTTTTTGTCAATTTTTTTTTAAAATTCATTTTCAGCCAAATTCTGATTCTGAAATTATTGATTTCTTATCAGCTAGTGTTGATATATTATTTGAAAATTGTGTTAAAGCATGAACTTAAGTATGATCCTCTGTTAAATGATTAAGAGTACCTAACAAAACAGTGAAGCTATTGTATGCTTCTCTGAAAATATGCTGATATTAGCAGAGGTGAAGAATTCCACTCGACCGCACGCCATGGCAAGCAAATGATCCTTTGGGTCAAGTGAAGCGGCCGAAACACTCGACCTACCAGGCGAGTAAATTTTTCAGCAATGCACATCTGTTTACTTAGGAAAATGAAATATTTTCTCTTTGTTTAAAAAATACAATGATTTCCGCTATATTTGGCCGATTTCCAGTGTATTCTGAATGTTTCTGATGTAAAAGTAACAGCAGCAATTTATCTTTATCCTCACTGGGTTTCCCAAATCAGAACGAGGCTGCAAGTGAACGTATTTTCCATCCATATGTCAAAATGTTTAAAAATGTACGGGCCTGTATACTTTCTGTAATGGCGAGTGCACTTTTTCATTCACTCGACCTGCAGGGTGAGTGGGTAAAAAAAATTGAACACCTCTGATCAGTATAAATAAATAAGGTAAGGCGATAGGTACAAATTGTATCAATGAACATAAATTTTGTCACAAAACACATCTCTCAAAGGTTTGAAAAACTTGGCAGGTATGAAATTGATGCATTAAAAGATAAAATATCACTTGTTGTGGCTGATTTAAGTGTTTTGGTTCATTAAGGTTAATGTAAATAACAGTCTATAATGGAAGAGTTTAATCGAAAAACAAAACTGTATTAATGAATGTTTCACTTTCTTGTTTGTGGAATCTGCTCTTTTCCCAAAATTTGCAAATTAGGTTACTGATATGAATGCCGATAGTTTCAAAAGTTGAGTAAATTAAAAAAAATTTGGAAAAAGTTATTTTTGACAATCCCTTAAAATAAAGCTTGAAAACAAGATGGAATCTCAGAAAGCGTCCCTTTTTTGCTTTGTCAACATTTTATTTATTTGTTGTTTTTTTTAATCATGCATTATACATGCAAGTAATATATCGACGATGTGCTCACATTCAAAAGTTTCTGTCCAATTTAACTTTTGAAAATTAATAAAGAAATTTTAGCATATTTGAATATTCTTAACCCAGCTCTAATGCGCAGTCAATTCAGGGCTTTCCCCAGGCAATTATGGCATACCGGCGCCGGGATGCCTTAATTTCTAAACTAACATTTGCGGGACGCTTATAATCTGCCGGTATGCCATAAATCCTGGCCGGGATGCTTTAAAATTCAATAAACAAGGTCAATAAACGTGTCAGATTACGAAACATTCTAGTTTTGCGAGTTAACCAATCAGTAACAAGAACAGATGGATAACGCATGCCGGCTCCGCCCACATGTTGGCGACAGTTGATTGTGACCGCATGTGATATAAATCGTAGCCGAATCGTCCGCGCTAAACTGTAGGGCCTAATCAGAACAAAACTTTATAAAATGACTTACTTCTCCCATCTGACCATTTTGAGCAAAGAAGGAAGGAACTAAAGCATCCCCTTTTTGATAATATCCACGGAAAAAATAACTTTCTGACATCTTGATTATTCCGTATCATAGCCATTTTCATTTCGAGTAAATCGAAAACAAAATAACCTAGACGCTGGCATCGTTTTCAGAACATCGTCGGTTTGATCTTATAACATCCGCAGACCAAAAGAGAAACACTTGAAACACATTTTCAATCCAAAATACGCTGTAACATCCAGCTAACATTCAATATTTTCATATGCCGCAGAGAAAGTTTACACAAATGACGTCATAGTAGATCGACTTCAGAAGCAGTTTACGGTTATAATTTTTCTATCTAGACATAGCGCAGTTAAAATGATCGATTTTGTTACGTGTTTTGCAAACGGGACAATGGTAAGATAATTTTTTGTTGGGCTTATGTATCAGAGAAAGCATTGCGCATCAAGTTTATGTAAATTATGTATATTTTTTTATTATAAAAAGCGCGAGGTATTATTCGCGTTCCAACTGTTCTTTAATTGACAAGGCATGGTGCATCATTTCTTTTTCGCACGGGTAGGTATAATTAGAAAATTATACGAGTTTTAAATGCAATCAAAAATGCGAAATGTGATATTCGCGGCCCGTTTGTTCTGTATTTGAGAAGAAACGGCGATTACGGAAAAAGAGCGCAGTTCGTGCAAGTTTTGCCGACCTTGAAAAAGGGAGGTAAAAAAAGTGCATCTGTGAAGTTTCCACCATCAAAAAATGTTTTATTGAAAAAAAAATGCTTTTAGTTTTCCTGAAACATCTTTATATACTTACAAATAAGCACGTGATATTGTAATTTCCATTTATTTTAGTTTTGTGTTCATTAATATTTCTAACTGATATTAGATCTAATTGCAAATGATTGGATCTGAGGAATTACAGCAATATAATTAGGATTCGTGTTTAAATGTAAAAAAAGCATAAGATTTTTGATGTAAGAATTTAATTTATGACTTTTGAATCTTTGTTTTAAAAATCTTTAACCTACAGCAGCCACAGAACAGTGTGTGTGCATACACATTTATTATTAACATGTATGTCATTTAAAAGGCTTTAAATGAATAAAGCCACTTTAGAAAAAAAACACTTTTTTTTTTCATTTATTTATTTAAATGAGAAGCAAAAATGATTTATACATAAGACTTAAAATGAAACACCGCGTTGCAACGCGCGACAAAATGGATATGCGCTGGATGCCAGGATGCCTTAAAAATTTTCTGGGGAAGGCCCTGCAATTTGTTTATTAAGTAAACCAGGCTTAATTGGAATTGAAAATGAAGAGTGAAAAATTCTGTGGATTAAATAATATATTAATTAATTTATAATAATATTATTACAATAAATTTTGATTTTCTCTGCTAATAGATGGATTTATGTTTAGTTATGGTATCATCGGAAAGATCAATAAATTAATGATCTGTACAGCAATCAATGTTTGTTGGGTAAGTCAAGATTTTGTCTTTGAAATTGGGATCATGTCTTTTACTGTGATCCGTTAACATTGTAATCTTTAGTTATTAAATCGGAAATATGCCTTTTTTGAAAACTGAGATATTTTGTGTGCCGAGTGATTTTAGTTGCATATTGTGATACAGATCGCTTGTTTATAAGCTGAAAATGACCAAACTTGGCACCAGACCTCTGTTTAGCCTAAATAATATAGCTTTAAAGGCCAGAAAACCTCTGGTGGTGTCTGTGTTAAATATTAGTATGCATTTTTGCAAGTTGAGGGCCAAGTTTGCACAGTTCAACAACATAGTCAAATGATTCACCCTGGCAAGAGGACAGAGTATAGATCTACAAGCGTGATATTTTTTAGTCATACCTGTCTGAACTTGTTAACAGTTCACACGCACCAAAAACTTTGCAATTGACGGATAGCTTTTGAAGCTGACTTTTGTTCACTTTAAATTTATATCTGGCAAAATACGAAACACGCTCCTCATTTTGTGTCAGCTTACTTTCAAGAATCTGCAATGAAATAAATTGTTGCAATGGAAAAATAATCCTTGCGTGCGTTTTGTTGATATTGACGATCTTATAATTTCAAAGAATTTTTAATACCCAAAGAAATTTGAACTCCCCTTCTCACGGGGTAGGACGTGGCTCTACATCCGAAGATAGTTAAGCGAGGAAAATGTTGCATCGGGATAAAAAATGGCGGTTTAGTGGGCATTTAAAAAATAAAACTGATTTATTTTGCGAGGTAAATTCCTTCATACTATATTTTAAATTTAAAGTCCACCTGTGCATTCTGCGACCAGATGCCTAAGGTACCCTCGACACTTTGTTTCAGGAACGCAGGTTTTGTAACAAAAAAAGTTATTGAAGGTTTTGTACAGTAAAGGTAATGTAAACACGCCAAAAATATGGTATTTAAGGCTGATCTTCAGACATCTGGGTACTTCCATGTTGGGTTTTAGCATTTTATCAAGTCAAAATAACATATTCTTTTTTCTTCTTGGCTCGTCCACAATAAGCAACCCCCAACGCTCAAAAGAAAACATGACATGCCATTTTCTGGCATTCGAGGATTGGGACATTCACTTTTTGGCATTACCTGGATATCTTTACTGAACTGGTTTCTCATAAAGCACTTACTTATTTACATATTTTATTACAGAGTAGGTTTATTTTCTTATTTATGTTTGTTATATAATAACGATCTGAATATTAGTAGATTAAGTTGGAATATCATTTATGATGTATAAGGCATAATTAAATACGACAATATATTCAGTTTCCTATAAATTAACAACACCATCGAGCACGCGCAAAATGACACCGTGGTAGAATTATATTTTGTAAAGTATAAGTATACAGTTATGAAACTTTCTTTTAAAAGCATTTGCATGTTATATAAGTGACCTATTGCCATTCGAAATGCAGTTATTATTTGGAGTGCAAAAATGTTAAGCAATCTGAAGAATCAATGCTAACTAAACCTCAAGGTTCGCATTTGAATATCATATTTCCATTATTAAATTTAGAACACTTTGAAGTTCCAATGTAGTATTTTAGCTACCTGGCTTAGTATGATTAAACTTGAACATCTATAAAATTTCGCCAAGTATACCGGCGTGTAATATCCTCCCTCGAAATTTTCAGCATTGTACCGCTTTTGGAATAGCACAGGTAGTTTGAAGTTTTACTTTAAATTAGCAGTTATTTTGATATGTGTTTTGATCCACAAATTTGTTATAATTTGGCTTTACTCCACGCTATCTCAAAATGACTTTTTTCTTAAACGACCAGTAACGATGTTTTCCTGTGCTACCGTTGATAGTTTAAAATTTTCCTTTACGGTTTGGGAGTATAACACCAGGAGACGAGGCAATTGATTGATGAATATTGCATTGTGGCCGGACATGCATTTTTAACTATCAATTATTTACACAGTTACCTCCCTTTTTCATATTTGCTATTGTCTCTTCAAAAAAGCCAATCGTAAGCGAACTTAATTATTAAACATCAATAATGCTATAACTAGTTATAATGCCGTGTCATATTATGATCATTTTGTACACTTTACTAAAGCCAAACATCGGCATCCGGAAAATATCTCACTAAAAATTTCTATCTTATGAAAAAAAAACTTGTAACCATGCGCATATGCTAATTTTTTTGTATTGTTTTTTTTTAATGAAAACCCATTCAGTAAACATATCCATAACAATAAATAATTATATTATTTAATCAAATCTGTGAATAATCAAGTGCTTTATGAGAAACCAGTTCAGTAAAGATATCCAGGTAATGCCAAAAAGTCACAATCATCGAATGCCAGAAAATGGCATGTCATGTTTTCTTTAGAGCGTTGGGGGTTGCTTATTGTGGACGAGCCAAGAAGAAAAAAGAATATGTTATTTTGACTTGATAAAATGCTAAAACCAAACATGGAAGTGCCCAGATGTCTGAAGATCAGCCTAAAATACCATATTTTGGCGTGTTTACATTACCTTTACTGTATAAACCCTTCAATAACTTTTTTGTTACAAAACCTGCATTCCTGAAACAAAGTGTCGAGGGTACCTTAGGCATCTGGTCGCAGAATGCACAGGTGGACTTTAAATTAAATATAGTATGAAGACACTAACCTCGCAAAATTCCGTTTTATTTTAAAAATGCCCACTAAACCGCCATTTTTTTATCCCAATGCAACATTTTCCTCGCTTAACTATCTTCGGATGCAGAGCCACGTCCTATCCCCTGCTTCTTTAGACTCATGCTCATACAGCTTGTAATAATGCAGATATTTAATACCCAAAAGAAATTTGTACTCCCTGTCATAGACTCTCGCTCACACAGCCTGTCAGTAAAAAGGTGATGCAGACGAAGTTACAGTGAATTTCACAATTGCAACAAGGTATTAGACAGTCAGTTATTTATGGAGAAACAAACTTCAGAAAATAGAAGACAATATTAATTTCTCCACGTTGTTCGTCAACATCTTCTTTGAATTCAAAAAGAAAGGTTACTACCATGATTTTCTACAGCGCTCTTCATGCCTGCTGATTAATCCATCTACAGATGATCGTTTTGCTTACCTCTTTCGTTGCCACGGTGGCAGGGGTTTAAGAGTTTATGAAGATTTATCCTAACCTTTGAAAGCCACCAAACACGACAAATATGAAAATACTGCAGGCTCGGTTTGATTGAGCCTGTTCATGGGCAGTAATGGGAATGCATATTACTGCCCATGCCGCCTAGCCCTGGCTTGAGCGCAACTCAATACTTACACCAATAAATAGTACAATTTCGATCCATCCCAAACGATGGTATGCATATGGCGGTGAACATGGAACCTTCAATTGGGTATTTTCAGATTAACACCATTCCATGTTCAGCGGCGTATGGTCCCCAGATAATAGAATGGGTTTGTCCTAAACGAGAAAACAATGGGCTGAACTAAGAATAGAATTTTGACAGGGGATTTAGAATATAAATCCTGCATATCACAGACAACGCCAAAGGCAAAATTTAAAAAGCAGAAAGTATATCCTTGGGGGTGATTGGACAATACCCAAAACCTGATTGGCTGGGATATTGAAACCACATATCTTTAAACTGGCCGAAATATTAAACAAAAGTAATTTTAGAAGTACTATTAACTTAGTACATAAGTGTCGTGCTCAACGACCTTCAAAGGACGTTACTGATAACAGCACTGATTGGATGTACGGGGAGACTTTTTACAGCCGCCACACGGCACAAACAACGCTACTGTGATATTGAAATAGATTAATAAGAAATATTGTAAAAGAACCTGAAGCTCGATCTGTTTCTTTTATTCCTGTCATTTTGTTCTTTAACTTGACTCAATGTGCTCTGGTCTCGGTAAGTTCATCCATTATCCGCCATTTTGCTTTACAATGTTATAAGCTTCTTATGCTTTATATGTTTGTGTGCTTTTGCATGCAACATTGTCGAGTTGATCGGTGGGTTGGAGTTATTTCATGAAGACAACTTGTGCTTGTTTGTGCATATGAGAACCTAATGAGGCAAGTTTAAAGTCCGCGCACCCTAAAACCTAGCTTTAATTGTTAGCGGTGTCTAATTTGGAGTTGATTTTCTTTTAACCTCATACTCTCATTCCCTCTAATTTTGTGTGTGAGTGTGTGTGTGTGTGTGTGTGGAGGCTGTTTTTTTCTGGTTGTGGCAAATATTGATATGCATATATCATTTTTTACACAAGTAAACAGTATATACTTTCATCCATAAGTATGTACTTATAATGATGATCAAGGAACCTTCATGCGGTATTTTCAGATTAATGACATTCCATGGTCAATTGAAATACATGATCAATCGGCTGCCGTTTTCTCAAACATTCAAAAGACAAAATTTGTTTGAAATATCTTTGAATGTTAGAGAAAACGGTAGCCGACTGATAATAAAGGTGCTCTCTTTCGGATCAAAATCGGTCCAGAAATTACTGAGAAATAAACAAAAAGCCTATACGAAGTGAGCGATTTTTTCCGTTATAATTAAGTGCACGACATTCTGAAAGCCACGTGGTATAACCACCCTGTTATTCTTTTCTACTTATTCCAGCTACGATCTCAGATCTGTACAAAAGTATAATGTTATGAATAATAGACCACACATAAATTCTCTGAAACAAACCTTTATTTACTTTCCTATGGAAATTTGGAATTCTGTTCCATCAAATATCAAAACATTCCAAATATCATGTCTTCAGAAACAAATGAAAACTTTTTTTTTACTACACGATTGTGATTTAAGGCATTGCTCTGTTCGTCATTGCTAAATCATAGACAAAAAGAAAAAATCTAAATCTCTCAAACGGTACACTGCAACTCAATAAAACTTTGCATAAACCAATGTTATTAATATTTGATAATATATAATATATAATATATTAGTTAATGCTAAGAAAAGTTAGAACAGTTTTTCTTTAGTATGTTTGATATTTTAGACGGCCATATTGAAAATAAAACAGACTGAGACAAATATCAATATTTACTTTTTCTGGAATACAGCATAATGCAAAGAATAAAAATGATTTTATTAGCAATAAAACAAGAGCTGTCAGAGGAGACAGCATGCTCGACTATTCGAATCATTTGAAACAAATGCAATTTGAAGATTAAAACAATAACAACTATGGCCATACATTCATGTGCAATCAGGAAAAATATTAACAAGTGAATGGTAAGGGAGAAATTCATTTCAAATAACAGAAATAATTCCTTAATGTACCATAAATATTAAGCTGAATAGGGGAATAACTATGAAATATTTCTGAATTTGTTAGAAAATTTGTTAGTAATTTTTTATTAGAGACATTTACTTTTAGTCAAATATCAATCACTTCAGTAATGTTATAGAAAAAGAACTGAAATGAAAATATAATGGAAGTTTGAAGTTGATACCTTAAGTATTTGCAAAGTTATCGATGAAGTGCACTTAAGTGAAAATATAAGTGAAACTAGAAATGTGTACATTGTTTTCAGACACTCAAGTGCAATGATGGGAATAATAGCATTTCAAAGACAGTGATGTTCGAGGAATTATAAGAATATGCATAAACTTGAAGATCAAGTAAATTATTTGTATTTGTGGCACTGTTGTCATCTCATTACAGTGACCTTGACCTTGGATCTACAGGCATGGGTATTGTGCGGACACACTGCCTTGTCATGGTGAACATTTGTGCCAAGTTATTTTGAAATCCCTCCATTCATAACAAAGTAACAGCCCTGACAAGAAAATTCTATTTTTAGTAACAGTGACCTTGACCTTCGACCTACAGGCTTGGGCATGTACGTGACACACCGTCTTGATATGGTGAACAATTATACCAAGTAATTTAATAATCAAATAAGAAATAACAAAGTTACACAGCGGACACGATTTTGCAAGAAAATTCTAGTTTTAGTAACAGTGACCTTGACCTTGGACCTACAGGCATGGGTATTGTACGCGACACACCGCCTTGTTATGGTGAACATTTGTGCCAAGTTATATTTGTGCCAAGTTATTTTGAAATCCCTCCATTCATAACGAAGTTATGGGCCAAGTGTATATTTTGCTTAACACAAAATGTAAGTGAAAAAGGGGCATAATTTGAAAAATCTTGGAAGCAGGGTTATGGGTCTTGTTCGTTATGATGTAGATTTTGATGGTGAAAATATATTTCAAGTTTCAAGGCAATATCTCAAGTAGTTTTAAAGTTATGGGCAAAATGCATATTTTACTTAACACAAAATATAATAAAAAGAGGCATAACTTGAAATATATTGACAGCAGAGTTATGGGTCTTGTTGGTAATGATGTAGAATTCGATGGTGAATATATATTCCAAGTTTCAAGTTGATATCTCAAGTAGTTTATAAGTTATGGACCAAAGTGCATATTTTCCTTAACACAAAATTTACGTGAAAAAGGGGCATAACTTGAAAAATATTTGGAGCAGAGTTATGGGTGTTGTTGGTAATGATGTAGAATTTGATGGTGAATATATATTCCAAGTTTCAAGTTGATATCATAAGTAGTTTTCAAGTTATGGACAAAAGTGCATTTTTTGTTTAACGCATTTGTTTAACGGACGCCGACGCCGACACCGGGGCGAGTAGGATAGCTCCCCTATTCTTCGAATAGTCGATCTAAAAACAACACAAATTCAATAATTGTATAAAAGGAATGTTTTATGGCAATTAAACCATAATGGTCAATAGAATACGGTCCATAGAATCGAGAGAATTGTCCATGAACAATAATCCATGGTCCAGTAGTCAAGAATATTTTGTCAATTTAACAGCATTAACTGAAGCGTCATTTGTGTTCGACTGTTTCACTGCGCGTGTCTGTACTTCATCAGACAAGCAGACAGTAGTAAAACTTTTGTCGGGCGATTATTGTTGCCAGAGACTCCTTATCGAGCTTCAGTTATCTCTCCTTGAGGTTTAAAATAGGGGGTATTCCCCACGCATATACATTCTGTTGGAGATAAACAACTTAACACCTGTTAGTGTTAAAATTAAAAATACAACACACTCAGAGTCATATTACAAAGTTCATGTTAACCATTATCCCAACAGGGTTGCTGATAGCAATTTGATGCCACTTCACTGTCAGTCACTGATTTATTTGTTTGGAATGCCTACTATACTAAGACATGTTAAACCTTCGAGTTGCACAAATGCTGCACAATGTTTGTTATATCATGTCGTTCAGTGCAGTGCGCTGTTTACACCATCTATTATCTGGTTTAATAAAGTATAAGCTGTACCTCTTTTGTTTATCCAAAGGGTGCATATTTACTCTTTATCCATGTAAAGTTTTATCATGAATTATTGTGATGAGCAATAGGCCTAGTAGATAAGAAGCTGGAGAGAAAGTATTAAAATAGATACAGAAAGCAAGTGTGACCTCATCCGGCAACCAATCAGAGGCCTCTAGTTTTTGGTTTACAACAGTCGTTTAATTTCTAATAACGACGGTGAAGAATCAAGGATAGATAACTGAAACTCGCTAAGGATTCTCTGGCGGTTATAGCCGCCAGACAAAATTGGTTTACAACTGTCGCTGTCTGCTGAAAGTACAGACATGCGCAGTGAAACAGTCAATAAATTCTTTCCTGTACTTAAACCAAGACTGGATTTTTTCAGTCCTTTCCACGCTATCACTTTTATAGAGAATATTTGAAAACCAGTCTGTATAATAAACTTATATTTTCTTTATTTGTTAGAAATAAAACTCAAAATATATGATTTCAAACTAAAGTTAAATTCTTAACCATACCTGATACAAACCTATTGATTAATTTCTGACCTTAAGAAAAAAAAATCATAATATTTATTCGTGACGTCATCGACTGACTTGGGGCAGTTCCTGTTTGCTGTCAAACCAATTATTTGTAAGTTTTCTGATAGGTTAAGCAACATCTGAGAAACAAAGTGTTAAAAACTGATAAATAATAATGCCATGTTTGTGCAGAACCTGTCCATACCAATATATTTCCCTTAGTGTGTAAAGGGTTGGTCTTGAAAGTTCTGGTGAAAAATTTTCGTGCTAAGAAATTTCGTACCCATTCTTGTCAAACTGTTTTAAGCACGTAACCGATAATTAGTTGATCACAAATTCAGTTTGAAGACATAATTGTCCTAGGGTGAGAAAGAATGCGCAGTCAGACTGTGACTCAAACCAGGAATCCTCACAGGGCCAGCGCTCTCCTGACTGAGCGGTAAAATAACGATTTGCCCCACTCACGATTTGCTCAATCATGACTCGTCCCATTTTAATAACGACTAACCCCACTCAATAACGATTCGCCCCATGATAATGATTATTAATCTGTAGATGAAGAAAGCCCAATAGACAACATAAGAAACAGTTTGAAAACATTAGTGATCTGAACACTTGGAATTTCTTTAGTATTGTTATGTACATTTCTGGAGTATCAAATACATCTATGGTGGCCTACACACATAACAATTTACCCTTTAAATATATGGCCATTCTTAACAATCATATTGTTCATTAACATATGTGGGTCGTATGGTTATTGAGTGGGGCAAGTGGTTATTAAGATTGGGCAAATTGTATGTGAGTGGGGCGGATCATTATATATTTGACTGAGCTAGGCTCCAGGCTGCTTACACATCTCCCCAGATAGTGACTAGATTTGTACTGTGACATATTCCCTCACCCTGGAAATTCGTACTTGAATTACAGAGGGAAAATTTGGTTTACGATTGCTAGCGACATTAGATAATTAGATATACAAGCAATGTTGTCATCATCAACAGTCATGGTCCCCTGTTTGGCAGTAAACAGGTCTTGGAAACATTTTTATGAACTGTCTGCAAATTTGCAGACTGTCAGTTTATTTATAGATTGACAAGACAAGAGTGGTTTCAAAAAGTTAAATCTTGGTACTGCACAACACTGGCATAAAAAATTTATTAAAATCTACAAATAAAATAATATTTTTTATGAAAAACAGATAACTTTATTAAAGAGATCATGTATTATGTTCGGATGCTAGTGTGAAATATTGTTAGATCATTGATGACCATGTTGGAGCAGAAATAGCAGTGTAAACAAACTTCAACTAATTTTATTTATGTCTTATGCTATTAAAATCACAAAAAATGCTTTGGATAAGTGAATTTCTAAAAGGTGAACTATTCATATTATACTTATACTGGTGCATGTTCAAGGCAAATTTTGTATCATTTGGGCCTAAACTACATAGTTAAATCTCTACGTTATGAAAAACGGAGGAAATCAGGGTGCCGTCATAGATGGCGCAGTTTTTCAATATCTGTCGTCAGCAAGTGAAAATATTTTGCATATTTCAATAAAGCGATCCTCACACATTATTCTATCAAAATTTCATAAGATTTGAATAAAATTTAATTTTTGACATCCAAAAATTAAATGAGCAACGTGTCCATCCACCTTAAAAGAAAAAGTAGTCTTATATCTCTTCAAAATGGATAAAATTTAATTGACAATAAACAATCCCATTTTAATACTTTGTACCAGATCAAGCCTGAGGCAATAGCTTTTGTGATTATAAAATGACCATCATGTGTGAAAACTTACAGGAACTATTCTTGATAATTGGAAGTCAGTTTTCCAGGTCAAAAATGAGTGATAAACCTTCTTTGACATTGCTTGTAAAGAAATTTCTTAGTCTCAGACATTCCTGCCTCTGAAGCAACTGATGAAAGTCTTGTTTTGGCAAATCTTAGTGTTGAAGGTAGTTTGATGTCCCAAATGTTTTATCCATTGGTTATGAATTAATGTGCACAACATTTATCCTTGCAGGCCACATCATATTAGTACTTTAGCAATCAGTGAAGTCAACGGATCATCTATTTGTATGGGTCATTTCAACAGTAGATGTAAATAATATATTTCATCTTGTGCAACTGTTGCTCTTAATAATTATTAATATTTCAAAAAGTAATAAGATTGTAGGTATTTATTTATTCAAAACATTAACATTTTTACTGTACACAAACCTGCTCAGGTGAATCAGGAGTGCCAGTGACTGTGTGTACAGACAATATTATATTGAGCTAATGCTCACATGTAATCAAAATGTAATCAGAATGTAATCTGATTACTTTGTCAAAGTAATTGTAATTTAATGATTACATTTGAAATATAGAGTAATTGTAATATAATTGATTACTTTTTCAGCAAAGTAATTGTAATTTAATCACTACATTTTCATACACATAAAGAAAAAGTAAAAAACTATCTTTTATGATAATTAACTGTTTAACTGCTTTTCCTATTTTTGTATTATTAATTTATTTGTGCCCTGTGATTTGTATCTCAAATTAAGTTCCAGATGAAAATGAAATGTTGATTTATCCATTTACTGCATGGATACAACTTCCAGCACACGTGAAACCATTGTAGATCCATGGCAGCTGGTGCTGGGCTGCTCTGGATGTACACTGTATGCTACTTGGTCAGAAATAACCAAATGAATTTAAAAGGGAACGGTTTATATTCTAATCAGGTGGCATGGATGTGCCGCTGGATCTGGACCTACACTGTTTGCTAATGTAAACAAGGTGTGTTAAGGGTCAATGTTTTGCATTCAGGGCCTTGTAAGTGTTGTCACTGCGGGGAATCACATGGTTTTGTTTTGATACTATGCACGGCTAATGGCTGATCAAAATCGACGGTAAGTTCATATTTTTTAGTTATTATATAGCCCACATCGGTTTATACTTCTGAAATCGCCATCGCCACCCCAACGTATGAATGGGAAAAGGTAAATTAATTAAAGAAGTTCTTTTTTTTAATTAAGCCTTAGCGATTTCACCCTGGATAACCTGGTACACTTGGCAGATGGCACAACGCCGCGATCACGGAAAATGCAATGCTGTTAACTGGCATAACCGGTGACAGCCGTATAAGCCTATTGTTTGAGTATTATTTAGAAATCTAGCCAAAAACTAAGATTTTCTGACCTTACTCCACAAAACCTCCTACACTGACAGCGTTGCATATGCAGTGGTAGCAGCGTAGTGCCGTTCACGAAGTGTACCGGTGAAATCGCTCAGGCTTTAAAAAAAGAACTGTTTAATAATTCACCTTTTCCTATTTATACAATGGGGATGGAGATGGCTATGACGATTTGAATGCAGTATGAGGCTGAAACAGTTTTCTTGTGTGTTTTCTGCTGGCATTTTTGGCCTTTGAAACGCCAAACGCGATTTTTTACCTGTCATTATCTGAAATGAATGAAAACAATCTTGTGAGATTTGACACAATTAATTCAAGCGTATTGGATGGAAAAAAAAACATTTGGGTACATTGTATTAGACAAGTGAAGTATCGTCATACATTTCATCAGTTAAATTTAAATCGGTTTATGTGAATGCCACTCTTGAACACGAATGCAGGCTTTTAATATATTGTCAATCTACAAAACGTAAATGACCTGTAGGCTGTACGTGAAAGATGTGATAAAGTTTCATTGCGTGGCAAATATCATTTTACTTATTGTGCTGGTATTTCGTTTAATATCAAAGATAAAAATTCCAAATCATCAAAAACACATGAAAGAATACTCGCTACACAATATACGTAACGATAATCTAAGGAAATGTATCATTTTAAGCAATTATTGAAAAGAAATGTGTTAGTCCATGAAAAATGTATCCTAGACACACATTGTAAACAAAGAAATTCAAAGTGTAAACTAGAAATATACGCTACTCTTAGGGGAAAGTAAGGTACCAATGGAACAGAAATTCAATTCTGCATATGATAGGCTATATCTTGAAAAGTATAAACCGATGTGGGCTATACAATAACTAAAAAAATGAACTTACCAGCGATTTTGGTCAGCCATTATCCGTGCATAGTATCAAAACAAAACCGGGTGATTCCCCGCAGAGGTTGTGGATAGATTCAAATGCACAAGAGTTTTACTGGAGAAATATATAAACATACACTAATCAAAAGCTTTAACAGGGCTCTGCCTAGGCTAAAAATTTAGGGAGAAGTGAGTCGCAACGACTCGCATGCCGCTTTAAAATATACAAGCATGTTGATTTAAACAGTACTGATATTCAAGTTAGTCATTTGCAGCAGCAGCAAATATAACTTATACACATTTAAAATAGTGTGGAGCAAGTTTATTTTATAAAATTTTAATGCTGATATAAACTGCATAGCATCATGTCATGATAAACTACATTGTATAAAAAAATCATATACTTGTTAACAAATCTCTAGCTGATGCTGTTCAGTTCTATTCTTAATCAATTTCTGTATTCCTGAATTCTTTAATTATTTGCGTAGATTTAATATATCTATATGTTATCAAAATAAGATTTTTTAATGCCTGATGTTGCAAGAGTATAGCCTAATAAGGTACAGAGTTAATCTAGTTCAACACTTAATCATTATAGACCACCTTATACATATATTGGTAATACATTTAAAAGAAAATATTTTGGAGGATGTTCGAAATAAAAAATCAAAATATTGCCTAAGAACAATTGCTGCGTTGATGTTTTAACAAAATTTTCTCATCAGGACTTTAATTAATTAAACAGTGTCCTTGTATAAAATGGCAAAATCTAGTTTCTTTTTATTACCTCCCTTTATTTTATTGCGCTTATTTTTTTTTGCCGATTTTTGCAAGGTTTTCAATTATTTATTAATGTAACTTTAATCAATTAGCTGATAGTCTGAAACTGTGAAAGTTGAAATCAACTTTTTACAGCTTTTCAGTTGTTTGATTCTTTGTTAATTGAAAGACAAAGGATGACCTGTCAGACGACCGCTTACAGAAAAGAATGACTAGTTTTAACTGGTAATCCTTGTACAAACAATCAATTATGAGACAAGAGGGAATCATGCTGATTGGGGTTAATTGGTAATTTGAACACTGACAGACTTGACAGTTTTGTTGATGCTGCCATTGGACAAAAGTTAATTCAGCATATCGGCGATCGGCGAATCACTGTGCGCGCTCATATTTTTATTGGTCTAGAAGGCGGGCATTTCATAAATTGGGTGGAGCGTAGAGAACAGATCGAATGTCATCGAACAAAATACTATTTTTATGCTTTTTGTTAGGGCAAAGTTTGGAAAGTAAAGGCGACGAATCGCCCAGTAGGCAGAGCTCTGTTTAAGTGCACGCTTAATAAATGTTGATTTTTTAAAGTATTTGATTGAACTTTTCTAAAAAAGCACACCAACAAATTTAAATCTTCTTAACAGGATTAAAAAATAATAGCATTTTAGCTCACCTGTGCACAGATTGAAATTCTCAAGTTAATAATCATGTCATCTGCTATCATTTGTGATCATTTTCTCATCTTTTGTATCTTTGTTAATATCTTGACCAAATAAACGTCACTTTCGAATAATTCCTATTTGAAGTTTGCATTTACGATTGACATCAAGATGTTTTTTTATCACAAATTTTCAGATTGTGTCAGTTAAGAGCATTTTGATGACACTTTCGTGGTATTCAATCGTCAAATGTTTCATCTTTATCATTTTTTGGTGTGTTTTTATGCCCCCCCCACAAAGTGAGAGGCATATAGAGTTGCCCTCATCCGTCCATATGTATGTATGTCCGTAAGTCCCCAAATCTTGTGGCATCAATTCCTCCTAAACTATAAGGCGGATTTCTTTTAAACTTGCACAGATGATCAATGAGGATGTGTAGATGATCGTACAGAAAGGATTTTTTCCTGCGACCATTTTTACTAGAGTTATGGCCCTTTGTTATTACAAATTTTGTTGCAGCAGTGGGGGCATCAGTGTCCAAGGACACATTCTTGTTTTGTTTTTTTTTTTTTTGATAATCTGGTGTCGGTGAACATGTGTAAAACAAAATTGATTGATTGTAAAAATTATCAAATTCGATTGCTGCAGGAGGATTATGCATAAGGAGCGTATCCAATGTGAATGATGTAATATGTAATAATTATGCAAGGTTTTCAAATAATTATTTCTGTTTGGTCATATTTACCATAATGTTTAACTTTCTTTAGATTAGAATCAGTTTACTTTGTGATATTCAAAATAGAAAAGTGTGAACTTATAACTTTTGACAAGTGTATATATAATATATGCAAAGTGGAAAAATTCAATCCTGAAGCACTGTTTGTTGAGCATGTGAGGCCCTCCAGGTGCTCTTTGTGAATCATGCACAGCTGTTCCCCAGTGTAATTATGCACAAGCTTTGGTGCTATTATATTGACATCCATTGACAAAGCAACAGATGCTTCCAGTTTGTTCATTATTAACTTATTTATTAATTAGGCCAATTGAGGAATTCTGGGCATGTAACACATTTTGCTCCAGTTTTCTGGTGGAGTATCAGTTTTTAAATTTGTGCTTAACACATTTCTCTTTGGAATTTGAGGTACATGTACAGTGGTGTGGGGTAAGTCTGCGCACCTATCATATATGCTTAACTGTGGTGTATTACACGTTCAGTATCCAAACACTAGTACGTAACAGAAAGAAAATGTATCCATTCAAGAATTGGTTTGTTATCGTTTATGTGCCAAAATTTGCTTATAAGACTTTAAAAATGATGTCATACTGCAATCACCCACATGTTTACATGACGTCAAAAAAGTTGCCCAACTCTGCGCATGCGAATGTTGAGTGTCAATTTTCTGTTTATATTAAAATGTACCACGCTCCAACTCTGCAAACTTTAGAAAAGAATAGCGAGGTCAGTGTAAATAACAAACATTTATATTGGCCACAACAGTAAATAATTAGGAAATTAGGAGATGAGGTGGTATATTTAGCACATTTATTTGCCGATTTTGTTACTTTAGAGCTGTTATTTAGTTAACAGACAGTTTCTAGCAAGATAAACACATCAGAATTTTTAAAAGTTGTCTTACTTAAAATATTAATGTTTTCAGCCAGTTATTATGACATTAGTGTTTTTTGTAAATATATGGAAATCAGGTGCGCAGAGTTGGGCAATGCGCAGACTTACCCCACACGACTGTACTAGTTTAAACTACTGTAATAACACCTGGCATTCTTTATGACATAAAATATGGTTTACTTGTCTGATTTTGTGGAATTGAATATAATTATAGTAACATCAGAATGTTTGTACCAGTAATTTATCATGTTCTATAAAATTAAATTAGTAGACCAATAATTTAAACATTTGGCTTGCTTATAATACTAGCAGAGTTCAGAATAAAAGTTTAATAGTTTCAATTATCAAGTCAAATTTATGAGTGCATCTATGATGCTTTTATGTAAAATGTATAGTAAAATGATAGATTTAAATAATTTTATGTAATCCTGTTTTATTCTTACAATGCATGAATCTGAGTGTTTCGTTAAAAGATCATCATCATCATTCAATGATTATTGTTATGTTCTTACTAAAATGCTTGCATCTTTTTACAGTCTGTTTGTGTTTGATAAGATTACTTTACAGAAATCATACAAATTATTCAAGTTATTTGAAATTTCATTTCGATTTCAATAATTGTCGTTGATTTTTTTATTCTTTCAATTATGGTTATTATTTTTGCCTATTCACAATATAAATTACGAAAATGTTAGTGTTAAATAAAAGCCAACTTAACCACTGTTTTTTAGTCATTACAAACTAATTTTTCTGGGGTGGATCGTCAAAATTGTTTCATTCTATTAATGCAGACATCCAGCTCAATGTATTTTGCAGAGAACAAATGTATCCAAACAGTGCTTGTATATTGGTGATTGTTTGATCTGGTCTGAAATTAGTCAATATAAATATTAACTTAGATTGACATAAATAAAAAGCAGAAGTTTCGGGGAATATTGGATTATTGTAGATTCGGTCTGTGGAGTAAACACTAAGAGGCAATAATTGGTACAGAGGGAGAGAAGTGTCTGAATCGATCGAAACTTGCAACAGTGGAATATATGTTGTTTGATACAGTAAAAACCTTTACAAGGCTTTTTCACTTGCGAGCTGGAGACGCTTTGATTGATGTATGTAATCCTGTAGGCGGAACTTTTTTCATTCCTATTCTTGCTTGTTAATAATGTTATAAAATTGGATTGATGAAGGTTTGAAGAAATTGTAGTTGTCATAATGTAGTCTGTAGGACTCCATAACAGCATTTTGATTACAGGATTTTTTGTTATATAGGATTTGCACTGACTACTCTCATATACTGTTATAGGTATTAACAATGTTTAGAAGGCCCTTGGAAATGATGCAAGCTTTAGAAATACAAACTGTAAGAACTCGTAATCTGAGAGGATTTCTCATTAGCACTGACTGCAGTGTATTGATACTTTACAATAATGATTCCACATAATTTTTTTAACCCTGAAGGCTGATCACATTCATTGAAACAATCAGAAAGTACCAAAACAAGAATTTTGCTTCTCCAAAACTGGAGTTTAACCCTAAAATTATAAGCTTCACAGATACTTGACTCCTCGTGTGTGAAATGTTTCAGACAAACAGGAAATCTGTAACAGTTGATGAGATCACATTGGTTATTTTACAAACTTTAATTTTCAAATAACCAGTACAATATTTATGCCACTGAATATATGAATGTTTTAATGAGCTTACAAAATGTTGAATGCAGTTGTTCCAGTCAGGATATCTCATCTATAAGATCCAGATCAGACGAACATTTCTGCAGTCTGTCATCTAGATTTACACTGTTGACTTCTTGATCCGAAGTAGTGAACAGGTAGATCCTGTTAAGACTCATGGATGTGCAGGCTAATCTTGATCTATACTTGTAGCCCTCAGAATTAAAAGCCATATATCCTGTCATGCAGTAAATGGATAACATACATATGGGCTGTTTAAAAAAAATGGCTGGTTTGGGTTTTCCTGTTATAAAAATGTACAAGAAACAGTTACTTTCATTTTCCTACTTTGCAGAGGTGTCTCATCATGCCCTTTAAAGATTTGTGAAGTTTCATCAAAATAGCACCATCCATTTAAAAAATATTCTAAAATAATGGTCAAAAATGTCAGGAGTGTGACAAAAAAGTGTGACACTTTTCAAAATCACATTTGTTCAGACCATTATTTTACAAAAATCTTGAGTAAAGACAAGTTTTAGTGTTGTTTTAGTAAAAGGTGCATTTATTAGGCATCAAAATGTTAAAATTAAGCATATTATACTTAAAGTAATCAAAATTTATGCTATTAAGTCAAGCGTGGTAGATTAGAAAATACCTCAAGAAAATCTATACATCTTTGCTTTATAAATTTATAGGACTTTAAAGATTAATAGTACATAAGAAATGTTTTATGTATCATTAAGTTTAAGGTTTCTAGATGCAAAAATTATAATATTATCACCTCTATTGAAATTATATTTGTCTGCAGCTCCCTTCAGAAAACATCAGCTAAATTTGTCAGGAGTGTGAAATTATGCACATATTGCAATATTCTGTCAACATATCCTTTACATGAAAACAAGAGCATGTTTTTTCCTAGAAGTCTATGTCATGTTTTGTTAAATTGTGACAAACAGGAATGGCCTTAGTGAAACATATTTGAGTACACTGCACTTATGTGGTTGTCAGGATTGTGACACACTTTCCTGACAATATGAATTTTTTATCTTTATGCGATACCACAAGTCCTAAAGCACTTATATTTGATGCTTCAACATGTATTTTAACAGAAATACACATTTAAATAATAAGAAACAGTAATACTTGTATTTTAAGCACATAAATTAAAATTCTCTGATTTATTTAATATTAGTCAATAAAGCTCCATAAAATTTTTATTCTGCCACATATGAGTATAACTTGATTGGTTTTGATCACTGAAAAGACTGTACAAACATATGGACCAACCAGTTTGGACTTTTTATGAACTTAAATTCTTTACATATTTTTCACTTCACTGGCCATTTTTCAAATGACAATATCTCAGCAACCAGTTGACCGATTTCTAAAATCTTTTCAGTTCTGTACTCAGTTTCAATAAGCAAACAATACAGAATAACAAGTTTGGAATTTTAATGAACTTTAATTTTTCACTATTTTTTCACTTTTCCTGCCATTTTTTTTTAAACAGCCCATATTTGTTATCCTGTTAGACCAATCTATGTTTACCCCTAATTCATGTTGTAGTAAGGCCAGCATAGTAAAGCCACTTTTGGGTAAAAGGCTTACCAAGAGCAAACACACTACTTATTTGCTAATGTGAATATGACCAACTTTTATTTCTTTTTTTTTAATTTACGAGCAATAAACTTTCTGAAAGCAATCGATGAATAAATTTCAGTCAATTAAGTTTGTTGAAAAAATGCAACATTGTTCACCATTGTTTGAAAAATGGGTCGTATTATGGGAACACCTGCGGCGGGCGGGCGGGTGGGCGGCGTCCACATGGTTTCCGCTCTCTAAGTCAAAGAGTTTTCATCCGATCTTTATCAAACTTGGTGAATATGTTGGTGGGCATAATATCTTGACCAAGTTCTATAACCAGCCAAATCCCCCCAGGCACTCCTGAATTATGGCCCTTGAATTGTCCAAAATTACTGTTTCCGCTCTTTAAGTCAGAGTTTTCATCCGGTCTTTATCAAACTTGGAGAATATGTTGGTGGGCATAATATTTCGACCAAGTTCTATAACCAGCCAAATCCCCCCAGGCACTCCTGAAATATGGCCCTTGAATTGTCCAAAATTACTGTTTCCGCACTCTAAGTCAAAGAGTTTTCATCCGGTCTTTATCAAACTTGGTGAATATGTTGGTGGGCATAATATCTCGACCAAGTTCTATAACCAGCCAAATCCCCCCAGGCACTCCTGAATTATGGCCCTTGAATTGTCCAAAATTACTGTTTCCGCTCTCTAAGTCAAAGAGTTTTCATCCGGTTCATCAAACTTGGTGAATATGTTGGTGGGCATAATATCTCGACCAAGTTCTATAACCAGCCAAATCCCCCCAGGCACTCCTGAATTATGGCCCTTGAATTGTCCAAAATTACTGTTTCCGCTCTCAAAATCAAAGAGTTTTCATCCGGTCTTTATCAAACTTGGTGAATATGTTGGTGGACATAATATCTCGACCAAGTTCTATAACCAACCAAATCCCCCCATGCACTCCTGAATTATGGCCCTTGAATTGTCCAAAATTACTGTTTCCGCATTCTAAGTCAAAGAGTTTTCATCCGGTCTTTATAAAACTTGGTGAATATGTTGGTGGGCATAATATCTCGACCAAGTTCTATAACCTGCCGAATCCCCCCAGGCACTCCTGAATTATGGCCCTTGAATTGTCCAAAAACTGAATTAGCGGTATCTGCTCTCCAAGTCGAATAATTTTCATCGGATCGTTACGCAACTTTGATGATCAGCATTTTGACGGGCGTATTTTGTCAGTTTGGCACTCTTGTTTAAAATATGAAACTTTGTTTTCCTTGAAGCTTAATGTATTTGTATGGCACTACATTCCCAGAGTTTTGTAAAGATTTGTCTGTCTTATAAAGAGAAATAGAAAAAGGTCATACTTACTGTTGAAATAGAAGTTGGGCATACTCACTGTTCGCAAACAAAAAAGCATGTTCGCACAAGTATCAAAGTGGCTTTTGCTCATTTTTCTATATTAGCTTTTTGGTTGTGGACGAACATCATGTCTATGTTTTATTATTAACAGAATGATAACAGTCTGATAATGTGGGCCAATAGTGTTGATGAATGACATTTGCACTTAATACAACATTTTGTTGTATAAATCATTTGATCTAGAGACATTTTGTCAAATCTAACACTTTGTTATTTTAACTAGTTTTTCACTTAAACTTTGTCAGATATTTGCAACAAAAATTAGTCAATTTAGATGAGCTAAAACCATTTAAGTTAGTCTGCATTTAAGTGCACTGTACTGGATAATCCTGCATTTATATCTCGTATTGGAATTTTATTACACCAGTCATTGTAAAAATAGCGGAAAGGTTTAAAAATGGAAACATGCCATCATTGGTTCCTTCTGTTTTAACTGTACCATTTGTTGATACACTCTAGGATAAGTAAACAAAAATAAAGCTATTTAACAATTATTAAAAATAACTGAGTGATGCACTTTTATTTTCAGAATGTTTTTCTTTTTGATCACACAAGCAAATGCATTAGGCATGTTATAAATACAGATATGATACTCTGTTTTCAAAGAGAATTTCACATGTAACAGTGTTTTGTATTTGCATTCATTTCCTGGAACAACATTGACAACATTGACAAGTTTACAGATTAAAAGATTCTGAAGTACTAGAAATGTGCTATGTACAATTGATTGTGCAATTGATTTCCACCTTAGGCCATTGGTAATTCACTCATCGTACAAGCTCTGAGGCAAGTTCCAATACTTTTTTTGGACAAGACAAGAGACAAACAAACTCCCTAGGGAATGAGTGCAGATGTGCATTCTATGAGAAAGTTGGTCATGAATACTGGTTCTTCATGAAGTAATTGATTCTTAAAATCATAATCCTAGATACATATACAGTATTATTGAACCCTTCCATAAAAACTAATGGCTAAATAAAAGCACCAGATTTATGTATCAACAATATATAATGTACAGATGAATGCAAAACAAACAGTTTTTATTTCCAGCCACTATTACATAGTATGGACAAAAGGTGAAAATATGCAGTGTCAGGTTGGTTTTTGAATCAGAGGTAAATAAAAATAGCTTGTTATACATGTCTCTATGCTGCTGAATAATTCTTTGGTTTGCAACCACATAAGAAATTGAAACCTTTTTAGCTCGACTATTCGAAGAATATGTCGAGCTATTCTACTCACTCTGGCGTCGGTGCCGGCGTCGGCGTCCTGCATTGGTTAAAGTTTGCGTGCAACCTACCTATATCTATAAACTACTATAGCTACAGCTTTGAAACTTGGCACACTTGTTCATCATCATGTCCCGAGTGTGTATGCCAAGAACCATAACTCTAACTTTCATTTTGATCAAATTATGGCCCTTTTTCGACTTAGAATTTAAGGTTAAAGTTTGCGTGCAAGCTACTGTACAAACTCATAACTTCCATACTACTTATACTACAGCTTTGAAACTTTCAACACTTGTTCATTATCATATTCCGAGTGTGTATGCCAAGAACCGTAACTCTAACTTCCATTTTGTTCAAATTATGGCCCTTTTTGACTTAGAATTTTAGGTTAAAGTTCGAGTGCAAGCTAGTTACTTTCATAGTTCTTGTACTGTAGCTTTGAAACTTTAGAAACTTGTTCACCATCATGACACTGACTATGTATGCCAAGAACCATAACTCTTTCTTTGATTTTGATCAAATTATTCAACTTTTTCAACTTAGAATTTCAGGTTAAAGTTTGCGTGCAAGCTAGTTACTTTCATACTTCTTGTACTATAGTTTTGAAACTTGTTCACGATCAAGACCCTGACTATGTATGCCAAGAACCATAACTCTTTAATTTTTATCAAATTATTTCCCTTTTTAGACTTAAGGTTAAAGTTTGCGTGCAAGCTGGTGAAAGCTCATAACTTTCATTCTATTAAAACTACAACTTTAAAACTTTGTATACCTTTATTTTATCAAACATCAGGTTGATGTTCAAAGGCCCATAACTCATCCTTGCTTTTTTAAATTTAATTTTTGCCATTTTTCACTTAGAAATTAGAATTAAGACTTAGAAATTATGGTTAAAGTTTCAATGTTAGTGTTTTTCATATGTAATGCTATAGAAAAGTTTAAAACAGATGTACTTTGGTTGAAAGTGTTGAGTGGTTGTGGGGTGGGTGGGGGCATATATACTATGCTATGCTATGCTTAATCTACTGTACTGTGCCCCCACCACCACATACCACCACCACCACCAACACCAATAACAGCATCAACAACACCAACAACAACACCAATAACAACATCACCACCACCACCAACAACAACATCACCACCACCACCAACAACAAAACCACCACCACCAACAACAACACCACCAACACCACCAACAACAACACAAATAACAACAACAACAATGTCAACAACACCAACAACAACAACACCACCAACAACATCATCACCAACAACACCACCAACAACAACACTACCAACAACACCACCAACAACAACACCAACAACCAACACCACCAACACCTACAACAACAACACCAACACTACCAACAACACGACCACCTAGAGCAACAACACCACCAACAACAACAACTTCACCACCACCAACAACAATAACAACAACACCGACAACCAACAACTACAACACCACCACCAACAACAACAACACCAATAACACCACCACCACTAACTACAACAACACCAACACTACCACCATCAACAACAACACCAACACCACCACCAACAACACCATCACTACCAACAACAACACCACCACCAACACCAACAATAACAACAACACCGACAACCAACAACAACAACACCACCACCACCACCAACAACACCAATAATGCCACCACCACCAACAACACCAATAATGCCACCACCACCAACAACACCATCAAAAACAACACCATCACTACCAACACCAACAATAACACCAACAACAACAACACCAACAACAGCAACAACACCACCACCAACAACAGCAACCAGCACCATACTATACTACACCACACCACACCACTATAGGTGGGCAGGGATAGTGGGTTGATGGGTGTGGGATCAGGGGTGTATGGGCTGGGTTGTGTAAACCCTCTAAAAAAACCTACAAGAATAAATTAAGTGTAATTTATTGATTTCCTAACTTGGATTAAGAAACTTTTGTCCATGTGTGTATGTTGGGGGTGTCATAAACTCCTGAATCACTCCCTAGTTTAAATGAAGCCCAGTTTAAAATGTGCTTAAATATGTCTGACTTTTCGAATAGTCGAGCGTGCAGTCGTTTCCGACTGGCTCTTGTTATTTTATGATCTTCTGTTGTCCTTTGGTCTATTTTTATGCCCCTGCAAAACAGCTTTCAGATATAGCACTGTCTGTCCATCTTTCTGGCTAAATTATTCGCACACATCACTTATTGTGGGATTTAATTGAAACTTATTATTTGACAAAGATAATTTGCATAATGCTCCCAACACTTGTTCCATTAGTAGAGTGGTCTATGAAGTAGTCAATAAAATACTTTGAAGTTCAATCGTAGCAACAGTGTTGTAGGTTCCAAACTTGTTTTTTTAAACATTTTTTAACATAAATTTAAGCATAATAAATTATGCCCATTTTCACTTAGGTTTAGTGTTTAATCTGTGCTGCGTGTATTTTACTTGAATGTATCATCTGCATGAACAATGCTATTTCTAACAAAACAGACAGATAACTCCTGAATGACTTTTTTTTACAGTAAGGTTCCTTTCAAATGGCTTTATAAAAGGTTAACCTGAAACTTAATGTTGCCTACAACTTAGAAAGTAAACTTAGAATGTACCAGTGCATTTCCATATTTGACCCCGTACTTCAAATATGTCATCTGCCTTAAGAAAGTTGCGACACTCAACAGGAAGAATAACTCGAGACTGACAGATTTTGAACTTCATAAACCCCATGGTTTTGAAACCCATGGGGTATAAACCCAATTTAAATGACAATGACCTTTTAATGTTAATTATAACTTTGAGAGAAGTTGTACTTTTAACACAAAAACTTGACTGAATTGTCTGCACGAAGAAAGCTTAACAACAAGAATCCTATCTACAGTGTTTGAGTTATTCAGATGATTTGAAAAGATTTAAATTTAGAAACTTATGTAGCTTATAGTTGTCAGAGTATGTGTAATACGATCTGTCATGAAGCTTGGGAAGTGAAGCAAATTTGACAGTAATTCTACTACATGTATTTTCATTATTTAAAGGTAATACTTGAAGGATTTTGGAAATTTAATTGCTGATAGCATTAACAGTAACAGTAGTATTCTATAGCAACTTGATTGACATCTTTTCATACTATAATATAAAACATACAACCACATTTGAGGCACGTCATGGGAAATGGTACCTTCCGGCAGTTGACGTCAATTATTGAAATGACGTCATAAAGTTGAGCAGACGACATTATTTATTATGCATTTGTCAAAATGTGTAACAAAATCACTTTTAAGTTATGAAAAAATAAAAGATAGTTGTAAGTTCATTCTAAATATAGTAACAACTAAAATGTCACAAAATATGACCGTAGGTACCTTTTCCCGTGGCGTGCCCCATTTAAGCTTTTTACAATTTGCAACACAGTCATATTCTTCATGCACTCATAGTTTGAATAAATATGTAGAGATGAACATTAAGTGTAACTTACTGTAAGCAGAAGTTTTATGGTACCAGGGACTAAAGTTTTATGGTACCAGGGACTAAAGTTTTATGATATCAGGGACTTAAAAACTATTGCATGCCAATTTCATTGAAGAAACTTGTATTAGTCTTTTTACAACCAAATCTGATTGGCCATTAGCGACTTTGTATGAGAATTGATAAAGAATAGATTGTCTAGACAGATTCCGGATTTCCATCAAGCTTACATCTCTGGAGAATTCCAGGTTTACGAATCTCTGATTAGCTTGTTTATTTTAGAACAGTCATTGATAACAAGCTTGTTTAAGATGTCACATGACTTCATTACAGTGTCCGCTTACATTACACTAACATCAGGTGATTTATAATTGTGGAGAAGAGACAGTGTGTCTGCTAAAGCTTTGGCTACTAGTAAACAAAAAGTCACCCCCATCCCCCAATGGTTAAGTGAGCAGACATGCAATAAAGTTAAGAATGGGGATTAGAAGTTTAAAGAGGTCCTACCAACTTCTTAAACATGCATAAACACTGGAGTTTACTGACATTTCAATTTGCAATTGTTGAAAAATTAAACTCTGCCAGGAATCTGTCTGATTGGCATGTATGAAAAAAAGTAACCTTGATAAGCTATGTTTACTATAATATAACTACAAACATGCATGCATGCCACTCTTTAAGATGTAATTTGACAATAACTATCGCTGTGGACTGTGTTTTGACAAATGATTACAAAAAACACAAACAGTTGCTGAAAATGCATGGTTGCTAACACTGTTTTGACAGTATTTGTTTTTTCTAGGGATGTCAACGGATCCCAAATTTGGGATCCGGATATCCATTGAACGATCCAAACGGATATCAGGATATAAACCCTTTGTTAATAGAAATATGTCGTTTCTATAGACATATTAAACGCATCATAATTTTAAAATTTTTATCAAAATTATGAAAAATAAAGCATTGGATATCCTCAACAAATATGTTCTTTTTTCAGTTTCATTGTAAATAAATAAATTAAAATATTGCAAAAGGTTTGGAATTAAAACGATAAAAAGCTGCGTGAATGAACTATACATTAATTTTGCTGTTTTTTCATCATCATTTTACTTTAGATGTCGCTTACAGCGAATAATAGAAAAGAAGGCATAACAAATTATATGTCTAGAACCTGTATGTTGATGAATCAAGATCGCAAGATCAAATAAAAAATGAATTTATCAATAATTTAATATTTACAGCCAAAATGACATAATTAAACGCAAGTAATTGATTTTATCCCTTCTAAATAAAACCGATCAAACAAGTTAAAGATAATTATGCCCCCGAAGGGAGGCATATAGTAATCAGACCGTCCGTCCGTCCGTCCGTCCCAAATAATCTTGTCCTCGCTTCTTCTCCAAAACCGCTTGAGGGATTTCTTTGAAACTTCACTGGAGTGTTTGTCACCAAGCCTAGTTGAGCATATCGTCAGGAATTTCTGCTCGGATTATTTTTGGCTGAGTTATGGCCCTTTTTAGCAAAATCTTGTCCTCGCTTCTTTTCTGAAACCACTTGAGGGATTTCATTGAAACTTCACAGGAGTGTTTGTCACCAAGCCTAGTTATGCATATCCTAAGGAATTTCTGATCGGATTTTTTTTGGCGGAGTTATGGGCCTTTTTACCTAACACTAACCCTAACCCTAACCCTAAGCTTTTTTGAAACCGCTTGAGGGATTTAATTGAAACTTCACAGGAGTGTTTGTCACCAAGCCTAGTTGTGGATTTCCTAAGGAATTTCTGATCGGATTATTTTAGGCGGAGTTATGGGCCTTTTTACCTAACCCTAACCCTAAGGTAAATTTTGTTAAAGCAATAGAGGTTACATTTTTTGTCCGATTGTCATGAAATTTGGTATGAATATTGATACTGATGATTTCTACACAAATGATTAAAATCATGTTGTTAAATTGACCAGGGGCCCCGCCCTGGGGATTTTTTTTTTTTTCTTTCAAAATCTGTTTTTAACCTTTGATTTTCTACAGTTATCAACCAGATTTTGACACAAGCTTTATACCATCTTAAAATTCAATCTTTCCTGAACAATTCATTCACTGGTTGTTCAGTGATAAAATTTGAAACAAAAATTTTAGTAGCAGAGTGAAAATTTTAAGTGTCAAAATCCAATATTTCTACCTGTCTTCAGCTACATATGATGTTTACCAGTTTATTCATTAATATTGGTTAAGTTGCTGGACAATGACCTCATGAACTTTGCTGCTTAGATCTGTGTTATGCAATATTAAGAACTTTGCTCTGGAAGATTTTATAGGGTAAATTTTGTCATTTTCTATGGATAGTGACCAAATAAACTTTCTTACTTTTATAGCACTTTGAAAATCAGGCTTTTCTGAATATGTTATTCACTGTTTGTAAGTAAAACAACAAAAAGAACAACAACAACAACAAATTTGAAGCACATTCTCAAAATGTTAAGACTAAATTTAAGAAAGTCTTAGATGTATACAGTGTATGTACACAAACTGGCAAGTTAAGGCCACACTTTTTTAAGCTCCCCGCAGAAATTCGGGGGAGCATATAGTCGCCAAGTTGTCGGTCAGTACGTCCCACATTCTTTTACACTCTAGTGGTCACATATTTGCCTCGATTGTTTTGAAACTTGGTCAGGATGTTTGTCCCAATGATTTCTCAGATGAGTTCAAATATGGGTCATCTGGGTCCACAAATTAGGTCAATGTTACTAAAAATAGAATTTTCTTGTTAATACTCTAGCGATCACATTTTTGCTCTGATTGTCATGGAACTTGGTCAGGATGTTTGTCCCAATGATTTTTTGGACAAGTTTTAATATGGGTCATCAGGGTCCAAAAACATGGTCAGGACATTAGTCCCAGTAATTACTTGGAACAGTTCGAATATGGGTCATCTGGAATCAAAAACTTGGTCACTGTTACTAAAAATAGAATTATCTTGTCTTGGCTGTAAATTTGTTATTTCTCATTGGATTTCAAAATAACTTGGCACAAATGTTCACCATGACAAGGCGGTGTGTTGAGTACAAAACCATGTCGGTTGGTCCAAGGTCAAGGTCACTGTTCCTAAAAATGGAATTTTCTTGTTAACACTTTAGTGGTCACATTTTTGCTCCGATTGTCCGATTGCAAAGAAACATGGTCAGGACATTAGTCCCAGTTATTAATTGGACGAGTTTGAATATGGGTCATCTGGGGTCAAAAACTAGGTCACTGTTACTACAAATAGAAAAATCTTGTCCAGGCTGTAAATTTGTTATTTCTCATTGGATTTTAAAATAACTCGGCTCAAATGTTTACCATGACAAGATGTTGTTTCGCGTACAATACCCATGGCTGTTTGTCCAAGGTCAAGGTTACTGTTACTAAAAATAAAATTTCTTGTCTGGGTTGTAACTTCCTAATGAATGGAGTGATTTCAAAATAACTTTACATAAATGTTTACCATGATAAGGGGTTGTGTTGCGTACAATACCCATGCCGGTAGGTCCAAGGTCAAGGTAACTGTTACTAAAAATAGCATTTTCTTTTCCAAGCTGTAAATTTGTTGTTCCTTATTGGATTGTAAAAGAACTTGGTGTAAATGTTCACCATATCGAGACGATGGGTCACATACAACACAACTTTGTTGTATTCAGGTGAGCGATAAAGGGCCATCATGGCCCTCTTGTTTCCCTTGATTTTACCAAACTTGCACACAACTCTTACAACCATTGAGCAGTTGTTGACAGGTGAGCCACCCTATGGACCCTCTTGTTGCAAGGGTTATAGGCCCTTACTCTTTACTATTTAACTTCCACAGGCATATTTTTACGACATATGTACATATTGACTACAATTCGATTTCTAAGCTGCATTTCGGGGGCATATGTCAATTTCAAGTGACAGCTCTTGTTTTCTTTACTAAAAATGAATAAACTTCAAAGGTTGACTTTTAATTAGCAAGTTCTTGTATATACTGTCATACTTTAACTCATTTATAAACCTGTGAAACCCAATTTATTGCATGTCATCACCTCTCGATAATCAATTTAAAATGCTTATGCTAAAATGCATACTGACAACAGAAAGATCGTTTAGGAAAAAAAAAAGTAATATGAAAAATTTAAAGTTTTTATAAACAAATTTCCGGATGCCCAATTCGATCCGGATATCCAATGATCCGAATGGATATCCAGATAACACTAGTTCTTTATTAAGTTGACATAACTAGTTCTTTCCTTTTGAAAAATTACCAATAAAATTTGCGTTTTTGTATGTACTTGGTCATATTAAAAGAAATATATAATGCAAAGTTTTACTGTGGTGGGGGATCTGTTTGGTACTTTGTGTAATGTCCAGTTGATGTAAAATTTTACAAGCTTGTTGTCTTCAGAACTGCATGTGCCTTCTATTGTTTAAGTCATATTTTGATTAAGTTATTTGTTGAATTCTCTTTTTTATTAGCTCAATTATTCAAATAATAGGGGAGCTATCCTACTCACCTCGGTGTACGCCTTACCGTAAGCGTCCTTTAACCAAAATATGCACTTTGGTCCTGTTCACTGCGCATGAATGTTTGGCCATAGCTGTTGTACTTTTAATCTCTAAATTGCTTTTTTTTTTACAAATGAATCGAATCGCTGTCTCCTCTGACAGCTCTTGTTCTCAGTTACTGTTCAAGTTAAGAGCTTTTGAAGCTAGACAAGTTATCTTATATTATAATAGTGACCATAGGACAACTCTTTACTGCATTTTACAAAGTTATGACCCTCACTTTGATTTGTTTTTTTTTGTGTGTAAATGTCCACTTTACTCAGTAACTGTATGAAGTAGTGCTTTAAAACTTAATGCAGTTGTTAGAATCCTGATAGCATCCAGCAGAATAAGTTTCACAACTCTTGGCTGCATTTTGGAAAAGTTATGCCCCTTTTAACTTTTAATTTTTGGTTGAGATTTCCTTACTGTCTATCTAGCGCTTTGAAACTTAGTTGTCTAACATCATAAAAGCAGTCACCAGAATAAGTTTCATAACTGACAACAACAACAACATAGATGTTTGGGAAGAACAGGGCTTGTACATTTTGTCATTGTACAAATAACATTTTTAACTTACTGTGCTATATAACATACATGAATATCAGGAAATGCATGTAAATTTGTGATCATTCTATGTTTGAAAACTTGGAATCAAAATGATTAGTATCATATCTAAATCACACCTATTCAGGAAAAATAATTCATGCAATACAGAAATTATTTTATTTGCTTGGGTTGCTAATGACATTTAGCAAAATTGAATTAAAGATTTTAATATCTTTTCAGGAAGAAGATACCTGAGTGAGATAGTCGAGGATCTGGTGATAAGACCTAGTTATAGAAAACTTGTAACCTAAATATCGTACAGACAAAGCAGTGCAGACGAGATGTCGCGGATTCCAGCTTCAGGGTCCGAGGAGGACATGAAAAATGAACTGACAAATCTACAGTTCCAGATGAACAAAACAACAGATGAGGTATGTTTATTCACATGGGTGAAAGTTTTTGCTGGATTTTCTGGGTTTTCTTTGGAGAGGTTATTTTTCCTATTCACAATTTCTGGTTGAAGGAATGGGGGTAGGCTTTAGGTAGACAGTCATATCACAACAATCTAATTGTGTGTTACTAATAAAGATTTTATGAGCTGATAAAATTTATTTCATCTAATGAAATTTGTTTTTCTAATGGAGGCAGCCATTTTAATAGATGATCCGAAGATCTGCCAAAATGGCGACCTCCATTGATTAAAAAGTATCAAGTTCAAAATTGGAAACAAAAATTGAATATGAAGTTGTTGATATCAAGTTTTGATAGCCTATGAGGCAGTTTTCTTGCACAGATGATCAAGTAGAATGTGTAGATGATCGTAAAGAAGTTTTCCTGCTACCACTTTAACCAGAGTTATGGCCCTTTGTTATTAAAAATGTTGTTGCAGCAGTGGGGGCATCGGTGTCCGAGGACACATTCTAGTTTATACTGCAGTGATTTCAGTTGATGCATATTCTTTCATTTTGATGCAAGCAAATTTGAATTTTTCCACTTTTGACCCCACCTCATGAGCTTCGGGTCATTTTGATGCGGGAGAGTTTAGGGAAAGTGGTAATATTTTTCAGGAATAAAGATAGATATTGTGTCTTTTGCATTTTAAATATGAAGTAAATATTTATTTGAACCATATAATAAGTTAAAATGAAGTTAAAGCAATTTTATAAGTAGTAGAGTTCACTGAAAACAAGATACAACTTGTGACGATCTGATTATGATCCCTTGAAAATTCCATATGGGTCAGATGACCTTTGGTTTCAAAAGCTATTGAAATTCCTGTACTGTATTATTGAATATCCTCATTAAAACGTTAAAACTTGTTACATAAGGAAAAGGCATCTTCAACTCTTGCTTACTGCTAAAATCCAGGAGCTTCTTGGGATCTACCAGTAAATGCCAGTCTAACCTAAACATATGGTTTAGTAAGGATTTTGCATTTTCTCCACATTTGGACAAAACTGCAAAAAAAAAAGATATAATAAAAGGACGAACTTGACCTGAATAGTCCCTGAACTACCAATAAAATGTGCACAGCACCATGCAAATGTGTCTTCAGGTGCATTTCAAGGGAGAAATATAGGCAAATTTTGTAATAATAGTATATTAGGTTCTGCAGAGAATGATATATAAACTTGTGTTCTTTCAGAAAAAAGCAAATATTGAAAATATTGTAAATGTACATTTTCTCAAAACTGGCTGAGGCTCATATATTAGCAACATGTCGCTGTTTTATTCCGAAAACTGGCCAGATGTTTACAATGATGTCTTTTTAAAATTGTTATTAAGGAAAACTGTTTGCCAAAAATTTCTGGAATTACTAAATATTGAGGATGCTAATGCAAGATGGTTACATATCATTTAGATGTTGCATAATCTGTTATGCTCAAGAGATAAAGAAACGCACTGTAAACTTTGAAGATGATTATTGTTTTTCCCCTTTTAAGATTTTTTTTTAAAGACACCAGTCATGGGGGGCTACTACTGGCATTCTAATTGGAAGATTATTTGTAGTTGTCTTTCTTCCAAAAAAGTAATTGAATAAAAACAATCGCTGATTGATGTAATGACATATGAATTCATGATTTTCTAACTCGAGACATTCAGGGCTACATTTGGAGGATCTGATTAATAAATCAGTATTTCATGTTCTCTGAAATAATAGTGAGCAATATATGATGTAGTGTGTGGGTGTAAGAGAAATGATTATCTGACATTAGAACACAGTTCTTGATCCCACCAGATTATGGCCACTCATTAATCTGCACAGTTTTGTCAGCGACACAAGGTTTGTTGTTAGGTGGTGCTTATAACATTGCATTTAATGAAATTGCATTGTTACTCGATTATTTTTCAGTCTAGTTTGGTTTATATATGAAACTTTTAAGTTGTTGACACTCCTAAAAGATTGCTTTTGTTTCGGTTAATTTCTCCCACTTAGTTTTTAAATGGATGATGTTAAACAAAAGGTATGACATCTGACTTTCTCTAAAGTGGAATATCTGAATTTATTAAAATCTATTAATGAATGTGCTGTTTTGTTTAGTTTCGCTGATTGTTTTCTGGCCAAGGGCATTCCTACTTTATATCTTCTCCTGAATTGGAAAAAATATGAATGTTCCATGATTTAAGTCAATTATGCACTCCATCATCTAGAATGTATAAACAAATGTTCTAAACATATCCAAGCCGGCAATATCTTCTAATTTGTCATGTTTGGTAGCATAATTCAAAGTTTCCTCTTTGGAATTTCTTCTGTATAAGCACACTATTTCAATGTTTATTCATTTTACATGTTTCACATCAGTTGTATCTGTTCAAGGACAAACACAAAAGTGGATGAAATTGAAATAGAGTTTTAGTTTAGTAAAGGTGAACCCTTACACCAAAGGTGAACCCTTTACTCCATGGATATGCTTGTCTAGATCCACATAGGCCTGCACAGTGAACACTAGCTTGTCTAGATCCACATCGGCCTGCACAGTGAACACTAGCTTGTCTAGATCCACATCGGCCTGCACAGTGAACACTAGCTTGTCTAGATCCACATCGGCCTGCACAGTGAACACTAGCTTGTCTAGATCCACATGGGCCTGCACAGTGAACACTAGCATGTCTAGATCCAAATCGGCCTGCACAGTGAACACTAGCTTGTCTAGATCCAAATCGGCCTGCACAGTGAACACTAGCATGTCTAGATCCAAATCGGCCTGCACAGTGAACACTAGCATGTCTAGATCCACATCGGCCTGCACAGTGAACACTAGCTTGCTATGTATGTAAGCCATAGGCCTGCACAGTGAACAGCTTGCTATGTATGTAAGCCATATTGATGATCTAAAGGGATAATGTTTGCTCATATCCCTCAATGTGTCTGTATTTGTTATATCACACTCCTCCATACTGGTGGATCACAATCTGCTGTGTTCAGTTGTTGCGCTGTTCAGTCAAATCTTTCTTAAATATCAATCCTTTCAATTTTGAATGAAATATTGCTTATTTTTACAGACAAGTCATTTACACAAATTGAGCAGGAAAGGGTTAGACAGCAACACAGTCAGTTCCAAATGTTGTCTGAGGCTTCTCCAAACATTTTGAACAAGAGAGAGTTGTAACTAAGTGGACTTTTAGTTCCCTTTAATGACTAGTGCTTAATGCAATTACAGATTGTTTAAAAGAAAAAACAGCTCACAACAGAATCAGTGGGCTGATGTATTGGAAATTAATGATCAAGAAATGGTCTCTCTCTGATGTCATTAAAGGCACAGAGCATATCTCTATGCTGATAACAACGAGATCTGAACAGTCTGTTAAGGCCTCAATGCCTTGTCATATATTCATAGAAATCTAGTGAATTCATGAAGATGCCTGGCCATGATTTCCATATTTCACTCTGTTTAACATCCTCGACTTGACAAATTACAGTATTTGCTTAGTATCCTGTTGGTACATAAGCCTGTTCTATAAAAATGGAATATTGATTAGAAATTAAGACAAAACCTGAAGAATTTATTACTTTCTAGGAGAGAAGTTTCTATTTTGGGGTAAAAATGTGAAATGAGACAACATGAGATGGAAATTACTTTAATTCATTGAAATCTTGAAAATTCTTGTGATATAGTGACAAATAAAAAAAGTAAAGTTTATGATGGAAAACAATGATTTTATTAAGGCAAAAATGAAGTATTCTAGGATTTTATCAATACAAAACATTTAGAATTGGAATGCGTTTGTGCCGGAAAGTTGTAAATTTTGTTTTTTGTTTGATGATTATTTGATTGGAAAAATTCTGAAAAAATTGAGATGTTAATATTCTCATATGTGCCTTGACATGTTTGCTAATTAAAAGCAAGTGTAAGTTAAGTGTTAATTTTAAGTTGTAAAGTGAAGAATGAAAATGACGAATGGAACAGTGCCATCCGAGTTGGAAGAAATACGAGGATTCGTTAATCTTGCTTCCAGAAAAGTAAGGCTTTTTAAAATTAAGTGGTTGCAAAGTACCGTCATTGTCTGAATATAAGCCGCACTTTTTTTCCAGAATTTGGCAGTAAAACGTTGGGGGTGCGGCTAATACACAGGTTTGGCTGCTTGTACATTGCGTTAAGCCATTTTCATCTGTTCCATCAGGTTTAGGGGGATGCTGCTTATATATGAGTGCGGCTTATATTCGAACATTGACGGTAATTAACTCTCAACTCGATGGGTTATGGCTTATATCCTATTTGTGACCTGTGTAGATCCACTGCAGTCAGATCTAGATCTGAACTGATGCTGTGTTAGGTTACTGGTCAGAAGCAACCAGCAAAATGATTTTGACTGCATGGATGTGTAGGCTGATCCCGATCTACAGCTGTTGCTTATCAGATAAAGGCCGTATCCATCAAGTAAAGGGTTGATAAAATGAAGAATGTCATTAGATCAGGTTTTGGAAGACAAGGAAAGTGATTCTACTTATCCTGTTTTATTTATGTGCCTGTGACTCCTCCCAAACCATGTTTAATTGGTCTATACATGTAGCTTTGGAACCACTTAAGATTTTAACTTCAAAATTAGGATAACATTATTTTTACCATTCAAATTTTATTTATTTTAAACAATTATGTAAACTCCTAAAATATTTTCACTGTTTTCTGCCTTTGGAACTTGACCGTATAAAGAATAGGGGAGTTGTTCTACACACCTCTGCCTCTGTGTCTGTTAAAGTTTTTATGCACTTGGACCATAACTTTGAAATTACTTGAGTTATCAAATTGAATGTATAAAATTATTTACAGTCAAAATCTCATCACTACCAATTAGACCTGTAACTCTGCTACAAAATACTGCCCCATTTCACTTAAATGTTAAACAAAATAAGCACTAATGGTCCATAACTTTGAAACTAGTTGAAATATCAAGATGAAACTTGAAATATATATTCACCTTCAAAATCTACACAGTTACTAACAAGACCTTTATCTCTATGACAAATATTTTTCATGTAATTCCTCTTTATCACACAGATGTTAGATTTTGCTTTTAAAGATTTTATGCACTTGCTCCATAACCTTGAAACAACACGAGATATCAACTTGAAACTAAGACTATATTATCACATTCATGATCAGCGAGACCCATAACTCTAGAAGAGTTAGTAAGTTTTAATAACCAATCTATTCCCCTTTCTCACTTAGATTTTGGATTAAAGTTGTAACTTTAAAGTCCTAAAACACCTAAGATCAAAAATTCAAAGTTGAGATACCATCATTATCTTTATCACTAAAAATATTTGTCCCCAATCATGACCTTCATTTATAACAAGATCCATAACTCTTTGAAAAAAAATGCCCCTTTTAGCACTTCCAGTTTTCTTTTAAGTTCTTGCACATTTAACTTGTAGCTAGTATCTTTAATATGACTTAACTTATTATTTTGTATTGCTATGTCCAACATCATGACCTACTTCATTTCTAACCAACTGTGTAACTCTTTAAGCATATTTTAACATTTATTCCACATTTCACTCAATATTTCATTAAAGTTAACATTACAGTTACCATAATCACCCTAAGTATTGGGACAGTTAAAAATAATTAAAAATATTTGTGTCCCAATATTTAGGGTCATAAAAAAAGAATTGTTTAAAAAGTTTCCCAATATTTTGGGTTACGTCGATTTCTATGCCTGCACCGGTATGTCTTAAAAGATGATAGAACGTTATCACGGAACGTATACGCATTTCCTGTTATATTATGGTTACACAAAATCAAACAGTTTTTATGCCCCCGCCATGAAATGGCGACAGGCATTAAGAGTTGCTCCTGTCCGTCCGTCCCTCCGACCGGATAAATTGGTACTTAGGTGGCTGTAGGGACAATAGGTAACTGTACATTTTCTTTGATGTCATTCATTCCGTAATGGGTTTATGTGGCTATTTCAGTTTATGTGGCTAAAAAGAACAATGGGGAGAACAAAAGGATAGCCACTTAAGTACCAATTTGTCAGGACGTCCGTCCGTCCGTCCGTCCGTCCGTCCGATATTCTCGTGAACGCAACTCCTCCTACACTAGTGGTGGGAATTTAATGAAACTTGACCACAATGCTTGGCCTGATATGTAGATGTGCATGAAGGTGGGGTTTCGCTCTTACATGTTCCGTTCAGAAGTTATGGCCCTTTGATACTTCCATTTACATTAGTTTTAATAGGAGTATATCTCGTGAACGCAACTCCTCCTACACTACTGGTGGGAATTTAATGAAACTTGACCACAATGCTTGGCCTGATATGTTGTTGTGCATAAAGGTGGGGTTTTGCTCTTACATGTTCCGTTCAGAAGTTATGGCCCTTTGATACTTCCATTTACATTAGTTTTAATAGGAGTATATCTTGTTTCTTGTATTTTGTGTTAAGCAAAATATGCATTTTGCCCATAACTTTAAAACTACTTGAGATACTGCCTTGAAACTTGAAATATATTTTCACCATCAAAATCTACATCATAACCAACAAGACCCATAACCCTGCTTCCAATATTTTTCAAATAATGCCCCTTTTTCACTTACATTTTGTGTTAAGAAAAATATACACTTTGCCCTTAACTTTGTTTGGAATGGAGGGATTTCAAAATAACTTGGCACAAATGTTAACCATGACAGGGCGGTGTGTCGCGTACCATGCCCATGCCTGTCGGTCAAAGGTCAAGGTCACTGTTACTAAAAATAGAATTCTCTTGTCCGGACTGTTACTTTGTTATGAATGGAGGGATTTCAAAATAACTTTGTTCAAATGTTCACTATGACAAGTCAGTGTGTCCGCACAATACCCAAGCCTAAAGGTCCAAGGTCAAGGTCACTGTTACTAAAAATAGAATTTTCTTGTCTGGGCTGTAACTTCATTATAAATGGAGGGATTTTAAAATAACTTGACACAAGTTTAACCATGACAGGGCGGTGTATCGCGTATCATGCCCATGCCTGTAGGTCAAGGTCACTGTTACTTAAAATAGAATTCTCTTGTCTGGGCTGTAACTTTGTTAGGAATAGATTGATTTCGAAATAACTTGACACAAATGTTCATCATGACAAGATGGTGTGTCCCATACCATGCCCATGCCTGTACGTCCAAGGTCAAGGTCACTGTTACTAAAATAGAATTTTCTTGTCAGGGTTGTGACTACGTTAGGAATAGAGTAATTTCAAAATAACTTGGCAGAAATGTTCACCATGACAAGGTGGTGAGTCTTGTACCATGTCCATGCCTGTAGGTCCAAGGTCAAGGTCACTGTTACTAAAAATAGAATTTCCTTGTCCGGGCTATAACTCTTTTGAATGGAGGGTTTTCAAAATAACTTGGCACAAATGTTCACCATGACAAGGTGGTGAATTTGCGTACATTACCCATGCCTGTAAGTCCAAGGTCAAGGTCACAGTTACTAAAACTTGAATTTACTTGTTCGGGCTATAACTTCTTTATGAATGAAGGGATTTCAAAATAACTTGGCACAAATGTTCACTATGACATTGCATTGCATTACCACCAACTTCTTCACAGACATTTCCGTAATGAGAAGACAACAGTGCCACAAATACAAATAATTCACTTGATCATCAAGTTTATGCATATTCTTATAATTACTCGAACATCACTGTCTATGAAATGCTATTATTCCCATCATTGCACTTTAGTATCTGAAAACAATGCATAGCGGGGGCATCCGTGTCCTATGGACACATCTCTAGTTATTTTTTGTGAACGGTAATTATTATTTGTCTACAGTTTTAAGTATAATGATGTTTTATTTTTATGTAAAATCTTGTCGAGCTGTGTTTAATTAAGTGGTAATTGACATGTCTTCTGATGAAATACGCTTGGCAACTTGAAACAGGTGGCTCGATTGGGGCGTTTTCGCACCTTTATCGTTTTTGTTTTACATGTATGACTTTAGTTAAATAATTATTTAGTTGATATTAATGGAGAAAAATAATCTTTTTTTGTTTCCCGGGGATTTAGTTACAGTTGTGTGTTTTCCTGAAATTCAAAATAAGTTTAAAATAAGAATGACTGGCGGTCGTCATGACTACATAATCCATACTTAGGACTGACACTGATACTCACTTTAGGCTGTTATTTGCAACTTCAAAATAGGTAGTTAGTGACAATAAACAGATCGAAAAACAAGATTAAACAACTTATGATACCGGTATTTTAATTATTTAATTTAATGAAAACGATAAGCGTTGCAGAGAAGCTGAGCATTAGATTATTATTTATTATTTATACTTTAGATATTCATTTTTTTCTTCTTTAGTATTCGAGATCTCTCAATATTTAAAAAAGTTCTCTTGCAAATACACGGATACTTAAGTAAAGTACACAAAAGCATCGTAAATATTGAAGAAAAACATGGTCCGACTAGCATAATTACCGAGCGCATATCTTTTGTCTCTAAATTTAGGAACGCGAAAATACCGTTTCTAAAAGTGTCCCAAAACTTAGGGACGCCGAAAAATACTGATCTTAAATGTGTCCCAAAATTTAGGGACGCAAAAAATAATTATTTTCATGAAAAATAGGGATGTCCCAATATTAAGGGTGTCCCAATACTTAGGGTGATTACGGTATATGCATATGACTTAAATATTTAAGATAACTGAAATTATTGGTAAGGAACTTAAACAGTTGTAGAATGTCATGACCTACTTCATATTAACAATGTTTTTCTTAGTTAAGGTGGAACGCGACACTTAGCGAATTTTCGAGTTTCTTCATCAAATTTGGTATGGAATTTATTGACGATGACTCCAGTATCCGCAAACTGTTTTTATACGCCGGTTTGAAAAACGGGACATATTATGGGAACACCTGCGGCGGGCGGGCGGGCCGCGTCCACAGGGTTTCCGCTCTCTAAGTCAAAGAGTTTTCATCCGGTCTTTATCAAACTTGGTGAATATGTTGGTGGGCATAATATCTTGACCAAGTTCTATAACCAGCCAAATCCCCTCAGGCACACCTGAATTATGGCCCTTGAATTGTCCAAAATTACTGTTTCCGCTCTCTATGTCAAAGAGTTTTCATCCGGTCTTTATCAAACTTGGTGAATATGTTGGTGGGCATAATATCTGGACCAAGTTCTATAACCAGCCAAATACCCCTAGGCACTCCTGAATTATGGCCCTTGAATTGTCCAAAATTACTGTTTCCGCTCTCTAAGTCAAAGAGTTTTCCTCCGGTCTTTATCAAACTTGGTGAATATGTTGGTGGGCATAATATCTCTACCAAGTTCTATAACCTGCCAAATCCCCCAAGGGGTGAATTATGGCCCTTGAATTGTCCAAAAACTGAATTAGCGGTATCTGCTTTCCAAGACGAATAATTTTCATCGGATCGTTACGCAACTTTGATGATCAGCATTTTGACAGGCGTATTTTGTGTCAGTTTGGCACTCTTGTTTGATAAATCAAATAGTTATTTAGATATTTACCATCAAAGTTAGATATCAATGCCAGTTTTCTGCCGTGATGTCAACGAAGCTCGCCGAACACTTTTTCGGAGCCGGCTGAAAATTGGGGTTTTCAATTTCATTTATTCTTTCACAGATGCATTGGCGCTGAAAATACCTTTCCAGTGATATAAGATTTAACATATTGTGACCAGTTTTGACAATGTTGTGTACCGTTATACGCCGTTTTCGCGTCAAAAATGACGTCGAGTTTTGCCTTTTTTCTGTCGACTTTTTCAAAATGTTGAAAAATTCCCAAATTTAATTTTTAATTTTTTTGCTTAAAACGTTTGAAAAAAGCAATTCCAATCCAATAAGCGAATGAAATATGGGGGTCACAACATTTGGGTCGCTTCCTTGAAGGTCAAGGTCACAGCATGACCTTAAAGCATTATTTCACAGAAATGATCGCCAAAATGAGACAATGTGTCACGAAATATTTTGGTTGCTGTCATGAAGGTCAAGGTCACAGCATGAATGTGTCCTGTCTATAATTCTGTTATTTATAGTTGAATTTAAAAATTATGTCTCAGAAATGATAACCATATGGAGGTCACACAACATTTGGGTCGCTTCCCTGAAGGTCAAGGTCACACCATGACCTTGAACCTAAATCCCGTCTGGTCCATTACTTTTGTTATTTATAGTTGGATTTAAAAATCAGCACTACACTATTTTCAAAATTCACCTCAATAGTTATACAACTAACTGTTTTTGTGACAAAGTACCCATTCGGGGAGCATCACCTGTCTTCAACAGCATCTTGTTTATTTAAGTGTAATGCATATTACTCTTATGATTGATATTGACCTTTAATAAAATGTTGCTCATGATGACATCCAAAATGTTTCAATCATTCAACTAAAGCTTTCATTCAGTTGGCCTAAATTTTTGACATATGAATAACAATTTCTGGACTGATCCAGACATTTCCTCTAAAAATTCTTTATATTATAGACCAATTCACACCACCTCTGGAAAAACAAAGTTTTCATAGGAAAAGTTGTTCTATAAATCAATTATAAAATGCTAACATAAATCCTGATATACAGTACTGTTATTCATTATTGTTACATTGTTTTATAAGAAAAAAACAACTTGTTTATTTTGACCCAGTTCCAGTGTTTGAAGTACCTGATAGCACTCAGGAGAGAGATTCATTACCATCTGGTTCTCTTGTTAACATTATAAATCATCAAAATATTGGAAAATGTTACCAGAAATGGACAGCAGAAGTGGCTCATCTTGAAGGAACTATAATTATTTTCTTCTGCTTATTACCAGAGCCTATTAAATTAGATATATATATTTATTATATTCCCTTGAATGGTTTTACATAGTGCAGGGTCAATCTGCAAAATTGTTACAACTTGTCAGATTAGTAATTCCATATTTGACTATGTCGTTTTCCAATTCTTGATTTTGCAGCTTCCCATGTTTTATGTGACGTCATAACTATATCACACTATGTTATCATAATTTTCTGCCACATACCAAATCCAAAATAGGAAATTTCTGTCTTAGTTTTACAACTGTTACGATTTTTTTACTCCTTTCATAAATTTTCTACGCCATTCATAAAATGTACTATCATGTTAGTATTTTTATTTCTACTATGTTGTAAACCACCTTGTTGACTAAAATTTTGTTGTTTAGTTTATTTAAATTTGTTGAGCGAGAAGGGTATATAACAAAAGGAACATTATGACAGTTTGCAGTCTATAGGTTCGTATTATTTCTTGTTGCGTATGTAAACAACATCACGCTTGACCTTTGGTCTCGCGTGATATTGTTTACATTCCCAACTCGAAAAATACGAACCAACAGATTGCATACTGTTATAATATTCCATATATTATATAATACTTCTGGTTATATGATCAGAAGTGGTCTTGTTTCAATATGTTAGTTACATTCAGATTGTTATGCTACAAAGTTGTGTATAGATTAAGCTATAGACAATCAGTTGTATATATTCTATGAAGTATAATCAGTAATCAATGTAAATGGTCATGATTGTAGCCCCCCCCCCCCCCCCCCCCCCCCCAGAGGGATATATTGATATATAAATTTCGCACAGTTTATATAATATTTAATTATCATGTGAGGAAACTTCCAGTAAAATTTCTTTAGATTTTGAAAGTGTGTGTCTAAGTTATGGAAACCAGACTCAAATCTGAAGCATCTGATAAGCTGAAATGGATGGTGACCAGTTGCCATTTCAGCTTATCAGATGCTTCAGATTTGAGACTGGTTTCCATTCTCAGTTTTATAACCTTGAGGCAAGGTTTATAACTCCAGAGGTTTTATGGGTATATCTCCTTAAGGACTTTGTCATCATTACATTTATCCTTATTACAACTGTCACATCAACAATTGATTTTCACCATTACTTGAGTTATCTGCTAAGCAATTTTTTAAATAAATAAGAAACCTTTCCAGTGAATTGTTCGGACAGGGTCTGGACTGTAGGACATGTATTAACCTTTTATTCAGTGGTTACCTGACATATTCTGTGTGCAACCTATGATGATCCTGATCAACCTGCACATCTTTCTGTGATCAGGATGACTACACATCATGTGGTCAGAAAAGTAGAAGTGCGCAGAATAACAATCTCCGATAGATGTTTTATTGAGAGAGTTTACCCTTTACTCTGTTGATACAGCTTTTGTCAGTAACCAGTGTACATTGCTACACTGTTTGCTTTTAGATTCATTCACTGCAGGAAGTGACTAGTGTAGATCCGGATCAGACTGCTTGGATGTGCCGGCTGATCTGTATCTACACTGGTTAACCCTTTCCTGTATAGATACACCTTTATTGCTAGGGCGAACAGTTTAGATCCAGATCAGCCGGCACATCCGTGCCGTCTGATCAGGATCTAAACTGTTTGCTTTTTGATTCATTAGGTTATTTCTGACCAAAATGCGACCAGTGCAGATCCTGATCAGACGGCATGGATGTGCCGGCTGATCTGGATCTACACTAGTCGCACATGCGTAAAAATGCGTATATATCCAGGAAAGGGTTAACACAATGAATATTAGTTGTATCCATGAAATAAAGGATTAAGATGTAATAAACATCCTTTTCAAATATATTCTACAGTTTATTTATAATATATTAGACATGTTTCAAACAAATGAATTGTTTGTTTATTTCAGTCCCTGGAAAGTACCCGGCGTATGATGGCTCTCTGTGAGGAGGTATGTATCCCAGTCCCCCACATTCTAACTCTTCATATATGAAATAGAGAGGACATTTGACATACTAGCCTTTGTATATACTATTAATGTAAAGAAAACAGTTTTGTCAATTACTCCTTACTCTATAGATACCACTTTTATTGTGTGGGTGAACAGTAGATCCAGATCAAGGGTGAACAGTAGATCCAGATCAACTAGCACATCAGTCAGTTCTATCTGATCTGGATCTAAACAAGGTGTTAGCTTTCATTATTGGTTATTTCTGTGGAAGAAGTGAACAAGAGTAGATCCAGATCAGTCAGAACAAATGTGCTGTTTGATCTGGATCTAGATTATTTTTCATGTGACAAAAATCATATCTGCGGATTATAGGGTCAATAATCATATCCAAAAAATAGCAAGCATATTAGGACTTGAATATTTGGGGGAAAAGCCCTTAAAATTGATGATATTCCTTATAATAAATGTTACAAAACAGTTTTGGAGTAATTAGTTTTAGTCTGCAGAAAAGAGAAAAATGTTGAAATAGAATTGCTAATCTACTTGTATTTTTACAACAAAAGTTATCTATAGGTACTTTATAAGAAAAAATCCATTACTGGTCCAGCTTTCATTTCATGCAGAACTCAAATCATAAATTAGGAGTAAGATAAATTTTTAAAAAATCAGGAAACATGTTAAATATTAGTTTATTGATTTGAAATACTTCTATCTGAGAATATCAGTTTTTGCATTGATCAAAAGCTGAAATTGCATTTGACAACTACAGGAGAAATGTCCTATTCACTGCTGTACAGAGTGTATTTTTGTTTAATTAGCGATCTAGTAACTTAGTTTAAATATATAGCCAATTATTATTTTTAATTGGGTAAAAATATCTGGTTTTCTTCAAACAAAACTATTTTTACAAAATCCCACTGAGCATTTTAATGCCTGACATGTAGACCCAGATCAGCAAGCACTTGTAGGTAGTTTGAAAATGGTCTACCCAGTTCACTTTTCATTCTATAAACCTTACAAGCTCTTAATGAATTCACACAAATTTAAACAAATGATTACACAAAGCAAGTGGATAAAGGGGTTAGTAAAAGAATGACTCTTCATTTTCCAAAATTTTGATTTACAATGTCGTAATATTTTTCCCTTTACTCCATGGATACACCTTTTATCACATGAGTGGCCAGTGTAGATCCAGATCAGCCTGCACATCCATATCTACACTGTTTACTTCTTGTTCTGAAAAAAAAATTAAAATCAACTAACATTTAATGTAGATCCTTATCAGACTGTACAGATGTGCAGCAATTGTGATCTACATTGGTTCCCCGTGGGAATATGAGCCATATCTGATATATGAAGTGAAGGGTTAAATGCAAAAGAAGAATTGCTAGGAAGTAGATTTTATTTAAAGTCTGTCTGATATTGCAAGTGAATGCATTTCAGTTTGTTGTGATCAAACTAATACTTGAATACTACAAGAACATTTCTTTGAAGATCTTGTTCAAAGTGTACCAGGATTGTGATAATACCAAAGGGTAATTTAAATCAAGCATTTTCATTATTTTCAAACAGCAATTATTTGCAGAAAATGGCAAAAAGTGTCAATCATTTAGTAAAATTATTGATGTATTACCACAATTTTAACCATGGCCTTTGTAACCAAAAGAAATGGGGAAACTTTCAGGAAAACTAATGGAGACTTGTCTTTGATTTACTGTACAGTTTTTTTTTCCATTTGCAAAATCTGCATGCAACTTGGACATGTCGGACATGTTGCAAAATGCAGATAATTGATAGGAGCATCAGTTGAGTTCACTGATTAGGCTATTGTGACACAGAAATCAATGTGGTTCCATGCTAATCATGATCTAACAGATTTGGAGACTGCTTGATAAGAGCCTAATGAACTTCTATGATGAGTTCCATTATCCTGAGCTGCTTTTACTGGTCTTGGAGCTAATAATAGCCTCTGATTTATAAATAAGAATTAGAGTTGACTTTTATTTTTTTTTTAAAAATGTGTAAAGATTGTAAAATGTAACCACAAAGAGTCCTCATTGAGCAGTTTTCGAATTGCAAACTAAGATCAGCCAATAGCAAAAGAGTGCCTGATTTTCTGATTTTAAAATCTTATCAATAGTAAATACAATATGAATAGAAACCCTTGAATGATTATAACATGTAATTTCTTCTAAATATATTTTTGGATTAGTTATTCCCTCTCTAATCTGTCATACGCTGTTTAACAAGTGACAATTATGGCTGTTCTCATTTTCTTCTGCCACCATTTTTTTTGCATTATTTTTGAATCTTAAAATCTGTAATCAATAAGTATAAAACTATTTTACTTGAGTTGATTGCATCAACATGTTAACTGATTGACTTAATTCAGCATGTGTCTTGTATTGCTTCCATCAAGTAAACAAGACACCAATGAATATTCTATATAAAAGTCTGGACATAGGAGAGGCTTGAGGCTGTTGTCATCTAGAAATAGTCCTTCATTCATTCATTGAAGCCATTATAATTAGTAAAGTCTTGTATCCCGAAGTATTGTATTTTGATGATAGGTAAAATAAACATAAACATGGAGTTTGTATAAAAAAATGAACCACTGGCTGTAAGCCAGCTTATAATGCAAGTTGTGTGTGCAACCTTTTCCTTAACTCTTTCCTCCTTATATACACATTCCTGCCATCTGATCAGGATCTGCACTGGATGCATTTTGGTCAGAAATAACCATACCAATAAAAAAGCAAACAGTGTACATCCTGTTTAGGTGGTACGGATGTGTAGGCTGATCTGGATCTACACTGTTTGCCCACGTAATAAAAGTATATATATAGAAGAAAGGGTTAAATGACATATTATTTCCTCTGAAAAGCAAACCTCAATGAAACTTTCTAAAAATGTGTTGCCAACCAATATTGCTCATATGGTTATGGTTTACTGCAAATAATGGCCTCCAGTGAAGGTTAGGTATTCAAAAACCTGATTTTCATGGAAGTTCCATGTTTCTTGTTACTGCAATATATCTTCCTACAGGGCACAATCAACTTTTCCTTAAGGTCACAGTAAACTTGATGGTTTTGTACATTATAAGATTTGACACTCTAGTGATTTAGATTAAATGATTTTTACAAAATCACCAGCTTTTCTACAAAGATGCATCGTAAGGAACCTAGGCAAAGATGGTCTTCACTCATGACATGTTTCATAATATTCATTCCTTTAGCAAACCAAAATGATGCTTTCATGTAAATTTCATTGAAGACCAGACTTAAGTAATTTTAGGACCTATAAATAAGCAGTCCCATTTGCATTTTTGTCAGTGGTTGTAAGAAACTATAATTATGTTATCTATGTTTTGTTACCTAATGTTTCCAGGAATTTTCTCCAGACTTTTTAAGGGAATTTTCAAATAAAATATCGTGTGTCCTTAGAATTGAATAAGATACAACAAATAAATATTTTAACCCTTTCCTCCTTATATACACATTTTTACGCATGTGCAACCAGTGTAGATCCAGATCAGCCGGCACATTCGTGCCTTATGATCAGAATATGCACTGGTCGCATTTTGGTCAGAAATAACCTAACAAAACAAAGCTGATCTGGATCTAAACTGTTCCCTCATGCAACAAAGGTATGTCTATGGAGGAAAGAGTTAAACAGTAGTTTTATATTCTTTTCTTTGAATTTAATACTTGAAATGAGGTGATTGTATTTGTTTCATGTTGAGGAAAGTCATCGTTTGTTTTAGTAAATTGCTTGCTCTTCTATACCTTCTTGTACAGAGTAAAGAGTTAGCGATTAAAACTCTCGTCGACTTAGACGATCAAGGAGGTAACTGATGGCGTCGTGATATTGTTCTCGTATCAGCCTTAGAAAGCCATTTCAGTGTGTCATATACATGTATGGTTGACCTATTCCATCTTACTATTATAAGAATTATTTTCTTGGAAAGTGTTTGTACTGCAGAATTCTGATTAACTGCTATTCAGTTTCTTTTAATGTTCTTGTTTAGGTTATTTGATAACATGGAAGTGGAGTAAAAATAAATGAAAAAAATAATGATTGTAAACAAAGTATACAGTTTTTGCTAAATTGCTTCAAAAATGTTGGATTGAATACATCAACAGGCATTTTCTTAAGTCTGCGACTGAAATAATTTGAGATTTAAAGGTTTTCAGTAAAAATATATAAGAAAAAGAGAAGATGGAATGAGTTGATTGTCATGAAACAAGTCCCTTAGACCAGACATACAGAAGTCAATAGTGTTACTGAAGCAGTTAGTTGTGCATTTAGAATTAGATGAACTGAAAGCTTGTATGCCAAATTTTAATTCTACTTTAAGGGCTTACCACATTCCTCCCAACTACGTTCAATCGATAAAAAGAAAATTATCAAAATCTCAATAATGGCAAAATGCCGTTCAATGAAACTTTGCACAAATGAATGTTGCTAATATATATTTATTTTGCATACAGTAAGACACGTTAGGAAAGTAAAGAAAAATGCTAGACCTAAAAATTCCTTAAAATTCTATTTACATAAATTCACAATAACTAAGCAACACAAAACATAATTTTAAATTCCCATGTGAGTGTAATGATACTGTTGTTTACTTTGTAAAGAACTTTCAAGTACTAAAAGAGAAATCAATGATTGTCATCCGTTTACGCGACCAGGAAATTGAAGGTCAAACACACTTTTACTAATATCTCGTAAAGTTTACATAATTATGCAAGTCACGAGCACACAATGAATTGTTTTCATTATCATATTACTCATGTGGGCATTTAAAATGATGTTTTGTGGTTGTTTAGCTTTTGTGAATTTATGTAAATAGGAGTTGAGGGAATTTTAGATTCGCTATTTTTCTTTACTGTTCTAACATGTAATACCATTATGCAAAATAAAGATACATTAGTAACATTCATTTGTGCAAATTTTCATTTAACAGCATTTTGTGATTGAGATTTTGATAATTTTCTTTTTATCAATGAACATGGTTGGGAGGAGTGTGGTAAGCCCTTAAACATAAATATTCAATACAGCGCTTTGCCTGTATGAAGTTAAAAGTCCAAAGTTAAAGTCTTTTAAGAAGAAAATTACAAGCTTGAGAGTTCACAGTATCTGGGAGCAGAATGGTGTATCTCCTGTTTCATCTAGCTGTACTGTATTGTACTGTACTGTGTATGGAATGGTCGGCAACATAAAACATTTTAACCTAGTCATGTAATTCTCATGCTTTCCTTGTTTGTTCTTGTGAACCATTATAGGCCAAAGAGGCAGGAATCACAACTCTAGTCTTGCTAGATGAGCAAGGAGGTAAGGGAACAAGACATTGGAGGCATAAATGTCAGGGGAACAAGTTCATAAAACTGAAATTCACATTCACATTCTCTTCTGATCTACAGTTATATCTGTGTGTTCAAGACTTGAAATTTAGATCTGCAAGTGTGATCATTAAAAATTGTGTTACATTGAATTATTGCTATGATCTATTTTCACTGGATGTCATCTTTTTTAATAGTCACAATGCTTGGGAAAAACCTATTTCCATTTGGAGTTTTGCTTTGTTTGTTAAACTTGAAACATCTTTTGAGTATTTTGTGATTTAGATGTTGAGAATGTGAAACTGGAGGTCAGTTGACAATTTAGAACAGCTGATTGGCTGAAATACTTGAACAGTTACTTGATAGATTGTCAAAACTTGTCTCCTCTCAGTTATATGATCAACGGGCTGTCATTCAAGCATTTAAGGTGTTGTGGCTTATCAGACTTTGTCATAATGGTGTTTACTCGTTCACATCTCTTTTTTTTAAAAAAAGGAAAGAATATTGCTGCCAGTACAAAATAGCTGGCATCTAGTCTTAAAGTGAAATTTCTAACAGTGAGATTTGTAAATACTCCATAACCATTTTAAAATAAAACAATGAACACCAACACCTTATTTTGCTGGCGAAAGCCCAGAAGTTAATCATATGTTTACAGTCTCTCAGTCAGGTCTTGCCAACTGTTATATAACAAGATCACAGTGTTGCCAAGAACATCTAAATTTTGAAACAGTCTTTGAAGGCATGTAATGACAAATTCAAGGTATGGTTGTGAAATGTGGGGTTTGGTAGTGTTAATCCTTTACTCCATGGGATGTCTTGGTTGTCCTGCGGACAATGAGTATAGATCCAGATCATCCTGTATCAGTATAGTCTGATCTGGATCTTCACTGTATTCTTTCACATCTATTAGATACCAGTAATATCTGACCAAGAAGTGACCAGTGTATATCCAGATTAGAATGCATTGATGTGTAGGCTGACCTAGATCTACAATGGTTCTCCATGGAATATCAGTTGTAATTTATGATGTAAAGGAAAGGAATGGAAATAGTGCTTGGGGTATGAACAATCCTTTTGTTATTACATGCCTTTATTATTTTCATCTCACCTTTATTCTTAGTCATTGTATTGGCATCATTTTCTAAGTCTCACACTTGCAGACATCTTAATACTGATTTCTTTAACTTATTTTGTTTTGGGCCATAAGGTGAAAAGATGGAAAAGCATGTGAAACAGTGAAAATATTAGAAAGCTTTAACTCATAGTGTTTTGTTTGGAGGAATATTATTATGTTGATTGATATTCCTAAAACAAAGCATTTTTAAAGTGATACATTATGGTATAGAGTGTGAGTCCATGAAGTGTGCCTATTTGCTTATGTGCAGCAGTAGCGCTGTTGTTGTCATTGATTGTGAATATTCTCCAGATGTTGTTGCACTGACATAAATATTGTATTATTTGTATATTTTAATTGTTGTAACTGTATTTTTATGCTTAGGTCATTGAAAAATAAATCACACATTTTACCTGTATTTCTGGTCATAGCTTTTTTAGTTTATCAGTACACATTTCATTAGTGCACACTGCTGCTGAGACCTGGTATATAGATTGTTCTATGTAGACTTTGCTTGGCAGGGATGTACTGCTGGCAATAGCTGTAAAAGTTTGTGCCAGTCACAAACGTGTTTGTCTATTTAATGTTGTCTCAGTTTACACGACAAGACAGCCAGGACAGCTCAGTGGTAAAACGATGGCAGGGAAATGCCATTATAGGGGACTGTGGTGCATTAGACCACAGAATCTTTTCAAATACTGTGAATATACTTTCATGTGTACAGAATTTTGAGGTTTTCAATAAAACAGCATTAGAGGTTCATAAATTTATGGTAATCATTTTCTACACCATTTTTACTTAAAATTATATATTATGTTGGGTTTTAAATTATTTTAAAATTGGTATCTCCAAGAAATCTATAAAAAAAAGGTATCATATTAAAATGTATATAAGTGCATTTAGTTTTTACATAATTTAATAAATATATAGGTGACTAATATAAGGAAATGGAAAAATTGATATTACTAGAGGACATAAATGTTTATAGAACCTAATAAGAGATAAACTAACATGGTCAGAATCGAGTCAATCTTGATGCCAATGAAACTCAAACTAAAAGTATTGACTTAAATGAACTTGATAAAAAAAGAAGACATATTGAAGTGAGATAATGAAAGGAACTTGCTGTCTCATTAGAAGCCCATTCTGACTAAAGATTTTCCTTGACACATCATCGACCATTTACATTTCCTTTTTCTGTCAGCAGCTGAGTCTGGCAACTTAAATATTTTATCTCTTAAAACTTGACAGCACTTTAAAGCCATTTCTCTTATAACACTTATAGTTTGCAAAACTGTTCGAACAGTTCTCAGAAAATTAGCAGCTTTTCACTGAGACTATCATGGTTATGATTGACTGAAGTCAAACTTTCTGCACATTTTTTTTTATTTTTGTATGCAGTTATCTTGGCATTATATTTATATAGCTCAGTTTTATGACGTATTATCTTGACTGTACTTCGTTTGACATGACTTTTATCCCATGGGAGCCCAGTGTAGATCTAGATCAGCATGCAGTCTGATCAGTATCTGTACTGGTTGCTTCTTCATCAGAGATAGCCTCATGAATCTAAAAGTGACCAGTGTAGATTCAGATCAGCATGCAGTCTGATCAGTATCTGTACTGGTTGCTTCTTCATCAGAGATAGCCTCATGATCCTAAAAGTGACCAGTGTAGATTCAGATCAAACATATATTCAAATTGATCTACACTGGTCACCCATGATTTTTAGATATATCCATGCAGTAGAGAGTTAAGTAAAAAGAAAAGATGAACAATAATAATGTCAGAAGTAGTGAGTGAGATTGCATATGCCAAGGTGACGATAATCACTGTTGTTGTTGTAGACTTTATGTTGTAGCATGCTTTGATATTGTGTTGTCTGCTGGTTTCAGAGTAAAGAAGTTGGTATAAAGACTTTGGTAATGCTGGATGAGCAAGGCGGTAAGATAAATCAACCAAACCGTTGGCAAATTTTTTGTAATGGGCATTGATAATCTAACAAGGAAAAACTAAGCTTTGAATTTAAGCACTACTATAAAACTTGTTTGTATGTTTAACTATATCCAAACTTCGAGTTGTGCATCCTCTAAAATCTTTTGGCATTAAATCCCTTTTTCTTTTCTGGCAGTTTTTTTTTTTCTAACTTACACAGATGGAGTCTGAGGATATGGTAGGTTGTCATAAAGAAATCAATTGTACATTGTTCTGTTGCCTGTTGTTGTTTTTTTTAAACATCTTGTTTAAACCCCTCATTTTTGAACATTTCACTATGACCGTGTTTGTCAGCATTCTTTCATGTTGCAAAATCAAAAAGCCATAATTCATTTTAAAACATTGGGCAGATATGCATAAGAAGGGGTATGAGTGTCTTGCTGACATAGTCTGACAAGTAAAGATCCAGATCAGCCTGTAAGTCTTTGCAATTTGAGCACAAGCTACAAAGTTGCTTTGAGATTCTTTAGGTTATATCTGACCAAGAAGCAAATCAGACTGCAGGGATGCCCAGGTAGCTGATCTGGATCTACACTGTTAGCCCATGTGATAAAAGGCATATCCAGTTTTAATCATCTTAGTGGCAGTGTTTGTCTGGCAACTTTTGATTATCTTGACACCATCCAACTATATTTTCTTTATATATTGATGAAACTGTCAGTCTTTAGATATTAATGAATGCTCAAATTCTTTTGATTACTTGTGAAATCCATCCTGAACTAGATCAGACTATGTCACTGTTAAAATAGAAAATGATGATGATAAATTTAGTAGTGAGAAAATATGAATAAGAAAACATTTTCTTTATGTAATAAACATTACACGATACATACAGGTAATAACTTCATTCTATGCTCTTATTATCATTACTTTTTATGCCATTCATCCAATCACAAAAGGTGCGCAAATTTTGACTAATTTGAGAAACATACTAACATGCTGTTGTAGTTTTTATGCCCCCGGCATCTAGTGATTGAACCATCCGTCTGTACGTACGTCCGTCCGGTTAACATTTTTCGGCAAGTTTGTTATTTCTCAATTTCTACAAAGAGCATTGGCATGAAAGTTTACACACTTACTTAACAGTTCACAGGTCATGACCCTGACAAGTTATATAACTCTTGGTACCTTATTTCTGGTGTTATCTCCCTTCATGTACTTAGAAAAATGGTTAACCTGTTTCGGCATGTTGGATATTTCTCAATTTCTACAAAGAGAATTGGCATAAAAGTTTACACACTTAATTAACAGTGCACAGATCATGACCCTTACAAGTTACATAACTCTGGCTACCTTTCTTCTGGGATTATCTCCCCATTTTGTACTTGGAGATAAATGGTTAACCTGTTTCGGCAAGTTGGCTATTTTTCAATTTCTACAAAGAGCATTAGCATGAAAGTTTACAAGCTTACTTAACTGTGCACAGATCATGACCCTTACAAGTAACATAACTCTGGCTACCTTTTTTCTGGGATTATCTCCCCATTTTGTACTTGGAGATAAATGGTTAACCTGTTGCAAATTGGATATTTCTGTATTTTTACAAAGAGCATTGCCATGAAAGTTTACACACATACTTATCCTTGCACAGGTCATGACCCTTACAAGAAACATAACTCTGGGTACCTTTTTTCTGGGATTATCTCCCCATTTTGTACTTGAGAACTAGTTTACCTGTTTTTTCAAGTTGGATATTTCTCAATTTCCACAAAGAGAATTGGCATGAAAGTTTTTACACTTTCTAATATAGTGCACAGGTCATGACTGGACAAGTTATGTAATTCATGTTACCTTATTTATAGGGTTATCTCCCCTTTTTATACTAAGAAAAATGGTTAACCTGTTTCTGCAAGTTGGATATTTCTGCAAAGAACAGTAGCATGAAAGTTTACTTACTTACTTAACAGTGCACAGGTCATGACCCAGACAAGTTACGTAACTCTGGCTACCTTATTTCTGGGATTATCTCCCCATTTTGTATTTATAGAAATGTTAACCTGTTTCAGCAAGTTGGAGATTTCTCAATTTCAATAATGCCTCTAATAAATGTCCACTTCCCCAATACTTGCATCATTATACCCCCACAAACAAAGTTTGAGGGGGTATATAGGAGTGAGCTTGTCAGTCGTTCGGTCTGTCAGATTCTTCATTTCCGGATGATAATTCATGAAGGGCTTGACAGATTTTAATAATTTTTGGTACACATGTGTAACATCATAAGATACAGGTCAAGTTTAATTTTGGGGCTGGTGGGGTCAATGTCAAGGTTATTGTTACTAAAAATAGAAAAATCGTTTCCAGATGAAAACTCATGAAAGGCTTGACAGATTTAAATAACTTTTGCTACACATGAGTAACATCATAAGATACAGGTCAAGTTCAATTTTGGGGCTGGTGGGATCATTGTGAAGGTCACTGTTACTAAAAATAGAAAAATTGTTTATGGATGATAACTCTTAAAGGGCTTGACAGATTTAAATAATTTTTGGTACATATGTGTAACATCCTTAGATACAGGTCAAGTTTGATTTTGGGGCTGGTGGGGTTAGTGTCAAAGTTACTGTTACTAAAAATAGAAAATGCTTTCCGGATGATACTTTCTTAAAGGCATCAAATATTTTAAAACATTTTGGTGCACAGGTGTAACATCACAAGATACAGATCAACTTCCACTTTGGGGCTGGTGGGGTCAATCTCAAGATCAGTGTTACTAAAAATAGAAAAATGGTTTCCGGATGATAACTCGTGAAATACTTCACAAATTAAATTCATTTTGGGGACAAAGATGTAACATCACAACAGGTGAAGGTTGACTTGGGGCCTGTGGGGTCAATGTCAAGGTCACTGTTACCTAAAATAGAAAAAATTGTTTTGGGACCATAACTCATGAAATACTTATTAGATTTAATTGTTTTTTGGGACACAGATGTAACTTTACAAGATACAGGTTAGGTTTGACTTTGGGGCCTGTGGAGTCAAGGTCAAGGTTATTTAAACTTCAAAACTTCATTTCCACTCAGTAACTATAACTTGGAATGAGATTCTTGAATAAAATTTGGTGTATTGGTGGTTTCTGTGAAGACGACTTTTGGTATTGAAAGTAAGACATGTGTGTGGGGTCAAGGTCACTGTTACTTAAAATAGAAAACTGTATGCTCAATAACTTTAGTTCTGAATGAGATATTATGGTGAAAATTGTTATATAGGAAGTGTCTGTGAAGACGAAACGTGGTGGGGTCAAGGTCACTGTTCACTGTTGCTAAATAAAGAAGTAAGCATTCCCAGTTCAAGTATCAAGCACACATGTGGGGGTATTTAATCACTTTCAGTGATAATTCTAGTTGGTGTGTGTACTAAATCTCCAGGCATTTATTACATTAAATACTGTATCATCTTAGATTATAGGTTTCATTACTTGATTTTTATGTTAAATTCTTTTCATGCACAGGTTCTTGCACCAGAAAGTTGTTTCCATTATTAAGAACTAACTTGTGATTTTAATTGCTGTTTTAACACTGTGCTGTCATTATAAAATTTGTATCATGACAAACTTCGATACCGGGGGCATATGTGTTTTCCGAACACAGCTTCTTGTTTTTAAGTAAATCAAACTACATCTACATATTAAGACCTTATAGGATTTTGTCATAGTTTACTTGTGTTAAATAATACTTCTGGTACTTCTTATTTTGACAAAAAAAGTTCTGCAATTCGTTAGAAAATTTTGTGCACAACTCCACCTATATTTGGTAACATATTTTGCATAACCTTGACTAAAGAATGAAACGCAATAGAGAATTATTGTTTGAATGTTTTGGTTTGTTCAGATTTGCAGGAGTTACAGCCCATATTTGTACCAAATTTATACAAAGCACTTCTGTGTGAAAATCCTACATTTTGTAAGAAACTTTAATGAACCTTTGCCAGAATTATTTTTAAGAAGTGCCCTAGCTCATATTATTGGAATGTTGCAGTGTGCCCAAATTGCCTGAGTTATGGTCCTTGATTTCTTCTTTACTTTAACCTGCCCTATGCCAGCAATATGTTTTCTGAGAGTTAACAATAGTTGCCAATACTGAACTTTGAAATCAGTGTTATTTTACATTTTATTCTGCTTAAAGTTCAATGCACTAGAGATTTCACTTCCTGTTAATGCCAATGATTGATTACTTCAGGCATGAAAATTCTCCAGTCATGCATAAGATTCATTCTTGATATTTTGCTGGAAAGTTTAATGCTTTGACAGACAGCTTTGAATTTTCATACTCTGATTGTGCAGATGATAAAATAGGTTGTTAGAGATATTTCTTAACCAGTTATTTATTCATAAGTATTGTTATACAGCAAGTCAGTTACATAAATCTAACATGTTAAAGGTTGAGTAATACATGTTCTAAACTGGATTGAAGATTACAAAACTGAGGTTCAGGACCAGTAGTGAGATTCCAGCTTCAAACTGTTCACAGACTGGTTTAATTATCAGTCAGTCAATAGAGACCGGTCTCTAGTCTCAGTTTTGTGATCTTGGGTGAAGTGTGATTTTTATAATTAAAGTTGAGAAGGCTTCTTCACCTCACCAAAAGTTCTATTGTTATAGAGCAGCTGGACAGAATTGAGGAGGGTATGGACCAGATTAACACAGACATGAAGGATGCTGAGAAGAACTTGGAAGGCATGGAGAAATGCTGTGGTCTCTGTGTTTTACCATGGAAAAGGTATGGTCTCGATCCATGTAATTTGATGGCCCTTTTGTACTGCCATGATACTGGGATAAACACAAAACCACTGAAGGAAATAATTGAGACTTGCATTTTAAATGCTGTTGGTAATGAAATGGATTTAGGTATAGTTACAGTGGCTAACGTTTTCACAATGTTCAGAATTTTATATTCAGTTTGCTTGACTGACGTAGATTCAACTGGCAGGCCATTCATAATTTGTTGATTCACAAGTATTGTTGATTCACAACTTTTATTTTACAAAGAAAGCCACACATTTGCGAACTGCAAATTGATTACCACATTCTCATTTACTTGAGACAATCCTAAAAAAGATGTGATCTATGTAAAAGATGCACACATGCAAATAATGCCCTGGAAAAGCTGGCCTTCATTGTGGGTATGAACAACTAGCATTTGCTTTGTTCTAGCATATATTGTTTATTAGCCAGAAGAGAATCAAGGCTGAAGGTTTATTTCATCTGACTGCCATAAATTAAGGTTTCTCTAGTAGTTTACCTGATGAATTCAAAGGTCAGGATTTCATGCATTACCACCAAGTTCAGTGAAGTACGGGAACTATGACACCACTTGATTGCTTAGATTTACTATGAAAATGAAATAAACTGATCCTAATAAAAATTATTTACCATAAAGTTCTGCAATCTTGGAAACACATTACTGGCAAAACAAGCAGTTTACATTCAGTTCTTTAACAACATAGGGAAAGCAGTATCTACAAGAGGGACAAACATCATTCCTAATGCGTGATAAACTTTTCTGATGTCAAAAAGATGCTAAAACAGTATGGTAGTTCCAAAATAGTATGGTAGTTTCAAAATGGGGTCATTTTTATATTGTTATTGTTATGAAAAAAGTGATTTTATGTATTTTGCTGGCTCAAGTCAAACAAAGTTTTAGTTACAAATTTCTTTCAGGAAAAATGATGTAGGGATGTTTATTCAGGTGTCGGGGTACATTTCAGTGGGACTTATGGGGCTGGTAAATATTTTGGGAAGTTGGTGTATGATCTTGAAAAAGAAATTATTCAAAAGGAACGAAAAGGAAAAAATAGCTTGTTTTTAACACTGCCCTTTAGAAAGAAAATCTTGTATGTTATTACAACATGTACATCCATTTGCAGGAGATGTTTTGATGACTTGTGGCCTATGTGTATAAATCATGCACTGGGGATTGAAGGATTAAACCCTTTTTCATTCAGTTTCATGATTGATGCCTATCACAAAGAGTTTTGATGATTATTGAATAATTTAACTCAAAATATCCAATGCTATATTAACCCCTACTAGTGCAACATGGATGCAGCTTATATACTTTGAATTGTGCAATAGTGTATATCTACACTGTTCATTTATCTAATAAATCTCAGAGCTAACACTGTAGATCCTGATCAGAAGTCTGCACAGATGTGCAGGCTTATAAGTATCATGCATGAGTGTGAGGTGAAGATGGAAAAATCTGTCACCGAGGGTTAACTGTTTTGCGGGAACGAGGCTCTGCCGAGTTCCCGCCAAAACAGTTCACCTGAGGTGACAGATTTTTCTATCTTTACCGAACGTCTCATGCAAGATACTTGTTCTTGCATACCTTTTATTATTTATAACATTTCTATGTATGTATACAAACTTTTTTATTTTCCTTATGCTGAAATATTGACATTAACGCAAACCTTTTTTATAAATGACGTCAATAACTTGAATATATGACGTCACTCACGTGACTCATTCTACATGGGGGGGTGTAGGATCGAAATTTCCTACACGGGTGAAAACACCGGATGACCTGATCTGGTATGCAAGAAGATAGGGATCTGCACTGGCCAAACATAGGATATAAGTCTATTCCATGGGAAAGAGTTAAGTCAAATCACATCTTCCAGTTTGTGTTACATATTAAGATCATAGAGATAGATATCAGAACAATGCCACGGCGTGCAGTATGATACATGTTTAACAGTTACATACAAGAATTACTTTGCAGAGCTAAAAAGTTTGATGATAAAGGAACATGGAACAAAAATGATGATGGAACTGTAAATACAGACGGTCCCCGGGTCATGGTCGGTGAAGAAGCAATAATGTCAGGGGCTTTCATCACTAAGTATGTCAAAACCATGGCGGTCCTACAACAAGCATGTATTACACATGACTGTATATTCACTGTTTTTTGTACATTTATTGTTATATTTTCTCTTGTATTTTACGTTGTTTTGCTTTTGTTTATGTTTTAAGCATGATTTTTCAGAGCTAAGAAATTTGAGAAGAGTGGTGAATACAATAAAACTTGGAAAAGTTCTGAGGATGGCATGGTAAACACAAATGGCCCTCGTGTGGTTGTTGCCCAAGGAAATGGTGTAGGTCCAACCGGGGGATTTATAACAAAGTATGTTACCTGGCAAAAATCCACACCCCATTATATTCTTATCTACTGTCACAAAATGGGAATATATATTTATAGATTAGTTGAAGCAAAAAGCTTCCACAGACTGATGATTTGTTGCTTCAAGCCTAAGAATCTTGTAAAATTAAAAATTTTAATATACTTTCTGCAACAAAATACAAATTTCTGTATGGATTTGTGAGCTGAAAATGAAACTGAGTAGGAGACTAATGGCATGAAGAACAGAGGCATTAACCCATTTTGTGACTTTCTCATCTCTAACATTTCAAAGATGCCTGAGAATGGTGTTGCAGTTACTCTGATGGAAATACTGATTCCTCTCATAATATTTCCTATGCAGCAGTATAGAAACAAGCTCCAGATTAGATCAGGTGGGATAAGCTTGTCTGGTCAGATCAGTTGTATGCATTGTTGATTGGCTGGCAGATCAGGGTCTGTAGGTTACACTGTTGAGAGTAGACCCTGACCAGACAGATGTGCTGGCATATCAGGGTCTATAGTTTGCAGAACAGACCCTGACCAGACAGATGTGCTGGCATTACAGGGTCTATAGTTAGCAATGTTGAGAGTACACCCTGACCAGACAGATATGCTGGCATATCAGAGTCTATAGTTCACAATGTTGAGAGTAGACCCAGACCAGACAGATGTTCTGGCATATCAGGGTCTATAGTTTGCAAACAGACCCTGACCAGACAGATGTGCTGGCATTACAGGGTCTATAGTTAGCATTGTTGAGAGTACACCATGACCAGACAGGATGTGCTGGCTTATAAGTGTCTTCATTGAATACTGAAACTTATTTTTCATGTGGTAATCACATTAGTTCGAAGGTCTTCCCAATAATAACAAATAAAAGGAGTGCATTATTTAAAGTTCCCGGTGAAATGTTTTAATGAAATCAATTTGACGAAATAAAAATAAATATATATCTGTCTTATTGCCCCTTATAGCACCATAATTGTTTTTTTAATCGACAAACATGGCAATTATCCAACATCTAGGAGACTCCATCCTTCCAATTCAATCCTAATTCTATCATTTTCCTCCTCTTCAAATTGTTTTAAGTGAGATTTTTTGCTCTTCTAAAAAAGGAAGTGTCTGGCATTTCAGATATTATGAGATTTGTCTGGAAATCCATCATATTTCTTAAGCATCTTTGAATGTTAGAAAATCAACTCTACTGCGGTCAGATATTATGAGAGAAGGGTCAATAATTGTCAATAATTGTTTATGCTTCCTTAAGGTTGGATAGATCAAAATGAGTAAGAGTGCAGTGTTCAAGAACCATAACTCTACTGGCATCAATTATTTATTTATCTCCCTTTATTTTTTGTCCCAAAAGTATCTTAAAAACCTGCTAGATGGAATTACTTAAAACTTGGTAGACAGATACCTGGTGGTGAGTTGAAGTGCATCGATCAAGAACCTTTACTTTACCTATGTTAATATTTTAATTATCTCCCTTAGTTTTTTTCTTGTTGTATTATGCATTTGATGTGTCAGTTTCAGTTGTTGGGTAATGACAAGTGGGCAATGACAAGATGTGCACAGTACCTCATCATTGTATCAATGTTTTCACAAAAAATTTATAACTATATATTAATAAACATATGATTTTACATTTCATCAGGCCCCCTCAAAGTTATGACCCATATTTGACAGTTCTTCTGTTAATATACAGGGGGAAATATTTTCAAAAAAAAATGTTCTGCCCTTTATGGACAAACACCTGATTGGGGAGCACATTTCGGAATTCTTGTAGGGGATTCTTAGCAATTTATTTGTTCACTTAAGACATGGGCCAAGAATCAAATTGTCTGCACATTTGGATTGTTTAAATCAATGAATAAACAAATTAAACAGTTGTTTAATAAGTTCTTGATTGTAGTCTAATGAGGAAAATTGCTTTTTCACTTCATAGTGATAAAAGCTATAAAGTAAGTAGGAGTTAATCACAAAGTTATGTGTTTGAAAGTGTATGTTTTTAATTGGATTAAATGTTTCATTGTTTGTTAGTTTTTTTTTTAAATTTTCAGTTACAAAAAGCAGCACATGTTACTATAATGTGTAATTATTGAGTCACCTGCAATAGAAAGTAAACATTTAGGGATCATATTGTTTTGTGGCAGCAGCGTCTGGTAGTCTCCTAGAACAGTTCATATATTGGTTAACTTGAATTACATCTTTTTATCACATATTATAAAAAATTTTGCAAGCAGTCGACACACGTGTTAGTGGAACACCTGATTCTTGTTCTTGATTTCACTTTTTAATTTTACTGAGTATGTAGCACAACTGTTGTTTTTTCTTCAAATTAATGAATGTCCATTGTATTTTCTCTTTGTGATTTTCACCTAGTTGTTAGATAGAAAATTAGTGTAACTTTTTTTTATTTCATGAATATTAAATATTTAGAGTAGCACCAAGTTATTTGTATAAGATTTAATGCTATAATATTTTGTTACAAAAGTCTCTTGTTGTTGAATATGATACTGTATATTTATTTACTGACAACATTTCATTTGTCATTTAAGGCCAACTAATTGTTCTATCTTAAAACATTGCTACTAAGAATAATACAAGAATTTTATACCAAGTGGAGGTAAATACAGAAAAATAATACCCCATTGACTGAGGCTCATCCAAGGGACCTTTTTGCAACAATTGCACTAAGAGCTTAGGATTTTCACAATTATCAAAAGCAAGATCATTTTGCTGTTTTTTTCTTCATTCAAATGATGTAATTAAATGAAATTAAAAAAAATCATCCAGAATATTTGTTAACCGTTAACACAATGGATAGGGCTTATAACTAGTCTAAATCCAGATCAGCCTACACATATGTGCAGTCTAATCAGGATCTATACTAGTCAGCTTTATATTCATTACCGTCATTGTTGGAATATAAGCCGCACTTATGTATAAGCCGCACCGCCCCCAAACCTGATGGAACAGATCAAAATTGCTTATAATGTATTTATAAGCAGCCAATCCTATGTATTAGCCACACCCCCAACTTTTTACCGCCGAATTCTGGGAAACAAGTGCAGCTTATATTCAGACAATGACGGTATGTTATTTCTAACCAAGAAGCAAACAGTTTAGATCCTGATCAGACTACATGGATGTGCCGGCCAATCTCGGTCTACACTGGTTGCCCAGGGGATAAAGTCACATACCATAGAGTTATGGGTTAACATGACCACACTTAGGAGGATAAAAAATGCATTAACTCATTTGTTCCCTTGACTCGAACAATTTTTATGTATAATTCTTTGTAAATAAAAAGAAATACCAGTATTGTACAAAAACAGTTGTTTTTGCTGAAAGTGAATACCCTGTTTTGCATGGAGCATTTAATATTACAATAATGTTTACTCATCATAGTAAACAAAATGTTGAATTGTTCAAATTCATTACAAAAATTTAAAATAAACTTAAATTAATGTAATCCAGCATTTTGCACACTTATATTTATTGTCTCTTAAAATTAATTTGTTCACCATTTCATATGACCTTTAGAAGTACTTTACAGTACATTAACCTTTTACTCCATGGATTCAGATGATATTGATGTTTTCATTTCTGGTCAGGAAGAGTGTAGATCCTGGTCAGGAAGAGTGTAGATCCTGGTCAGGAAGAGTGTAGATCCTGGTCAGGAAGAGTGTAGATCCTGGTCGGACTACATGGAGTTACACTGTTAGCACAGGAGATACTAAGCCATGTCACTGGAGTAAAGCATGGAGTTACACTGTTAGCACAGGAGATACTAAGCCATGTCACTGGAGTAAAGGGTTAATGTGTAACGTCCTCAGTCAGTTATAACACAACCTTTTCATTAAACATTTTTTATCATTATACAGATAAATCAGTAAAAATATATAAACAAAAATTGAATATTTACGTTTTGAAAGAATCATCTTGTACTTTCATTTTCATTGAAATGTAGTAAAGTATGAGATAAACCATGTTTTGCTAAAAATAAACCATGTTTTGCTAATCAGTTGGATCATTGAACACTTTCCTCAGTTTATTCAATTCGGTTATCTTGAATTTTTCTACAGAATTACAAACGATGCTCGAGAGGATGAAATGGAACAGAATCTAGGGGAAGTGAGTGGTATGCTGGGTAATTTACGCAATATGGCCGTCGATATGGGCAATGAAATTGGTGCACAAAATAGACAACTGGACAGAATTAACCAAAAGGTAACTTTACTAATGTCTGGTTTCTGTACTACTGTTAACTTGCTCAGACATATTGTGAGCAGATGCGTTTCATGCAACCTTGGTATAACAAGGTCACGAGACATCTGTTGTCTGTATATAGTGATTCAAACAGTTGTTATCTGTACTTAAGGTGGAGTTTTCCATGTCTGTTATATTGTTACTGTTTACTTGAGAATATTTGTGAATATTCTTTTGTGCAAAATTGGTCCACTCAGAAGGATTGAGACCTGCATCAAGTCTACACGAATCAACTGCTTTTAGCTTCATTTTTAATGGGGTTTAGGTGATGTAAAATTTCTTGATTAAAAGCAATGGAATACTGGCTGGTGGGTGCTGTGTTCATGTTGATAGAGCAGAATAATATCTCGGCGTCTGAAGGATACTGTTGCCATGTATCCTTATATTATAAAAGATACTATTGCCGTCTTTATTTATAAAAAAGTACTGGTGGCTGAAATGTGCATTAAGGTAAAAAATATGATTTCCCATGTGTGTGACATTTATATAGTCTGTAAGATTCATATTTTCTATTAAACTTGATGAAAAGTAGTTGCATAGTAGGTAGAACTAATTGCAAAAAGGCTTGTTCAAATATTTCGATGTCTTATTTTGTCTTCAACAATGTGCTGTCACTCTTGGTATACTGTTTCGGCATCATTGATGCGGTGGCAATACTTTGTGTCTCGGAGATGGCTAAAGCTTGTTTTTCATGTATTTTTGCCGAATGCATGCTTGGTCATACAGTCTTCATATTGACAAAAGTACTAACACCAGGGTTTTCTAATGATATTTATGTATAACATTATTATGTTTTACTTCTAGTCGGAATCCAACGAGGATCGTATCCGAGAGGCAAACACCCGAGCGGCAAAACTTCTCAAATCTTAGACAGCCTCTCCTATCTTGCTGCTATTAACAAATGGTTAACACCGTTGTATATTTGTTCACTAATTTATTTCTTTTCTTTAGCTACACTTATTTTAGACACACAGTATTATTTGATTTATGTTTCTATTGTAGTATATTCCTATCTGCTTTTGAACTGATAATGAACTTCTAACTTTCAATTTTCTGGTTAAGGTGGACAAAATTCATTTTTTGGTACTTTTAGTAAAAAAAACAATGAAAGTTTAAATCCTCAAGAAAGTTTTTAAAGAAATATAAGTAGTAAAAACACAACACTTTTGCTAAACTTTAATTTTGTAAACCCACAGAGAGGCTGTTTAAAAGACCATACAATGAAAATGAAAAACCCATAATTATAAAGGATTTTGATTCTTTGGGAATCCACTTGTCAGACCTGGGTTCGATTACAATTATAATTTAATTAATTATAAGTAATTACCTTTTTTGAAGTAATTGAAAATAATTAATAATTGAAACAAAAATCAATAATTTTAATTGTAATTAATTAATTAAAATCCAAAAAAATGCAATATAATTGTCAATTAAATTCAATTACTCTTCAATTACAGGTAGCAAACAGTAACATGTCAAAACAGGTTATTGGGCAGTAGCTATTGTCACCTAAAGTTATAACTTTCACACTTAATGGTCATTCAAAGAGGTGTTAATTTGAATATGAAGCCATTAAAATAAAATAACTAGTAGAAGTAGCCTAAAATGAAGAGAATTTAGTTCCATTGAAAGTTGCTACATTTTACTTCTATGTATTATTCATCTTTATCTATAGTATTATTCCTCTTTGTCTATATGTTTTCTTATCATTTTTTGTTGCCATTGCAAAATTGTTATAGACCACAAACAAATTATTCATAAATTATTTATGTTGTTTCCCCACATGTTGTATGTAAACACCTGGGTAAAATAAAAGAAATTGTATGTTCTTTTCTGTTCATAAATTGTACTAAGTGGGTAAACTAGGTGGTGTTCAAAATCTATTCTCAATCTAATGTATAAAACATTACTTGAATATATGTACTTGGCATTTCACATTTAATTAACAGTTATCCACACAACATGAATTCAAGCACATTAAATCATTTTATATTATCAAAGGATACTAGTGGAATTCTTAAACAAAATGCTGATACTGTTCGTCAGAGTACAAAAGCAGACTGAAGACTACTTTAAACTTTGTCTCCACAAGCACTACATACATTTTCATTCCTCAGATACCAACATGTCAAAGACACACCTCGGGAAATAGTCAGAGCCTAACCAATATTTTTCTCAAGTTTGTAAAAGTTCTAAAAGTTCTGATTTAAACCCTCTCCAATATTTTTTAACTGTACATGCTGTGAGTCTTCCGAGGTTGTCAAAGATGGCTGAAATCTACCTTGCTTTACCTGCATCATCTGCCCCAGTTGAACGGCTCTTTTAAATAGCTGAGAAATTGTTTCCCAGCTATGTTGTTCAATGACTGACAGTAACTTTAAAGCATTAATGATTTTGAAATGCAATAACGACTTATAGATCTGCATCAGAAATCTGTTTTCAACATGGTTCTGTTTGTGAATATATTTCCTATTTTAAAAATAATCAAAAATAATCAAAAATAATTAATTATTTTACTTAAAATAATTGTAATTAATTAATTACTTTTGGAAAAAGCAAGTAATTATAATTGTAATTTAATTTAAGCATTTCTGATTTAATTGTAATTAGTTAATTACTTTTCAAAGTAATTGAACCCAGGTCTGCCACTTGTTGAATCCAGTAAAATAGCAGGAATAGACTGAGTAGAAATAGCTTCCTTTTAATATTAGTACTTAAAAAATGGGTGATAAAGACTAATTATTTAGACTCAAATACCGTAAAATTCCTTTTAAGCTCCCCTCCAAGAATAAATGCCCACCTTGTTATTTTTTCGGGGAAAAATCAGTTAATCCACATTTATTATCTAATATCCTTCTTATATTAAAATAAAAAGAATTAATATAAATTGAAAGCATCCCCCCTTCCAGAAAATGTAATGACCCTGGGGCATTTTAAAAAGGATTTTCAGTATTCAGAAACTGGTGGTAATGATGGTTGAATCTATTGGAAATGGAGTTGCAGTTCTCAAACTTTCAAACACATCAAATATTTTTTGTTGGGTGATTTATTGAATCCAACAATTAATGACATTGAACCAAAATATCGTGATTGTTGTAGACTAAAGATGCTCAGCCATGTTTGAAACATTGCTTGCTGATTGAAATGGCATTTATTCAATATGTAAAGGAGATTTTCTAAATATCAAATCACTTCACTGTGCTTGTCTGGTCTCTCTCTATATACCAGTTTTGTTTCTCTTTTTTTTTGAATTATGCAGAAGTTAAAAAACAAAGGCTCTCTAATTCATTTTCTATAACTGGCAAAACATCACAAACATCATTGAAGAAGCTAAGAAATGTCAGACTTAAAAGCAGAAACGAATAAAGGTCAAGGTCATTTTATATTTTAGTTTATTTATGTATCACATAGATAGCGGCATGTTCTTTGACTTGCAGAGATTTAACCCTTTACTCTGGTGACATGCCTTTTATCACAAGGGCAACCAGGGTAGATCCGTTTCAACTGGCACAATCATGCACTCTTGTCTAGATTTACACTGTTTGCTTCTTGGTCAGAAATAACATAATGAATCTAAAAAGCAAACAGAGTAGATCCTGATCAGACTGCTAGGATGTGTGGCTTATCTGGATCTACACTGGTTACTCTTAGGATACGAGTCATATATCTCTTGTGGAGTAAAGAGTTAAGTTGTTAATTGTTGTAAAAATAATCAATATATTCTTGTTTTGAATTGTTAACCCTTAACTCCATGAGGTGTTTCATATATCCCATGGATTACCTGTGTAGATCCAGATCACATGACACATCCATGCAGTCTGATCTTATTTACACAGTTACGTGTGAAGATTCTGATCGGACGGCACGGTTGTGCAGGCACATCTGGATCTACGCTGGTCATCCATGTGATAACAGCCACATATCGTGAAGTAAAGGTTTAAAATGATCGGCAGAACTGTAACAGAAGCTATGACCTACCTGTACATGATTGCAATTCCTGGAGTGGGGCATTTTATTTGTTTACCATTATAAGCCTTTTCTTGAAATCTGTTGAATTGGTAACCATTTAACCACTTGTTCTTGAAGTTGGTAAGCTTAATCTTGTCCTTACCATATCAGTGGACATGTAAACTGACTTTTGCAATCAGTTTAGACCCAGATAACCTGCATATTTGTTCAGGCTGTCATTAGCTCTTATAGCTTTTGTTAGTAAATTACCGTATTCCGCTATGTATAACGGGCACATTTTTACCTCCCGAAATGCGCGCGGATCGTGGGTGCGCATTATACATCCAATAAAATTTTTCAGTATTTTTTATGCCCCCGCCATGAAATGGCGACGGGCATTAAGAGTTGCTCCTGTCCGTCTTTCCGTCCGTCCGTCCGTCCTTCCGTCCGTCCGTCCGATATTCTCGTGAACGCAACTCCTCCTACACTACTGGTCGGAATTTAATGAAACTTGACCACAATGCTTGGCCTGATATGTAGTTGTGCATGAAGGTGGGTTTCGCTCTTACACGTTCCGTTCAGAAGTTATTGCCCTTTGATACTTCCATTTACATTAGTTTTCATAGGAGTATATTTCGTGAATGCAACTCCTCCTACACTACTGGTGGGAATTTAATGAAACTTGACCACAATGCTTGGCCTGATAGGTAGTTGTGCATGAAGGTGGGGTTTCGCTCTTACATGTTCCGTTCAGAAGTTATTGCCCTTTGATACTTCCATTTACATTAGTTTTAATAGGAGTATATCTCGTGAACGCAACTCCTCCTACACTACTGGTGGGAATTTAATGAAACTTGACCACAATGCTTGGCCTGATATGTTGTTGTGCATAAAGGTGGGGTTTTGCTCTTACATGTTCTGTTCAGAAGTTATGGCCCTTTGATAACTTCATTTACATTAGTTTTAATAGGAATATATCTTGTGAACGCAACTCCTCCTACACCTCTGCTGGGAATTTGATGAAACTTTACCACAATGCTTTGCCTGATATGTTGTTGTGCACAAAGGTGGGGTTTTGCTCTTACATGTTCTGTTCAGAAGTTATGGCCCTTTGATACTTCCATTTACATTAGTTTTAATAGGAATATATCTTGTTTCTTATATTTTGTGCATTTTGCCCATAACTTAAAAACTACTTGAGATACTGCCTTGAAACTTGAAATATATTTTCACCATCAAAATCTACATCAACCAACAAGACCCATAACCATGCTTCCAATATTTTCAAATTATGCCCCTTTTTCACTTACATTTTGTGTTAAGAAAAATATACACTTTGCCCTTAACTTTGTTTGGAATGGAGGGATTTCAAAATAACTTGGCACAAATGTTCACCATAACAAGGCGGTGTGTCGTGACTGTAGGTCCAAGGTCAAGGTCACTGTTACTAAAAATAGAATTTTCTTGCAAAATCTTGTCCGCTCTGTAACTTTGTTATTTCTTATTGGATTTTTAAATAACTTGGTATAATTGTTCACCATATCAAGACGGTATGTCACATACATGCCCAAGCCTTTAGGTCCAAGGTTAAGGTCACTGTTACTAAAAATAGAATTTTCTTGTCCAGGCTGTTACTTTGTTATGAATGGAGGGATTTCAAAATAACTTGGCACAAATGTTCACCATGACAGGGCGATGTGTCACGTACCATGCCCATGCCTGTAGGTCAAAGGTCAAGGTCAGTGTTACTTAAAATAGAATTCTCTTGTCCGGGCTGTTACTTTGTTTGTGAATGGAGGGATTTCAAAATAACTTTGCACAAATGTTCACTATGACAAGGCAGTGTGTCCGCACAATACCCAAGCCTGAAGGTCCAAGGTCAAGGTCACTATTACTAAAAATAGAATTTTCTTGTCCAGGCTGTAACTTCATTATAAATGGAGGGATTTCAAAATAACTTGACACAAATGTTCACCATGACAGGGCGGTGTATCGCGTACCATGCCTATGCCTGTAGGTCAAGGTCACTGTTACTAAAAATAGAATTCTCTTGTCCGGGCTGTAACTTTGTTAGGAATAGATTGATTTCAAAATAACTTGACACAAATGTTCATCATGACAAGATGGTGTGTCCCGTACCATGCCCATGCCTAGGTCCAAGGTCAAGGTCACTGTTACTTAAATAGAATTTTCTTGTCAGGATTGTAACTACATTAGGAATATAGTAATTTCAAAATAACTTGGCAGAAATGTTCACCATGACAAGGTGGTGAGTTGTGTACCATGTCCATGCCTGTAGGTCCAAGGTCAAGGTCACCGTTACTAAAAATAGAATTTCCTTGTCCGGGCTATAACTTTGTTTTGAATGGAGGGTTTTCAAAATAACTTTGCACAAATGTTCACCATGACAAGGCGGTGTGTTGCGTACATTACCCATGCCTGTAAGTCCAAGGTCAAGGTCACAGTTACTTAAACTTGAATTTACTTGTTCGGGCTATAACTTCTTTATGAATGAAGGGATTTCAAAATAACTTGGCACAAATGTTCACTATGACATTGCATTGCATTATCACCAACTTCTTCACAGACATTTCCGTAATGAGAAGACAACAGTGCCACAAATACAAATAATTTACTTGATCATCAAGTTTATGCATATTCTTATAATTACTCGAACATCACTGTCTTTGAAATGCTATTATTCCCATCATTGCACTTTAGTATCTGGAAACGATGCATAGCGGGGGCATCCGTGTCCTATGGACACATTTCTAGTCTTCACTTGAATTTCGCCGAAAAACAAAGCGCAGTGATCAGCAAGAACCTCAGAATTTTAGTACGAAAGGAGCCGTCCACACAAGGTTCTACATGGAATTACAGTAAAACTTCTTGTAGTTATTTAAAGAAACAAACTATTAAAGTTTAGGAAAGATCTTACATAACAGACATCAATTTTTTTTGCTAAACTATCTCTGAAAATCGGCCGCCATTTGTTGTTAAAATTTTTACCGGAAGCAGAAGTACATTATAAAGCAATCACAAATGTTGTTATCATCTTATTCAATAGAGTCTGACAATGTGAAAAATCGAATTTTATAAAATAATTGGTTTTATCATTTGCAATTTATTCTATGCATGATTACATGATACAGAAAGATCTTTCAATCTGGTCTTGATAGTTACTAACAATTAACCTCGAGTTTCAAATGACGTTTTCATAATATTTTTTCATGCCTCTCACCTTGTTTGAAGCACATGCAAATTTGCCTATTGTTAAAAGATTATAAATGGAGCTTGTTCCTGGCAGGTGTGACAATACATAAGCTGATTGGCATGCACTTGTTGGAATAGGTGGTGACATGTTTGCGTTAATTACAATGATTATTTTACTGTCTTAATTGTTTATTAAAGATTTTCTTTAATTATTAATATTTTGTTAAATCGGCGCCGAATTTCTTACGTTTGTGCCGATTTTTTGATGCGCGTTATACATCTGAAATCGGCTTTTCCGCCGATTTTTACCAAAATTATGGGTGCACGTTATACATCAATGCGCGTTATGCAAAACGGAATATGGTATTGTTAAATCACATACCGTTACAAATATCCAGTTGCAACTTCTTTGCTACCAGCACTATGATCAAGGTTATTTCTGACCAAAATGCGACCAGTGCAGATCCTGATCAGCTGGCACAGATGTGCAGCTGATCTGGATCTACAATGGTCGCACATGCATAAAGATGTGTTTATATGGAGGAAAGGGTTAAGATGTGGACCTGATTGTGGCATTAAAAAGAAAAAAAATATTTGTCTATCTGGTGGCTTACTTTTGAGATTGATCCAGGGACTCGAGAGACAAGCAGTTTGAATGGCAGGTGTGGCAGGTGTGATTAACAAATACTATGAAGATAAATTCCCAAAAAGTCAATGGCATAAAAGTGATAAGCAGGTTAATGATTAATACCCATATGCTATCAGGAAATTCAGTTCAGCTTTGAATTGTTAAGAGCTGAATTTTAGAGTCGTCAGCCTTTAACCGATTCATTGGTTGTCATAAGGCAAGGCTAAAAGCAGTCCACTTAGATCATAAGGTGATCAGTAAAGCTTACCAGCTGTTCTTACATTTTCTCTACTGATTTTGTAGATACATTGGGTGAATGTTTCTGCTACCCCCAAACAGTTGTGCCTTAGAGCATAAACATGATTTTTTGTCTTACGGTGTATTACCATAAAAATTTCCTAGTTTAGAGGAATAATGTTTTTATACCCCCACAAATGAAGTTTGAGGGGGTATAATAGGAGTGAGCTTGTTGGTCGGTCGGTCTGTTGGTTGGTCGTATTATTTGTTTCCGGATGATAACTCATGAAAGGCTTGACAGAATTCAATAATTTTTGGTACACAGGTATATCGTCAGAAGATACAGGTCAAGTTCCATTTTGGGGCTGGTGGGGTCAGTGTCAAGGTCACTGTTACTAAAAATAGAAAAATGCTTTCCAGACGATAACTCCTGAAAGGTATCAACTATTTTAAAAATTTTTGGTACACAGGTGTAACATCACAAGATACAGGTCAAGTTCGAATTTGGGGCATGTGGGGTCAATGTCAAGGTCAGTATTACTTAAAATAGAAAAATGGTTTCCGGATGATAACTCATGAAACACTTCACAGATTAAATCCTTTTTTGGTAAATAGATGTAACATCAGATGATACAGGTCGAGTTCGACTTTGGGGCCTGTGGGATCAATGTCAAGGTCACTGTTACTTAAAATAGAAAAATTGTTTTGGACTCATGAAATACTTCATAGATTTAATTATTTGTTGGGACACAGATGTAACATAACAAGATACAGGTTAGGTTTGACTTTGGGGCCTGTGGGTTCAAGGTCAAGGTCACTGTTATATAAACTTCAAAACTTCATTTCCACTCAGTAACTATAGCTTGGAAATGAGATTTGTTGTATTGGTGGTTTTTGTGAAGATGACCTTGGGATTCAAAGTAAGGCCTGTGGGGTCAAGTTCACTGTTACTAAAAATAGAAAAAAAAACTGTATATCACTTTGGTTCGGAATGAGATATTGTGATGAAAATTGCTATAAAGGTAGTGTCTGTGAAGATGAAACTTGGTATTGAAATTGGGCCTGATGGGGTCAAGGTCACAGTTACTAAAAATAGAAAAATGGTTTCTGGATGATTTCTCATGAAAAGCTTCACGTATATAAACAATTTTTTGGCACACAGTTGTTTGATAAAAGTTAAGTAAAGGTCACTGTTACTAACATATTCAAACAGTTTCTGCTCAATAAATTTGGAAGGAATGAGATATTGTGATGAAACTTGCTGTATATGTGGCTACTGTGAAGACGACACTTTGGATTGAAAGTGGGGCACATTATGCCATTGATTCGAAGCCGATTCCCAGTTCAAGTATCAAGCACACATGTGGGGGTATTTAATCACTTTCAGTGATAATTCTAGATTACCTTTACAAAAATAATAAGCTGCATACAAAACATAGAGGGTGCATCATTTAATGTTTCAAGTATTATCATGTTAAATATGGCTTGTACGGTCATTGTCTGAATATAAGTCGCACTTTTTTTCCAGAATTTGGCAGTAAAACATTGGGGGTGCGGCTAATACACAGGTTTGGCTGCTTATACATTGCGTTAAGCCATTTTCATCTGTTCCATCAGGTTTAGGGGGATGCGGCTTATATATGAGTGCGGCTTATATTCGAACAATGACGGTAATAGTACTGTGGAAACCTGAAAACAACTTGCATGGAATAGATATTGGATAGTTGCACATGTTTTGCATGCTTTTTAAAATAATTTTTTTCATCAATCTCCTCAGAAGATTTTTTTCAAGACACAGCCATGTTTATCAGGTCTTTCAATTATGTGTGAAATAATTGTTTGTATCCTCTGTTGTAGAACATTACCACCTGATTTTAATTTTAGATAAAGAATTTGTTCTCCTTAATTATCCTGTAATAGATGAACCGACTGCAGATATGAATTATACATATAGTACCCTATTAAGTCTAGGAAAGTTTGAGGTCAGTGAAAGTTCAATCGACACAGTGAAGATTTTGTTAGAGATTTACACTTTATTCCATGGATGCTTTCTCATGTGTGTAGATTCAGATCAGCCAGCTCATTATACCCCCACAAACGAAGTTTGAGGGGGTATATAGGAGTGAGCTTGTCGGTCGGTCTGTCGGTCGGTCGGTCGGATTCTTCGTTTCCAGATGATAACTCATGAAAGGCTTGACAGAATTAAATAATTTTTGGTACACAGGTATATCGTCATAAGATACAGGTCAAGTTCGATTTTGGGGCTGGTGGGATCAGTGTCAAGGTCACTGTTACTAAAAATAGAAAAATGGTTTCCGGATGATAACTCATGAAACACTTCACAGATTTAATCCTTGTTTGGTAAATAGATGTAACATCACAAGATACAGGTCATGTTCGACTTTGGGGCTGGTGGGGTCAATGTCAAGGTCAGTATTACTAAAAATAGAAAAAGGGTTACCGGATAATAAATCATGAAAAACTTCACAGATTAAATCCTTTTTTGGTACATATATGTAATATCAGAAGATACAGGTTGAGTTCGACTTTGGGGCCTGAGGGGTCAGTGTCAAGGTCACTGTAACTTAAAAAAGAAAAATTGTTTTTGGACTATAACTCATGAAATACTTCATAGATTTAATTATTTTTTGGGACACAGATGTAACATAACAAGATAAAGATTAGGTTTGACTTTGGGGCCTGTGGGTTCAAGGTCAAGGTCACTGTTATTTAAACTTCAAAACTTCATTTCCACTCAGTAACTATAGCTTGGAATGAGATTCTTAAATGAAATTTGGTGTATTGATGGTTTTTGTGAAGATGACTTTTGGGATTCAAGGCCTGTGGGGTCAAGGTCACTGTTACTAAAAATAGAAAATAAACTGTATGCTCAATAACTTTGGTTCAGAATGAGATATTGTGATGAAAATTGCTATATAGGTAGTGTCTGTGAAGACGAAACTTGGTATTGAAATTGGGCCTGATGGGGTCAAGGTCACTGTTACTAAAAATAGAAAAAATGGTTTCTGGATGATTTCTCATAAACAATGTTTGGCACACAGTTCTTAGATAAAAGTTAGATAAAGGCCACTGTTACTAACATATTTAAACCATTTCTGCTCAATAAATTTAGAAGGAATGAGATATTGTGATGAAACTTGCTGAATATGTGGCTACTGTGAAGACGACACTTTGGATTGAAAGTGGGGCACATTATGCCATTGATTCGAAGCATTCCCAGTTCAATTATCAAGCATACATGTGGGGGTATTTAATCACTTTCAGTGATAATTCTAGTTAACCTGATTAGTACCGTCATTGTTCGAATATAAGCCGCACTCATGTATAAGCCGCACTGCCCCAAACGTGATAGAACAGATGAAAATGGCTTAACACAATGTATAAGCAGTCAAACCTGTGTATTAGCCGCACCCCCAACTTTTTACTTCCGAATTCTGGGGAAAAAGTGCGGCTTTTATTCAAACAATGACGGTATTTACACTGTTGGCTTTGCATTTATTATGCTAGTTCTGGCCAGGAAATGATAAATTAAGATCCAATTGACCGCACAGATGTTTAGGCTGATCTGGATCTACACTGGTTGCCTATGGGATATAAGCTGTTTCTGATGGAGTGAAGGGAAATGGCTGATGTTGATCCTTGCTGGTGAATTAGGCAATATCAGATTTTCAGTGTACTGTGGTGTCATTATATTTCGCTGTGGTTTATCATTCACATATTTCGCAGAAAAGTGAGCAAAATCAAATCCCAACAAAATTTGACCATGCATTAGGTAATATTGTGAAATGATACAACTACGCAAATTTGTGTCAGCATTAAAATGGGGCGCGTCATGGGAAAAGGTACCTTCGGACAGTTGACCTCAGTTCTTGAAATGATGTCAAAAAGTAGGGCAGACGACTTCATTTTTTTATGTTTTTCATGCTTAAAATAACATTATGTTGTCAAAATGTGTAACAAAACCGCCAATGAGTTATGAGAAAATAAAAGATAAATGTATATTCTTTACAAATATAGGAATAGCTTTCATGTTTTATATTTGACCAAATATACCTTTTCCCGTGGCGTGTGTCAAATGACATTATTAAATTTTGTAGCTTCTGCACAGAAAATTGTCTCGGAGAGGATTAAATGATATCTTAGTAGTATGTTTATATTAAAATTCCTAGGATTTGTGCCATCTGAATGAAGTTATATTTGGACAGTCATTGAGTACATTGAAACCTTTACGACTTTACACCAAATACAGCTTATATTCCTTGTGCACCCAGTGTAGATCTAGATCAGCCTGCAGGTCAGTGTCATACAGGATCTACTCCAGGCACTTTAAGATTTGTTAGTGACTAGTGTAGGAACAGATCAGGCCCCAATATCACGAATAATGTTAGACTCAAACTCAATTTTCTACTTAACAAATTTATTCAAATTCTGAGTAAATATTGGTTGATCTTTTGGTATACTTTACAAAAATCAAATAAAATCTGGCTAAAATCATGGAAATCTTTCAAATAACATTTCATTTTAGTGAGATATTCTAAAATTTATGTTTGAGTTTAAACTCAGATTTCTGATTTTTTACTCGAACAGATTTTTGAATCTTTTAAATATATATTATACAGATAACAAAATTTGAAAGCTACATTTCAAACAAAAATATCATATAAACTTATTTAAGATACTAAATAAAAAAAAAGATTTTTTTATGTCGTCAGAATTTAAAATTATTACTTTGAGTTGAGTTTGAAATCCATCTCATTTTTTTTTGTGATATTGGGGCCAGACTGCATGAATGATATTGATCATCACTGGTTGATGTGTGATACAAGCAGTTTCTTATTGAGAAAAGGTTAGATAGAAAAAAACAATGTTTGGAGCTTTAGAAATCAATTTAGAATCTCTGGCCTTGGGTCTTAGTTTTAAGGCCTGGCACAAAACAGGTGCATGTCATAATAAATATTATTTTTTACTAAGTCCATTTGAAGGTGTTTATGTGTTCGTAGGCAGCTCTGTTCATGATTTAAGATTACATTTGCAAGACTAAAAATATAATACAAAATTAATCATTGGTAACTGAGAGTGGACATATACTTTATCTTCATTTGTTACCATCGGGAAGTAAAGCAGATTAACAAACCACAAAGTTTCCACCTGGTTTTAAAAATCTTACATTAGAATCCAAGAATTGCTAGGAGATCTCTTCTACAGACATGAATAAACAACTTTAAAGCTCTAATTATATTGTTCAATCTTGATGTGTGAGTAAACCTGATGTTGGTGGTATCAATGCACTGAAGACTGCTTTATGAAGATCGATTATTATAGGTATTTATGTAAATGTTCTGTCCTTATATTTCAGGGAACATCTCTTACAGACAGAGTGGACACAGCAAACAAACGGGCCAACAGAATCTTGCGCAATCAATGATGATTTCTTCTTCTTGATCACTACCTATGCTATTTACTGTTGTTGTTTGGACTTCAACTCAAGTGCTCATTTTATACAAGTTTTAGAGCAACTTTGTTGTATTTACTGATATAAGATGCACCATTTTTGCTCTAACATCTTGTTTTAATACAGTAGTGTTCACAGGACTTAGTCTACCAGTTGAATGGGGGCGTTAGGCCAGAGAAAAAAATATTTTAGATTCTCATCCCTGCCCGCCCCTGTCCAAAACCACCCGCCCCAAAAAAATTTAATTTGTAAAAAAGTCGAAACATATTCTGTTTCGTACAAAATGGGTTTTAGACTATCCCGAAATACCTTCTTAAGGTATTTCTTAAAAAAAAAATTAAAATATGCCCACCCACCCCATTTTTCCCCAAAATTCGGATGAGAATCTAATAATTTATTTTCTCTGGCCTTACTGTTCACTGATTTTCCACATTGAAAACAATTAGATTTGGAAAATCAGATGTGAGTGCAATAATTGTCAAATTGAGCAGTTTGAATTATAAATAATTATGACTGGTAGACCCTGAAACAATGCTTTCCCTGTTGTGATAATGAGTAAGTCATGAAATGTCTTACCCTGGCAAGATGACACTGTTTTCTGAAATAATGTCATAAGTAATTATTTGATTACATTTAATATTTCATGTTATCTACAATGAAGCCCTATAAGTGCATATAATGTGTTGCTGAGAGGGTATAAAATACTCAACCTGTCTTGCAGAAATATAGATGATACTTTTGCAGTGAATTTTTTCACAGTATAAACTAAGAGTTTTTTGGTATTTTAAAACATTAAAAAAGGTGGCCTACTATATGGTAGAAATAATTAAAACAAGTCTTAATAGTCTGTAAGGAGAGTGTAGACTACAGTATCCTTTATTTTAGCTGTTGTTGAGAATGTTGTTGTTAGTAAATAAATAATGCATTACATGTATTTCTGGTTAAGCCAATACATATTGTTTTGATTTTAATGTTTTAATTAAAATGAAATTTAAAAAATTTGATTTAAATAGCGTGATTGTTTACGAAAGAAATTTATTTGAAATCTTTCATTTAAACTTTTTACTTCATGTGCAACCTGTGTCGATCCAGAACATTCAGCACATCAATGATATCTTAACTGGATCTACTCTGGTAGCTTTTTGGTCAGAAATAACCTTATGAACCGAGAAGCTAACAGTGTAGATCCTTGTTGGACAGCACAGATATACTGTCTAATCTGAATCTACACTGGTGGTCTATGAGATACGAGTCATATCCTATGGATTAACGGGTTTATATTGTTTCATTTTGAATAAGATCAGTATTTAATGCTTGCCAGGCAGTGAAAGATGTCATTTTATCTCAGTTTTAAGTATTGTACATGAATTAAATGAAATTAACAAGTGACACAAAATACTATAAAAGCTTCTAGGCTACCAGTTCATGTGACATGATTGTAGAACTTTCATTACCATTCTGTGATACTGTGATTCAACAAACAGTTGTTTATATCACATGCATGCAAACATTCCTATCTAGCAGCTTCTGGAACTTCACAAGGTTACTGGATCATTGCCCGTTAAATGTGTCAAAATTTTGTGAGACTTGCTGACCTGCATAGTAAACATCTCCTTTGTGTATGTATTTCTTTTTGAAACTGGTAGGGAAATACACTAGTTTAGGTATATGTGTGTATTGTTGGGCCTCTAGTAAATTGTTGGGGCTTTTTCTTTTGTCTTTTTGAAAATTGTTTGATCCTCAGAAAATATTGATCCCAGCTATCAATCGAATTTCTTTTCTTTTTTTAAATATACACATATGTAATTAGCTATATTCCTGCACTTGATATACGCTAGTAACTGCATTTCTTCTTTTAATGTTTATTTCTTAAAAATGTTCATGAAATGGCATTTGTGAAAGTTTTTATGTTCATCTTGTGAATAGATATACTAATGTTGTCATTTTTCTTGTGTGATTATTATAATGTGGCAGTGATGATGTTTTATAGGTTACTGATCTCTGAAGATAAGATTTTCACTTATGTCTTATTTTTCCATTTTCTAGATCAAAATCTGTCATATTGCCGCTTACTGCATGTTATTGTGGGCAGTTAATCTGCTGCAATTATGATGTTTTCAATGCAAGAACATTTGTCAAGTTTCTAAGCTCAGCACATATACAGAGCTTTTGAGAAATCATCTTTCTAACAGTGAAGTTTTTATTTAATTTATAAAAGTAGAAACAGGTATCATATGATATGACTTATGTCCTTTCCATAGGATATGGCTTATACCCAATGTACAACAAGTGTAAAGCTTATCAGACTGCACGGATTAACTGGTAGATCTGGATCTACACTGGTCTTCCATGGGATAAAAGCCATATTCATGGAATGGAGGGTTTAGTTGTAGGCAAATGTCTTCCCACTTTGAAAACATTACTGCTCTTACTAACTGACGTAAAAGCTCTCAGCATTATTGTTTTGCATTTTAGTTTCAAACAAACTTGGCATAGCATTAGCTAGATGGCGTTAGCTTTAATCCTCCATTAATAAGTTATCTTCAAACCTAAGAGACCTTAACAAAAGTAATTAAGGGATCATTGTCATAAAACTGAAAGAATCTAATTTGTGATTGGTCAGTTTGGAAAACTGTACATTGTATTACATTTTAACATATCAGATTTTTATCATTTGAGGCTCGTCTCGAGCCTAGTGTTATGATCATAGTGTCAGGGTCCAAAAAACAAACTAAGAACAGTCTCCAAAATAACCAGTCATTTTTGAGACTGGTCTATCCAAGTTTTCTCCAACTTTCTCCTACTCTGCTGCCAACTGTCAGTATTGAACAATACTAACTTTTAACAAGTATGTTCTCTTATTCCTATGCATTCACATATAATCGATGGCTGCTAAGCAGTATCTGTTTGCTGTCAAGGAGCATATTTGAGTGTTTATTTTGTTTTATGCTTGTAAAGTAATGACTAATAAATTGGAATATTACCTCTCAATAAAATAATACTGTAATATCTATTGCAAACATTAAATTTGAAAAAAAATCATTTTTTTCAAGTTCAAGTTGCAAGTTCAAATATAAGTAAATATTTGCTATTTTGCTGTTGAGAAGTGCAAATTGATTTTGTAATTAAGTCTTTGCATCCTGTTAAATAGGGATATCCAAATTATTTGACATGTGGTTTATATTGTCAATAGCTTTTGGACATAATCATTTTTAATTATGATCATAAAAATGAAAATTTACCTTGTAAACCAACATTCCAAGTCGGAGACAAAAATGCTCAGAAAACATTAAGACAAGATTACTAATTCAGCCCTCAAAATGTTTGTTAACCCTTTCCTGGATATATACGCATTTTTACACATGTGCGACCAGTGTAGATCCAGATCAGCCGGCACATCCGTGGTATGATATGCTGATATGCTGGCTGATCTGGATCTGAACTGTTCGCCCTAGCAATAAAGGTGCATCTATACAGGAAAGGGTTAACCTATTACTCGGTGTATTAAATGTACATGCAACCAGTATAGATCCTGATCAGGTTAGGATCTTTATCATTCATAGTAAAAAATAACCTTGCAAATTTAAAATTGATGAAAATCCTGATCAGATTGCTTTGATGTGCAGACTGATCTGGATCTACTGTTCAAAAATAGTATTTAAGCCATATCGATGGAATTAACCCTCCATAGACACACCTTTATTTCCTAGGCAAACAGTGTAGATCCAGATCAGCCAGCACATCTGTGCTGTCAGATCAGGATCTGCACTGTTCACTTTTTGATTCGTTATGTTATTTCTGACCAAAAAGCGAAAGTGCAGAGCCTGAACAGACAGCTCATATGTGCCGGCTGATCTGGATCTACACCGGTCTCACATTCGTAAAAATGCGTATATATGGAGGAAAGGGTTAAGGGTAAAAAACATTAAATTTGGAAGTTATAAGATTTAAGTGAATGGTGTATAAACTGAGTGTCAAACATTTAGTTGTGTGCGTAACACTATTCATGTAGATTTGAATAATGAAATCATGAACAAAAGTTGGTGAATTGGCAATGTTGTCTTTGTGTTTGTGTATTATTTTGGCTGTGAGGGACCTTCCTTTGTGTCCAGAACTGCCATTCATTGGGACTTACAGGATGAATTTGAGGATCACTAAAACATCCAGGCTGAGACTTCATGTCACAATAGTGAGTTTTTCACTGCTGCAAGTCAGGGCTACAAAGACAGGTCTTTTAGATTCAACACCGCTATCAAATGTGATGTTACAAATCACAATACATGTTAGTTTATTTCACAATATTTGATCAACATTCCTTGGTCATCTAAAGCTTGAACAAGCATTGTAGGTATGTAGATATGTGTAATTGTTTACTTTTAGAGAGCTAGAAAATTGTGACATTTGAAAATGCATTCATCAGAAATAGATAAATAAGAAACATCTACTAAAGTTTTTGTGAAGAAATCTCCAAATTTCTTGCATTCTTCATACACTAGATGTGTTTTATGTTTCCACTGTTTCTTGTATATCCTATATTTATTGCTGTGGAATACATAATAAAAGCAATGTTTTCTGCTTATTTTAAAATTTTAAGATATTGTTGGCATGTAGTGAAGATAGTTGTGACTTAATTTTCATGTCTCCTCACTAAAAGCTGTATTGCAAGAGTATTACATTACTTATTTTAATGAGTTAAATGAATGAAGAGGGTTTCATGTGAGTGGATACCATACATTTAATAATGTATACAATATATACTAAGTTTCTCATGAATGGATAAGAGGTAAATGTTGATTGTATTATGTTAAATATGTAAATTTATGAAGCAGAATATGAAGCATATTAATTTTGTACAGTTTGTAACATGTTGGGTTTTAAATATGCAGCACAGCTATATTACAAAATACATGTAAATTACAACACTGTAGAGAACTCCAATGTAAGCTATGCCTGCATGGTGACAGTACTTGACAATCACAAGAACTGTCGTGGTCTGCTAGTCGGGTACCAGTGAATCTAGGTTTGGTGGTTTTAGAAATTGAAAAAAACAACATACTGTTGGGCATGTGAAAATATTTGTGGAGTTTTCCGCTTGTAAATGAGAATTTTAAGTACTGAAGTTCACATCGAAGTTTGATTGACTGCAAGTAGGTAATTTAGATTGTACTTAGAAATGAGTTGTTATAATAACCTCAGTAATATTTATATGAAGGAATTAGCTTGCATTGGAGAACTTGGCAGTGTGATGCAGTGTATATATTGTGTGTAAATGATAAGTAGATGTCAGAAAGTGTCCTCATAGTAATGTAAGGTTGCATTTAAACTTTAGTCTAGTACTAAAAGCCTTGTTACTCGGAAGATAACTGAGGACTGGCCCAATGTGTGCTACAAAGCCAGGGTTAACCCTTTACTCCGTGCTTACACTTTTTATTACACGGACAACAAGTGTAGATCCAGATTTACAACCTGATCTGGATCTACACTGTTCAATTTTAGATTTATTAGGTTATTTATAACCAAGATGCAAACTGTAGACCCTGACCAGATATAAGCCTGCTGATCAGGATTTACACTGGTCTCCTATGTGATGAAAGGCATAAATATGATGTGAAGGGTTAAGACAAGCTTGTGCACACTTGATTCAAATACTTTAAAGCAATGACCACTCTTCACAGTTTCAAGGCTACTTGAAAATGATATGAAAAGTTTCATCATGCAATCTTTGAAATCAACTTGTAATTTTAACAGAAGATAAACACTTTAAGTTGTTATTTTGAGAAGTGCTGCTAAAACTTTTTATCTTGTAGTTAATTAACAGCCTATGGTTTACATTTTATGGGATTTTCTGTCTGAAAAACAACAATTATATTTAGGAAAAGGTTAAGAAAGCAAGCAATGTTTTATTGGAAATTAAGTCTAAATGGTATGGTATGGGAAATATCTGTCATTAGCAGATTTAAAAAGTGACTTTTGATATTTAAATAAAAAAGAATTTATGTGTTGGAACTTTTAGTGCAGTTGCAGTTTACTTGCCCTATAATGGAAACTGCTAGCCAACCCGCATGATATTTTGGCAGATACAAGACAATTTTGGAAAAAAACAAGTCCAAAGTATACATAAACAATTTTATTCCCAGTATTATGGCTGTAATCTCTAAATTAAGCAGAGTCTATTGTTTTGTTGTCCTATGTTATTATTTACCCTTCAACTTCAAGGTATATTTTACAGTAGATTATTTTACCATGTTCACATTAACGTAATTTATTATTGATTAGTACATGTCTGATTGGTATAACTATGTTTTTATCATCATTAAAATCATATACATTTTATTTGTCTTCATTTGTATTCCAAAGTGTACATTTTAAATGAAATATGTTCCAGTGTTGTTAATTTTTTATGCTCCCCTCAAAATCTCTAGGAAGCATAAAAACATAGTAGCTGCTTTGTATGTCCGCCTGTCTGTCCAATTTTGCCCGACTATTTCTCATCAACCACTGTCTTGAATTAAATGAAACCTTATGGAAATTTTCACCAAAAAAATGCAGCTTTGAAATCGAATAGGTATACATATGTAATAAAAAATTTGCTTGTGGAAGAGATAAAGCATACTGCATGGATATAATGTGAAAATAGAAAAGATCATTTGTTTCAAGTCTGAAGTAAATATATAGTTGAATATAGTTGAATATTACAATGGGTGGAAGGTACAGCACTCGGATACCTTTGACCCTGAACCCCCCACAATGGTATGGTATGGTTTAAATTGTATTGTATCATATAAGTATCGTATGGTATGGTATAGTGTAGTGAAGTGTATCATATAAAGTATATATTAAAGTATATAGTATAGTATTTAGTATCGAATGATATGGTGTGGTATAGTATCAGTATTAGTAATTAAGGATTGAATCGATATTTGATGGTTTTCATTTGGGTATGGAAAACAGTTAGGTTGTTTAAAGTGTTTGAAGCCTAGCCCATCCCCTAAAATTGACCCCCTTTCTTGCTCTATTGAACTGAAAAGTAGGTCATCACATACCTTTTCTTGACCAGTGTGGTGCCAGCTTCAAAGTGGGTCATCATTCCACATGAAAACTTGCCGCTGAAAAAATCATCAAAATAGAGGTTTTTTCCAGGTGCGGCTAGGGACAACAAAATTCATGAAAACGACAAAGTCTCCCAAATCACCCAAAAATGAAAACCGAACGCACAGGATGATGAGTGTCTCAGTGTGCCAAAAAATCCCAGCTTCATATCACTTAAGATAAAAAAAATTTCTTCCACACCACTGAAGGTGCTACCCCCAGCCCACCCCCTAAAACTGACCCCCTATCTTGCTCAAATGAACTGAAAAGTAGGTCATCATGTACCTTTTCTTGACGGGTGTGCAATTGACGCTGAAAGTTTGCTCAAAATTGCAATTTTTTCATGAACGCGGACCTGTCGAATTTTCGCGAAAAATCATGAAATTTCAAAACTGCCCAAACTCACTCAGAATTGCATAGAAACATTGCATATGCACTGCTGACATACCAAAACTACCTAATTACCCCTAAAAACTGTGCAATCTGGTCATCCCAAAACTGGGATATCATATAGGGATATCAATGAGCTCAAAACTGGGTCATATGATACCTTTTCGTGATCGGGGTGACACCAGCTTGAAAATGGGTCACCTCCCGGCCAAAATTCTTGACGCTGAAATTTTGCTCAAAATCGCAATTTTTTCATGACCGCAGACCTGTCGAAATTTTCGCGAAAAAATCATGAAATTTCATACTGCCCAAACTCACTCAGAATTGCATAGAAACATTGCATATGCACTGCTGACATACCAAAACTACCTAATTACCCCTAAAAACTGTCCAATCTGGTCATCCCAACACCCCCCACCCATCCACTAAGCAAGACTGGGACTGGAATGAAAAGATTTCGGATGAGAAGGGATTTGCTATAATTGAATGTTTTGCTTCATAGTTTTAAAAGATATTATACTGAATTAAAACACAAAGATTCTTGTTTTGAATTATTATACTCTGTTATGAATGAACTCCCTTCGAATTAAATGACATTGTGCACTTGTTTGAATGGACTGATTGGCGGTTTGTCGTTCTGAACAAAGTTTTGCACTGAATTAAATGAAAATGAATCAAATTAAGTTAAATGGTCCGATAAGTTGAATAAGTTTGGTCTAAGTTATACCAAAATTCTTTAAATTAGTTTAACTTATTCATTTTTGGCCCTGTTGGCCGATCATAATCAATGGCGGTTAATTATTCCCATGGTGCCTGCTCCAGATAAGACGATTTATACAGAGGCTGAACCGAATGGAACGAGGTTACACCAAGTGAAACGAGGTTGCATCAAATTGAACGAGGTTGCACCGAATTGAACGAGGTTGCGCCAAATTAAACGATGTTGCACCGAATTGAACAAGGTTGCACCAAATGAAACGAGGTTTCACCGAATTGAACGAGGCTGCACCGAATTGAGTGTGTTGATGCATTAAATTAATGCAGAATAAGCAACTTTTCTAATGGCATTCCATCGATTTGGATTACTTGATGTCTTCTTTTAGGAGCAATATCGCCGCGTAGTTTGTAAATACACCGAACTGAAGCAGAATTGCTTTGTTTTGACAATTAATGTCTTGCTTTGCAACATGTTTGTTCAAGTTTAACGGATCTGTTACCCGATGTGTTTGTGGTATGATTGAATTAAAGCAAATAATTCATTTTTGGCGGTGTTGGCTGCCCATAAATTTTAATATTCCCCCCTACAATGCTGTGTCCGCTCGAATAAGTGGACAATCCCGGTGGAATTGCGATGACCTCCAAAAACTAGTCCACATTTTCCCCCAAACATAATACTGTCCGCGGTGGCATCGTGGATTCTGTTAACTCAGCGCTGCGTGTACTGCCGTTTGCTTGCATCCACTTTTGGACATCTTCCTTAGAAATTTCGAACGAAAACCGATTAGCCATCATAATTCGCGCCGTTTCTTGTAACGGGAAGAGAAGTCACTCGTTGCATATCATATCATCCTTCAATAAGTTCGGCCCGCAAGCCAACGTTTTTCGCACCGCACGCCGACAATTTTCTCGCCTAATCTTCGCTAAATTATACCACCAAACTGTCGTTTTTTCCGTTTTTTCAACCGGCAAAAATAAAACAACCCCCTTTAGAAGTGAAAACTCTATTTTTCCCACACCCATTAGAAGCTTTTATTTACAGGACCTTCCCCCAACAGAAGTTTTTTATTTTGCCGTCCTGGGGTAGGATATATGTTTAACTGGAATAGCCCTAAATGATTTTGAACAGAGTTATGATTCTTCAATATAAGGAGACAGACATATTACCACTATGTTACTGACTGGTACATTATTGCCCTGTTAATATTTATGTAGTATGAAAAGCAACATCCATATCTGGGCTATTTCTCAGAAACCATCTGTTGGAAATGAAGACACTGGATCAGGGCTTCACTCATGTGGAGGTGTTCATATTGTCAGCATGTTTTAGCTGAATAATTTTACATAGATAAGGACCTTTGAATAATAGTATGAAATTCAATTACACTTCATTGGAAGCAACACAAACAAGAGGATATGCCCTACACTTATTACCACAATTTTTCATGATGTAATGATTTTCGCCCTTTGAATTTTGTTTTAGTATAATTATACTCCTCTGCAATAAAGACTTATTCATATAACGAATTATAATAACTGATGGAACCCATTTGATGTTTTACATAAGAGGCATTGGACTGTGCAGAATGTTGGTGATTTCTGACGATGCTGAACATGCAAGATTTGTTATGAATTTCTGTGTGCCATCATCTGCTTGATGTTCAATGTGGTGGCTCCAACTGCTATTCAAAAAAGCGATAATATCACAAGTCCTCTCATTGCACGTAAACAATAGTGTTTATTTCGTGTAAATATAAGAATTGAATCAATCATTGAAAGTGTTCATCAAGGTATGAAAAACATTTGGATAATTTAAAATAAGCATGAAACACCCTAAAAACCCAAATGATTTCCATATTGATTTATTTCTTTAATAAAATTTAACCTTTTTGTTTATTTACATTCAACAACTTATCCTAATCTTATTTGCTGTGCTTTGGATAACAGAACCTTAAATTATTTTATCGAAAAAAATTGCATCCAACGAATATCATTTCCCAAGCTACGTTTTCTGATTTCAATTGAAACAGCTGGCAATTGTCAGAAATTTATATGAAAACTGAATGGAAAAAATTTCAAGACTTGAAGTTTTGAAAAAAAAAAAAGAACAATTTTATGAATAATCCTTATTTTTTGGTTGGCAGACTCAGATTTACAATAAAATATTTCAAACCAAAAAACACTTGTGTGATGAAAATAGTTCCTATCCATAACCTGTGAGTTTCTAGTACAGTAGCCTATTTGCAGTCAAATCTTTTAGGGATTCTAACTAGCCAATAGTATAAATTTTTGTGTTGAAAGTTTCTTAAACAGTCACAAAAAATTCACAAACATCTTCAAGTACACATGAATTTCGTGCATCATCACATTTATGCCCGTTTTAAAGCCTGCACTAATTTAGAGGTTAATATTCTAATAGACACAAATAAATTTAACATTTCCTTTATTTTCATTAAAACTGAATACAGCACAAGTAAAAAATATGGTAGACAAAAGAAAAATACATGTTTAATCACACACTAAAGTTGCTATCCAGTGACAAGAGTGTAGCACCCCTTGATCCTAATGGGAGAACTTTAATCAAATTTCAGTATACAATTATTTAGCAATGTTATATTCTTGGCAAAATACAGTATTTCTTCTACTGTAATGAGAGCACCCAGGCACAATGAACACTGCAAGTTTGGTAACTGTAAGTAAAACCTTATTCAGTTACTGATTGGAAACTTATTATTAATTGAAAGTCATTAAGTTTTTGATCAGAAATCAATTTTAAATAAATAGGTCAGTGAATGTGAATATTGAACATTCCATGCCAATAGAATTTTAAGGATTTTTAGGTCTAACGATTTTTTCTTTACTTTTCTAACTTCTCTTAACATATGTAAAATAACCATAAACATATAGCATTAACTTTAAGAGGGTTAGGGCTGTTATAACAGCATATTGATTGGAAAATTAATTTTCGTAGTTTCAAAAACCATTCACAAGTACTAAAAATCTGCTGATATTTTATAGTGTGCCCAAATATAATAGTGTGCCCAAATATAAACGTATTATAGAAACTTACCGTTGTGTTGCCAGTGGTTGTGACTGAGCTTATTATGTCAGATTGGGTCAGTGTACGCAGTTACTTGGTGGAGCCTATGAAGGAAATCTTAGACATCCAAAGTTCATTTATTAAAAAGTTCTTCCTTTAACATAAAGTGTGATATACAAACTGAATGCCATGTTAATAGCTAAAAATGACATTTTTTACACCTTTATTTGAAAATGTTCACCCTGTGACCCTATGATCTCACAAGATCTTTAACTGCGAGGTTGTGTAATCAAAAATGACATACTTAAAAACTGCTAAATATCCTAGCAATGTTTATTTTTAAGATGTAAAAATAGCTGTGCAAACATTTTTGATAAACTGACCTTTATAGGTTAATTTAGGGTACATTTTAATATAATTTTTTTACCCATTTTACATTATACATGTATTGACAAAACAAATTTCCAAATCAATAGTTGAAAGACTATATTGAAGCAAACAACACATTGAGAGCTTGTACAGTTAACTTTTCTTTTTCCAGATTTTTCTTTCCAACCGGCTTCTGTATGTTACTTTAAAGACCACATAGCTCAAACAAGCCCTGCAACTTGCTTTTGTCACATCCTTTTAGGTGCAGGCTCTTGATTCTTGGTTTCTTACCAGTACACAAGTACTCATGTTAAGTCAATGACATCAAATCCCACTAAACAAGTGGTAAAATATCTTCTCTCATTTTGAAATAATCAACCAGTGACATAGACAGGACATGATAAACAGAAGTCAACAGAGCATTCATAGTTTAAACACTAAGATACTGTACAATACAATAAACAAACAATAAAGCAAATTGAGCAGATACATGTATCAAGGATGACAAAAGCAGAAAAAATTTTACTAAAGAAATCATTAAAAGATCATTTTTTCAAAACTTAAGTCAAGTTGTTATTATCCGAGTTATTTAACCTTTTACTCCATACATGTATATGCATTCCAAGTGTAGATAAAGATCAGTGGGCACATACGTGCCATCTGATCTGGATCTACACTGGTCACTTCTTGATCAGAAATAACCCAATGAATCTAAACACAAACAGTGCAGATCCTGATCAGATGGCACATATCTGCCAGATGTTCTGGATCTACACTGTTTGCCCAAGCGATATAAGATGTATATACTCAGTATATGGGGTAAAGAGTTAACTTGATTTCTCACTAGCAAGACAGTGTTAAATTTTTGCAGTTAACTAGAATCACACAAAAAAAAACATTAATTTGGCTGTAAAGATGCTTTCTGACAATATCAAATTGTAGAAAATAGACAACAATATTGCTTGAATGAAATTGTTTTAAGTGTGTCAAACATTCACATCACAACTAAACTGATTTGGCATCAATTACATAAAATATTGCACAAAAGACTAACAAATCACAACAGAAAAAGGGAGGATTAAAACATTTGAAGACTCTACGTCTCATCTAGCTCATTAATTAAACAATAATTTATCCCTGAACCCTCCAACTGCTAAGCACAGAATTTGTCACATTTGTGACCAGTGTACAAGGATTGCCCAAACTCTCTATCATGAGTTTTATATGACTTTCTCATAATATTTAACTTACAGATCCCAAGAAACACAATTTAAAAGCCGTTCACAAAAACACAAATTTAATCCATCCCAACGTTTCGGGGGGATAAACCCCCCTTCTTTCTAAATGGGGCACAACAAATTTAAAATTACCTGGTAGCCCACTGGGTTAACATAATTTTTTTTTAATAGCCAGGACACTTAGGGGTGCTTTAATGACTTTTAGATCTAAATACTTTCATTCACAATTCGTAATCCATATCAATAAAACAATTGTACAAAATACAATATTATTATTTGGCATGTCTGACATCATACACTGGTGTTGCCATGTCTCTGATATAGGTATATTTAAACTACTTAATTATAGTTTAGTATTTTTAACAAGTTCTTAATATTACACATATAATCACTTAATATTATGTAAAAATATGTACAGAATCTCTTGTACATTATCTGAAACCAAGGTTGTCATGCTATTCTGGGAGAACCCTTGTAGATCCACAACAACCTGCTATTAAATTCATTTTCAACCTTAGAGAATATTTATGTTTGAAATTTATTAATCCACTTGTTTAATGCTGTTCCGGGTCTACAATGGTCACAAATGTGGAAAACGCTGAGCTTAGCACTTCAAGCTGATTTGAAATTATATCTCTTCTGTTTTACCACGTGAATTGTAAAACAGAAAAAAAAAACACAAAAATTGGGAAACACCAAAATAAAAATAAATTCCATAAAATACCACTGTTCATATGTATGAAAATTCAATCAGCTGTCAGAATTACGAGCCAAAAAGTTAAAACAACCAGCCCTATTGTGAGAGTCCAGTTTCTTTAACAGAATTGATTATAAATTTGTCATACTGTGTTATCATTTTGTTTATTAACCCTTTCCTCCATAAATACACATTTTTATGCATGTGCAACCAGTGTAGATCCGGATCAGCTGGCACATCTGCACTGGTCACATTTAGGTCAAAAATAACGTAACAAATCCAAAAGCGAACATTTTAGATTCTGATCTGACAGCACGGATGTGCCAGCTGATCTGGATCTTAACTGTTTGCCCATGCAATAAAGGTGTATCTATGGAGGAAAGGGTTACTCTTAGTATTATATTGCTTGGAAAAGTACCAGAATTCAGACCTTCTATGAAACTTAACCATGTGTCAGGTTTTGCCTAAAACTTCATCCTCACATGATTAAATGTTCTTGCATACCAGATCAGGTCATCCAGTGATTTCACCCGTGTAGGAAATTTCGATCCTACACCCCCCCGTGTAGAATGAGTCACGTGAGTGACGTCATATATTCAAGTTATTGACGTCATTTATAAAAAAGGTTAGCGTTAATGTCAATATTTCAGCATAAGGAAAATAAAAAAAGTTTGTATACATACATAGAAATGTTATAAATAATAAAAGGTATGCAAGAAAAAGTATCTTGCATGAGACATTCGGTAAAGATAGAAAAATCTGTCACCTCGGGTGAACTGTTTTGGTGGGAACTCGGCAGAGCCTCGTTCCCGCAAAACAGTTAACCCTCGGTGACAGATTTTTCCATCTTCACCTCACACTCATGCATGATACTTATAATACTGCAGTAAAATGGTGTCACAAGGCAATTTTCTTTATAATTTAAGACTTATGTCAGATTACAACTCTGGCATTGATGTTACTTAGTTTCTGATGTAAACATAACATCATAATATAAAATATTTAACAAATTTCCTTAAAAATAACAACACATGGCAATTACAGCTAACACTCAGCAGTCTGTAACAAAACACCCAGGTTGAATATGACTGGAAACCATGAGATGCTGAGCTCTCCATCTCTCTTACAGGTTATGATTCTATTCCTGGTTATATAATGTCTAGCATCCATCCTTCTTGTACTTCAGTCTCTCAGTTGAACTTTTTCTTTGTTGCTGTGTATCTTTCCATATACTGAAAGTTAACATGAGAAATGGTTACATCTACAACATAAACCAGGAGCAGATGTAGATCATCCAGGCAGACTGATCACTGTTGCATTTTAGATTTATTACAATATATTCTTGCATACCGGATAAGTATTTCTGCGTGATTTACCGGGGAAAGAAAATCCTAGGGAAAAGATAACGTTCGCGTGCTACACGAGTGACGTCATGTCTTCATGTATCTGACGTAATTTATTCAAGTTTGTGACGTCATTTAGAAAATAAGGTTAATATTTCAGCTTAAGCAAACAAAATTTAGTTTTTATACATGTACACAAATGTTATGAACAGTAAAAGGTATGCAAGAAAAAGTATCTTGCATGGGACATTCGGTAAAGATAGAAAAATCTGTCACCTCGGGTGAACTGTTTTGGCGGGAACTCGGCAGAGCCTCGTTCCCGCAAAACAGTTCCCCCTCGGTGACAGATTTTTCCATCTTCACCTCACTCCCATGAAAGATACTTATATTTCTGACCAAGAAACAACCAGTGTACATCCAGATCCCAGTACAAAGATGTTAAAAATGTTGAACTGGATATAAACTGGTCACACATAAAAGTCATCATCATCATCATTATCATCATCATCATCATCATCATCATCTTGTCCATAGCAGCCTGAACAGGATAAACACAACTTAATAGTCACTTTACTAAATGCAAGTTAAATATTCTTGCATCTAGCTTTTTACATAGATGATGTAAAATCCAGAACTAAAATATTGTTTTTTTATTTAGGTACAAACAATGATGACCTGGTCAAACTAGCGAAACCTTATTCTCTTGTGCATGCCCATCAAACATAAAATACTAAAGGTACTGGTACTATCTTAATTGTACTGACATAATTAGTTAAAAAACCGAGTACAGTATGAATTCTGGAGAAGGTCTCCTCACAACATCACCATATTGCATTGCTATGTTTTATGAATATCTTAAACATTTGCCAGCATAAAACACCCATATGCACCATGTTATAGGGGTGTCATCTTATCAGGTTTCTGCATGAATAAGCCAGTATTTGATGATACATTGATATATCGAATATCATTAAAAAAACAAAGCAAGTGTTTTAAATTTCACAATATTCTTTTTCATACTATAAAACAGAAATAAATGATCATGGTCTGAAAACTGACAAGACAGTGTTTAACTGTTTTACTTACATTATCATATCCCTCTAAATGGTTGAACATTTTCATATCAAACACGTTTCCTTCAACAGCTAGCAAGGATATCTTAGACTCCTTCATTATTTTAGGTGTTAAAGCAGCTATTTCGAGGCAATTTTCTTCCAGTCGCAGCACTTTCAATCTTGGCCATTCAGCAATGCATTCTGGTAATGTAGATATCTATAGGAAATGTTCAATGATTTTGTTAAAATGTAACGAATTGTTTGCAGAAAACCAAGAAAACAACTGTGTACAATGTTATGTTCAGTAATGTGAAACAAAATGCTCAAACCTGTATGATGGGTTGCAACCAGAAAACAGCAGAATTTGGCATATTTTTGTTTCCCATATTATCAAATCCGTCACTGTAAGGGTTCATACCTCAGTAGGGGCAATAGCATTTAAAACTAGAGCATTTAAAACAAAGTATTATATATAATATACCAAGTTGGGTCCTCCAACTATTTATCCAAGTGGTATCTTAACCCTTTCCTTAATATACAAGCTTTTAAGGCATGGACGAATCTGCACTGGTCGCATTTTGGTCAGAAATAACTTAACAAATCATAAAGCGAACAGTTAAGATCCTGATCAGACAGCACTGATATCCCGGCTGATTTGGATCTACACTGTTCACCAACACAATAAAGGTGCGTATATGGCGGAAAGGGTTAAAATCATGTTATCAATGTCAAATACACAAAATGTATTAATGTACCTGGTATGTCAAATATCATTCAAACATCCAAAATGCTGATCTTCTAATTTTATTTTGACAAATTGTATTCATTATTTACTGACTTAAAGTTTGCAATAAATAAATTGACATAAAGTGACAGAAATAGGAAAGACCTCATTACGTTAAAACAAATTACACAAAAAACAAGTGGTTACCTTGTTTGATTATCTCTTGGATATCTTTATTTTTCATACAAATGCCTTTAAGCTAGTGACAAAACAGAACTACCATTTACTAGTGATTCATTAATATTGGTGAGCTACTTATTTTCATAGATTTCATGGGCAGATAAATCCACAAGTTTAAATATTCAATCAAGTACACAACTGTACTTACATGCAAATTAAGGAAATTGAAAAACTTAAATTTAAAATCCTGTTAAATCAATGTCCTTAATACTAACCTGATTTTGGTTTAGATTCAATTCTATAGTATGACAGACTTTGCAGTTGGCAGGTATTTCCGCGATTTTATTTTTAGACAAATCAATGGCATCTAACTGTTTCAAGTCACATAACTCCTGAGGAAACACTCGGAAATGATTTCCGCTGAGGTTAATGGTGCGAAGGTGTGATAAGTTTATGAAGGAAGATGGTAGTTTGGATATAGTATTGTTGTCCAATGATAAAGTTTCTAGTTTCTTCAAACTGCATATCTCATTTGGTAAAGATTCTGAAACAAAGAAAAGCATCGGTCGTATGATAATCATATGCACACATTGACAAAATTCTGAAACATAATGACAGATGCATCATACAATTAATTTATAATATGCATATATTTACAGCTTACATTCTTTTTTCTCCAGCAGTGGTAAAGGATTTTTAGAAGAAATCTTTAGAAGATTATTGTTTGTTAAAAATAATTGTAACAACTGAGGTTTAAAGATATCTATAATAAATGAAGCTGAAAATTTCAAATTTTGATTATCAATGGATCTGGGTAATTAGATGGTTGTTTTATTTTTGTTTGGAAACATCAAAATCATCTGACTAAAATCTAAAAAACATCCATCTAATGTAATATATTCACTGTCTAACATTCACTTTATATAAAATGAAAAATAAACATACCTATGTTGTTAAATTAAATTCTAAGAAAATCAAATAAGGTAGATGTATGTATTTGTACCTTTATTAGCTTGCAGTGTACAGGTTGCAGTCAATGGATAACTTTGCTGTCTCACAAATAACATATTAACATATCCATCAATGACAGATCTATAATGATTGCATTCTTTCGAGAAGGGGATAAAGACATATTTGCAATATGTGATTTTTATACTCAATGAGATTGCAAAATGATTCATAGATGGGTAATATCATATTGTAGCAGATTTGGGTCTCAGAAAGAGTAGCCTCGACCAGGATTCAAACCTCCGAGCTCTGGCGTACCATGCCAACACTCTACCAATTGAGCTACCAAGGCCGCTAGTACGAAATCTACTACATTTCCTACGAACTTATACAAGACATCTCCAACTTACTTGGAAATGTCCACAAGGTTCTGCCTAGGATTGGGTCAATACCCCAGCAACATTCTTCGCCCAAAGGGGCTACAAGGGTAATCATCCTGTCCACAATGCCAATGTGGCAGATTTGGGCTGGGAAAGAGTAGCCTCGACCAAGATTTGAACCTCGGACCTCCGGCTTACTGTGCCGATGCTCTACCAATTGAGCTCCTGAGGCCGCTGGTACAATATCTACTACAATATAAAACTTACCAATTTTATTGTTGTTTAAACTGACAGTTTTAAGCTGCTGGAATGCTCCTATTGACTGAGGAATGACTGCAATTTTGTTTTCCGAGAAGTCCAGAGTCCTCAGGTTCTTTGACAACCTGTGCAAGTTTTCTGGAAACTGAAAATAATTATTTATCCTTTTACACAAGGGATACATCTTATATCTCAGGGGCACCAGTGTTGAACCAGATCAGCCTGCACATTCATGCAGCCTGATTAGTATCTAAACTATGTGCTTTTAGATCCAGTCTGGGATGTTGCAAGTAGAATTCCAAATATTTGAAACATATCCCACAGGGCTCATACTAGACTTGCAAATCGGGGAGAAGTTTTGTCATTATTTTACTGAATTTTGAAGAAGTTTGCAGTTAGAAGCCTTCATTCCCAATATAGTCTATATAAAATGACTTCTGAATCTCCCTGGCATTGCTCAAAGAAGGGAGAAGTCTGGTCACTTTTGGGAAACCACTTCTCCCAAGTCTCCCTCTAGTGAGAGCCCTGCATTTCAGCTGAAAATGCATTTATGTTGAACATTCAATGGCAGAATTTTTTAAACTCTTTCCTCCATATACATTACATGCCTTTGTGGCATGGACAAACAGTGTAGATCCATATTAGCTGGCACATCAGTGCTGTCTGATCAGGATCTGCACTGTTTGCTTTTAGATTTATTGTATTATTTCTGACCAAAATGCGACAAGTGCAGATACTGATCAGACAGCATGGATGTGCCGGCTGATCTGGATCTACACTGGTCACACATGTTTAAAAAATGTGTATATATGGAGGAAAGGGTTAAATCGCCATAAAAATTGTCTTTAAAAATATATAATTAACATTTGTGAAACTCCTCTACTGATATAATTGTTTTCCCTTAAGTCTTAGACCTAAAAACATACAAGGGAAGTAATTTTAATTAATTAAGAATCAGTAAAATTAGCATTTAAAAAGGAAAATTCCGTTGTTGTTTTTTTTCAGATTATCCCATGTCTTCCTGCTATTGTGTTCTTGCTGACATAACTCTAAGTGCACTAGTCTCGGAGAGTAAGGTCATCTAGTTTAAGGTCTTCACTTGAGAGTGTTACTTGCTGCTTATGTTTTGTGGGTTTTTTGTGCTTTTGCACGCAACACTTCAGGACTAAGATATGTAGCTTGGTAGGTGTTAATTCACCAAGACAACTTGTAGTGAATGAAGTTGATGTTGAAATTTTTACATTGGACACATTAAATTATATCAACATTTTCATCATTAACAGAATTGCAATAATATCAAATATAAGAATGTCAACATCAACATTGTCTAAAATCTCCAGATTGTTTTATGTTTTGGCAGGTTTACAGGCATAGCTAGTATCATGTTGTCTTGTGGGTATCTGGTCGTACCTAAGTTAACTCGTACCTTAGTCAACTCGTACGCTTTTTTGGTCAACTCGTACCTGACATTTGGTCGACTCGTACCTACCAAAGTCAACTCGTACCCTTTTTGACATAAATTTGACGTTATCTCAGAACGTATACAGATTGACCGTTATATATCGTAATACTAAATCAATAAAATGATTTATTTCTGTACCAAAACTTGTCGAGCATTTTTTAATTAACTGGTAATTGACATTCCGTTTATCTCTTTGCATTTTTTTTTTGATGACACACACTAACCTACTTGAAACAGGTGGCTTAAACGAGACGTTTTCACACATTTATCGGTCATGGGAAATACTGTTTTGATAAGAATTAACTTCAATACTTAGGACTGACACTTGCCTCAGGCTACTATCTGCACCTGCATTAACAATTAAGCTTGTTATTAACAATAAACAGATCGTAAAACAAGAGTAAATTACTTTGAATACAGGTACATAATTAATTAAAATGAAAACGATAGCCGTTATTATTACAAAGGAGCCCGGCGCGTAGGAGCAATTTTAACATTGGAGCTGCGGAAGTGATGATGCTTGCTGCAAAAATGCAGTGGTATATCGGCAAAATACCGTCACAAACTGTTTGAACGTGGCTTTTAAAGTTCCCTTTTCATCTATTTTAATATATGCGAAATAAAGATGCATTAATAGCATGTATTTGTGCAAAATTCTATTGAACTGCATTTGCTGTTAAAGAGATTATGGTAATTTTCTTGTAATTGATGAACGTGCAATGATTGTAGACAGCCATTATGCAGCATGTTTTCACACTTGAAGTCTTCAGCTACGTTTACGCTATTTATCGCTTATCAAAGCTGCTCAATATAGCTCGTGATTTTAATTTACATGATTTTAATTAGTTTTAATTCATTTAAAACTTACTTACAATTCATTTAGATTGTCGTGTTGGGAATATTTTGAAATGTCGATTTGAAATATTTTATCCTTTTACTAAATATAGAAAATTCAAGCTTACGGCAGGATTAGCACATTCAAATAGTTAACCGGAATGATAAACATAAATTAAATGTTTTGGTTTTTTCTGCAGTTTAGAGGCGTGACTTAATTTGTATGTATTTTGTATTTCTGCATGTGAAGCTTTAATTTTGTACATGTATATGAGGACAGCAAATAAGAATTAGTTTGGTGTATTTTGTCTTTTTCACATGTATGCACAGTTCATTGTATGTTTGCAATAAATTCCGACCAATCTGTGCAAACGTGTACCGGCAAATCAACGTATGTAAAAAAAAAGTGTCTGTGGTCAATTTTGCCGCACATTGATAAATGACGAAAATTTAACTGCATGGGTGCAAGTTAGGAATTCTGAAAAACCTGAAAACCTGAAAATTTGTCAATTTATATAGGGAAAATAAAGAAAATCAACCATTTTTAGACACACAAAAACCTGAATTTCAGGCAAATGCCTGAAAACTTGCACCCATGTAACTGGCGAAAATAAGACTTAAACAGTTTGTGCCAAAATTGTGAAAATATCACGACGCCAAAATGTCCCAATTGAATTTAATACAAAACCAGCTGTACGCTGAGTTTTCGGTTATAACACATTCAGAATCAGATGATCAGATGAACATACTTCAAACTCCCCACCCTTGTACCTTTGCCACAGCTCGACATTGTATATTTTGTATATGTGTATATAAATTTGTGTGTGTGTGTTCTTATAACTAAAGTTTTGTATTTACATTTGTATGATGAAAAATCATACTTGTTACACATGTTATTTTATGCTTTTTATACTTATATGTTCACTTCACATTCTCAGTTGCATTAAATTTTTAATCTGATTACCTTTGTATTTTATTACTGACTCAACGGAATATATTTTTAAAAAGTGGGTACGAGTTGACTTAGGTACGAGTTGACCAAAAAAGGTTAAGAGTTGACTAAGGTACGAGTTGTCTCATACATGTACGAGTTGACCAGAAACCGTCTTGTGTCGGGGTGGATATTCAAATTGTTACAGATGACAGCAGTATTGGATTAGACTGGATAAAGAAAATTTAAATGAAACTTGTAAATAAAGTTTTTCCATTCATTAACCTATACATTATTTTTGACTTCCAACATTAAATTAAAAAACTCAACTTTTACTGGATACGTCCGAATATTATGACACTTTACAATATTTGTGCCATACCTCTTTTAGGCCCTGTTTACATAACTGTAATGCCCCGGTCTTTTCTGCAGTTTCTAAGTGTTGTTTTACTTGTGAATTGCCCATTCTTGCTCTATTGAAGATATCTAAAACAGCAAAAATACATATTTTCGAATTGGTAAACAAAAAAAGGAAGTAGCCGGTGTCAATGTAAACACATCCTGAGTAGAAATGACCTGCTATGCGAGCGACTATTTATCTTTGTAAAAAGATGGCAGAAGCGATTCAACTTTCAAAGCCTCGACGACATGTTCTTATAACTGGTCAGCCAGGTATAATATGCTGCGGGGTTTTAAGATAAATGAATTTACTTGCTTCCTTACCTCCAATTTGAGACAGATGCAACATGGGGCAAAAAAATGATGATGTATGTTAACCATCATCTGATCATGTGTAGTTGTGCACGTGGGATTTTTTCCGGCCAAACCCACTAAGACAAAAGTTATAACCCCGTATGCAATTCAATATAATGCATTCAGCATGTAATCTAAAATCTAAAAAACTGTTTACTTATGTAAAAAAAACACAGACACCTGTTTAGAGGTCCTTTTCTGGCCGGTCAGGTAGGACCTCGACCGGCTCTGGATAGGATTATAATTAGGTTCCTTATAATTAACATCGCTGTTTGGTATAGACTTTTTCGAAATTAGTGTGTAAACACTTTTGATACAGAAAATGACTGATTACCAACAAATTGTGAACAAAGATCGTTCTATGTGGGATCCTTTGATATTCATGCCTGCAAATGAGCATTTTAAAAGTCATGCGTGGTCCCTGCGAAGCATATGACAGAATTTTATATGGTAAATACCTCATGTGTTGTTTTTTTCCATTGCCATATGATTTAAATTTCCTGCCCCCATGTATAGAACTGTAAGTTAACTAGCTTAAGTTAATATCCTCGTTAAAATTTTTCTTTGGTGCGCACAAAGGGTGCGCACCAAAGAAAAATTTTAACGAGGATATTAACTTAAGCTAGTTAACTTACAGTTCTATACATGGGGGCAGGAAATTTAAATCATTAATTTACAATAAATAGTTTTCAAATTGGAGAAACGTTACCAGATTATGACAGTTTGAAAGTCAAAATTTTGAAATACCAAAAACAAGAAAATGTGCAGTTTTACAAAAGAGACTCTAGATCAGTTGCTCCAGCCAAAGGGGCTGGAGCAACTGATCTAGAGTCTCTTTTGTAAAACTGCACATTTTCTTGTTTTTGGTATTTCAAAATTTTGACTTTCAAACTGTCATAATCTGGTAACGTTTCTCCAATTTGAAAACTATTTATTGTAAATTCTGGGGAAAAACTTTAGCACAAATATACTATTCCGGCATTCATGTTTATTATCCTACTTAAAATTTATACGATTCCAATGTAGAATCAACGTTGAACCATCAACACATAATTGAGCCATTATGAAATTGTTCTTTAGTTCTAAAAAGGACCACACAATAAAGACATATCTGTTGTAATTTATTGAGTAACAACAAACAATAAACTATAATTACCAACCCTGTGGACGGCGGCATTTAACAAAGCTGCTGCGACATATTTAATATTTCGCAACAGAAAACTGAGTAGATCAATTAGAATTGATAGTTTTAACAAGTTTGAATAAATGAAACATCAGAGGACAAGCAATCGGTGTTATTATTATTTCACATGTGAAAGCACCTTTACTAAAATTAAACAAACATTTAAACAAAAAAAATAATTGAATTCCCTATTGCGTCAGATGTTCAAGTTTATGACTTGGAAGGGACAATAAAGTATCAATTCTGGAACCGGTCGAGGAGACAATAGTACCTGTATAGTCTCCTCGACCGGAGCCGGTCGAGCAGACAGTCCTACCCGTATAGTCTCCTCGACTGGCAGCCCGGTCGAGGAGACACTTCCTTTCTAGCCAGTATGTCAGTAGAGCTATATAGGCTTAAAACAGAGCTCTAGTATCAAGTTTTGTCAATTTCAGCTAATAAATGAGCGATCTGTATCACAAGATGCAACTTCAATCACCCAGAACACAAAATATCCCAATTTTCGATAAAAACAAATTTCTTATTATAATTTAGGATAGGAGAGAAATACACATGTATGTTGTTTTTTTTCGAATATTTTGTGTTCTGGGTTATTGTTATTAAATCTCTTGATACAGATCTTACATTAATTATCTGAAAATGACCAAACTTGATACAAGAGCTCTTTTTTAAGCCTATATAGCTCTACTGACAAACTGGCCAGAAAAGGACCTCAAAACAGGTGTCTGTGTAAAAAAATGTGTGGCCTATTTGACTTTTTTCTGTGGCCCATTTGACTTTTTGTGGCCTATTTGACTTGATACCTTAAAACTTCACTCTTGTGGTTTTCTGCAATGGCAGTGGCCAGAGGTCCAGTTACCAGACCCATACACCAACAGGCTAGAGGTCCGTTAACAGGATCTCTAGACATTTCTAGAAGGACTACTGAGGTCTGAATATTGAGGTCTGATAACCATAAAATTAAGCTAATTGATCAAAAAAATGTAATGTTACATTTCTCCCCATTTTGTAACAAAAAGCTAGAGTGAGAGTACTAAAGTCTTGTGCTGTGGCCAGAAACTATAAAACAAAATGAAAATTGAGATAAACTTGCACATTTTAGGTGTTGGGAAGACAACGTTGGTGAAGAAGGTGTGTGATCAGTTAGAGGATGAGAAGTGGGAATGTCAAGGTTTCTACACGGAGGAGAGACGAGAAGATGGTCAGAGGGTTGGCTTTGATGTAGTCACATTTGATGGCAAAAGAGGCACATTAGCCAGAGTTGTTGACAGGTAAGTATTTACACTTAGGTTGAAATTGTGTTTGTTGCATTTTGTAAGCAAAGACCTGACATTCTTCTTCTTCTTCCGATACTGTACTGTATGTCTCCTCTGGAGCATTGTCGTACATTGTTTAGGTAAAAGCTTTTATGCCGCTGTAAGCAAAGACATTCGGTAAGAGGTATAATGTTTGAAGAAATTCAAGGATAACGAACTTCTACAAGAAATAAACTATTTGAAGGCACTTGGGGGCATGGTTTTCATGAGAGGTATACTGTTTGAATTCAGTCAAGTCAATGATACATTTTCCTACTGTATCCTATTTCTTGGCTTGTCTTTAATCAGCACGATAATTTTTAAAGAAAGTTAATACAGCACCATATCGTTTGTATAGCAAAATGTAAAACCAACATCACTAAATCATTGCTGTTGTCCTTTTATCATCACAGGTTATTGTCATACCATTGGTAAAAAAGTTTTGCATAACATACTTTCAATCTTGTTACAGAGATAATCCCGTGGCAGGTAGAAGTTACATGGTGGGAAGATATAATGTCACACTGCAGTCCTTTGAACAGATTGCTCTACCATCATTAGCTATTAAAGTAAGCACCTATACACTTAATCATTTGCATTCATATTTTCATTTTTGTAATACAACTGTTATGGTGTGCGCAGGTATGTGGGTATATTGATCAAGTAACACTGAGTTTGTTACATGTTTATTCAGTGAGGGCTAAACAAGAAGTGTCTGCTATAAGGGAGAGCCTTTATAACTGACATTCAATCTCACTGGAGTTAGATTAAACTAAATATGTAAGATCTGATGACAGCCCACAAACACTGTATATAGGCAAATAATTTTCTTTGAAACAGCTATTGGAAACATATTCATCAGGAGGATCAAAGCTACCAACTTTTGTCTTCAGTATTAAGTGTCATCTTGGTACATCGTCATCATCATTGTCATCATCATCAATTCAATCACTTTGATCATCCAGTGTGTGTTTGATGTAATCTTTGTCCAGCTTTTTGTCATCACCTTCAGCGTTACCTTTGTCATTATTATCAATTTAAGTCTCAGAATTGTATTTTAATCCATGTATATAATTATAGTCATATGACCTTTTCAGCCAGAAGAGTACACGCGAGTGATAGTTATAGATGAAATAGGAAAAATGGAGTTATTCAGCAGAAGTTTTGCTCAGACAGTGAAGGATGTCTTAAAGCATCCAAAGACTACAGTTCTAGCAACAATCCCCAGCAAAGCCAACCCCTTTGTGGAAGAAATAAGGAACAGAGATGATGTAGAAATATATACAGTATGTTGATCTCTTTTTTATATGTTTTTGAACAAAGCTAATAACACTTTTCAGCTAAGTATTGTAATATTTAATTTCACAGGGACAATTTTTTGTGTGGAAGCTGCAAATAACATTTTCACATGGGCATTAATGTACTGTATACCACTTAATATTGGCGGTGTCAAATTTTGGCGTATTTTGAAGTGTTTTAAATTGATGGGGTCATAAATTGGCAAAACATACCAGACCGCCAAAATAAAACCCTTAATAAAAAATTGCAGGTCTAAAATTGGTGTTAACACAGATCGTCAAAATAAAACATTAACATTCAATATTTAACATCACATTATTATAATACCAGTGTGAAAACAGTATCACAGCTACCTAATAATAGATTGCTTTGTTTGATTCACGACATATTCTAATTATATTATTTTTGTATCAAACTGAGAAAATGAAACCCCCGCCAAAATGAGTACTTATACACTATGCATTTGGGCTGCATCACACAAAAATGTGTCTTCAAAATTAATATTTGATATTTAATTAAATTGATGAACTTATGTGCTTTTGCAAGATCAGTTCTATATAATTATTTTATGAATCCCAGAGAGTCAGGTAATTGGTTAATTATTTATAATGATTGTTTTGTCAGCTTCTCAAATGCAAATATGATGCTTACAAGTTCTGATGTCCCTGGCAGCCGTACTGAACGACATCTTAAAATCAGATGATGTTTTTTTATATATCACCTCATCAAGTACTTAATGAACCAAATTAGGTTTTTCCAGCTCAGGTAGTTTCTGAGATATTATTTTTGCCACCTCTGGAGGCCATGTTTGATGATGTCATCATCTGAAAAGCATATTGTTGTGATTCCAGGGTAGGACCAACGTGGTTTCAAAAATGTTGAAAATCAGTCCAGTACTTTTGGCTGAACTGGGACCAAACGTTTATGTTACCTATTATTTTCATGTTGTTTTGCAAAAACATCCTTTTATGTGTATCGCCAAATTATGAACCCGTTCATAATCAGAAGATATATTTTAATACATCTCCATAGTAACCAGCGTCTAAAAAGTGCATGCATATTGTAAGAAGAAATAATCAAACAAATTGTAAAGATGTGAACAACAACAAGCAATGAGTAGTATGCCTAACAAAGTCTTTCCTCTGAGAATCATTGTACTTGTATCTAACAGGAATTGCTTTACCTAGTAGTGGTGTTTGCATTATCAGATGTATAAATCTTCAGAGTAAATAAGCTGACACCTAGACAAGGTTGGAAATATCTGTGGGGGTTGAGTTATCAACATTTGTGACAATAGACGATTAACAGCATTTGAGATGTTGAACAAACTGGTAAACCTTTGCCATGGACCTGTTAGAATATTCTGTATTGATCTGTGCCTCATAAGAAATTTAAAAAAAGTATGATATTTATGAACTTTGTGTTTTCTGCTACAGGTAACTAAAGAAAACAGAAACAAACTCTTGAGTGGAATAGTGGATGCAGTGAAGGACTCGTTAGAAACATATGGTACCTGATGCTGTATCCGTGCTGTAAGCCTAGCTCCCAGTCAGTATAGCTTGACACTTCAGCAACACACATCAATACCTGTGAACCTTTATAGACACCCAAGAAGTAGAAAGTGTCAATAGGAAATATGGGAAATTTTAAAATCATTCAAATAATTTTTTTAAAGGTTATTATGAACACCTGTCATTTGGCTTCCACAAACATTGAAGAGAGCACAGAGTGTTTGATGTGACTGGTATATTCCAGATGCAATGAAGGTGAACAGTCCCAACTCCATGGTAATTTATCAAAAACCACAAAAAAATGATTCTTGGATCCATTCAAACTTTGTATTTTTGATCATTTTTTTGTAAAAAGGGAAGAATTTTGCATAAACCTCTTATTTGCAACCAAACAAAACATGGTTTATATATGGTCCCTCTTATTTTTAGTGATTGAGGGATCTAGTGATTGAACTGTCCGTCCTTCTGTCTGTATGTCCGTCCAGTTAACATTTTTCGGCAAGTTCGTTATTTCTCATTTTCTACAAAGAGCATTGGCACATTGGCATGAAAGTTTACACACTTACTTAACAGCTCACAGGTCATGATCCTGACAAGTAACATATCTCTTGGTACCTTATTTCTGGGGTTATCTCTCCTTTTTGTTCTTAGAAAAATGGTTAACCTGTTTCAGCATGTTGGATATTTCGCAATATCCACAAAGAGAATTGGCATGAAAGTTTACACACTTACTTAACAGTGCACAGATGATGACGCTTACAAGTTACATAACTCTGGCTACCTTTTTTCTAGGATTATCTCCCCATTTTGTACTTGGAGATAAATGGTCAACCTGTTTCGGCAAGTTGATATTTTTCAATTTCTTCAAAGAGCATTGGCATGAAAGTTTACAAACTTACTAAACAGAACACAGGTCATGACCCTGACAAGTTATTTACCTCTAGGTATCTTATTTCTGGGTTTATCTGCCCATTTTGTACATTGGGAAAACAGTAAACCTGTTTCGGAAAGTTGGATATTTTTCAATTTCTACACAGAAATTCGGCATGAAAGTTTACACACTTACTTAACAGTGCACAGGTCATGACCTAGACAAGTCACATAACTCTGGCTATCTTATTTCTTGGGTTATCTCCCCTTTTTGTACTTAGAGATAAGTGGTTAACCTTTTTTGGCAAGTTGGATATTTCTGTATTTTTACAAAGAGCATTGCTATGAAAGTTTACACACTTACTTAACCATGCACAGGTCATGACCCTTACAAGAAACATAACTTTAGGTACCTTTTTTTCTGGGATTATCTCCCCATGTTGTACTTAGAGAACTAGTTTAACTGTTTTTTGCAAGTTGGATATTTCTCAATTTCCATAAAGAGAGAAGTTTATACACTCTCTTTATAGTGCACAGGTCATGACTAGACATGTTATATAATTCATGCTACCTTATTTTTACAGTTATCTCCCCTTTTTATACTTAAAAAAATGGTTAACCTTCTGCAAAGAACAGTAGCATGAAAGTTTAATTACTTACTTAACAGTGCACAGGTCATGACCCCGACAAGTTACATAACTCTGGCTACCTTATTTCTGGGGTTATCTCCTCATTTTGTACTTATAGAAATGGTTAACCTGTTTCAGATTTTTCTCAATTTCAATAATGCCTCTAATAAATGCCCACCTTTCCAATACTTGCATCATCAGTGTTTGAATTAATTTCTAGGCATTTATTACATTTAATACTGTATGTTCCAGTTTTGTCTTGAATAATCTGTACTTTATCATCTTAGATTATAGGTTACATTACTTGATTTTTATGTTTAATTCTTTTCATGCTCATGTTCTTGCACCAGAAAGTTGTTTCCATTATTTAGAACTAACTTGTGATTTTAGTTGCTGTTTTAACACTGTGCTGTCATTATAAATTTGTATCATGACAAACTTCGCTACCGGGGGCATATGTGTTTTCCAAACACAGCTTCTTGTTTTGCTTGGTTGTGTTACATAACTTACTGTTGACATGCTAAGGTATCCTGATAATAAGCCAGGTGTGTTACATCACTTAATGTAAACAGGCGTGGGAAATCTTGATGATCAGCTGGGGGAAAGTTTGCTCAGAAGTCAAAATATATAACCTGGTTTTGCAACCAAGTTAAAAGAAAAACTCCAAGGAAAGTTGGTACAGATTTAAATATTTTGTTATACATTGAATACTGGTACACCAACAGACTTTATGTTAAACTTAATATGGCAAAATCTGGATTATTGCTTATTTGTTTTTAATTGTTTTGCAAAGGTAAATAAACACATGCAAGAAATCATGTGTCAGCTATTGTTTTCATTCCAAAATAGTTACAGCTTAAGTGGTTCAGCTTTTGTTCAGATTGACTGTAGGTCAATGAACATGATCTAAGACTATCAACAGGTCAATGAGAGAAATTTAATACCTTGAGGTGACTGAATGATATATACAAACAATAATATCTTCTGGACCAATAATGCATTATATTTATATTATGAAGCGGTTTATTCACTTCACAATTTTATAATTTGTGATGGGGAATTATAAACAAATAATGAACGTTTCTCAATTTATTTATTCCAAGGCACACTTCTGGTAATCCAGTTTAAACACAGTCAACATAGGAAATCCAATGTTAAAGTCCCTTTAGTGGTTAATCCACAGAATAATATCTTGGTTATCCAAGTTACTTTAGGAGGTCCCGTATTCTTGGAGGTCCAGAGACAACTGCCTACCTTTTTATATTTTGTTTGTAATAATCAAAAACATAACAAACTAACAACCAATGAAATAACATCATTGTGTAACAATACATTTGGAACAATACAGATGACTGGCATAGCTCAAGGGCTTCCCAGATTTTGTTGAGAACTAGTTAATATGTCAATGTTGACTTTAGATGCAATGTTGACTTTAGATGATTGTTTAATTACTTTTCCACAACAAGGGAACAATAACAAGTAGGAAGTTATCAAGACACATTAAAAGATAATCAGCAGCTGCTAAAATATATTTCCTTCTTAAGATGAAGATTAATCAATAAGTTAAGAGGTAAAACATTTCTTAAATTCCTGAAAACTGAAAGTTGTTGTTGCATTATTTACTGTTTCTTTAAAAATTATATTTTAATTAAAATTCATTTACTCTTATTTGAAGTGAATTTTTTACTTCATAATAATTCTCCCCCGATTGATTTAACTTTGGACCCCAAAGTTATTTTCCCTGGGGGTCACTTAAATACCCACTTATTGTTAACACATGGTTCATTAGAAATTTAAACATAGAATAATATTTCCTAAGGATTTGTGCTTTTATATTCTTCAAATTGGTTTATTTCTCTGTTTCATTTTTGGAATTGTCCCTTCAAATGACAAAATACTGTAAAATGGCCATATTTCCGACATATTCCACAATTAAAATCTTTTGCTGGACAATCTTTCCTGGGATGATTGTTTGAACATCCACACTTTTTACATGGTTGCAATTTAAATTTGCAAGATTTATCATCATTCCTGTCATAAGCTATGTCGTCTAAAACAGTAGTTACAAATTTCATTTCATCCTCAGTGTGTGTCATTATCTTATCGTAAGTTTTAAAGAACTGGTTAATCTCTTGATCCTTCTTCTTCAGTTCTGCTAGAAGTTCCACATTTCTGCTTTCTACAGAATTTATTTTCTGAATGTTGGCTTCAATGTCACTCTTCAAGGTAGACAAATGGTGGTTTAGCTCTTTATTTTCTTTCTTCAATTTGACTTCAACTTTTTCTGTTGAGGAAAGGATTTCCTTTTCCAAAAGCATAACCTTAGCAAGTGAATTGTTTTGTTCACTTCTTAAATCATCCACTTCCTTTTGCAGCTTATGATAGTGGATAATCATAGGTCTAGTTAACGAGTTGAATGTCTGCTTCAGTAGAATTCTGTCTTCAACAGTATGGAATGGCAGATTCTGTGAGTTTTTCATTCTGATGAATGTTGTCATCCTTTCTTTATCTCGAAGTTTCTTCTTTTGAAGGCTTAGAGAAGTTGAGATATTGTTACCTCTTAGATGACACATCCTCGCAAAATGTCCAGCAAGGTTGCACTTGAAACATTTTGAAGTTGCTGCTTTACACACATTTAATCCATGGGAAAGTCCACATTTTCTGCATTTCACTGTTGCCATTGTTCTATTTACTTGAATGGGGATTTGTTGAATTATCTCGCTTGGCAGTTTGAGGTTGGAATCTTAGCCGCTGTTCTTCACCAAACTATTATGAAGCGGTTTATTCACTTCACAATTTTATAATTTGTGATGGGGAATTATAAACAAATAATGAACGTTTCTCAATTTATTTATTCCAAGGCACACTTCTGGTAATCCAGTTTAAACACAGTCAACATAGGAAATCCAATGTTAAAGTCCCTTTAGTGGTTAATCCACAGAATAATATCTTGGTTATCCAAGTTACTTTAGGAGGTCCCGTATTCTTGGAGGTCCAGAGACAACTGCCTACCTTTTTATATTTTGTTTGTAATAATCAAAAACATAACAAACTAACAACCAATGAAATAACATCATTGTGTAACAATACATTTGGAACAATACAGATGACTGGCATAGCTCAAGGGCTTCCCAGATTTTGTTGAGAACTAGTTAATATGTCAATGTTGACTTTAGATGATTGTTTAATTACTTTTCCACAACAAGGGAACAATAACAAGTAGGAAGTTATCAAGACACATTAAAAGATAATCAGCAGCTGCTAAAATATATTTCCTTCTTAAGATGAAGATTAATCAATAAGTTAAGAGGTAAAACATTTCTTAAATTCCTGAAAACTGAAAGTTGTTGTTGCATTATTTACTGTTTCTTTAAAAATTATATTTTAATTAAAATTCATTTACTCTTATTTGAAGTGAATTTTTTACTTCATAATATTTACAGTAAACTATTACTGTATGGTTAATAATATTTACCCAAGAGAAATTAGAGGGTTGTTAAGAAAGCAGTTAAATTATTTTGTGTGTGAAAATATGACCTTTTTCTTAGCAACTAATGTATATTGTTAAGAAATTTATTTTGTTAAAGGATTGTTGTTGTTTTTTTTCATGCAAAATGTTAGAGTGATTGCAAGCCAAATATAGAACATTTTGCTGAAAGCAGAAAACTATTTAATTGGTCTCCATTCTTTACTTATCGATCTGAAGGCAGCAAAGTTATGGTTAGGGTTAGCTTGAGACATCTATTTTTCAATTTATTGCTATTAATTATTGATATTTATGAATTCATAATATATATATATATATACCACTGAGAACCAGGTAGATGGTTGGTCTAGCAATCGGGCACATTGGTGGTTTGGTCTACTCGGACATGATTCAATGAGGTTGCTTGAACATCCTTTTGACCAGCAATGTTTATGTAACTACCCAAAGACTTCCCAAATGAACACCTTTTCTGGACATGCTGACTTATTTTTTTAAATAGTCAGGTTCATTCCATCTAATTGCTTTTATTAACGGAGATAAAAAATATAAATGAATGCTTTGACATTTACTTGCCGGATATGTTAACTGAGTGCAATAGGTTTAGGTACAGGATTAACTCATTGACGTCATAAACAGGTACTTAACGCTAGTACAGTTGTACTTAACGCTGCCTAAAATAATCACAGATCAAGTAAACAAATTAATTAATTGTTTAATTTTGGAATCGTGATCATGGTTGAACAGTGTTGTGAGATTTGACGTTTTATTACGGTTGATAGAGCTTTCAAACATTCACTTGCTTACGTATAGATTTATTATGCCAAGTTTCACGGCGCTGTTATACTTTGATTTTATTAAGACTATGTTCTGACCGAGATTAAAGAGCTCATAACACCCCGATTCTGATACAGCTTTAAAACATGTAGACTTTTTTTAAATTTCAAAGTACTTTAACGTGTTTTCCAATCTTTGAATGTTTAAGCCGCTCACCTAGCCCCCCACACACACACACATAAAACCAGAGTTGTTGACCTTGACTTTTAAAACTTTTTGCTGCCTGCATCATGCAAATATTTTCGTTACTTTACATTATGAATGTTTGAAACTGTTCAAGTGTTCAGGCGCTTCACTAACAATCGGTGTATATTCTAACCCTATTTGTACACGTCTTAGGCAATGCGAAGTCAAAGCACAAGAATTTGCTGCCTGTTAGCGTTTTATAACTTTCATACCTTGCCCTCATTTAAAACTTAGGACGAAGAAAGCAGTTTGTTAAAATGTTCTTGTTTTTGTTGTTCTTGTTGTTTTTAACTGCATGTACAGTTTTAAAGTTTTAGAGCCTTTAAATATCATTTAAACAACATAATTATATTCGTAAAATCTCACTGACAGATGTTATAATTATGTACTTAGATTTCACAAAATGTGCAAGTTATTTTTTTTATTATGCTTCTAAATTGCCTTAACCTCGTCACTGTTTTTAATAAATATATATTGCAACCTTGGGGTCCCATTCTTTTTCGTTTTTAGTAATTTTCTTTTTTGCAACTGTGTAATTATTTATCACCGTCAATTGTTTTATACTCGGTATGAGTTCCAGATTGAAATGAAGTTCTGGTCTCAGATATGTAATTGAATGCATTTGCCACACGGTATTGTGTGCTGTTTTGGGAAGAACTGAGTAGTCCCGGCCAGACCCGAGCCGCGGATCTCCGGCATACCTTGCCGACGCTCTACCTGGTCTTGAGCTCCTGATGCCACACGACTATATTCCTTGCCATTTTTACGATACATTCCAGTTTACTTACCAAATGTCCATAAGATACTGCCAAGATTCTGGTCGAAAACCATAGCCGATGATTCATCCAAACGAGCTCCCATGGTAAAAGAGGAGTAGCATCGACTAGGACTTGGAACTTCGGAACTATCAATGTCAGCTGATTCGACTCTTCTTATTGAAATATATCAACTGTTGTGTTAGAAATGTGAAGCAATTTCTGTTTTATTTAGATTTTTAACTTCAAGTTAACCAATGGTCTTCCACCAGTAACGGGACAAGGTACGACGACTTGTCATTGCCGATTGTACTTGTAACCGTTCAGTCGTACTGAACTCGTATTATATAAGGTGAACAATTAAGGTAAATCCGGGGTCAAATAGCTTTATGTTAATACCACATGACTATTTAAATTCAAATTTCCAAAAACTTAGTTTGAAGAGTGAAATGAGGAATATCGAATATTTTATCGCCGGAGTAAAATAATTTCAAGGAGAAATTAATTAATATTAACATTTTGCAGTTTTATTTGGAGAGAGATTGAACATACTAAAGCTAGCATAACGATGACGTCACCGAAGCGCTCGTGTGTTAACTTTGAGACTCTTTACAAGCACCATGTTCACGACAATCTGCTTTTGAATGATGGACTAAGATCGATTGATCGTCTAAAAAAGAGCAAACTCAGAGAACTTGAAAGAAACAAAGCTGCATTTAAGAATAAATTTTCAAAATATAATGCGCGAGATCCACAGAAGTATGCGAAAAGTCATTACCTTGGTGATGTAACGCCAAGAGCTGCATCATGTAAGCCTTCGTTTGTCGTCTGCAGGAATTCGCCGTTGTCCATAAAAAGCTGGCACAATTTGACAAATGTTTATAAAGAAGGCATAGATATTTACAAGACGGATGTGTTAAACAGTGAAGAAGAAGCAGTCTCCTTTAGACGAGACAAGGCTGATTTGATTCGCAGTTCGGCGAGTGACGAAAACATTAACGAAAGGAAAGTTAGTTTACCTATTGCAAGAAATAAATCATGTGATCCGGACGCATTACTTGACAACACGGAATCGGAATACCGGGTTTTATCTGGATACCGACAGCGAGCTAACACAATGCCCAGCTTCAGCTATCGACGGAAACCTCAAATTGTATGCAAGTTACCCGTGCAAGATGAGGAAGCAGGTGATGTGTCAAGGAATGGAAACAAAGTTCAGCACGTATCAGCTGACACGTCAGAAAAGTCACCAGAGATGATGCAAACACCGCTGATTGAAATAACCAAAATAGACAACGACTGCCAGGAAGTTGGAGAAAAAGAAGACGAATTTCATAATACTGACCTCACAAACAAGGACGGCAGCTGTTCTTATTCTCCCAAACGTGACAAACTGCCATCCCTTCAACGAACACACTCCATGTACTTAGTTCCTACTCATAAAAAATTGAACGACGACAAGTTTCGCCGGAGAAGTTACACTATACATGGAGATAAGGTCAAACCGAAAGACAACTCTGAGTCACGTGGTCAAAGAAAACTACTTCCACGAAGGGAGATTTTAAGTAATTCAAAAGTAGACTCATTTAGAAGAATGAGCTTATTTGAGAGATTGGTTAGTTCTAGTTTATCATCACTTGTTGGTTCCTCGGATTCCGACGTAAACTACGATGATATTCGTAAAAGCAGGTATCTTAGAGTACCAGGACAAAGTGTGTACGGTAGCCAAGAGGAGCTAAGCCTTGAAAATGTCGATTTTTGATCACGATGTAACTGCAACAGACAGATTCTGAGATTTAAGTTATTCACTTGTAAATATATATCTAAAACATGTGGTCAGTGGACTAAAGCGCCGATACATGTAAATCCCGTGCAGGTTGTGATATGTTTGAAAAAATGTAAATGTACGTATTTAAAACAACTTTTCTAATTTGCCACTTCTTAATTTAAAATGACATTTTCAGTGGGTATACGAGTAGGAATCGGTCAACAACCTCTTTTTGTCTACAGATATGTTTAAATGTTCTCTATCAGCTCACACATCATTGAGGTGGGGGACAAACATTGTAAACGGTAAAACTGGCTAAACTTTCAAAATGAATTTTAGAGAAAATACTCATTGCCGATATTCGCCTCTCGAAGTTAAATGGTACCACAGTATCCCTTATAAAGTGTAACTATTGTTGCTGTACTTGAAATTTCGGTAATTTGTTCATATTTATAAGCGACTTTTGTAAACGTAAACCAATTATGAATAAATGGGGTTACCATGGAGACAAGGGCCAAAAAAGAAATAATAATTATTGCCAGCTAGATTTTAGTGAAGAAATATGCTTATCTTCGGATGTATCAGTGTTTGTACGCTGAGTTTCAGTCAAATAAGTGCTCTATGTACCCAAAACATACTAAAACAAAAAAAAACAAAAACGTTTGCACCAGAACTCTGGAATTCATGGACATAAACCTAGTCCCAAACCTGAACTTAGTATATATATTCGTGAGCGACTCTCTTCGTGTCTCCTTTTGGTTTCTATGTTAAAACATTTTGCTGTTTGTTTTTTTTTAACCCCGATATTGTTTTCACAGATGAACAGATAATAAGTATAAATCTGCAAAACATTTGTATCGTTTTTCTAGGCGTTTCACTCGGAAATGTTACAGTTCTGATGCAAATGGTATTTATGTGTTTATGATATTCTACAGCACTTTACCTGCTTAGTGATTAACCCATCTACAGTTGATCGCCTTGTTTCTTTGTTTGTACGAATGTGGCAAGGGTTTAGGAGTTCATACATGTTTCTAGGGAAATCTGGTAAAAGAACGTAGACGTTTGATCTGTTTCTCTTATTCATTCCTGCCACCGTGCTCTTGCTGATTTGACCACATGTGCTCTGATTTCAGTGAGGTGATACCCACCATTCTTGCTTGATAATGCAATAAGCTTCGTTTGTGTGCTGTTACACGCATCACTGTCGAGTTAATGGACTAGTTGGAAACAATTCACCAACACAACTTGTCCATACTTGTACTTATTTGTTCATATAAGAATCAGTTGAGGCAAGTGTGAGGTGGGTGCACCCCCGAACCAAAATGTTTTGACGCTGACCGTTTCAAGGCGGTAACCCCTCGGGTTCTCAGTTTCGTTAATTGTATTGTGGTATTTATTTTGAAATCGATTATTTTATAAACTCATTTGTTTTCTCTATTTTTTATCATTACTGATATGTATGTTTCACTTTGATTTTACGAACCATTGTTAAAGCATTAGAATGAAAATTAAAAATGTGGTGATTACTGACAATTAATTCATGTACGGTATTCATTGTAACGTAACAGTCGTAAAAATAAAACAATTCGACATGAAACGATAGTTCGTATTATGAAAATCGTTCCGGGATCGCTCTTCTGCAAAACATGTACCTAACTCGACACCAAGCAGCAATTGATGGAAGATAAAATATATAACAAAAGTAATTAAATACATGTACATGAACATCTAATTATACAGTAGTTAGCACATTTATGTGTGTGAAACGTTTCTGCGACAGCAAAACTACAAAACACGTACAGTGGCTTTATCTTTTGCCCCATAAAAATAATAAAAACGGCGGAAATGGTCGAAGCTTATCTGCATTTGGACTAGTTCTGGGAGGCTATACCACGTGACTTTTAGAATTTCGTGCACACATTTATAATTATATAGGAAAAATCACTCGATTCGGGTAGGTTTTTTGCTTAATTCTCAGTAATTTCTGGACCGATTTTGATCAGAAAAAGAGCACCATACTCCTGTTAAAAAAGCATTTTCATCGACATTTAACCTTCAATATCAGTCGGCTGTCGTTTTTTTCTAACATTTAAAAACATTTCAAACAAAATTTATCTTTGAATGTTTGAAAAAAAAACGGCAGCCGATTGATATTGGAGGTTAAATGTTAACAGGAGTACGGTTCTCTTCCTTTATTTGATCAAAATCGGTCCAGAAATTACTAAGAAATAAGGTAAAATCTACCCGAAGCAAGTGATTGTGTGTGCACGACATTCTAAAAGTCACGTGGTATAGCCACCCTGTAGTAAAAATACAAAAGGCATTTTGTTTCAATCGTTTGAATATATGTTATGTATTTCATTATCATATGTGTCTAACGGTTCGAAAATATTAAATTTAAACCCGGTAATGGCTTACAGAATTGCAGAAAACAACAAAAATTGCCTCCCGGTAGCGACTAATAAGCACGCCGCCCGAAGAAAGTTGGAATAAGGATGTCGGAGACTTTTGGTATTGGTTATATGAGGAAATCACAGGAGAGGAGATGAAAATAGTTTATTTCGTCCTTATTCATAGTAGTATTGCATTGTGCAGACAGTCTCAAAATAACTTCGCTGGTCAGTTGAAGTCGATAACAGCTTGGCAGATACTCCTTTATCTTGACATAGTTTTCACAAAATCTGAAACAAAACAATTCAAGTAAATCCGTTGAAATAAAATGTAGAGCAAAGGTTATACGCAGCAAATCGTAATTAACTCAAGTTTATCAAACGAACAACATTTACTTTCAGGCGGCTCCCATTAACATCGGTTCTAATCGCGGCTTATTCTTCATATCGCATGTCATGACACTGGTGTAGAGGTAACTGCCGTACGCTGCTGGCAACGCAACTGGTGGGCGATCGGTCTAGTCCATGTTTCCGCTCTCTTACTTATGTTCCAAGCAATGTCGGCTTTTTTATTCAAATTTTAGAACGCTTAAACTTGATACACAGAAAACGATAAATATGGAGTCGGAATTACACAATATTGCTGTATAACAAACATTTTCGACAACACACAGAATAGAGTTTTACTAACCGACATAATTTATTTGACCACGCCCCTTTTTGTCAGCCCTCCTGCACAGTTCGTCTATTTCAATCGTGCTAAGTCTCTCTCCAAGTGTTGTTAAGACATGGCGTAGTTCTTGAGTGCTGATGAATCCATTGTTGTCTTTGTCAAACACTCTGAAACAGGAAGACTGTGCTGTAAGGCTTAGTGAATGTTGAAAACAAACTTAGAGCAACAAATGGTTTCACATTTTCCAGACTCTTTCTAAGTAAAAGAACAATAAACGGTTCGAGAATCAACTTTCTATACAGTTTCTATTAACAAACACTGACATTATTAAAAGAGGGGTTATAGAGACACTCCTGCATATGTACAGTTTTATAGAAAAAAAATCATGGTGTCTAGATACAAGAAATAAAATAGATCAGGGTGTATTTAAGCCAACTGCTGGGATTGGTTGGGTGTCATCGGACCAGCAGGAAACCGAGCTCTAGAAATGCTTAGTGTCATCGGACCAGCCGGAAACCGAGCTCTAGAAACGCTAAGTTTCATCGAACCAACCGGAAACCGAGCTCTAGAAATGCTTAGTGTCATCGGACCGGCCGGAAACCGAGCTCTAGAAATGCTTCGTGTCATCGGAACAGCCGGAAACCGAGCTCTAGAAATGCTAAGTTTCATCGAACCAGCCGTAAACCGAGCTCTAGAAATGCTAAGTGTCATCGAACCAGCCGGACACCGAGCTCTAGAAACGCTTAGAGTCATCGGACCGGCTGGAAACCGAGCTCTAGAAATGCTTAGTGTCATCGGACCAGCCGGAAACCGAGCTCGTCCATTTCTTTACATCAGACTTCGCATGTATGTCAACGAGCAATTAGTTTTCTTAGTTGGCGATTTCTAGTCAATTAGGAGCTGAACAGAGTAGTTAATACATCTAATCATACATCTATCGTTTGTGCTAGGATTATCCACATACTACCACAATAATTATGTTTTTTTACCATATTACGTTCGAGCAGTATCTCGTATATGCGTCTGAGGCCTTCGAAGTTTGGCGAAGACAGCTTACATCGCTTGATGAAAGTAAACTGAAAAAATAACCTGAAAGCACCGAGAAGTTCCGCTTGTGAGTCCGGTGCCTTCACTTTCCTCACCATCATTGTTAGGAACTCCGGAAACTCGAGCGTCCCACTTTCTGAAAACGATTTCAGTAAAACAATTTTACTCGTTTGATACTTGTATATATGTGGGTTTCTTTAATTGTGATTGCGTGGGTCTGGTCGATTTAAATATATCAATATATATGATGGACCGGAAATAAGGTACTAAGTCATGGCATTTGCACTGTCATTGATGAAAAAGAAAATTATCAAAATCTCTGAAACAACAAAGTTTTGTTCAATAAAACTTCGCATAAACTAATTTTATTTATATATGTATAATTTACATATGCTTAGAAAAGTTAGAACAGTAAAGAAAAATTGTTAGACCTAAAATCACTAAAAATCTGTTGCAGTTTATCGCAAAAACGAAGCAACTCTAAACATCGATTTAAATGTCCTGATGAGTAATGAGTTACAGACAACAATATCTTATGTCATTTGGTCTAACAAATGTATACAATGTGATTTATTTGTAAAAGTGTTTGAACTTTAATTTCCTGGTCGCGAAAATGGATGACAAAATAAATATGTTGATTTCTCTCTTTGTAACTGAAAGTTCTTTCCAAGGACCTAAGATATTGTAATCAATATCATTTCACTCATGTTGACATTTGAATTGTTGTTTTGTGTTGCTTCGTTTTTGTGATAAATTGCAAATAGAATATGAGGGCTTTTTGGGGTCTAAATATATTTCTCTACTGTTCTAAATTTTCTTAACATATGTAAAATAATCATATACTTATAGCATTGATTTGTGTAAAGTTTGATGGAACTGCATTGTTTCGTTTGAGAGATTTTGATATTTTTCATTTTTGTCTATGACCGGTAAGTGTGTTCAAACTCAAACACATGTCCATGCTATATAACATTTTGTTGTTTGTTGTCTTGTTAATGGGAAAAACATAGCTATCTAGTACCAGTTATACATATAGCATTGTAAAGAAATAATTATGCATTTTAAAATCTGAGGTAATCAGTACATGTTCTACACATAATCTAATCTTGTCTCTATTGCAACTACGAAAATCCGTTTATATAACTATACATGTACAATAACAGGACGTTAATCGGTCACTTGAAAGATTAAAATCATTTGATTTATTCCAAATCCTTTAAGAAACTTTTCCTTCATCTGGAACCAGTAAAAATTTAACCTGAATCAGCTGTTTTCGTTCGAGGCTTCTGAGTGACATTTGTGCACTCATCGGTTTGGTTTGGCAACGTACTCTACGCCGTCGAAGACTTAAGAATTTCTCAAAAATATTAATTAAAATTACAACATATTTACCAGACAAGACATTTTTAATCAGGATTAAAATTTGGATTGAATTATAATTTTCTTAATAAAAAGGGTTTAGGTGAGGTAACATAAAATTGCACACTAGCAGATAACCGGCAAGTACCTAGTTCTACATCGGTGCTCAACACTTACACATCCGTGCAATGTCATAGCTTAGAGTCTAATTAACAAACGGTGTCGAGCAAAAGTTTGAATAACATCTATTTCAAATATTTCTTTATAATGATAACAATGTTTGTATTGTCCAACAACACTGACCTGGCACTCTTGCATTTGACCTTGTAGTCGGTATATTTCGTAAACTTTACGATCTAAATTTAAATCGATATGTATGTATATAACCAATTTTAAACAGTCCAAGCTACAGAATGTAAGAAGCCCGCTTAGCGCAGTCGATAAAGGTGTTTCAAGAATGAAGATATAAACTCGTGGGCTCGAATTCATGTTTCAGCCACTTTTATTTCTTTATTTTTAAACTTACCATTGTTTTAACACTCGTATAGACTGTTATTTTTTTGTGTATACTAGCTGTGAATTGTGTAGTATTTTATAACAGAATATTTTGCGTGTATGGGCTAAAGCAAAATGCATTTATAGCCTATACGGTTGCATAATGTCACAAATATAATTGTAGAAAAAAACACCATTTAAAATGTATTCTAAAACCAGATGTACGAGTAGTAAAATTATTTCAAATGAATTTTTACACAAAAAAAATTAAAAAATGTGTATTTTCATAAAGTGATGTTTGTAAGGTTTCGAACCAGAGACCTTCTTATCTGTAGTCCGGCATGTATCCCTATCCACCACAACTAACTTACGTGCGGAGTGAACCAATATATCAATTTATTCGCTGGTGATGTACTAGTGTTTTTCCAATGACTACGAAATTATAATGAGGTGCCAGGTCAATGTTGTTGGACAATATTATCCAACAATATTGACCTGGCACTCTTGCATTTGACCCTAGTCGGCAAACTTCGTGAACGTTTCATTTTAAATCGATATGAATGTATAAAACCGATTTAAGTTAAAAAGCCCACTTTGCGCAGTCGGTAAAGGAGTTTCAACTCACTAATAATATTGGAGACGTGAACTCACACATTTTACTTTGAATCCTGGTAAAACTACATTTAACATTGTCATTCTCTTAACACTCGTTCACAGCGTTTATTTGTGTGTATACAAGCTGTGTAGTATTTTAATAACTGCATGCATATTGAGCGTGTATGCACTACAGTAAATTGCATTTTTAACCTACACGGTTGTATAATATCACAAATATATTTGTAGAATAAGAAATTATTTAAAAGGAATCCCAAATTTATATGTAGTAAAACGATTTCAAATTAATTCTTACAAATGAATTCCAAATAAAAAATGGGTATATCATTCATTGATGCGTCAGTACTGATGATAAAATTTAAAAATGTGCTGTTGTAAGAGTTCGAACCGGAGACCTTCACATTAGTTGTCCGGCATGTTGTCAGACAATACAGTCTAACAATATGAATTTATTAAAAATATTCCGTTGCAGTGATTAGCCTTATATTTCAGTAAAAACACACAATGTAGATACTCTTACCATCGTCGTCCACTTCGCGAATCATGTCCCGTAACTCTTCATCGCTCGGGTTCTTACCGAGGGATCTGAGAACTGCCTTCAGATCGTCCACGGTTATACTTCCATTTCCTTCACGGTCAAACAGGCCAAACGCCTCCTGAAAATCTATAACAAAACAAGTTACCCACGAGCTCCACAGAATAAATGAAACGTCTAATGCGGATTTCCATAAAGATTCAAACATACTCTCTTAGTTACTTAAAAGAATTTATGCGATTTGCCGTGTAATTATGAATTCTAACTTTACCTGCTATTTGTTCTTCGGAAAGATGCAAGTCACCATGGCCGACTTCGTACTGAAATCACAAAAATACTGCAACTCAACTAGAAACACAAATATATATGGGGGACAACACTACCTAATTAACTTTTCAAACGTTAATAAAATTGCAACTCTACATGATTGGACCAACCATTACATTACAACAGAAAATGTGCTACTGAAGGACATTTAGATTTATGGATTTTATTAACAAGGCAAGTAATAAACCAACGTAGAAAGAGAAAAACATGAACGAAGCTCTAGTTAACAGAAGCAACGTCAAAGTTATTTACATACCATAGACATGTCTCCTTTGTTTTGTTTTTTACACCACTTAATCCAACGAAATAGATGTGTTCATTATACTAGTGACTTCTAAGATGTACCTTGATATGGAATGGCTATCATATTACCTTAATTAAAATAATAGTATACATTGTTCTAATTGTACAACGTTTACAATACATTCCTATCAATGTTTAATAGTATTCTCAAATAAAAGAATAAGTCATGCTAAAACGACGGTATTAGCGAAATAAGCGCTGATTTCAGAGCATAGAACAATTAATGTAAGTGTTAGATGTTCAAGTCTTAAGTTTATTTCATTACATTGAGTTCATTAGTGTTCCCTACTAGTGCAGAGAAATTAGTACATATCCGGGTGTGGACGTTCAGCCATTTCTAGTTGAGGAAGGTGCCTCTCTGAGCACTGTTTCGGGTCGGGCGGGCACCTTTTTAAAACCACCAACCGTCTGTAACTAACTGGATAGTTGACCATACGGTGCCGAGGGCATGTGATTTTCAACCAAAGACCTGAACCACGAACAGAGAGGTCCCGTGCTCTTTAAGATCGTGTTGGTCGTCAACAATTTAGCTGTATATGTTTCGCGAGGGTCCATTTTACGAGCATTATCTGCCTGCGTGGTAAGCACAACCCAAAAGATAGTGATAATATTGAAATTAATTTCAAAAATTTAAAATTTTCAGAAACGAATGACGTTTCAACAACAAATTTTTTATAAGCGATTCAAAATAAGAACAAAGGCTATTTTTGCTATTTTTGATCAATTTGACTTTTGAATTACCTTGATAACTTACATTCTTCTTATGCATTCATTTAACTTGATGTAAAGTTTTAAATTGTATTCCGACTACATAACCGGTGCACGTCGAAGCAAAGCGCACATGTTGCAGAAGATCTACAGGGAATGTCCATTTTAGAAAGTTGCAGGTATTCAAAGTTAAAGATACACAACAAATCTTTTTTTAACGAAGAAATGGAAGTTTTAAGGGACTTTTCCCGGTGCTAACTGCTTTTAGTATATAAGGCACAACACTCAGTGCAAGTCTTCTTTTTTTCAGAATATATGATACATTAGATTGTATTTCCAAACCATTTCGTAATAAGGGTCATGTACAGTACATCAGAGATAGCTTGTTAGCCAATTACAATAACGAAAACACAATAACGTCTACATCATGACGTCAAGTTCAAAGATCGTTACCAACGTTGAGACGCGACGTCAATTATAATAGTTCGAGCTCTTCAAGATGCCGGCTGCATTGCAATCTCTAGACAAACGATTCACGCTGAGGGAAGCGGAACGACGCTTCAAGAAAGCCTGCGACCAGACTGTGGTCCTCAACCAACGCGCAAGTTACGTACACAAACGCTACAAGATCGCCAAGAAGAAAAAGAACCGAGCGACACAGTACAGTTTGAAACAGAAGTTGGATACCCTGAAGGGGGTCATGTCCATGTACCGGGAGTACGCTCACCTGAAGGCGGATCTGGTCGAGGAACTGAGGAGTCAGCTGTATCCTGAGACTGCGGGGGTCGTGTCTGGTTGAGCCAGCATGGTCTTTCACAGTCATGGTCCTTTTCAGGGCCACCACGTCGCTCGAAAGAGTGCCTATCAAATTGTCTTTGTATTCTTCTTTTTCTATTATTTTATGTATGGTGCGAATATAATATTTTTACTATATATGTACAGTATCTGAATCATGAATCCCACCAATAGTTTGAAAATATTTATAACTTGTTGCAGACAGAAAATTTGTAAAAGGTAGATCTAAGTCTTATTATGATAGTTTTAATCAACAATTAACACTACGTAAAATCTTCCAAAAGGGAATTCATTAAAACACTTCGTAAAATTATCACTCGTTAATTTCAAATTTTCAGACAATATGAACGGGGGGGGGGAGAGAGAGAGAGAGAGAGAGAGACAGAGAGAGACAGACAGAGAGAGAGTACGTTTCAATATACCTTCACCAATATAAGACCTTGTAAAATATTATACACCGACCCTTATTAAGAAATCGTTAGGAAACACGCAAACTTTTAAACTTTTAAGGTAATTTCATAACACCATAGTTTTTTACTACACCGAAAAAAATCAAACTTTAACAATAAGTCATACGTCCTTAGAACACTCACTATATGCTCAGAGTTTAGTAGAACTCGACCCACGATACCATACACGTGGATAAAGTTGAAAATTGGTACCAAACACTTCCATAAATTTGAAAATTTAACATACTCTTCAAATATTCCAAAACTAGACGAGCTGTATTTCGACTCAAGTTATAATATATGACATTTGAACCAAGCGCCGCAAGCTTAAGTAAGCACTTGCAATTTATTTTAAATCTGCAAGAGAATTTCTTAATTACAACTGCCCTGACACACAGACCGAGCACCAACATACTGTTGAGGAACAGGTAAACAAATGGATCGCAACAGAGCAAATTGTCAACACGGTATGACCGCAGGTTGAAAGTGTATCATCACGGCAGGGTTACAACTGAATTGTAAAAGAGCACAGTATATACGCTCGAATCGGATCGTGTTAGCACAACGAATCCACTAAAGCAGTGCCAGCACAAAAGAACCATGCTCTCCGATAGTAAAATATGTCAACAAATAGATCTCAATCAAGCATTTATAAAAAGTTTTATTGTATTTACCCAAGACTATAATATGAAAAGCATGAAATATTTTACTCAGTATTTATTTCAACACTATACATAAAAGCCAGCTAGTTTTTCCTGCAAATCGCGCTGTTGCTATCAGTAGTCTCTGTGTCACTTTTAAGACATTTAAAATATTAAGTACATAACCCTGTCCTGGCTTTACAAATTAACTACAAAGGTCGTAGTATATTATATTTCGTTTAACGTCACACGGTTTAACAAGTTTTCGTCCACCATGGGAATGATTGACATGGCTTAATTAATGTAAGGTTGTACATGATGACAAAAAATTTCAATGGCATCCAATATCAATGAAAGGTTCAGTTGCTGTTACCGGCTTTGGCTTGTCATCATTTGAACAAATTCTGAAATAAAATCATGCGCACTTTAAATATAAAGGTCACGATTCACAAACAATACAATAAGAACAAGAGGTGTCTGGAGGACAGTATGCTCAACTATTCGGCAATCGTCAGATACTGCAAATAGTTAAGTCAAAAGAGGTCTAGAGAAATATTTCCTTTAATGTATATTTTATATTACATACAAGATATTTCAAGATAACCCTATGTGCAGTATTCGAGAATAAAAGATTCAACCAAGAGTTTTCTACTTTTATAAATGAACTTCACTTTTTTATCAATTCGAAATAAATCCGGATATGTACGAGGTACAGTCAGAAAGTTCCCGGACTGGTCCTTTTAAACAAATTATTGACGTCGGATCCTCATAAAATTTAGCATGCATGTATTTCTATTTAAATCTAATATCAACAGCTATGAAAAGGTAGGTTTTAACAAGTATTTGAATTTATTTTTTTCACATTTAGCATGTCCACAACCATAATACGGAGCACTTCAGAATTTGCCTTATTTTGCAATGAGATGACTACATTCTTTTTGAAGTTTCTCAAAATAACAGCACCAAGACGTCTTTATTTTTCCGCACGACATCAACGGAACGTTACTAGCAAACAATTACAAAATTTTAGCGTGATCGGCTGAAGTATCGCCATTTTGTGAAGTATAATTTCCGCCGTGTAAAAATTCTGAAGCAAGAAAATGACAACGTTAATTGAACGTACGGAGCAGTGGACAGTAATTAAATTCTCTGCGATGTCTTGTATGACCCCGACTGATACTTGGAAATTCATGAAACAGAAGGATGGTGTTATTAATTGTTCCAGGACTCTTGTGTTTGAGTGGCACAAACGTTTCCGGAAAGGTAGGGCGGATATTGAGTATAATGCGCGAAGCGGAAGGCCGGGAAATGATGCGCGCATAGTCAAAAAGATTAAGGACGTCCTAGCAACTGATCGGCGCAATTCTCTAGATGATATTGCTTACACTGTCGGGCTGTGTCATGGAACTGTTCATAAAATAGTGACCCAGGACTTGAACATGAATAAGGTATGTGCGCGCTGGGTTCCTCGTCTGCTGACAGATGAAATGAAAACAACCCTTGCAAACGTCATATGAACGTCACGACGTCGCGGAAGTGCTCCGTACATGACATAGTGGGCTATTCTAATGGATCAGAAAACATGTTTATGTTTGTATATTTTACATATATTTATATGTTCTTGCAGTGGAATAGTTATATTTTTATGTCATATATTTAATTACTGAATCGTACGGAAAATAAAAAAGATATCATGACAGTCCTGGAACTTTTTGACTGTACCTGTACATAGAAGTAGCGTTCACGCCAACCTTTAAGAAAACTTTAAAAGTCAAACTACATCCTCAACTTACATGATATTAAATCGAGAGTTATTTAACTTTATTTGTAAAACCCGTGAAGACATTAATGAAGTGTCAAATCAATCCCCCATACACCAGTGTGCTTGATAGCAAATTGCACACTCAACTGTAACCAAATTTTATAGTCTTGTTTTGATTTTCCATTTCCATTTTAATTTAATAAATAGTTGGACAGAACTCGATTGCCTGAAAAACTGACGAACTAAGTGAGTTTTCAAACCACTATAAGCTAGTTTCTGACATAAGTGCATGAAAGCAGCTGGCATGCAAATATTAACCAAATTGTCTTAGTTAAAACAAATGCAATTAATTGTATTAAATTCAATCAAGAGTTAGGAATCTTGGCACCTCTTAAGACAATAATGATACAGACCAATAGTTCATAAAACATTTTTATTAAAGTCAATCAACTTGATTTTCTAAAACCTTGAAGACATTAAAGAAGTTTAGAGTTAATACCTCAAATGGTTATTGAGATACAGGCAAGAAAGTTTGTGCATGCAACATATTACTTGAAATATATTGCTTCATGAGACGTTTTGATATTGAGCTAAAAGGAGAGTGGGACAAAATCAATGCTTATGACGTTCAAAGCCAGCTAAATTTGAATAACATGGCCTTCAAATACAGTAAGGTTACACATGTCAACACGAACCATTATAATCTATTTCGCCATCTCCATCTACATCTGCCTCTCGCATCATTTCGTCAACTTCTTCATCAGTCAGTTTTTCTCCTAGATTTGTCATTACATGGCGCAGTTCTGCGGCACTTATTTTCCCAGAAGAATCTTTGTCAAATACTGCAAAAGCTGCCCGTAGGTCTTCCTCCGTGTCATTCTCGCGCATGCGCCGAGCCATCATTGTTAGGAACTCTGGGAATTCGATGGTGCCGCTACCTGAATGGCACAATATGAGCAAGACTATCGTAAATAAATCGAATTGAAATGAAAAACAATTATGTTAATGTTGAAAATGTAAAAAAAAGTAAAAAAGCGGATCTAGTAGGTCAAACATAAGTTTTCTTGTAAAAAACTACTATGACAACTATGTATCTCTTTTCATAGTTTCAGCGTTTATAGTTAAATGGATATTTCTTTGATGACGTTTTACTTATAGTTGAGTTTAAGCAAAGATTGCCTATGACAATACACTAGAATATTTATTAACGGCTATATTGCGATCTTGAGGATAAAAAATGCGTTGCGTGAAGTTTATGAAGCCCGAAGAAAGAATCTTACATTTCATTCATATTAATAGCATTCGAACTTAGTACAAACCGTCGGCATCCATTTCGTTAACCATATCCGTTAGTTCAGCCTCGGTTGGGTTCGCACCGAGTGACCTCATCACGGTTCCCAGTTCGGTTGATGTTATGGTACCATCGCCGTCTTTGTCAAACAAACTGAATGCCTCCTTAAACTCTGAAATATATGGCTTCCTTCTTATAGTCTTTAAAGGGCATTGTATCATTTTTTGAATCCGACACTCACTGTGCCGAACGATTGTGTTGCATGTTGAACTGATGCTGTTTTAGAATGATCTACAGATGCGCTTCACTATAATGCAAACATTTGAAAAGGAAAAAAAATAAGGAATGGTCGGATGATCCTTGTCGTAATTGTTGCCTTCTGTTGGAGCAATCATACCACAGAACTTTAAGTTTGACGCGAATTAAAAAAAAAGTTGCTTTGGTGTTATGAATAGGTTTCTTGTGCACGGAAAGGAACGGTAACTGTGAGATTAGAAGATAAGGAACTAGGGAGTTGAGTCTAAATTGGTTGAGACACGATGTGCATTGGATGGTTTTGATTACAATTGCCACCGTATACAGCCTTTGATGAAAGTATAGATACCTGCAGTACAAAACTCTATAGCTGGTTTGTGTTTAGTCGGCGTTGTGTCCGTTCTGTACAACGTATTTTACGTATCCCTAATAAACAACCAGGGTCTTTTGTTACTCATATATGACTGGGTATAGAGTTTTAATCTGGTGTGATTTCTTTATAAAACACTAAAGACGAGATCCCTATGGATTAAACCTCCGAGCTCCCTCGCTTTGTATAATATTTTCTAAAATTTTGCGAATTTTACATATTGAATTTGAAGGTTCGTGAAAACTGTGAAAACATTCGTGATTCAAAGTGTGAAAGGTTGATATAAAGCTCCAGAGTCTGTATAGTAATGAACAAAATGTGACTTGAAACCTTAACATTATAAGCGAACAAATCCTTAGTATTGCACAATTCGAATCGGAGCCCTAAATCATAAAACTGATGTTTAAACCCCAGTATAAAAATCAAGTTTTTGTTTGGTTCGTTTGGCCTTAGTTTAAACTTTAAACCAATCAGATGCTCGAGATTTGAGACCGGTCTCAAGTTTGATCTTGGGGCCATATGTCAGGCTCTCCTGATAGCGTTGATCCGACACAAGCTCAGTAAACATCTATTCCAGTCTTAAACATTTATGAAACCAAAAAATAATCATCAACATATGAGTCTATTAAAAGCCCCACCTCGATTCCAACAAAACAAAATAAAACATACTTGTAGGCAGACTTCCCGAAAGTTGTAAAAAAGTGTCTGACATGTGGTCAGACAAGATGTGAAAATCTGTCTGACTGAAACAAATTCTGTCTGAGTGAAACATTTAATACATTAAATAAGCAAAACACAGTATTTAAGGGTGTTTTTGTGTTTGTTTTTTCAGTGGTACGAATTGTCATTATGACGAATACGTAAACTATTTCATTCGGATATCCTCACTCATTTCCCTCGGAACAGTCTCGAATCAAAACAGCGAGTTAAATTGTAATTTAGCGAGTAAAATTGGAATATGCAGATCAATTTTTTGCCGGCCACATCAGACCAGTCCAAATTTTACCGGACAGGTCCGACGGTCCGGCGACTTTCAGGAAGTCTGTCTAAGGTATGATGTATATTGAAAAAAATTACGATATGCAAATGCCATTGAATAAGCATAACCTGATATTGTCATTGCTTAAGCCCAAACAAGATAGATGATGAAACAGTGTGGGCAAAGAATTTACTCAATTTTGCTGAGACCGGTTAAATGAGAAATGTGGTAGAGTCTTTACCTCGGTGTAGGTCCCTTATAGGGGTTCGACATTTGTAAAGATAGGTAGGTAGATATATGAATTTAATATTACAATGTAAGATCCGTTAGTCACAGAATTCAAACAAGTTGTGTTCGCATTTAGCCGCTGAGCGGGATAAGTGTGGGAGGCAGATGCATAATGTCCGAAAAGGTTGGATGCGGACGTACTCAACAAACCCCATCCCTCTCCAACCCGGATATGAGCAAAAATATAATTACTGTTACTTACCAGATATCTGTTCGTCTGTTAGCTGGGTTTCCTGAAATATACACAGAAAGATTGACGTTTATGTGTGTGGAGCTAGTAGCCATGTTCGGTTGTAGAGATCGAATATTATAATGATTCTTGATGTATTTTATATCGTGATGGAACTTTTAAATATCCATGGTGTTGTTTAGTTATTTCGTACGAAATAACAGGAACATCGTGATGGTATTTTAAAGTCTCCTTTGGTACCGGTACAAGCTTGATAATAGGTCTAAATGAATCATCCTGTATCGACTGGACTGTTCAAGTATTAAATTTAATACAGTAGCTACGGCACAACCCGGCCTACTTGTCGCTGAGGTAGAGTGGTATCATCTTGTAACCAGGTAACTACATCTTTACATTTTTTCAGAACTGTTTAAGTGGCTAGAGGTTTAGTAATAACAATTCTCTGTGGTCCCAAACCTTGTTGCAGGATTTTGAATTCTGAAGCTTCTGTCCAAGTTAATGTTCGGACACATGGTTTGTTTATACAATAACATTTTGGCCCCTAGAACGTCTATTTAAGTTACTTTTCTAAACTGGATTATCCCTATATCCCTATGTCCCCGGTTTCCAAATATCCTTCTTTATCAAGCTGCTTAGAAACAAGAAAAAAGATCTTACCATAGCTGTAGTGTAATTCTGCCGCAAATTCCAGAGTTTGTTTCAAGGATGAGACAAGCATCTATCGGTTTACTCGTATACAAAACACAATGCTAATCACCACGCTGTTGATATTTAATATTTAAATGTTAAATATTTCAATTAAAGAACTAGCCGTGACTGCCGCACTGCGCTAACATTTAAGACAAGCCTACAATACACATTTTATCAATAAATAATTCTTTGATACAATTTGATGATAAAATCTATTATTGTTTTAGAAGACTTTAAATGATCAAATAATGTTTAGTAAAATATCATTTGGGTTAAGTGTAATAGTGGAATTTTAAAAGTTTGACGGAATAATGTAATCAGAAAATGGTAAGCCTTTTTGATAAAAAAGGTTTTCTTAAAGATAACATTTGTTTAAATTGTGTGCTTTAGCGATTAATCTGTTTTATATATGTTTATGTTATTTAATGTTAATTAATACATTTGTAAACAATCTAATATAATTATTTAATCCAAGTATAGAGTACAGTGATGTATACGTTCTCCCATGTTTCACTAAGTTTCCATTCAATAACTCTAAAACAAACCCAGATCAAAGTGATATCTCATTTCAGGTTCACTTTATATGCAAATGCACATGATAATTTTAAACGTTGATTAATACAATTAATGAGGCAGCTAAGTGGTTATTTTAACTATATTTATTTAACCGAAGCACATTTGACACAACAGATAATAATTAATAGTGCCCCGAAAGGAAGAGAGAATGGTGGCAACACATAAGATTTACTCCTATCCAAACGGATATCAAAATATCTGTTAATGTGCATGATGTACTCCATTACCAATTTGTTTTTAGAGTTACTATTTTAAAACATTTGAAATGTCCTGTTTCTCTTTCAGTCCGACCATTTCACGGAAGAACAACTCGAAGGTAAATTCTGACTTTAAAGGTAAACTCTGATCCATAATGAAAAGTGTAATCTTGAGGGTAATTTCTGACCTTCAAGGTAAACTTTGACCATGAAGGTAAACTCTGACTTGAGAATTGACCTTGATGGTAGACTTTGACCTTGAAGATAAACTGTAACATTGAATGTAAAGTTGACCTTTGAGTTAAAGCTTACTATGAACTTGACAGTAAACTTTTGCCTTAAAGCCTAAACTTTGACCTTGAAGGTAAACTGTGAACTTGAATTAAAATATGACCTTGTAGGTAAACTGTGAACTTGAAAGAAAATTATGACCTTGAAGGTAAATTGTTAACGTCAAGGTAAACTTTTACGTTGAAGGTAAACTATGACCTTTCTACTCTTTTCCCCGCACATCTTCACGGTATGTATCCCAATAATCAGCGCTCGGATGACAACGTCAGGCTCGGATGACAACATCAGGCTCGGATGATAACAGCGGCTCGAATTGCGGATGAGAGTGAAAAACTGTAAGTCGTGTTTTATGTTCGCCCTTTGTCCGTGCACGTGTGTGTGTGTCAACAATGTCTTCAAACGACGCCTCATCTACAGGCCAAATTTTAACAAAATGTTTTTGATGAAGGTTTCTTTTGCAACCAATAGAAATAACAGATTTAACATGAAACGAGAAATAAAATAAAATGTTTATTGGAAAAATATAGAAGAAGAGCCGTCGGTATTTTTCTGCTAGATGGATAAAAATTAAAATAAATAAAATAAGTCACTAGTGACTTTTCAATTGTCTTTTGCCTGAAAAACTTATATTAGAAAATTTTGGAACTAACAGGACATTCTTTTGTTTTTAAAGGCGTTGTGGCGATTATCTCTTGTGTGTCATCTTTTTTTATGAATGGTAAATATAATCCCGTCTGTGTCTGTGATGCATTTTTGTTGGGATGTCACTGCGTTTGGTATGACACTTGGTAGGACTCGAGTACGGTATCCTTTTTTACCAGTTGACTCATCTAGTATAAATTCTTGGTATTTTATGCACGAATGCCCATGTAATAGCGTCAAGTGGGAGACAACCTCTGTCAAAGATTCTCACTCTGTGCCACACCAGTAGCATTTGAAACCAGTTCTCATAGTTTCTGCAATGCAATTTATTACACTTCGTGGCGCTTAACTTGATAAGAGTGTGAATTGGTTCTAAGACAGGATGGTATATTTGTAAGTTTTATATAGCTAAGCATCGTATATCAATACAAACCATATATCTATGGACAAACATTGGACATTTTGTATCACAGTATGGTGTTCAGTACTGGTCACATCCAGGAGCGTCACCGGTGTCTAGAACTGGGTGTGTGTATAGAACCAATGAATGATTTTGAACGTATCTCAAAAGGGCTTAAAACCTGAATTATGATATGATGTGAAATAATATATTGTACATCTAACATTACTACAGTGCCAATATAAATTGTATGACCTTCATTATTACTTACCGAAAATAGATAAGTTGTTAGACAATGACTTCTGGTCCTGGAAGATAAAAACAAATGATTTAAAAACTAATAAACATTACTTTAAAAGCTAATAAACATTATGATGAAAAGGTCAGTTTGTTCATTTTCCATACAATTTTAAATGTAGCCAGCTATTATCTTCACTGAAGCCAGCGATTATCCATCTCGCTTTGATATCTGCAGAAAATGTAAGGTTTAGATTCATTTTTATCTAACGGTGTTACCATGTTGTGATTGTTTATTAACAGAGGTACGGAATGATCAAATAGTTATGTTTTTTTCACTAAACTACCTAAATACAGATGGAAACGTGTAAAATTTTGAGCGATGGGTCGAATTTTCCACCACAATGTAGGGACTGTCTGCAAAAACCATTACAGTTTTATATAGCTTATGTTGGCCTAGAACAATTGCAATCACTTACGTGATTTAAATCGGCATTAGTAAAAGATAAAAGTAAAAATACTTACGCTTTTCTCACTCTCATCCGCAATTCGAGTCGCTCTTATCATCCGAGTATGACGTTGTCATCCGAGTGCTGATTATTGGGATACATACCGTTATCTTTTCCCTTTAATTATTATCACATGTTTAATCTTTTCCCTTTTGAGTTATATTTCTTTGTAATGACATTGATCCTTCTGTTCAACTAATATTTATCACGCCATTATATGGTCGAGTTATTCATTCGTACTCGCTACAGTGTTTCTTGCAACAGTTTGATTCTTCACACCGAATTGAGCCATTTTTTTCTATCATAGAATTAGAAGAAACTATTATGACGAAATAATGCTCTACTTGTTTCGATGTATTTTCTACTGTAGAGTACAAGGAGACGTTTAGTTTGTTTGACAAGGAAGGAGACGGGTCAATATCCCTGAAGGAGTTAGGTACCGTCCTCCGTGCCCTCGGACAACATCCTACCGAAGCGGATCTCAATGACCTCGTAGGATCTTTAGAGGTCGAAGGTGAGTTGAAACAAGATTTCTGTTGTTTTTTCTGTTTGTTGACGTTACAGAATCGGCGATCCTTGCATGTAATTAAGAAAATGCAAATTTTATTCATTCAGTGCAAATATACATGAAAAACAGTTACTAAGTTTAATTGTTTAATTGAAGTGCTGCGTTGGTGGCGTTCTGTTAATCTATGTATCGCATTCACTGGAGAAACTCACCACGACAGTTAAAGAAAGAGTTATGACTGACTTTAAAGGTGTTTAAAATAGTATCCGGTTTTACAACGTTGATTCGAGACCGATATATTCTGGTTCACAGTTATGATTCTTGCAAATCGATTACTGTGTAAACAAGTCCTTTAAAACCAGCTGATTTCCTTTAACACTTTTGCAAACGGTGCGGACGTGAAATTACAATGTTGTGAAATCGGAAAATACTGCAATCGTCTTTTAGAGGCAATAGCCTGCCAAATGGCCACACAGCACTCTGCTTAGCCAAATATTTAGAAAATACTTCTACAATGCAGAATGCGTTACTTCGCGGCAAACGTTTGCAAGAATAAGCTCTGGTCTACACTGTTCAAAAATGCGTTTAAAGGAAGAAAGCGTTTGAATACCCTCTAAATTATTACATACGTATTTATTTACAGGACATACAGCGATCGAGTTTCCTGAATTTCTCAGCATATTGGCGAAGATAATCAAAGACACGGACCCTGAGACAGAACTCATGGAAGCTTTCAAGGTCGGTGCATTCTTTTTGATAAACAGATTTTAAAGACTTTAATTATAATCTTCAAATAAAGTTCAAATTCATGATTTGGGACAATACTACATAATATAAATGGACAAACTATTTATTAAGAGGCGACACAAAGCTTAGAATTATGTAAGAACAATTTATGTTCGCTTAATAAGGTTACAGTAAACCGTCAGATCAAAGTGAAACACTGAACACATCCACAGGTTTAAGAAATAATTGGACTGTAATGAATGGAGAGTAAAAACGTTTGCATAAACATATTGGTAATTTTTTTAATTAATTTTTGAATTTCAGAAAATTAACGGTTTTGAACGATGAGTTCTTATATACGTGTAGCCTGTTGTTTTTCTTTCGAAGAAGAAAACTCTATATGAAGTAGCATAAGCATTTCGTACGGGTACCTTTAAGTAATATTTTAAGGAAAAGTCTGTGAAATGAAAACAGTAATTATAGTTTGACCATTAACTTTACAAAGGTAAAAGGCGAAGCCGTTTTTATAGATTGGCCACGAAAGTTTCTCTTTAAGTGATTAAAAGTATATCATGATGAGTGTTTTAAACAGGAACATTGGTACATTTAAAACACGTGAATGATGGGTTACGTTATAACATAATGTATCTCTCGATAAACGAACTCCTTTTCAGATATTTGATAAAGAAAACACAGGTAGTATATCTGGCGCGGATTTGCGTAAGATCATGACGACATACGGTGAAGTGCTAAATGACGAGGAGGTAGAGGAAATGATCCGGGAGGCCGACACTGACGGCGACGGTATCGTCGATTACCAAGGTAAGACCATGACGACATACGGTGAGGTGTGAAATGACGAAGAGGTTGAGGAAATGATCCGGGAGACCGACACTGACGGCAACAGTATCTTCGATTACCAAGGTAAAGACCATGACGACATACGGTGAGGTGTTAAATGACGAAGAGGTTGAGGAGATGAACCGGGAGGCCGACACTGACGGCGACGGTATCGTCGATTAACAAGGTAAGACCATGACGACATACGGTGAGGTGTTAAATGACGAAGAGGTTGAGGAGATGATCCGGGAGGCCGACACTGACTACAACGGTATCGTCGATTACCAAGGTAAGACCGTGACGACATACGGTGAGGTGTTAAATGACGAAGAGGTTGAGGAGATGATCCGGGAGGCCGACACTGACGGGGACGGTATCGTCGATTACCAAGGTAAGACCATGACGACATACGGTGAGGTGTTAAATGTCGAGGAGGTTGAGGAAATGATCCGGGAGGCCGACACTGACGGCGACGGTATCGTCGATTACCAATGTAACTATAGTGGCCATTGTTTTAAACTACTGTGTTTTGTACTGCTGTGGAAATTAATCCTTTCTTAGGCAGGAAATTGTGTTCAAAATCGGCTTCCGACTACCCACCTTTAAAAATCAGAATGCCTTAAACTTTTTGAAAACTTCAATGGTTTTACAAATCACGATTTTATAGACTTCAGTAATGAACAGCATCGCAAACATTGCAACTTTTATTAAAACTGGCCTTAGGTAATTCTCAGACAATGCTTACCGAAAGAACTGGCCTTAGGTAATTCTCAGACATTGTTTACCGAAAGAACTGGCCTTGGGTAATTCTCAGACATTGTTTACCGAAAGAACAGGCCTTAGGTAATTCTCAGACATTGTTTACCGAAAGAACTGGCCTTAGGTAATTCTCAGACATTCTTTACCGAAAGAAGTGGCCTTAGGTAATTCTCAGAGACTGCTTGCCGGCAGATTTTGTATTGGTTGCTTACAAAGATACATGGTGCTCATTCAACTGCAGCTTGCGTTATTTTACTTTGTTTATGTGCAAAATTGCTATTGTAAAAACAAGTCTGTAAAGTGAAATAATCAGCTAACTTGTCCCATCCATGTTATCGTTTAGTTTTTGTATAATTTCAGAATTCATTTCCATAGTGATACAGCCATAGAGTGAACAATCGTATTAGGCGTTTAACGAGGCCCTGTTGTATACTTTATATGTACTTCGTATTTATTAAATAAACGTATAGAATACTAAATTAGTGTAATTTTATTTAATAATTTATCTATTTCAAATAAATTTTGGGACCCAGTTTAAAGATAGGTGGTTTCAATATCCCAGCCAATATACATTTGGATATTGTTCAACCACCCAAAGGGGGATATACTTCTTGCTTTTTAAATTTTGCCTTTGGCGTTGTCTGTGATATGCAGGATTTATATTCTAAGATCCCCTCTCAAAATTCTATTCTGTTTAGTTCCGCCCATTGTTTTCTCGATTAGGGCAAACCCATTCTTTTATTTGGGGATCATACGCCGCTGAACATGGAATGGTATTAATCTGAAAATACCGCATTGAAGGTTCCATGTTCACCGCCATATGCATACCATCGTTTTGGATGGATCAAAATTGTACTTTTTGTAGATGTAAATATTGAGTTGCGCTCAACCCGGGGCTATTCGGCGTGGGTAGTAATATGCATTTCCATTACTGCCCATGAACAGCCCCAATCAAATCCAGCCTGCAATATTTTCATATTTGTCGTAGTCGAGGGTCTTCATAGTTCCCTTTTCATTTATTTGTACAAAATCGAATACATTTTCAGTGAACGCCAATGATCGGGAACGTTCTTAAATCCACAGAGAATTAATTGTTGGAGAGGACTAAAATGATATAAAATTTATTTTAATGAAAATAAGTTTAAACAAAAACAAATAATATTTTCAAATGATATAACCTAGGGTTTTAAAAATTGTAATTTGAATGAAAGATATTACTTGCAGAATTTGTTGATTATGCCAAAAAATCCATTTTCCGAATAGTTTCCATGGAAGTAATAAGGACAAAAAGGTGACTAAATTCAAAGTAAACCAGACTGTCCTCCGGACACTGATGCCCCCACAGCTACAACAACAATTGTAATAAATAAGGGCCGTAAATCTGGTAAAAATGATCGCAGGGAAAAATTCTTTTCGACCATCTACACATCATGCCCGATAGTTAATGGGGAGTTGATGCCACAAGATTTGGGGAACGTAGGTCAAGACGGACGTATGGACGGGCGCAACTCTATTTGCCTACCACTTCGTGGGGGTATAAAAAGGGCAAAAATATTATTCACATAAATTGAATTTAAAATAATCTTCTAAATCGGGAAAATTATTCGTTATTCAATACTATTGTTTTATTTTTAAAAACAAAATTGTAATAAAAGTAAAACTTAATTGTTCCTTCTCAATTCATTGAGAAATCATTAGAAATTTTTAAATTCAATAGATTCTGAAAGTTGAATAAAACCGAAAAAAAAATACTTTTAGAAGAAACGTGCTTCAAGAAGATGCTTGACTATTTCTAGAAGTGAAAACACAATCTAGTGTTGTCGAAGGTACCAGCGCGGTAGTTTCTAGACGATGTGATTATCTGCTACCTAGATGTAGACTTGTACCAGTTATCTGGTCATCATCCGCACAAATTCTGAAAAACAAATAGTTATATTAAAGAAAAGAAGCCACTGGACGGATATATACGAATAACATATTTAAAATATAACATACTCCACCTCACAGCCAAGATAACTGCGATATTCTAAGCATACTGAGAACCAACATGCTTGTTAATGTAAGTAGATTCTAATGTGGAAATCAGCACGTCAGTTCCGATTATACAACATGTTAAGGACGCATAAATGTCCCACGTGTTATCAAAATGAAGTATTTTTAACAATAAATATCATTTCAAATGATAAACTAAATCCGCGATTGTAAGGGTTAAGTAACCGAAAATGTTAAACACAGACAACTTTAAACTGATCATATTCACTTTGAGGAGCATTTTTTGAATACAGACTTGTGTAAAGCTTCTCCGAAAAGCAGCCTGGATCTACGTCGTGGTTGAAAAATATCGGTAACCGACTAACCGTTAACAAACCCGATGGATAGCTCTCTTCTTATATCGAAAGAGTTAAAAAATGGAAATCAATTGACACGCTGTTTGGACATAATATTAAGTTATGCCTACCTAAATGTGTAATGTTTTTTCTGTATGAATAAGAACTAACATGAGTAGGGCCAATTAATATGGGATATAAGCATGGCCGCCTCTTTTTCTAATCAGAGGTTAATGATAAAGTATAGAAAACTGCCAATCGTAACATTTCATGTCCACACGTATTTGCATAGTATGCTCTTCAAACACTATTTCAAACAGCTGTAAAATTTGCTTATTGTCTCTTATCCTTATCTACGTTGACAGGTGCATTAGATCAACTGACTGCCCATGAAAATCATGGATAACAGTAACGTTTTAGTTTGGTTTCTTAAAAGGTAGAAAATGAAACAAAAACATGTACCCATATAGCTGATTTTCCCATCCCCGTTGACATCTGCTTCTCGCATCATGCGTTCCAACTCTCTATCCGAGAGGTTTTGTCCGAGTTTTGTCATCAACTTCCGCATTTCTGAGGCGCTTATTTTACCGGAACCATCGCTGTCAAATACCTGGAAAGCCTCTTTCATGCCGGATTCAACGTTTCTCATCACCACCAACATACCCATTGATTTCAGAAATGAGTTCATGTTAATCTTGCCTTTTTCTAAAAATAAAAGATGTGTAAATACAAATGTATCACCTCTGTCCAGATTTGACCATCCGAACTTCGCACAGGCGAAAGTGACCAGCCCAGAAAGCATACAACCGAAACAATGGACAATAAGGTAATTTCCACGAGTTCAACGATAAACATGATCAACTAGCCTCCATCACGATACATCATTACATTAAAACATACACGTCGAAAACTTCAATCTTAGCACCATATATTAGCAAGGGCATGATTCAAAGAAAGTCGCCGATCAATCGGTTCTTGTTCAAGACTGCAAACGAATTGCCATGTAGACCTTAAGAAGTTTATGCCAGCATCTGCTTGCGTTCAAGCATCCGTTTTAATGACATGTATTTGTAGAATTGCCGAACAGCAAACAACGAGAAAACAATTCCGAGTTTTCTTAAAAGAGCGGTCGTATGGCATAGCTTTTGCTTGTTTTGATTAACATAAAATACTATACTGGAGTATATTCCAGTGAAATGACTTACTGTAAGGTTCTACTTGCTGTATGATTTCTTGTAGATCTGTAAGGGTCGGACTCATGCCTGCTGATCTTAGCACGTCTGCAAGTTCTGAAGTTTTGATAATTCCGTCCCGATCCTTGTCATGTTCGCTGAATGCATGCTTGAGTGCTGCAAGTCCATCAAAGATAATAAAACAGTGCACACAGGCTGGGTCCGTAAAATCCGTATCCATGGAGGAAATGGCTAAAAATTTCACATTGTATAAAATCCGTATCCATGGAGGAAATGGTTAAAAATTTCACATTGTATAAAATCCGTATCCATGGAGGAAATGGTTAAAATGTTCACATTTTATAAAATCCGTATCCATGGAGGAAATGGTTAAAAATTCAATCAAGCATAATTGTTTTAATCCAAAAACTTTAACAATTGGTTTATAATTCAGTTAGAGATTAGTCTGTGCGCACTAACAGCAAATTGTTGTCTTCAATTAGATTTAGATTTACAGTGGTTAATTTTTTGTTTGTGTTCATTTTATTGATTTGAACAGCGATTCAAATAAAACAAAAAAGTTGTTTGTTTAATTTGTGTAATCTTTGCAAGAGTGTATAGTAATAAATGCAGTAATGTTCCAATTTAGTGTGAACTGTACGTCTGTCTGTTAAAAATTTATTACATATATAAATGCTGATTTTTAATTACGAATTTCATTGTATACAATGTTACTTGTAAAGAAGCAGCTGCATTCTTCTCGATGTTATTGCCTAATTACATCACTTAAGTTAGATTAAAATATCATCATCATCATCATCATCAACAACAACAACAACAACATCATCAACAACAACATCATCATCATTATTTTCTTTACAAAAACTCATGCCGTTTTGAGGGATAATACAACACTTAAAAATTACAAACCGGACATCTGGTCAGCTGTTGGTCCCATTGTTATTTTGGTAGACTGAAAATGTAAACAAAGTCAAATAACTAAAAAAGAAAAAAGAAAACAAACATATTTGTTCTCAGTATAAAACGAACAATTTAAACCTGAACTTCATTCTGGATTCAAGCGATAAAGCATGTTTTCAATAATTGTCAAACTTTATATCCAGAGCGAGTCTACATCCCTTCCGGAAAGTTCAGAGTTTTGAGACTGACTACTTCATTCATTCTACTTTCTGGCATTCAACAAAAATACAAAAAAAGAACAACAAAACCAAATTATTCGCGTATGAGCTAGTCTCTTTATAATTAAGACCGATGCATGGTTCATTTTTATTTATTGAAGATATTTAAAAAGGGTAATTTTGACATACACTCAGAACAAACATAATTAAAAACAACGACATAGATATAACTATTTAATAAAATGAAAACAAGATTTGCTTACCATTTTATTGCTGGCACTTCTAGCTTCATCTATACATACTCGGACATACATAAGTATGTATCAAAATGATAGCTTCTAAAATTGTCATTTCAATATTTTTCCAATAAATGTTGCAAAATAAATACACTTACGCTATTGTTTTTACAAATCGTTAGTGGAACAATCGACTGCAGATAGTAATAATTCAACAAAAATATAAACACCAGCTGTAATTTAATGGATTATTATTTTAAGAGTTAATAACACATTTAAATCGAAATGAAACGTAGATTGTGGCCAATTGTTTTGCACTGCCCGTTCCAAGGGAGCAATCTCTCATGTTCTCTTTTTCGTTAGTTGTTTGTGGTGTCTAATTTGAGTTTGATCATTTTATTTAATGATCAATTACGTCTACAGACTGCCACAGACCTGAAGAACAGACTGCCAGTCGGTCGTGTTAGAAGCCACCGCTCCAGTTTCATCTCAATTATATAGCTGTGTGGGAATGCTGTGTTTTCTGTGTAGCCATTCCGGGTATGCATGTTTCGCTTTTTCTATAAAGCCATGCTCTCTTTTCCTCTTACTTTGGCTGCCTGGGGATGCTTTGTTTCTGAACGCGGCGATTGTTGATGTGCAGGTTTCTTCTTAAGTCCATTTATTTCCGTTTTAGAACGCTACTTGGTTGCAAGTAGAAGCTGTATTTTCCACTTTTTTTAAACTCTGATATGCATATTTCACTTTTTTATTATTAAAATCGTTATTTTGTTGTGATTCGATCTACAACGTTGTGTCGTCACGTTCTTGCTGATTTGACTTCAGGGGTACTGATCTTAATAAGATTATTTAGTACCTATCATTTTGCCTGAAAATGCTATTAACTTCTTTTTTTTTTATTTTTTATATGTTGGTGTGCTTTTGCACGCTATAATGTCGAGTTGACGGGTGTGTTGGAGCGGATTCACCAAAACAACGTGTATTTTTTATTCATTTTAGAACATTTGGAACGAGTGTATATTTGTATGTATAAAATAGCTTTTTTACCTACAAATGATATTTCCGGTGTTCAAGTAATGTCAATACTTTCAATGCTATTATTAAGCAACATTAGGTTTCAGAGTAAAGTCTATAGAAAGGTGAAGTCCGTTAGGATTTAAATATTCTAGTCAGAAACAGCTTTGTCCACGCAGATGATTTATTCCAAATATTGCGACAACACAACAAGTTGAAAGCAATATTCAGATTCAGGATGAAGCTGTATGACAACCGATACTTCCATCTTGCTGTTAATAAAGGTTTCTAAATGAAAAAAAAAGTTTAAAATTTGAACAATCACTTTTCCAGGCGAGACGGCTGGATCACGTTGGTATCGGGATTTTATGTTGATATCATACAACTAACTGCTCCACGTAATATTTTTGTATTCATAGTTACAAGAATCCAAGCAAGAAGGCTTGTAGACTGCTAGGACTTCTACATACTGCACTGACCAGCTCTGTTGATTGGCCAAGAACCCTTTTTATTGAATACGGATGCTAAAATATCTTGTCATGGGCGTTTTCAACATAATTTGTTGTTTTGTTCTTTGTTGCTTTGGTTAAACAAAACATGGTATGGTATCCAAAAAATCCTAAAAGAGTTTCGCGTTGGATATCTTGAACTGACATTCTCTTTTGGCCACCCCCAATCAATGTCAAAACGTTATTCAATGTATGCACAAAACAACAGTTATGATAGAAATAAGTGCAACATTGCTTAATTAAAAAAAGAAAAGAAATAGGAAGCATTCAACTACTTCCGCAACTATAATACAGGCTTCGACTTGGTGATCACAAGAAACAACACAGTATTCTAGCATAAATTTATTACAAAAGTATAACTAGTCCCATCGTATGAATGAACACAAACATAATTGGAAAAGAAACAGATAATATTTCTTAACACAATCAAGCAAAGTGCGTGTATAAGTAACATGCCTGTTAATGCTCAATGAAATGTGCTTTTCTAAATTACAACACAAAATATCACATTTAATATAAATCATATTTTAAGTATTCTATAATAGGTAACCCCTAATAAAAATATATATTACATTTCACACATAGTAGAGAAATCAATCTCTGCCATATTATCTACTGACTGACATCAAGAGGAAATTAGTGCACCTGCACTTGAATATTGAAAGACTTGTTTAGAGAAACAGCTCAATGATTTGCATTTCAATATCAGAAATAAAATTATTTAACGATAAAAAGAACAATCTATTTCACTGGGATGTGAATCAAAATTATGTCTGGGTTCATTAAAGGATTGGTATGTTTTAAAACAAGTAATCAAATTTAGTTGAATGCTGTTTAATTATTTTTGACAGACATTATTATGTCTAATCGAAAGCTATTTGCTAGAAATAAATATGATTTGTTGAAAATAAAAGAAATTGGGTGTCCAGGTGCCTTCACAACAGATCTTTTGTTCACAATATGTAAAACACATGTCTGGAATGATTATGATGGTTGCTGGTCTCGCCTGTTCTTCCTCAGTATAAACACTGGATGGTTCTCACCATGTCTGAAATACAGTCAATACTAGCAAGATAAAGCAAAGATAGAAATGAAGCTTCGAGATCAGACTCTTGATTGTTGAAAAGTAGCTAGACCTACAATGACCAGTCACATTTTGGAATTTTTTCCCCACTAAATTGAGTGTGATCTGTATTCTTTCTTATTACAATAAAATGAGCAGTGTGTACTGTATTCATTTTCATCCCACTAAATTGAGTGTGTTCTGTATTCATTGTTATAACAATAAAATGAGCAGTGTGTACTGTATGCATTTTCATCCCACTAAATTGAGTGTGTTCCGTATTCATTCTTATTACAATAAAATTAGCAGTGTGTACTGTATTCATTTTCATCCCACTGAATAGACCAGTGTCCTTATCATTACACTACATTCTGCAGCATGAACTCCATTCATTATCATCAAAATAAATTGAGCAGTTCACTGTATTCATTATTTTCCCATTAAATTGAGCTGTGTGTACTGTATTCTTTATCATTTCCCTTAACTTGAGCTGTAGATTTTGATGGTGAAAATATATTCGAAGTTTCAATGTGATATCTCAAGAAGTTGCAATGTTATGTACCAAAGTGCGTATTTGTTAACAGAAGCTGAGCCATGCTAACACTTAAGGCGGGGTGAGAAGGATAACTCCCCTATTCTTCAAATGGTAGGGCTAATAATGTCTAGATAAGTCAATACATCCATGCAGACTGATCTGGATCTACACTGGTCGCCCATAAAATAAAATAAATATCCTAAGAAGTGCCCAGTTTATGTAGCAATATTGATGTTTTAAGCACATTTAGGTTAACTCTTTACTCCATATTAACAGGGTTTATTACATGTGCAACCAGTACACATCCAGATCATTTGGCACATGTGATTCTCACTGGTAGTCTCTTGGTCAGGAATAACATAATAAATTTAAATGCAAACAGTTTAGATTCTGATGTCATTTGCTAACGGATAACAGCCATTTCCCTTGGTGTCATTAGCTCATGAACTATCTGCATGCTTTGGGTGGCAACAACTGCCTAGTATGCACTTCAATGGAGATAAATGCACTGTACTTGGCAAATTTTTAATCATGTTGTCTTAAGATAATAAAATAAAATTCCCTAAAATTCTAGGATATTCTGACGATTTATAACAAATTTAATTTTCTTGAAATTGCCAAGAGTGACAGTAAATTGGCATATTACTACACAATTAATTTTCAGGCAACATCATAAAAAGGATCTGAAGAGAAAACTCCAAGTAAATTAAGGTTCCATGCCACTCAAGTTGTGCTTGTATCAGCAAATTTTGTATGCAAGAATAGGACATTTGAAGTTAAAGTTAGCAATGTTCCCTCCAATGCTTGTTAAACATGGAAGCAAATATTGTTTTTACAACAAGTATAAGTTTGTGTTAAGGAAGAAGAGGTTGCACTAAGAATTATGGTATTTGGAATGGTAATTGGTAGGTAACGGCAGTAAAAGCAGCACTTTTAACCTCATGGAATGTGACCGTTGTGATCAGTGGAATGTCAAAGTCACCTTGTGGTATGGACAGTGATCAATGTGATGATTAATGCATTTTAAGTTAAATATAAATATAAGCCGCACTATATGTATAAGCCTCTATTTTCTTCAACATAAACCTCGTGACAGGAAAAGTTTGTAATTTATCAAATAGTGAAAGATAATGGTAATCATTGTGATAAAGCTCCTGGTATGGTAAACAATGTGATCGGTAGTTGCACACGGGGTACAAGCCGTATCCACGAGGTAAAAAGTTAACAGTAGCAAACACGTTGCTGAACATTACCTTCGTAGTTGATCTGGTTATCCCCGCTGATCTCCACTTCTCGCAGCATCTCGTCAACCTCGTCATCCTTTAACTTTTCTCCGAGGTGTACAAGCACGTGACGCAATTCCTTAACATCAATGAAACCAGCGCCATCTTTGTCAAATATTCTGAAGGCGTCCTTCAGTTCATCTTCCGATTCAAATGGTGGAGCTTTCGATGCAATAATGGTCTGAAGCTCGTTGAGGGAAAACAACCTCTCTCCTAAAACATACAGTCACAAAATGCTTTGAGGAATATACCAGTTTCATAGATAGAGTATTTAAAACCCAAGTTATTGAAGTTATAAACATGCAAGTGTTTAACTTCAATCAATGTAGTCAAAGGAAACATTTATAAACAGTGAAGGTGAATAACATTGTCATTTAACCACATGATAGTTGTAGCATGGTTAAAGAATATCAGCTAATTGTCCTTCCCAATATGGAGTTAATGTAAAATGGAAACAAAGAAAACTTTCTCTAACATTGTATAAGTGATGATATCAACATCCATTTTTTGCTTTAAAATTTGTACTCTCACAACCAGCCTAAACTAATTGTTGAGAGAGCTTAATTGTTGAGGGAGCTTAATTGTTGAGAGAGCTTTGCATGTTCATCATCTTTCAGCATGTTCAGTAAATACAGATGTTAACATAACAAATGTAAGGTTTAGCAGACAAACCTAGTTTTTATATCATTTGTGACCAGGGACCACTGTTTGCTATTTATATATTGATTTATCTCATTTATTAGGTTATTTCTGACCAAAAAGTGACCAGTGCAGATCCTGATCAGACGTATGGATGTGCCGGCTGATCTGGATCTACACTGGTATCATATGTGTAAAAATGCATATATATGGAGGAAAGGGTTAAAATCATGATCTTCATTACTATTGACTTGTTTTCTTAATTTTTTGTGATTTATTTAGTTTTTTATGTGCTTTATCAAATTTGTTGTGCTTGTTGTATGACTGCTTAGCAAGGGTTTGTATGACTGCTTAGCAAGGGTTTGTTTGACTGCTAAGCAAGGGTGACAGGGTATTTTCAACCCTTAAAAAGTAAATGTTGACCCTTGCTAAAGCCAAGGTCGACCGAGGCTGAAGCAGAGCAGGAAGTTTCAACATGATTACTAGTAATGTTATATCATGTGTTGGCAACTGGCTGCTGGTACTTTACATTACCATACATGAATATTAACTGAGAGACAATAACATTCTCAAAAAGAAGTATCTCATGAAAATCTTAAAACGCAAGGGTCCAAAAGTCCAGACACTGAAAAGGTGTTAGCCAGGGAGGGCTCGGGCCCTTGTTTATTTAACAAAATCTGACACTTAAATCAGGAATACTGACTGTCACCGAGTATGCTGTTGAGTTCCTCATTGGTGGGGCTGAGGGCAATGCTCCTGAGAACCTGGGCAGCCTGGTCCCTGTTCACCTTGCCATCTCCATCACTATCATAGATGATGAACGCCTCCTTCAACTCTGTAACCATAGTAACAGTAACCATAGTAACATATAACAACCACACTTACAAGCTTCAATGTTATTGTTACATGTATAATTTGTATGAGAATATTCATCTGCATGTCTTACATTTGTTGATCAATCATGTAGAAACAGACCATGAGCCTGTATACAATCATCCGGTTACTTAAGCATCCTCACCTGACAACTTTTCTGGAAGCAACAAAACTATTACAATTGTAATTTGGCAAGCTTGTTTGTATACATCTGTTGAAAACCCAGATTGTTGATGTTGAACTTGTTAAAATCTCGCCGCTGGAGGACTGACAGACTCCTGAAACCCACAAGCTTTTCAGCTTCTGAGATATAATTGACTTCCTCAGAACATTTCTACACCCCTTGTCTCATGTCTCACCATCACTGTCCAATACATTTTGGTTTAAACTAAAGAAAGTTTGGTCAAAATTTGTCCCTAATTAAATTTATTTAATGATTAATTGTTAATAGTAAATGAACATCTGAACGCAAAACCACCAGTTCATGTTAACAATGAGTGGCAAAATGGTGCTGGGAGTATGACATGGTTCAGGTCATTAGAATTTAGACATACCGTAACGGTCCGGCATCAAGTTTTTAAACAGATAAAGGTAGCAGCTTTATTACCTTAATTAACGGATTTCTCAGTAACAGTAATTAAATTCAAGAAGCTCATATGGTACTTACCTTCCTGCTGCTTCTGGTTCAACTTAACTCCAGTAAGGGGCTAGAAAAGAAAACAGGAAATACTTTTTAATAATCTATATCTTCCCTAAGGAACCTCTCGATAACCTACCAAGTATGCAAACTGAACTTTTAATTTTGAATTGACATATAAATCGATTTATATAAACTACATCATATACACTCCGTCAAAGCTAAGCATCCAAACCGAAAGTTGTATTTTACAGCCATTTTAAAAATGATTCCCTTCAACTCAGTCCATGGTTTATCAATATTTACAAATCAAACGAGCCACACCTGTTGTCAATTATTGTGAGATAAAACGTTAATCAAGCTGTTATTTCAAATCTGTTTGTGTAATGACAATTAACAAATATATGACTTACCATAATTTGTCCAACTATTTTCAAAATCTCTATAAAATCGATCAGAAATTCACAAAATATCTCTGCTTTTACGTTTTGTTAGCCGATATACTGTACAACCGGTTTCGTGTGAAGTCAATCGGTGATAATAGAGGTTCCCCGAAGGGAAATGTCATGTTAGAGCTTGGTTGGGTCGTTGGTGTGTGAAATCCTGGTATCAAAGAAGTTTTATTTGTTTTTCTGACTTTAAAACTTCTTGTAGCTTCATCATTTATATAATTTTATATTACATAATATAGAATATGAATGACAACCTACGCACAATCATGAAATGAATGAGAAATGTTAAACTATTTCTCACTAATGAAAATATGGACTAAAGTGTTTGTCTACAACTTGACAGCCGAATATGGTGGCTGATTTATGCCATTTCGTTTTTTCGTTATTTCGCCGCGAAATAACGCTAAGCGAAAAGACGAAATAACGAAAAAAAAACGCCACGCGAAAAGACGAAATAACGAAAAAACGCCACGCGAAAAGACGAAATAACGAAAGAACGCCCGCGAACTAACGAAAAAACGCTATTTTTGCGCGAAATAACGAAAAGTCGCCGTGCAATAAAACGCCAATTTAACTGTACAAAATAGCGTTCTTTCTAGCTTCGCCTGGCGTTTTTTCGTTATTTCGCTTGGCGTCTTTTCGTTATTTCGCTTGGCGTCTTTTCGCTTGGCGTTATTTCGCCTGGTGTTTTTTCGTTGTTTCGCGTGGCGTTTTTACGTTATTTCGTATTTTCGCGTGGCGTTTTTTCGTTATTTCGTCTTTTCGCGTGTCGTCTTTTCGTTATTTCGCTTTGCGTTTTTTCGTTATTTCGTATTTTCGCGTGGCGTTTTTTCGTTATTTCGTCTTTTCGCGTGGCGTCTTTTCGTTATTTCGCTTTGCGTTATTTCGTATTTTCGCGTGGCGTTTTTTCGTTATTTCGTCTTTTCGCGTGGCGTCTTTTCGTTATTTCGCTTGGCGTCTTTTCGCTTGGCGTTTTTTCGTTATTTCGCGTGGCGTTATTTCGCTTGGCGTTTTTTCGTCTTTTTCGCGGTACTTTATGACCAGTTTTTTTTAAAGTTCAAACACCTTAAATGTTTGCCGTGGAAGTGGTAAGCATTGTTTTGTTCGGTGCAGAATCTGAATTACACATTCGTATGCGTTAGGTGTAAGTAAGACAAGAGCTGTAACAAATGTTAATAATCAAAACAAAAGCCAATTTGTTACCCAAACATACGTATGTTCTTATCTATACTCATGGACAAAAGTCTTATTCGGTATTGTTTTCCTTTATCTCTTAAACGCGGATATTAAAGAAGCCAATTTTAACATATTACTCTACCGGCACTACTTTGATATCGATGGAAAGAGGACATTTTATACGTCCAATAAAAAAAAGAATTTTGGAATTTTAGCCAGTACTGTCGGTAGAGTAATGTGTTGAAAATGGGCATGAAAAAAACTAAAACCGTCCTACCGGACAAGACTTTTGTCCATTAGCACATATATAAGTACCTGTACTGGTAGTACCAAAAATAGCGGCGCACCTCTTAATATAGATGTACACTACACTTCTATTTCTTATCCCAGGTGTAGACTCAGGTGTACCTCTCTCAATTCAGAGAACACCTCTATTTCATTGTTTGGACATATAGGAGCACCTCTTTATTTTGACCTGACTTGCGACTCTAAATATATAAAAGCGAACCTTTTCATTAGATATACATATATTTAATACACATAACGACTAGTACAATGTTACTTTTGACCCAAATAGTACTTCATTTATTTAAACATAACGAGTCAAGTAAACAATCATCATTTTAGGTGTGGTTGTGCCCCAAATACGCTTCAAACGTTTGTATGGCGTGCCCCGAAATGTCCGTTTTGTGCCCCTCTTCTCAAAATGCAGATGAAACTTCTTCTTATATCTTGGCATCGTGAATTGTCTCGATCTGAAATAGGTACAGAGACGTATACAACAACGCCATGACCATTTACATAAAGGTGCGCCTATATATGTACGGGTGCGCCTGTATTTTTTGGCAAACTACTACTAAGTAGTCAGTGCTATAGTACTACTAAAAAGTAATAATGTAATGAACACACATCAAGAGGCAGAATAATATACAAGTGTATGTGGTAGGTAATTTAGCATAACAAATACGCGAGACATTCGTATTTTTGGTAACAAATTGGCTTTTGTTTTGATTATTAACATTTGTTACCAGCTCTTGTCTTACTTATACTTCTATAAATGCATTCAAGTTTGTTATTCAGATTCTGCACCGAACAAAACAATGCTTACCACTTCCACGGCAAACATTTAAGGTGTTTGAACTTAAAGAAATTGGTCATTAAGTACCCATGTAAAGTGCAAAAGCCGTCGTGAAGAAATTTATGCAAAAAATCGGTAATAATTTAGCTAAAATAGGTCCAAGAACGGTACATTTTGACTTACAACGCAGTTTCAAGTCACTCAATTTTCTATTTTCACTTTGTAAACAAACAATCTTTCAGTTTATACATTCAATAACTTTTTTGTTAAGGCCTCTAGAAACATAGGTTACAAAACCGAGTAAAGCTTACATGTCTGGCCTCCGGGTAGGCGTATTTATATTTCGATAACAGTGATATAAACCTACTAACCAGATCAAAAATCTCCAGAAATGCACAAAATAACGAAATATTCCGCCATTTTGTTCCGAACAGAGCATGTCCCTCACTTACTTTTCCTCAAAAACCAAATACGTTGGACCCCCTGCTATTGCTGCATTAACTGTATTTGCATTTATTTATCGTCGCCCATCTGTTTGTAGCCTTAAGAAGTGTGTTAAAGTTAGGAGAGTGCACGATAGGGAAGATGCCTCAATTCCAGAAGCATACCTTGTTCTTTTGGATACCCTGCGTAAAACACCAACACATCGGACCCAGTCTTATTCGAAAAAATATATAAATACAAAGGAAGAGTTAAGGATCGATCTCACGACCCCTAGGATGGAAACCTTATTGGTTATAGAGGGATTGCAATCCAGATTAGAGTTTATCAAAAATTCGCGGTGCCATGGTTCTACATGATGCGGTACCCAGTATGTCAAAGTTTTCTTGATTATACAACGTATTTTCGTATTATTCGTAAAATATTTTTATGTGCCAATGCTTCCTTTGAACATTTGACCTGTGGTACTTTTTTGGATGACGCTTCTTCGAAAAAAGATAATATTATTCGCATCTAGAACACAAATTTGTCACATGTATAAAAGTGTTTTCAAGTTTCAAGTTATAACAGCCAAAACTTGTTGCAACATGTATTGATACGGTGATGAGCCCAGAATGATAAAATATCGGCGGTACGCGGAAAAATGGTGCGTAAACCATTGACACCGTGACGATGCGATCTTGGAATAGATCATCTGCATGAACGAGTGGCCCATAAAAATTTCCGTTGGATAGCGAGACCTCTTGTAAGTGAGAGGCTCAGTTGTATTTATCAAGAATGTTGACAATGTCTGGTATATGTGTCTTTGAGTAGTTGTTTCGGTATTGAGTTAGTCTGTTCAAGAAAACTTTCATTACAACATCTTGGAGACTTCATTCGGGAACGAAGTTTTTGTATATGAAATTCTTTGCGATAATACTTTTACCTAGGAAATTTTAGTTGTCGGAGACATTTGATGTACATATGACCACACGCCTGTATATGTACACGTGCATAATGTTTGCTGGCCAATCAGAAAATGTAGATTGAAGATTGAACCATTTCCACTTGACAAATTGAAATGTCTGTTACAATGACATTTATCGTTAAAATTTTGAAGAGAAAATTCGTCACACTGTCTGAATACGGCAATTCAAAAATTGTCTTCTGCTCCTATTCCATCATGTCCGATGATTACTGCCCTTGTTTTGGTCATGGCGATGTTTCAGTGTAGGATAGTACACGAGTGACCTTTTTTCAGCGAGGGTGTATTTTATGTTTACAATGGTCACGAATCGCTTTATCCGACTAGATCACGTGCGGTAAATGCATTCGTGGGCATTTATTTCAATTTCGTAAGTGGTTCGTTTTGCTAATGGTAAACCATATAGATGTCACAAGGCAATTTTCCCCTCTTTTAATCTTATCTTAAAATTATTGATAGCTACCAAAAATAAATATTATTAGAGTAAACACAAATATATAGTTGCGGAGCTAAAACGTTGTGCGAAGTGTCTCCATTTTACATTGCTTTATCTCTGTCTAACTTCGCCTCTTATCCTGATATAATTATATCTATATCCTGATATAATTATATCTATGCGTTAAGAAATTGTAGTTTAAATACAGCACACAATTTTACAAGCTAAAAGACTCAAATAAAAATATGTTTCTTGGTAAGGTTTGATCCTGGAGCTGCCGCATCTGTCCGAGGCTCTACCACTGGACCAAGGCCGTTTTTACTCACTGATCGTTGGGTTTTTATGGGATGATCATAATGATTATTGCCAGCGTGAAACAAAATCTTTTGGGTTGATAAATCGTGTAAAATCTAGAACATTGTATGTTGTTTGTTAGTAATAATCTCTCAACACATTACCTTACGAGCCCCAAACGAGTGTTTCAATATAACAAATTTCCAAATGGAATGCTACCCTTATTCTTAGTTGTTGTTGTTTACACTGACGCAGTAAAGAATATTATTCTGTGAATTACCTACCTTTATTACAAAAACATTTTTGGTAAAGCAAATAAGTATGAAATCGTGTTAAATTAATTTTATTTTCAAAGTTCTTTAATATACTATAAACAAAATCGCCTTTTGATAAAGATCAAGAGAAGCTTAAGGTTCCGCAAACATTGCAAATGGCGAAAAGTGGCTAAATTTTCAAAATTGAATTTTGGGGGAAATACTTATTGCCACCTAGATTTTAGTAACGGAATGTATTTAGCTAAGGATGTAGTTAATATTTGCATGCTCAATTTAGTCTAATTCATGTTCTAATTACCAGGCACATACTAAAACAAAAGAAAAACCGTTTGCATGAGAACTCTGAAATTCATGGACAATATACCAAAGCAACTCATACCTGAAATAAGTATTTGCTGGTCTACAATGTTTAGTGCAAATTTGTCAAAATAATGTTAGGGTTTTCAAGAAATGCAAGGTAAACTTACTTCCAGGTTTCTACTTTCGGTTTGAATTCTAACATTTTGATGTACCTTTTCAAAACTCGACATTAATTCCCACTGACAGACCAATAAAAGTGAAGAAATATAGTGTCACATGGCTGTATTAAAGTTTGGATGCTCAAGTTGTTTGAAAAAAATGCTTTATTTACATAGAACAGACACACACAAAAACGAAATACCGTTTGCACAAGAAGACTGAAATGGCTGTTTAAAACGTCTAGAAATGATAAAGGTATCACGTAAACACTTATTTACAATACTTTGTGGTCATCTGTTAAAATAATGTCAGAAATTTTAAGAAGTACATTTTGACGTCAAAACGAAACTGAAAGTAGAAACCCGGAAGTAAGTTTTTCTTGAATTTCTTGAAAACCCTAACATTATTTTGACAAATTGGCACTAAACATTGTAGACCAGCATATACTTATTTCAGGTATGAGTTGCTTTGGTATATTGTCCATGGATTTCAGAGTTCTCATGCAAACGGTTTTTCTTTTGTTTTAGTATGTGCCTGTTAATTAGAACATGAATTATACTAAATTGAGCATGCAAACATTAGCTACATCCTTAGCTAAATACATTTTGTTACTAAAATCAAGGTGGCGATAAGTATTTCCCCCAAAATTCAATTTTGAAAATTTAGCCACTTTTCGCCATTTGCAATCTTTGCGGAACCTTAAAAATTAAAATATGGCTTTACAAACAAATTGTTTTGATACAAAATGTCATATTAAATTTCAGCCTATCCTTCTTAGGGCAGTCCCTTACAAGGGCCAATTTTGTCTGTCCCTTCCGAGGGTCAGTTTTAGCTTGGCGCATGGATGTGGTCGTATGGCTGAGCACCCTTTCCTTTAAATCAACTTACCTACAAGTATTTATCTATTTCCATTAAGTCATTTCAAAAAATAGCCTCCCTCAAATGTATCCCTATACCTGTGTTTCATCCCTTCTCCCTCCATTCTCTTGTCCCTCCTTCTAACATATCTTGTCTATTCTTCTAAACTTCTTATGTCCATCTTTCTTTCCCTTCTGTTGTCCCTTTGTCCACCTCCTTCTTCCTCCTCTTTTGTCCCTCCGTCCTTCCCTTTCTCACTTCTCTTGTCCCTCTGTCCTCTCCCTTGTCCCTTCGTCCTCCGAAATCCCTCTACTCCCTCTTTTTATCCATTCTTCCTACCTCCTACCTTCTCTTGTCCCTCCGTCATTACCTACTCTTGTCCCCAACTGCCACAGCCCTACCCTTTCTCTATTCCTTCTCTTTTCTCTCCTTTCTAGTCTGTCATCTGCTCTTGTCCCTCCTCATATCCATTCCCCTTCTTTCTATTTACCCCTTCTTTCTGCCTCATCGCGTCTCTTCTTTTCCCCCATCCTTCTCCCTATCTCCATTTTCATAGGTTCTCCCTCTTCTAATCAACCCTCCCCATTCTCCCTTAGCTTCTACCTCCCTTGTCATAATTTCACTACATGTACTTTGCTCCCTTCATCTTCCCTCCTACTTCTCCTTTCTCTTCCTCTAACTTCATCCCTTCCTCTTTATTTCCTTATTTTCCTTCTCCCTCTCTCCTCTTGTCCCATCTTTCCTTCTCCTTCCCTCCTTTTGTCCTTTATAAAATGTACCCTCCCTCCTCATGTGTTTTCTACCTTCTCTTCTCCCCTCCCTCTTCCGTCTCCCTATCTCTTCTTGTCCATTCTTTCCAATCTTTTCCATCTACTCCCTCTTTTTATCCCTCTTCCTACCTCCTCTTGTCCAACATTTACTATCTCCCTTCATCTTTTTTTCCTCCTTCCTCTTGTCCCACTCTTTTCTTTTCCCTTCCTTTTCTTGTTCCTCCTGTTTCTTCTGCCCTTCTATTGTTCCTCATTCTCCCTCTTTCCTCTTCTCCCTACTTCCTCATTCTTATTCAAGACTACTATTACTGTCAGAAGGGAAAAGTATACAAGAGATTGACAGTGGCAAATCAAAGTATTTGGATTTATTACTAAATTACTAAATAAATATTTTCATAAAAACAACAGCGTTCTTCAATTAAATAAGTATACAAGTGGATGTTTATTAAATAAAAGTACATTTTCAACATTCCTCCTCGTTTGGTAGCGGATGCCAGCTATCAAAAATTATCAAATGCAATTACACACCCGTCGACACACACTCCGTAACAGGTCTGAACCATCTGAAACCAAAAACATGTGTTAACTGTAAAAACGCAAATCAGCTAAAAGACAGGACAAATCTTAAGTTATTAAAAATTTTCTGCAGCAGATTCAAATGACTTTATTTGACTGCCTTAATTTCAAATTCCAAGCTGTTGCAACACAGTGAATATACACAGATACTTTTTATTGTTAATTAAAACACTGATTACTCTCGAAACATAAAGCCTGTACTTATACTTATTTTTAGATCATTTAAATTCCAAAATAAATCCATTTATACATGTTATACATTCTATTTTATAATTTTTACATGAATACTTCGCATTGGAGACAGTCTTTGACAGAACGACTTGTATGGCATTCTTAAATTTGTTGGGAGTAGTCCCTACTAACCTAACTTTTACCAAATGCTTTTTAATATTTGGAATTTGAAGGATACCTGTTAATAATAATTATTTAGCAAACACTATTACAGAATAAATTTCATATCGAAATACACATGCCAATCAAGTATTAATCTGCACTATTTTGAGCATATTTGTGCAGTTTATGACCTTATCCATCACTTGACTATTTTCCTTAAGTAGTATTAAATATATTCGGCGCGCTTCAGGCGGCTAATAAAAAGATTGCAAGTAAGTTGAGGAATCGAACGACGTTTAACAGCACTTTCTTAAATATTCTCTGCTCGTACAGTATTCGCCGTTAAAACTTCGGCGATCACTACGTCGTGGCATATTTCCGTGAAGGTTCTTAAAGTATGTGAGTAAGCGGCATATCTTTAATATTTGAACATACTCTCCAGATAACATGAAGAAAATATTATTGGTAGAATTATTAGAATGTGATTTTTTATATATTATTTTGTTGTATAATATGTATACATATGTTTATTGCTTTTTAATTTTATAATTTCACGCTTGAAATATAAGGTTAGATCTGTTGCCTGAATTATGCGCCTCGGTTCACGCCGCATTCAGATAGTTGTAATCGTGCTGGACACACAAGCACTCGTACTGCTACACTTTTCATTTGGTGGACGTGCAGTAATCTGTAACGGGAACGTCTACTGATTGATCCACAGCCATGTTTCAATTTATCAACAGTCTGTCAAAACTGACAGTGTAAGCGTCGTTAATCAAGTGATATTGTTCTGTATGAGGCGAACTGGGACTGAGTCTACGGACAGTGATCATTTTCAATCTTGTGATACGTCAGTATCTACTTGAGAGTTGTTTTCAGTATTGTTACACAAGGCAACCAGGATTATCGTCTAGTATATCGCAGAATGGGATTGATGATATAGATCGTTAAAATCTTTTAACATGTTGTGTCCACTCTTCTTTCAGCACTGTTCTAAACAGGGATATTGTAATTTTAAAATTGCGGAAAACTTAGCTGCTATATTTCTATTGTCAGTATATGAGAATTTTAAATCATCTGAAGACTTCGTAATGATTATTTTCGGAGATCTGTAGTCAGTATATCTAACTTTAATGCCATAGACATGGCATGTAACATTGTGGGCATGTAACCTTGTCAGCTATGATATCCAGTTGTTCTCGGAGACATATCCATTATCAAGTAAAGGTTTTATGGGTGATCTCTAATTAAGTGTCTGGCCGGGATTTCAATTCCTGTAATGAGAAATACGGCAAACTATATAGTTCCCAACCATTAACATACCTTATAACACGAATAAATTCAGTGACCTACGACATTTCATTTACTCATTTTCGTTAATTGTTTCAGATGTCTTATTTTTAAATTAATCGTTGTATGGAATTATGGTCCCTCTAATATCTGGCCGTGATTTCTACCTGTGGGTTTCCTTGATAGGAATGTTTCTCTCTTCTTTTCACTAACTCTTCACCTAAACTCAAACCCGTTCGTTATCACGTCATTACCCTTTTACATTGATATCTATTATTTTGATGTCTGATTTTATTTCACCGAAATTAACGTTTTTATTCATCAATAATTAATTTAATCTTCACGTTTATTGGAAATGTCTAGACCTAGACCAATTTACAAACAGCCTTACCATATCGAATCTCATTTTTCACTGGACTGTCTTCAATTACTAATGTATATTTTATGAATACGCCTGTGACATAGCATGCCTTGTCCCTACTATGATTATTGCATAATTATATCATATTTAATATCACTATAAATTTCATAAATCTGCTCAAAAGTTGAAACTTAAGAAAATTGTGACAGTCTTAGTTTATAGTTATTCTCACCTTTTGTTAAAGCTGATTACTTAACAATGTAGATAATTTTGATTTTGGACAAGTAATATCTTGAATTAATTCTGTTTCTTGACTATATTACTAAGAACAACAGTGAATAATGCAATATAGAAACCTATGTTTGTTTTTAGGCAACAAATCTGTTATTGTTATATTTGTGCAATCTTGGAGATTTGTTAGTCAGTCGTATTCTTGCTTTTGAGCAGTTAACATCAAATTTGGAACTTTAGAACTTGACATATTGGGTGCTTGTCAATAAGAGGATAGTTTTATTAAAATTAACATTGTGGACTTTGTTAAACTTTTGGAAACCATTTCAAGCATAATAAAACATACTAAAAATCTAACTGGAGTTTACTTGAACACTAGTCCAGACCCAAGACCTGGACATAAACCCAAGTCTATGACCCTCTTGACCTTTGGACATTTGACAGCATGGGTCAGTGAGCCAATTCCCAGTGACATCGAAAACCCTGCCGGCAACCCTTGGTCATACACCGCTGAGTCCACAACTGCATTCTCTATCACATGACCGTGATTAGCAATAAACCGGGTGTTAACATTAATATTTATACTTATTACTATTAACATTTAAAAAAACAGAAATCGGAAATGGATGATGGAGAAATGTAATGACCCTGTTCAATTCCATTTTGTTTTACGGATTCAACCATGTTTAAGTCATTTCATGCACAAACAGCATGTAGAGCAAGATTTATAGCCAACTCAAGTTCTTGGACAACTATTAAATTATCCATGCTCCGAAGACCTTGAGCTGCCAACAGACGGGTATTAGCCTTAAAGTCATTTAGACATGTAACTTAAAATCCAATCCTAGTATAATTAGATGAACTAAACATTTTACTTGCATTAGGATGTTTAACATATCTATGATTTTATAAGCAAACGGTATTAGCTTAAATAAAAATCAATAATTAAATAAAATTCAATTACGTTCAGAACACTTTTTGTTAAATATATGTAAATACACGTATTAAACATAACAGTAACATTAAAAGTGAAAAGTAATCAAAGATGACAGCAAACATTACAATTAAATAATCTATTCACAAAACAGAAAATCTTGAAGACTGTTCCTTTTTAGGTTACTATTATTCATATAGAGTTGTGCTTTTAGAGATTAATCCAACCAACATTTCATAAAAATCACCGCTTAGAAATGATAAATAGCTATTAGTGATTTTATTAATATTATGCTCATATCACAAATTAAAGAAAACCTTTTGCAAACTTTATCGCCGATACCCAGATTTAATACAAAAATAACTTCAAAATCACTTTTGCAACAAGGTATTTCACAGCCAGATGGAGATTCCATTTATAAACTTAAGAAAATAAAAGGCAATGTTTATTTTTCCCGGTTATTTGTAAAAACCATTTGTAAATTTAAAAAGAAAGGTTACCAGGAAAGATTACCAACATGATATTCTAAAGCGCCCTGCATGGCTGTTGATTAACCCATCTACAGTTGATCAGTATGCTTACCTCTTTGGTTGTCACGACAATGACAGGGATTTAAGAGTTTATGAAGGTTTATGGGGCAATCTTTTATAAGAACCTAGAAGCTCGATTTGTTTCTTTTATTCCATGTCATCGTGTTATTGAAAAAAGACAACAACATAAATTCCTGTTGTTTTTTGTTGTTGTTTTTTTTTTTTTTTGGGGGGGGGGGGGGGATTTACAAACATTTATCTAAAGATCCATAATTTTATGTTAAAATGATCAAATTTTATCATATACAGCGAAACTCCGAAACAGTTCTATTATTATTAATAATTATAAAAAACTATATAAATGCCCATCCCTCTATGTGTGTGTGGGGGTGGGGTGGGGGCACTTGTGATGGTATCAATACAAACATTACTTTTTAAATGACAAAACAATATAAAATCAGATTAAGAACAAAAAGTGATAACATTATCCTAATCGTATATTGATGTAAATAATAATATTCCAGAAATTCTTACATAATAATTTGAAAAAAAAAACAACAGCACGAGAATATCCAATTTCACTATGGTTTAAATACAACCATTATTTTTTAAATGATAGAACAATACAAAACATAATCTTATTTTCTTTATCGTGTATTGTCTTTAGTTAATTCCAGAAATTCTACATCAACTATTTATAAAAACATGAAAATTCCAAATTTGAGAGTTTTATTATGGTATCTGTACAACCATCATTTTTATGATAGAAAAATATAAAATGATATACCATACAAAAATGATGGAATTATCATTATCCTGTATTGAGTTATAGCGAAATTCCAGAAATCCTACTTAAATTATCGAAAAACCATGGAAACACCCGATTTTGGGCTTTACTGTAGTAGTCATACAATTTTACTTTTTATGATTAACATTATCAATGAGATATCATACAAAAATTGTCCTTATTTTAAAATATTTACATTCCTATTGATTTCTTCGTTTAAAAAAATTCGGTTCATTTTGCTTGAACCGCATGACCCGTAATGACGTCAGTAACGTCATGGCTGTTACTATTGAAAACTCCCACGTATTACTCCCCCTTTTCACTTAATACTAATTTTTGAAAGCGTTCGACTTAAGTTTATTTAAAGAAAAAAATGAATAAAATGTAAATATAAGAAATGATTCTTATTTTGGTGCGGTTCATGCAGATTGGACGTGCACGCGAGAGCTGGCAAATTTACCATAAAGCGCTAGCGCGCTTTATGGATTTGCCAGCTCTCGCGTGTACGTCCAATCTGCATGAACCGCACCAAAATAAGAATCATTCCTTAATTAATTGATAGCAAAATTCCAGAAATTCCAACTTGAAACATAAAAAAGCAAACATACCCAACTTTTGAACGTTTTACTAAGTAATCTAACATCATTTTTAATTACAGAAAAAATATAAAATACCACATCTTACCAAAAATGATCAAATTGTCTTTGTTGTTTATTGCTTTAGAATGAAATTCCGAAATCCTACTTTAAAATTATCGAAAAACAACAAGAAAATAACCAATTTTGGGGAGTTACTATGGTATCTATACAACGATATTTTTTTAATGATAAAATAATGTTACAAGAGATACCATACGAAAATGATTAAATTATCTTTATCGTGTATTGAATAATAGAGAATTTCCAGAAATTCCTACTTAAATTATCGAAAACACTTGAAAATGCCTTATTATTGAGGTTAACTATGATATCTATACAACTTTTTTTTAAATGATAGAACAGTGTAACAAGAGATGCCATACAGAAAACGATTAAATTATCCATATTATGTATTGAACTATAGCGAAATTCCAGAAATTTCTAATTAAATTATTGAAAAAACATGAAAATGTCTAATTTTGGGGGTTAACTATAGTATCTATACAACTATTATTTTTTAAATAATAGAAAAATGTAACAAGAGATACCATACAAACATGATTAAATTATCTTTATTGTGTATTGATTGACAGCGAAAATTCCAGAAAATCCTACTAAAATCATCAAAAAATGAGAAAATGCCCCAAAATCACATTTCCACCACAGGAATCAACGGGAACTTTTGATTTCCTTTAAAGATGATATATTTCCCATGAGATTCTGCATGAATCGTTTGTGTCATAATTCTTTCCCGGTCCAACCACAGTTTGACCAGACTATTATACATAAGCTGATAGACATATAGATTTTATTCAATCTAAATAAGCTGTAAAGCCCGAACAGTATACAAGTACTTTCAAACGCACAATATTTACACTTCAACTTCGTCCTCTACGATGAAGTCTTATTCATCTAACGAATCATAATTTCTAATGGTAAACAGTGTGACGTAATAATTTGAAAGGCGGCTAATGTAGAACCGTTCATAACTTATTGGACGTTGCACAATGTTGTGACTTGGGACGTCGCCGAGCATGCACGTTTTGCCACGAGTTTCTGTGAAAAAGCGTGCCGTCATTCACTTTGTCGTTAATGTTGCTGTTCCAACAGCCATTCGGAAAAGCCGTAATATCACACATTCTTCTAATAATTTCTGTATAAAAGAGAGTATTAATGTGTATAAATATAAGGATTGAATAGATATTTGATGGTTTTCATTTGGGTATGAAAAACAGTTGGATTGTTTAAAGTACGCGTGAAGCCCTTCGGGCTTCGCACACTTTAAACAACCCAACTGTTTTCCATACCCAAATCCAAAACCATCAACTATCGATTCAATCCTTAAGTACAAATATCCTTAAGTACAAATTACATGTATGAGATAATACATTCATTATGTAAAGGTAAGACGCAAATGTAAATCAAAGAAAAACATGTTGCCAATTTGTAAGACATACACTGGCGATTAATGTGAGTACGTTAATCAATTTAGCTTTCGAACAACCTAATAACGTGTGTAGATATTGCTGAGAGGTGATTAGGTGGGTAGCACTGTTTCGAAACATGTGGCGAGATGCCAACCAACATTGTTCAGTTTAACCGGACGACAAGCAAACCTATTTGCTTTCCATGTTTTATACAGCTGAGTGGAAGTTAAGAACATTCAATTTTTTAAATTCTATTCAGAAAGTCTTGGATATCAGTTTGTTTAATTTGAGCGGGATAGCGGCTCAACGGACAATACGGATATAATGACCACTACGGTAAGTTTGAATTTCGGAGTTAGATTGTTATATTTGTTATATTGGTAAATGTGAGGTTGGTGCATTCTAGAATCTGGTTTAAACCTTTTCCGTTTTTATGGACGCTCTCTCTCTCTCTCTCTCTCTCTCTCTCTCTCTCTCTCTCTCTCTCTCTCTCTCTCTCTCTCTCTCTCTCGCATCCGTCTTTTAGTAAAGTAAATAAGTTTAGTAAATAAGTATTGGTTTACTGATTACATGTTTCTCAGAATTGCTTAAGTACCAATAATTTAATCACAAGGATAAGCATTAATTTTCTCCTTTCTTTTGTTGTGATGGAACTCATTTGTACTGGCATTTCACAACATGCATGCAGTTCTTAGTAATGTAAATCTCGCAATTCCCGGTGGTATATTGACACGTACGTCTTGTAATTACACTTCTTAGAGACATCGAGAAAATCTTTCAGCTCATACTGATGTATTAAACTTGACAGATCAGCAATCTATCTCACATGGAGCAAAGATTAATCAACAAACGTGTCCATGTTAGGGCGCCTTGGCCTCTCGTTTGCGGGGTAACTGACCACATTATTGGTTTTTTACACCTAGCCATGGAATTACGATCCTATGTCTGCATTACACGACTGGAATTTAGAGAAAGATTAAGTTTTCCCCGAATAAATTTTCAAATAAATCTCTCGTCTTACGTACTTTTGAACTTTTTTCGGTTCAGTTTCTTGCTTTTATGTAAAAATTATAGGTCTTTGACATCACTTTAAATGCCAAAAACAACGTTATTCACCACCGTCAAGTAAATTAATAAAATAGTTTATTTTGGGAAAACCTCAATAATTACCAATATATTTTTCTTCGCTATTCGTTATTTGAAGTGCAAAAGCTTAAAATTAACTTACGGGGATATTTTGGTTGCAACAATTTTAGTTTCAACAACTTCACATTTATTGCACAAGTCCCTTCTAGACATGAGGTGCAAAATGCACAGTTATTGCAATGTCCCTTCCAAACAAACTAAACGAGGTTAGCTATTCTATTTTAAAAAACTATTCTGTTTTTAAAAACCTTTTTGAACATTTTGATATCGAAAACATTATAAATATTATGTGATTTTGCAGATAAAAAATCATGGTCTTCTATTGTTAAAGGCGTGTCTTTCTCATGCAAGAAGGTTGATTGACTAAGCTCGCGCTTGCGCGGGTCCCCATCTAGAGTTTTTGTTTAGTTAGTGTTTTCTAAAAATATTTGTTTACCAAAGTCTGCTCTAAATTTCTTGAGGTGTTTTCGAACTTTGCACACCATTAACCTGAAACTTAATGATGCTTGTAAACAAAGGTTACTAAACACAGCTCATATCTTTTGTAACGTGTATTTGTACTTTTGACACAAAGTCCTGGCTAAATTTATCTGGACCCTTCGCCAATAAAAGACAACAATATATTATCACTTAATTCTTAGTTTGTTTACAAAACAATCCATCACCTGCATGAACTCTTACACCCATTATCAAACTTCCTTTACATGTCGTCCACATATAACACATCTGTGTTATACTTTTCTTGTCATTACTCTTTTGTTTGTTTTGGGACATTGCTCTTGGGTTATTTGAATTAGACATGTGCAGTAAGACAAAACTTACGAATATTTCAACGCGCAAAACAATAATAATCCAAATTCTTGAAACGCAAATAATAGTTGTCTTACATGTTTTTGGTGATTTTCCAAAACAAGACTGAACATCATACCTGCATGACTTGTGCCTTCCAAAATGGTGGATTTTTAAACAAAAAGTTTACAATAAAATTCGTTTTATTGCATTAAAGATACTGAGAGCCATTTTTAAAATACATTCAGAAATAAGTAGAACACAAGGACAAGAATTACAGATAGCATTAAAATGTATATTTAGTTGAATCAAACTAGTATGTTGTATATTATTATAATATAATCAATTTCAAAAAGACACCACAAACAATGTTGCTTAACCGCTTCACGTATCCAGGAGTTATTTTGATATTGAAGGGATTTTTCAGTGATTATCGCTTGAACACGATCGTTTTTTGAAATCATTGTTTAAATTAATTTTGAACAAGGCAGCTATTGAAAATTTAATAATATTCTTAAAATAGTAAACTGCCGCGAACTTTATATCATTATCTCGAGGAAAATTAAGTCTGAATGTATCTTTCGCTCAAATGAAGTTGAATTATGAGATAATCCATATATGTATCTACGAATAGTTAATGAATGAAATGTGCACCTAGAACGCACGATTGTTTTTCTCAAGAAATCTTTCAGCAGACGGTTAGTGATGATAAACATTTAGAGAAAAAATGTTCATCGCTTTGTCGGTTGTTCTGTCTGAAATGAACATAATGACGATTTAACGAGGATCTTTGATGTATGTTACGTTCCATGCGTACTGCTGTTATGCCTAATTATTCTTTATTCTACGTAATTTTATTTAATCATATTTTAATGAACCTTTATTATACAAATAAATACTAATGTTGAGGTCGATATGTAGTTTTGCGGACCTGGGTAGTGTGATATCACACTTCCCAGGTCCGCAAAACTACATATCGACCTCAACATTAGTATTTACTTGTTATATCATATACCCTATGAATTTAAAGCATTCTGATGATGATGATGATGATGATGATGATGATAGCAAAGGTAGTTATTAATTCCCGGGGTAGTTATCACTTTTTTTCGGACTCGCGAGTACGGAGCTCTCGACCAATCAGATTGCTTTAAATTCATAGGGTATATGATATATATTTATATTCTTCTTGTATTTGTATTGCCCTTCTGTCATTCCGTAAAAAATGAAATATGCGTATCAGGAATTGCCAACCTAGAAAACATGGGTCCCCACGCAGGGAGGAAAAGAGAGCATGTGTTTTAACGAACATCAGTTTCAAATAGGACACCACAAACTATAAATGAAAAAGAGAACGTTTGGGTTTGTTTTCAATTTTGTCCTTTCCTTTTTTAAATATTTTAAGAATTCAAAAGAAGAGAAAAAATATATTCAAGTGGTCAACAATGACGTTCAAGCAAAATAATTATACATCAATGACTGCATCAAAGTGTACATGATTTATTATATTCATCTTGTGCTAGAAGCAGGAGATAAATAAAATTGCGTTTTTACTGTACAATAAATAAATAACAAGAACAATTTTCCACAACTTAACTTGATCATTACAGCTGACGCTCTCGCTTCCAACTTGACAAAGCAACGAGGTTTGAATTATTCGAAAGCAAGCAATACTTCAAGTTATGCCAAAAATAACAACCAAGTACGATTTTATAAACCTGACAATATGTCGAATATATCGAGAGAAATAATACCCCACATTCAGACTCAACTTGTGGTTTGCAATAATCTTGCGAACTCTGCAGGAAAATAGGTGAAAGTGGTCTATGGCTTTTGTGATTCGCGTGGTTATAGACCTCTAAATATTGGTGATCAGGCCTCTAAATAATTTTGTGCAGGGAATTTGCGGACCAGAAACAGGAAGTGAAGCCTGATTGGTAGAAAATGAAAATTAATATTTTAAAAAGAACATTATTTTGATAAAATATAATGATTTTGTAGTATTTTGAATACAAATAGTACGAAATTGATAATGAACAAAAAGTGCAATTCAACTTTAAAAATAGCTATCATTTTTGACAGAATGTAAACAAAAGTTCCGCAGAGACTGGGGTGATACACTTCTGGCTAAAATGCCGAAAAAGTTTATTGGTCATGCTATGGTAGAATTGGTAGAGGTATTTGACGGTGTCTCTAGGTTGGTTCTCTTGAGAACTGTAAGATTTTAAGGGCAAGACCCAATAGTCAATTCAGAAATTGATGAAAAGTAACAATGGAAGTCTATGGAAATTGAATTAGTGGTTTGTAACCTAAACACAATACTATCAGACGTATACCGCATTTATGTTTTACTGTTATCCATTATAGATTAAAATCCGTAAGCTGTCAAATTATATTTTGAGTCCTAGATATTGTTTTGCAATATTTAATTAGAAACACGCATAAACGTCATAGTTAATCAAAACCATTTATGTTTTATGTAAAGCGCCACTTTTATTATTTCCAATGATTTTATGTATTTACGAAATAAAAATATATCTTCTTATTACCCAAATAATACGCTTAGACCGTATTTGGAATCAATAAAAATATTGTTTTACATATGGATGAATCTCATTTTTGGGGCCATAAATTAAATTACGCTATCGGCTTTCTTAGTAAGTCTTCTTTTAATACAGGAAAAAATATTTCGGAAATATATATTTGAGCGTTAAATATAATGCGCTTAATTTACTGTAACTTAGCTTAGGATGCGATCAGTTGAAAGTACGGGTACAACTCCTGGAAACAATTCCGCAAAAAATTTTAAAAACATATTTATCTGCATTCAACGGTAGAAAGCACACAAATTAAAACGAATTAATAAATGCATTGTATTTTTTGTTGTTTATTTTCCGGAAAATGTGAAACATGAAAGTACAGCGAATTATAAATTCAATCATATAACTTGAATAACATAAATCTCATAGTGCAAGAAGGTCATGGTATCATTTGCACAAGAATGAGAAAAAACAATGTCTTGATATAAGCGAATGTCACTTCTGGTTTATATTTAATTGAAAACCCAAGGAACTAATTTTCTCACGGGACGACAGTAATATTTTGATATTCCAAGTCTAATATGTTTATTGAATTGTGTCATTGGAAACATATAAGGATAAAAATGTATCTAAATACAAATTTTACTTGGCATTAAGGTTCATGACATCTTGGATAGTTGTTATTTGACTGCAGAAGGCAGCCATTTAGAGTTTAAGCTTGGAAGTACGCTTTCTGGTAAACTTGCTATTCTTTTATGTAAATGCTAATACTTCATGAGCAAATATGAATAATTTTAAAACATTAGATCTCGGATACAGTTCATGGAATAGTCGATAAAATGTTTTAAGTAGTTTTGGCTACATAAATATAGGTATTTAAATAATGGATATGGTATTCCGCAAAAAATGATTTGACACTCTTTTACAACTGTTTTAACTTGTCAGTTTAAAACGTTTTGACTCTAAACAAAGGAAAGATCTTTAATCTATACAGGACTAAAGCGAATTTGACATTTCATAGTATGATACAATGATATTATCTTAGAAGAAAGTGAAAATAACAGCATTACCAATAGAGTTTTTTACTAATTTTATCATACCTGAACATATTTATTTTGTAAAAAGGCAGCAAATACTTATAATGTTACTTTTAATTCGTACGATAAATACATTTGGCAGTTGATCACTTCAAAGAAACAGTCAGATTTTGTATGAATTATTTGTCCAGTTTATATCGTGAAGAAGTGAAATATGAATATCCAGAAAGCCACATTCAGGGGGCACAGCCTCCATATACAGCCAAAACGTAGAACTGAAGAGACAAATTTATTTTAAAAGAGTCTCCTCAAAAATCAATCAGTACTGTTATCAATATAATTATAATGGCTTTACGGTGTTACATAATGACGAACACTATTTCAAGGTTATCCGCACAACCTTTTATTGGCGGTTGTCCCGGTAACTCAATCTGTAGTGTTCGGCGTTATATGGTGTATTTGGAATAAGAAACTTTCGTTGTTTTAAAGGCATACCCACACTTTCATATTGGGGAGTTTAAATACAAATTATATCAGTTTCTAGAACAGGTGGAGGATAAAAAATTTCTTTCGTTTAAGTTTAAAGGACAAAAGTGTTTGGGGATTATATTTACAATCGACCAAATACATTGTTGCCTCTTTTAAGATTTATTTTAATTACGTCTTCCGCATGCTATAATTATGTTCTTATAAAAGTCGACATAATCGTATACACATCACATACACTACTACTTAACATCAGCATAATATAATCGGTTCAGTACTGCAAAGTACTTAGTATTTTTTTATAGAACACATTACATTTTCACATTACAGGTAAGACATTTAATTAGATAACTAACATTTAAACTATAAGTTAGTTTTGTTCGATCAAACATAAAATAATCTATTGCCAATTCATAATTCTATGTTGGGATATCAGTGTATATTCATAGAGAACTAAAAAGCATGTACGGAGCTTTGGTTAATTAATTCATTATGTGTATATATAAACAAGGTTTGGCGAGAATCTTGTGAAAGCATCTGAATCCTCGTAGCTGCAGCTAATGTGTACACGTGCGTTGTCGAGTAGTATGTTCACAGATTTATTGACTTAACGGTGTCGTATAATAGAAACTAGCAATTTATTTCACTTCAGTGAAGTGCATGTTCATAGACTGCTTGCTGGGATTTTATATACAAATTAGGATATCGCAGTTCAAAGGATATCGCAGTTCAAAGGATATCACAGTGCAAAAAATATTACAGTTAAAGGATATCAGAATTAAAAGGATATCACAGTTAAAAGGATATCACAGTTCAGTGATATCAACTTTTATTTGATATTTCCGATCATTTTACCAAGGTTTATAATATAATGGCGGCGGAGGTAGGATTCGGATTTATTTCAGTTCTTCTTAAACTATTAATTTGAGTGAAGTCTTTCAAATAATAAAGAATAAAACAGTTTTAACACGATTCACTTTTGCACAATTATTTATTTTGCAAAGACTGTCATATGATACACGATTTATCAGCATATGAATGTTAACATTTTGTTTCAATTGTGTAGCAGTCAAAATTCGATGACGCTATACTCTATAGAGTCTCTATACATTCTTCTTATGTTCTAGCGTGTATTTATTAAAATGGATAAATAGTAGCACTGTTCGCCAGTCACGGAGTTACATAATACGAGTTAAAGTTGCATTAAGTTCGAACGCAGACACTGTTCCATCACTTACATGCTAAGTGGGTTCTTCGCAGGTCATTCGCACAAGTATTGATTAAGTGCCTATTACAAATACTCCGTTATGTTCTTTGATCTCCCAGATCTCTCTTTGCTCTGAATTATTTGGAAAATTATTCATACGACAGACAAATATTCGCTGATTCTGTTTTACATCCAATAGTTAAACTTTATTTTGAAACCGAGGTTGCAAGCTAAAGTCGATGCAGCACTATGTTTTATTCACAGCATGCATACGTGATTGTGAAATTTGATCGGAAACTTGATTTCAATTGCTATTCAACATTTGGAAGTCGATAAATAATGTAAGGCAACCGTCGCTCCAATTCAGACAGTTCTTTCATGCTTTGCATACTGTTGAAATGGTGTTACTTACGGATTGACTCCTATCACTGACATATTAGAACGGACAAATAAACAGGATTTATCTGCTTTCATTGAAATTTTCTAGAGGCAAACATCTTTATTACAGAATCCTTAGTTTATTATAACAAGTAACCTAAAACTGTTACGCATTTTTCAATTTTACATATGAGTTGCAAGTAATTTAGAAGTAATCTTTATGCTGTTGCTGTCATTTTACTGCAACATACTAGCAAAGTCGTTAATATTGGGAATATATTGGAAAATAAACCTTTTCAAACACTCAGTTACGATTAATATAATTAAAGTCATTTCGAAATAAAAAACAGTATCAAATGGCGGGCTGACATCAAGACCATAGTTATTTAACACATACATTGTCGTAGATTTCCTGGGCAGATTTAAAACAATATGGAAATATAAAATTGTAAGATGATTGAAAACAACTAATATAAAGTCACTCTGAAAATAACTAACTATATCTTGTATTTTCTCATAAAAATATGAATAAATGGACGGACGGACAGTCGAAAGGATGGATTTGGTTGGTACACATTTTCACTTAAGAATGTTACTTTAATCGAAACATTCATGTCGTCTGCTAAAATTAATGACGTTATTTCAGGACTTCCCCGAAGACATTAAATGTTATATGTATAAACAGAGAAGGAATTATTGTTACATGTGTTCTTGTGTTCTACTGCGTTGTAAATGATGCATGAGTCTGATTTTATTTATCTCTACTGACAATGTTGTCTTTTTGAATAGCTGCTCCTAGACAAATATAATCTTGCTACTTACTTCAAGGTCATATGATATGTGAGAAGAAAACGATTTTGATGGATAACAAATATCGTATCCCAGGCGTTCGTTTTGATACATAAATTGTGCATGACACAACTTCTAAATGTTCTTATCACCTTTATTTATATTCTTGCCATTGTTCTGCTTTCTTACTTTATGGTTTGGAGGAGACGTTTGCCATGGGTGTCCTTTCGTATGCATCGCTTTTAAATTGTATTACCATTGCTGCTTTAACTCAATTTCAAACGACCGAATGCTATAAAATAAGGTCTTGTTTGACAGAGTTTTCGCCGATAATAATATTATATTCGTTTATATATAACAAGAACAACATCGTGGCGAAAAAAGTGCAATTTTATTTTGATTTGAGAAGGTTCTGACAGGATATCTTGGCAATAAAAACAAAACAAAAAGCTTTTTGCAACAGCAAAATTAAAAACAACTGCTCCCGGTGATGATTTAACTCGGGATGCTACCCGTGATGAACGATGTGTTACGTGCTTTACCTCGGGGCCAATTGAATGTCGGAGGTGTAGTTGACAAACGTTTGATATTAAAGTTGTGAGACCATATGGATTTTGGTGCGTCAATAAAGCTATCAGAAGTATTTCCCCAAGCTTTTTATAATTGTAACTTCGCTTGCTTTCTATATTCTATATTCTATGTTTACTTCGAACTATGTCATATTAAAAGGCTGGAGCAATTAATTCTGGATAGTGTTTCTGAATTGCCATTTACATGTAATCCTCATCTGGGTGATTACGAGAAAGCGACACCTTTAGTGGTTTGCAATTTGATTACACTCTCCGTGGAATATGCGATCTGATATACATCTTGATGGACATAAATTAACATCATATTGTTTGCCAGGGTCTTAAGAATTTTGCATTTGGGAAAACCAACTGAATAAATACAGAGGTTTAGATAAATAGATAAATTGCAGATAAGTAAAGAGGTTTTAAGAAATTAGTTGAACTTTTCTCGGTTAACCACTTTTTGAAGACACAATTCTTCTGACGCTTACACCATGAAGGACTCTATTTATTTAACTTTCAGTAATGTATTGATAATATTGTCTGAGTTTGCATACATTTTTCGAAATAGCCTAGAGTCATTACCTAACTTAAAAACAAAATATTGCTTGAATGTCGAAAATAGAAAAGCCAGAAAACTTGTTGAAATGTAAAGTTTGCCATACTACCAAAGGCAGTTCTCTCCTGTCTTTATTGTTTTAATCTGAAATATTTTAAAAGGAAGCTTTATTTTATATTCGGACAGGAGCATGTCGAATGTACTTTTAAATATGATCCGATGCCAGGAACTGAATAGATGTCACACAAAGTGGCGAAACAAATGTAAACTATTTAGGAGGGCAGCATCTATTCATAATGTGTAACTGCTGGATTTTTCAGATTAATAAAGTCGTCAGATTTCCCATCTCATTATTTTGGCCGAAGTCTTCAGATTTTAAAATTGTCCATCTTTTGTTTCGATCGAAATCGTTTTGTTTTTTGGCTGTGTGCAAGGTAACAAACCAACAAAAAGAGCTAATACTGTTGTTTTTTAATGTTTCAATTTCATTATCAACATATGCTTACCGTGGTCTTGAATTCTTTATTCTAACATATTCCGGGTTTATATATACATTCTCCAAGAATTAGGATTCTTCCACGTTGACGTTCTCTCAACCTAAATTGAAATCTAGTTTAAAAAAAATATTAGGTGATTTTAGCGTGTATACTGTGATCAACAGAACGCTAATGCACACAATAAATAATTTGTTTGATGAGCTCATTCTCTTTGCATCCCGCTTGTCATGTGCTTATCGTTTCTTGATTACATAAATATTTCAACAAAGTTGTTGAATTCCAAAAATCAAACTTCATTGATTTCATACAACTGACGCCCAATACAGGTAGTTGTTTTGCAGCTTGTAGGAAAGGATTTACATGATAATGGACAAAAAACTACAACAATCTAGATCTACAAATCAGTTAACTTTATTTTTTCACAAGTATACACAAATAATACTCCATATAACAGTTGAACGGAGATAAATGTATTTTATTATATAAATGCAGCTAGATTTCTATTAGTTTGCTCATTGTAAGAAGACATAAGTATATTACAGATATTAATAATTATTTGAGAGGTATGGAATTGCTACATGGCTGAAATGACACTTATAATTTACCCTCAAAATAATTAAGGGTCAGCTGTAAAATCATGTCCTCCTAATGTGTACATGTGTTTATGAAAGGAGTGTTCGAATATAATCGAAAATCTTTCAAACTAAAATTTAAGTTCAAGTTTTAATTAAAGTATTTTTTATGTAACTGCTTTTTTTCACTCAATAATGAAATAGATTATGTTCCGAAAAAAGAAAAAAATCAAATATAAGAATTGTTTCAATCGAATGCCTACATCTTTAGACCATTGTTGAATATAATTCTTTTAACCAAATGTTGATACAAACATTCTGAAATGATTGTGCTTTTCAAATGTATCAGAAACCATTATAATCTTTCATAATATATATCATCATTTTTTCATATCTGTCTTAAGGTATATGCCTTACTTTGAGCAAGTATTTTATACAGCTATTTGAAGTCATGCATTGGTAAACGCTCACAATCCCCTACAACTGAGCAATTACAAGCAGGCAGCAGGAATGACATTTAACTTAATCACGAAATAAATAAACTTCTTCTAACAATACTGGACCCCCTATATCTTAAAACCATAAAATATAATTGGAGCTCAGAACTTTGCAAATTATATATGCTATCGGTAAACTTAGTGCTAAATTGTATTGTATTAAACCCCAGTTACACAGAGCCATCGATGATCCATCGGTAGTTTTTTTAGCCAAATTATGGAGTGAACCGATGACACGGGATTTACCACCGATATCAACTATTGGTCAGCTGTTTGCCAACTATCAATTGCTCTTGGGGAAAGATGAGTTTCATCGGTGAAAAATAACCGATCGGGATTTTTAAACATGTTTAAAATTCTCAATCGGTGAAAATATTTTACAAATAACCAATCGACAACTTGTCTTCAACCGATCATCACCGTTCGACATCGTGTCTAAAACCGTTATCACCGATCGACAACCGATATCTTCGATTGGCCACCGATAAGCAACCGGTCAACTTATACTCACCACCGATAGAAAAAAAAGAGAATTATAGTGTACCAGCAACCCATGAAATATTTGTTTAACCCATTTAATACTCTTCAATCACCGATGGCTGGTTACACAGGAAAACAGAAATAAAATAACGCATGACAGCCGATCAAATCAGCGAGTAACTTAAAATAAAATAACCGATTGGGCACCGACCGTCTGTGTAACTGGGGCCTTACACTACGACGTTATAAATAGAATAACTATTTTTTCAATATACAAATTCCAATCAAGAATATATGGTGGGTTGCCTTACTGAATTGAAGAGAAAAAATATTGAAATTAGTTGGAAAATGATTGTTGACGTAGGTTTCAAATACCGTTATGCAATACCTGATAACTTGTTCTTTGATGATGGTAAACACAGATAGTTTAATTGCAATAACTCGAGTTTGCTACCAATCTTCCGTTATACTCGTATTTGTTGTTGGTTTCTTTTGCATTTTGGATATCAATACATAGTCGATACGTTGTCTTGTTTTGGCTCAACACTTTTTTTTATTTGTTTAACATTATGTAAAGTAACAATATCTTTCTCAAAGAAAGAAGTACGCGTAAAATAATTAAGCTCATAAGTTTGTGAATGAAATAGTTTTATTATAAGGTGCCAATTCAAATTTATTTCAATTAATTATTTCACTTTTCAAGTTACGAAGATGAAATTTTATAGCTATGTTTCTTCTGTGAAAAGATATGCTAGTGGCAATTATTTTGAAGACTTGTTCATTTTCTATAAGACAATTTGTTGCAAAACAAGTTTAATGGCTTCGCAATATGTGCACGAGGGGCATCAAAATCGATTTCAGAACGAGCTTGAAATTAAACGACGGAGTATTCAATCTGCAATAACATTAAGATCACCTGTAACGATATGGAATGCAGGCTTATTGCAAAATTTTGAATTTGAATAATATCTAGACTTTGTGGTACAATCAGTAATTTCTAAATCAGAGGCTATATACATATTCTCAAAAGAATTTCTATTCACGAAGCCAATTTTTATTTTCCATCAGGCGATTTTGACTTTTTTAAAAGGACACAAATACCGTGAATAAAGTTGTTAACATGCCGGATCACTATCAATTAATAGTCTTTAATCTAGAGTAGTGCAAAATGTTCCAAGCAATCGGTTTGATTAATTCTATGTGCACATTGACGGAGTTCCATTCTCGTTGTAATATTTGGCTAGAAGCCTTGTGTTAGTCGCTTCATGTGACTTCAGTATTGTACATCGGTATTTACCGCATTGGATATCGTAGACAGACATTTATCATACTAACTTCATTTTTCAAGAAGAGTTTAAAGTGATGATTTTTCCATATGACAATGTGTTGAATTTCTAATATTATAGACCAGTGAAAAAAATATTGTGGAAAGTTATTGGTAATAGTTCTAGTTTTTAAAATATCATTGACTGAAACGGATACCACTCAACATGGCATATCGGGTAAGACGTTCTGTTATCTTTGTATTGCCATAAGCAATAAGATTGTGAAAAATAAAATTGAACATTTCTTAAAGTTTGAAAATCAGCTATCATTAATACCTAGAAGCCGGATTAAAAAGTACGATTTTAAAATTGAAAGTATATATTAAAGGTATAGATTGGATAAGTTGAAATGTTTAATTCGGATGAGGGAAATGGTAAAATGTTAATCTACGGAAAATTAGAAAAAGTCCATACCTTTGGTTTGATCGATCTTGTAATGAACTATTTAAAACACACCAATGATCTAGTCTGGTCATCAGAATGTCAACATCATTATCAGATTTTATTGGCACATTTCAAAACAAGACAGCTGCCTGCGGAGTTTTGAAATCTGTGTAAATCATATTTAGTTACAATTCGGTTTTGTTTTATTTCATTATTTTCTGGATGTGTGTTGAGGATCAGATATGTCTGTCTGTAATATCTATTACAGAGTTCTGGAATTGAACGCATCATATACTTCAACTTTCGCGTCAGTCTTCTTTTTCAATATTTTTGTATTCACTTGCTATGTAAATCATCTAAAACATGACCATTTGACAATTTATTAGCTAGGACTTATTTTCAAAATGATCGAGTAGAAATATTTTTTTGGAAACGCTTCAATTTGTTTAACTCGTTATCAACTCTCCGATGGAAATTTTAAACTAATTCTCGGAAATAATTGCTTATCGAAGTAATCAATTCATTTTGTCTGTTTGTTTCGCTTATCAACGATGATCGTAAACGATTCCCTAAAGTTCGTAAATTCTACTTTACTCCCGAGGAAGAAGATTTCTGTATCCATTTAGATAGTTTTATTGAAATAGATGAGCGTGAAATGTTTTATACTCATATTGTTTAACTGTTATATTCTCAGAATAGGATGTACATGCCGCCACTTCCTACATAAAAAGTCTCTACAATTCACAGAAGTTATTATCTCTTTTTGATTTGGTTACGGAGAAAATATACATGGAAACATTGTTTTATCTGGTTATTTGCCTTGAATATACCTCGTCATATAAAAGCGATCTAATCTCAATACGATGAATTTGTTTCGTGAAATTTTAGACGATGCCTTTATTAAAAAAGAATAAAGTTTAACATTCAAATATCAGATTTCTTTCCTTAATAATGATTGGTATGGGTTACAGAAAATGGTTGCTTGTAAGCTATTAAAATAAATTTATTTCGAATCTCATCATGCTCATATAGTTTGTCTACCAAAGCACAGTAACGACATTACTCATAATAGTTTTTTTTACTTAAGTAGTGAACAATTTGTTAAAAACTTAAACACGAATACCAGGAATTGCTACACTTAGAAAACACAGCCTAAATAATCATAACATCAAGATCTAAATGTTCGAAATCTGTTCAGCCATCCTTTTATCGTAGTCCATTGAAAACCATAAGAAATCACATTCAAATGAAGAGCGTTGGAAGAACTGGAGATAGGCGTAGAATGCTGAACTATTTTACTCCAATGTAATGGACACACCACTAGATCTACACATGACATGTTTGCTCAGAAAGGAACTAGGTCGACTTTAATTTGTAGTAACAGTGTCTGTCTTATGAAATTATTTAGAAACAGTAAACTTAAACCACATACTCAGTATTAAATTTTAAAATCTTTTCTTAATTTTCTTCTAACTGTTTGAAGGTCTTGTATAAAATCTCCTTTAGGATATTGCTTATATTTCTTTTGATTTTTATATCTATATGAACTATTGATAATTCCATTAGTCAGCAGACAGAAAGAGCGACACAGAAGTTCGTGTTTTATGCAGTGTAACCGTGTTTCATGCTGTGTAATTGTATAACCGGGTAACAATGTCACTTTTCAATTTGTCAGCTGAGTATCCCGTAGCAAATCTTGTGTTGTAAATATAACTGTAAATCTTCTGATCGCACTTCTAGTCAAACTAGTGTAAAAGAAACACTCCTCCCGGGACATTAGCTACATGCCACGCAGAGACTTGACAGCAGGTATTCCTTGCATCTACATTTATTAACAATCTGTCAGCCTTAATATCATTTAGAAGAAGAACCTGCAATGATACCTACATAGTTCGACCTAACACCAGTGATTTCTGAAATCACTCATTGGGTGGACCAACACAGAGCTAAAAGTTATTTGTGACTGGTCAAATATTCGGTTTAGGTATTCTGTATTTAAAAAGGGCGAAACTTGAAGCCGAATCTCTATAGAATATGAACATTGATTGTAAAACAACTGGAAAATACAAGCGATTGAGATAGGATCTGTTGGAAGCACAAAGTGTTGTTAACGATAGATGAAAACACAACTGAATGTGACAAATAAAAATGTATCAGAGGCTTAGCTGTATTAAAATGCAAGCCTTTCTGTTCGCGTCGTCTACCGACTACTATTTTAGCATTAAGTGTTCAAAAGTTTGATTTGTTCCAAGCGTTAATGTGCATATGACGATGTTCATGGAACTTTTAGTGCGGAGCCGTTCTTTGTTTAGCGGCTTTAAGAAGCGACTTGACACAATAGTGAGAGATAAATAGAAAACAACTCTGAAAGCCACCGAACACGATAAATATCAAACTATCACAGGCTCAGTTCAATAAAATACATCGCATGTCTGTTAGTCATTTGATTATTTAGAATACTTCATTTATAATAAGGGAGGTATTGCTGACACATGGCCTTTAAATATACATTTATCTAACAGACACCATCATTATAAACAATAAACGACAAATGAAAATGAAAGAGGCATTTATCCCGGTAAAATCTCTGTGTATCCGCCATTTAGAAACAATCGCCTAAAATGAAGCGTTAATGGGAACACAATTTCATGAATGTAAGTGTTATATTCAATTTCAGAGTAATTTGTTATAATAAAAGTTAGTTATGCCTTTTTCTAATGGAGAAACTATTCCAGGCGTTCATTATGATTTATTCTACATAATTCTTAGATGAAACAATTTCTGATGTTATCTCCGATGAGAACCTTTGCCATTTTGTTTTTTGTAACATGTAATCTGTAATTGTTTCATCTAAAGCAGCTTTTTCATTCCGTTTTTTTGGGCAGAAAAAAGATTTTGTTTAATTTACGGAATTTATCAAATAACTATTTCTGTTTGGCAGAAAAATATTCTTCGAATAATTTGCAGACTTTATTAATATTTATGTTTTGGAAGAAAATGTTTTATTTGCGGAATTTATAATATGTCTGTATTTGGCAGGATAATAATTTTTCGTTTTATGTTCGAAACTTATGAATATTGACTAAGGCATTTATTACAGTTGTTTTTTTTTTCAAAACATTATACGATAACTGAATACCTTTAATAAAAACACTCTTTATTTTGACGTTTCGGCCTTATGGCCTTTATCAAATAATACAAATCGCTTAAGTCTACATCTTTTCTACATAATTCATAACCGGAAATATAACCGGTGATTATTTCCGGTTATGAATTATGTAGAAAAGATGTAGAGACTTAAGCGATTTGTATTATTTGATAAAGGCCATAAGGCCGAAACGTCAAAATAAAGAGTGTTTTTATTAAAAGTTGGTTAATGTTTATATCCCTTAGGATATATGAAAGATGGATAACTGAATAGACGGTGATAAGAAAGTGACAGTGAATGGATATATAATTCTATTCTATTCTGAAGGATTTAACAAAACATGGCATTTGTGGTAAGCTATCTGAACTTTGTTTAAACCGTTCTGATTAAAATGACTTTCTCAGGTCAGAGTTTGACATAATATCTTGACTGATTAAAATGCAAAGGACTTTATAGTTTCTACCTGATCGAACAGCAAAACTAGATACAGACCCCTGGGGGATTTATAAACTTTCTTTTCGGTCTTGTTTTCCTTCGATAACACTTATTCCAGTAGATAATTTGAATAATCCCGATTCATAAAATTTAGATAAATTTTATATTTTAAGTCATATGCATATATAGTTCAAATCAAGTGTAATTCAATTTGTATGTAAAGATGGAAATTTATTGTTAGTAACTTATATGATTTAAAACCGACCGCACAGTAAATATTTCAGAGTTAACGTTTTATATGCCATTGAATAGCTTGCAAATCGAGTCAGTTTGGCATACTTATTATAGTCACATGTTTCATGCTATGGTATATAATCAACATTCATTGGCAGGCAGTCGTCGAATATAACTACGAACATCGGTTTCAGTGTTATACGTGTTACATGATATAATACATCATTGCAAGAGAGCAACCACATAATAAAAACATTTGCTCATGAAAATCTGTTCAGCTTTCACTTGAGCGAGGTTCGGATGGAAAATATATATAATACGAATATCAGATATACTATCAAAATCGTCAATACCACTTAGCGTTTTATTGACAATTGATTCAAAATAGATAATGGGTATTTTTACACTGTAATCAACAAGAACTTTAGCCTATTAAAAAGCAAAAGTCTTAATACAAATATTTTTTATTTATAAAAAAGATTTACAACCAATCAACTTTATGGAAACCCACTGTTTTTGATTGACAATGTCATTAGCTTTTTATGGTTTTCCAACGTCTAATATTTTGCATGCAATATTGTCAAGTTATTGGCTGGTTGATGCTAATTCATCAAGACAACTTGTACTTGTTTGTTCATATGAGAACCTGCTGAGGCGAGTTAGAGGTGCGTGCACCCTAGAACCTGGTTAAAATTCCCAGTTGAAAAATGTATTGCAGCCGACCGTTCCATGGCGATTTCCTCTCAGGTTCTCGGATTATATTCGTTAATTGTTAAGGGTTGATCGAGTTGATCGATTCACCAAACTATTCGTTCAAGATGCATGCAAAACCAAACAATGGCAGTTTAAATAATAACAATCTCTCTCTCTCTCTCTCTCTCTCTCTCTCTCTCTCTCTCTCTCTCTCTCTCTCTCTATTTTTTCCGTTTTAGCAGTAGTTTTATGATTGTGTAATTTCTACTTTTTAATATCTTTGTTTCCAAAACTAAAATTGATCCCCATGTCAGTGCAACTGTAAGTCCAATCTATTAGAACACTGGCACATATGTTATTTGTCAAAATATTAATTATTTGCAATCTCTCTTGGAAACACCAGAGTAAACCTTCCTGACAATAATCAATAGCAAAGTTTGTGTTTGTCAAAACTATGATAACTCTAGAGACTTAGTGCCTGTATATTTATTGAGAGCGGTTGATGATGTTGTCATTGTTGATAGTGATTAGGTCAGGAGGTGATTGACACATTGACACATGAATATCTCCATATATCAAGTCTCACTGGCATCCTGAAGTTTGAGATATTGACCAAAATGTTACTTTGGGTTGCAAATAGATTTAAAGGAAAGCTATCGCTACAAGTACATTGTATTTTATGAATATTTGTAAAAGTGTTTTAATTAAGATCTTAATGACCATTTTAGATTAAATCGTTGACACATTTTTATTAATTAATTGATTAATAATGTATTATTGTGAGCACTGTTTTTGTAATTTTCGTTTAGAAACCTAACAGCCCAATGACATATTAGGGTCAAGACTTGCCAACACCAGTGCGATCACAACAATGTACTGGTTAGCAATGGCAATACAATAATGGGTTTAACAGTGGTTAACAGTCATGTTATAAACAAACGCGCTCTTTTCCTCTCTACTTTTTTGGTGGATAGAATGCTGTTTTAAATATGGCTTATCTTGATATGTCTCTTCACTGTTTTTGTTTAATGTCTGCTCGAACAGAAACTTAAGAAAGAGCTAAATAGTTGATAGATTAAGGGCTTGCCACACTCCTCCCAATCCTGTTCATCGACAAAAAGAAAATTATAGAAATCTCAATAATGGCAAAATGCTGTTTTATGAAACTTTGCACAAATGAATGTTACTAATGTATCTTGATTGTGAATACAGTATGACACGTTAGAATAGTAAAGAAAACAAGCTAGACCTTAAAATTCCTTAAAATTCTATTTACATAAATTCACAAAAACTAAGCTATACAAAACATAATTTTTAATTTCCACGTGAGTGCAATGTTACTGACAAGAAAATGTTGTCTACTTTTAAAAACCTTTCAACTACTAAATGAGAAATCAGTGATTGTCATCCGTTAATGCGACCAGGAAGCGACCAGAAAATTGAAGGTCAAACACACTTTTACTAATAGCTCATAAAGTTTACATATGTAAGTCACGAGGACACAATAAATTGTTGTCAGTATCATATTACTTATGTGGGCATTTAAAATGATGTTTTATGTTGTTTAGTTTTTGTGAATTTATGTAAATAGAAGTTGAGGGAATTTCTAGATCTCGCTATTTTTCTTTACTGTTCTAACGTGTCTTACCATCTGCAAAATAAAGATACATTAATAATATACATTTGTGCAAAGTTTCATTTAACTGCATTTTGCAGTTATTCGGATTTTAATAATTTTCTTTTTATCGATGAATAGGATTGGGAGGAGTGTGGTAAGCCCTTAATAACAGTGTGTATTTTTTTTACAATTCCGCTATGCAGTAGATCTAATAAAGAAAATGACTGTAGCACTAGATAATACAACTACTTTCGTAATCTGGTACCTGTATGTTGTTACTTACGCTTTATATCTTACTTAGTTCCGCACTAATGATTGATAAACCTTGGATAAGGAGAGATTTTTATGATAACATTGTTGTGCTGTGACAAACCAATTATCTCATGGACCGAGAATAATTATTATAGTGGATAATATCGGTATGTGGTAAATAAAACACGCGGTGTATGATTGCATTCAACATCACACAAGTGCACCGGCAGACTCAGAGACCGAGACAGGCGCAGATGAATTATTTTGAATTTTCGATGATCGATGATTATAGAGCAAGTTATGAAGAGCTATTTATTGAAACAGACTTAAAATTTTTTTTGAAAACTTTCCGATGTTATTTGCTGTGTCTGTCGATTATCATTAAGACAATCATCAATCATAACCATTCCTCTGATATTGATCTAAATATCAGCAACGATGGCTAAATGAAGACGAAGAAAGGCGATTTCAAAACGGCAGAACTAAGGTTCAGTTTATGGTTTGCTTAGCAGATCCTGTTACAGTCATGACAAATCAAGACATTTTTTTCGAATTAGCGATGTCTCGACTGTAAATAAATGAGGAGATGTTTTCATCCTTTAAATATACAAAATTGGAGTGTCACTTCTTTTTCATTGTTTCATTGTTTCTTTTTTGCATACTTATGAGTTTTCGTAACATTTCGAAGTACAATGTACACGTTTTAAGAGCGTTATTTATTACATTTGAGTTATACATGGAAATGACAAAGGTTACATACTTACATACCTTTTAACTCAGAGCAATAAGAAAGCGAAGTATTACCGTTATCTTAAAAGGTCTATAAAATATTCGTTTTAGAATTAAATTAATATGTAGCTTTTGGTAATATATTACCTGATTTATCTCGGGACGTCGTTCCAATGCGCAGCCCCTCGTGATATATTCTTCTGCATCTGAACACCACCCCGTGATAAATCCTACTATGTATCAGCGGAAGCTTTTTTATTATTTCATAATCATTTTATGTGACACCTTAAATCTATAGTCTGTTCTTTCTTTCAGGCGAACGGAATAACAGAGGAACAACTTGCAGGTAAGCTCTGGTATATTTAGCTCACTCAATTAAATGTACGGCATGTAGGCAAATCATTGGTAAATAAGAAGAAATGGCTATCCCGATAGAAAAGCCTCGAACATGGTGACCAGATTCATTCTTTTCTACCCTTACCAAACCGGACTCGGTCTTTACTTCGAGAACAGACTCGACTTTCCAAAGCAGATAGTACTCGACTTTCCAGAGCGGATAGTACTCGACTTTCCAGAGCAGATAGTTCTCGACTTTCCAGAGCAGATAGTACTCGACTTTCCAGAGCAGATAGTACTCGACTTTCCAGAGCAGATAGTACTCGACTTTCCAGAGCAGATAGCACTCGACTTTCCAGAGCAGATAGTACTCGACTTTCCAAAGCAGATAGTACTCGACTTTCCAGAGCAGATAGCACTCGACTTTCCAAAGCAGATAGTACTCGACTTTCTAGAGCAGATAGTACTCGACTTACTTTCCAAGCCAAGCAAACTCAACGTTTGAGTTTTGGAATAAAACAACCTTAAAAAAATATGACAAGAACTTTAGAGACAATCCAAAGTCAATATTCCCATAAAGGCCAGTCTCGATATACCCAAGATTTTGGTTACCAAATTATACTCATACCAGGCTGTATTAATATACCCTGTATGAACCTCCAAAAGCCGGCTAACTCTTCTTGCGCAGTAAGACCAATCTTGTTTTTCTTTTTAGCTGACCTCTAAGCCAAGCAAACTCAACGTTTGAGTTTGGAATAAAACAACCTTAAAAAATATGACAAGAAGTTTAGAGACAATCCAGAGTCAATATTCCCATACCGGTCAGTCTCGATATACCCAAGATTTTGGTTACCAAATTATACACAAACCAGGCTGTATTAATATACCCTGTATGAACCTCCAAAAGCCAGCTAACTCTTCTTGCGCAGTAAAACCAATCTTGTTCTTCTTTTTAGCTGACCTCTACAGACTAATCTAGACCTACCGAGAAAAACCTATCAAATGCAAGAACTTTCTTTTTTAAAATATTAATATATAACAACGTTTGTCCTTTTCGCTATGTTTATTTTCATTAATCAAAACAATCCGTTCGTCCTTTTTTATTTCCATTTTATCGAATAATACCTTTAATTTCAGAGTTCCGGGAGGCGTTTAACTTGTTTGATAAGAATAAAGACAATGTTATCAGTGCAAAGGAATTAGGTACAGTGATGCGGGCCCTTGGGCAGTCCCCTACTGACAAAGATATTGAAACCATGATAGTACATGCGGATGTAAATAGTAAGTAAATAAAACTATTGTTTACCCGGTGACCCGCGCTTTTGAGCTAGGATAAAAAAAACAGATTTTTGGCAGTGAATTTATTTGGGGTCTTTTAACCATATCAAAAAGAAGTTACATGAATTTATATTGACAGAAAGGATATAAATTATACACAGAAGTGTTGAGATTTATATGTGAGACCGAAGGCGACATTTCTTTGTCTTTTAGTGTCATCAATACGTGTTGCTTGAAGCAGATATAAAAGTGAAATATGCATATCAGGAATCGCCACACTCATAAAACACAGCCTCCCACGCAAAGAAAAAGAAGAGAGGAAGAGAGAGCATGTTTGCTATAAGTATGTCAAGTCAAATGAGAACAATTAACGAAAAAGAGAACCCTTGGGTTACCGCCTTGGAACGGTCAGTGGCAAAACAAAGTACCACTGTTTTTCTGTTATGCAAAGATTACGTTCATTGAAATCATTAACATCATTGCAAGCTCTAGAAAAGCGAACAAGCTGTGAGATATAAACCCCGTGAGATGTTTCACGAGGAACATCGCCGTCTACAAACGGAAAATTTACTATATTAAAATGAAAATCATCTCTTTTATCATATATTTTAGTAGTATCCATTTTTAATAGAAAGATTAAGATCAAGAAAGTTTGCTTGCTTATCTGAAGTGTTTGCTTTATAAAATTGTAGTTAATTAGGATAAATCTTATTAACCAGAGATGGAAAATGATTATTATCTATATTCAACGAATCATCAAGGTACCTCGAGGTGTTGTTAAAAGCTGTTATAATGTCATCCTGATCTTCTGTAGAAAGAGACACCATAAAACATCTTTAATAAAAGTATAAAACAGAGGCAACAAGGGGTGCACAATTAGTACCCATTGGAATGTCTTTTATTTGTTTATAAAAACACATCTCACATAAATATTATCCAATAAAATGTGAGCGCCTGAATAAGGTCTTGACAGGTCCATGTAGTATAATTATCATAAGAACCATCTGTAAAGAATGCCATATCTTCATTACAAGCAAGAAATGTTTTTTCTCTAGCAAACGTTTTTTCAATGAGACTGGTTAGTGTGTCTCTTATGAGGGAGAGAACTACAAGGACATGAAACATTTTCTAATCGATTGCATATATTCAAATTCTGGCAGTAAAAATTAATGGAGTATCGACAGTTTTCTCTCCAGCAATAATTAAGCATCATAATCTTAAGTGAGTGCCTTGGGTCGCAATATAATTTCCATGGTATTTTCATACATTGATTTTTATATTGAAGAAAACACTATTGTTACATTAGTATATATTGTTTATTTTTATATAACAGTATCAGCTTGAGAGTTATATTGAAACCGAAGTATTCCAACCAGTTGATATTGTATTCCCCAGTGAATTAAGGCGCGGTGGAAGATCGCATTTTTCTACCACATGGCCTTATTTTATTGCGCGGGGCACTGATGTTTTCGGTCTAATGTCACATTGTGATGCAATAAGTGTCACTTTATTTGTGAAGTTTCTGTTACTTTCTGTACTCGGTAATAAAAATTAAGTAATGTTGCGATCACTACTTTTACAGATACATAAAAATACAATAATGTATTCCATTGCATTACAAAAACACAACAAAAAGCATTACAACATTACATAACAAATTGCATTACAAAAAGACAAATAAAGCTCATCAATTCATATCTGTCGACTCGCATTTTAAAAATTATTTACACAAACATTCTTTCCCTAGAAAGAAGACAAACTCCTAACAATTGTATTACAAAAACTCATGTATTTGTTTCTGTTTGAAGTATCTGTTGCACGAGTAATGTCTAGCTTATCACTATTCTAATGTAATCCTGTGAGAACGTGGAACTCTTCTTTATTGCGTGTAGATTTATATTCATAAAAGCAAAGGTTTGGGGAACCAGAACAGCTATTCAATCATTCAGTTATTTCTCAAGAGACCTGTGAACTTGAGTGATTCACATTCATGGGAATCGTTGACACGCAACATCCCGCCAAAACTAATATTTTTGTCACAAATGATAAAATATAAGATCAGTTATGTTTGATAGTTTGAACATGGTATCTGTACTCTATTTATGACTGTGTTTAACAAAATATGATTATTCGCACAATGTAGGCTCTGTTAAAAATAACCAAAATTATCTAACGATTTAGGAGTAAGAACGCCAAAATTATAAAACAAAATGAAACTCTCACTAACCTGACCAAAGTCAGGTCTTTGTTTGTGCTATCTTCTCTTCACAGAATTGTACTTTGGTTTAATTCCGACTATAAAGGTCAATAAAGCCGTCAGTTTGGCTGACTCGCAAGCCATTGGGCAAAAGCTTTGAACCCTAAGACATTGTCGTTGATCTTTGAAATGGTTGCTTCAGATGGATAGTGGGGTGTACTTAAAACTACGCAAACTAGAAAGCACATTAGATTACCTTACACATGATGATAACATTTTTCAGGGCTATCCGAACAACCTGTTTGGGATTGTCCCGGCTAGCTCAGTCGGTAGCTTTGTCTAAATTGCATGGCTAGGCGCCGTGACTGTGCGGTTCTCTCCTCAGTAAAGGCACATTATTTATACAATTTGTTTGGGTAAATCGATTGAAAAGTTCGAATATAATGCTTTATTTTTGCTATTAAACTTGAGAAATAATTAATGATCATTTATAACAATGAGTAGCATGATTTAAGCAATCATTGGTCAAAAAGAATATCATTAAATCATCAATTGTTGAGTAATTGTAAACATTGTATTCGTATCAAAACACCAAAACTTCAGTTAATTATCTATTTTAAAATAACGTTTATGATCTGGTTTGTAAAAAATATTCTTCCTTTTACTATTGATACATGTCGTTCATTGAAGCTCAACCGAACAAGCAATAAACCCAGTATACCATATTACTTTAATATTTCGGAGCACTCATTGCGTAGAATCTCTCTATCTTGTGCTTGGAATCTTGCTAAAATTCTGTTATGTCTGATACTTGTCATTATTATATTGGCATCCATCATTCGCGGGATTTTATTTAGAAACTTGGTATAATTGATTGAAGTGGTTTGGCCTTGTTCATTCTTTGAGTGTTCAGCATGAAATTATGACAGTATTAATCATGGGTATTGGGTAAAATGTTAAGTGGGATTTCGTGGTTTGGTGCAATTATATATCAAGTATACACTTAAAGGAATATGACTGTATAGCCACTATAAATGTATACATGTTATTTTCGGACAATAGAGATACAGTCACACAGTCTATGACGCGTAGAAAAATGTTAATCGACTTCATTATTCTTATCTACCAAAGTAGTATATAAAAAGAGACAAAAAGACGAATCTTGTAACAAAGATGAACTGCATTAATGGAAAAGATTTTCCGCTACATATCAAATAATTAATAAGACGCAGTTTAGCTACTTTAATTATCTTTATCTTGAGCTAACTGTAGATTAATTAATACAATAATTATTAACTAAAATAAAATAATAGAGAGTCCTTACATCACGCAAAGCATTCGAATGTCTAGCTACATAGCAAACCTGATAAAGAACAGAAAATTGTTGATACCTGTTAATCTAATAGGAAAAACTTATTTTTGTTTATATCTTTAACCTATTGTATTAGACGAATTGTATTAGATATCAATTACTGAAAGAATAAATATATTCAATGAAGATCTTAAGACTTATATAATTAGCAATAAAACAAGTAATAACGAATTGTAGTTTCTTGTCTGTCTGCCCTTTTAAAACTGATAAGAATTTATAAATGAAAGTATTTTACCGAAAGCTGTTTGCTTTGGTAGCGGACTTGCTTTTTTTCTTTGCGTAGCATATTACTAATTGTTAAAAGATTTAGGACACATGTAAACAAATCATTTAAATTTGATTGCTGAAAGAGCTGGGATGAATTTCCATTAATAAAAAATCGACACATATAACTATAAGCTGACAGATGTTCTATACTTGATTTTAGGCGGTAAACCATGGAAATATAAAGATTGTTTTCTCTAAGGCATATATGTCATTACTTTCAATTGAATTTGGTTTCTCAGATCCCCTGTCAGAATTCTATTCTGTTCAGTTCCGCCCATTGTTTTCTCGTTTAGGGCAAACCCATTATTTTATCTGGGGACCATACACCGCCGATTATGGAATGATGTTTATCTGAAAATACCGCATTAAAGGTTCCATGTCCACCGCCATATGCATACTATCGTTTCGGATGGATCGAAATGGTGCGATTTAATGGTGTAAATATTGAGTTGCGCTCAACCCGGAGCTAAACGGCATGGGCAGTAATATGCATCCATTTCCATTACTGCCCATAAACAGGCTCTATCAAATACTTTCATATTTGTCGTGTTCGGTGGCTTTCAAAGTTCCCTTTTCATCTATTTTAGTTTAGTCTAGCTTTCACAACCTGTTAAGACTTGTGTGAGGTTTGTGTATAGCTGCCCAAAAACCTGGTTCTAACTCCCAGGTCAGTTTTGCTACAGACCGTCCTAGGGCGGTAAACCCTCAGGTTTTTATTTACGTTAATGTGTTTAATTTGAATTTGATAATTTTATAAACCGTGCTCTTAAAATCTTATGTGTATCTTAAAATATGCATATTTTTCTTAAAGAAAGGACAAAAAACTCAGGAAACCAAACAAGCTTTTCCATTTAAATTTTTCTATTGCAAAGGGATTTGGTATCACTGCACATGAGATAAAGTGATTATTTTGATATGAATATTGTATTTTTATATTTATAGATTGTGATGTTTTCGCGTTTAACATCTTATGGATTTATATTTCAGAATGTTCGCTTTTGTAGAGCTTCTATAACTGTAAAAAATCTACGAAAACCATCTTTGCATAAAGTTTTGATACTTGATGTTGGTGCCATAAATAAGGAAAACAATAACGAGTTTTATCGCCGATACTCAAATTTATTTGAAAACCAATTACAATCACTAGTGCTCAAGGTATTTGTCAACCTTGATAATTAACTTCCTACAGTTGATCACTTTGCGTATCTCTTTGCATGATGGTGGAAAGTGGTTAATAAGTTATCATGGTTTCTTGGGAAATCATAAAAAGAAGTTTGACTGGTTGCTTGTATTCCTGTCATCGGTTTTAAGATTTCATGTACTTATTATTGATCTCTTTAAGGTAATCGAGTAACTAACCATTTCGCTTGACAATGACATTAGCATTTAATGTGTTATGTGTTTGTGTGCTTTTGCAAGCCACAATGTTAAGATATGGATGGATTAGAATATATTCAACAGGCAACTTGTACTTTTACAGGACAACCTTTTACGAAATTACTTACTTATGTAGCTCGTCCATATTTTCTAATCTATAACGCAATATCATTTGACACTCTGCTTACCCAAGATCAGTTATATTGATTTGTTACATACACTTAGTGAAGTTTGCATGTTAAAAAGAAAGTACGGTGAAAAGATCACACATCTTGTGCTTTTGATCTTTACTTGCAGAAAATGGAAGCATTGATTTTGACGAGTTCGTGAAAATGATGATTGGCTACCAGCGCCGTGCTGATCCGGAGCAGGAAATGAGAGAAGGTAATCGTCATTTGATAACAGCTCAACTCTTGATTTTTGGGGATAACAACTTCTTAAAGAAACAGTGAACTTTTTCGTTTCTTATACGGTCTAGAGAAAACACTTCGCAGTTTTTATGTATTACAAAGATATAATACCTTCTTTTTCAGTTTTGTTTGGGGTTTCCTTTCCTTTTAATTAGATCCTTCTAAAAATAGCATTTCGTTATAATGTATCATTTCTGTGTGCATTGCATCAAAGAAATAAATGTGGACGATTTTTAGTCTCTGAAAATCTCTTTTTAACATTTTGAATACATCTATCTTGTCTTGAAATATGTCATCAACATTATTTTCACACACCGTTTAGAAAAAGTGAAACATGCATATCAGAAATGTCCACACCCAAAAAACACAGCCTTCCCATGCAGCAAAAAGTTAAAGTAGAAAAGAGAGCTTGTGTTTACAAGAAGATCAATTTCAAATAAGACACCGCAAACTAAACGAAATAGAGAACCTTTTGGGTTACCGCCTAAGAACAAGTTACTGGCATTCCTGTGAGTATTTGTACGGTGATGGATCTTTTATTTTATTGTACGAAACACAGTCCAACATTTCATTGGTAGTCTCCAAACTATAAGATAAGCAAAATGTTGCTAATCTGAAGATGTTTTAATACCATTAAATGTCTTTTTAACGGCTATTTACCCCTTGCGTTATTGAAATAATTATTTTTTTACATTACGTGAAACTTAAAAGATACTCATTTTCTTCAAATAAAAATCAACCCATCAGGTTTCGTCACTTAGTCATGTTCGCAAAACTTTTTCTGAACCTTAATTACATTTCTTTTGCTGCGTTTAAATGCCAGAAAATGAAGATATAGGAAACACTGGCACGCAAATAGATAATTTGTAAGTGTAAATCCCATTCACGTACCAACCCAGTTTATCTCTGTTTCATTTCAGCATTCAAAGTGTTTGACAAAGACAACAACGGGTTCATCAGTGCAGAAGAGCTGCGTCACGTGATGACAAATTTAGGAGAAAAATTATCTGACCAAGAAGTTGCCGAAATGATCCGCGAGGCGGATATGAATGGAGATGGCATGGTAGATTATAATGGTAAGAATGTAGGCTTACATTAAATAAAATGCAGCACGCGGAAATAAACGCACGTGAAATGTTTTCTAAATGTGTTTATTAGCGTTCATCACTGCTGTTCTATGCAAGTTAGATACGTCGATATATATAAAGTACGGATAAATACTAATATACTTGAATGGCAGTTTATCCGATCTTGCCATATCCGTCACCGCTCTGTTACTATACTACTCAAAATTTGATAAGGATCACTTTTAAGATTGTGTTTGTTCCTAACATAAGGTTAAGCGTTAAAATATTTGCTGGTATGATGAAAATTTGTTCATTTGTCATAAGATTTGTGGCAAAAAAAGCGGTTGAAACTTGGAAGGGTCAAAAACTCGGGATAACGCGGAAAGCGATCCTTATCAAATTTTGTGTAGTATATTAAACATATGTCGCTCTATGAACCGATTGTAACTGAAACTGATAACTAAACTAAATGAAGTAGCGAACGGGGAAACTTATTACAGCCGCCACACGGCACTTAACACATGCTGTAGTGGTATATTTAAGTTACCTCCCTTGATGCTAATTTCAAACCATGCATAACGTCAACCATTGTTGGTGGCAATATAAAGGCATGGTTAGGCGCTGTCGTCGCATATATTTATACATTTGAATTGTTTTAACTTGTCATTTGTTTCGTTTCAGAGTTCATCAAACTATTGTGCAATGTGGAACCTTCGGAATAATCTTAACAGAAGATAAACAGACATATTGCTATGGTCTTTCGTAAAATAACATTAAAAATCCAGTGTTCTTAAAAAAACATTGCTAATTCATAATGCTCTATTTTCATTCCTTGAGCATGAGCACATCGAGCGGTTATGGAGTTGTTGCCGTTTTCATCTACTGCGGTGATGCTGAAACAGTTGTCATTATTACATATAATACTGAATTGTGTCGTCTGCATTGTGTCATATTGCAGTCAAGATGGTGGATTCAGCTTGTGACAACTGGTAATATATGACGCCCATAAATTATTCCACTTCATATACTTTTCTTGTTTTCGCAATATACAAAATTCATACAGCTTGGATAAATATCGTAAATATTATGTATATTTGTCACACAGATCGTAGAAGAGATATCATGCAAAGTGTGTACGCATTTCCCGTCAAACATGTCATTTAGATGGTTAAATACACGAAACTTTTTTTCTGATTGAGATGACAGTATAATGGTATTTTTCAACAAAGCCAAATACCACTTTTATTATTCTTAAAGAAATGTTGGCTTATTGTGTCTGTGCAACATTTAACTTTCCGTTTCTGCAGCATTATACTTAAATTATCACAAAACTGTAATGGGTAGTATGGTTTTGGTCGCAGATGGTTTAGAACAGCGCAAACCAAAAAAAACTGGGGAAAAAAAACAATGTAATTCTACAAAACTGGCAATTTCTAACTTTACATATGAGACTCGTTCTTATTTAGCTATTTGAAAGTGCAGAAACTAACATCTGCAACTTCAAAAAATCAATATTCAACTTTGTGTTTATGTGTATTACTTTTGTGCTTTTGCTCAAATTTGCCAAATCACTTGATTGACTTCATTTCGACTGTCATTCACAGGTTTTGTGTATCATTGTTTCGAATTCCAACTTCCATTTGTGTCTGTAAATATTATTTAATTTACTCAAATGATTTATATCTTTATTTAAATCATACCTTTACCATTTCCAAAAATATATGTATATTGTCAACAAGTGTTTGTGTTTATATTTACCCCAAAGGCGAAATGAACTTGAGTCGTGAATAAACATGTGTAACTTTCAATATGTTCTGGAAAGTATCAACATGAAAAAGTTTATTTTCTTAAACAATATTTAGAAAACATTCTTTTTTTATTTTATTGAATAATATAATAAGCAGATAATTGTCAGTATCATTTAAAAATGACTATATCTTCTATTGGAGGAACTCCTTTATGTAATTCCGTGGCCAATGTAGGATGCATAAAATGTAGAAAAATAATTAAAACCTATTACAACATTTGAGAAATTGGCCAAAAGCGGACGGTCTTCACCGATCTACAATCAAAGCAATCGGAAGACAGAGGGGACGCGTGCAGAAGGTTTCAACCTATCGTCAGTCGATACTACCGGAAGACAGCGGGGACCTGCGCAGAAGGTTTCAATCTATCGTCAATCGAAGCTATCGGAAGACAATGGGACGCGTGCAGACGGTTTCAAACTATCGTCAATCGGAGCACATTCGAAAGACAGGCAGATAATCTTCAAAAACAGAAGTCTTCAAAAATGTGAAGAAATCGTTAGTTATTTAGTTTTAGTATATGTGGGAGGTCAAAATACATACAAAATATGTCTCAATGTTCTAATATTTAAATAATTTTCTACTAAAACTGGAACGTAACAGAGAAGATCAACGTTTAAAATTGCAACGATTTTGTTCAGTATTTTATTTGAAACTTTTTTTTACAACAGAACAAAACTTTATAAATGCCAGTCAGAGTAATTGCCTAGGATATTTTTGTAGAAAAATGAGTTTGTCAAGTGCAAACTGTGGGTTCCTATCTTAAAGCCTATGGCAAGCGGTCGTGAACTAGCTTTCACCAATAATTGGGGTTACTGGCCGGTATCCATGTATATCGGATCAATTGTGCATCTCGCATGCCAAACCGTTACAAATGCAACCTAATATACTTATTAAATTTTAAGTTTTGTGACAACTGCACAATATTTGCCTTAGTTAAACCTTGATGAAAACCCTAGTTTATCCGGTAACTATGGTTAACGCCGAGAACTATAGTTTTCGTTAGGTAACTTTAGTTTTCGGCGATATACATAGTTATTGGTCCGATAACCATAGTTATTGACATAGGCGCTTCACCAATAACTATGGTTATTGGGCGGTAACCCGAGTTATTTTTATCGATAACTATGGTTATCGGACCGATATCTATAGCTATTGGTCGATAATCATAGATTTTGGATTAATTGTATGGCAAGCGGTTTGCAAAATTAATCCAATATCTATTGTTATCGGTCGATAGATATCTGTCCAATAACCATAGATATTGACACATTCCTGGGTTACCGTCCAAGGTAACAATAAGTTATGGTCAAAGGTCATTTTACAGCTTTTCCAGGTAATAACTTTGATAGGTATATCTAAGTGCCTGAATGAATATCATGCCCCATCCCACCTCTCCTCTAAAATTCTTTATTTTCACGGGATTTCCTGTGACGTCACACGGATGTTCTGGGTCAGCTGTTATGTTCTATTTTTGCACCAGCCGTGGACGCTACACTCCTCCCTTTTCCATAAAATGGCCCCCAATTCCAAAATGACTGGTGTCATTCTAGGGATCTGTAAATTTCCAGACTGCCTGGAATGTCTTAAAATAAGCCATTAAAATCCAATTAAAACTACTGAAATTGATCATTATAAGAAATTTAAGCTAAATCTTGACAGTATGTTTGAACAATTATTGCAGACATTAAAACTTAATCTAAAAAATGTGCCTAAAATTGTCTTAATCCAATGCTATGTATAAAACCATTATATAAAACAATTTAAAACCTGACATGATATGACTTCTATTTACAAGAGCAAAGACATTATCATACATAATTATCATTATATTGTGATACCCAAAACTGGAAGGTTTAAATTCCAGATTATGGCAGTTCAATTCATTAGAATTTCATGGATTGTATATACTAAGTAGCAGGAATTCTGTAACTCATTCAATTGTATCAAATAAATGATTGTGAACTCTTAAAGTAATAATTGTTATCCGTTTAGTAGTACATACAAACGTGAAATTTTCAAATTTAATGGTAATGGTCTAGCGTTAGATAATAAAAACTTCAGGGTTTTTTTTTCAGAATATCACATTTATGTTATGTTTATGTCAAATATCTTAAATAAAATCATGTCAAAATATGCAAGAAACTAAATTGAACCAATATACCCCCAGTTTTTAACTTTCTATATTAAACTAAATATGGCTGTTTGCCGAACAAATTACTATATATACATATAATATACATGTACCAAGTTAGAAATAACCCACAGACTTACAGATATATACAGATATATATATATATATATATATATATATATATATATATATATATATATATATATATATATATATATATATATATATATATATATATATATATATATATATATATATCTAAGTGCCGTGAGCTGTATGTGGAAATGCCACCTGTACTTGGGAGAGCCGAAACCAGGGTGTGATCAACCAGCCAACAAACATTTTATAAATATGTATAATTTGGGCCAACTGACATACAAAAACACGTCGTTCAACGCTTTGAATAATTGTGTTTATGAATGCACAACTGAACAAACAATATTTCTAGCATACCGGATAAGTATTTCCGCGTGTTTTACCGGGGAAAGAAAATCTTTTCTTGCATACCAGATCAGATCATCCGGTGTTTTCACCCGTGTAGGAAATTTTGATTCTACACCCCCATGTAGAATGAGTCACGCGCCTTATATGACGTCACGACGTCTGACGCATTTATGAATGAACGATGGAATGTCTCGTATATCACTCCGCTACTATAAAAAGTAGTGCAAAGAAAAATTTACAGGAAAATACCCCAAAATGCGCAAAGGGTTATGCACGGTATAAATACGGTATGCAAGAAAAAGTATCATTCACTTATGTTGGGTTAAGTATCATTCACTTATGTTGGGCTCGTGAAATATGCACTTAGGCGGTAACTCGGCAGAGCCTCGTTACCGCCCTTGTGCATATTTCACTCGGGCTAGATCACGCGATCTTTACCCAACACACGTGAATGATACTTATAATCTTTTCCCTAGGGAAAAGCTAACGTTCTCGTGCTACATGAGTGACGTCACGTCTTCAAGTATCTGACGTAATATATTCAAGTTAGTGACGTCATTAAGAAAATAAGGTTTGCGTTAACGTCAATATTTCAGCGTAAGGAAACAAAATTTAGTTTGTATACATATACACAAATGTTATGAATAGTAAAAGGTATGCAAGAAAAAGTATCTTGCATGGGACTTTCGGTAAAGATAGAAAAATCTGTCACCTCGGGTGAACTGTTTTGGCGGGAACTCGACAGAGCCTCGTTCGCGCAAAACAGTTCCCCCTCGGTGACAGATTTTTCCATCTTCACCTCACACTCATGCAAGATACTTTTAAACAAGACACTCGCAGTATCCAATCACATCATGTTACTATAATACATTGGAGCAAAAAAATGCCTTAAATCCCTCTATCGAATGATTGGCGTCTTGCAAACAATTCACTCATGTCTGATATTTGTCATTATTGTATTTTCGAGAAAGCTTGTACAATGGATTGAAGTTGTTTAAGAATAAGCAAACATGTTCCCTGGAGGAGATAACGCACAAACTTTGAACGAGTTTTTCTTAGAAAGTAAAGTGATTAAAAATAGAGCATATCTTTACAAACACTATTCCGAATAATACTTTGTCTATATCGTGAATAGCTTCCTTTTCGTCTATTTAATTATCACAGTGGCTTTGTTTTTTGCGTTGTGGCGGACTTACTACAAATTTCGATTTCAGTTCGATTTTGGCTAGCAACCAAAACATCAAACAGGATGCGCGGCGACAGATATTTTCGTTGAGAAGAAGCGCGGGAAGTATAATTGACAGAACGTTGTTCATTTGTAATCACGCGTTCGGGTTGCTTTACTTTAAGCCACACCGTTTGTTATTGTTTCAACATCCGCAAGGGGAATGAACCCACAGCGACAAAAATTTGATTGACAGCAAAATCAATTTGGAAGTAAAATAAAGCGTGTTTTGATTGGAGCGGAAGTTGCATGTCAAAAAAACATGGCCGGCTTCTTATGAAGTGCTGCAGTGCAACAGGTGTTTACGGAGGTTGATCGCTAGGTTAATATCTAATTGAAATCGAAATTTGTAGTAAAACGTCGCCCCGAACATACTGTCATTGTTGTTATCAATTACGCCATTCAAAATATTTAGTTGCGCTCAACTCGGGGTTAGGCGGTACAGTGATTTGCATCTCCATTCCTGCTTAAGAACAAGCTGAATCAAACCAACACTTCAATATTTTGATATTTGTCGAGTTCAGTGGCTTTCATATTTCCTATTTCACCCGTAATATTAAGTTTTGTGTGACACAATGATCGAAAAAGGTTGGTTTAATGTTTTCAGAACATATGGCCAGTTTTAGTCATTGCTTATTTTATAGTAAGAATGAGTCAGTGATAGGTACATGTGGGTTATACGTCCTTATAGACAAATAAATACATGTTTCGTTTGTTTTCGACCATAGAATCTAGCTTGGTTAGTTAGTGCTTATGCCAGATGTCATAATGCATGTTGGGTCCCGCAATCAAATATGGGTCGCAAGCTTGATCGTATAAATGAGACTGGATACTAGTCTTCAATCTCAAGTATTGGCTGCTTGAATTGCCCAATTTCCTAACTGACTTATGAAAAACTATCTTATTATATACCCATGAATGATTTTAGCATAGTGCATCGTTAATCCGCAAAATTGGCACAACTCGTCAGATCAGAAATTCCGTATCAAACAATGTCCAGATTCCCGTGTTCTCTGTGACGTTATATACTACGTCACACTAGGTTGTCGTAATTTTCTGGCACATAACGAACTCCAAAATAGGAAATTTCCGTCGCAGTTATACAACCGTAACGGTATTTTTACGCCATTCATAAAAATTTCCGACGCCATTCATAAATTTACTATCGCGTTACTATTTTTATTTCTGCTATTATGTTAACCACGTTTTTGACTAAAAGTTTGTTGTTTAGTTTATTTAAATTTGTTTTGAGCGAGAAGGGTATATTATAAAAGGAACATTATGACAGTATGCATTCTGTAGGTTCGTATTATTTCGCGTTGCGTATGAAACCACATCACGCTCGACCTTCGGTCTCGCGCGATATTGTTTACATACCCAACTCGAAAAATACGAACCTACAGAATGAATACTGCCATAATATTCCATATATATTTGTAGATAGGAGTATTAACGATAAACAAATCAATTTAAATGCAGTTTCATACACCGTGCTTAAATGTTAAGCTCCCCCTTGAGAATGGCACAATTATATGATAAGGTGGGGTTTATTTCAAGTCAAAAGAGATATTGTTTGGAATAGTTTATTAATTTAAATACCAGCAACAGTAGCTATAGTTTTAAAATATGCAGAATAAAAATAAATAACAACAACACAAAATGGCAAGACTTATAGTATAGTCGCTCATCGATAACTAGACAGTCATGTGATAATTTTATAAGAAAAATAAAAAATACTGTTACATAAGACATGGTTCAGTGTCATGTGTTTTATTAGCAACATTCATAGTGAAAAAATTCATATTAACGTTACAAAATTGTTTAACTAATTTGTCATTGTAAATTATGTATACCACGTGACTTTCTATTTAACGATCACCGACTTCAGATATAACAAACCCTGCACTATAAAACGATATATGCTCCCAGTCAAAGAAAACGTACCTGTTGTCAGAGTTTATAAAAAGACACACTAGCAATTTAATAATTTTAATGGTGAACCATTTCTCAAAATTTCTCGAGTAAATAAGCCATCTTATAGGAAACATGGCACTAATTTGTAATCGGTATGACAATAGCCAAAAACTAGGAACTTGTATTTTGACAGCATCACAACAACGCCAAATAGGAAAAAAAACATTAATGAATTAATCATTTTCATGCATATTAATCATTGTAATCATGTTTTCTTTTATGATCACAGATTCAAATGCTTTATGCTTTTAAAACATGTGCGTTTTCATTGACCGTGACTTTAAATAACATAATAATTCAAATCAGTTTATTGCAAGGAGAATCGCCTAATTTAACTATTCAAGCTGACTGATCATTCACATATAACACTAATCCTCCTATAGAAACATTCTTTGAATATAGTAATAGAGCTAAGATGTGATGTACTAAATATAAAATAGTATCACAAAGGTTGTAAGTTAGAACTTTTTACAGTACAAAAGAGGCTAGATATATGAAGTTTGTTGACTTCCTTTCTCTTTTTCAATTTATAAATTCATTAAAAGCGCTTTGGTGTATACATGGGTTATAAGCAATAGAATTTTAAGAGCAAATATTCATTATTAGTTGTTTATCATAAATTAATTAGCACTGAAACCGATGTAATGTTAAGCAAAAAATTAAATCTAGAAATTTATATGACAAATAACTTTTATGAATGATTACCTGTTGCAAAACCATTACCAAGGGAATTTGGAAGATCTAAATATTGTTTCATTTACTATACAACATACGCAAATTACAGATTTATCGACATTATTTGTATATTTAAATTCAAATGTTTCAGTGAATTTACCATTACTGGTTAAACATTGCATTAATATGAAATAAATATCTTGATACTGATACCTCTTTGGTGTGCGTATGTACCTCCAAAAAATACACCGGTCAAACCAAGTACTCTACCTAATCAAATTTGCATCACTTTTGAAGTAAAAATGAAGTAAAAATATAGTAAGGGGAACAACTCCTAAACATTAAAGACAACAAGCCTTGCAGAAGTAATTTCCCCTTAAAGTTCGATTCATTTGCACAGCCGTGTTAAAGTTCTAAGAAATAAGTGAGGTAAGATTTTGGCTTTCGTCGATCATCTTCGTCTTTGAAGTCAAATATAAACATGCGACCTTACTGTGGTGAATTCTGTTTATATTGTCATTTAATTGTAAAAACAATGCCTTATCTTCCGAATTCGAGAACAGAAATCGACAAAAAGAGTTCACTTTTCCTGACAATAATTGACTTGTTCCAGAAAAAAGTTTTCTTGCTTGACTTTGAATAGTCCACTGGTCATTTCGTTTGAACGTACATGAAAAATACAAAATCTTTGAATTCCGGATATTAACTAATAGAATTGCCTCAATGGTCTCATAAATGAAGTGTTAAATGACTGATGAGAGTGACAGAAATATGCCTGACGAATCCTGTTGTAAACGGCTGGTGAGGTCAATCTCAAACCGTGATTGTGACGGATGGAGGATGGTCAACAAATCTGAGGAAAAGAATGTAAGAAATACGAAGTAACAAGTAGCCGAGCGAATTTTCGACCAGCCATGACCAGAACCGGGACGATTTTTTTATCAATGTTGGATATGGTAATCTACTCAGTCAATATAATGGGTGAGTTTGTTTGGTATCAAACGGTATGCACAAACCGAAGGAACCAAAGACCTATATATATAAATAGCTGCGTAATATATAGGTCTTTGAAGGAACATACTATACTCGCGTTGTGCCGGTTTAAATTCCGGCATATTCCGGTCGATTTACGGGTACACCAGGTACGACATCGGCAGAAGACGTAAGAAGTTTATGACTCTAGAGATTGGATTAGTTTTTAGTATGGTTTCCACTAATTAGATGAATAAATGCAATGCTCTTCAAAACTGCATCATAAATATACAGTCTGATAAGGCAGTAAATGTTTTGAACAAATATAAAGACTCCTTAGATTCTGAAGCACGCATATTCTACAGAAATACAAAGTTTACACCGGCTTTTGTTGCGGACGTAGCAGCGTCTTTTCTGGCGTCGACTCAGCGGAAGAATCGTCTATGTACTTGAGATTGATATAACTTTTAAATATGCTTTTATCTTCCTTGAGCACCATGTCGTCATCATACAATGAGTTCACATGTAAGGCAGCTTTGGTTGGACTCGACGCTTCCGGTTCGATCACTTCCTCTTGTAGCACCAAGGATCCCTAAAAATAGACTATGAAGTGATTACCTGGTCACGTGATGTTAAGTATCGCCTAATTGACATGGTGCAGAGTGAGGAAAGTAGACAAAATATTATTTGTAAATAATATTACACTCAAATAGTTTAATAATTGAATAGCGAGTGTTAAAATTTATCAACGAGTTCTTTCAAAACAATGCAGTAACGTTGACGATACCACATTTCTCGAATTCGTTTTATTCGAATGCAAAAAGCTTTTATAAAAGAACTGACGCAATATCGGAAGCAAATGGCTGTCAATATTAGAAATGCTGGTACTAGTTTGCCAGTCATTTACAGTTAACAAGATTTTGCTGTCAGACATTAATGAATGGGAAAATGACCCGGAATACTCCTCTCGCACAATACAACCCACATCATAACTGTGACATATTTTCGCATCATGCGGGTATAACCATGTAACGACATCTACTGCAATAGATTAAATTATTACTTGGCATTCTGTAGGGATTTGTGCAGATTTGAAAAAAAGAACAACACAATAACATATACTGGCTTCCACTCTGATTGATTGCACGAAATAATGAGAAAATGCAGATATTTCTGCAGGCAGTATTCCTAAGCCTTTTTCAGTGGCATTATATCAGAGGCCAACATTACATTTCAAGTGTCGGAAATGTCAACTGGCATCCTCGTTATGTTGTCATTTTTATTTTATTGTAGCATGTGACAGTACAATGTAACAACCCAAATAATGAGCTAATCAAAGAAATGTATTTCATTTGTCCGGGCCTCAGATGTTGAGACAGGCGTATACTTTCACGTCAAAATTAATTCAATGACCACTGTTCAGGAAATAAAGCGGACATATTTATATCCTACAATCATTGTGGGGCTCTAATATTGTCCTTAACCATGATCGGATATAAAGGCTGGTCTGGATTTTTTTTGGTTTGAAATGCTTTTTAACTAATCTGATGCGCACATACATCAGTAATTCTTCTTTATTAAAGATAGGAAACACCAGCGGAATTATTTTAATCGAACACGATTTACAACATTGTTAAAACTAATCGTCTTGTTTACTCCTGTCAAATACTGGAACTGGTAAATATCTTAAAATAGCAACATGCTGCTACTAGTTTTGCAGTCATTTACAGTTAACAAGATTTTGCTGTCAGACATTAATGAATGGGAAAATGACCCGGAATATTCCTCTCGCACTATACAACCCACATCATAACTGTCACATGTTTTCGCATCATGCGGGTATAACAATGTAACGACATCTACTGCAATAGATTAAATTATAACTTGACATTCTGTAGGGATTTGTGCAGATTTGAAAAAAAAACAAAACACAATAACATAATGGCTTCCACTCTGATTGATTGCACGAAATAATGAGAAAATGCTGATATTTCTGCAGGCAGTATTCCTAAGCCTTTTTCAGTGGCATTATATCAGAGGCCAACATTACATTTCAAGTGTCGGAAATATCAACTGGCATCCTCGTTATGTTGTCATTTTTTATTTTATTGTAGAATGTGACAGTACAATGTAACAACCCAATTAATGAGATAATCAAAGAAATGTATTTCATTTGTCCGGGCCTCAGATGTTGATATAGGTGTATACTTTCACGTCAAAATTACTTCAGTGACCACTGTTCAGGAAAAAAGCGGACATATTTATATCCTACAATAATTGTTGGGCTCTAATTTTGTCCTTAACCCTGATCGGATATAAAGGCTGATCTGGACCCTGTTTGGTTTGAAATGCTTTTTAACTAATCAGATGCGCATACATCACTGCCCAAGGTTATAAAACTGAGCATGGAAACCAGTCTCAAATCTCAAGCATCTGATTGGCTGAAATGGCGACTGGTCGCCATTTCAGCCAATCAGATGCTTGAGATTTGAGACTGGTTTCCAATCTCACTTTTATAACCTTCAGCCCTGTATTAATAAAGATTGGAAATACCAGCGGAATTATTTTAATCGAACGCGATTTACAACATTATTAAAACTAATCGTCTTGTTTACTCCTGTCAAATACTGGAACTGGTAAATATCTTAAAATAACAACAGTTATTAAAAAGTCTGTAAATATCACAGACCTTCCAACATGCAGGATCTGACAGTAATAACCAATAAATCGCGCTTGAATTTACCAAAATCTGTAAGAAACACTACCGAATCCTTCACAATCGGCAACATTATCGCAAAGAGCTCCGAAAACTATAATGTTCTACTTCTTCGTTGTAGACCTTGGTTCAAAGGGTAAATACAAATTTTCTAAAACAATTATACCCCGCTATGCTTAAATATCCTAAACAAATAACCGTTGTTAGAAGCGCCGCCTGCCGACCTATTTTATTGAATGATTTGTATGACAAACATTTCCTTAGAGACCATGTCTTTTGTATTGAGTGATATATTAGTGGTTTGTTTAACATGACATGTATTATTCTATATAACTGTTTGACACTTTATTTCATATTGCATTTTGTCTATATTTTTTATCCAAGTCCGTTTCAACCGTTTGTATAACTCATTAACCAACAAATAGTTCATACGTACCGCCGTTGCATTTTGACGCTGCTTCTTTTTATAACAAGATCTGAAACAGAGAAAAAAGCTTAATTGTTTACTTGATTACATTAGAGAGTAATTGGAGAGCACGAGTGGGATATGATAAGGCGTGATGCTCGGTTCACTTCACTGCTTTTCACAGAAAATGTGTGACTCTTGACAGTAATTCAAACCGTATCGATCAAGCGGAGATCGATGATGCTAACAACACCGTGAACTTAGCGTCAGATTCCATAATATCTGATAGCAATAAATAACAGTGTCAATATTGTAGTGCTTTCTTTTAACACCGTCAATATAGTGATTAAAATACAACAAAACAAAACTCCACATAAATAAAGTCAATGAAAAGATTCGTGAACTACTTAAGTTTTTAATCAGATGCTATTCCAATTATGTTAAACTGATACTGCTTTTGTTCGTACATATTGCATTTAAACAAATAGAAGGCATAGCTTGGTTGTCTTCCAAAGAATGCATTACTTGAGTCAATATTGCGGCATTCCGATGTTTTTTATTCGCGTTAATTGCCAAAAAGAAAGTAAACAAACAATCAAAATTGAAGCTTAAAACTGAAAACGTTACATATAATCACAAAAATGTTTTGACCGTAATCAGTTTAAACACGGAAATGATGTAACGTGGCGCAACCGAGAGGGCCGGGTGACGTGGTCCTCAAACAATTTGATATCACGCAACTTTAAAATAATTATTGTGTTTTATGCAAAGTTCCAATTTTCTTGTTTAATTTTCCTTATTTTGGCGTCTCTTCAGGAAATGGGCTTAAATGTATGGTGAAACTCTGCTCGTAAATCGCGCGTTATTTACATGATACACGAGAAATACGTATAAACATGTAAATAATATTGTTGCTATGTTTCTCAACAGGTAAGCCATTGTGTCGACTTATCTGGTTTCCATTAGCTGCGAGTACAGTCTGAAGAATTGATGTACTGCAGAGCAATAAAACTGTTATCATGCACAATAATTACAACATTATATTCCCAGGAAAACCCACCCCTTATATCCTTCGATCAGAATTTCTACAGAAAATTACCCGACCAAATTGATAGTAATACCATTATATATCAATTTCCGTATTCATTTGAAATTATTTTGTCAGATTTCTGGGGAATCATTTAGAGGCAAGTTTCCAAAGTAAAAATGGACATGATTATATATTTAAGACGTGAAGATGTCTGGTTTTTGCTAAACTAATAATCAGATGTCTGACAATCAAGGAAAATGATACTTCTTTATGGCTTGCATGTTGTTAAACTAGGTAATTTAACACTGGTAAAAAATTGTTATTAAAACAACAACAACGACCGCCTTGATTGCCCCCAGAGCGAATTTTTCAGAAAGTCGCGCGGCTTTTTGCTAAGAACCAATCAGCAAGTACTTCCCTGGCATCGTTTTCACTAACAGAAATGTGTACGCCTGACCGTTCCTATAAATAACTTATAATAATAGGATTTCCGCGTGCGGTTTCGTGCTAATTTGAATTTTAAAACTGCTCAAAAGTCAATTTCCTGTTCGTGTTCGCGTTGGAAGCGTTCGCTTTCGCGCTCTGTATAAACGGACCTGTAGTCTCACAAGCGACCCAGAGTTAGACATTTTAGTCTCTAATGACCCAGCGCTAGACATTACTAGTCTTGCTAAAGACCGATCAGCACTAGAATCTGCTTATGGTTATAGACCACTAAATATTGGTGATCAGGCCTCTAAATAATTTTGTGCAGGAAATTTGCGGACTAGTTACAGGAAGTCAAGCCTGATTGGTAGAAAATGAAAATAAATATGTTTAAAAGAAAATTATTTTGAAAAAATATAATGATTTTGTAGTAATTTGAATACAAATAATATGAAATTGATAATGAAAAAAAAGTGAAATTCAACTTTAAAAATAGCTATCATTTTTGACAGAATGTAAACAAAAGTTCCGCAGAGACTGAGGTGATACACTTCTGGCTAAAATGCCGAAAAAGTTTATCGGTCATGCTATGGTGGAATTGGTATTTTATGGTGTGTCTAGGTTGGTTCTCTTGAGAATGGTATGATTTTAAGGGCTTGACCCAATAGTAAATTCAGAAATTGATGAAAGGTTATAATGGAAGTCTATGGAAATTGAATTAGTAGTGTATAACCTAAAAGCCTAACTGGCATAATGCTAGAGTTAAACAGTATAACATCGTTCTTACTGCCTAGCCCAAACTGAAAATCCAAATGTTCATCAACGCTCTTTTTTGTTACTGCCTAGCCAGCATGTAACAGGCACCTGCGCCAGAAGAGGTTTACCGTTACTAATGCGGATTTGTTTCTCAACCGATTTAAGTTTAATGTTTTTACTTTTTAGATTTGAAGGGACATTGCTTATCTGTATTCAAACGTTGAACTTTGCAAGAACTTTCCGTTCTCAACTGACATGAACATGATTTTGTCACTAAATGTTTGCTTTCTAAAGCCTTTTAAATTGGCAAACTATGTAAGACACATGTGTAGTTTTGTTATTGTTGTTGCTACTGCTGTTGCTGCTTTTGTTTACGAAGTATAAACTAATGCAATCATTAATTTTGTAAAGTGGTGTCTGACTTTTTAACATTCCTGCTTTCAATAGCTTATCTAAATTGCAGAAACAATCGATTCATCATCGTTAATGATTCGCAAAATATCTGAGTTGTATTTGTCTTTCATGCGCGTTGTGAAAATCTCTTAGCTTTGACGAAGTTTCACAGGTAATCTTGCATAACTCCTGTTTCAAAGACGTGCCTTTGTTAAAGTCTTAATCCTAACAGTTCCATTCTACAGTGTTCAATAAACGCTATGTCTGGCTACAAGTCTCGAAGCTATTATGTGTTGCTGGTAGGTTTCGAGATTGCTTTCAATTTTAGTTATGATGTTTGTCTGGATGACATTATTATAAACTTAGACCCGCATATTTTTGATCGACTGTAATTTGGAACGATACAGCATTAAAATGATACAGGTGCCGTTAGGAAAACTGAAATCCCAGTCTATTTAAAAGCCAAAATTTTTCCTGTTATGCGTTGAAAAGTCTTCGGTTCGTAAAGTATTGATACCTTCTATTTCAGTTTGGTGTATAAATACTAAAGATAATGGCGGAGGTAGCTGGTTCGAGTCCCGGCAAGAATAATTTTGACTTCAATTTTTAGGTCTAGCTACTGCCTTGCTAGCGATTTGATACAGTTTTTATATATTAAATTCCTCTTAAAACATCTTCAGTAAGAGCGACTAGGGTTTTACCGAGATTTGCCAAACCAGTGCCAATCACTTCTCCTATCATTAAATGCGTTACAATGCTGGGTAATACCACGAGTCTAGGGTTCGAGCCAAAGGCTAGACACCGAAACGTCATTTTCCGCAGCGGTTCTTCATATGGGGAAGCGGTCAGACAAATAATTTACAAATTATGCTTCACAGAGTATTAGTTCTGTTCTCTTAATCGAACAGAAGTAAAAATAAAGTTGTACTTACAATATACACAACAGGAGTATTTCTGCTGCTATTATTAATGCTCCTATGACAGGATAAACATACGACACAGGGGGAGGGAACTGCGCCTCTGACGAGGGCTCTATCACAGAATCTTCCATCGTCGTACCGATGTATGGTGTATCCGGCGGACACCGTGTTTTTGTTTCTGTTGTTACTGGAGAAGTACCTGAGCTTTCAGAAATATTCGATGTCGGTGACGTAATAATGTTTGTAATCGATGAAATTGCTGACGTATACGATGAATCTGAACTTGACGTTGACGTCACTAAAGTCGATGAAGAAGATGTAGGTTTCGCTGAGATTTCAGTTAGACCTTCTCTAACTAGCACATTAATCACATGATCACACCGGTTAACATCCTCAAAACACAGATCCCAACGCGTGTCGTTATATAATCCAGGAAATCTATGGAGACATATGTCAATGATCAGTGCACGATCAGCGCATGTGTGTTCCCCGAGTGAGGCGTTACACACGAGTTCTAGGTGATTGTGTGGTGGGCACGGCAGGGACACCACTGATATAAATGGTTCTAACGAAAGCACATTCACACTGGCGTTCACATCACTGAAATGTACAACAAAGTTTGAGTTTGATTCATTTTGGGGAAATTCTGTATTCTTTCAAACGTTGACGTCTAGCCAAACCCTCTGAATTCTGATAAGTATCGAAGCAAACATGGAAGATAGAGCAAAATGACCTATCTTAAAATCCATATTTGATCTGTTACGACTGTGCAATAACAGTTCCGAATCATGGTCTGTTCCGAATCAACGTTCGTGAGCCTTTGCAATGCTGGACTTATGGAAAAAATGAATACACATTTCTCTACCCAGCTTCTATATCAGTTACAGAAATGCATGTTTCTTATGTGATTTTATCATAGATATTAACAAATATTGGTGTTGATTTGGAACAGATCGATCCAATAACTGTATACATGATCCCCACGTGAGAGACAATTACCTCCCTTATCAGCTGGCAACACCATCTTGTATGGCAACATATGGTTGCAAAAGCAAAACGTAATTTAAATACAAGATAATGATCAGAAACAAAGATATCACGGTGACAGTGCACATGAAGTGCTTGCTACATTGATATGCACCACCATGCTGAATAACTTTCACAACTAATTAGTGAAATTATTTTCAATAAAATGGCGGTAAGTCTAAGGGAAGTCTCTTGTATTTAAACGGAAAGGTTATATTCGTCCAGCGAAGTGCACTGCATCGACATTGAAGGTTTCATTGATGCTTAAAACAATGCACCTATAAGTACGTTCGCATGTACGTCTAACATAATATAGCGGTGCACCCATTGGACATACACAAGTTATGCGTTCGGCGCGTACTTTTAAATGTCCAAAGCAAATTTACAGGCGCATTTCGTTTATTACACGACGGTGCATCCTATTCTATCGCATGTTGCTCATTTTACGAAACATATATACATGTATCAGATCAAATGAACCAGATATCGTTGGAGCTACGTGCGAGATACTGTCGATGACGCAATCAAGACTGTTATTTTTTGCTAATGAAGCACAGAACAGCGGAGGTTCCAAGCTTACACATTCTCTGTCTGTCTCTTTTTATTATAACAAGCACATAAAATCACAAACATTATCACGTTATAAATTAAATTCGATGTTTGGATTGTTGCATTTTTCATCAAGTATCATAAGTAATTTCATTAATGGAGAGCTATACGTTTGATATCATTCATCACCCGCCGTGAATGGCAATTATCTCGGCCAGTATAACCAACACTTCCCGTATGATATTATAGACATGGTTAAAATGGAGTTTATGAAAACAAAGTTCTGTTTCCAATAAAACCTTCTGGTCAAATATGTGACGCATGATGATAAAATGGGGCTTATTTTCATGTGAGCAGTGTAAATCCAGATCAGCCTGTGCAGTCTGATCAGGGTCTACACTGTTCGCTATTCAGTCACAGAAGCGTTCTAAATGCAAATAGAAACCAATTTAGATCCTTTTCGAGCAGTAAGTCCGCAGTTGATCAAGATCTACACTTATCGCAATGTCAATAAGCCCTTTTCTCATGGTGGGTCGTATAATTATTTATTTTTATAAAATGCATCCATCCAGACCATCGATGATCCCTCGAAACAAACGCTTTGTGACAAGTTAGTACAATAATGACATTACTATCTTAAAGGAATATATCACAAACCTTAGTAATACGTGTATCTTGACGACAACATTAATCAATTCAGTGTTAACAAGGTAGAGTCTACATCTATTTGTATTTTTTCTCTTGAAAATCAATCATAAATTATTAGTTCTCACGTATCCCGTTTTAATATGTAAATTAAATCTATAGGCTAATGTTTTATTGGTATAATCGTTTGTTGAAGGTACCTGTGAAAAATACACTGTAGTTAGATGTAAGTAATAATTGAATAATTTCCCACGTAGCACTTTAGGTTCCGTCTTAATTAACCCTTTACAGCATATTTATGGGTTTTATCTGACGGACAAACAGTGTAGAACGAGATATTCTTGCATACCAGATCAGGTCATCCGGTGTTTTCACCCGTGTAGGAAATTTCGATTCTACCCCCCCCCCCCCCCCCCCCCCCATGTAGAATGAGTCACTTGAGTGACGTCACGTCTTCAAGTATCTGACGTAATATATTCAAGTTAGTGACGTCATTTTTAAAAAAGGTTTGCGTTAATGTCAATATTTCAGCATAAGGAAAATAAATTAGTTTGTATACATACACAGAACTGATATACATAATAAAAGGTATGCAAGAAAAAGTATCATACATGAGACATTCGGTAAAGATAGAAAAATCTGTCACCTCGGGTGAACTGTTTTGGCGGGAACTCGGCTGAGCCTCGTTCCCGCAAAACAGTTAACCTCGGGGACAGATTTTTCCATCTACACCTCACACTCATGCATGATACTTATAAGGCATCACATTTGTGCCATCTGATGAAGATCTTCACTGCTTTCTTTTATAATCATAGGCAAACATATTAAAACCTTATGCACAAACTTTCAGTTTGTTAAATGATAAACTAAAGCTCCTATATAATATGTTTGCTTATGTAAATTGCTTAATGTAAATTCTACATTTTGTGTCATAAGCGACAAAATAACTAAGCAACTAGGATAATTTTAATATTTTGCATAAATACACGGTATACATAAATGTTAATTAGTAACAGCGACTGCGTTATAATTTTGCCGAACTAAAACATATGTACTTATGCTGCGGCAAGGAAATTCTCTGTTTTATGTTCTAATCGATGAAATTTACATGCAACAACGACATCTATAATTTACACGAAGCTGTTTATTGTCGCAAGCTGTTCCGTGTGACACATACTTGCTTTCCATTTTTCCCGTAAACCTCCTTTGATCCGCGGTATTCCCAGAAGACGCTTATTACTTATACGATACACCGTTAACTAGCATTCATACAATTGAATTTTCCACTAAGTCTAGGGTTTTATGGCAACAATTAAGCACATTAAAGGATTTAATCTAGTTCCAGGTACATTAGCTAAAGTCTCAGCCGCCTCACTCCACCCACCATACGAACTCAATAATAACAACGTAATTGTGCATATATATATACTAAACCGAATTTCTTGATGACTGGGAAGCCGTTCTACAAAAAGGTATACCCGTTTTCCCATGTCAACCTTGTTCTCTGTAGTTCAAAGCTCTTCGTAGCGTTATGGTACCAAGAGTATACTTTGCCCGAGAGCATAAAACTAAATCTAGAGACCTGTCTCAAATCTCAAGCATCTGATAGACTGAAATGGCGACTGGTCGCCATTTCAGCCAATCAGATGCTTGAGATTTGAGACTGGTCTCCAATCTTAGTTTTATGATCTTGGGTCCTACTAGAGTATACCGCCGAAAGTTTGGCTAAGTCCTCTTACGAGCATAAACTGAGATCTGTCCTCAACTTACTAGTAACGTTGCGGAGATCAGCTGACAGTTTTCTCTGGAAACAAACAGTCTTTTCGAGCCATAATTTTACAGAGAGTGGAATTATTTTTGGATGCGTCAACTTTGCTTCATTAAAGGATCAAACCGTTTGGAAGTCCAAAGATCAGTACCATAAAACCTGCTCTGATTAACCTTAAAGGTGAAAAAAAAAATCAATAAATGTGTTTATCATTATCGTCGCACTGATAAGATAAAATGAAATAAAACAAGAAAATAATATAAAATTTACCGATATGAATGCCTAATAAATTCCAAAGTCTCGTTCACAAAATAAATATTTTGAACACAATTCACATTAAGTTTCCACAAAACAATTTCAAGTGGTTTTGTAATGATTCTCTAAAACAGTTTGTTGCCAAGATCGTATTATTATAGAAAACTTCGATGTTTCACTGAAAGGTATTCTCAGCGTACCTTACAATGATATTGTTTCTCAGGCGCTTGTAAAGAAACTTCCGAGATGAACATACAAACTCACTTTGCCGTTATCATAGTTATCGTACCTTTTATGTTTCGACATTCAGTTTATCGACGTTCAATTTAGCTATCAATTACGTAACCAGTGGAACCCTTTAATTTCATGATTTGATGTTGTTGTTGTTGTTGTTGTTGTTGTTGTTAGTGTTGTTGTTGGTGGTGATGGTAGTAGTCGAGTTGAAGTTGTTGTTGTTGGCTGTGGTTGTGTTCTCGTTGTTGTTCTTGTTCCTGTCGTTTGTTTCGACGGTGTTGTTGCTGTTAGTGGCCGTGGTTTTTAAGTAACTGCTGTATAACAAAGCTCCTCTGTACTTATAAGTCCTATATATAAAATAAAACAGCCAGTAATGTCGATCTAGCAAACAATTGACTTACATTACTCATGATATACGCATGATATCGAGGTGATCCTTTAATTCCTGATCATAACGCAATTTACAATAATAAGAAAAACCTAACCCTTAGCAATCATCTTTATCCATTTGAAAAATCTCCAGCAAGGATTCAAAAGCTCAGCAGAAAACATAATTTCTTTTCACACATATACTGTTAACAATATCTCCCTACCTTGTGCCGATATACCTGTGATGTTTTATTAAATAAGCGACACCATATTCCAGCAGATAAAATGCTTATCATGAAAACCATTTAACAAGCACGAAAACAATTTCCAAATGTTGTTTACAGATCTGCGACTATTGAAGTTAGATTTTTACAACCAGTGAGCTATGTAAGAAAATTACCTTGGTATTTTTAAAGAGAGAGAGATATATATCGGCGGGTTATTGATATTTTATGTCTTTCATAAATGATATTGCGATAAAATGTGAGCTAGATAAACGACGGTATCGCAAACATCTGTAGCAATCAGCGATTTGCTTAACAGTATATGTCTACGTTGTGCTGAAAACACGTGGTGCTGGAGACACATGTGTCAGTGGAGACACACATTTAGCTGGAGACATACGTGTAGCTGGAGACATACGCGTTGCTGGTCACACGTGGTGCTGGGGATACATGTTTTCCTATGTGGTGCTAGAGACATACGTGGTGCCGGTCAACTGTGGTGCTGGAGACACACGAAGTGCTAGAGACACACGTGGTGCCGGTCACCCGTGGTGCTGGAGACAGTAATACATCAATCTGCTGAAGCTGGTCCAAATTAACATGCACACCAGCGCTGACTAGATACAGCGTCCAAACATGGTGATATCCCGTTATAAAAAACTTGTCAAGAGATACAGGGTTATAATTTCGACCTTAAAACGCGTCACAAATGTTTTGTTCTTATCATTATATTATAACCTTGATAATGATCATTCACCCTGTCCATAAACTAGTTTCATTAAGTAGCATAGCTACCAATGCTCTGTCCGATACCGACTGCGACATAGCTGAGTGACTAGAGACCAAAACAGATCCAAAGTACACTCACTATTTATGTTCAAGTGCATTTTTGCTGCCTACAAAATCATCATTGAAATGATAGGTACTACACTTCAGAAAGATGCGAACAGTACCAGTTTCTTATGTGCTGCACTTCAGGTAGATGCAAACAGTACCAGTTCCTTTTATGCTACATTTCAGGTATATGCAAACAGTACCAGTTTCTTATGCGCTATATTTCTGATTAATTCAAACAGTACAAGTTCCTTATGTGCTACACTTTAGCTTGATGCAAACAGTAACAGTTCCTTTTATGCTACATTTCAGATAGATTCAGAAAGTACAAGTTCCTTATTTGCTACATTTCAGATTGATGAAAACATAGTCCCGCTGCGTGACTCAAAACCAGGGGGTCCTATGGGACCAATACCCTGTGTTAGTATAGATTTTAATCCTGAATAAAAAAAAACCTCTTGACAAAGTCCGTGGTAGGACTTATGAAAAAGTACCGGTTCCCTGTGAGCTACATTTCAGATAGATGAAAGCAGTACCAGTTTCTTATGCGCTACATTTCAGATGGATGCAAACAGTACCAGTTCCTTGTGTGCTACATTTTAGATAGATACAAACAGTAACAGTTATTTATGTGCTGCACTTCAGATAAATTAAAACAGTACCAGTTCCTTGTGTTCTACATTTTAGATAGATACAAACAGTAACAGTTATTTATGTGCTGCACTTCAGATAAATTAAAACAGTACCAGTTCCTTGTGTTCTACATTTTAGATAGATACAAACAGTAACAGTTATTTATGTGCTACACTTCAGATAAATTAAAACAGTACCAGTTCCTTGTGTTCTACATTTTAGATAGATACAAACAGTAACAGTTATTTATGTGCTGCACTTCAGATAAATTAAAACAGTACCAGTTCCTTGTGTGCTGCACTTCAGATAAATTAAAACAGTACCAGTTCCTTGTGTGCTACATTTTAGATAGATGCAAACAGTACCTGTTCCTTGTGTGCGACATTTTAGATAGATGCAAACACTACCAGTTCCTTGTGTGCTACATTTGAGATAGATACAGTACCAGTTATTTATGTGCTACATTTTAGATAGATACAGTACCAGTTCCTTGTGTGCTATATTTTAGATAGATACAGTACCAGTTATTTATGTGCTGCACTTCAGATTGATGAAAACAGTACAATGTGATACATTTTAGATATATTCAAACAGTACCAGTTCCTTATGTGCTATACATTTAATCGATGGAAACAGTACCAGTTCCTTAAGTGCTGCACTTCAGATAAATGAAAACAGTACCAGTTCCTTGTGTGCTGCACTTCAGATAAATGAAAACAGTACCAGTTCCTTGTGTGCAGCTTCAGATAAATCAAAACAGTACCAGTTCCTTGTGTGCTACATTTTAGATAGATGCAAACAGTACCAGTTTCTTGTGTGCTACATTTTAGATAGATGCAAACAGTACAATGTGATAGATTTTAGATATATTCAAACAGTACCAGTTCCTTATGTGCTTTACATTAAATCGATGGAAACAGTACCAGTTCCTTAAGTGCTGCACTTCAGAAATGAAAACAGTACCAGTTCCTTGTGTGCTGCACTTCAGATAAATGAAAACAGTACCAGTTCTTTATGTGATACATTTCTGATTAATTCAAACAATACCAGTTCCTTATTTGCTACACCTCATATAGATGAAAACAGAACCCGTCCCTTATGTGCTACACTTCAAATAAATGCTAACAGTACCAGATTTGTAGGTAATACATTTCAGATAGATGCAAACATTACCAGTTCTTTTTGTGCTACACTTCCGATAGACACAAACAGTTCCGGTTTCATAGGCACTACAGATAGATGCATACAATATATCAGTTAGTTATGTGCTACATTTCAGATTGATGCAGACAGTACCTGTTACTAAGGCAATGCATTTTAGATTAATGCAAACAGTACCAGTTCTGGTCTAAACTCGTTGTAATTTTGTCAAAAATACTTGTTATTTTTGAAGTGGAAAATGTCCTCGGTAATGCACAACTTTCAAATATACGAAGCTGTGGTGTATTATTTAGTTAAAAAAATCACTTCAAATGATATTTTTTAACTGAGAACTGTTTGTGCTGTTTTTGTTTTTGTTTACATACATTACCAGTTCATTAAAGTTTGATCAGTTTTTCATCCTATAAGTTATACTGAACGTTTATCCCGTGAATATCTCCTAAAATATAAAACAAACATACATTTTGATTTCTCTCTCACTAGTAATTAAAGACGATCATTTAATTGTTGCTTTAAATTTTAAACCTTGCGGTTTATTTTTACGCATACATTGAAGAAAAATAATGCAAAACATTGCGTTTACCACACCCAGAATATTGTTTCACAATATCCACACTTGCCGAGTATTAATCCTTACGCCTGATAACAACATGTTATTGCAACATGCAAACAAATATCATGCCCTATTTACCTGAAAATATTGTGAATGTTTAAACATTTTTTTATATATTTCCCTGGCAAGCTCTGTTCATCATTTACCTCATGCAGAGTTCTTTGTTGCCACTTGATATTTTATTGTTTAACTTAAAAAACGATTTATTCCAAAAATAAAAGAGTTCTTTGCAGACTTACTCCAGTAAGCTGTTACACGCCGGGTATCAATAATTCCCAGTAAATGCATTATTTACCTGTGGATATTCACCATCTCATGAACCGTTTAGATTATTCTGATTAGTCCGTGTTGTTTTTTTTCAAAACGATATTGCAAAAGATATAATCACAAGATCATGCGAGAAAAATCGAAGTATCGAACTCACCTGTTATTCAGCCAGCCGTATCTCGTCTCCAAAGACTCATTGAGAGATTGTGTTGCTATGGTAACTGAGCTCCTGATTAAAGCAATTAATTGTATCCAACTGATTAAAAATACATGATGCACGATTGACGATTCCATTTCACGAGAGCGTTCAGTGTTCAATTTCGTCTGTCATCTGAAATTTAGAGCGAAAAAACGGCGATTGTTATATCAGTGAAAGGTTCATTTATTGGTGGGCTTGTGTTTGATTGTTGCATAGCTAAGTGTCATGCAACACCAGACTGTTGGGTTTCTCACTGTTAAACATCCATGATTAATGAAAAAGTAATACGGGACATATCTCTTAAATAATTCAAACGGTAAAGTTGCCAAATTCGGAATATGAATAGAACAAAACAGGAAATATATGTTTGAGTAGTTTCTAAGTTATTTAACCAAAAAGGAAGTCCGTAAAAAAGTCATTTCCATCCTTCGCATGGCTTGGAAGCACTAGGGCTATGAAAAAAGTAGCAGTTTGTTAATAAAAAACAACAACAATAAAGCCGTTTAGGTAAATAGGAACTACAGGAAAAGTACTAACAATCGACGAATGCTACATGATGCTTCAGAATGTAGCTTTCAGCGCAATCTCCTCATATCTCCAGTTTTGCTACGTTTTAATCCAAGAACTTTTCAAATTAGATGGGTTGGCCATTTCAAACAAAGTCGTCGGCAAATTTATAAAAAAAACAACATGTATTTAAACATCACAATTACTAAAACATGTCAGCTAACAATATCCGTGTCCTCAAAACATGTTCTCAAGTCAATTGACGATCTGGCATGTTCTTGTGTTGTTCAGATTATAATGTGCGAATGACACTGTGATCGTTGATATTAAACGTAGCATTAACAAAGCTTGTGGTGCAAGGCGAAATCACAGAAGGCAGAAAAGATAGTGAAATAACGAAAACGGGAGCAGGAGAAAGACCAAGAGCGAGGAAAAAGCAAAAATAAGCCGAGCGAAATAACGAAATTAAACGTCAACCAAGTGAAAAGATGCCGAGAAAAAAATAAGCAATTAAGCGAATTAACTCCGATCGAAATAACTAGGAAAGATGCACAGTCAGAAAAACCTACAGTGCAACACCCGCCCCGCATCCCCTAAATATGCAAAGTGAAGTAACCCTTAACTATGAAACACGAGAACAACTTTTTTTTACAGTTAATATTGTGACTTTTTGCAAGGCCACCTTTCGTGCAAAATTGTCAGTTTTGTTACCGGTATTTTAATGGCGTTTTTTTCGTGTTGATTTTTTTTTTCGCTTGTTATTTTTGGCGCCCTTACACTTGTTTTCTTATTACGACGAAATAACGAGAAAAAACGAGATAGCATCGACCAGCCACCATTATCTAATTGATAACTGACCAGATCTGTTATCTCTCTCTCTCAGTTATCTTTATTTCCAGAGATAACTGAAGTTGCTCATGTTATGCTTCCATTAAAGTTGTTTTTATTAGATTTTTTTTAGATTTACAAGATTGGTGATATACATGCTATGAGTTGTTTTCGCGGAAATGCAGGTAAAACATCAATATTGAACACTCTTAAAATCGATAAAGGCTATCAGTAACTCAACGAAGATTATCTTTTTAACATAGTTCCATCGCCTAAAAAGAAAAGTTATAACGTACCTTTGTTTCAATTCAGTTAAATTGAAAATATTGCAGAATAATATGAACATATTTCAATGTTAATTTTAACATTTATACATAGTCTAGCCTCATAAATCATTTGATTTATGAAGATAGGCATCCTATAAAGAACGTACTTTCTAAATTCCATTTAGATTAGTTAGGGTTTAATGTATAGTAAAATGTAGCACGGTGATTGGTTCAACCAAAAAGGCCGAATAAAAATGAATTGAATGTGAAAATGCGCAATTTACAGCAGAAGTAGAATTATATAAAACATTAATGTAATAGATTTTGGGGTAAACAAAGTTTGTATTAAAAATGAATAATATTTTTGTCAGAACGAAACCGACGTGCAGCAGAGTTGATTTGGTGCTGATTTGGTGATACTCCAACACACCCAGTGTAAGCTATGGGTTTGTTGGAATTTTATGATGACTCCGGATTAGTTGTGATCTAAATAGTCAGATTTGAAAGCCTTCGCATAGTTTCAGATATAAATGATAGCTATAATTGGAGTAAACGGCCTTTTCTGCGCAAAAAAAAAACGTATGGGAACCATTTATATTTGTTCCGCTATTGTTCTACATTTATGTTTATATTGCAGCAAAAAGTGCTTAAATTCAGCATAACTCAGGACAAGTATTTTTCTCGTAAATATTTTTGTTTTGATATAAATTCACATATGCGTTCGAATAAAATACTTAATCATGCATGCATTGAGTAAAAGATTTTAATAATAATCGATGGAATCAGACCAACAACAGAGGATGTGTATTTACCGGAAGACCGTGTGAGAAACGCCTCCTGAAGAGGATTAGTCATTATAGGTTTTTGGAGGATAGTGAAAAATACCAATTCCAGAATCGTCCCTGGTTCTTTAAAAGACATCGATTACTTTCATCGTCGGTCAATCGAATGTGGAGGATGAGGCATGAGGAAAGCAAGTCGAGTACTTGTAAAACAGCTGTTAATGTTGCAATTTAGGCACAATTTCTAATATTTAAGTGTAATAGATTTAATTATACAATTGAGTGTAAAATTAAAACAATGAAAATCCGTTGTTAAATGTATTGAGAAACATTTTAACAGCAGTGGAAACTAGCGTTGTGGTTAGTTGATAATTTAACAGAGATGGCGAAAATAAAAATGTTAATGCGTTTATACAGACATGCGTTAAACAATTAGATGGGCATCAGTGTGAGATAGCTAGATTTACTGTAATAAGAAAGCGTGGAAAGTGTTATATTCTATACAGTTTTATAGGCTTTACCTTTCCCTTTTAGTGCCCGGTCGTGTATAGCACCACTACACTGGCCTCATCCAAAAGACTGCTAGTAAATTTTAGTTTAAGTAGCGGGGATCGAACCAGCGATCCCTGGACTCAGATTCAGACGTGCTAATCACTTCAAGCGTGAGCAATACAATCAACTCTGTCTTCAAAGAAAGCTCAGGAGAAACCCCGCATCGGCCTATAAAGCAGGTGGTCTTTGTTCACATGTGAATTTGTTCTTTACATAATTCTGTTGGGACAATAAAATCAACGGTGCTCTTCGCGCAACTCGACAGAATCACACTTTCCAGAAAGAGTGAAACTCGAATGGTACTAATGCTCTGTACGGGCAAATGTTTGTTTGTGTGTGGCTAGAAAAGAGCATAAAACCTAGAAACACTGTGATGGAATCAACGTTTCAGAAATACAAACGTATTATCATCAAGGAATAATTCGAATTCCATCAACAACATGATTTAACCAGCGGGAATGAATATTTGGCTGTTATTTTTGTTTTCTCGCTTCAGTATATAAACATTAATGTAGGCAGATAGCAAAATGGATATCCGAAGTTGAAATTCGTTCCCGTACGTTTCACAGTCTCTAGTACTTGTTGGCAGAATCAAAAGAGAAAATCCGACTGCGTCAGCTCCTTTTGAACGTGAATGTATTGGTGTGCCCAAAAGCGTATCCGAATATGCTGGGTTCTGTGGTGGCCACAGGATAAGAGAGAAAATTTATGCAAACGTCCCAAGCACAACATTTACGAATTTTGAGCCTTTATAGTATGTTCTGACGTTATTTTTAAGCTTTCAGACTACTAATTCAATCTAAGAACTAACTCTTTTCCAGAGCCCTTCTTCAACTTCGGTCTGCTGTTGAATAGTGGTTCGCTAGGATATCTACAAATTCACTTGTAAATGAACATCATCTTATAAACCCTTCCAAAAACCTACCCATTACACTATATTCTGGAAACCAGACTAAAGACTGACTCCTCACAGTACTAGGCAACTGTGAGCAGTTTCCTTCCAACGATGCTTTAATCAGACCGACGGTCGTTCGATGGTTTCAGTGATTTGATCAGTATTGGATCAGTGTTAGGGTCAGCAGAAACAACTGTAACATCTACACCACTTATTTTGTTAATCTCAATGAAATATGATAAAAAGCACTTCAAAACATAATTATGAAAAAAAAACATAACTTATCTCTTGAAAATCGAGATAGCATAGAGAAATGTTGGATCTGGTCAGTCAGAAACGTATTTCTATCATAAAAGTTCTAACATGTATACAGGTAAGCGTTCAGTTCAGTGGTCGATCGAACATAAGCGCGAAATTAAAAGTATGCGAATGCTGATTTATAGGTTAAACACCTCGCTGATGTCCTGAATGCGCGAATTATAAACTTCGCGAATTTACAATTGCATGTAAATTGCTTTTCGGCGAAATTTAGAATAGTGCAGAGTGATCTTGATCTACACTACGCTTTTAGATACATTAGACACTTTCTGACCAAGAAGTTACCAGTATAGATCTAGATCAGTAAACACGGATGTACATGCTGATCTAGATCTTTAATGGTCCTCTATGAGATGTTGGCCATCTCCCAATGGGAGATAGCGGATAAATACTTATGATAAAGTTTCTGATCTAGAATATAAATATCATGTAACATAAAATCAATTAGTGGAAACGAGAAAATATTTTTACAGTTTTGGCTTCAATAAGAAGAGAACAACCTCAAAACATTTGCTAATTAAACCACTTACCGTACTCTAATTAGGAGGAATGTAAACAATCCACGGTTAGCACAAAGAAAAGTTCTTTACAAAACTCGTCTAATTAACACTCTCTGCATATAATTTTGTTTAATTCCGCCTTAGAATTTCTCAGAAAATGAAAGATTTCATGACTAATAAGACATTTTACAGCTCAGAATCGATCGATGTTTGCTTCCAGAATAACAAAGCTGTTATTATGGGGTTTTCCAAGATTAATCAGTCCTGAAAATCACGTACATGTATTAATAGAACAAAAAAAAATATGGCACGAAAAGGGAGGTAATATGAGACTGACACGATAAGTCGCTAAGTAGCTTTTATCTCTTCTTGCCGAGGAAATGTACTGCAGAGGTATAATAATATGATCTCTTAGAATTGTTGCTGTTCACTCTACTGTGCTAAACTGGCTTTTTCCTTAAATTTAAAGTACTTTTCGGTATGACACTAGACGGATATATTTCAACAACAATAAAATAAAGCCAAATTCGACTAAATTTTTGAAACTGAATTCCAAAATAAATGCCAGTATAAAAATTAAGATGTAGCAAAACAAATGTACGCATTTATGCAGTCGAAATGATGTCTTTGTATTCCAACAATATTATCATATACTTGCAGATCATATTAATATACTATAGTGGATTTTGTAAATTTGAAAACCGATTTGCGTTTATCATTTCGCCAGTGGCAGATTAAATTTTAACACACACAGGTGTATCTAGTTTCAGGTTTATATTTTGTGTGTTTCTTCTCTTGATTAGAATATTTCAACCTCTTATCAAAAAATTAATACAATTCGGGTAACAAACTGCATATGGATCCCATTGGCTATATAGTCCGATGTTGAACCCATATAGGACCCGGAACACCCGGAAAAACCAAGGTGCGTGATATAAAACGTGCACACCAAAATGCAAAAAGCTATACCTGGTAAACCAAACTGCATAAAACCATTCCCAGAACACGAACTTGCACATAGCTGTACCTGGAATGCCGATGTGCACAAAAGGATAAAATGTAAACCAAGGTGAGCGAAATAGTCACACCAAAATGACCACTTCACGGACCACCAAGTTCCCAAGAAGGTTACAATGATCACCAAGATCCCAAATTGAACATCAAGCTCTATACCCGAAATAGAAAAGTGCACGAATCGAAACCAAGATGCACGAAGCTATACCCGGTACACTAACATATATGAAGCGTTTCGCGGAACACCAAGGTGATCGAAGCTCTACCGGGAATACAAAAGTGCACGAAGCGATTCCCAGAAAACCAAAATGAATTAAGCAATACCGGGCAAAACAAGACCTGGCAAAACAAGATGCACAAAGCGTTTCCCGAAACACGAAGGAGAGCGAAGCGATACCCGGAATACAAAGGTGTACGAAGTGAAACCCGGAACCAAGATCCACGAAGCGATAACCGGTACGAGTAGATGCATGAAGCGATACATGTACCTGGAACACCAAGGAGAGCGAAGCGATATCCGGAATAAAAAAAAGTGCAGGAAGCGATATCCGGAAACCAAGATGCACGAAGCGATACCCGGCACACCAACATACACAAAGAGATACCCGGAGCATGAAATGGTAGATCTGATAAACCAAGTGCAAGAAGAGATACCCTACCCAGGGGCGATTAGCATAAGGCATTTATACGGACTATGTATGAAGTCAAATTGACCTATGTATGTGAGTTTATCACGAAAAATCATTTCATTCTTTAATGTTCATCTTCATTTCTTATTATAGTATCATCTATATTGTGTTTTGTGATTTCCGTGTAAATGTTTATCTTATTCTGTTAATGTTAATGCTCGTAAGGAGGGCCATTAGGTAGAATAGTATTTAGCTGAACAAGTTACCCTCTTTGCTGTGCCTAGCCTTGCCTTGCCTTGTCTTGCCTTGTTCTGCTTGCTTTGTCTGTCTTGCCTTGTCCTGTTTGCCTTGCCTTGTCCTGCTTGCATTGCCTTGTCTTGCATTGCCTTTCATTGCTTCGCCTTGCCTGACCTAGGTTAGTGCCTTGTCTTGCCTTGCCTTGCCGAAATCCGGCACAAGATGCATTGAGCGATACAAAGAACACTAAGGTGAACGAAGCGATACCCGGCACACCAAGATGAACGAAGCAATTACCGGAAAAACCGATACACTGTATGGTAAGGTAACAGTGTTCGTCAAAAATCAGAGAACTCTTTTAAGATGGCGGTGTATTTTGTATTTGTATTACAAAACGATAAGGTAAACGCATCTTTTATTAAATCTCCGTCACTAGATAATGGCAGACATGATTTTTTTTTCAATGACGATGGCCTCGTGTTGAGATAATGGCATGCCAGTGCCCTTGTAGAAATTAAGAGTTACAGACTCTTAGTTGTCAAGAATAGTCCAACTTTGTCATAGAAAGTGACTTAATAATGGCAGGCATGAACCCTTTATGTAGTGTTTTCCTAGGGAGTTATGAGATAATGGCAGACACAAATTCTTTTCCTCTAAAAATGACCTATGGTTATGTTTAAACATTCATTCTATTCCAAGTTTTAGAGATGCATAGACAGAAGGAAACAACTGTACTGGGCCAAAGATCATAAAACTGACTGGACACCAGTCATCGGATTGGTTAAAAATTAAGACCAGTCTCCAAATGGTTCAATTCGAAACTTGAGTTGTAAGAATGCTCGCCTATTTACTTGTATGATCTTGGTGCCTGGTTCTAACTCTCAGGGTGCATTCACATATAAATTAAATGGTTTCGACGTCGAAACATGTTTTATTTCGGGTGCACACATTAAACTTAGGAAGGGAACATTATCAAAGTTGATAGACTGGCTAATCTTTATGTTTAAAACGGTTCATTCCCACATAAAATCTTAAGGCAGATAAGCGTTGTTATAAGACTAAATGAACCGTTTAAACATTTAACGCTTATCATTATTTCTCTTCACCGGGATTATGTCATGAAAATCCGGCTACCGGCTGTCTAATGATGCTCAATGTGTGGACAAACGAATTGTCCATCTTAAATATTAAATGGTCAAATTATTTCAATACAGTAGTTAACCTAAACAAATCTTAACCGTTCACCTGATGTGAAATTACCGTCACATAAAGATAGCAATCTGCAGCAATCCAAGCATTAAGTATAGATACACGGCAGTTAATTACCAATGATACTGCTCGTATGTTCAAGTGCTGTAGCTGATGCAAGAATGCAGCCATCAAATGTATGAGAACTACAACGTTTGCTTGTGTGCATAACTTGTAAGCTGTGGATTATCGGGTAAGTTAAATATTTTTGCATTTGTTCATAGAACGCCTGATTTTTTTTCAACTTGAACAGTTTTCTGTTATGCACATTTGTTCAATTAAGAGGACGCAAACAGTTAAAGGGCACAAATTGTTCAAGACGCAGTTAAAGGGCACGAATTGGATATAGTTTTAAAATGAAATTACTGAAGAATACTTATTCCCGTCAAGATTTAAGTAAAGAAATGTATTCATCTGTGACTATACACTCATCCAAAGTTCTGAGGTCACTTTTTGTCTGTAATTTTTATTAAAAAGAAATAGACATGTCGTCAACAACCGACTTTGTTTTAAGTTTTATACTTTTAGAAATTGGCTTAGGTACAGTTTGGCAGGAGATATCCTTCAATAATTTTGCTAAGATGCATTTCATGCAATGAAAGGTCAAGCAACCAGATATATGCTCTGAATTGCTGGTTTTGTTTAAGTAGGAAACCTCGTTAGTAAGGAAAACATAAAACCTTATAAATCAGCAGCATTTTATTTTAAACTTTTGTTTTAACTTTTCTTAGCACATGTTAAATAAGCATACATTTATACTATTGATTTAGGCAAAGTTTTTTTTGAACGGCATATTGCCGTTAGAGAGATTTTGGTAATTTTCTTTTATGTCAATGACAGTGAAATGACAAGTGCCATAGCACCTTAATATACCAACCCACAGGGCCTTACTGACTAAACTATTAACTGCCCCTGGTCTATATACCAACCCATGATATCAAACAACTTAATGACTAGGTTATTGACGCGGTCACATTTTAAAGAAAATTATGAAAAATAGTAAAGACAGCATGACCGCATATTGTCATTAAGACATATGTCGTTTGTATACATTATTGGTGACAGATGTATCCTACTGCTCCAGATTACGTGTATATGTTTGAATGATTGTGTTTAATATAACATATTTTGCATGTCATAACTTAACTGTAGGTTTTAACTTTTTCAGTCGTTTCATTCATAGTGCAGTAAAAACTTTATAATTAAACCCGCTTAATTGGATATTTTGATTTCTTGTGATTGATGGACATATGTTAAGCGAGGTAATTGTGTACTGCCGTGACAAATTGTCAGCACGTCGGATCATTTGGACACTCAGTCGAAAAGTACGTTTTTTAACATTCAGTCCGCACATTAAATGAAATGTGTAAGATGCACTATTGTGTTTGTTTGTTTTGTTGTTGTTGTAGTTGTTTTGCTATTATTGATCGGACTAAAACTAAAGTTATTAAATATACCATTTGAGATTTTTGTGAGTTTGTGGTTTTGGCGGTCAAGGGAACGATGGGACGTTGTCTTTTTACAACCATTTTTGGCAAACTAAGATGTTATATTGAAATATTGACTTTGATTGATAAATATTAAGACTAAGAGTTATGTGAACATACAATTTGCCTTGATTTCTCTTTGCCAGTTGTTCTTTATCAGACCAAATCGCAGCCCTCTCCATGGATGAATTCAAAGAATCAACAGACGACATTTACTATAAAACGAGACGCTCACGAGATAGACGGTGTCTAGTTTTAAGCGTTGTTACTACCGGGATAGGAGCATTTGTTATAGGAATTTTGATTGGTCGTTTCGCCACGTGCCCGGATGAAGAAACATCGGAAGCGAGATTTGGAGTTTTCTTGCCGGGAGTTACAGATGATCTAATCAAAGATGGAGACCCGGAAATTTCGGATCTTCTTCTTGAAGGCATGAACGCCCAAAACATTCGAGAAAATTTGAAGTAAGTTTAGGCAGAGAGATTTTACTGTCTCCACCCATACATTTACATTTCTACGCTTTATCATATAAAATAACTGAACTATATGTCCGAGACAAAACTTTTGCGCAACAACGAACAAACTTAATATATATGGTGTCACAGGCCTAGCCTATTCAGACTCATTTCGTGTCTGTACGAGGACCATTGTAACAGACCTTAAAATAGCATAGTTTACAAAGATCTCTATTTACCGGCTTACATTGTTTTGGAGTTAATAAAATTAAAATTTAGTTTTGCTAAATTGTGAATAAATAAACTTTATTTCTGATGGAGATTTACAAAATCAAATTCTTACATTTATTTTGGACAAATTTATATGAAATCCCGAACGTTTGTCAAATTTTGGTTGTTCAGTCATAGTCGCTGATGTTCTGATTTGACTATAAACAAATTAAAATGTGTTTGAACTTTGTCTAAATGAAGAATGATTCCATTACTATTGTAGAATGCTCACAAATAAACCTCATCTTGCTGGCACAGAATCAAACCACGAGCTTGCCCGGAAGCTAAAGGCGTTCTGGGAAGAAAACGGAATCGATCATGTCACCTTGGCACCATACAAAGTTCTTCTCTCGTACCCAAATATGACCAATTTAAACTTTGTCGAGTTATTGGACGACAAGGGTCAAACAGTTTATAAGTCGAACTTAACCGAGCCAATTTTGACTCCCGAGGAGAACAAGCCGGATGTTGTGCCCCCATTTAATGCATATTCTCCGCCAGGAGATGTAAAGGTACATATGTTTGGCCATAATTATGCGTACAAAATTCAAGTGGTAGTATTTGATTCAAACCCGCAATGTATACAATAAAGACAGTTGTTTTCCAAAATATTTATTAAAGAAAAGAAATTTCTCTAGTCATCACATCTAGAAGAGAAATATATGTCCTCAGAAGTTCATATGGTAAATACAACATAAAAGAAATATATGATTTTCTACAGAGTTTTGTCAGAATTGTTTTAAATACAATAAAACCCCACTATTCAACCACACTTCTGATTGAGCAGAAGTGGTCTTAGTGGTAGAGTAGTATTTATTTTCGCGTAGAAAATCATGCAGCTCTGTAAAGAGATGTATTGGAACAGTGGTCTTTCTAATGGGATGGTTTTTATTTCGAGGTGGTCTTAATTAAGTGTTTAGCTGTACTTGCAGGGTGATTTAGTGTACGTGAACTATGGCCGTCTTGAAGATTACTTATACCTTGAAGCGAATACCAGCATTAACATCACAGGGAAGATTGTGCTGGCGAGATATGGGAAAATATTCAGGGGTAACAAGGTAAAGCACTTGTCTTTTTGTTTGTGTGATTTCTTCTTGTGCTTCCGAAATATCGTTCTTAAAGGACCGAACCGCTTCATTGGTACTTAGTAAAGTTAGTGCAATAGTCTTGAATGGAATTATGGATTTTCTGAAAAAGAAAAAGCATACCAGGCCAAACCATTCTGGTTGCTTTAAATCCAGGTGAGGCTTGCAGAGGAAAGAGGAGCAATCGGAGTGATTCTTTTTTCTGATCCCGACGATATTACATCTGGCGTTGTTGATAAAGTATATCCGGATGATTGGTGGCTACCACCAAGTGGTGCACAGCGTGGTTCTATTTATCTCGGTGTTGGCGACCCGTTAACCCCGGGGTATCCAGCAATAGGTAAGATAAAAGAAAGAAAATTTAATTGTGTAGTTATTTGACAGTACATATACACGAATAAACGACAAAATGTTAAAATTCCTTCTAACGATTCAGACAAATTAGTGTCTAAAAGGGACTGTCATATCTAAATAAAATTCTAACACATTAAAAACAACAGAATGCCGTAACTGTTCATATCCTAATTTGATTTCGCTTTTATAAACATTGAAATGCCGGGTGACGGATTGGGCTTATCAAATATTTTTGAAATTACACTTATTAAAAGAAAGAATATCTCCAAACCAAAGAAAGGAAACCAAAGAAAGAAAACTGTTTAATTAATAACAATATACATGTAGAACCGATGATATCTATGACAATTTCAGAGACGGCTTATCGTAAGAAGGATCCAGAGGAGTGGATGCCCGGAATCCCGTGCCACCCGATTGGCTATGGCATTGCTGTGGAATTAATGAGGTAACACAAACCCTCTATTTGACATCTGTAGTTCAGATTGAGACCTTTTAATGTTGCAGTAAGTTTTTCAGGAATGTCAACAACTGCAGATGTACGGGTAATAAAATAAGTGCTAGTCCGCAGTTAACATTAAAGTCAATCTCCTTCGCAGAGTTGTCGTTCCTTACACTCACTTTACATCTCTGCGAAAGGCTCAATGCACTGGCGCTTGACCAGCCGCCCCACCCCCTTCAAACCCTTACTAATATGCCCTTTTTGTAAATTTTTGTCGCGTCACTAATATTATTCCATTCTAAACAAAAATTCGAAAATACACCGTCAAAATCGTATTCTAAAAAAATTATATTTCTATGTATATAATCAATTATATACATAGAAATATAATTTTTTTAGAATACGATTTTGACGGTGTATTTTCGCATATTTTAATAGAATGGAATAATATTAGTGACTTGACACCATTTTACAAAAAAGGGCGTATTAGTTAGGGTTGGCAGGGGATGGGGCGGCTGGTCAAGCGCCAGTGGCTCAATGTCAAGATTTTTGACATAACTCGACAGCCTTATTCTATACAGTCATTATTATGAATATGAAAGCTGGTGGCTAAAAAAATGACAGATATCTTCACTATCTTTCATTCAAACCAAAGAAAGCCAAGCAATTGTAAATGTAATTGGTGAACTATTTTTTGAGTTAAAGTAAAAGTAGTCGAAAGTAGTCCCAGCAGGCTATAACAGAGGTGAATGTAATGAGCCGATAGTGTAAGAGAGTGCATTAAAGTAAGCTCTCAAGGAATGTAAACCAAAGCAGCACACGTACAAACACATTGTATTTAGACAATCGCATATTAATTAACTTAAAGAAATCATCAAAGTTATATTTCTCTAGAAGGTTAAATACGCTGTGAGCAGCGTGTCTGAGATCTGTCTGATTTCCTGCCGCCGTGACTTATCGATCTGACAGACGCTCGCTTGAATGCATGGGCGTATCTCGTTCATGTTATTTAATTTCACACCTGTTTTGTTCTTCTAATCGCGACCTCGGGATATGAACTTTCATTATTAATGGTCATTTACTGGTAGAAAAATATTCTTGTTGTTTTTTTTTTCAAGGCAGCTGGGTGGAAATGAAGTGCCGGCTCACTGGACAGGAAGAATGAATGTTACATATAGATATGGGGACGGATTTCAATCTTCGGGCTGGTAACCTTATTATTATTTCGAACATGATTCATCATTGAAGTATCCGTTCTTAACTTTTAAGGAATATTTATGTATAGAATTTTCGCCAGCACCTTGGTGGTAATGGGTTCGTTTGTAGCGTCAGGTTCCCTTTTTTCGCCCGTGATATTAAATCGTATTGTTGTTAAAATTATGCACTATTTAAAAATGTAATCAGATACTGTTTGATTACTTACTGGTGCATTTTCAGGAAAGCTCGGATATTTGTTTCTACTACAGACCAGTTGGTAACAACATATAATGCAATAGGAATAATCCGAGGAAATGTCGAACCAGGTATGTATATAGCGGTATACCGGAGCGTTGGCCTTACCGCTGACGAATGTGACGAAATGCACCGTGATAAGGAGAGAGATGATTGTATTAAACTATGGCCTTAGTCATCGTCTATCAATCAATGTTTAGCTAGTTCTTAGATTTCTTTTACTTAACCAAAAAAACAAATGTTCACTTGCTTATGTCACGCGATTCCAAAGAAGACTTTTTGGGAAAACACAACGAAAGGGATTTAATATATTCTATTTTTTACATTATTTTAGATCGGTACGTATTAATTGGAAATCATAGAGACGCTTGGGTGTTTGGTGCTCTTGATCCTTCCAGTGGTACAGCGGTGATGATGGAAATGTCACGTGTGATGGGTCAGCTGGTGAAGACTGGTAAGGAAATCCTGATGGACTATATGCTACTATTAAATAACACTAATCTTTAATTTTAGAAAAGTATCACAGTATCATTCACGCTTTCAAGTTTAATGTTTTTAAGAACCGTTTGCTTCCCATACAAAAAAGAATAATTTTCCACGTATGAATTCAATTACATTTCTAACAGCTGTCTGAAGGATCGGGAGACTCAAGATCAAGCTTGAAACAATCTCTAAGTTCTGAGTTTAAGTCAGGTCTCCAATCCATCCAACTAGCGGTTCAAACTAGCAGACCTATTTAAAATATTGGACCGAGAGAATTCAAGAACATCAGCATAAAACCAGAGTTAAATAAATAGTCGTTCTAGGGTCATTATTTTCTCTACAAAATGTTGGAAAACGACGCAGAACAGTACAGTTGAGTGCTATGTCTGGTGCAGAACATGTCATAGAACTACCTCTGCTGTATTAAAGGTCGCTGGAGGCCAAGACGAAGTGTAATATTCTGTAGCTGGGGAGCAGAGGAATATGGTTTGGTTGGTTCGATAGAATGGGTAGAGGTAGGTCCTAATGCATAGCAGTGTATCGACATAAGTGCCATTCGGCCAACTTCGGCTATCTGCCGATGGAATACGTGGTGGCGTCCACTGTACATCTATACATCGTTTCTTATGTACAGGCAATTACTGACAAAATTACACGAAATATGTTCATATCAGAAAGGAATTATCTTTTAGTCAACCAAGTACATATATACTTAAATATTTACAAAATTTGTAACTATTTCTATCTTATAATAGCGTTATTTAAAAAAACAACCCAAACAAGCGCGTTGATTACTTGCTCGGAATGAGTCCAGGCAGCTGAACCCTACAGACACTTGTACGCCTAACCTATATTATAAATACTAGTCAGCTGCACCGATTTAACTTCGCCCAAAATGACGAAGACAGAGGTCACGATTATGAGTGGGTAGCGCTTTTAAAATGTTTTATTTTTTACTTCCAGCACTATACGAAGGTCCTCGGCGCAAGGGCAATAGCCTACTTAAATGTTGATATTGCTGTAGAAGGTACCAGTATACATTTTTTTGCATTTCTGTTTCCGAACTAAATTTCAGCACTGTAAGAATTGTCACAACCTGGGGTAATATGTGTGAGCGGACAGGGAGAGCACCCGTCCTTTATTCTAGGGGTCCCCGTTTGAAGTACCGATCTAGGTGCAGAGTGATCTCACCACCCTATGACATTATGCATTCTAACAGGAACCATGGTAGCATGATGAGCCAACATCCTTAATTATTTTTATCAAATAACCTGTGAAAATTCGTAGAAACTCGATGACGAATTTCCAGTTTTTGCGGACCAGAGAATATATACTCTATTCCAAAAAAAGTGTACACTTTTGTTTAAGGTGATTTTTCATTACTTGAGCTGCTTTTCTTAATGCCTAAATATTTGGTATCACAACTGAGATTAGATCATAGATAGTTTACTGTAGAATTTAAATGATTTAATCTCCATTTTGATGCCAAATAGTAATGTCTAAATATTTGTTTTATTCAGGAAATTTCTCGTTGCGAGCCCTCGGAACACCTCTAATATTTAAGTCTCTGTATTCGGCCGCACAGAAAGTACCAAATCCAAACAGAACAGAGGTAGAAGCCGGTAGAAAGACTGTGTACGATACTTGGAAGGCCACATTCCCTTCTCAACATTATGATAGACCAGAGTAAGCTATATGTTCTGTAAACCTTGTTTCAGAAATTATGGGGCGATGCAGGATCGGACATTGGAAGGGGTGCAGTTTAGGGGCGCATCGTAAAATGTGCGCTGTTGAAACTAAACCGAAGAGTTACATAGTTTAAATAAGTAAATGGACGTTTATGCCGTCCTCAAAGAAACTCCATGATATTCTGGTATACTAATAGTGAGTTCTGCTTTATTATATATAAATAAAATACTTTTATATGGCGACAACCCATTTAGAAGGACTGACATTGAAATATACATTAAGTCTTCTTTACGTTTATACAGTCTTACATTATCGTTACAGTGTGTCGTTGCCGGGTTCAGGTAGTGATTTCGCCCCTTTTAGAGATCGTGTAGGTATACCATGTGTGGATATTAGATATACGTGGGATAAAGTAAGTATCTTTTATAACATAACCAAACTATTTACATATCTTTCAAACTGGTTTTCATCATAATGGATAAGTCCCTTTAGGCATAAGCTGTTAGTTGACCGTAAGAGGCCGCTGTTTCCTCCTGGTTTATCGGTGCCGCGTGGACGGAACGAACGACTTTGGTACAGTCTAACAAATGTAAATGAAATAACTTCTGCTTTATGTCAAATGTATTATTAAAAAAACAGAAACACAAACAGTTCAACACATCGGTTTTTCTGAAAATCTTGTCGTAAAGCAACAATAACTATGTGGCATCGTAAGATATTACAACAAATCATCGATGGAAACGTTTGCCAGTGTTTAAAAAGTAGCAATTCAGACCGATCATCTGACAGAACAAAATAAAGCAGAAATAATTTGGGATATCAATTAATAATATCAAGACAATTTATAATATCAAAAATGGTTTAGTCAGTGATTTGAAGCAAAACGACCGTTCTTTGTCAGTCGCCGGGTATTTTTTCTGAGTATATGTTTAAAGATTTGCTCCGTTATTTTCCTAGTTTTATCATATTTGATACATTGTTTTATACTAAGGCACATTCATGCACAATTTCTTTCATTCTTCTTTTAGCGAGCATTAAAACTATCAGCATACCCGATGTATCACTCTGTATATGAAACCTTCTACTTGGTGGATAGAATCATGGACATTGAATTTAACGTGAGTATTATACATATATATAATGTATTTGACTTTCTTGACTACGACCTGTGACCTCATTTGATAGTTTTCTTCTCGGATTTACTTGTGCAAGAAGACCTGGTATTCTCCACTGGACATCACATCAGATCCTGGTGGTCACGTGGGTGAACTGCAGGCAATCTGAAAGCTAGCTTCCCGGCATACATGAAAGATTCCGACCCAAATGGAAGATATCGAACCTTCAGAGAGGGTTGTGTGACTTACAGTCAACGACCATTACCACTTCGCTACGGTGGCCTCCAGATCAATTTCTCCAGTAATGTATACTATAAAGTCTTGGGTTAATTTTTGTTGTTGTTTTCCGTTCCATGTCCTTTTCTCCAAGGTATCCTTATTTATTCTCCAAGGTATCCTCATTTATTCTTGTCTTTTAGTTTTAGTCATTACGCATTCCTGTATAATCTTGAGACATTTTTTGAAGGGCTAGTATCATTTTTCAAACATACGTTACATGGCTTAATTAAAGCTGCGTGAACTACAAGTTGAGTTAGGGACCAAACGGTCGGGTTAAAACCTCGGTGATACAGTGTGATTAAAGATATTTCTATAGTCTGCAGTATCCTTAATTGTTACTTTACTTTAAATTAATATTTGAAGTAGTGCTTGGATCAGATTGCCCCAATAGTTTTATTGGTAAAGCGCCATTGATCTAAGGTTCAGGTCTTGAAAAGTTTCAAAACTCCTACACTGGAATGTTTAGGAATGTGATTGTACTGAAACTTAGGCGATTGGTAAAGTATCGGAGATCCGAGGATTGAGTCCTGGTCGAGGTCTCTCATTTCTCCCTAGAACTGAAACTGAACTGTATTGACATATGTCTTAAATGTTTGACTTTTAGTATCATAAAGCGGTGGGACAAGTATGGGTAGAGATGGCGCGCAACCTAGCGGACAGTTTGATTCTTCCTTTCAACGTCACGGATTTCTCCAATACACTGAGAGATCTTGCAGAGTCCTTGCTTTCAAGATTTGGAAAACTGATGGACGATAATGGTATCAAGACAGGTAAAAACTTATACCTCCTGGACCTACCTTCTGTTTGCTTAAAACAGTATTTAAGATTCAGTGAAATCAATCTATATAGACCACCTCTGGGGCTAGACAAAGGTACTCTTTATACTTGGAGGTCTTTACTGCGGGGTAGAAAATGGTGCAAAAATGTAAAAGGGACATTGGGTGTTATTGCTGGGATGATCCTTATGAGGTTTTTACCGTGTGTAATTGCGCCGAATCATTAATAAGATACTTTACAAATATTCGGTTTTATCTGAAAACATGACAACGCGAAAACCACAGTAACTAATTACATGATTGTGCAACATCACGTAGTCACAGCGAGGAAGTGGACTGTAATAAATGGAGAAAATGGCGACGTCGGTATCAATGACATTTTTTAAATTGGGACAGTATGGAATCTCAGTGATAAATAACTACAAATGCATGTATTTTCTTGCTACATTGCAGGGTATCTGAGACAAGAAATCCAGAACTTTACAGAGGCAGTTCATGAATTTGAAAAACAAATACTGAATATAAACAGGAATGAGTAAGTTTCCCTTTAAACTATCCTTTTAACTTATAACCGAAAACATGTAGTCTTTTTTTTTCTTTCCTTATTTTTTTTTATTTCTAAACTCGCAACAAAAGAAAATTTTCGGAACCCCACCTTTCACACCCACATTCTTTCCCCCACACCCACTACTACGAATACGTTGTTTATATTTTTGTTTTAATTTTTAATTTTAATATTAAAAGTTTATTCAACACTCATGTTACTCCATTCCAATCGGCTTTAAAGGCAAATACAGATTAGGCCTAATTTATTAAGATTAATTTCTTTTTTTCTACTTCTTTAAATAGTTGATTATACTGTCATTTCCGACTGGTTCTTGTTTGAAATTAATAAACATTGATTAAACAGCATTTTTTATAACTTTTATCTGCAAAGTTGTCTGGTAGATTCAATTTTCAAAGCGCACAACTTCTTTTCAGATGCGTAAAATACGATATTAATAGCCGAAAGTTTAGCTTATGTTTTTATACACAAGAAAGATATTCATTTACTTTCATATCCAGCCCTTTTGTAATTCGTCGCGTGAACGACCAGCTGATGCAGATCGACCGAGCTTTCCTCGACCCTTTTGGACTTCCGGGACGTAAATACAAAAGGTATAGTTATACTAATCGATGTCGAAACGCTGTGTTAACGGCTTCGAAAACCGTGATATTTCAGTAGGTCAAACTGAATAATGGATTGTTGATAAAAAAATGAAATATGCGTATCAGGAATTGAAAAAAATGATCAATTTCAAAACCGACACACAATTAACAAAAATGAGAACCCGATGGGTTCCCGCCTTGGAACGTTCAGTGGCAAAACAATTTGCCACTGGGGGTATAAACTTATAAGCCTACGTGTTTCTTACATCCGAGTTATTGTACAATATACATATGACGACAATTTCATATTTTGCGCAGTCATTAAGTTTATAAATATGCATTCAATATTGATACATAAAACTTAGAGTATTAAATGAAGGAACTTAAAGGCAAGTAAGAACATGAATGGTTAATGTTGCAGGCATTTGATATTCACGGAGAGCAATATAGATACATACTCCGGAAGCAGTTTTCCCGGCCTCTCGGACGCCCTTACAAATATCGTGAACCAAAAAGATGTAACAAACCAATGGGAGATAGTCAGGAAGCATTACTCCGTGATCCTACAGGCCATTCAGGGAGCTGCTGCAATATTAAAAGACACTGATAATTTTGTATTTGACTACTGATAGCAATTCTGATGCTAGATATTTAATAATCTCATATTCTTCACCAATCATATTCTAATATTATATTGTTTTTATTAGCGTATCAATATTACGATGGCAATATTAAGTTGCTTATACATTACATTTGTTTACGTTGTACAACAAAAACCTTTCAATGTAAGCACACTCTTTGTTTATATATACAATATAAAGATTTGTCTGTGTTAAATTGTGTTTATTTTCAAAACGAAACTTCCTATTTCTCCTTGAAATAGGACTGGCTTACACTAACGTATCCAAAAAGTCACGTGATGTACCAGCATCCCCAGCTGCTTGCGAAGCTTCCGGTGACATTCGGTACCTAGCAACAGCTTCACGCTTACTTTTACCCCTAGCAACAATCTCCGGCTGACCTTTACCGCTTAACCTTGGTGTGATCCTAATAGAATTGTTATTTTGATCTACTGGTGATTTGGATGTTTTCTGCAAATTTGAAACACGGTGGTTGTCGCCGCTAGCATCTACGATCGTGTGAAAGTCATTATCAACGTTCTGATGTAAGCTTTGAGTTGAGCCTGTTCTCGTTTTGCTGTTCCAAGAAGGGGTTAAAACTCGTCTTCTGGGAGTCAATAAAATCCTTCCTCTTGGGGTCTGGGGTAGGGTGAATGCACCTGTAGTTGGCGTAGATGGTACAACTTGTTCTTTTGGGCTCATTTTTACTGGAACGACATGGAAATAGAAAGCATCTTAAAAAAAACTACACTAGAAATCAATAAAACTTATCTTCAAAACATTTACATAGTAATTATGATCATAACAACACCGAAAGAAGTTTTCTAATTGAGCAGTTGTAAAGAAGGTTGAAAGTATTTAAAGTTTCTCAATTCATGTATAATTAATTCTTAATAGAAAAAGCCATAAAGTTTATGACGTCATAAAACATAGAATATATATTCGTCATAAAACATAGAATATATATTCATAATTAAACTTAATTATTGACATTGGGTGCACGTAATTTAGCATTATTCATTTATATGTAAACAACAATATGGCATAATTTAGTTGACACGAAATAAACAGGTTTTTGGAAATTTAATTGTGAAAACAGGTTTCAGTTTTCCCACGAGTATATTTTGTTAAACTAAAAGTACTGCAAACAGCAAAGTTCTGGAAATTCCTTCGCAGGTTCAGTTCCGTTCTACTATAATTTAAATTTATCCTTCCCGTCAAAAACGCTGAGAGATGTGCTACGTATAAATAATAATGTTGTTTTTAAAGTTTTGTTCTGTTCTGCTTTACGTTAAGGCATTGTGTGTTATCTGTATTGTTAGATACTGACTTTTACAAGAAAATATCTATTGGGACTATATCAAATAAACCCGCAGCTTACACCCGACAAAATCTGTTCCCAACATGCACGTTTTACTAATATTCTATTCACTTACGCAATGGCGACCTTGCAACAAATCTAGGCGTAACTAAAGGGTTGTAGGTATACCGCCTCGTCGTCTGTGTCCTTAGCCTTGTCAGAGATCTTGAATTCGGTGTCCATGGAGAAGGTGGTAAATGAGGTGTTACTGGTGTTCGTGGTACACTATTTGTCAGGTCTTTAAAAGACGACAAAGAAAGAATGATGTATTTGCAGATGAAGCAAACGCCATTAAAAGCATTCAGTTTTTGTTGTTTATTTTAATAACAAATGGGACATGATTCGTTAAATTAATTCCGAGAAAGGTGGAGGGGTAAGGGAGGCTATGTGGAGGGGTAGGGAAGGCTATATGGTGGGGAAAGTGGTTTTCAACGTGATTCTAGCCATTTATTAATAAAGGCTATCGTTATATCTGTTTTTTTTATAGATTGCTATGAGATTGCAATTTCTTGTCAATAAAAAGTAAATAGGCCTATGTCCATTTTTTACTACAATGTACGTAATGAGCCGCGTCATGTGAACATGTGTCTTCCGTTATACTTGACACATTTTAAGTTTCTGCTATTTTTGCAAAGAACATAATTTTATATTTTCTTTTCTACTTAACAGAATGTTATTTTTGTTAAAATTTCTCACTGCATTACTTATTGCCTAAAATTAAAGCAATATCGTCTGCTAAAAAGTAGAGGTCATTTCGAAAAGTGACGTCAACTCCCCGAAGACACATTTCTGCGGCTCCATAATTCGTAACAAAAATGCGTTAGTCCCAGTTTGTTGCTTTTACTCTCCAAAGTAATAAAAAAATTAAATTTGAAATAAGTATTATTATAAAATATACACTATACCGAGTGTTACAATGCTGTCATTCTGAAAAGGCAAAATGTCATATGACTAAATGTCGAAATATTTTTTAAACTTTGCTATAAACAGCGGTTTAAATGGTCCCTAAGTGCCAAAACGCCCGATACGTTTCATTCGTAGCGCTATTCTTGACATTGTGCCTTGTCAGAACTCCAGCACTTTCCAGCCCATGCAGCCGGTGAGCAGAATTACCTGGGGTATCACCAGCAAAATCGTCTGGAACCACGGCTTCCGGTGTGTCTACATCACGTGACAGTACTGCATGAGCACGTGTCACCAACGTTGGGGTGCAAGGTACTTCTTGAAGTGGGGAATACATAAATTCGGACAACAAAGATCAACTGAAAATTAAACAATGTAGTAAAACTTGTGAACGAAAATAACTATATTCAAAGTTTAAAATATATAAACACGTTTTCTATACAGAGGGTAAAAATAAAAAAGCGCGGATCCTTGATGATTCATTAACTTGTTCCAATGATTATCAACATAAAAATAGTTAAATTATATCATTTTTCTTAATTCTGAAATATGTTTCTAATAAAAATTATAACAACTTTTATGGCTCTACTTTTCATGCTGAAATTAGTCTGTTTGCTTCATAAATTGTATTAAATTACAGTGCCCACACTAGCGCATAAAGCCCCTTACTAAATTGGTTGACCCTTTAACCATGCCGTAATGTCCACGTGTAATTGTCGAGGACATTTTCAGCTTCGGTCGGTATCGGAACCTCGGACCCGCTGATCATTGGCCGACCACTGCAATATCTACTACCTGATTTCAATCACGGTTGCAAGAATGTACAGTACTTGTATGAGACTGCTAGATACGAAAACAGTCAACACATGTACTAACAGACCTTCGCCTGCAAATTCTTCAGGAAATGGTGGCTGAAAAGCATATTTCCCGCCAATAATGTAAGAAAACAGGTAGGCCCCTATCGTACACGGTACAAACCAGTCTCACTTAGAGATGAGCAGTGGTTAGAAATGCTCATTTCTATAATCATGATCGTATACAGTAGTTTCAATACTAGTTTAAATATCGACATCAGTGTTAAACCCTAAACTACCAAAACAACCAGGCCGTCCTAGTCTGACATTCAGACATTCTGAACAGTTACTCACTCAGAGGCAGACATTCTTGATAGGCCTACCTTGGGTTCATCAAATAATACCAAAGCAACCAGGCTTCGTAGACATTCTTGGTGTCTTGGGTACAAGTACTCATTCAGTTTTGAGCCTTCATTTATAGTTCACCCGACTCTCGTTTATTACTGAGTGTAGAACCAGGATACGAACCTCGAACCGGCTTACCGAGTGACGCTACTGTATACCGAGTTACTATAATAACTTGTTCGTATTAATGATTAAGACTAAGATGGTGACAATTTGTCTACCCATTGCTACTTCAGTATCATCAGGATACTTCACAGTTCAGGGGTCGAATTAATGTGGTGCGAATAATTTCATGTGGAGTTGCCTTACTTGGAAAGACTCTTTAGCAAGAAGTTAAAAATAACTGGAAAAAGAAGATCAAGCAGGAAAACTTAAAATGTACGTTAACTTATGTGTTCCTAAGATATTGTAGGACAAACTGTATATTTTGATACTAAAGTGAACTAACCTTCGTCTGCAAATTCTTCAGGAAATGGAGGGTGAAAAGCATTTTTCCCGCCAATATGTCCACGGGAACCAACAGTGACTCAGAAGCATAACAAAAAATCCACTCCCCATGCTCCTCGCTGTCTTAGGTTAGAGTCTACACGTACACACGTTCTGTTTGGGTAAGCCAAAGGTTTTCACTGAAATATCATACTTAGAATTGTCTAAAGCATAGATCCACTTGTGCACAAAAGTTTACTTTTGATACAAAAATTGATCAAAATATGCGGCTGGGCTTTGGTCTTTTTAAATTAGCAAACCTACTGTAACCACAATAACAAGAGTGAAAGCACATTCCTCACAGGTTGTTGCAACAAAGGAGAAGTTTATAGGAATATGGTAGGTGTCCAGCTAGCTTACAGAAGGTTGGTGGTTACCCAGGTTCCCGCCCATGCTGGTCCATTGTAATACCCCAAACGGTATACGGACATCCCGGACCAGCGGACATCCCGGACCAGACAACCCGGACCATATATAAGGACATCCCGGACCATATTATGAGACAACCCGCACCATATTGTATAATAAATGGACCAGCGTTATTTTCACAAATTGCAGTGGTTTTAAGATAATGTAAGGAGCAAAAGTCGTATAATAATTGTACAATCGTAACTTAGGCACATTTTAGATGAACAGACGTTGTTAAATAAACAACAACAACAACAACAACACAACTTTGTATGACAACTTTAATACTGATAATTTATAAATGGAGTAATATACAGACTCTTAAATAAGAATATGTTATTTTTTTTACAGTACTACATGGAATTATGCAGTTCTGTAAATCCTCAAGAGTTAGTATTAACTATGAAAAACAAATCGATGTTTATGAAATACTAAAGAAAAGAATAAATAATAATATAATTATAATAATAATTTCGCTACAGCTAGAGGCTCATTTGTTTATATCTCCAACATTATTCATTCTCAGACACAAAAAATTTAAATTAAATTATTAATTTAAAATTATTATTAAAATTCTTATTATACAGTCATCCTTCTGTTTTATAATTCAAATATACTATATATAAAAACTGCATTAATTCCAGTCTAATTCCCGTGAAAAATACCTGTAAAATTCCTGTGAACGCAGAAAAACTGTCAAATTCCTCAAGTGTACAAACTTAATTATCAATATGAATGAGCAATTGCTACTAAATTACTAATTAGTTTTTTTCTTTAAAATAAAATTTCAAAATTGTTCACACATTTATATTTTAATTCAGTTAAAACCTAGATTTTTTTTCAAATATAACATTGCTTAAAATAAATAAATCATGTTTATTTTATTCAATATTTTATTTCAGATTTTTTAATCAATTTATACAAACATGATTATATATACAAACATGATGAAAATGAAATATAATGCAATTAATATCCCTAACAAGTGCTCGAACAATATACATACATATTAATACAATTTAAATGTAACAAGTTGATTGAACTTGAGTGAATCGGAAATGAGAAGTGAAAACAATACGCTGTAATGATGATATAAATTTATTGAATTATAGGTAACATGCATACTCAACAGTCATTTTCAATCTATTGAATAAATTTATTGTCACAAACGTTTCCCTTAAAATTCAACAATTCTGAATTCTTGACATGATTTTATTGTTGTTTAATATACATCATAGAACATGGAAAAGGAACATGGATATATGAAATATAAAATAATCAAACTATCGACAAATAAAACTATTACACATTTTATTTTTTTATTTTTTTTTATTTAGAATTTCTATATAGCACCATAAAATTAAAACCAAAGTGCATCCTTTGTCAAAACGAAATATACAAGAATATAGTACAAGAATGCAGTAATAAATTTAGAACACGCATAACAGTTAATAGTTTAAATGTGTACATTCATGATAATATTGATACTGCTCAAAAACACAAAATGATAAAATGCTTTAATCACAATCATTATTATCCATACGAATGGAAGGTCTGTCCCATCTAAGACAGCCGCTCTTTGTTACAAGTAACACTGATACCTGAATTGAGAAAACAATAAAATATGTATTTACATGGTTTTCAATAATTGCATAATGAAAACGATTTTTACTCAGATACATTATATGTAGTTATACATTATATTTTATATTATATTAATATTACATTAGATCTAATAACTTAGTAAATTATATGAAAAACTCTTATCAGTATTACCGCATAATAAATGCTGCCAGATCATTTCTTTTATGTCAGCATTAACGCCTAAATAAACACTCGCTTAAAACGAAAATTAAACAACAAAAACAATTTGATTTGTTTAATATGTATAATTTTAAGACATTTTCTTTGGTCCCGTATATTTCTAATGTGGTCCGGGATGTCCTTTAACATGGTCCGGGATGTCCCTAAATATGGTCCGGGTTGTCTGGTCCGGGATGTCTGCTGGTCTGGGATGTCCCTAATTCCCCCAAACCACCTCAAACTACCCCAAAATACACCAAACTACCCCAAACAACTCCAAACTACCCCAAACCACCTCCAGTATAAGGTTGTGATAATTAAATAAGTTCATAAGAAATAGGGCGCTGCGAGCTCTAGTATAAAAATCAGTGTTAAACTTGTTGCTTCTGAATGACTTTTAATACTTGAACCATAATTTAATAATACTCAATGAAAATAATTACATAGTTTTTGGGCTTGTTAAACTTCAGCAACAAGTCTGTCTTTGAGCTGATTGTAACACTTAAAAAAATAAAGGTAGCCGATTTCAAGTGGTTTGGGGTAAACACTGCGGATGTGGTTTGGGGTATTTCACACTCGCTGTATGTTGTCATTCTGTCGGACCTATTTATGGTCAGTCATGTCATTTATTGAAACTTTGATGTTTATTTTGCTCAGTATAGCAAAAAACGTTATTATTCGTCACATATTATTATGTATTTATCATTATTTACAACCACAAATATTATATTTGAAGAAGTTTGGGGTGGTTTGGTGTAGTTTGGGGTGGTTTGGGGTATGAGAACGGACCGTGCCCATGCCTGAAACAATGCCAGGAAGGGCACCTGGGGTCTTCCTCCACCAGAAAATAGCTGGAATGTATAGGTCCCCACCAGGGGTTTGACATTCATGGCAGATACTGAGATAAATAGATTGTTGACATGAGAAAATGTGCCATGATGTGTATCTGCTTAACAACTAATCATGATGTGGGTTTCACCTACACATACAATTTAAGGGTCAAAAGAATGGATAGCTGAATTTTTTGGAGGGTCAGAACATTTTTACTTTATATATTACCAAATTGGACCCTTTGGTTGAAATGCTTGAGGCTCAACATGAGCATTTCTTGAAATTTTAAGGGTCCAATTAAATTCTGTTTCAAGGGTCAAATGAAACCCATGAATGAATTTTTAAGCATTAATTTTCAGTGTTACTATAATTAGATGTCTACGTCGGCTTTTGACCTATTCAAAAAGACCACTCAAGATGAATATGACCTGTAAAAAAGTTTTGTTTGTAACATTTTCCTAAATTTTGCACATTGGTTGCTTCCCTTAACAGGCAAATTATATTTAGCTCTTTGATAAAAATAGTCATATTTAAGTTCAAATTTTCCAACTCAATTTTATGGTCACTGGTGTAGCACCATTTAGTGGGACTGACTGGTTTTGAACAAGCTTCATGGATTGACTGTCTGGCTAAACAAAAAGCAGTCTCAAAAATTGTCTTTAACAAAGTAAAGGTTGTAAACCTCCTCAGATGGGTACCAAAGGACTAGCATGTGGTATTTGGTGTACATATAACATTGAGGTGGCAGTGAACAAAAACAAGCCATAATCTCAAAATTCACAGCGAAATAATCACCAGTCTTCACCTTTATCTTCAGTGAATATCAAATTTATGTGATTTTGAACTAATGGCATTCTTACACAGCTTATGATATTAGTATCTTATTACAGAAGCTGCAGTCTGAGCACATGGATTGTAATGTACACCAGCACCTGAAAATCTCCCAACAGTTGTGTTAACCAGCAATGAGGACTTACTCTAGACGTGCAAATGATGCAAGAACCACTGATGCTGTGTTTGAGGATAACATCTTCCCTTCTTCAAAGTGGAAGCAAGAAGTAGCACTAGATGGTTTGACAATTCATGAAGCTAATCATTCCAAAAATTCCAAATAATAATTCTTTATGCCTTAGAAATGGATTTGATCGCATGTGTAAATCAAGATCAGATGGCAAATCTGTGCAGTCTGATCAAGATCAACACTGTTCTCTTCTTGGTCAGAAATAACCTTATAAGTCAAAAAGCAAACAATGTCCTGACCAGATAGCACTGATCAGGATCTACACTGTTTGCCCTTGAATAACAACCATATGTAATGGTGTAAAGGTTTATGTAGCACATTGTTACATTCTTTGGATGTTTGGGAATTTGTCTGAGATATGTTCTAATAAGTTTTCACAGTTCTAATTTGTACATTAAGTTCATGCACATGAAAGTCACATACACTCAAAGTTAGAGTGTTTAAAGTTAAACAGATTAATTAGTTCCAAATTTGATAAGAATAGTTATGTCAGCTTTAAATCTCTGTCACACAGAATTATGTCATATAGGAGCCCTGATTTGAGTATTGATCAGAAGAAAAAATCCATTCTATTGAATATATTTTGTATCCCCAGCAATAACTGGTAGATACATGTACATATGGATCCTATTGTCCGGCAGAGTTGGTGGGGGCGGTGGCATCCCGAAGTTCCCAAACTTTTATATGAAACTGATTGTTGCTTATAACTTTGAAAGTATTAAAAATATTAAATGACCTTAAAAAGTTAATACTTAGAATATATTATATGCATGAACAAAGCCATCTGTGATAACAGAAAATTACAACTCCTGCTTGACTATTTTCAGCTATGCTCCTTTCAAATGACTATAACATGTAACTTTAAGTTGCCTATAACTGGGAATGTACACAGTACTGCCCCTATAACTGGGAATGTACACAGTACTGCCCCTATAACTGGGAATGTACACAGTACTGCCCCTATAACTGGGAATGTACACAGTACTGCCCCTATAACTGGGAATGTACACAGTACTGCCCCTATAACTGGGAATGTACACAGTACTGCCCCTATAACTGGGAATGTACACAGTACTGCCCCTATAACTGGGAAGGTACACAGTACTGCCCCTATAACTGGGAATGTACACAGTACTGCCCCTATAACTGGGAATGTACACAGTACTGCCCCTATAACTGGGAATGTACACAGTACTGCCCCTATAACTGGGAATGTACACAGTACTGCCCCTATAACTGGGAATGTACACAGTACTGCCCCTATAACTGGGAATGTACACAGTACTGCCCCTATAACTTGGAATGTACACAGTACTGCCCCTATAACTGGGAATGTACACAGTACTGCCCCTATAACTGGGAATGTACACAGTACTGCCCCTATAACTGGGAATGTACACAGTACTGCCCCTATAACTGGGAATGTACACAGTACTGCCCCTATAACTTGGAATGTACACTACTGCCCCTATAACTCGGATGTACACAGTACTGCCCCTATAACTCGGATGTACACAGTACTGGGAATGTACACAGTACTGCCCCTATAACTGGGAATGTACACAGTACTGGGAATGTACACAGTACTGCCCCTATAACTGGGAATGTACACAGTACTGCCCCTATAACTGGGAATGTACACAGTACTGCCCCTATAACTGGGAATGTACACAGTACTGCCCCTATAACTAGGAATGTACACAGTACTGCCCCTATAACTGGGAATGTACACAGTACTGCCCCTTTTGATGACTTTCATCTTTGTTGCTTATAACTTAGAGTACTTGTCCTGTAGACTTAATACATGTGTGGCAGATTTGGGTTGGAAAGAGTAGCCTCGAACAGGATTCGAACCTCGGACCTCCGGCTTACCGTGCTGTCGCTCTACCAATTGAGCTACCGAGGCCGCTGGTACGAAATCTACTACATTTCCTCCCCACTTATACGAGACATTTCCAACTAACTTGGAAATTTCCGCAAGTTTCTGCCTAAGTTCGTGTCGAATACCCCTGCCAAACATGCTTTGCCCGAAAGAGCTCCAAGGGTAATCGCCCTGCTGACAACGCCAATGTGGCAGATTTGGGTTGGAAAGAGTAGCCTCGACCAGGATTCGAACCTCGGACCTCCGGCTTACCGTGCTGTCGCTCTACCAATTGAGCTACCGAGGCCGCTGGTACGAAATCTACTACACATGTTATTTATCTTCTGCATGAACATAGCTTTTTTCTGACTACAGTCCGATAAATTGTGAGCAGCTTTTATTACAGCCATGCCTCTTAAAGAGATAGACCCCACTACTTCAGTACTTATGATTTGTCAAATGAATAAGACTTTGTTGTAGATGATGCAGTTAACATCTCTTGCAAATGTTTTGCTTTTCAGATGATGAAGAAGAGTCTACCTTAAAGAGAGAGTAATTTCTTTTATGTTTTTACGTTTATATACCCCGATAACTGATAATTTCTATACACTTTAAGTATTGATGTGTTTGAGTTGTGCTCTTACCCACAACTCAGTGAAGTAAGGCAGAGTTGCCTGTTTTTAGACACCACTAATAACAAAATGTTTTACTGTGCCCCCACCATATGTAGATGGTGTGTTTGTTTGTTTGTGTATTTGATTCCTGCCTATTATTTTAGAATAAATTGGCAAATGCTGTGACTGCAGTAAGACAATGTTTCATGCACAAGACCCAGCCTCCTAGGTCCAAGATCAAGGTCACTGTTAAAAAAATAGAATTATCATCTCCTATTCATGTCTGGGATATAATTCATTTGGTTTTTGGGTTTTTAAAAAACTTATAACATGTGATCACCATAACAGACCAAATGCATTGGGGTCCTATGGTTAAGGTTAAAGTCACTGTTACTAAAAACAATTAATTTTCTTTTATTGTCAATAACTTCAGTTACTGAATGAATAGAGGGTGTTCAGGAGTACTTTCATTTGTGATGACCAAAACAAGACTGTGTCATATGCATGGCCCAGTCTGCTTGATTCAAGATCAAGGTCACTGTTACTAAAAATAGAATCCCCATGGTTAAAAACATAAATCTTCAAGTTTCCCTTGGGTGGAAAGTGCCGACATCGGTATCCCATTGACAGGGGTCAAAGTTTTAAGGATTATTCCTGAATTCAGGACTCTGTGTGTGTACAAATGGTTGATTTTCTTTATTTTCCTAAATAAATCAACACATTTTCAGGATTTTCAGAATTTCTAACATTCACCCATACAATGCACATTTTGAATTGAAAACACTAGTTGCTGTATTTTCATGAGTTGGTATGATCATTCTGTTTCCTTTGGCTGTGTACCCAGCATGTTTAATATAAGAAAAAGTGAATGTATCTGGAGCCTCTGCATCATGGTGAGAAAGAGCTGCTAAACAATTAGTAACCTTGTTTGATCATTGACTGAAGAACTTGGTGATCATGGATGTGTACATGTAAATATTGATAACAGAACATTTTTTAATTTTTTTTTCGAAGGAAACCAACAAAAACTAAAGAAGTGAGAGGTGGTGTGTTGAAAAAGCAAGATAAGAAGAAAACTGGTCAGAAGGTAAATGTATATTCATTTAATTCCATGTAACAACTAACAATTTTCAGCTACAGTAAAATCATCTTTTTCTATCATCCAGAGCTCAGTGTGTATCTATCTATCTATATTATTATTCTCAGTTCTCTTCGCCTTTTCCTTTACCATTGCTTTACAGCTTGTCAGTTTCTGGTCAATGTAGGTACCGGTAGTTGAGAACTTTGTTTGATAATCAGACTCAAGCACAACACACACACATGTTCCTACTCTCTGAGTCTTAGAGAGTCCATATCGCTTTACAATTCAATGCAGCTTCAATCTCCTGCAAGTTCCAAAAAGTGACAATTTGCCAGAACACAGACAGTTAAATTCAAAAGCCTTGTTTTCTTGTGATGTGTCACAATAACTGTGATAAAAAAAAGAGACATGCATGCATGCAATATTCATTAAAGCAGCACAGTTATTTTTTTAATTTATCAAGTTTTAGGGCAAGTGAGTTGTCTGTACTTGTCATCTTTGTAACTTGTCTGAACTATGTGTATTGATTATCAAGAGTAGGTGCTGGTAAATTTTGTTACTTAATTATACATTCTGCTGGGGTCTTCTCCACGAAGGTCAAACTGTTGTGTGGTTGTGTATCAGAACAGTATATTATGGTGTGTCTTGTTGGAGCTTCAAACACTTGTCAGAAAAAAAGACATGGATACATTATAACATTTATTAACAGAATACATTAACAATACAATACATTTGATCAGTGTGAACAGCACATTTTACAAAAAACAACTTGCATTACAATTCTATGTATAGTTCAGCTTTGAGCACCAAAGTTCTAATTAGAGATTAATACTTCACACAACACTAGTAATGTTCTGGTAATGGTCACATTATCATTCACTCATTTCTGGAGAGTTCACAAAACACTGTTGTCCACTGCTCGGCAGCTCTGTCTGGACTGGTGCTGCCACCTGGTGGCGATGTTGTCATTGATGATGTCATTGATTCACTGTCGTCACCTTCTATGATTGATTTTATTGACCTTGCAGTTGTCTGAACCTGGAAATGAAATTAAAATAAGTAATTAAAACTCTGCACTATGAAAGCTTAAAAAATTTACAAGCTTTAAATAATTTGCATACAAAATAAGTAAGTATTTTACACTATTACAGCATAAGAAAATTATGCACTGTTACATAAGAAATTGTCCCTACATAATTTGCATTATATATAAAAACAATGTAACAAATTTTGTGTTGAATCAAGATATTTTAACCTGAATGAAATGAAAATGTTTAATGTTAAATGCTTACCTGAGCCCATTTCTTGGCCGAGAACCGCTTATACATGTCCTGTATGCCCTCGTTGACAGAAAGACGTAGCAGCAGACGTAAATGGTGTGACTGGTTGTCTTGCATTGCTGACCTCAGTGACTTCTCATTCAGACTGGTTATCTCTGATCCTGTAATAATAAATAATTTAAAGATATGTTGAATTTGTGTAATGTGTAGAATGTTTACTTTTGAAATAAAAAAGAACTACATTTTTGGTGCAAAAACACATCAAATAAGGTTGCTACAAGAAACATAAAAACTAAATTATTAAATTACAAATGTTCATTATAAATCATTAACTCACCAAGCCTGTTACAGATGATTTCACTGTTGTGGTAGGCTACCAACTCTTTCCTCAAAGTTACAGCAGCTGTCATCACATCCATGATGATTTTTAATAATTTCTTGTGTAAGCTTGGGTAGGAAAGTCTTAGCTTGTAAGCTTGGATATAATCTGTGTAGTGGATGGGCGGAATGTGGCTTGGATGAAATATGACAGGATATTTAAAGCCCCAGCCATCCTATTGTTTCATAATTACCTTACCAGTTTGATATAATCACTTGAACACAATTTACCAATAACAAACAACTTTTCTTTAATCTATTACCATCAAAGAAATATCATAATTGATTAGTGCATTGATTGGGGAAATTATCAACCAATTAAACAGCAACTAACTAAGTTTATTATTTTAATTGTATTTGATTTGTGATAAATTTAATCAGGATTAAACAGCATCATTAGCAATTAAAATTACTGATAATTTGAACCATTCATTGGAAATTGTTTTACATAATTTGTTTGGATTAAAAGTCAGAAAATATTTTGATTTTTTTATATTAAATTTCCATTTAAAACAAACCAAAATATAAATATCCAGATTTGAAATTAAAAAAATGCTAAAGGAGAAGGCTCACTAAGGCCTAATATTGGCCTAAAATATTTAAAAAAAAAGTTTTGTTGCATACCTCATTTTTTATGCCTTTGAACACATAAATAGTTATACTTTAGATATCTTATAGTTTTAAATTGACCAATGTTTAAGAAGTTGGATAATAGGCTGTCAAAAATGGCCTTAAATGAGGAAAATATGAAAAATACATATAATTGCCCATTTTCAGAGCAGATTTTAGAGGATTTCAAAATGGGATCACTTCTCCACTAAAACTAAGTATTGACCATGAATTTAGCACAAAATTTCAAAATTAAAATTTGACATGTTTCATTCTGAAGGAAAGAACATGCGGTGAGGATGATTTTATCATCACCTTTTTAAAGATATTTTCCCTTTTCCATTTTATTTTCAGAAAAAAAAGTAATATATGCATATCAGGATTCGCCACACTCACAAAACACAGCCTCCCCATGCAACGAAAAAGAAGAGAGAGCATGTTTGTTATAAGTATGTCAATTCAAATAGGACACCAGAAACAATTAACGAAAAAGAGAATCTTTGGGGATACCGACTTGGAACGGTTAGTGGCAAAACAAATTGCCATTGGGGGTTTAAACCAGGTTCTAGGGTGCCCCAACCTCACACTTGTCCCAACAAGTTCTCTTATCACAAAACAAGTACAAGTTGTGCTGTATATAGCCGGATTTTGTAGATTTTTTTTACTGAAACTATGATATTATAATCTTCATCAAACTGACATTTGGATAATTTAGACAATTACAACAATAACTTGCCTTGAATCAAGACATGATTTGGCATTATTGCAATCTTAGCTAAAACATAACTATAAATAATTTGTGTGGGAAAATTGGGACATGTATATTATTTTAGTCAGGAAAATAATTAGCATTATGCTATCTATTATACTGAGGTATTTATTAACAGATAACTAAATTATTTCATGTGAGAAGGTTTATTTCAAGTATTCCTGTTAGTTTGCATCAGGAAATATTTATATTTCAGAAGAAAGAAGCATCAAGAAAGTCGGACGATGATTTGGCATCAGGTGTGGAATATTCCTTTGACAATGACCCGTTGTTTGGAGAGGGTTTGCAGCCAGTAAAGGCTGGTAAAACATCGCGAGGGAAGAGGCCGTCTTCTGGCAACAATTCCAAACCTAGTATGTAAACTTCAATTTATGTTTATGTAAATAGACTTTGAAGCAAGCTTGACTTCAATATCAGATAAACAAAATTAACTGACCATTGATTGATCTACAAAACAGAAAGGACATTGCTTTAAATACACATAATGGATTTTATGATGTGCTGTATTCCATATAAAGTTGGCAAGTACTTTAGTTCTGTGTGTTTTACCCATCGCTGGCCCTTACAGCTAATGATATGTATTTCTACTGGTTTGTACAGCACATGTAGGTTTATTTCATCATCATAAACATCACAGATGGCACATACTCCAGTGTTTAATGTATTTATTGTTTGTTCACAGTCTGTACAAGGTAAATATAAACTATTTTTAGAGTCAAAATGTTCAAGAAAAAACTCTTCACCCCCTGTGTCTGAACATATCACAGAGAGTACAGTAAAAGATGAAAAGTCAAAACCACCCGCTGAACAGCTGAGGTCTGATGATAAAGTAAGTGACTGGCTAGCTAAATCTGGCAAAGAGATCTCTGCGCAGGGAGACGCCAGCAGAGAAGATGACTGGCGAGCTAAATCTGATCCAGACACGTCTGAGCATGGAGAAAGCAGCAAGGAGGTTTGGAGAGCTGTACAGGGCATTTCAGGTAGTGTGAAGTAGTCATGTTCATGTATGCATACATTGATTACCTTTGGTGATTTCAAATACTTGCCCAACACATAAAAATGAATAAAATGTGACCTAAGAGCAAAAACAATATAAGTGCCATTGAAATAAGAAGGAGTTATACTGTGAATTGCACTAAGGTGACGAAATTTAATTATCCTCCTTACTCATCGATCCGTGATCACCCATCGATCCGTGACGTAATTTCATGGACGGATTACACGCTGGTGCGGACAAAATTTTAATCAGATACTGTAGATATTTATTTGAAACAATATTTTTCAGCAGTATTTGGAATAAAAAGGCTACAAAAAGCGTAAAAAATAGATAATAAACATTTAATAAAATTGATTTTATCTTTTTATTAAAAATATATATCCAAAAATCCACCTTTTTCCTCCAAATTTCATCATTTCCTCTCCCATTTTGACACGTCACTGAAAGCTGTGTTGCAACTCTGTCTATATGGATCGGATGCTTGGTTATGAACTAAGTATACTGCCAAAGAAAAGTTACTTCCCAAGTTTGAAAGTTGAGTAAAGACCAATTAAACTGTCATCCATTTTTGTTTTTGTTATGAATTATGAAATGGAAGACTACCTGTAATGAATAAAATTTACGACTGCCTAGAAATGGATTTGTGAATTGTTAAGATTTATCCATTTTTAATTACTTAAAGTTAAAACATTGTAATCTGAAATTACTCCTCTTACAATTTTTATATTAGCATAAAGGTCAAGTTTCTGTAGTTCCAACCCATCAAAAATAGTAAAACAGTACAGGAGGTATAACCCCGATACCATGTTATTTTTTTCTTTGCTTTTTCAATATCAATCTAAATCATGACACTTGCATGGTGTCTAACAGTTGTGTCTCAAACTTATTGTAAGCAGTGTATCAAGTTAACAAAATGCAAATTTAATGACGTCATCAGCCAGGCAATGAAATGTCACGGATCGATGAGCAAGCTTCCAGACGATCTAGAACATTACCCTTGTATGGTTAAGGTTAGAATATTTAATTCTATCATACTTTTTCTGAGCTATTTCAGTTAGTAATGAATAGTTATGACATTTACCTACAGTTTTAGGTAAAACTAAATAAGATGAAGACATGTTTCACTGCGCATGCGCTGGTTTTGTAAATAAGAGTCACGGATCACGGAGTAAGCAGGATATTATACAATTTTAAATTTTTAAGTTAAAATTTACAAATTCCCCATAACAATTTCCATCAATGGAAAACAATTTAAAAAATGGTGTGATTTTAATAACAGTACTAGCATAGACCAAATCAATTGATGCTAAGGATTCTGTTGATTTAAAATGATTCAGATCCTGAATTTTTTTCTCCGAAAATGGGAATTTTAACCCCGTACTCCATACATAGGATCTACGACAATTTGTCGAAAGACACTTGATAGAATACGACAATTCAAAGAATATACCTCTGATCGAATAGACAATTGATAGAATAAGACACATTGTCGAAAAATATTTTTACCTGCGACACTTGACCGAATAATTGTGATGAATGTTTTGTTTCGATCAAGTGTCGCAGCAGGGCTTTGTTACAACTGATTGATGTTTTACTTGATTTAATTTTACCTTGTGATATGTTCATGTACTTAGACCATTTAATCTGTTAATGACCATGCACAATTAATATGGTAAGTATGAATGCTATGCGCGAAAAAAAATGAGTGAACTTTTTTTGATTTCTTTTGATGCAATAAAATTATTAAACTTTTTAATTCGTCTTGTTCATTCTGTAGTCGAAGATGGAAAAGTCACCTAGTTTTTTTACTAGTTCTAGGGGTGGAAAAAAACTCTCGTTAGAAGGATACATATTTAGTAAAGACAAAAGTGATGATAAAACTGGTAAAACCTATTGGAAGTGCAAATTAAGATCTTTTAAAGGGAGGTTGATTACTAACCAAGATAATAGAATTTTAAAAGAGTCGGAACATAAGCATGGGCCCAACCAGCCACTTGTAGATGTTCAGATGGCAGTGGCTAGAATTAAAGATCATCATTGGAAGAATGCCAATCAAAACTCCTTAATAAGGAGTTACTCACCAACTTCCGCTCTGAATTTCGTGGATAATGGCCTAAGGAGACGTTGTTGAAACATATGATAATAAAACAAAGGAGGAAATAGATGAAAAGGGAACTTCCACCGAAGCTCTTCCACCGATTCCTAAATCTCTATCAGAGATCATAATCGAGGACACATGGCGGGTTAATAATAGGGGAGAGCAGTTTATGCGTGTTTTGTACTGATAGATGTCTAATGTATTTGTGTAACAGTCCAGTTTGGTATGGGGATGGAACATTTAGTGTAGCACCAACATTCTTTTACCAACTTTATACCTTACATGGAGTTGTAATGGGGCAGTTGTTGCCGTTGGCCTACTGTTTGTTAACTCGCAAGACCAGGGATATTTATCAGCAAATGTTCCTTGCTATCAGCAACTTTGCCTCTGTGAAAGGTAATTGTTATTAGAAAGAATGACCTCATATTTGTGCATTAGTTATTAGACAGAATGACAGTTATTATTCACTAAATAAATTAAATAAAAATTGTTAAAAAATTTTCTTTCTGTAAATCAAGTTCGATCTGGGCCGCATTTTAGTACTAGCCATTTAACAGTACTTCCGATACACATTTTATACCCCGCTTATACTTTCATTTTCAATTCTGGGAGTTTTCGAACACTCGTTGAAAATTTTCGACAAAATTCCACGGAAATACAATTCTATCAAGTGTCCTTTCTTTAAACTGTCACATTCTACCACGGGCCCTTTCTGTCAAGTGTCGTAATCTATTGTCGTGCACCGCCATATACGGTATCCAGTTAAGATACTGATCACATGCCATGGAAAACCAGTATAGATCCTTGTCAGCTGGCACATGTGTGCCATCTGATGTGAATCTACACTTTTGGCTTCTAGTTAAGAAATAACCTAATGCCTTAAAAAACTAAATGTGTAGATCCTGATCAGACAGCACACTTTTTGAAGGGATATATGCATTAACTGGAAGATTCTTAAATAATTACTAATGCCTTAAATCTTATTTAATTTCAATGCGCAATAAATCATTCACTTTTTTACACTTCTATTTTTTATTTTTTATTATGCCCTTCAGAATCCCTAAATTAGTCTTAGGATTAATAGAAAATATTCATGTTGTTTGTTATTAGGTGAAGATGGAAGGCACAAGTTGTTCCCCAAGGAGTTTTTCCTCAACTTGCATGCTGTACCCTCTGAAGATGACTATGAGATTATCAATCAAGATCACTTCATCAAAGGTTAGAATTTTGTGAATTTCTAGAATTTTTTAACAGAGATGGTTTCATCGAACAGATAGGAAATGTATTTTCAAAGATAACTGATGCCAATGCAGACATTGGGCAACAAACGGGAGGTTTAAAGTCAGTTTGACAACATTGTTATCAAACTTGGTATTTAGCTAGAACATGTGATGGCATTTGGAGTCATGTGGTAATGGTCAATGTTTTGGCATTATTCACTCAGGTTAACACAGAAAACTTTGTTAATTAAATCAGGAGGGAGAAGCATCAGCTATTGAAATCCTGATATTTTGGTGCCAAGTTATTGCATGTTGGTGTAAAGACCTTAACACAATAATCATTTTTGTTTCTCAGCGCAGAGGTAAGCTGGGGTATCACTATAAATGTTTGCTTTTTTTTCTCCGCTATGTTAAACGATTGGCAAGTACCTGTCTGTCATTAGCTCTGTTTAGTGAAAAGTGATCAGACCCTTATTTCAAGCTATGCTTAGCTTAGGAAATACAGGATATTAGTGTTCATTTCACAGGGGCAAGTTTAATGTTGACATATATTTTCAAAGTTGTATTTTATTTTATAATTAATACTTTTACATGGTTATATTTCACTTAAGTTAGATTCCATGATTGATGCATTAGCCCTTTCTTAAAAAAAGTGAGAATGAAAATGGCAGGAAGTTAAATGATACTGTAGTTACTTTGGGTATTCAACAAAAGGTAGGTGAAATATGATGGTAAATAACAAATTATGTGTATAACCCAATATTGATAAATTTCAGACCTTGGTTTTTTATTTCAAACTTGCCTGGCTTCAAGGAACTCATGAAACATTAGTGCTTCCATGTTTACAAAATGTCAGAATGCTATGCTTGTCAAAGAGAATGTATTTGATGTTTCAGCAAGGAAAGATGCATTTCTCTCCAAGCTGGCTCACACGAGCAAGAAAACCTACCCAGTTTATAATGGCAATGGGGATATTGAAGCTTACGTGAGTTCCAGTGATACAGATGATATTACAGAAACACAGACTGGTACCACTTATACTGGTACACAGACTGGAAATGACTACACGGCAGCAAAGACTGGTTCCAGTTTCACAGGAGTACAGACTGGCACAAGTTACACTGAAACTCAGACTGGTTCTAACAACTACATGGGAACTCAGACTGGTACTTCTAACACAGAAACACAGACTGGTTCAAATTACACAGGAGCACAGACTGGTACTAATTACACAGGAACACAAACTGGTACTAATTACACAAGAACACAGACTGGTACTTCTTACACAGAAACACAGACTGGTTCAAATAACAAGGGAGCACAGACTAGTACAAATTATTCCAAAAGCTCAGATACACCGACTGCCACTAGACTTGAGTCAGAAACTGGCACTTATTCAAATCCTAAGACTGCCTCAGAGTTTCAGACACAAACTAGGACACATACTGAAAAACAGCCAGGTTCAGGGTTTGACACAGTAACTAGATCAGGGACTGATGTGTCCTACAAACAACAGCCAGTCACTATATGTTCCAATAAGCATAGAGCAGATATTGAGGCCCAATCTATATCAGACCTGTCTGATCCAGGCGCACTGATCAAAAGAAAGAGAATAAATACTAAATATGCAGAAGGTAAGTATTTTATTTGATTCTTTTTAAAGAATGATTTCAATTGTTAAAGAAAAATACATTTTATCGCAAGTGTAGATCCAGATCTGCTCAGAAATAACATAATGAATCTAAATGCAAACATTATTGATTCTGATCACATGGCACATCTGTGCCGGCTGATCTGGATCTACATTTTCCACCTATGCCATAAAGGTGAATATATGGAGTAAAGGGTTAAGAAGAAATCTTGTCTATGTTCAGGCCTTTTACTAGCTATTTTGGGAAAAAGACCCTTTCCAAAATTGGGAAATTCATGTTGAGAAACTTCCAAATTGGGAAAAAAAATCGGTCAAATAACCAATTTGGTAATTTATGAAACTGTAAATTGGTAGCAAAATCATGCTGCTACATCATAACAATAAGAATCCTCTTTATTTGAAGTAAGGACTAACAAAAAATACATAACACAATCTTAATTACATTTGTGCACCTGAATGACCATAATCAGTCTCTTGTCATAAGCTCACTTGAAATTTGACAATAAATTGAACTCTAGGGTACACTGTTAAAAGAACAAGCTTGCAGGCCTGTGTATCTCTGAACACATCACAAAGTTTCAACACATCACAATTATGTCCGTCTGCGTATCAGATTTAGATAATGTATTCGACAAACACAACACAACAATCTGACATTTTAACTTCCGTTCTGGCCATCTTCTGAAGATTTCTTCGCAGTTTTGTCGCTAAGGCGTGTATCACTGGATGTTGATGTTGATTTACTTGGTGTAAATCATTAACATTTTAAAGATTAAGAACCTTTTGGTGTCTAATTTCCTTATTTTCTTCGAATAATATTTGCAATTTCGCGTTTTTTTTTCTACCTGAAACGGAAAGGAATTAGAAAGTGTCTGATCCCGTCCTGTACTGTCCCAAAACATACTATTTAGATTCTCGCACCAGGTATTGGTATTATGCGAACCATTCGGCATTGAATTTTCAACTTTCAATATGGATTTTTTTTTATTTGTGGGAATGGGTCCGATAGTCAAACCCATGGTATGCACCGAAAAAGGCCCGATGTCAACAAAAACTAATTCCTAAATCCAGTATGTAGAAAGAAAATATTAAAAATATTTTTTTCTCTGCTGAATTATTGACAAGACCTTGAATGACTTTGTGTGAGTTTCTATAATAGACTTCACTATTGTTATTCCAATATTAAGAATACATACATGTTTTATAGTTAAAGTGAACTGCAGTCTCTAGCTCATGTTGGTTTTTCCTAGAAAAATTGAAGATGATGAGAACGGATCTACTGCAGAACAAGTCTTGGTCTCCACAAATGGCTTCTGGAAAGAAATTGTCATCTAAAGGTAGTATCTAGGTGGTTTGAGCTTTCTAAAAGGTCATAATGATTCAGTATTATAAGAGTATTTCTTAATCCTTTACATGAACTATTGAACAAATTTGTCCACATAGGGCTTTTTTTTCCTTCTTTAGTGAGGGCCATTTGTGGGCTTCCCCTCAGAAAATTTCTTTAAAATCATGCAGTTTTCCCTCAAAAGTAAGTTTACATCAGGTTTTTTCATTCCCATTCAGATAAAAAGTCACGGTATTTTCCCCAAAATTCAAGGGCATGGGCCTCTTCCCCTGGCAGTGAAAAAAGCCCTGTCACTTACCACCACTGAATAAATGAAAGTGTTGTAAAAGTATCAAACACTACAAAAATGCTAAATAACTGACAAAGTATACATGTATTAAAATCAATGATATTTTTTCAGATGGGCAAAGAATACAGAAGTATTTGTCTTCTACAGTTAGAAGAAGTGTGTCAACTGGGAACATTGAGTTTCCTTCTGAGTTGTCATCAGTAGCAGGTAAATACCAATAATATCACATCAGTGGCAGGAAATATCACTTCTTTTTCAGGTTAATGTAACCGGTAACAGGTTAATATCACTTCAGTGGCAGGTAATTATAACCAGTAACAGGTTAATATCACTTCAGTGGCAGGTAAAATGTAACCAGTAACAGGTTAATATCATTTCAGTTACAGGTTAAATGTAACCAGTAACAGGTTAATATCACTTCAGTGGCAGGTAATTATAACCAGTAACAGGTTAATATCACTTCATTGGCAGGTAATTATAACCAGTAACAGGTTAATATCACTTCAGTGGCAGGAAAATTGTAACCAGTAACAGGTAAATACCACTTCAGTGGCAGGTAATTATAACCAGTAACAAGTAAATACCACTTCAGTGGCAGGTAAAATGTAACCAGTAACAGGTTAATATCACTTCAGTTACAGGTTAAATGTAACCAGTAACAGGTTAATATCACTTCAGTGGCAGGTAATAATAACCAGTAACAGGTAAATATCACTTCAGTGGCAGGTAAAATGTAACCAGTAACAGGTAAATACCACTTCAGTGGCAGGTAATTATAACCAGTAACAAGTGAATACCACTTCAGTGGCAGGTAAAATGTAACCAGCAACAGGTTAATATCACTTCAGTGGCAGGTAATAATAACCAGTAACAAGTAAATACCACTTCAGTGGCAGGTAATTATAACCAGTTACAGGTTAATATCACTTCAGTGGCAGGTAAAATGTAACCAGTAACAGGTTAATATCACTTCAGTTACAGGTTAAACGTAACCAGTAACAGGTTAATATCACTTCAGTGGCAGGTTAAATGTAACTAGTAACAGGTTAAAATCACTTCAGTTACAGGTTAAACGTAACCAGTAACAGGTTAATATCACTTCAGTGGCAGGTAATAATAACCAGTAACAGGTTAATATCACTTCAGTGGCAGGTAAAATGTAACCAGTAACAGGTTAATGTCACTTCCTTGGCAGGTAATTATAACCAGTAACAAGTAAATACCACTTCCGTGGCAGGTAATTATAACCAGTAACAGGTTAATGTCACTTCCTTGGCAGGTAATTATAACCAGTAACAGGTTAATATCACTTCAGTGGCAGGTAATAATAACCAGTAACAGGTTAATATCACTTCAGTGGCAGGTAATTATAACCAGTAACAGGTTAATATCACTTCAGTGGCAGGTAAATATAACCAGTAACAGGTTAATATCACTTTAGTGGCAGGTAATTATAACCAGTAACAGGTTAATATCACTTCTTTTCACTTGACCGGGATTGATATTTGATTCAACACTGAGTTTTCTTTATTGCTTCTCAAACATGAGCAGTCTGGTGACTTGGTGAATTATATCAGAAATAAAACAATTTCAAACACAAAATGATAACTGGAAAAAAAACACCAGCTGCATTGAAATTGCATTGTAAAATCATCTAATTGCATTGGTGTGGGGGTATAATTTATAATAATAATGCAGTGGTGACGGGTCTTTGACATATTCCAATTCTATTACTTGGGGATAAAAAATAAAATTGTGGTAGTGGTACCCACATTTTTAAGTTCCATTTAACTTTTTTTTTTCTTGGAACACCCATGAGTAGATTTGATTTGATGGAATTTTAGTTAAGGAATCAGTTTTTCCTTTCAAGTATAAACAAAATATACAAGCTGTGAACAGAGAGTCCAGAGAAGTAACCTGCATTAATAAAAGGAATTTGATTTCAGACCCTTCAAAACTTCAGCAGCAGGATGAAAAGACGCCACGGAAGACAACTGAAAGATTTAAAGTACCACGGTAACAGCTTATTTCATGTATTTGTGAACCATGGTTGTATAACTTCTGATTTTTATGCCCCCACAAAGTGGGAGGCATATAGAGTTGCACTAATCCGTCCGTCCGTACGTACAGCCGTCTGTACGTCCCAAAATCTTGTGGCATCAACTCCTTCTAAACTATAAGGCGGATTTCTTTCAAACTTGCACAGATGATCAAGCAGGATGTGTAGATGACCGTGAGGAAAGGATTTTTTTCCTGCGACCATTTTTACCAGAGTTATGGCCCTTTGTTAATTTCAGTAATCAAATCTTGTGGCGTCAACTCCTCCTAAGCTACATGGCAGATTTCTTGCAAACTTGCACAGATGATGAAGCAGGATGTGTAGATGATGGTGAAGAAAGGATTTTTTCCTGCGACCATTTTTACCAGAGTTATGGCCCTTTGTTAATTTCAGTAATTAAATCTTGTGGCGTCAACTTCTCCTAAACTATAAGGCGGATTTCTTCCAAACTTGCACAAATGATGAAGCAGGATGTGTAGATGATAGTGAAGAAAGGATTTTTTCCTGCCACCATTTTTACCAGAGTTATGGCCCTTTGTTTTTTTCAGTTATAATATCTAGTGGCATCAACTCCGCATTTACTTTTGGACAGATTTCTTTCTATCTGGCACACATTATCAAGCTGGATGGGTAGATGATCATAAAAAAAAGATTTTTTCCTGCTGCCATTTTACCACAGTTATGGCCCTTTGTTTATTTCACTTAAAAACTTTTGTGGCATCAACTCCACATTTTCTATTTAGCTGATTTCTTTCAAACTTGCACAGATGATTAGACATGATGTGAAGATTGCTGTAAAGGACATTGTCTTGCAACAATTTTCACCAGAGTTATGGCCCTTTGTTTATGTTAGTTATTAAATTTTGTGGCACTTACTCCTCATTTACTAATCATGATCACCACATGTTGTTAATACCTGGTACAGAATTTTGTAACAAATGTTGTTGCAGCAGTGGGGGCATCAGTGTCCTGAGGACACAGTCTAGATAACCAGGTGTTTTAACCAGGTTTTTTTGGAAAATCATGAAATATATGTTGAGATATGTTGTTAGGTGGGCGGGTTTGGGGGGGGGGGCTGATGTCAATATTTCATTTTTTGTTAAAGTTCACTTTTTCTCAGAAACCATTGAAGTAAGAGATTTGAAACATTATAAACATAGTTATCTGACATCACAATAGCAACTATCGGGACAAGTTTCATAACTCTCAATCTTGATTATGCCTGTTTTTCAGTTAAAATTTAAGAAAAACAACTTTTTTCGTTGCATTGCAATGTCTTCTTATTAAAATGGACAAAAGTTTTGATTTTGAATCTGTGTGAACAGCTTCATTAGATCAAGGCAAGTTACATATCAACTTTCACTGTTGTATTATTGTTAAGGTCCCCAACAAAGCACATGGCAGATAGAGAGCAGAGGAGAGGTAACCTTGAACCCAAAAACTCTACGAGGTTGTTTACAACAGGATTTGTGGAGATTGTTGACGCCATACCACAGATGTCTACCATCAGGATTGAAGCAGGTAAAATCTCGAAATATAGTAATTGAGCTTTATCCCATTGTTTTATGCCCTCAAAGGGAGGCTTAAAGTCAATGCATCATCTGTCCATCTGTCAAGTGTCTATTCTGTCCATCCATCCCAAAATCATGTCTGCCCAATAACAATTGAACAGCTTAAGCAATTTTGAAATCAGTTGGTAGAATTGTTCCATATAATGACATGATGGGAAAATAATACAGTTATGTCGGCTTTCAAGACAAAGGTCACACTTTGGCTTCCAGTCACAGGCCCCAAATCATGTCCGCTTTCTCCCCGTACATATAGTCAGTACTGTTATCAGTAAATTAACCCGTTACAGTCATGCAGTGATTGTTACGTATATCAGGGCTATCAGATCAACCTTTTTTGGGGTTGTCCCGGTTAGCTCAGTTGGTTACGTCGCAGGAATTGCAGGGCTAGGCGCTGTCGCCGTGACGGTGCGGGTTCGCTCCCAGCTAGAGGTACTATCATTTGAGCTGCTTGAAGAATTTTAAATTACTGTGTCTGCTCCACAACTCTTGTACCCCTCAAACAGTTAAAAAAAAATTAGGTAAAAATTTTTGGCATAATGACACTATGGAAAGAATACACGGTACACGGTCAAGTTTACACTTGGGCTACCAGAGTCACAGGACCCAAAATCATATATACTCCATAACTCTTTAGCTCCTGAAACAAATTCCAAATATCTTGACATAGAGTCCTCCATTTTGGGGGTCACTGGATCACATGCAAAACAAGGGTCACTGGGGCTGTGAATGTTAAATAGGTTTCTGCTCAATATGTCAAGAATTGTTCAGGATTTTCCTGAACCTTTTATGTTGTTCGAATCTAAATGAAAATTTTGTTGCAACATTTATTTTGGGGTAGTACCTCTTCAAATTTATTGAGAAAATTAATCAATATATTTTTGCATATGTTGACTTACAGCAATATACCTATATTTTACATTTCAGATACTGGTACACCACAGATAGAGGTAAGGGCTCCCAGAGAAGAAAGAAAATCTAGCACAATCTGTTAGCAAAGATTAGAATATATCAAAAAACATGTCAAAACATTCGGTGAAGTTTAAAGTTCTTTTAACCATATTTACTTACAAAGCCACTCCGATTGAACTTATGGCCAAGATTATTATCCAAAACTACATAACTGAAGAAGTGTTGAGAGGCCCTAAAATTGTAGTCCCTGCTCACTCTATTTCTGACAAAATATTATTAATTTTTAGAAATCTGTACCTGTGTTCGAGGAAAACAAACATCAAGTTGGAAATCAGCAGACAAGACAAAACGTAAAGACCAGTACTCCTAACAAGTTGGATGCCGTAGATCAAGATTTCCAGTTTGAGGTGAACTTTAACAAGAGAAAAATTGTTATCTTTTGATGTGATTTATAAGAGAAAGAATTTAGTTCATTTAGTGGTTTAAAGGTGCAACAACTATTGTTACTATATTAGGTTAACTATCTAACAAGTCCCCTAATTTTTCCAATCGTATTTTACAGTTGTTCCCCTTTCCGGCTTCTGCTAATAATAGTGAATAAGGAGAATGACTTGGTATTTAAAATTAATTGAATATAGTTGTTGTACTTTTAAATGATCCTCCAATTGAATAAACTTTATTTTGCCATAATTTTCTTACAAAAGATAAATTTTTAATAAGCTGCATTTGAAATGATTTGAGTCATGGAGCATGCTGACAGGTCTTTTCTTTTGTTTGTAGTTGTGCCCCTTTTAGATGCTTGAAAACGCAATGTTAAAATTTAATCATTTTTTAACTTTTTATGTTTTAATGATTGAAAACAAACTTCACATAAGTGATCCATAGCTCTCACTGCACACTCCAATTAACAGTTATTGCCCTTTTTACATGATGAATTTTTACTATAAAACAGCTGGGATCCTGCTGATCAGACATGGTCGTGTGCGGATAATGAGTTGTCCTTTCTCCTGTATGCCTCATTGATTTCATGTGCGGATAATGAGTCGTCCTTTCTCCTGTATGCCTCATTGATTTCATGTGCGGATAATGAGTCGTCCTTTCTCCTGTACGCCTCATTGATTTCATGTGCGGATAATGAGTCGTCCTTTCTCCTGTACGCCTCATTGATTTCATGTGCGGATAATGAGTCGTCCTTTCTCCTGTACGCCTCATTGATTTCATGTGCGGATAATGAGTCGTCCTTTCTCCTGTACGCCTCATTGATTTCATGTGCGGATAATGAGTCGTCCTTTCTCCTGTACGCCTCATTGATTTCATGTGCGGATAATGAGTCGTCCTTTCTCCTGTACGCCTCATTGATTTCATGTGCGGATAATGAGTCGTCCTTTCTCCTGTATGCCTCATTGATTTCATGTGCGGGTAATGAGTCGTCCTTTCTCCTGTACGCCTCATTGATTTCATGTAAAGAAATTCTCCTGTGAATTTCCATGATACATTGTACTTAACATGTAATATTTTGGGTTGGTCAGGGACAATGTACTTAACATGTAATATTTTGGGTTGGTCAGGGACAATGTACTTAACATGTAATATTTTGGGTTTGTCAGGGACAATGTACTTAACATGTAATATTTTGGGTTGGTCAGGGACAATGTACTTAACATGTAATATTTTGGGTTGGTCAGGGACAATGTACTTAACATGTAATATTTTGGGTTGGTCAGGGACAATGTACTTAACATGTAATATTTTGGGTTGGTCAGGGACAATGTACTTAACATGCAATATTTTGGGTTTGTCAGGGACAATGTACTTAACATGCAATATTTTGGGTTTGTCAGGGACAATGTACTTAACATGTAATATTTTGGGTTGGTCAGGGACAATGTACTTAACATGCAATATTTTGGGTTGGTCAGGGACAGTGTACTTAACATGCAATATTTTGGGTTTGTCAGGGACAATGTACTTAACATGTAATATTTTGGGTTGGTCAGGGACAATGTACTTAACATGTAATGTTTTGGGTTGGTCAGGGACAATGTACTTAACATGTAATATTTTGGGTTGGTCAGGGACAATTTACTTAACATGTAATGTTTTGGGTTTGTCAGGGACAGTGTACTTAACACGATATATTTTGGGTTGGCCAGGGACAATGTACTTAACATGTAATGTTTTGGGTTTGTCAGGGACAGTGTACTTAACATGCAATATTTTGGGTTGGCCAGGGACAATGTACTTAACATGTAATGTTTTGGGTTTGTCAGGAACAGTGTACTTAACATGCAGTATTTTGGGTTGGTCAGGGACAATGTACTTAACATGTAATATTTATTGAGGTTGGTCAGGGACAATGTACTTAACATGCAGTATTTTGGGTTGGCCAGGGACAATGTACTTAACTTGCAATATTTTGGGTTGGTCAGGGACAATGTACTTAACATGCAATATTTTGGGTTGGCCAGGGACAATGTACTTAACATGCAATATTTTGGGTTGGCCAGGGACAATGTACTTAACATGCAATATTTTGGGTTGGTCAGAGACAATGTACTTAACATGCATTATTTTGGGTTGGCCAGGGAAAATGTACTTAACATGCAGTATTTTGGGTTGGTCAGGGACAATGTACTTAACATGCAATATTTTGGGTTGGCCAGGGACAATGTACTTAACATGCAATATTTTGGGTTGGCCAGGGACAATGTACTTAACATGCAATATTTTGGGTTGGTCAGGGACAATGTACTTAACATGCAATATTTTGGGTTGGTCAGGGACAATGTTCTTAACATGCAATATTTTGGGTTGGTCAGGGACAATGTACTTAATGTAATAATTTGGGTTGGTCCCTGCATTTGTGCTTTATCCAATAATCTTGTTTTGAGTAACTGCCTGATCTGAGGCTAGATATTATGCATGAAAATTAAGTGTTTCCATAGTTACACCAAGATCTAAAGTCTTGATGCCTGTCTTGAGGTTAAAGATATTGCCTTTAACATCAGATTGGTTTGGCCTCAAGTGCTAACAATATTAATTACAGCCCTCCAAATCAAATCTAAGGTCTCTATGCCTTTTTTAAGTTTTTGAGTTTATGTAAATTTGTATTGGACGTGTGGGAAAGATCTGGTTAATAAACAGTTACCCAGAATAAGCACTGATATTTTTAGCAAGTTAGATAAAACAATTTCTTTTACTTACTGTTATTGTTTACATAGATCGATGTATCGTCTGTGAACATGGACTCAGATGAGGAGGAATTACATATCCACGAGACAAGAGAAGTTAACTCTGAAGAGATCCTTCACCTCTCCTGTACTGTCACTGAACAGCAGGTTTGTTATCAATATTTCAGGTTTGGTGTGGTATTTTATTTTGCACCGGTTTAATTTTCATGCATTTTGTGTTAAGGCAAATGTGGTTTTTGCCATGATTGGTTAACATAAGTACCATTGGCATCAGTGTCACGAATTCCACTGATTGTTCACCAGTGTTAAATATCTGAACACACCTTATATTTTATCAGTGAAGGATGCCCTTAATCCCCTAAGCAACAATGGTTGACGTCTTCAGCAAATGTTCGGGCTGCTGTGCTTAATTCAAACTTATGTAAAAGAACCATCAAATCACTAATGTAATGTGATGGGCTCACTTTTCTTCCAGAATTTTATTGACTAAAATGCCAACAGTATAGACCTGATCAGTCTGCATGGCTTGCTAAGACCTACACAGAATATAAATGTTATCAATGTTTTCATTGGTCAAGGGAGATGGCTACATGTACCTGATCATGCTTTTATAGATGGTCTTTACTTTTCTCAAACTGATGTTAGATATTCTCTTATTTTTCTTTCAGGAGACAACAATCAAACCAGACACTATGTCCGTGTTAAAGAAGTCACCTGCTAAAACAGTGCAGATTGTAAAATCAACTTCAAATAAAATGGAAGTATCTGCTAAAAGAAATAACAAAGACCACGTTAAAGAAATTGTTAAAGTCTTACCAAAACACCAATTAAACAAAACCAAAGGTTTTAAAAATCCAGCTAAACATCTAGAAAAGGTCACAAAAAGGAAAACTTTGAAGACAATTCCATCTGCTGCTCATTCAAGAAAAGGGAAGCAAACAGTTTATAACAGAAAATCTCTAAGAAATAAACAGTACAGAAAAGCTAGCAGGGGCAATAATTCTGTAAAATTAACAGTCGAAGAATATCATTCAGAAGTTAAGAAAAAATCTGAAGAGCATGAAAGTAATTTTGAACCAGTAGTTCATGATACTGACAAGACAGTTGCTAATGTTAGGAAGGAAGAGGGACCAAAGTATTCCAGGAATAACTCTGAAAAACCTGCTGAAAGCATTGTTGATGAAGACCCTGATGTTTATGATATAGATAATTCAGTTGTGAATGCCACAAGTCCTTGGTCCCGTAAAATTGCCAGACAAAATAACCAATTAAACATCATCATGGCAGAAGAAAATGAGTTAATGTTAAAAAAGGCATTAAAGTTCAAAGAATCTAGGGAAACTACTAATTTTTACAATGACCTGTCCCTGCCAACAGAAATCAACAAGAAATCATCCAAATTTTCAGGGCCACAGAGAAAGAAATCCACTTCAAAAGACCTCCGGGTCACAAACGATGAAGTTTTGTCAGAATTGGCTTGTAAAAAGTTAAACACATGTAGTGTAATAAATGGTATCTCAGTATGCCCTTTGAGGAACAAGGACTGTTTGTGTCATACATTGATGGTATATAAACATGAGGATCACCGGTCACATCTGGAAATTCTGAATACAGTTCCTATAGGTTCACTTTACTTTACTTTGTTTATAGTTTTACATTGTCCAGCTAATGGATAAAATTTTAGATTCTTATCCTAAAACAACACTGTTTTATTAGATAGGTATTCACAATTTACTAAGTACATGTTGCTATGCTGTTTTGTACAATTGATTATTCCAGAACTATGCCTATCTCATCTATATAACAATTGTTACTGCTCCATTTCAGATGACCTGCTGGGATGACAGATGGCCGATTGGTCCTGTTGAGCTGATGACTCGGCTTGGCGATGCTAACTACTAGATTCCTTTTTCTTTTCTATTTTGAAGATTACTTGTGTTGTTTATGTGGGCATCTAGAATACAACCTTGTAAACTGGAAATGACTCCTCCACTAGGAGCACATGTCAGTGTAACCTCAGTTATGTGTAAGTGCTGTTATTAGTTTAAAGAAATTAAAGTTGTGGGAGCTAGCACCTAAATTAAATTTTAGGCACCCAATATTTAATTGTGGAATTTCTAATTCGTAGTGACTAAGTTTATGCCACTATTTATTTTTTAAAATCTTTGTTAAAAGAGTTATATGTTTTTCTGATTGTATTGGCAGGAAGCAGATACATGTAATAAAAAAGTTTCAGAATTTATTCACATAGCTTATAAGTGTTTTCTGAGTAAAATTTAAGTATTCTCTTAAAACTATGAATAGCATGCGTATTTAAAATACAACACTTGATCAAAACCATTGCACAGTGAGACTGTAACTATGTCAGCATTGTAAGTGACATAACAAATAATGCTATCAATGTTTATAACTATTTATCAACGTATTAGCCACATGCAGAATAAAAAGAATGTTACCACTTACAAAACAAATATGTATTTTATGGTATACACCAATAGCTGGCAAATTATATATTGTTCATAGATGGTTTGATATACAAAAGATAGTGTTCACATATATTGTGAATTGGTTATTTAGCATTCAAAGTGATTTGAAATAGCATTTGACTGCTATATTTTTGGACACTTACGGTAATTAGGCCATGATGTGATATTTTTTGTACTATTGACAGTGAAGCAGATAAAATGTGATATATTTATTTACATGTTATTTGGTATGGAATTCTAGTTAGCTAATATATAATCCAAATTTTGGTTCAGATGTGAAATGCTACATATATTAAACTTTGTTTCTTTTATCAACATTCTTGTTAAATGTTGAACCCTAAAAAAGATAAATGTTGAACCCTAAAAAAGATATCTATAGATACCATTTCTCAAACATCCATACTAGTTTTTTAGATCATGTCTTGTTGTTCAGCAAGAAATTGGAGAAATGGTGCTGCACTGAGTATTTTGAAAAGTGATAACAGTTTACGTTACCATGGTTATGCCTTTTATCAGCTGGGTGACAAGAGTAGATCCAGATCTGCTGGCACATCTTAAACGTCAGATCAGGATCTACACTGTTCTTTATAAATTAACAAAATTTAAAAATAGATTGTACTAAAACATCAAGACTTAATTTTGCATTGAGAAGTAATACAAAATTCATGTTATTTTATCATTGATATGAATACAAAATTAATCCCAAGCTAGAGTCATAATTATTTTCTGAGATCAGCAGTGTCTGGTCACCCATGTGATGAAAGTTGTATCCATGGTGTAAAACGTTATACTTGTGAATTTTCTAAAATTAAAAAAAGAAGTGCACAACTTAAACTATGCTATTGTGATATATAATGGTTGATGTATTTTTTAGGGAGGTGTAAATATTATTTCTTCTGACAATCTATGCTTATTGCCTCTATATGCACTTATCTTTTTTCCATAGGAAATGACTAATCCTTTGTGTGACCAGAATAGGACAAGATCAGCCTGCAGATCTGTGGAGTCTGATCTGGATCTACACTGCTTTTCGTATTATATGAAACAATATAAAAGAATCTTGAAGTGAACAGTTCAGATCCTGATCAGACTTTCTGATGTACCAGCTGGTCTGGATCTACACTAGTCACAAACATGATATAAGCCATATCCCATGGAATTAAAGAGTTCAGGTTATTTAGATGTTAATGGAAACTAACACATGTAATGTAAAATAGATGTCATTAGTAGTCTGTGATAAAGCTACATTTTGCTATGATGTATGTTTCATTGTTTTTTGTGTATTTAAAAGCTATGTTAGCTGTACTGATATAATTATATAGTTTACACAAATTTACAATAAAAATTTATTTCATTTGAAATCTCAGTAGTCTTGTTTTCTCAATGTTTAGCATGACTTTCTAAAAAAAAAAACCAAGTTATTCTACACACATTGGCATTGGTTAAAGATTAACTGTAAGTTCATCTTTGAAAACTTCATTTCAAAAACAACTTGTAGCAAAGTTTTGGAATTCCATGACCTAGTGACCTCTTAGTTCAAGGTCACATTTGACAGAATTATGCCCCTTTTTGTATTTGGATTTGACATGAAAACTTAACATTGGCTTTAACTTCGCCATTTCTGAACACATGTTTTCAAAATTTTGTATGACAAAACAGTTAGGATGATGCCAAATTCTTTAGGTCAAGGTCACATTTGATGGAGTTATGCCCCCTTTTGTACTTGGATTTTGACACAAAAACTTAACGTTGGCTATAACTGCCATTTCTTAATATTTCTTCATTCAACTTTCAAATTATATGGTTTATGACAACACCGTCATGATGACAAATGTTTTAGGTCAAGGTCACATTTGATGGAATTGTGCCCCCTTTTGTACTTAGATTTTGACATAAAAACTTAACATTGGGTGTAACTTTGCCATTTTAAATATTTCTTAAAGTTTTTTAATTTTATTGCTTTTTGACAACAGAGTCATGATGATGCTCAATTCTTTAGGTCGAGGTCACATTTTGATGGACCCACCTTTTTGTTATAGTTTTTATTCTGACAGTGCCACAGGGCGACACAAGAGTTCAACTCGACACCCTTCAAGTTTTAAGTGCTGGTCATCTTTAGACTTCATTGTCTTTATATGAGATGAATACACTAAATTTCATCATATTATTCAATCTTGGTGAATATTTGTGACTGTGCCTTACTTGTTTAACAGTAGGCCATTATTATGCCTTATTTCAGTATTTTGAATGTGTTGTATTAATGACTCTTCAACATGTTCCATGAGGGACTCCACCTAATTCATTACCAAGTGACTATTTTATAGGTCACAATTTCATTAATATACATTCACCAAATTTCATCATACTGGTTTGCCTTTATAACTTCTAAACACTGCTCCAACCAACCTGTGTAGGAAAACGGGCAATATTTGTATCTATAAAAAGATAATCATAATGCATTATCAATATTTGAAGACATTTATTCTAATAGCCCTAACAAATAGTATGAATCAAGACTGCTTACTTCATGTTGACTGACAGCCATAAATTGATGCTAACTTCACACTTTCAGGCTACTAACTTCAAGCAGCCAGGCTTGCGGTTTACAGGCTGCCAAAAGGTCTTGCTAATGTATGAAACAGTAGTCATACTTTATTTTTTGTTATTCAATTAATGGATAAATTTGTACAAATACAATAAAAATATAACTCTACATACTATTCCAATGTTTCAGTTAATACGTTATCATTGGAATAATATTTAACAAAAGGAAATGACATGACATCATCAAAAAGGCAATGACACCTACCACCTTAACGTTGCTATTGCTGTGGCATAATATTTCACAGTGAAATTGCACCATTTAATAATAAGTTTTATAAGAAATGTACAATCATGGGAATTTGATTATTTTTCTCCAAAACTTAATTTCTATTTAATTTTCAAAATTTAATTTTTCACTTTAAAAAAAAATTAAAAACACATTATATTCATATATGTTTCTACAATAGAACCCTTTTTAAATCCTACTATAACATATGATCCATCATGTCTTTCACTTAACGCTGCCAAACTGCCATCTTCCTGCTATGCTGCTAACTTCACATGGCCAGGCATCTAACTTCTTGCTGCTAGGCTGCAATCTTAACTATACCAGGCTACTATGCTGCCAACTTCACGAATATTAATAAAACTCCATTTCCCAACTTGCCCTCCATATTGCTAATTTAAGTAGTCATTATATATCACATCTAAAAGTCACAACAGCCGCTGACACATTTTAAACTTCGTACCAGAATGTTAATTATAGTCAAAGACTGTATGTATGGTCAGTCCGGAAATCTCCGTTGGTACGGTAATAGGTCAGAGGACAGTATATAGAAAAGCCTGTCGCGGATTGGACAATTTTGTCTAGGGACGATTCGGGCTTAATTTATTTTCAAAGATTCATTGGCCAAAACTATAGAGAATAGAAATAATTTTTTGTTTTCAAAAATGTAAAATGACTTTAATTATATACTTAAAAATAAAAATGATTATTTAAAACACTGTTTGAAAGGTGATTTGTGTCACTTTAAAGAAGTTGGTACTTTCCTTATTTTGGGTTAGAGATTTGTTTACATTCTGGGGGTGGTTACTTTTGGTTTAAAATGCTGAGAGAATGAGTTGGTGAAGGCACCAATTCTTGGTCTTTTTTGCATTTCCCAAGAGTGCCACTATGCAAATCTGGGGTAGTTTTGGAACAAGTCGTGTAAATAAAATCACAGGAGGACCAAATCTTATAATGTAAGTCTATGGGAAACTATTTAGTGGTCTCTGACCTAAAATGTCTCCGGGTGAGGGTGACCCCGGAAACTAACGATATGGTACGGAAATCTTCGCTCGTTTCCGACAATCGTCTAAAACAATCACGGTGACGATATATAGAGATATAACTTTTTTTTATTTTGTGGAAAACTTTAGAAATTTGTTCAGGATTAAGCAATCTAAAAGATGTCGGCGCTTATGATTTTTTTTATCAAATTGAGATTTGCCCTAAAGGATATTAAAGCAAAATTATATATATGTACGAACTATTGTCATTCAGTTCTGGGATTGTATTAATTTTATAATCAATAAGGTACGCAATTTAATTTGATGAAATTCTTTAATTTTAAGTCACAAATGTAAATTATAGCAAATTACAGTCACCGGTTAGCACTTAAGAATCGTAATATGATTATTATGCTGACTTGTCTTTAAATGGTTTAAAAATTATTGTCTTGTGTGATAATTGTTTTAAAATCATTTTTTTTCAAAACTATTGATGAAAGTATTTGGCGAAAATTGCAATATAGAATATTGACCAGAGCTTTCTCATATATTATACACCGAGTTTTGTCGGGCCAATTATGATTATGGAGATTGTAAAGCATTCTGTTTTCAGTTAATTCTGAAATATATTATTTCATATTTCTGGCCGTGAAAAGAATTAAGATGAGGAAATAATTTAAAGCTTCAAAAAAAAAACACAAAAAACACGAATCGCTAATTAGCAAACAATGTCATGTCGTTATTGTTATCGTAATGTAATGTCTGAAACGAGCGAAGATTTCCGTACCATATCGTAAGTTTCCGGGGTCTGGTCTGGGTGTGGGTCTGGTCAGGGTTTTACCCACAACCTCTAATCCAGCAAACCCGGTAAAACCAGGTTAATTTTAGAATTTGAAATTCCCATAATTTGTTACTTAAAATAGAGTCGGAAAACCAGTGACGAAATTAGACATTGGAAATTACTTAATATATTTTGTTGACCGTAATATTTTATTTAACACGCCGAAAGGATTATTGGTGTAAGGTATTTCTTGTTTGTTTAATAAATTAATAATTTGTTGTATTTTATCATTGACGAGAATGAATGCGTTTTCTTTTAAGACAGGTGAACCTGAATGGCGAGACCGTAAGTGAAGACGCATTTCTAAAATTCCATTCTATTTTTTTCAGAAAACAGTCAGAGGAGATTCTCAGTGGCGTTACTTGTACTCAACTTTTTGGTAGCAATATTTAATTTTGCTAGGAAATGGGAAAAGTGCCCCGATCGAGCACCCTTTCTGGAAATCTTGCACCCCACCCCATCTAGTAACGCTTCCCAATAAATGAAACATATAAAATGTCAAAATATTAAATGTTAAAGGTTAAAGAAGCATGCTTTTTGACACTGCCTCAACAAAAAAGTTACTGTGAAGGGATATAAACAATCTGTCTGACCAGGAATCTAGTCTGTAATTCGACTGCAAGCACAGACCCATTATCATACTGACTTAAATTTTTACATGTGAAGGACGATCATCACATAATTATATAAAAAAGTCATTGTCGCTCACAAAAAGTTGTGCTAACCAGGAATCTAGACCTACCTTATAAGCTTCTAGATTCCTGCGCTAACAGTAACATATTATGATCCTTCATGACTCCAGTTATTTTCACAGATTTTTTTTTATGTGTAGAAGGGCTGTATCAAGAGGGGCAAATAAAATTCAGGGGAGTTCAGGGTCATACTTGCCAAGAAATTTTATTTTTAAAAGTTGCCAAATCTCAAATATTTGGGTGTTAAACACATAATTCAAACACTTGCATTTTTTTTCACTTAGAAGTTTGTTAAAGTTTAAGTCCACTTTTTCTCTGATTCTGTTAAAGGTAAAGCTTTGAAACTTTAAACAGTTGTTTAACATCATAATATCAACTATCAGGACAAGTTAAAACTGTTGACTGTGTTTTGACATATGCCCCCTTTTTCACAACATTACCTATACCTATTAATCTTCACTTGAAAACCTGGTTTTGTCGCGTTGCAGCATCATCTTGTTTGCTAAATTCACCGAGGCAGTGCCAGGTGTGCCTTAGCGCCACGCTATGGGCCTGAGTTGATGGGTAACAGGTTGACAACTTGGGGTAGGATAAGGGGGGTGGGGATGACAAAAAATATGAAACATTTGGTAAAAAAAATCTGCACTTATTGAAGATTATTAAATACTAATTTTGTTTAGTTTTGAAAGGTTTTAAGTAAGGTATTAAAATATCATGTTATACAAGGGCACAAGATTGTAAAAGTGAGACAGGAGACCAGTCTCAAAACTTAAGCTTTTGATTGGTCCATTTGGAGATTGGTCTTAATTCCAGAAAATCAGATGCTTGAGATCTGAGACTGGTTACCAGTCTCAGTTTTAAGTCCAGTCTCCGGTCATAGCTGTATGATCACAGCAAAATACCAAGAATGGGCATATTTTTTTCAGTTTTAAGAAGTTAATAGTGTGACTATCAAGACACATGTAACCAGTGATTATCAAGACACTATTTAAAATGGAAGAAGTAAGTTTACTAAAACCTCTTTTATTTCATTACTAATTCTAAATATAAATATATTGTAAACAGAGAAGAAAAGCAAACAGAGCCAATCATTTGGTGAGATAATGTGCACCCGACTGTGACTTGAACTGTGGAGCCCAGGGCATATTCTCTTGTGACTGAGTTACCTCTCCACTTCTCCTTTTCAAATAGCAACAAGACTAATTTTTACCATGACATATTCTCCCACAAATTAGAAATTCCTCATTGAATTCCCGGGCAGGGGGGTTCTTTATATAAACAATAGCAGGCGTCTTTAGGACAAACCATCCAATTTTACCTCAGTCCACAGTTGGGTGCCAAATGTCATAGAAAAATGTGACTCTTACACGGACCCCCTCGCTTACAGGGTAGTTGGGGTCCTGTAGTACTCTAGTATTTGATTTTATTTGTATTACAATCATGCTGCAGTGTTTCCATTTTGACAAAATGTTAACATATACTTTAAATGTTGATTTTCAGAACAGAAGATTTAATTTAGTGTCAGGCAAGGAGATAGAGAATCTGCCCAGTTATGGTTAGTACTAGTTGCCAACTCCTTTTCTGAGATTGTGAACCACTTGATATGGAAAAACAGCAATGAACTGCATTAATATAGCTAATATAAGTTAAAATCAAATTTCAAACAGGACTGTCAAGAGTCCCCAAGATTAGTTGAAATGATGGTGATTGAATACTCCATATGTCACTGCTACATGCCAGTATTCCTTTCTTTACATCATTAATTTTATATTTATTGAAGTTATCAACTTTTGACAAACATTCTAAACAAAAACATAGCAATATTTTTAATTCCTTGTAATGCGTATGTTTTAGAATGTAAATAATAAATTTGTTCCTGTGATATATTACAGTCTGGTTACCCGTCCCTGTCATTACCTTATTATACCCCCACAAACAAAGTTTGAGGGGGTATATAGGAGTGAGCTTGTTGGTCGGTCGGTCGGTCAGTCTTGTCGGTCGAATTCTTCGTTTCCGGATGATAACTCATGAAAGGCTTGACAGAATTAAATAATTTTTGGTACACAGGTATATCGTCATAAGATACAGGTCAAGTTTGATTTTAGGGCTGGTGGGGTCAGTGTCAAGGTCACTGTTAATAAAAATAGAAAAATGCTTTCCGGAAGATAACTCCTGAAAGGCATCAACTAGTTTACAAATTTGTGGTACACAGGTGTAACATCACAAGATACAGGTCAAGTTCGACTTTGGGGCTGGTGAGGTCAAGGTCAGTATAACTAAAAATAGAAAAATGGTTTCTGGATGATAACTCATGAAACACTTCACAGATTAACTCCTTTTTTGGTACATAAATGTAACATCAGAAGATACAGGTCGAGTTCAACTTTGGGGCCTGTGGGGTCAATGTCAAGGTCACTGATACTTAAAATAGAAAAATTGTTTCTGGACGATAACTCATGAAATACTTCATAGATTTAATTATTTTGTAACAGATGTAACATAACAAGATACATGTAAGGTTTGACTTTGGGGCCTGTGGGTTCAAGGTCAAGGTCACTGTTATTTAAACTTCAAAACTTCATTTCCACTCAGTAACTATAGCTTGGAATGAGATTCTTAAATGAAATTTGGTGTATTGCTGGTTTTTGTGAAGATGACTTTTGGGATTCAAATAAGGCCTGTGGGGTCAAGGTCACAGTTACTAAAAATAGAAAAAACTACCTCAATATCTTTGGTTTGGAATGAGATATTGTGATGAAAATGGCTATATAGGTAGTGTCTGTGAAGACAAAACTTGGTATTGAAATTGGGCCTGATGGGGTTAAGGTCAATGTTCACTGCTACTAAAAATAGAAAAAATGATTTCTGGATGATTTCTCATGAAAAGCTTCACATATATAAACAATTTTTGGCACACAGTTGTTAGATAAAAGTTAAGTAAAGGTCACTGTTTCTAACTTATTCAAAACGTTTCTGCTCAATAAATTTAGAAGGAATGATATATTGTGATGAAACTTGCTGTATATGTGGCTATTGTGAAGACGACACTTTGGATTGAAAGTTGGGCACATTATGCCATTGATTCGAAGCATTCCCAGTTCAAGTATCAAGCACACATGTGGGGGTATTTAATCACTTTTAGTGATAATTCTATTTGGGTCAGGCATACACCAATAATGGCGGCCCCCTGTGTGAACAGAACCCTACAGTAAAAAATATATTTGTTTGACCATTTTTTGTTTGCATATACATGTATTGATACAATGTACCAACTCTTAAGTTATGCTGGTCCATGCTATGTCAAGTGAAAATTGGTAATTATTTAATTGTATGGTTTTGAGAAAAATTGTTGTGCTATAGTAAATCTACAGTGGGAGACATTTTATTTTTTAATTTCATCCAAATGGTCCATAATCTAACATTTAAATATAAATTTACTACTTACACAGGACGCCACCATTTTTAGCCAGATGTACTGTTTGATAGTACGTTGGGTACCAGACTATGATATATTATAGAGTATATTACTGGGCAACATTCAGATGTTTAGATGTGGATTTGGCTTCATATTTATCCTTTCCTATCTAAAGTCTATTAGAAGATTTTTATTATTCATATGTCAATTTCAGAAAACAGCTTTTTTCAGAAATATTCATTAGCGTTTAGGAGACTGTCACTTTACTATTTGTAATGATAATTAATTATAAAATTTCTTATTTAATAATCATAATCATTGTTTCCAAACCAGATGTACTATATTCTTTGTAGGAATTGGAGCCCTGTTGTCAGATGCAGCTAGTGCTAATGAAGTCTTGAATAACATCAGGAATGGACCAGGTCTGTATTTCACATTTTAAATGTTTTAAGTTTCTGTCACTGTCATTGTCCTGTAGTGGAGATCCTTCTCCAATATAGTCTTTCCATGCACTGTAGAAGTATCCATATTAATAAATCAAGTACTGTTAAAGTCCTTCTATGATCATGAGCTGTTAAAGACTGTCCATGACCATGCACTGTTACAATCTTTTCATGATAATGTGCTGTTAGTCATTCCATGATGATGTGCTGTTAAAAGTTAGCCTTTCCATGATAATGTTGTGTTAAAGTCTTTCCATGATCATGCACTGTTAAGGTCTTTCAGTGATAATTGACTGTTAAATTCTTTCCATGATCCTCTGCTGTCTTGTAATTTACATTTCAAACATTTTACTTTTTATCCAAAGACAAAGTTTTTCATTAAAATCCCTTTTTGTTAGCTTTAAATGGTATTGAGATGGAGAGGATGCGAGCAGGCTCAGGGGCCGGACCAAGCACTCTGGCTGCAAAGGCAACACAAGATGATGAAAAAACTATACATACAATCTATGTAGAAGAATCGAACCAGCAGGAGCTGGATGAATGTAAGTCATTTGTATATTTTAATGCTAACCAATGTCAATAAATCTAAGATGAAATATAAACATTACTCTTTATTAAACTTAGGAATGAAACTTTAAATAAAATAGCCACCTGTGATTTTTACAAATATGGTCAAACATTGTCTGTTGATTAAATTACCCTGTACCTGATGGTAGTTCCAAGTTCTATAGAATTCCCATTCTGGGAATTTGAACTTTGGTCCATTAATCATTTATGAGAATTAATTTTGTATGTACTGCCTCGGGTGAAGCTGACACCTTGATCAAGACAGTGTCCATGAACATGCTGATCTCAGTTTACAATGCTGATGTTAACAGTGCTACCAGAAAAAAAACTGACCTGTATATCAAACATAGAGTGCAATTGATGTGCGTACCATAATCTCCTTAAGTTGTGGGGCAGTTTAAAATATTTGGCTTTGCAAAATTTAGGATGCAAAAAAAACTGTTTATGGAAGTGTCCATAAACATAGGGACAATGAAAATAAAATCCTAAAGTGTCCCAAAATATAGGGAGGCAAAAATATAATTTATTTCTTGAAAAGTTATGGTGTTCCAATATGAAAGCTGTCCGAAAGACTAAGGGTAATTATGGTACATTGTAGTAAGAATTTTGTAAACTCAAGTAAACTTTTAAATGGTATAAGCAGACATACTGACAATTTACATAAAAAATTTAGTGTAATAATGGCTTAGTGGTAACCTGGAGATATGTTCATTAACATTCCTAGATGGCTTCAAATTCGCAGCTGCCACAGAACCGATCGGTACGACCATAGATCACACACAGTTAATGGAAGAAGAAACGGAGTCTGAAGAACTCAAAGCACCCGTGCTGCATGCTCGTATCACAACAGACTACATGAGGTTCCGATATATGTCAGAGAAAATCCCACAAAAGAAGAAAGGAGCAAGAACAAGACAGCAATATGAGTCTTATGGAGATGATGACAAGCATGTTCTTGCTGAAGTCTGGGTATGTTAAAGGTTACTATTTTAACCATGTTGTATGTTGTAGAGCTCAGTAACAGCATAATAGCAACATGATAAGAGATGTCTTGTGTATCTTTGTTAAGTTGGATTACGAAAACAAGTCTTTTAACCCTTTCTTCCATAGATACACCTTTATTGCATGGGCAAACAGTTTAGATCCAGATCAGCCAGTACATCCCTGCCATCTGATCAGGATCTAAACTGTTCACTTTGTGATTCATTAGGTTATTTCTGACCAGTGCAGATCCTAATTAAACGGCACAGATGTGCTGGCTGATCTGGATCTACACTCTTCGCCCACACAATAAAGGCGTATATATGGAGGAAAGGCTTAAATTGATCTTATCTGTCATTTCTTTTGGTGATAAAACTTGTAACTGATTATTCAAACATTTAACATTTGATGCATCACCATGCCAATAGTTACATTTTAGTGAGTATGACTACCTGTCGAATAAAAAATGATCAACATGTACATGTCCTATAATTCTTTGGTTTCAAAGCTCCTTTCATACATTATAATTTCTACAAGCATACAGCAATAAAACTTAAAAGTTCACAAAGTTGATATTAGAAATTATTGCATTTAGATGTGTGTAAGTGCCATGCTTTTTTATTGTATAAGCATATTTTAATAAATGACAGGAGTTAATTTCTTACCAGGAAAATATCTTATAATGTTTTCCTATATCTTTATCTTTTGACAAAGTGTATCTGAAATACTCTTTAAGGATAATTAATTTTATTTCTTGTAGATCGATAATTATGTGGGTAGTGCAAAAATTGTGGCTTATTGTGCACATGAAGATGGTCAGCTACATCCTTATAATCTGTTTGGAGAGTCGTGCTTTTGTGGAATTTATGTAAAAAAGGAGCACATTCGAGAAGGAAAAATCCTGCGGTAAGAAAATTCAGCCAGTTAAAAATTTCATTTTTCTGAAAGTGTTTTTGTCAATGAGTACTTTCTGTTTGTGTGCTGTGGTGATTGAAATAATGTGACCTTTGTTGAAATACCAGTATTTGTTGATGTGTTGAGATTTATTACATTTAACAAATGGTATGCAGCCTCGAACTTACTGTACACTGATCAGATTAAATTTGGCATGGACAAAATTGGCGGTATTTGAAAACCAATATGTTGGCCCTGATCATATTTATTGTGTAAATGTCTTGCCATAAAAACAAAAATTTACTCTTGAATTTTATGCAAAATAATAACAAATCCATTGGTGATCATAAAATACAATTAACTTAGAGATATTAATTTCAAATGAGACATAGAATGTGAAAGCATGTAAAAAAAAATTCATTTTGCATATATCATTTCAAAAAGAAAATATGAGGAGTTTTAAGAAGACTATCACATGTATCCTTTACAGTTTGTTTAAGCTTGGAATAAACATTATCACTGTTTGTCAGATTAAAATGTTTAACTATAATAAATATTGGCAGTGGATTTATTTTGGTACATTCACATTTGACCAACAATATAGCCAAAATAAAATAATTGCAAGAATTAATATATTTACAGTACATTGCATTCAACAGATGTTTATTTCAGCTTGATGAAAGTGTCTGTTACAACACCCAAAGAAAAAGAATATGTACAGACTCTAAAAGATCAACAGGCATTCCTGAATAAATCTGGTGTAGATGATGTTAAACCTAGTATGTAAACACTTGATAGTTTTTTTTTTAATTTATTTAAAAGAGTATTATTGATTTGAGAAAATTATTTAAAGGCAAAAACAGTATTTGACTCGCTGTTTTTAACTAGAACATCTCTATGAATGATCTGTTTCAAGTCTGGTATGTTTATGTTAAAAAGAAAAATTTTGAATAAATTTTAATAGTTACCCTTGGAAATCGGGAACTTCTGTAATAAGTCACATTTGAGGCGTGTCACAGGAAAAGGTACCTTAGGACAGTTTATGTCAATTCTTGAAATGATGTCATAAAGTTGAGCAAATTACATTGTTTATTAAGTGTTTTGTGGTAAAATGTACACTTCATGTAATAGTCAAAAAGTGAAATAAAATCACATTTTTATTTTATGCTTTCTAGTAAATTATAGAATTTTCCCGGTGAAATAAAAGTGGTATATCACTATTTTCAAACAGTGGAATACCACTTTTATTTTCATTGTTTTTTAACGTTGGTACTCAAATGCACATAACATTCTGAATGAGAGCATTTAGAAAACAGGCTCAAATTTTGTTATATGACGTCATAACGTCAAGTCATAAACAAACGTTTTTTGAGCCATTTGATGCAATTTTTCTGTTAAATTCACAAAAATTATGCATTAAAAGCATAAAATAAAAAGAAAATTTGTTTTGACAAGTGAAAAATAAAAAACATTTCACACGTGAACTCTGGAATTATGTATTTTCACTGGGCTTCGCCACTCGTGAAAATACGAATTTCGCAGCTCACTCGGTGAAATATATTTCTATCCTACACTGAGGAACTAATAGGTAATTGTGAGTGCTTTTCCAAATATAGTAACAACTGAAAAGTCATAAAATTTTACAGAAGGCACCTTTTCCTGTGGCATGCCCCATATAATGTACAACTTTTGCATAAAGGTAGATCAAGGATGTTGGGAATCACTTAAGATTAAAGAAATTGGAAGTTATTATTGTATGAATTATATCTTTTGCTGATGTATGTTTGTCCTTAGCTGTTTTAGTTGTATTCTTTTATCACAATTTATACAAGTTTATTTACTAAAAGAAATCAGATTAATTTTAACCATGATAGTTATGATTGGTTATATTTCAGATGAAATTGTATTGGACAAGCAGATAGTGTATATAATGTTCAAGGCCATTCTGGATGACGGGACCATTCTGAGCTGTATGTCGTCTCCCATTCAGAACAAAAGTAAGAAAATTTGTTAATTTAGAAAGCTGATAGGTGTTGTCCAGTATTTTCAAGCCTAGTGATTCTAGTTAACAAACATGGTTGCTAGTAGCATTGTACTTCCAGTTCTTTGATTAAGGGATGTATTAAAGTCAAAGAAAGTACATCTGACTCTACATATTTCAGAGAAAGGCAAAGAGTTCAAGATAGAAGATATGGAGCCAGTCAGTGGACCAGCCTCAGGCGACTGTGGTACTAACGTACAGAAGAACAGAGTGATGATCTGTGTTACCGAAGGAACCAACTTCCCAGCTGGTCAGTTGTTAATAATATTTCTGTCACTTTCCTAATCAGCTGCACAAAATGTGGTAAGGATGGAAAACAAATCATGAGGATTTTGCAGGCCTGCCAAATCTCCGGATTTTATCCGAAATCTGTGGATTTTAAGTTACTTCTCCGGATTTCCAGATTTATAGTCAAAATCTCCGGATTTCTATGAAGTTGAAAAAAATTTTAGATTAATAAAACCTAATTTAAAAGTTGTGCAATGAACGTAATAGTTATTCTACTGCAGTTGCACATTTCCTGTTTATTACAAGACAACGAGGTCGTGGTCAGTGACATGCTGCCTCAGTGCCTCTGGCACAATTATACAATAACCATGTGTCATAAACTTAACAAGGGCCTCGATGTTACACCTGCTTTTATCTAGTTTCATTGCATGTTCATTCTAATATTATACCAGCCCGGTTAGCTCAGTAGGTAGAGCGTCCGCTTCCGGACTGGGAGGTCGTGGGTTCGATCCCCGGCCGGGTCAAACCAAAGACTTTAAAAATGGTAGTAATGGCTTCCCTCCTTGGCGCTCAGGGTGTAAGGGTTAGCATTACGACCGATTCGGCGGATGTCGGTATAGGAGGACCCGCAAGTAGATCCGAAGTCGGAGGTGCTGAGCCTGCAATATGGCGGTCTCCTATCCAAAAGCGCAGCACCACGCTTACACGCCGAAAAGGTGAACGCCAAAACAAAAAAAAAAACAAAAAAAATTCTAATATTATCAAACAGGTCTGAACAGGATTAACAGAAAGTTAAAAAATGAATGATAAAAATAGACAAAAGTCATTTTAAAACATGTTTTTTGACCATTTCTAACAAAATAGGCAAACTTCATTTTTAAAATTCTTTGAAGAATAAAATTATAAAGAAGAATGTGAGAAAAATATCATCATCATCATAATCATCATCATCATTTTTGTTGAGTCACAGTCATAGTAAACAGCAGCAATAAGACATTACAACAACAACAATATCATCATCATCGTCATCATCATTGACATATTCAGACAAAATCTCCAGATTTTTAATGAAGAAGTTTTGGCAGGCCTGAAATGTCGGAACTTTCCAAATATAGAAAAAACTGAAGATGACAAAATATCATGGAATATAATAATTTTTCTGTGAAGTGTTTTTCAGGTGTATCATTTTGTGGAGCAATTTACCTTGAACAGCCTTAACATATTATGAAAAATGAGGAATATTGATACACACAGTGATAGATAGTTTTACAGACTTTAAAAAAAAATAAAGTTTTATATTGAAATTTGTTTCAGTATTCAGTAAGTGGCATTTTTCACTTTTACAAGAATAAATTAATTTTGTTTTGTCAAGATGTTGGAGTGAAAGTTCGAGAAAAATGCAATGGTGCAGTTGTATGGGAAGCAGAGCCATCTCCAGATACCATTGTTGTCATTAAACAGGTAACATTTAATTAATACATGTATACGGTTGAAGTAGTCTCTTTTAAGACCCTTGCTATGAAAATGACAGAACATAACCATAGTGCAAAAATGCTATAACTTCTTATTTCAGTGGTACTTACACCATTTTTACATATACTCTCCATAACAAAAACTGAAAGTTGGCTTTAGCTTTGTCAATTTTTAATAATTGTGTATCAAACTGACAAAAGGATCATGTTGATTTAAATTCCAGTTTGAAATAAAGTCACAGCCTTGATAAGAAATAGGGGACAATGTCACACATTTTTGGCTCGTACTTTTTGTTATTCTAATAACTAATCCTTTTTTTTTTTTAAAGAATTTATTAACAAGATAGTAAACAATGTATCTGAGGTCCACAGATTGTAGAGATATTCTGATTGATACAGGCTAACTGTGTTCAAAAATGTAACACAAACTATGGGATTCAGGAATATAGAAGTTGACAAGTTAAGGAATATAGGAGTTGACAAGTTTAGATTTAGTTAAAACTTAAAATTTGGTTAAAAATTATAAATATTTATAATGGTTCCCTCTTTGTTTTCAGTGTGTTGTAAAATTTATCCCTCCTGCATACAAGAATCCGAGAACAAATGTACATGTTGAGGTGGAGATCTGCCTGTATGACAAGAAGACAAAGATAGAAACAGAACCTGTCCCGTATATCTACTACCCAGAACGTGGTATATATTTTAAAATGTTTTTATATTTTATTTATATTAAACAATATCTAAAACAATGAATAAGATGGCTTTTTTTTTATTTAACAAGAATTTTATTGCCTGCTGTTGAAATCAAATAAACCTAGCTCAAATGCTCAGTAGATAAATCTTTGACTACACATCATGATGTGGATTCCCCAAACCAACCAGCTGGCAAATGGTTTTCATTGACCAAACAGTTGTCTCAAACTGATCAAAAATGCCCATTTCTTGTTGTTTGGTTAGTCACAGATATGACTTCGGTTACTTGACTCGTCTTCAATAACTAAAGTTGTTGAAAATTAATGTAGAATTCTCAAGACCAAAGTCAATCTGCAGTACAGGTAATAACAACTTGGACGCTGTGGAAATTAATCATGATTTGTTATCAGTATAATTTTGTATAAAGTATAATAATCAGGAGAAGAGAACTAGAGCAGCCATCTGATGATGGAGTTCCCAGCATATGATTTCTAAATTGTGGATGGGTGCATGTGCAAACATACCGAAGTACATTCAACTCTGCAGAATTTTAGGGACTGTAACAAGAACAGGAAAAATATAGAAAAAGATTTTCAAACCTTACTAATGGTAACTAAATATTTTTATCAAAATTTTATTTATACTTTAAAGGTTTTGCCATTTTAAACATGTTTGTGTTGATATTCAGATACTTTTGGACTTGAAAGCAAAGCAAAGAAAAGGAAGTTGAATGAAGAAGACTACTCTGCTAACTACAGTCTAGGTGAGTACATATACAGGGTGTTTTTCTGGTTTGTTGTTGCGAGTTCATGATATCGTTAGATCAGAAGTAGAAAATGTCCAGAAATAATTTGATTCAGTAGACTTGTCTAAATTTTCATTCAATTTCAAATAGATTTATTAAGTGTCTGTGACCTACTAAAATTTGTTTCAGACAATTTCTTTGAAAATAGTTTTGGTCAGCTTAGCATCTGGAAGTGTATTTGTCATCGGACTGCTTCAAATGAATTTGCATAACCATTCATTCATTAATTGCAAATTTGGTATTTTTCTAGATGATCTAGCTTGCGGCACCAGGAAGGTTCTATCTGGCATCAGAAAAAGCCCTATGTCTGCAGCCAAAAGGAACAGTTCTGGTAAGTCATCAGCGCTTTATAATTCAATAAAGGGAACCTTCTAACTTCAAAATGGAGTAATTTGTGAAGGATTGAACTTAACCTTTTTATTTCATGGGAAATGGCTATTATCCCATGGGCAAACTGTGTAGATAAGCCTGCACTTCCATTCATTCAACACTTTGCTTTAGATTTTTTTTAGCTTATGCTAGCTGAACAAGATCTACACCGGTTGGACATGGGATAAAAGGTTATATCCTTGAGTAAAGGTTCAAAAGGAGGAAAAGCAACTTGAATAAAATCAGTCAGTTATTAACGATTATCTTCTCTAAGAACAAGCATCAACTTGGGATTGGATAAATATATTAACTTAACTTTTAAATGTATACATGAGTAACTGTTTCACTTGTCTGTTATCAACGCAGACTAAATATGTACCTTGCAAAATGTTGAAAACTTGTGTGAACTGAGTTTTGAAACTTTGGATATCAGTTTGGGTCAGATATTAGTATTTCTTAAGAGGCCAATTATGTTGAATTATAAATTATACAACTCACACAAATCTTAATTCATTTGTATCTTCCAGGATCGTCAAGTGAACAGAGTGGGTCATCACAAGAAAATTCTGTGCAGTATGTTGAAGAGATGTCAGAAAATCCAGCAGATTTACGTTCGGTTGACCCTGCAGTGCTGGCAGAAGCCACTATCAGTCTGCTAGGTCAGAAGAATGTCCAAGTCCCATTTACCTCCTATTCAGAGGGTCAGAATACCGGACATTCTATTTTTGGAACAGCCACTTCCCAGCAGCCCATCAGACCAGAATCTGCAGGTTTTTCATCCGAACAGGCTTCCAGTTCCTCAAGGGGGACAACTACAAGCTCCAGCCAGCATCCAAGTTTCCTTGGTAACCAAGCTTCACTAGTTACATCAACAACAAGGGTGTTTGGCTCATCACAGCAGACAACTAGTTCGTACACTTACTCCTCATCTCCAGCTATATCTGTTGGTTCTTCTTCAAGCCAGCAACTTCAGGTACCAGTAAAGGTTGAACAACAACAACAGGCCCAGCAGCAAGCTGGCAACCTGGCTGATAACTGCCAGTTTTTATCTGATGAGGATATGATGATATTTGCACAGCAAGGTTTTAGTTTGCCTCAACTTGGCCCCAACCAGAGTATCGCCCTAATTGATGGGCAAATCTATGTAGTGAATGATGACATAAATGAAGCATCAACTGTTGCCCCACCGTCATCCACGTACCAACCCCCACCGGCTATCATACAGAACATTGGGCATCAGCAAGTAATAGTGCAACAGATTGCTCCTCAACAGCCGAGCTCCGAGGCCCAGAGACACACTATGCAGTTATCAGGAGCAACCAGCCTTGCCTCCCAGAATTCTGGGTTTTCTGCAGCAGGAAGTTCCCAAAATGCCTTCAGGAGTGCTCCATTGTCGTCTGCTGTAGCCCAACAGCAAACTGTGCTTCAGCAGCAGCAGCAACAACAACTGCAGCAACAACTGCAGCTACTACAACAACTTCTTGCAGGTACGGGGATAGATTTTGCGGCAATTTCTCCTGCACAACAACTTCAGCTACTTCAGCAGGTTGCAAACCTCCAGAATCACAGCAGCCAGCAACAGAACCAGGCATCAAGAAGCTCCGATGGCACCATTATCTATGGGACAAACTTGAATGATGATGATGTGGAAATCGATGGCGAGACGTTCACTAATGGTGAACAGGCTAATCAAATTGTGATTCAAATTACTGAGGAGACTGAACAAAGAAACAAAAAACTGAAAAGCAGTAACACTAATCAAAGGCGAGCAAACTTAACTCAGAAAGTTCTTGTAGAAACTGTCCCAACTTCGGGCCAGATTCCAACACTTGTTAATGAAGATTCTCAGGATGGTAACATTGAAGAACAGTCCAGTAAGAGAGGTGGTAAACACATTGACTTTAGATACCAGAATGGGTCGTTTGGGGATGAAGCCTCTTCATCAGAAGAGGATGATGTGTGATAATCATCACTATAAAACTTGTGCAATCAATTTGTTTTGTTTACTCATTACCAAAAAATACAGTGTAAAATGTGAATAGTTTAGAGGTACTGGTGACAAGATAATAATGCCATAAAAGTTGTCCTTTAATACATTGTGAAGATGTTAAACATAACAGTGCAGCATTATTTATGCCTCTTCTGACACTGTGTTTTCAGGAAAATGTGACAGTGTTCATTTCACCTGGGAAATACTGAACAAACTTATTTGATAGGTACATTTATGATGCCAAATATGTATTCGGTGTGATGTGTGATGTTGGAGGAGTTTCTGTGAGTAAAGACTTACAGAATAAGTCATGACCTGTGCTTATATGTTAGATCAGATTACAGGTGCGGCTGCTTGTTCAGGACAGGAGGGATAGTAGAGGAGAGAAGCAGGCATGTTGTGTATAGTGCCTAAAATAGATTGGTTTACCATACACACTATAATAAGAAGTTTTATTGGAAAACATAAACAACTATTTTTAGATGCTATTTTTAGATATGTTTCACCAAACTAGGTTTCTTGGTTTTCCATTAATTTGGTCAGTGCCATACAGAAATATAACCAATATTTTGCCCCATTGGTGGTTATTTTTAGGTGCATATGACCGAGTCAGTAATGAATCTGTCTTAAAAGCTGTGTTATCTTTTAACTTAAAGTGCTTATTTATGAACATTTTTTGTATTATGAAATCATCAAAATCATCTTTATATCTTCGTATTTTTATAGTGTGCAGTTTCAATTAGAATTTTTACATGTTTATGTATTCTCATACTGACTCGTACATAATAACTTGTGCTACAGCAAGTGTGACCAGTATTTTTTGTTGCAATTTGATGGGTATTGTTGTGATCAGCTTTTTAAGTAACACTGTAAATGTTGATTTTACCCCCACAAACGAAGTTTGAGGGGGTATATAGAAGTTAGCTTGTCGGTCTGTCTGTCGGTCGGTCGGATTCTTCGTTTCCAGATGATAACTCATGAAAGGCTTGACAGAATTAAATAATTTTTGGTACACAGGTATATCATCATAAGATACAGGTCAAGTTTGATTTAGGGGCTGGTGGGGTCAGTGTCAAGGTCACTGTTACTAAAAATAGAAAAATGCTTTCCGGACAATAACTCCTGAAATGCATCAAATATTTCAAAAATGTTTGGTACACAGGTGTAACACCACAAGATACAGGTCAAGTTTGACTTTGGGGTTGGTGGGGTCATGGTCAAGGTCAGTATTACTTAAAATAGAAAAATGGTTTCCGGATGTTAACTCATGAAACACTTCACAGATTAAATCCTTATTTGTTAAATAGATGTAACATCAGAAGATACAGGTCAAGTTCGACTTTGGGGCCTGTGGGGTCAAGGTCACTGTTACTTAAAATAGAAAACTTGTTTCTGGACGATAACTCTTGAAATACTTCATAGATTTAATTATTTTTTGGGACACAGATGTAATATAACAAGATACAGGTTAGGTTTGACTTTGGGGCCTGTGGGTTAAAGGTCAAGGTCACTGTTACTTAAACTTCAAAACTGCATTTCCACTCAGTAACTATAGCTTGGAATGAGATTCTTAAATGAAATTTGTTGAATTGATGGTTTTTGTGAAGATGACTTTTGGGATTGAACGTAAGGCCTGTGGGGTCAAGGGTCACTGTTACTAAAAATAGAAAAAAAACTGTATATGCTCAATTACTTTGGTTCAGAATGAGATATTGTGATGAAAATTGCTATATAGGTAGTGTCTGTGAAGACGAAACTTGGTATTGAGATTGGGCCTGATGGGGTCAAGGTCACTGTTACTAAAAATAGAAAAAATGGTTTCTGGACAATTTCTCATGAATAGCTTCACATATATAAACAATTTTTGGCACACAGTTGTTAGATAAAAGTTAAGTAAAGGTCACTGTTATTAACATATTCAAACCATTTCTGTTCAATAAATTTAGAAGGTATGAGATATTGTGATAAAACTTGCTGTATATGTGGCTACTGCGAAGACGACACTTTGGATTGAAAGTGGGGCACATTATGCCATTGATTCGAAGCAGTCCCAGTTCACATGTGGGGGTATTTTATCACTTTCAGTGATAATTCTAGTTTAGTTTGTTTTGCTATGTTTTTGTCATGTCCATCATAGATTCTTAAAATTGCGTTCAAATTGTGTTAGCTGTAGACTTTGTCCAGTCATGCATATATAATTTTACATGCAGAAATACAGAATCTGACAACTTGCCATGTAATAAAAAAACATTAAACAAGTTAAGGATAATAAAGGTAGTTAGTAAGAGATCCTCTTGCAAAATATTCTTAACAAGTTAAATAGTTGTTCAAAGTGTCAGATTCATTACATTTTAAAATAAAGAAATGAGTAAACTAACTCAAAGAAATCTGAGCAAGAAAACTGTGCTCTTGCTGTGCACGTTTTAATTTTTATCCATTTTGATTAAAATTACAGTTCCTTAAGAAAATGTTATTTGTCTATTTTGATCACTATGTTAACTTTCAACAAACGTTGGCTATGTTTGTAATCAAAGGAACAATGGACTATTGAATTAAAGTAACCAGCCAGTAGCAAAAATGCTAGGTTGTACTTCATGCATGTAAATTAAAATATTTGTAATGGATGCGTTACATGGAAAACACCAGTAATATGATCAGTTATTTGTTTATCATAAATAAATCTACCTATAGAAAAATGTATACATTATTTGTATAGATTTTTTCTATTTTTAATTGATTCTACAGTGCCATCTTTTATCTTTGATATTTTATACTTCTTGTTGTAAGTACATGTTCCATCATTTACACTTATCTGTTACATATACATAAAACTGCAATCTTATCAAGATAAAATACTATGTTTCTGTTATTAATTATTTATATTTTAAGGCAAGTTAAAATTGTCGCAATGGATGTTATTATCTTTAACCCTTTGCTCCATATATAGGCCTTTTATAACATAAGCAAACAGTGTAGATCCATGTGTGCTGACTGATCTGGATCTACACTGTTTGCCAATGCCATACAGGTGTATATATGCTGAAAAGGGTTAAAATAACAGTACTATTTGAATTGGTCTTGCAATATGTCAACATTGACAGCAAAATATGCAGGTAAATATCGATTTTGTTAAATAACTTGAGTTTATATTTATCTAAATAAATCATCAAACCATCTGTTGTATTTTAAATTTGTTATCAGTTGGACTTGAATGTTTAGTCAATAATCTTGTTGCTCATGTATGACTGGTGTAGAGCCAGATTTGTGCTACCAGTCGGGTTGTTGTCAGTAGGAAAATGAAGGAGTCAATCAAATATCAAAAGCTGTCCTCGAGCCACATTATGATAATGACCAATAAATGTAGATTGAAGCTACATGTGTATTTTCACTTGGTTTTTGTGGAGACAACTGTTGTATCATTTAATTTCACGCAGACAAATTTTTCTGCAAAAATTAAAATTGCATTTGATACAGTTGTTGGGCCATGAATTCATGCACTTGTTTAACTATTAGGTTGTCAACTACAAGCCAAATACATGAAATTAAACTCGCTCGGAACAAACTGATACTACAGTATAAGCGTTCAATACTAACCCCAAGTCTCTGATGCATCATCTATCACATCATTTCCAGAAGTGATTAAAACTTGATGAATGATGATTCTTTACTCACAATAACTATGTTCAAAAGTATTTCTTCAACCCGATTTTCAGACCTGTGGTTTCAGTAACATTGCAAATGGCAAAAACTGGATAAAATTTCAAAAATGAATTTTAGGGAAAATACTCATTGCCACCTAGATTTTAGTGAAGAAATGTATTTATCTAAGAATGTATGGGTTGCCAGCTCAGTTTGGTCTAATATTCATGTTTATATTAATGTTACGGTGTTGAAGATATTCAAGAAAAACTTACTTCGGGTCTACTTTTGGTTTCAAGGGCAATAAATTTTGATGTACCTTTTCAAAACTCGTCTTACTGTGCTTGAATATTTAGACAAAAAAATAGTGAGGTTTAGGGCTCTTCATCATAAAAATATTTTGTCAGTGGGTGGAGCTTAAAATCATAGCAATAAATGTTTTGAAGTTAATTTGGAAGAGATAACACAAGGAAACACAGAATGTTTTTGTTTTTATTTTTACAAAGCATCAGAGGGGACGGATTGTTTAATCTATAAATACATCTATTCAGAAGTAATTTATAAATACAGTCAATATGTATTCTGAAATAAGTATGACAAATAAAAATGTAACACTATGACAATGTTGATGTATCTACTGATTCTGAAACCGTGTTCCAAGTTCATTAGATCTGGCAAACACGACATCTTAAACATACTGGTAGGCTGAGAATATTAACTGGTAGGCTGAGCATATTAACTGATAGGCTGAGCATATCAACTGGTAGGCTGAGCATATTAACTGATAGGCTGAGCATATCAACTGGTAGGCTGAGAATATTAACTGGTAGGCTGAGCATATTAACTGATAGGCTGAGCATATCAACTGGTAGGCTGAGCATATTAACTGATAGGCTGAGCATATCAACTGGTAGGCTGAGCATATCAACTGGTAGGCTGAGCATATCAACTGGTAGGCTGAGCATATCAACTGGTAGGCTGAGCATATCAACTGATAGGCTGAGCATATCAACTGGTAGGCTGAGCATATCAACTGGTAGGCTGAGCATATCAACTGGTAGGCTGAGCATATCAACTGGTAGGCTGAGCATATCAACTGGTAGGCTGAGCATATCAACTGGTAGGCTGAGCATATCAACTGATAGGCTGAGCATATCAACTGGTAGGCTGAGCATATCAACTGGTAGGCTGAGCATATTAACTGGTAGGCTGAGCATATCAACTGGTAGGCTGAGCATATCAACTGGTAGGCTGAGCATATCAACTGGTAGGCTGAGCATATCAACTGGTAGGCTGAGCATATTAACTGGTAGGCTGAGCATATTAACTGGTAGGCTGAGCATATCAACTGGTAGGCTGAGCATATCAACTGGTAGGCTGAGCATATCAACTGGTAGGCTGAGCATATTAACCCTTTAAGTGCTGAGTCAATTTAAGAACTCGCCATACAATCAAATTTAGGCATTGATCATAGGAATGTTTTAAAAAATGAATTGACTAATTTTATAATACTGGATGAAGAGAAAAACAGTGTAGAGTGTGAATGGACTGTACAGATGTAGACACTGGTAAGTAATGACAAATGCTGTGCTAAGAGCTGAAGGTTTTAAAACTGAGATTGGAAACCAGTCTCAAATCTCAAGCATCTGATTGGCTGAAATGGCGACCAGTTCCTTTCTCAGTTTTATAACCTTGGGCACAGAATTTCAAGGTTAACATGCTTTTTCCCAATTAAAATACTCCACAGAAAGTTAAACAGAAATATCACAGTTGCTTTTTTAAAAGTGTACAATAAATAAATCTATCTAGATACTGTAATGTTACCATATTCACACTAGATCCTCCCTGTACTTTTATACACACTTAATTTTGCAAGTCTCTGTTTACTTAATCAAGGACTATAATGTTGATATATGGCTAACATGTGATGCACTGGTGTACATTTCCTCAGATTATAACACTTTAAAGTGAGAATGTGTGTCCTGCCTGCACATCTGTGAGTCCCTCAATCCATCATGTACTTTACCAATGCATAAAACAGCTACTTGTACAAGGCGTATTTACTACATGTTTGCACACTGGATTGTTCAGCCTTCAACTGCAACCTAAAATATAAATAAAACTCTATACATGGGATACCAAAATTAAATGATGCAATATGGAATTCCAAACTGCGTACTTTACAAGATTTCCAAACTGTTTATTTTTAGCAAAAATTTCCAAATATCTAAGGGATACAACTAACATTCATAATCTGTACTTAGGTAAACACAGTTATGTCTTCACAAACTGAATTCAACATGTAATCTTGGTATAAAACATCACTTCACCTCTATGCTTCATGCATAGAATGATCATTGCTTAGTAAATGTGAGAGATTATTATGATGATCATTTTTCCCTGAATGCAGCTGATGCAGTAACTTTCACAAGATATCATGTTATTAGAGTTGTTGCATGTTCAAACAGCATAGATCCAGATCAGCTGGCACATCTGGCCAACAGTGCAGATCCTGATAATGGATGTGCCAGCTAATCTGAATCTACACTGTGCACCATAGTGAAAAAGATAAAAGGTTTTTATATGGCAGATCAGGTTAATATAACAAGAGCCAGTCGGAAACGACTGCACGCTCGACTATTCGAAAAGTCAGACATATTTAAGCACATTTTAAACTGGGCTTCATTTAAACTGGGGAGTGATTCAGGAGTTTATGACACCCCCAACACACACACATGAACAAAAGTTTTTTAATCCAAGTTAGGAAATCAATAAGTTACACTTAATTTATTCTTGTAGGTTTTTTAGAGGGTTTACACAACCCAGCCCATACACCCCTGATCCCACACCCATCAACCCACTATCCCTGCCCACCTATAGTGGTGTGGTGTGGTGTAGTATAGTACGGTATGCTGGTTGCTGTTGCCAATTGGTGGTGGTGTTGTTGTTGTTGGTGTAGTTATTGGTGTTGTTAGTGATGGTGTTGTTGTTGGTGGTATTGGTGTTGTTGGTGGTGTTGTTGTTTGTGTTGTTGTTGTTGATGTTGTTGTTATTGTTGGTGTTGGAATTGTTGTTGGTGGTGGTGGTGTTGTCGGTGTTATTGTTGGTATTGTTGTTGTTGGTGGTGGTGTTGTTGGTGGTTGTGGTGGTTGTTGGTGTTGTTGTTGTTATTGTTGATGTTGTTGGTGGTGGTGGTGTTGTTGGCGGTGTTATTGGTGGTGGTGTTGTTGTTGGTGGTGTCCGTGGTGGTGTTGTTGTTGGTGGTGGTGTTGTTGTTGATGTTGTTGTTGTTTTTTGTAGTGTTGTTGTTTGTAATGGTGGTTGGTGGTGGTGGTGTTGTTGGTGGTGTTATTGGTGGTGGTGTTGTTATTGGTATTGTTGTTGATGTTTTGTTGGTAATGGTGTTGTTGTTGTTGGTGGTGGTATATGGTGGTGGTGGTGGTGGTGGTGGGGGCCGGGGGGATATAGTACAGTACAGTAGATTATGGTATGGTATGGTATGGTATGGTATGGTATGGTATGGTATGGTATGGTATGGTATGGTATGGTATGGTATAGTATAGCATAGCATAGTATATGCCCCCACCCACCCCACATCCACTCAACACTTTCAACCAAAGTATGTTAAGTACATCTGTTTTAAACCTTTCCTATAGAATTACATATGAAAAACACTAACATTGAAACTTTAACCGTAATTTCTAAGTCTTAATTCTAATTTCTAAGTGAAAAAGGGCAGAAATTAAATATAAAAAAGCAAGGATGAGTTATGGGCCTTTGAACATCAACCTGATGTATGATAAAATAAAGGCATACAAAGTTTTAAAAGTGTAGTTTTAATAGAATGAAAGTTATGAGCTTTCACCATCTTGCACGCAAACTTTAACCTTAATTTCTATGTTTAAAAAGGGCAATAATTTAATAAAAATCAAAGAGTTATGGTTCTTGGCATACATAGTCGGGGTCATGATGGTGAAAAAGTTTCATAGCTATAGTACAAGAAGTATGAAAGTAACTAGCTTGCACGCAAATTTTAACATGAAATTCTAAGTAAAAAAGGGCAATAATTTGATAACAAGAGCCAGTCGGAAACGACTGCAAGCTCGACTATTCGAAAAGTCAGAATTATTAAGCACATTGTAACTGGGCTTCATTTAAACTGGGGAGTGATTCAGGAGTTTATGACACCTCCAACAAACACACATGAACAAAAGTTTCTTAATCCAAGTTAGGAAATAAATAAATTACACTTAATTTATTATTGTAGATTTTTTTAGGGTTAACACAACCCAGCCCATAAACCCCTGATCCGACACCCATCAACCTACTATCCCTGCCCACCTAAAGTGGTGTGGCGTGGTGAAGTACAGTATGGTATGCTGGTTGCTGGTGTTGTCATTGTTGGTGTTGTTACTGGCGGTGGTAGTGTTGTTGCTGGTGGTGGGGGTGTTGGTGTTGTTGTTGTTGTTGTTGTTGATGTTGGTGGCGGTATTAATGTTGTTGGTGGTGGTATTGGTGTTGCTGGTGTTGTAATAGTATAGTAATAGTAATAGCATAGTAATAGTATAGTAAAAGTAATAGTATAGTTATAGTAATAGTAATAGAATAGTAATAGTATAGTAATAGTATAGTATAGTAATAGTATAGTATAGTAATAGTATAGTAATAGAATAGTAATAGTAATAGTAATAGTCTCGGTCTCGACAAGGTCTTGGTCTCGGTCTGGGTCTCGGTCTGAGTCTCGGTCTGGGTCTTGGTCTCGGTCTGAGTCTCAGTCAGGGTCTCGGTTGAGGTATCGGTCTCGGTTTGGGTCTCGGACTCGGTTTGGGTCTCGGTCTCAATCTCGGTTTGGGTCTCAATCTCGGTTTGGGTCTCGGTCTCGGTTTGTGTCTCGGTCTCGGTTTGTGTCTCGGTCTCGGTTTGTGTCTCGGTCTCGGTTTGTGTCTCGGTCTCGGTTTGGGTCTCGATTTGGGTCTCGGTCTCGGTCTCGATTTGGGTCTCGGTCTCGATTTGGGTCTCGGTCTCGATTTGGGTCTCGGTCACGGTTTAGGTCTCGGTCTCGGTTTGGGTCTCGGTCTGGGTTTGGGTCTCGGTCTCGGTTTGGGTCTCGGTCTCGGTTTGGGTCTCGGTCTCGGTTTGGGCCTCGGTCTCGGTTTTGGTCTCGGTCTCGGTTTTGGCCTCGGTTTTGGTCTCGGTCTCGATTTGGGTCTCGGTCTCGGTTTGGGTCTCGGTCTCGGTTTGTGTCTTGATGTCGGTTTGTGTCTCGGTCTCGGTTTGGGTCTCGATTTGTGTCTTGGTCTCGGTTTGGGTCTCGGTCTCGATTTGGGTCTCGGTCTCGATTTGGGTCTCGGTCTCGATTTGGGTCTCGGTCTCAGTCTCGGTTTTGGTCTCAGTCTCGGTTTTGGTCTCAGTCTCGGTTTTGGTCTCAGTCTCGGTTTGGGTCTCGGTCTGGGTTTGGGTCTCGGTCTGGGTTTGGGTCTCGGTCTGGGTTTGGGTCTCGGTCTGGGTTTGGGTCTCGGTCTCGGTTTTGGTCTCGGTCTCGGTTTGGGTCTCGGTCTCGATTTGGGTCTCGGTCTCGATTTGGGTCTCGGTCTCGATTTGGGTCTCGGTCTCAGTCTCGGTTTTGGTCTCAGTCTCGGTTTTGGTCTCAGTCTCGGTTTGGGTCTCGGTCTGGGTTTGGGTCTCGGTCTGGGTTTGGGTCTCGGTCTCAGTCTCGGTTTTGGTCTCAGTCTCGGTTTTGGTCTCAGTCTCGGTTTGGGTCTCGGTCTGGGTTTGGGTCTCGGTCTGGGTTTGGGTCTCGGTCTGGGTTTGGGTCTCGGTCTGGGTTTGGGTCTCGGTCTCGGTTTTGGTCTCAGTCTCGGTTTGTGTCTCGGTCTCGGTTTTGGTCTCGGTCTCGGTTTTGGTCTCGGTCTCGGTTTGGGTCTCGGTCTCGGTTTGGGTCTCGGTCTCGGTTTGGGTCTCGGTCTGGTCTGGTCTGGTCTGGTATAGTATAGTATAGTATAGTATAGTATAGTATAGTATAGTATAGTATATGCCCCCACCCACCCCACAATTTCTCAACACTTTCAACCAAAGTATGTAAAGTACATCTGTTTTAAACATTTTCTAAAGCATTACATATGAAAAACACTAACATTGAACCTTTAACAATTATTTATAAGTCTTAATTCTAATTTCAAATATTTACATTCCTATTGATTTCTTCGTTTAAAAAAAATCGGTTCATTTTGCATGAACCGCATGACCCGTAATGACGTCGGTAACGTCATGGCTGTTACTATTGAAAACTCCCACGTATTACTCCCCCTTTTCACTTAATACTAATTTTTGAAAGCGTTCGACTTAAGTTTATTTAAAGAAAAAAATGAATAAAATGTAAATATAAGTAATGATTCTTATTTTGGTGCGGTTCATGCAGATTGGACGTGCACGCGAGAGCTGGCAAATTTACCATAAAGCGCTAGCGCGCTTTATGGATTTGCCAGCTCTCGCGTGCACGTCCAATCTGCATGAACCGCACCAAAATAAGAATCATTCTTTAAGTGAAAAGGGGCAAAAACCAAAAATTCTAAGTCGAAAAAGGGCAATAATTTGAACAAAATTGAAGTTAGAGTTATGGTTCTTGGCATACAAACTTCAAATATGATGATGAACAAGTGTTGAAAGTTTTAAAGCTGTAGTATAAGTAGTATGGAAGTTATGGGTTTGTACAGTAGCTTGCATGCAAACTTTAACCTGAAATTCTAAGTCAAAAAGGGGCATAATTTGAACAAAATAGAAGTTAGAGTTATGGTTCTTAGCATACACACTTGGGATATGATGATGATCAAGTGTTGAAAGTTTCAAAGCTGTAGTGTAAGTAGTATTGAAGTTATTAGTTTGTATAGTAGCTTGCACGCAAACTTTAACCTGTAATTCTAAGTCGAAAAAAGGGCCATAATTTGAACAAAAGTAAAGTCAGAGTTATGGTTCTTGGTATACACACTCGGGACATGATGATGAACAAGTGTGCCAAGTTTTAAAGCTGTACTATTAGTAGTATTGAAGTTATGAGTTTGTACAGTAGCTTGCACGCAAACTTTAACCTGAAATTACAAGTCAAAAAAGGGCCATAATTTGATCAAAATGAAAGTTAGAGTTATGGTTCTTGGCATACACACTCCAGACATGATGACGAAGAAGTGTGCCAAGTTTAAAAGATGTAGCTATAGTAGTTTTTAAGATATAGGTAGGTTGCACGTAAACTTTAACCAAAGCGGGACGCCGACGCCGACGCCGAAGTGAGTACAATAGCTCGACATATTCTTCGAATAGTAGAGCTAAAAATCAAAGAAAGAGTTATGGTTCTTGGCATACATAGTCAGGTTCACGATGGCAAACAAGTGTCTTAAGTTTCAAAGCTATAGTACAAGAAGTATGAAAGTAACCTAAACTTGCATGCAAACTTTAACCAGAAAGTCGAAAAAGGGCCATAATTTGATTAAAAATTAAAGAAATAGTTATGGTTCTTGGCATCCATAGTCAGGGTCATGATGGTAAACAAGTATCTTAAGTTTCAAAGCTATAGGACGAGAAGTATTAAAGTAACTAGCTTGCACGCAATCTTTAAACTGAAATTCTAAGTCGAAAAAGAGCCATAATTTGAACAAAATGGAAGTAAGAGTTATGGTTCTTGGCACACACACTCTGGATATCATAATGAACTGGATATCATAATGAACAAGTGTTGAAAGTTTCAAAGCTGTAGTATAAGTAGTATGGAAGTTATGGGTTTGTACACTAGCTTGCACGCAAACTTTAACCTGAAATTCTAAGTGGAAAAAAGGCCATAATTTGATCAAAATGAAAGTTAGAGTTATGGTTCTTGGCATACACACTTGGGATAATATGATGAACAAGTGTTGAAAGTTTCAAAGCTGTTGTAGAAGTATTATTGAAGTTATGATTTTGTAGAGAAGCATGCACACAAACTTTAACCTGAAATTCTAAGTGGAAAAAGGGCCATAATTTGATCAAAATGAAAGTTAGAGTTATGGTTCTTGGCATACACACACGGGACATGATGATGAACAAGTGTGCCAATTTTCAAAGCTGTAGTGTAAGTATTATTGAAGTTATGAGTTTGTACAGTAGCTTGCACGCAATCTTTAACCTGAAATTCTAAGTAAAAAAAGGGCCATAATTTGACCAAAATGAAAGTTAGAGTTATGGTTCTTGGCATACACACTCGGGACATGATGATGAACAAGTGTGCCAAGTTTCAAATTTGTAGCTATAGTAGTTTTTAAGATATAGGTAGGTTGCACGCAAACTTTAACCAAAGCGGGACGCAGACGCCCTAGTAAGTAGAATAGCTCGACATATTCTTCGAACAGTCGAGCTAAAAAATCCATTGGTTAATGAATCAGAAGAGAAAAAATGCAGGATACCGGTGCTGGGGCAGGTGTTTTCTGGGAGAGGCAGTAAGGTCCGATCACATTAAACGAGACTTCCTTCATGTCAACAGGTTTGTGCGTCATGTCCGATGACAACAGTAACGCCAGGATATTCTGCTTGGCCAACTTCTGCTGCCTGAATCGACCAATCACCTCATTCCGCTTCTGTAAAACAAAGAATTCAACTTGGGTACTCGATGATATACTACTTTTGTCCTAATAACAATAAATTATTACAGATCGTTCAATTATTGATCTTCCTATCCAAATTTATTTTGTTATCTGTGGTATTTTCACCAAGTTAGACAGAGGCTGCAGATTGTGTTTGGAAAATGTGATTTTCATGTAAAGAAAAGACAAGACCAGTAGACGGCAGACTTCTTTAAAGTTTACTTCAAATATAAAACAAATGTAAACACACATTATAAAGTCATGTTCTTAAGGTATCGCAAACATTGCAAATGGCGAAAACAGGCTAAAATTTCAAAAAATGAATTTTGGGGGAAATACTTATTGCCACCTAGATTTTAGTAAATAAATAGATTTAGCTATGGATGAAGTAAATGTTTGCAAGCTCAGTTTAGTCTAATTCATGTTCTAATTACCAAGCACATACTAAAACAAAAGAAAAACCATTTGCATGAGAACTCTGAAATTCATGAAAAATATACCAAAGCAACTCATACCTGACATAAGTATATGCTGGTCTACAATGTTTAGTGCCAATTTGTCAAAATAATGTTAGGGTTTTCAAGAAATTCAAGGAAAACTTAATTCCTACTTTCACTTTCTACTTTCACTTTGAACCAGGAAGTCAAGGAAATGCTTTGGTATATTGTTCATGAATTTCAGAGTTCTCATGCAAATGGTTTTTCTTTTGTTTTAGTATGTGCTTGGTAATTAGAACATGAATTAGACTAAATTGAGCTTGCAAACATTTACTACATCCATAGCTAAATACATTTCTTTACTACAATTTAGTGGCAATAAGTATTTCCCCCAATATTCATTTTTGAAATTTTAGCTAGTTTTCGCCATTTGCAATGTTTGCGACCTCTTAAAAAGAACTATTGCTCAACTTTTCTGATTGTAAGTTACATTAACATTACATAACAATTTCAAAGGAAAATTTTCAAAAAAAACACAATAAAATGAATTATTAACTGGATTATTACCTGGATGTACTGATTGAAAAGCAAACAGTGTAGACCCTATCAGACTGCTTGGATGTGCAGGCTGATCTGGGTCTAGACTGGTAACAAAAGCTTAGCAATTGAAGTATTAAACAAAAGTACCTCCTCTACTATAAAATCTCCGCTCTTGTAGGTGGGCATGTTTGCTGCATACTGAAGTGGGTACACTGTTTCCATCACAACCTTTTTGAATAGGTCCTTCAGAAACTCAGCATCTCTCTGAAACATACATGTTGTTGAATATCATGAACATGTAGCGTTTTAAACATCTTGAAAACAAAGCTCGTAAAACTAAGGAGTGTCCACTGAATGAACAAAACTTAGTTTACATAATTTAACCGTTTAAATGCTGAGCCCAGATGGATGTTCCCATTTGATAATATTTCTTGCATACTATAAATCCATTTTACCACTTTTTTTTATTTTTAATCTCATTCTTAATATTTGCGGAGAATTGATAATGAGCATATTTCTCAAGTCCAAATACATCATAGCATATGTCTTGTCTAGCAGAGATGTGTCAGATGAAGTTTTTTTTATTCAGCACCTTTAAAAAAACAGAAAATTCTGATCTCGCATGCAAGAATGACAATAATTGAAAAAAAAAAGGTGTGTTTATATAGAAAATCTGGAAGCAGTTGTTCTGTGGAGGGTGGGGGTGGGGTTTTGAGATGGGGGATGGTAAATCACTTCAGTCGATATATATCCACTTAATACCCTTTCTGATTGTTGCCATGGTAGGACAAACAAAAACAAATTAAAACCATACATGCATGCAAGTCCAGTTTCCTGAAGACCATTTGAATGGAATGAAAGTTCTTTAAATATTTGTCATATTTTACATAAGTGAGAGAAATCATGCAAATACATTTTAGATTAAATCAAAATATATAATGTAATGCGCCTGTGCAAGCGATTTTCAACCTTAAAGGTATACATGTATATTTTAACACTTTTGGTAACAACAGCCTGTTAAAATAAACATAAAAAGCAATTATTTCAAGAAAAATAATGCTGATAATTTACTTTCAAATAGTCGTATTGAAAACATCCAGCAAACCAGTTTTTATGGTTGAAATAAAACAGCCAACATATTGATCAGGAGATCAATTAGCATTAAATTTTGTCACTAACACTTTCCTCCTTTTATCGCTAGGAAAGGAGTAGAACCAACACAGCCAGTCAATCTGAAAAGGATCTAAAAGTTTGCTTAAGATTCATTTAGGTTATTTCCAACCAAGAAGCAAATGTTCTATATCCAGATCAGATGGCACTGATGTGCTGGCAGATCTGGATCTACACTGTTTGCCCATGCCATAAAAGGAGGAAAGAGTTATGCAAGTTTGCTAAGCTATGATCATGTATTTATTGAGTTAAGGGTAAATAACTTGCAACCTACTCATATAGATATCTTGTCAAAGAACCAAATGTTTTATTTGCTTATGAAAACACTCATTTGCAGTGTACAGCACATTGTCATTTAGCAAAATCATTTTCCACAAATTTGATGTAATGCACTAAGGCTGAAAATGCCCTGCACAGTATCATACCATTACATCTCATAAAGTCTAATGTTTTAGCGTACCTTTATATTTTTGGTTCTGTATGAATTGAAAAGGGGGATCATGCATATGGACATTAGAAAAGTGAAATGAAAGTTACAGAATAACAAAGTAACAAGAAGGCTCATCCTGAATATGCCAACACTAGCTCCGATATGGTAATACAGTTTTCCTTTTATTTAACCTTGGATGATCAAGTTTCAAACCTGACCTAGATGTTATAAAAACAAATATTCTGAACCAGTTTGATGACAATCTGATGAAGTCAGTGGCCTCTAGTGTGATGACAAGGCTTTTCTCTCATATGACCCTGTGACCTAGACACATGTCTAGTAGGTCTCAGTTTCAAACTTGGTATGGACATTGTGAGCTAAAATCATGATTAAATATGATCCTCAGTCACAAGAAAATATGGCCTCTAATAAGGTAACATAGTCTTCCATTTTTTGGTGAATGTTAGATGATACACATGGCATTGAGCTTGTAACAAAGTTTTTCTTCTACCTGACCTAGTTGACTTAGTTTCTATTTTGAACATGTATTATCATAACACACATTCCTAAATATTGATAAAAGTTGTAATAAAATGATGTCCTCCTGTCAGGTAGCAATATTTCCAAATGATTTGACCTGGTGACTCATGTTCTGATGCCAAATTACCAAGTTTTGTACTTGACCTAGATAAATGGGTACCCACATCATGATCAAGTTTGCATATGACTGGATAAAAAACAAGGTTTTTCTTGAATTTGACCTAATGACCCAGTTCTTCACCTCAGATCCAACTAAGAAAATGACCTTGTTATCAGAATAATAAACATCCCTGACTACGAATAGATTTCCAGAGAACTGGATGAAAAATGTGGTCTTTAAGAAACAACTAAACCCACAGACAAAGAACTGACCAATCACAATAGCTCACCAAGAGCCTTTTGCTCAAGTCAGCTGACATTTGATAAAAAAAAAAAGAAAAAAAAAAGAAGAAAAAAACCCTCTTACCAATTTCTACAAAATAGGAAAAGTATACATTTCACAATATGTTTTAAACAGTGGTACATAAGCAAACAACATATATCTATATATAGGGAACATCGCGGAAAAGGTGTCTTCGGACAATTGAAAGTTCTTTCCAAATATAGTAACTAAAATGTTTAAAATAAGACCAAAGACACCTTTTCCCGTGAAAAGTTTGTTATAATATAACACATGATGACATCGCCATCTGCACTGCATGTCAATGTTTGAAACATGCTTGGAATTGTTGACACATTTCAGCATACATGACAGGTATGAGTCAGGCATACAGAGAATCACACTGGAAATCGGGCAATCTGGTGTTCAATTACTGAGGTCAACTTGGAGTATTTCCTACTCATTCAAGTTCTCCTCAGTGTGGTGAGATACATCATACTTTAATTGCTCAGTAGAACATTACTTTAAGTCGTACATTTGTGAAAAAGATCAACTGGTAGTCAAAACATCTCATTTTCAATGTGGAAACATAAAACTACTAATTTCCATTTTCTGAGATGCCCTGCAATCTGTGTAACCTGCCTCAACAATACATCTGTCTGGTAAGAGTCTACATCAACATTCAACAGGTCAGGAGTTTTAGAGAAAACACGATAGTAAATATTGCAATTCAAAGCCATATTCTAGCTACTTATTGTACTGCACATTTACAATAGTCTAGCTTAAACATTTAAAATTACCCTTCTTGAATAGGATGAAAATAAATGACCCTGAAACCAATTCAGTTATTGGCTATAAATAATGGTTTAATAGTTGTTCTTAATCCAGTGTGTTACCTACTGAAAGCGAGGATATTGATGGCTAGCCTAAAACCAATAAAAATGTGGTAATATTTCTTGCTAAACAATTTGATGGTATTCTACCCGATTTATAAAACAATCCAAGTCCATTATTCATAGAATGGACTGTCATAATTCAAGACAGGGTTGTATAATTTAATAGACAGGGCCACCATAATTTGATAGACAGGGCTGCCATAATTCAATAGACAGCGCTGCCATAATTAAATAGACTAGACTGTATAAAGTCAATTGACAGAACTTTTATAATAAAGTAGACAGGGCTGCCATAAAACAATAGACAGGACTGCCATAAAAGATAGGGCTGCCATAATTCTATAGACATGGCTGCCATATTTCAATAGACAGGGCTGCCGTAATCTGATAGACAGGACTGTTATAATTCAATAGACAGGGCTGCCATAATTCTATAGTCATGGCTGCCATAATTCATTAGACAGGGCTGCCATAGTCTGATAGACAGGACTGTCATAATTCAATAGACAGGGCTGCCATAATTCTATAGAAATGGCTGCCATAATTCATTAGACAGGGCTGCCATAGTCTGATAGACAGGACTGTCATAATTCAATAGACAGGGCTGCCATAATTCTATAGACATGGCTGCCATAATTCATTAGACAGGGCTGCCATAGTCTGATAGGTAGGACTGTCATAATTCAATAGACAGGGCTGCCATAATTCTATAGACATGGCTGCCATAATTCATCAGACAGGGCTGCCATAGTCTGATAGACAGGACTGTCATAATTCAATAGACGGGGCTGCCATTATTCTATAGACAAGGCTGCCATAATTCATTAGACAGGGCTGCCATAGTCTGATAGGTAGGACTGTCATAATTCAATAGACAGGGCTGCCATAATTCTATAGACATGGCTGCCATAATTCATCAGACAGGGCTGCCATAGTCTGATAGACAGGACTGTCATAATTCAATAGACGGGGCTGCCATTATTCTATAGACAAGGCTGCCATAATTCATTAGACAGGGCTGCCATAGTCTGATAGACAGGACTGTCATAATTCAATAGACAGGGCTGCCATAATTCTATAGACATGGCTGCCATAATTCATTAGACAGGAGTGCCATAATTTAATAGGGCTGTCCTAATTTAGGCTGTCAATAGTTTAATAGATAGATCTGCCATAATTCAAACGACAAGGCCGTCATAATTTGATAGGACTGCCATAATTAAATAGATAGGGCTGCCATTGCCATAATTCTACAGAAATTGCTGTCTTAATGCAAACGACAAGGGTGCCATAATTCAATAGACAGGACTGCTATACTTTGATAGGCATAACTGCCATAATTCAACAGACAGGGCTGCCATAAAATTCAATATACAGGGCTGCCATAATTCAGTAGACAGAATTGCCATAATTAAATAGATATGACTGTCATAATCCAATAGAGCTGCCCTAATTCAATAGACAGGCTGCCTAAATTTAATAGATAGGGCTGCCATTTTTCCTTAACCAGTGTTGTTTTATATGTATTCAGTTTTAATAAAGGCCTACCATTTCTGCCCGTCTGATACTCCTTAACTTTTCAATCCAGCTCTCCTGGAAAAAAAATTAAAAAATCTAATTAACACTGAATTCTGCTACCATTAAGAAGGAGATATTGTTATGTATCTCAAAAAGTAAGCAGTACAAAAAAGATAATTATACTTCCAGTATCTTAATGCAAATGTTTAATTAATACAATCACTTAAAAAACAAAAACTAATTGTTTAAGGTATATAATAAATAATAAAGCACTCACCCTGAGTAGACTCATGAGATCATGCTGGTCTGCTATGATGGGGAATGTAGCCAGGGCAGGACTGTGTATCAACTCTGAAACATCATCAAGTTATATATTATATTTGCATCTTTAAATCTGTAGCAAAGTGAAAGAATGCACCTTGTATGAAGATAAAATTATTTATTATTTATTTAAAAGTGTCACTCACATAAACCCTTTCCTCCATATATATACACCTTTATGGTATGGGCGAACATCTGGTCAGGATTTGCACTGTTTGCTTTTTGATTTATGAGGTCATTTCTAACAAAAAAAAATCAAACAGTGTAGATCCTGACCAGATGGCATGGAAGTGTCGGCTGATATGGCTCTAAACTGGTCAAACATGCGATAAAATGCATATATATGGAGTAAAGGGTTAATCAGCCAGCATCTGTGGAATAGGAGACAATTCTTTTATGAGAATATCTTTACTTCCCAATTCATATCCATGTGTCCAGTGCTCATTTGGCAGGCTGTGTGTTTTCGAGGATTAATAGTGGCATTTATGGATGTGGATAAAACCAGCAGGCAGGTGCACTAGCTGGCTACTTCAGAACAAGTACTGAGCGGGAGTTAAACCTCTTGCCCTCTGAGCTAAAACCTTTACCACTAGGAACTTATGTTTTATGAAGTGTTGTAAAATAGTTCACCAAGACAACCAATGAACTTTTACATCAGTTCCAGTGCATAAGCATAGAAAATCTCAAGATAGAATTAATGTAACCATTACCAGTGGATTCAAGGTCAAGTCTGTCCCTGAGAAGTGTGTCAGCAAGAATCTGTCTGTAGTAACTGTACATCTGTAATAATGACGTGTTCCCCATCAAGGTATCTGGCAGTGTACTGAAAAATAGGTGAAACCTTTATTCCAGTAACTGTTTGGCAAAAATTAAATGCACCAAATAATCAAACCATTACATTTTAATCCTATATGAATCAAGTATTGTTCTTTGATACGGTAATGCAAACTTTTATGCAGAGACCTTTTTTTAAGGCTACACTGGAAAAATAGCTAAGGTCTTGTAACAAAGAAGGTACTATTTTGTATTTGTAAAAAAAAATTCTTCCCAATTGAAAATACATTTTTGTTTTATTGTTTGGTCAGCATACCATATAAGTGGAGATAGCTAGAACGAAAAAACAACAAACAAAATTCAGCTATTTTTTGCTGGTCGTAGCATTGGGTTATTTAAATCATAAGCAATAGTAACTTATGTCCAATATCAAATGTCCGAGACTGTACACCACACTCCAGTCTCACGAAGCTGACTGGCTAAAATTGACCTCAATCTCCAAACTTACCAATCACAGGTTTTAGCTTTAAACTGAACTCTCATGGCTAGGCTCTGTTGCCGTAAGGTACGGGTTCGATTCCCAGCATATGGGGAAATTATAAGTAAGACAATCAGAATCTCGAAATCAAACAGCTCCATGGTAGTTATAACTTTAAATAGGAACCAATAGAGTATGTTCCTCAATATTTTGTGACATTTTAATTCTTACTGTATGCTTAACAACTTTTTTAAGCATACACCTTTGTACTGGGTCATTACTGGCTTGATTATTGAACTTTTGCTCTAAAACTTTTAATAGAACATGCAATAAATACTAGCTGATTTATTAGAAAAACATTTTTCAAAATGACAGACAACTGACTGCTCACAATCATTTAATGTACTGGCACCCACAGAATACAAATTCACATCAGTGTGTATGACTACCAGCAGCGTGTATAAGTGCAAGGCACATTGATCTTATTGAGCTAATACAGTCCTGAATGACTCCTTTGGGGACTCTTAAGCCCATTCCTGAAGAAGAGCATTTCCAAGTTGGCAATGGCATGGTTGGTCCCTCCTGTTTCGTACGCCTCTTCCAAGATCAGACCATATATTTTCAATTAAATTAGGATTGCACCTATCAAATATTCTGATGGTGTTCACCTCAAGAAAACGTCTGGTGTTTGCCGAACGATGACGCGGTGCACCATCATGCATTCACTGCGTGCATCTTTGTGCTTGAAGGCGTGGAAGGACAACAGGAACAAGGACTTCTTCAGAATTTAAGTTCCCTCAGATTAAAACTGCTGCAGTCCTCTTGTGAATAGACACATCAGCCCACAGCATTATAACTGATTCACCATGATAAAAAAATCCGCTTCAACAATTTTTTCGCAATTTAAATGTTCTCTATTTATTTTTTTCCCATGACTTATGCATAGTTTTGTTACACATTTTGACAAAACTATGTTATTTTTACAGTGATATGCATCATAAAAACCTTGTTGTCTGCTCAACTTTATGACATCAACAACTGGTGTAAGCATTTTGAAAACTCATATTCATGATGTGTCCTGAACAACCAACAGATCATGGTAGGTAACTCACTGACAGTTATTTCACTTTAACCAAGAAAATGAAGTTCTACACAACATTGTGACTTACTCTAAGAGTTCCTTCTGTTCACGTTTGGGTACAGACAGCTTCACAGTAAGTCGGGGCTGCTTGTTACCAGAGATCAGGGACATGAATGTATTCGTACTGGCTGTAAAGAAAACAGTCATGTTGAAGAATGAGTAAAGCAAAATACTTTCAAGAAAAAAAAGAACAGTAAATAACTTCAGTTGCTATGTACAGGTATATGTTACAGGTTCAGTTTTGGTAAAAATACAGAAAGAGGTGTACCTCAGATGAAATTTGATTTTAAGATTATTATTGGTTTTAACTTATTTGCACTTATATGACTTTCTAGCTCCTCACACTGTGTGGTATTCGGCACAAATCATCACCTCAGTGCAATAACCGTATAAGTACCATTGAAATATGAAGGAAATAAACTGTTATTGCACTTAGGTGGCAAATGTAATGTTTAACCGCCCTGTTGTTGTTAAGTTTCATTCAAGATCAGTGTCAGGTGAAGCCAGTCTGGAGCAGATGCTTGAAACCTGCTGCAATCTTTAAAGAAAGAATTACAGATGAAGTTAAACATTTTGATTTACATGTATATAAGAATATTATTTTGAATAAAGGACAAATATATCTGTTCAAAAGCACTAACTTCCGAGGTTAATTAATTAACCAATTTAGGATATTATGTGATAAATTTATAGTCGGTGACTTGAGATGAGAAATAAAGTATTAACAGGGAATAGAAATAACTCTAAAAAAAGATGTAAAACAGCCATGCATAGAACAAAGTGTCTTCATGACAAGTCAATAGTCAATCAATCAAGTACAGTGAAACCTGACTTAGCAGCCACCTGTGAATAGCAACCACCTGTCTTAAACAACCAGTTTGAATATGACCTAAACTGACATTTTGTTCTAATTTTTTACTGCCTTTAACAGCCACCTGTCTTCAGCAGCCACTTTTTGTTACTCCCTTGGGTGGCTGCTAAAGACAGGTTTGACTGTAGTTGAGTTAGAAATATGAATACATTTTCTAATAATTTTAAGTTAAATATTTCAGAGTTGCATAACATGGGTATGATGTTTCAATGAGTGCTAAAAGTCAAGGTGTCTTTGCAACGTCACAGAGTCAATCACACAGGTGATTATGGTATGGAGAAATGGTAAAACTGTTTAAATGCAGACAACTTTACAGAGGATCTGAAAAACTTCATTAATCTGTAAGACTGGATTTTCTACCATATCTCAGCTAATTCTATAGCTTATAACATAGATGTACATATGTTCTGTTCTTATATTAAATAAGGTTGCAGCTTAAGTGAAAGCCATATCCAGTTTCTGAAACTGACAAAAAATCCAAGCTATGGTGAATTGAATTTGTGGCCCAATGCACACACAAAATCCATAAGAATTCCAAGTATAACAGCAACAACTAGAGCTGAGAAAATTGACCTTGTGTAAGCCCAGCTCAGCAATGCCGTCAGTGACACAAAATAATATGCTGGAATAATAACTTGCCACCACCTTTCTCAAAACACATAAAAACACATTGGATTCTTACAATAATGGTAAGATTGTTAGATGTGGACATGAGATCTAACAAACATTGTTATATTCTCTCACCAAATTTCTCCATCACCAACATGACATGCAGTTATTTCAACAAATAATCACAAAATGCTGTAAAATAATCCTACTTACCATTACCTATATACAGATAGACAGAATGTACGGTATTTTAGTAACACAAACCCACTACTTCAAATAAAATAAACTCAAGAGCGATTAGAAAATTATAGCATGCTTTACCCTTCAATCCATGAGATATGGTTATTATCCAATGGTTAAAGAATGTTTATCCAGATCAACCATCACTGTTTGGTTTGATTCATTAGGTTATTTCTAACCAAGAAACAAACAGTGCAGATCTTGATCAGATCACATGATTCGGATCTACATGGTTTGCACATGTTCTGCTACATAAACAGATATAATATTTAACATGCAAACAAGTTTAGGCTGTGGTAAAAGAAGTATATTAAATACAATATATCAGTGTCAACCTGTGCTGTAACACTGACAAAATTTGACAAAATTGTCACCAAAGTTAGCATAAAAGCTTGGAATATTTTTTGCATAGCTGATCAGACAATCCAACCCATCTCTGGGTTGTACAGATTGCCAATGTTAGAGTCTGTGGTGTGCTTACATAGAATTAAAGTAAACATATGTTTAACCCTTTACTACAGGTTTTATACCATGTGTGACCAGTGTAAACAAGTGTGTCAGAAACAATCTAAAATTTTATGGAAGTAAACAATCTAAGGAATACTAGAAATGTGTCCATAGGACACGGATGCCCCCGCTATGCATCGTTTCCAGATACTAAAGCGCAATGATGGGAATAATAGCATTTCAAAGACAGTGATGTTCGAGTAATTATAAGAATATGCATAAACTTGGTGATCAAGTAAATTATTTGTATTTGTGGCACTGTTGTCTTCTCATTACGGAAATGTCTGTGAAGAAGTTGGTGGTAATGCAATGCAATGTCATAGTGAACATTTGTGCCAAGTTATTTTGAAATCCCTTCATTCATAAAGAAGTTATAGCCCGAACAAGTAAATTCAAGTTTTAGTAACTGTGACCTTGACCTTGGACTTACAGGCATGGGTAATGTACGCAACACACCGCCTTGTCATGGTGATCATTTGTGCCAAGTTATTTGAAAACCCTCCATTCAAAACAAAGTTATAGCCCGGACAAGGATATTCTATTTTTAGTAACAGTAACCTTGACCTTGGACCTACAGGCATGGACATGGTACACAACTCACCACCTTGTCATGGTGAACATTTCTGCCAAGTTATTTTGAAATTACTATATTCCTAATGTAGTTACAACCCTGACAAGAAAATTCTATTTTAGTAACAGTGACCTTGACCTTGGACCTAGGCATGGGCATGGTACGGGACACACCATCTTGTCATGACGAACATTTGTGTCAAGTTATTATGAAATCAATCTATTCCTAACAAAGTTACAGCCCGGACAAGAGAATTCTATTTTTAGTAACAGTGACTTTGACCTACAGGCATGGGCATGGTACGCGATACACCGCCCTGTCATGGTGAACATTTGTGTCAAGTTATTTTGAAATCCCTCCATTTATAATGAAGTTACAGCCTGGACAAGAAAATTCTATTTTTAGCAACAGTGACCTTGACCTTGGACCTTCAGGCTTGGGTATTGTGCGGACACACTGCCTTGTCATAGTGAACATTTGTGCAAAGTTATTTTGAAATCCCTCCATTCATAACAAAGTAACTGCCCGGACAAGAGAATTCTATTTCAAGTAACACTGACCTTGACCTTTGACCTACAGGCATGGGCATGGTACGTGACACATCGCTCTGTCATGGTGAATATTTGTGCCAAGTTATTTTGAAATCCCTCCATTCATAACAAAGTAACAGCCCGGACAAGAAAATTCTATTTTTAGTAACAGTGACCTTAACCTTCGACCTAAAGGCTTGGGCATGTATGTGACATACCGTCTTGATATGGTGAACAATTATACCAAGTTATTTAAAAATCCAATAAGAAATAACAAAGTTACAGAGCGGACAAGATTTTGCAAGAAAATTCTATTTTTAGTAACAGTGACCTTGACCTTGGACCTACAGTCACGACACACCGCCTTGTTATGGTGTACATTTGTGCCAAGTTATTTTGAAATCCCTCCATTCCAAACAAAGTTAAGGGCAAAGTGTATATTTTTCTAAACACAAACTGTAAGTGAAAAAGGGGCATAATTTGAAAATATTGGAAGCATGGTTATGGGTCTTGTTGGTTATGATGTAGATTTTGATGGTGAAAATATATTTCAAGTTTCAAGGCAGTATCTCAAGTAGTTTTTAAGTTATGGGCAAAATGCACAAAATATAAGAAACAAGATATATTCCTATTAAAACTAATGTAAATGGAAGTATCAAAGGGCCATAACTTCTGAACAGAACATGTAAGAGCTAAACCCCACCTTTTTGCACAACAACATATCAGGCCAAGCATTGTGGTAAAGTTTCATCAAATTCCCAGCAGAGGTGTAGGAGGAGTTGCGTTCACGAGATATATTCCTATTAAAACTAATGTAAATGGAATTATCAAAGGGCCATAACTTCTGAACGGAACATGTAAGAGCAAAACCCCACCTTTATGCACAACAACATATCAGGCCAAGCATTGTGGTCAAGTTTCATTAAATTCCCACCAGTAGTGTAGGAGGAGTTGCGTTCACGAGATATACTCCTATTAAAACTAATGTAAATGGAATTATCAAAGGGCCATAACTTCTGAACGGAACATGTAAGAGCAAAACCCCACCTTTATGCACAACAACATATCAGGCCAAGCATTGTGGTCAAGTTTCATTAAAGTCCCACCAGTAGTGTAGGAGGAGTTGCGTTCACGAGATATACTCCTATTAAAACTAATGTAAATGGAAGTATCAAAGGGCAATAACTTCTGAACGGAACATGTAAGAACGAAACCCCACCTTCATGCACAACTACATATCAGGCCAAGCATTGTGGTCAAGTTTCATTAAATTCCGACCAGTAGTGTAGGAGGAGTTGCGTTCACGAGAATATCGGACGGACGGAGAGACGGGCGTACGGACGGACAGGAGCAACTCTTAATGCCCGTCGCCATTTCATGGCGGGGGCATAATAAAAACCAACAGTGTTGATCCGGATGTGATAGAACAGATATTCTGGCTGATCTGGATCTACACTGTAAGCCCATGCATTAAAAGTTATATCTGTGGAGTACTATTTATCACTAAGCAATAGCCTGGCATATTTCTATGTTAATATGTAAGGAAACTAGAAGTGAGTAGACTGTAAACCATAAATAAAAAAAGAAAAGAGAAGGCAAGCAAAGTAAGTAATGATAAAAATAAATATTGTATTCAATACCAAACTTATAAATGCCAAAGCAGTTTAAGTATTTTATATTGGCATTAAAAGAAGCCAAGAAAATCAAGCATATTGGGTGCATGCATATTTTTTTTAGTAAGCAAAATAATTTAAGTTTTCTTTACATAGATGGGTACAAAAATATATTAAAGAAATGAACTAGAGGATTGTAATTCTACAATAACTATATGGTATGACTGAAAATGAATTATATTCGTGGGAATTAAAGTTAGAGATTTTCTGAAGAAGAGATTTTTCATGGGTTCTTAAATATGTGATTTAAAATCTTCATATTTCGCTGGCATTTTAAACTCATGCATTGATCTGGCCATAAAATCCTCAAAGATTAGTACCAAACTAATATTAATGAATTTGCAGTAAACAACAGTAAGTAACTCACTTCTCCTGCTGATGCTGGGGTCAACCTCCACTCCCTTCTCATAAGGTGTACCACCATTCATGAACAGGTCATACGTTCTGAAAACCAGAACACCAGGAGACACTTTAATACAATATGTAATACAAGTTTATCTGTCTTGAGCATAATACAGCTCATTAAATAAAAAGATGACTAGATGGGTGTTCAGTTGTACACTTGTGTTGCCCTCAGGTACTTGTCAGATTAAAAAAATCTAAGTGCAAAAAGGAGAATAATTCCATGAAATATGACCTAGAGAACTTGACATTGTCACAGGGTGAGAAAGAATGGACTCGAACCCGGGACCTCTCGCTTACAGGGCGAGTGCTCTCCTGACTGAGCTATCCGGGAGAGCACTCGCCCTGTAAGCGAGGGATCCCGGAATCGAGTCCCGGCCTGACTGCACATTCTTTCTCACCCTGTGACATTTGGCGCCCAACGGGGGACCCTGATAGCATTACATGGTTAAGTCTAAGACGCCTGCAATTGTGAATATAAAGTACCCTCTGGAATTCGAGGACGAATTTCCAAGTTGTGAGGGGAATATGTCGCGGTACAAATCTAGTCACTATCTGGGGAGAAGATGTGTCGGCGGCCCGGATAGCTCAGTCGGGAGAGCACTCGCCCTGTAAGCGAGGGGTCCCGGGTTCGAGTCCCTGTCTGGCTGCACATTCTTTCTCACCCTGTGACAACATCATCACCATTGTGATGTATATTTGTGATGTATAAGAAATATAATTGGAATTTCTTATAAAGAACTATTAAGAAAAGGCCATAGTTATAGCCAACATAAAGTTTTTGTGTCAAAATCCAAGAACAAAAAGGGGTATAACTCCATCAAATGTAACCTTGACCTAAAGAATTAAGCACCATCATGACCGTGTTGTCATAAGCAATATAATTTGAATGTTTGTTGAAGAATTATTAAGAAATGGCAATTTATAGTCAACATTCAGTTTTGTGATTGACATTGGACAGATGGACAAACAAAGCAATCCATTTAAGGTGTGAATATAAAATATATGACTCTAACAGGAAGTAAAATGATCACATAATAAACTAGACGGGTGTTGAACACTTGTGTCGCCCTCTGGTGCTATGTCGGAAGAAAAATGCAAGTATAAAAAGGGGCATAACTCCATCAAAGAATTTGGCATCATCATTAGCGTGTTGTCATAAGCAATATAATTTGAAAGTTTGATGTAAAAATATTAAGAAATGACAAAGTTATAGCCAACGTTAAATTTTCGTGTAAAAATCCAAGTACAAAAAGGGGCATTACTCCATTAAATGTGACCTTGACCTTGAGAATTTGGCATCATCTCCAGCGTGTTGTCATAAGTAATATAATTTGAAAGTTTGATGAAAAAATATTAAGAAATGACAAAATTATAGCCAACGTTAAGTTTTCATGAAAAAATCCAAGTACAAAAAAAGGGGCATAACTCCATCAAATGTAACCTTGACCTTGAGAATTTGGCATCATCTTGAGAGTGTTGTCATAAGCAATATAATTTGCAAGTTTGATAAAGAAATATTAAGAAATGGCAAAGTTATAGCCAACGTTAAGTTTTCGTGACGGACGGACAAAGCGATCCCTATGTATCGCCGTTTCTTCGAAAGGGCGACACAAAAACAGTGTAATTTGAACACCTCGAAAGGGCACAAAAAAGAAAACAACAACAACACTATGATATAAAACACCTTAAAAACCAAACAAAATAAATCAAGTTTTTGTTTACTTTATCAGTACTGGACTGTGAACTGACATAACAACTTACTTGATAATAAGCGGTTGTCCTGTAGCAGGATCTTCAAGTACTGACTGGCATGTGAACTGATAAAACAACTTACTTGTTAAGCATCGGTTGTCCTGTAGCAGGATCTTCAAGTACTGACTGGCATGTGAACTGAAAAAACAACTTACTTGTTAAGCATCGGTTGTCCTGTAGCAGGATCTTCAAGTACTGACTGGCATGTGAACTGATAAAACAACTTACTTGTTAAGTATCGGTTGTCCTGTAGCAGGATCTTCAAGTACTGACTGGCATGTGAACTGATAAAACAACTTACTTGTTAAGCATCGGTTGTCCTGTAGCAGGATTTTCAAGTACTGACTGGCATGTGAACTGATAAAACAACTTACTTGTTAAGTATTGGTTGTCCTGTAGCAGGATCTTCAAGTACTGACTGGCATGAGAACTGATAAAACAACTTACTTGTTAAGTATTGGTTGTCCTGTAGCAGGATCTTCTAGTATAAGATGGCTCCAACCACAGCTGAATTCTCCCTTCTCTTTCGTACTCTAACATAACAATGTAAAATTCGCAATTAACATAAAAGCAAAACTAATTGTCCCATTATAATAAAATTTTCAATTGAACAAGAGTTTGGAGAAAAATGTAACTTGTTTTTTTTTGGTTGGGGGTGGGGGCGGGAAAGGATATAAAATCAATCCCTTAGCAGCACTCTCTAATTGTAATCTTGAACATTAACGGTTACTAAGTTGTGCTGTATAAAATCATATTGAGTTTAACATTGCCATATGATAACAAATTTCTATTTTCTGAATCTTTGACCATGAACTTAATTTCAGTGATCCTGAATACAATTGCATGCAAGGTCTCAACACAGACTGCCTGTATATAAAGTTTGGTGTGGATAGCTCATACCATTCTCAACTTATTACAGACAACAAAAAATAGGTTTAAAGTTACAGTGACTTTGATCTCAGTGACCCCAAATACAATCCTGTACAGGCTATAATTTTTCTAAATTTGGCTCAAACTCTTAAGCTATTGTGCAGAAAGGATGGTGGGATACTAACAGCATATCTTGTTTATTGTGTAATTTGTGAAGCTCAAACCAAAATCATTTTTCATTAATTTTTCATAAAAGAATAATTACACTTACAGTTCTTTCATAGGAAACACACATTTCAAACAGGATACCTGAAAAAAAGAGAAAAAATAATTGAAGATGATCTCAAAGTTCCCAAGTTAAGTTTGAATTTTACTACATTTTTCAGTTACCAACATCTAAAATGATATTTATAAAATATTTAGAATGAGAATTATCTTGTTCTTCATTAGAACTTGCTAAATACATACATGTACCTATATTTGGCACAATATTACTAGTTCTCATTAATGACATACCTATAACTGGCACAATATTACTAGTTCTCATTAACAACATACCTATAACTGGCACAATATTACTAGTTCTCATTAATAACATACCTATAACTGGCACAATATTACTAGTTCTCATTAACAACATACCTATAACTGGCACAATATTACTAGTTCTCATTAACAACATACCTATAACTGGCACAATATTACTAGTTCTCATTAATAACATACCTATAACTGGCACAATATTACTAGTTCTCATTAACAACATACCTATAACTGGCACAATATTACTAGTTCTCATTAATAACATACCTATAACTGGCACAATATTACTAGTTCTCATTAACAACATACCTATAACTGGCACAATATTACTAGTTCTCATTAACAACATACCTATAACTGGCACAATATTACTAGTTCTCATTAACAACATACCTATAACTGGCACAATATTACTAGTTCTCATTAACAACATTACCTATATTTAGGACAACATTACTAGTTCTCTCATAAAACACATACATATATTTGGCACAATATTACTAGTTCTCATGAAACACATATCTATATATGGCACAATATTACTAGTTCTTATAAAACACATATCTATATTTGGCACAACATTACTAGTTCTCATTACCCTCATACTAATATTTGGCATATAACTAGTTCAAATTAACCACATAACTATTTTGGCACAATTATACCTGTTCTCTAATAAAGCACATACCTATATTTGGGACAATATTACTTGTTCAAATTAACAACATAGATCTACCTATATTGGCACATTACCGATTCTCATAAATCACATACCTAAATTTGGCACAATATTACTAGTTCTCATGAACACCTCAGCATGCTGGTAGGTCTCCATCAAATCTGTTACCTAGGAAACAGAAGAATATCATGATAACAATAGAATACTGAATACCTCGTATCTTCTAGTGATACATCGTCAACTGGGGCACATAAAAAATATATGTGTCTACAGTGCTTTTTTACATTTGAGTTGTTATTTCATTAGGACAAAACTTACAATTATCTATTATTTTCTCATACATTAGTGGTGTGAATATGGGGATAAAATGGGATTAATGGGGATAAATTACAAATTCGACTACATTTTGATAATTTTACTGCAAAATGTTATGTTTTTGAGGTATGTTCTAAAACGAAGTTGTACTGACAGACAGACTCATATCAACTTTATTTGAAATGCTGATTTGACAATGAAATCAAAATAAACAAAACTTGTAAATACATTAATACAAATATTTTAACCATGTTCAAACCACAAAATAAAGTGAACAATATAAGCCTTTGTTGTGAGACTAGACGTCTGTTGGCAACATGTTTATCCCCTTTGACACCTAACTGTGACCGTGGTCTTTGAGATGGGAACCTGATGTTTCTGCCAAACACTCTGTCCGATTGAGGTTAAAATTCATTCCAAATATAAAGAAGATTACTCAATGCATGTTTGATTTATTGGCTGGAAAATGTCTGACATGTCTTTTGACCCTGTGGCCTTAACCTCATTTTGTGTCACTTGCAAACCCCAGGTTTCCATTTCAGAAATGGGAACCTGGGGTTTGCAAGCGACACAAAGTTCATCCCAAATATAATGAAGATTGCTCAATTAATTGTTAAAGTTATGGGCTGGTCAAAACAAATGCACTCACTAACTAACTAACACACTCACATATACCAAACCGCCATTGACAACTAAGTTGAGCTCAACTAATTAAGTCCTGACAAATCCTAACGTCCACACTAATGGACAGATGGACACACAGACAGACCCACTAATGCACACACATACACCTTACTGCCAAAGTGACAACTAAGTCGAGCTGCTGCTCACAGCAAGAGGGCTCAACAATAATCAACAATTATTTATCGGGATATGATAAATTACAGTTTGTTGGGTTTTTTTTTTTTAAGTAAAGCAACATAAAACAGGAAAACAATATGACTGAAGACAATTTTTTCCCAAAATAAAGTGTATATATATTCTTTGTTTAAAATCAAGCTTATCATGTATAGATGTTTTAACTTCTTCTGAATGGGCTCATACTAGTATAATGATGTTCTTACTACTACTTCGAGTTCAAAGAATGGACACAACAGTTACTGTACACCACATGTTAGGGCAAAACTCATACAGACATTGTAAAACCCTTACCACTTTTGGAAGACAATCAGAAGCCTGTTCATACAATGTAAGAAAGAACAGAACAGAAGATATAATGAATAAGAAACATGTAATAAATAATATGCTGATTAGTTTACCACAGGAGATTATCTTTATCACCCAAACAAACTGTATTACTGCAGACTATCTTAGAGTGTTTCTATTTTAAACAAGATGATTTGTTGAGAAAAATGCGGCAGACTCAACAGCTGTAGACCCTGATTAGAGTGCACACATTTTGGTCTACACTACAAATTAAGGTTAAAGTAGACTAGAACAAGCCATAAAAACTCATTATTATGATTGCCAAAACAAAGTTTTGGTGTAGACCCTGATTTGACTGCACACAAACAGGTCTACACTTACCTCAAATTCAGGCTTAAGCAGTGTTACGGTATAACAAGCCTAACCTTTTAAATTACAACCCATTCATCTAGTTGCCAAAAATCCCAACTTGTGAGTGAAAACAAAGCAAAGGCCTCTAGACTAGAGTTACTTCCCTTGGCTAAGAGGAGACATAGCAAAGAGTTACCTTCCCTAGTATAGTGAAGACAGCTAAGGGTTACCTACCCTGGTTGTGAAGCTCCATGTCCTCTGATCTCTGTCCACTGATGCCACTTTCACCGTGTGGATATTACTCAATATCTGTGACATAAATCATATTGAAATGTAAGTAACTTTTACAAATATTTATTAATGCTATACTGGCCTTTCTGTAAAGTATCCAACAAATTGCACAATTCCAGCAAATCCTTTACAACAACATAAAATGTAGTTATTTGCTGGAGAAGCATTTTTAATATGGACAAATTTTCAATACTTTCAAGGTACTTTGTATATCAAAGAAATAGGTATTTTATTTAATTTAGTGCTTCATTAATTGTTATTCAGTTTTCCGGAAAGCTTGCTGTATAATATGAATGGGAATAATTTCAACACCAACAAACTCATTTCAGACTTAGGTATAATACAGCATCAATTAGTACTTAAGTTAATATTTCAAGTGTAGGTGAATTCTCACCATAAATGTTAGAAGAATACAAAAAACAAGAACTCCATACATAAATTATGAATTGTCTTATTATTTACAAAGACAGTTTACACTGTGCAGTTATGTCAAACATATTGGAAAACTAATCAGAGTGTCATGACCACAGCTCTTGTCTTTGAACTCATTCTTTTAATAACAACACAAGTCTTACATTTTGTCCATCAAACAGACATATTCTGACATGCCGGCTTTTAACTTCCAATCCTGAAATAAAAAGGGGAAATATCACAATTGCTAGTGATTTATTAGTGACATCATTTTATTTTGCTGAGACTTAAACTTCAATGTAAGCTTCCAGTGACTGCTTTGGAAAATTTTCTGCATTAATTGTAGTGAATTAGAAGAAAATTAGTTGCGATAAAAAATAGTAATTTTTAATAACAAGAGTGCCAAACTGCCACAAAATACACCCATCAGCTGGTGGAAATGGCTAATCCATTAAGTTTCGACCATTGAAACATACATCCAGAATGATTGTGCCAAACTGGCTAGGAAGATCTTATGCCCATAAACGTTCCAACTTTGGTAGTCACTGCCTGCCCACCTGCTGCTGTTTCAATATGTTCTGTTCTTCAAATGTGTGTATAATAAAATATGACAGAATGTACTTAATGTAGCATCCACTAAGCATACAATTCATCCACAGTGCTAGTTCCTATGACCCTTGTTTCATAAATATGATGACATATAAAAATTAGGGATGGGAACAAGTAGCAAAATCGGTACTTTGGTACACGGATCTTGTTCCGATCGAGTACTTGAGTACTCGAAACCTTTCTCTAACGTAAGAGGAAATATCAGCTTCTGTAAGTTTTAATGATCTTACCGGGTATGATTATGCCAGACTGCCTTATCGATCACTGAAGAAGATTAACAACACATTTACAGGAAACTAAAATACCTTAATGATATTTAATAATATTTAATGCATTTCGAGCATCAACTTTTAAAAACATTTAACTAAACAATCATTATTAGCTCATGTCACAAACTAGAACATCACCGTAAAATGTACACATCATAAAAAAAGTGTATGTTCTCCAATCAGACTTTATTTCAGTTTTGCAAACTTCCAATCAACAATCGCATCTGAATATAATTACTCAATAAACAAAACCAAATAAAAGGCAAGAGATGAGTTGTACTTTATTCAGTTGCTAATTTTCGTGATTGCAAATTGTCTGTGTTACGTTATCAAACAATAGCGTCAATTAGGCGCCAATTATCGGATATTTGTGCCCCTAACTGTCATGTTGTTTATTGGAAACCAGGTGCAAAGTGTGTGCAATCAACTGTCAGTCAGCGATTTGTAAGATTCTATAGACAACTGATATAAAATTGGTTGATTTTAATTACATTTTGTAAACGAGTACTCGAATACGTTATGAACTACTCAGGTACTCGGACGTTAATCGAGTACCCGAGTACTCGAATACTCGTTCCCATCCCTAATAAAAATGTAGAAAAAATTCAAACACACTTTTAACAACATTCAGATAAGAGAATTTCCCAAAGAATTCACCATTCCTCACATAAGGCAAACCATGGGAAAAGTTACATTGTGATATTTTTGACATTTTAGTTATTACTATATTTGGAAGAATTTTCAATTATCTATTATTTTTTCATAACAAAATGGAGATTTTTTTACACATTTTGACTATGTATTGATATTTTTACTGCAAAATGCCTAGTATGAAATGTCGTCGCTCAAAGTTATGATGTCATTTCAAGAATTGATGTCAACTGTCCGAATGTTCCTTTTCCTGTGATGCGCCCCATATCTTTTTCTGACTTGTAGTGACGATGGCTTTCAGAAAACTGACAAGTTTTAAGTCCTGAACATAAAAGAAGAACTCAGTTAATTGTCTTTACAGAAAGACTGCAGAACTACAGCCTTCTCCAGGAAAAGACCTGTAACTTTCCTACACATACCTCCACCTGGCACAGGTATCTGTCGGCAGTTTGTCAGAGTTATGATTCTTTGTTCCCTTGTATGCTTTGCCCTAATCTAAAAATGAACAAAATATTTCAACATTATGACAAATGACAATGGAAAACAGAACAATTTGGTTAGCCATTGATTAAAAACTGTATTGATAATAAGAACGTTGAGGATTACAATATAAAACATAATATTCTGTTAAATCTTTGTGTTGTTGAAGAGAGAAGCTGGGAAATCAGAATACCCTGTTTGGGACTGGTGGAGATCCATATTAGCCAGCACATCTGTGCTGTCTGATCATGATCTTAGTACTTAGTACCTCTGCTTTTAGATGTACCGTAAAAACCCTACGTTTTCGGGCAGCTTAAAATAATTTTTTTTTTCTTAGACGAAATCTTAGGGTCACGAAAAAATAATTATAAAAAATCGCGGCCGAAAACTTAGGATTTTGTCCGCGTCGCCGACTATCCGAATACTGGTACAGTATACATGTCTTTTTATGAAATGCGTAACGTAACTTAACGTATTTTGTCTAAGTCTTTGGACGGAAAAACTTATTTTTTTGGCTGAACAAATATTTAGAGACAAGAATTTTCATTTTAAAAAAAGATCATTCGAACATTTAGACACATGTACATTAATTGACACGTCCATAAATGTAAGCCAAGAATAAGTCAACACATACCAGACGTTTCTACCTTTAAAATTTCTGCTTACCTTTGTCAAGCAATTAACTCCATAGTTGCTAAATAAACATCCTATTGTTGTATAATCAACATTGCCAAAAGAATTGTGATGGCTGTCGCATATAGGAGTGCAATAGATAAGTTGCAAACTGCTAATTCGGCAAAGTGCCGGTACTGCAGATACAAACACAACCTGATCAGCAATTAGCATTAATTATACCAAAAACTATCAATCAAACAATCAACTGATTTAAAAATGAAATCAACCTAGTTTGTTGACGGGTTGCAATTTTTTGTAATACACCGTCGAACGATGTTTGAACGATGTGCAGTGTTTCAAGTTGACGTCGGCGTCTTTGATGTTAAATACACAAGCATCGCTGACATTTTAGATCAAAACAGGCAATGAACAGGTGTTCATAGCAGTTGTAAATTTGATAATTTTAGTCAATGTACATGTAACAATTCTCGGATATTTTAGGGGCAAGTATTCGCTTAATTAAAAACACACATTGTTCATTTTATTTCTTACTTAAAATTTAACTCGCATTTGAATAACAGTTTTAAAAACATCAGTTCTGTTCATAAAAATTTATTGGCTAAAAAAGAGTTATGACATTATCTTCGGAAAAACATTTGAGTAATTGAAAAATCATTTGACTGAAAACAGATGTTTGCCCGCAGCAATCATAAAGTCACAATATTTCGCACTTTATAGCCTAGTTGCATAGCAACATCTACAAATTTGAGATGACAGATTACAAACTGAAGATTATCATTATTATAATTGCTTTAAATAAAAAGAACATTATATTTACCAGGGTACGATCTCATTACTTACCGCTTTGTTGTTACAATATTGATTGCCGCAAATAAGATGACAAATAATTGTTCAGAAACAAACTCAATCGGCGGACAATGATGTATACAGTTATTTCCAAGTTCTATCTTAAATATCAAAATCAAAACCAAGGTTTATAAACATATTTTTTATTATTAATCTAATAAAAACAGACAAATTTAGAATTGAAAATGCTGGCCGAAAACATAGGGTTAGCGAAAAAATCGCCGAATTTTATTGGCCAAATTTTTAGGGTCAATAAAAAAATTAATATTTTTTTAAAAAGACCATGGCCGAAAACATAGGGTGACCGAAAACATAGGGTTTTTACGGTATTAGGTAATTTTTAAATGAACTCCGGTACAATGTCTTCAAAAACACACAAGCTCTTATTTATCATACTACAGTCTTCAAGACTATTTTAACCCTATAATAAAGGACTTTGAGACTAAGGTCACAAAAAGAACATTACCTTATTGGTACTGGGGTCAAAAAAGAGGTCCCTGTATGAGAAGTTGGAGTTACTCAACTTAGGGGCCAGATAGTTCCGCATCTTGTAGGTGTTTTCTGAAATAATTATACTAACATGTAATCTTCTGTTCTTGTGTTTCTAAGAACCACAAATAAAATATATCACTGTTTACACCTTTTAATAAACCTTTTAAGTTATAAATAGATATTTTATCACATTGGTGACCTGTGAGGATCCAGATCAGCTAGCACATCTTTGCTGTCTGATCTGGATCTAAAGTGCCTGCTTTTTAGTCAGAAATAACCTAATGAATCTAAAAGCAAAAAAAGTAGATCCTGATCAGACAGGTCACAGTATGGATATGCTAGCCAATCTGGATCTACACTAGTTGCATTTGACATAGTATCCATGCAATGAAACCCAGACCCATAAGGGAAATTATCAACCAGGAGATAATTCCAAGCAATAACATTACTCTTTAACCTTCATCCATTTAAGTGGTTGAGAAGTTGTAATGTGTCAAACAACAATACTTTCCAGATTTTTAAACCAGTACTTACCCGCTGACCTTTCAAAAGAAATGGCAGTTCCTCCTTGAAAGGTTTCCGAGGTGAGATGACAACTTATTTGAAACAATGTCTTCAGGGCCCAAGATCATAAAACTAAAATTGGAGTCCAGTCTCAAATCTCAAGCATCTAATTGGTTGAAATGGTGACCAGTCGACCAATTCAGCTGATCAGCTGCTTGAGATTTGAGACTGGTCTACAGATTTAGATTTATGAAATTAGGCACAGTCATGTAACTTACATCCCAAAAACCAAGCCAGCAACCTAAAGATCAGAAGTCTATCTTTACCATTCTTACAGGAAGAATTAATTAAAATCAAGATGAAATAAAGTTAATATGGACCTGACTAACTGACTTACCATCATTAAATTTATGTCCCAGTGTAGTTACCCGGAACCCTGAGGGGACAGCCCCCATAGCATGTAACACATCGGTAACACTTGTCTGTAATATAAATATACACAATTTACTCTGATTAAATCGGTACAAATCCTACAATTAACTTTTGCTGTTACTTTTAAAAAATAACTTATTATTTCTTCGACATACCACATACTTATTAAATCTGATTTTTTTTCTTGAAGATCAGTAAGTATTGATTATAATATAAGAAGTGAATGATAAATATATATTAAGACAAACTCCATAATTATTTTCTTCTTAAGTACCTTTTTCCAACAGCACATTCTAGATGGAAATAAGTTATATACAAAACTATGTTTTGTCCCATAAAGAAGAAAGTGCACAGCTGTTTCTGTGTCAATTATAGGTTTAACTTTTAGCATTTTTAGCAACTACACTAGAAAATTCTATGTAACATTCCCATGATATCTGAAAAGAATAAACACGTGATATTTGAAAAGCATTGATTTTACACATTTTTGCCACAATATGCAGCACATACTTTTATTTCAATGTTAAGATTTAATATCAAGTAAAAACTGGTCAAATGAGCAGCCAGCTGACATGATTTATGTAATTAACAATTTAATTATACTTGAGTTACTGAAAGTTACATGAACTAAAAGAATCTAACTACAAATCAAAACCATTATCAGCTTAAAAACTACAAAAATTTCATAATTTCACACAGATTACCATTTTGTTTCAGTGGCTGGTTCAAGCCAGACCTGCCCACTTCCCCTCATTCAAAAGGGGTCTCCTTCATGTTAGCAACTGTGTTGTAGTTTGGTCAGTATTTTATATTTATTTCATATCAGGCACATCACAGAATGATGTATAATGTTCAGTAGACAACAGCTCATATAAAGCATTGGTAAATATAACATTATACTGTCTAAATGTTTATGAAGATCACCTGAGAAAATAACTGATAAATGTAAGCTCCTTTCAAGTAACAACTTAAATCTAAAACTAGAATGTGTCCTCAGATACTGATGTCCCACTGCTAAAATAACATTTGTAACAAAGGGCCATAACCTTGGTAAAAATGGTCGCAGGAAAAAATCCTTTCTTTGTGATCATCTATACATTCTGCTTGATCATCTGGGCAAATTTGAAAGAAATCCACCTGATAGTTAATTAGGAATTGATGCCACAAGATTGGGGGGAGGTATGTACGGACGGACTGACAGATGTAAAGACGAGTGCAACTCTATATTCCTCCTACTTTGTGGGGGCATAAAAAATTCAGAAAAAATAGTTTTCCTGTGACATGCCCCATATGAAAATAAAAGCCTGATTCTTGATTATTTGTAGAATCAATAAGCAGGTCTGGATTAAACAGACATAAACTGATAGCAGTCTGGTGAGGACCTACACTGCATATATCAATAAATTCTAGCAAAGAGTTAACCCATGACTACAAAAAGAAAGAGCCAATGTCAAAGAAAGGCTTGTCCAATTAAATAAAGCAGTTAAAGGGTTGACTTCCTAAAGCAAGGCTAAAAAATTAAAACAAGTCATTGTTTACAAATACATTGTACCAGCCACTCCGAGGTTTACTACACAAAGATGGAAAGAAAGCAAAGCAACAGAAAACATAGCTTGTTAGTGTACACAAACAAACAGTTCTGACCTCAATTAATGCTTGTGTCTTTGATGTTTAAAACATAACTGTGCCATTTAATTTCAATCACTTGCAACTGTGAACTTTGTAAAGTGACAACAGAGGCTAAGCAATATCGTAAACACTCGTCTATAACTTACTTCAGCATCCTTTATTAAGAGGGTTTAAACATGAAACTTTAAATTCACTCTATGTTAGTGCAAAGCGATAAAAACAAGAAGCAAGTCGTGTGACAAATTTCTCCTTATACTTGTCCTAGGCTGGGCTTCATTTCAATAAGGAAGTGTTATAAAGGAACAAATAAAAACCTCAAGAAAACCATCTGATCAGGACCTTAATGCTTTTAGATTCATTAGATTATTTCTTACCAAAATGTTAACAGTGTAAATCCAGATTAAATGGCACAAATGTTCCAGCTGATCTGGAATTACACTGGTCATCCATGTGATAAAAGGAGTCTCCATGCAGAAAAGGAATGAAACAAATGTGCAGTATTTGGACCGAAAACTTCTATACATTGAGGCGAACATGCAGTATGCTGAGATCCTTACAATACAAAGTAAAGTTCACCTTAAGAAACATAAATTTTGAACAATTATTTACTTTTAAACCCTTAGAAGTTGCCCTACATTTGTAACCAATCAGAAGCCATGAAAATTCAAATTCCTAAGCAATTTATTTCAATAGACCACCTTTCTACTTTCTATTTTACAATGATCAAAATAGATCAACCAATTTTCAACTCTATCAAAATAGATCAACCAATTTTCAATTGCGCATGCGCATGGCTGCAAATGTAGGGCAATTTCTAAGCCGGATAGAGTCTATTAAGACATTTATATAGAAAATGGTAGCCTGCAATCACTGCACTCGTTTCGGCTTCTATTTTCTATAGAAAAGCCTAATTAGACTCTAACCTTTATGTAGTGAGATCTTTGTGGTAAAATAATGATTTTGGGGTGAGACATTTCAAGTCATTTCAATTAGATTAATTTATCTCGTGAAATCTGGCTAAGTCCCTTCATCAGTTGCAAAGTTATTTCCAGAAAGATTTTTGCATAACATTAAACCTTAACCATTACTGTGAGCTTGCGCTCTGAGGTAAGGTAGGTTCTTGAATAGGGTATTTCACCTTTATGAGATGAATACTTGTGAGAAAATTGGTCAAAATACCTAAAGGATTACCAACAAGTGTTCCAGAAACCAGATTATGTGACAGACAGGGTGATCACTATAAGTGCCTGACCCTTTGAGATCAGGGACATAAAAATTTCAGTTAATCAAAGGAATAAAAGAAAACTGTGAATAGTGCATGATCCAAAGTCAAAGATCATCACAAATAAGACATTACCTCCATTGTCTAAAACAGAATGTTAACATCTGATGTTAAAATATTAAGTTTATTTCTAAGAACTAAGGTGACAGATGGCCATTATATCTAGGTGATTTAATACCGTATAATGGGTTATTTTCGCGAGCATAATATTTTCGCTATTTTCGCGATCGTCGTGAATTTGCTAAAATAATAAACGCCAAAATTCCCAACTTTATTTTCGCGAAGTGCAATGCTGATGAGCGATTCTTAATAATCTGTTTGAAAAGGCTATGTAGCGATAAAAAACCGTTAGCCCGCTGGCTAAGACGATTATAAAAATCGTCTTAGCCAGCGGGCTAACGGTTTTTTATCGCTTCATAGTCTACATGTATATCTGCAGTGGTAACTGTCATTATTCCGTCGATGAAAACATTATCACCTTTGTTATTAAAACGGATGTCGATTATGCTACGGACAATTTGATTTATAATAGTTTGATAAAATACCACTGTTAAATGCGCAGCTTTCACACCTTAGCAAACACTTCTTCTAATAATACTTAATTTTTACACCTGTACATCTGCTGGCACAGGATTACAAAAAAGCAATATGAATGCACTGGAACAGTAAAAACGCGAAAATTAATATCTGCGGGCACAAATTTGCTAAAATTACAACCACGAAAATTTAAATTATGGCAAAATCGCGAAAATTTTTGATCGCGAAAATAACCAATTATACGGTATCTTCTTACTTCTATGCAATATTAAATACACTTCTCCATACTTTCATTATGAATGGTTAAGTTCATTATAATAATGCAAGCCCAGTAAACACAATGCTGGCACGGATGCCTGGTACAAAGTATGTGTTTATGCGGCAGACAATATGTTTTTTAACTATTTTAACAACTGTTATTTGTGTATCTGATCAGGATATAACATAGATGGTGCATTTGAACCAGAAATGTTGTATATGTTGCTTAATACTCTTGATTTTCTAATCTGAACCGAGCATAGGTCCCATTGCATGCCATATTCGACCTTAGAGCAATAAAAATTTTGTCAATATTTAAAATATTTACACTTATGATAATAAAAGTCTGCTTTAAAAAATGACAAAAGCAGAAAAGTGTGCTAAGGTAAAAAAATCCCATGCATAGGCCATGCAATGACAGATACTTTTTCTTGCATACCAGACATTCATTTTGCCTTTTGTTCTAGTTTTTTATTTCATTCTTGAAAGTAGCAGTCTTTCTTGCAAGTGAATTTATTACTTATTCCTAACATTGAAAATCTGTCACAGCATATGACTTATCCTTAAACTAGTGCTGTAAGATGACTTCTTCCTTCACCAGCGAAACTGGAAATAGCAATCTGGCAGGCCAGAATATTATCTAGCTCTAGATTTATCTAGCAAACCATAAATATGTTTTATATATCTTCACAATCGGATGCAAGATTTCCAGAAAGAACATTTGTTTGGGGCAGAGTAGTTACATGATAATGTCCAACTGTAAGGCAAATATCCCCGAAGGGTATAGGGGGGATTCGAGCGACCCAACTGAACCCATATCCCTTGATCCACTCGTTTTTCTTTAAGGTTTGACCTTATTTCCAAACTATTGACCTTGATAGGTAACAAAAACTTAGTGCAAGGATCACCAAGCTTTAAAGTCAACTGGATACACAATACCACTAGTGAAGACTTGACAAAGGTTTCCAAGTTATGAGAGTGGACAAACAATATGGCTGGTTTTGGATATTATGCCCATAATTATTCTGAACTTATAACCCAGTATGGTGAGGCTTGGATAAAGGCATTTAAAATTTTAAGTTTGAAAGTGCTAATTTTGTCAAATATGAAAAATTAAAGGGCCATAATTCCAGAGGGACTGAAGCAATATGGTTAATTATTGAACCAAACAATTGTAAGGCCAATAAAATTCCAAACAAGTTGCATCAGGAATACTGAGTACCAATGAAGTTAGAAAGGGTACAACTTTTGTGGACAACACCAGTTATATATTTCCAATCAAGACAGGTAATTTAAAAAGGCTGAAAAATAACAGCAGAAATTACATTTAAAAAGTAATTTTAACAACTTACCTCATTAACGGCTTTTTTGATGTTCTTCCAGAGGTCTTTTCCACTGTTAGCATGGAAAGAAATCAACATGCCAAATCTCAGACAAGGGAGATAATGCACTTCAAATATGTACCAAAATGTAACAACAATTACTTCCCTTACCTTCAATTACTTACCATTGGACTATACACAAAATATAAAAATTTGAAACATCGAGAAAAGTGTTAGATGGTATCTGTTAGTTTCTATTCAGAAAAAAAATCCTTAACACTAATCTACCAAAATACCATGTCCACTCCTCTTTGAATATTCATGCACAAGTATTTTAAAATTATTAGACGATTATAGACATGCAGTTAAAATTTTATGAAACCAAATGGCCAAGAAAAAACAGAAAGATCAGAGAAACTGGCGTGTTTTCTTAACCCCTTACTCTATATATACAAGTTTTATCACATATGTGATCAGTGTACATCAAGATCAGCCAGCACATCTGTGCCATCTGATCAGGATCTACAAAGTTCACTTCTTGTTTAGAAATAAGCTAATGGACCAAAAAGTGGACAGTTTAGATCAGATGGCACAAATGTGCAGGGTGATCTGGATCTTTACTGTGTTCGTGGGATAGCAACCATCCCCATAGAGTAAAAGGATAAATTCATTCCCATACTGCATTTTTTTGTAACTGACTAACTTATCACTTAAAAAGTCTATATGCATTTAAGAAGAATATGAATGAATGGTGGCACAGTATTAACCTCTTTAGACCGTATCAGCTTAGAGATTTTGCTGTCTAATCTGGGTCTGCATTTGTCACTTAAAAATATGAAAGATTTGTGTTAACTGAGAGGGAATGAAATTTTAGAAATGATACATGTTTAAATTAAAGAATAAAATTAAATTTCAAACAGGTTGTAAGACATGCACTTTATGCGTTCTGTTAATGAAAATATAATATTTCAGTGGAGTTAGTAAAGAATCTACAACACAACCATCTATTTAAGAACACCTGCTAACTAAAAGAACTAACTTCTACATGGCTTTCTATAATAGACTTATTAATACAATACTTTCACATCACGATTATGACTCTCTATCATAACTCCACTGGATTATTTATTTCCATTAGCAGATATTAACAGAAAACACTGATCAGCAATTACTTAAACAGTGCTTTGGTATTGCATGGCTTTAAAAAAAAACACATACAGTAAAACTTCGAAAACTCGAATACTCAGGGGGATTTTAAAAATGTTCGAGTTTTCCATTGTTCTCGAGTTTTCGAGGTTTTTCTTTATGAGGTCCGACTTTTTCAGTAAAGTCGTATAAACACATGTCTGTGACACTGTTCTTGACTACGTTATCGAAATATCATTTAATTTTAAATGATTACTTTGACACTGTATTTTGTTAAACCGTTATATCTGTTAAAAGGATTTTGATGTAGTTTTTTTCTCAAGAAAACGGCTTATTAAATCTTTCTTGATGTAATTTCATTTGAAATTTATTACTTAACACTCTTCTTTGTAGACATGACTTATCACATGTTGGAACACTAATCTGATCTGTGCAATATGATCAGGATCTACACTGTTCACTTTTCGAGTCATTAGGTTATATTTCTACCTAAACTGTGTAGATCCAGATCTACTGGCATGGATATGCCAGCTGATATGATCTACACTAGTCACCCATAACACTTTTCCCCCCTCGTTTTAGATAGAGACTATTTATCATTTTATTGAGTTCTCAAAGTCAAAGACACTCATCTATTTTAACACTTTACTCCATGCGGTATGTTTCTATCCCAAGGATGAACAGTGTAGATCCAGATAAGCCAGCACATTGGTGACATCTGATCAGGATCTAATGGTTTGCTTTCAGATTTATGGGTTAGTTCTATCCAAGAGGCCACCAGTGTAGATCCAGATCAGTTGGCATGGATGTGCACTGATCACATATAATACATAGAGTAAAGAACAAAACAGCCTTAATAACATGATAATAAACCTTGGCAGTCTTCGTAAAAAATTACTTTCTATTGCTGTAAGTACACATGGTTTTCAAGCTTAATATTTTAATTTAAGGAATGTCAAGAAAAAATAATAAAATAAGAATTAACTCCATTTATAAGCTTTTTATTACATGGAAAATCAGTGTAGATCCAGATCAGACAGCACATCAATGAATTTAAAAGCAAACAGTGATCCTGCTTAGACAGCATGAATGTCCAGCTTATCTGGGTTTACACTGGTCTCCCATGGGATAAAAGCCATATCACAATGAGTAAAGCATAAATACGGCTGTTGTGAAAGAACATAATAGTTATTTTTGTCAAAGCACTGTTCAAGCTGAGAAAATGCAAAGGTTAAGTGTGAGGGAGAAAAACATAATGGCTTCTAAGTGAAAAAAGGGACAGATAGGTTTCTGATGTTACCTCTTTGGTGTTTTCACTAATTAACAAATTCAGTACACGTATAAGTGATAGTTAATGTGATAACACTACAAGTATACAAAGTCTGGGTTAATCCAGGACATTAACATGAAATAAAATGTCTATTATGATTTACAAAGTCAGTAGTAGAGATTATTTTACTGTGGTACCACCTAGTTTCACTGTGATGAAATTTGGTCAAAAAGCACAAATGTCCTGGCATGAATTTGTAAACAATTTCATTTCATGGTTCATATTTGCTTGAGTTGAGCAAATTACGTGAAATTTAAACTTAATAATTAAAGAATGATACCATAGTAAAATTAATCATACAACATCTGGGTTATTCCAGGGATACCAACATAGCCAGGAAGCTCATTAAGTGAAGCATCACACTTCTACATGCCTTACTCTGTGAACCACCAGCCCCAACTTCCACCCCTCCCTCCACTCCACAAAGCAAGTGTACCTTGCTAATAAATGTCATTTGTAAATAACTGGCCAAATCCTTACAAGAAGTAAATATAAGTTAAATTATGTTGGATTTTTGTGGTGTAAATGCTTAAGAAACCCAGTTTGCTGTCTCATCTAAAAGAAAGCTTACTGTTAAAGTAAAAAACTGTTGTTTAAAAACTTTCATCATTTAATAAATTGGACTTGGGACCCTATCCGTATGTAGATTCATTGCACTAAAATTGAATTATTCCATCATTTACTTCTCTATACTGAATCTGCTGGAATAACCCATGTAACAAAATGAAAACGTACTAAAGGTATACAAAAACAGTAGTGTCACAAAGTTATGCCCAATGGGGTGTAATATATTAAAACATTATTCTAATGAAATGACCTAGTGACTCCAAAAACTGTTAGAAGTTCCATTTTTAACATGGCAGTCTTAACGACAGCAATATCCTCCGCCGCATGCACAAATGTTGGAAAGGTTATGGATGCTTAATTGCAAATTAACAAATATATCTCCAGCAGTTTGGAAGTTATGGAGCAAATATGAATGACATGGTTAAATATGAACCTTCAAAGACAACTAGTGACCTTGACCTTCAGCTGGCCAGGTTGGAACATGGGTTTTGCACATCATCTTGGTGGAATGAACATTTGACTTAAGTTTGATAAAATTCAATGCAGGGGTTAAGAAGATATGAACCAGACACAAAATACATAGTTCAAATCTTCAATGACCTTGACCTTGAGCCAGCCAGGTTGGAACATGAGTTCTGCACATCATCTTGATGGGCTGAACATTTGACAAAAGTTTCATGAAATTCCTTCTAGTGGTTCAGAAGATATGAACCAGACACAAAATACATAGTTCAAATCTTCGAACATCATTGGTGACCTTGACCTTGAGCCGACCAGGTGGGAACATGGGTTCTGCACATCGTCTTCATGGGCTGAGCATTTGACTAAAGTTTCATGAAATTCCTTCTAGGGGTTCAGAAGATATGAACCAGCCATGAAATACATGGTTCGAATCTTCAAACACCACTGGTGACCTTGACCTTGAGCCGGCCATGTTGGAACATGGGTTCTCCACATCGTCTTCATAGGCTGAGCATTTGACTAAAGTTTCATGAAATCCCTTTTAGGGGTTCAGAAGATATGAACTGGACACGAAATATATGGTTCATATCTTCAAACACCACTGGTGACCTTGACCTTGAGCGGGCCAGGTTGGAACATAGGTTCTGCACTTCGTCTTCATGGGGAGAACAATTGACTAAAGTTTCATGAAACTCCTTCTAGGGGTTGAAAAGTTATGGACCGGACAAGAAATGTGCGTGCACGGAAGGACGAAGACCATTCCTATATCCCCCAGCCGCTATGCAGCGGGGGATAACAAAGTTGACATACACTATTTGTTTTTTAGCAATGTCACCATAAGAATGAGAATAAATGTTTTATTTTAACATTGAAATTACAAATACTGATAAAAACACATACCAACAGAAGGCATATTTTAGGAATTAAACTTTTCAGGAATTAAGCAGACTATACATATATGTTAGCCTTTAACTTGAACTTTACTTTTTTAGCTTTCTTCTTCAGACAAGAATTTTAATGGAATTTTATTTTTTTTAAAAAGGCCTTAACCAATGACAGCTGTATACACATACATCATGAAAGTTATTATTGTTAAGGAAATACCTTCTTTGTCTTTTATACTTTGGCTTCTTTTTCCCCTCGGCTCCATCACCTGCTCCCTCTTCCTCCTCCTCCTCCTCTTCTTCCTCCTCCTCCTCATCTTAAAATAGACCACAGACAAAGGATAACAATTTCTTCGGTTCTCTGATGTCTTGTGTTTTTGAACAAGCTTTGACTGCCATGTTTTTATATTTATATCAAAGATATAAAAAAAATCTGTGGTTCTTTTACTGCTGATGGTTTAATGCAAATATGGGCAGACAAATCTAGTGAATAAAAAGCATACAGCATAAAACCTACCTACACTGTATAATACAACCTGGACCAATAGATCATAGATGAGAGAGCAGTCTGAATTCTCTAGCTTGTAATAGGTCAGATTGGGGACAGGTCTCAATGTCAATTTATCAACTGCATTAGAGTGTATACTTGTTGATAAGCTCAGTTTGATTGACTTGGGACCTCCTCATTGGTTACAAATGTTGGGAGTTTATCCATGTATGTAAAGGTTAGAAAATTTTCAACATGGACATACTGTATAGCGCTTAATATTGGCCGTGTCAAATTTTGGTGTATTTTGAAGTGTTTTATATTGGCGGGGTCAAAAATTGGCGCAAACACACCAGACTGCCATAAAAAAAAACCTTGATAAAAAATCACATGTCTAAAATTGGCATTAATTCAGATCGTCAAAATAAAACATTTACATTCAATATTCAACACCACATTATTTTAATACCAGTGTAAAAGCTCTTTAATAATAGATTGCTTTGTTTGTATCAAACTGAGAACGTTGCAATATTAAAATGGCGGTGTTATTAATTGACGGTAATTTGTATTGGCAGTGATATATATTGGCGCAACTGACCCTGACCGCCAATACAGCCAAAATTAAACCCCCGCCAAAATAAGTACACTGCAGACTCTTTATAACGCGGTTCGTTTAGATCCGCGCTCCATTATAACGCGGTCGTCCCATGGATCCCCTTTTTTTTTCTAAGTCCATTTTTTACCATGAAACGGCAAAAAATCAAAACAGGAAGTCATTTTTGATCGTAAAACGGCAAATAAATCGAAACCGGAAGTCACAATTGTAACATGTATATAAGTGACACACACATTTTATCCCTAAAACAACTGTTATCCCTAAAACAACCGTGTGTTAACACCTTTCCCAGTGACAGATATCAGCCCGAGGCAAACTTGTGAATGCTTACTTACTGTTTATCATTGATCCATTACTAAATTCGATTGTCTCTATAATTATCACATAATCCGCACAATTCAGAAAGAAACAAAAAAATATTCCCAATCATGTTTTAAACCTGTCTGTAGTTCATTGATGTACATTTTGCTTTGATCCGCCTTCCTGTTAATTTCATGGATGTTGCATTTTTTGACTATGGAGCTAAACAGCAATAATATCTGTCAATGAAATGCGACTTCAAAGAAAAATGTTGGCTCTTATCGAGACTGTGATGTTTTGTCGGCTCTGCTATGAAATCATTTGATCTGCAAGAAGTGTGTACGTGACATTTGGCATTTTTTAGCTGGTTTAAGTTGGTTGATGATGCAATAATACTGAAATATTATACTGAAAATAAAATTAGGATGTAATTTATAAATTATGGAATATGTTCAGGATGGTTAGTGTTTTAATATTTATTTTACATTAACGTTCGTAAATGTCAGAGTTTGTGTCATAAAAAAATAAAATATTTCTGCAGGCATCTAAACAAACTAGATATACAGTCTTTAATTCCATTACAATAATTTAAGGCTGATCCGATTTTGATCTTGGTGTTATTAGTCAGTCTCTTGCCGTTTTGCTTTTTTATTTAATTTGGTAATTGTATGTCTTGTAAGAAATATTATTTGTCAAGTACAGTGTGGGGAATCATGACGTTACGTGGAATTATGCATAATCTCGTTAGTTGTGTATTAGGTAGTATATTTGCGCGGGAAAATCGGGTCATGTATTTTTCGCGGGAAAATCTGGACATGTATTTTGCGCGGGAAAATATAACGCGGTTTCACTTATTAACGCGGTCGGGATGACGGACCCGCTATACCGCGTTATAAAGAGTCTGCAGTGTACTTATACAGTTCTGGCCATGATAGCTATTCAGAATTTTAACTTGCCAGGCATACAAAAGTTGTCGACAGATCAATGTCTAACTAACCTTCATCATCTTTCTGCACATCCTTGTATTTGTTGTGCATCTGAAAAACAAAGTACTAACTGTTATGTCCCAGTTTTTACAAACCATACTTCAAGATGACACAATTGTTGTTGTTTTTGGTTGGAAAATGAGAAAATTGACACTCATTGTCATGTAATCGAAAAGGGAAAAAACATGTTCAGAAATTTAATACTTGTCAGTCTCTTGTGCATTTTCAATTATAAATTTCCTGGAAGAGTTTTATTAGTTTTTGTGTAAAACATGACAAATAGTTTCAAATTTTTATCATATGAAAAAAAATATACAAGTTAGGCAAAACAATTTCAGAACAAAGGAATCAGCACAGTGGAAAAGCATGGAATCTCCATGCAACTATCATGACTTCATGAAAAATGGTTGCATGTTCCTTATTTTGACTAAAATTTAGGCCTCAAACTGCTGACCATTTCCTTGAGATAAGCTGATGGACATTACCTTGAGATATGTAGATGGAACACTGCCTTTTTCTCCTTTCTCATTTTCTGCTGTCCACCAACCATCCTCTCTAAAATGTTTAAATCTCAGTTTAACAATATAGTAAGTAACGATAGACAGCACAATATTGGAAAAAGAACAGCTAGTACTAAACAAAAAAACTAAGCCCAAGGTCATACAACTAGAAATGTCAACTAGTCATAATATTTGCAGAAATTAAGGTCAAACACCAAAGTGACTGATCAAAAGTGGCAGTTTGAGAGTGGTCTTCAATCTCAGTGCTATAATCTTAAGGCCCTAGATTCCTGAAAAGTGTATTAAATTTAGAAAGGTAAACCATAATAATATAAGCAAAATATGGAACATAATGATAGGAGAACATCAATATTGAATCACCTTAAAAAACTATTTTTTAAACCAGTTTTTATTTAAAAAAAATAAAAAGATTTCCTAAAATACCACTGGAAATAAGTTTTAAAAAAAAAAAGAAAAGAAAAGAAGAAACACAACAAACAAATATATGCAAATGACATTTATGATATCTTTTGCAATGTTGATTCCACTTACTTCTTTTTCTGATACATATATAATAACAAAGAAGCTTAATGATAATTACTCTAGAACTGAACTGCTTATTTAAGTCTCCTATTCAAGCCTATTTCTTTTGTGTACATTATCAGACTTAAAATACTCATTTAAAAGATTTAAAAAGAAAAACTGTTATCACAAGAAGCAAAGGAAACATCCTAAAACCTATCTGACCAGTAACAAAATACCTGTATTTGAATACAAAATAGCTTTGAACTGACCAATCATTAAACTTCATGGAGAGTTGTCTTTCACACTCAAAACGTGAAAAAAATGCATGCAATTAAATACAATGTATTAAGATTTAAAAAAAATTCTAAGATGGCAGTAATTTCACATTACTTAAAGGAAAGTAAACAAATGCTTTACAAAATGTAATCAAACCACTATTACTAATTGTGTAATCAAGCAATATTAAAATCAGAACTGAAATTTCTTGGTGTCCTTAGAAAAATGATGCTGTGATAATACTTTATTTGGTGACATGAAACTTATTTTAATATTAAATTTCAAACTTTAATATTCAAAGAATGGCATGGGGTGTAAAAACAGAAAGAAGAGTCTCCATTGTTAGGGAGAAGTTACAGATGTTTTCAGATTTCTGTATGAAACACACCAGGAAAACTTTCCCCCTAGGTTAAGGGACAAGTTGTTGAGATTATGGGAAACATTTTATCCTTCATCTTTCTCCAACCCATTCACTGCAGTTTAATCCTTCACTTCAAAGATACGACTTAAATGACATGGGCATACAGTGTGGATCCATATCAGCTGAAACATCCATGTTGTCTGACCAGGATCTACACTGTTTGCTTTAATATTCATTAGGTTATTTTTTACCAACAGTGCAGATGAAGATCAAATTGCACAGATGGGCTGTCAAAATCAGAATCTACACTGGTCAAACACACAGGATTAAACCTGTATATATAGATTTAAAGTGTTAAATTAAACTATTATCCATATTCCGTATAGAAATCATTTCATGATTAACCTACTTTTACACAAACACAATTTTAGTGATTACAAAACAGTTATTCAAACATCTATCCAGACCTGCCTTGTTAAACAAAAAACTTTTTGCTGAATACAACATGTTCATAGAAACAAATATCTTTATACCTTCCATCAAGTCTGAAAAATTCCACACCAATCATCAGCAAGATTTTCTACATTTATCATTATTCTTTTTTTTGTAAAATTAAAATTAGTCCATTAGTTCATCATTAAATCTCTTAATTAATATTCATGAGGTACGTGTAATAATTTTCAAAAAATTTGTGAACAGATTGATATAAACATGAAAGATAGAATTATACTGAAAATTATTTAAGAAAATGGAAAATAATTATAGAACCCACAAAAGTGGTTTATTACATAAAGAAACCATGTAATGTTATTCCTTCTGTTAAACATAAGTCAATGTAGTACTAGATGGGTGTTCAGTTGAACACTTGTGTCACCCTCTGGTACAATGTCGGAAAAAAATGCAATTTCGAAAAGGGGCATTACTCCATCTTGACCGAAACAACATCTCATCATCACGAGCATGTTGTCTTAAGCTTTCATGTCAAAATCTAAGTACAAAAAGGGGCATAACTCCAACAAATATGACCTTGACCTAAAGAATTGGGCATCATCATGAGAATGTTGTCATAAGCAATATAATTTGAAAGTTTCATGAAGAAATATTTTGAAATGACAAAGTTATAGTCAACGTTAAGTTTTCATGTCAAAATCCAAGTACAAAAAGGGGCATAACTCCATCAAATATGACCTTGACCTAAAGAATTTGGCATCATCATGAGTGTGCTGTCATAAGCAATATAATTTGAAAGTTTCATGAAGAAATATTAAGAAATGGCAAAGTTATAGCCAACGTTAAGTTTTCGTGACGGACGGACAGTGATCCCTATGTATCGTCATTTCTTCGAAAGGGTGAAACAAAAACTAGTTATAATGATTACAGTATACAGTATATGTATCAAAGGAAACATCTGGGAACAAAACATGTCTTTAAAGTAGGCCTAATACTGGAATAAACTTACTGAGTAGTGATAATAGTGAGGATTTCTCCAGCCTTGAAGTTCAAATCACCTTTCTCATCGCTTGTGAAATCATACAATGCTTCAAACAATCGACCCTGTCAACAAAACAATCAAACATGCCAATCAAATGTTATACACCATGACAACATGGGGTTTTGTGGCCTTAGTTATCAGTGTAGACCAAGGTCAGCCTGGGCATGGCATCTACACCATTCATCAGATTACTGAATTAGATCCACTTCAGACTGTGCTTATCTGTACATTTACACATCATAAAATTAGTAAGCTTTGTTTTCTCATGGTGAGTCACATATGAACAGTTTTAAAATACTATATACATTAAAGGGCTACAATTTTTCCTTCAGTTATCAAATATCTGAAGGTTAACTAAATGTTTTCTACTTGCACTTGCACCTAGCTTATGGTCACATATTACAACACTTTACTGTTTAATAAAATCCCCCTGGTGGCCAGTACATATTCTTTGCAAACTTGAATTGACATGTGCAAGCGAGAAATGATATTACTTCTAAAGAAATCAAGATTTCGTCCTTCTGAATTTTGTTCCTTAACTTTGAACCTTCACTCAATTGATATGCTTTTTATCCCACAGGCATATCCATGCTGTCTTATCAGGATCAAAACTAGACACTCTTACATTCATTAGGTTAATTTCTAACCAAGAAACTAACAGTGTAGATCCTGATCACATTGCACAGGTGTGCAAGTGTATCTGAGTGAATCTACTGTAGTCGCCCATGGAGCCATATCTTATCGAGCAGAGGGTTACCTGACTCCAGACACACTTACACTTGTAGTGACTTCCAAGCTGGTTTCTCCTTCACCTTCCTCTTCTTCCTCAGATTCCTCCTCCTCATCATCATCCTCCTCTTCTTCCTCTTCATCTTCATCATCTTCCTCCTCCATCCTCCTCATCTTCCTCAGTCTTCTTTGCTGCTGCTGGCTTTGCCACCTTACTATGAATGTCAAATCAACATTTATAATAACAGTGTGATAATCAAGTCAACCTCATCATTATACTTACCTTTTTCTGCAAACATATTCCAGTTCAGATCTGCAGTTGTTTGAGTAAGATATAAAATGTCACTAAATACTAAGTTTATAATTCATGGTTTACCATTGTATCAAAGAGCATGTGGGTACGTAAATGTTAACAGAAAGATAGAAATTCACTGAAGACAATATTCAGGGTGTTTCTTTTACAAAAACATGTAGCTTCTTTGTATCATTAAAATAAAACAATGCCAATGTTTTCAAGCCAAATGGTATTGCCCATGAATATCAGTGCAGCATCCATAGTTTTCCACAATTAACAAACAATGCCCCAACCTATTTCATCATCAATTTCAGCAATTCTGTGGTATCATATAATTTTGCAGGTAAGCAAAATTACACCACACAATAATACATGCACATCTTAATGGAAAAATTCAATTGTGTGATTATAGCCCGTACAAATATATAAATGACCTATTTTGCCCCAAAAGGATACCACAGCAGCTGATTCATGTAATAAAGTTACCACTACCCTCTATATCCTACTTGTTTTATCGTCAGAATGAAGCAACTGTAGGTACGTACCTTTCAGCTACCTTTTTAGGAGTGGTCTCTTCTTCGTCTTCCTCCTCTGTCTCTTCTTCTTCTACTTCCTCATCATCTTCCTCCTCCTCCTCCTCATCATCATCTTCTTCTTCTTCATCTTCAGCTGGTTTAGGTTTGGCAGCTGATGTTTGTGCAGCTTGAAGAAAAAGAATAACAGGTACAATACCACTCACTCTGTGTGCATGTCATCTGTACTTCTTGACATTATAGTTGTTACTATATTGGTAAAGAACTTACAATTGTCCATTATTTTCTCATAACTAATATGTGATTTTGTTTCACATATCCTGTTATTGTCGCAGCCAAATGCACAATAAGCACATCAGACTCTGTAGATCAGGATCTAAATTAAATCTGAAATTTAATATAATTTTTTTAAAATAATAAAAATGACTTATTTTTCAAACTGTATGTCAAATCTATGTTACATAAACAAAGCTCTTTCCAAATACAACATTAAACTAAAAATCGAAAGGTTTTTATTATGCTGGGATTTCATTGAGACCAGCTCATCTTTATGGTGAAATCTGAGTTGACAAGAAGGAAAACTTACTCCCATTAAAGTTGTTGACTTAAAATTATTCAGAATACTATTAAATTTAAAAAAAAAAAAAACTTTATATAAATTTTGAAATTCTAGCCTAAAATTTAGACTGTATTCACAAAACACTGAATAAATTTTAAGTAACAAGAATTATTTCAATTTTAATACTTGAAATAAATCACATTTAAATGGAAAATGGATTTGCATACAGTTTCAAAGTTACCATTTTATATATTTATTTTCATGTGTTACCTTTCTTTGGAGTTTCTAATGTTTCCCCAGCAGTTTCATCTCCCTCCTCATCATCCTCTTCTTCCTCCTCCTCATCATCTTCTTCTTCTTCATCATCTTCTTCTTCATCATCTTCTTCATCATCATCCTCTTCATCATTTTCCTCATCATCTTTTTTCTCAGGTTCTTCTAAACCTAACTCTTTCTTCAGCTCTCTATGAACATTAAATTCATATTAACAGTACCTTGGTGAGTTGATGTAATTGTTAGTGTGATTACATGATAATTAACAACTTTCCAGACAAAAATCTCCATGAAATTTAAATATTGCATTAAAAAAGTGGGATTGAACCACCGCCTGAACTCCAGAAGACCCGGTTATGGTTAAATCATTCACAATCAATAGAGGATGTTTTTTAAGATATTAATAGCTGAATAAATCCACACACAAAATCATGCTTACTTGGTATAGGCATCTCTTTCATCATCCGGAAGAAGCTGGGTCATAGCAGAGTCTACTTGGGTCTGAAATATCAACATGATTGGGTCAATATCGCTGTCATATATAATGTACTAAACTGTGTTAACCCTTTCCTCTTTAGATACACCTTTATTGCATGGGCAAACAGTGTAGATCAGGATCAGCTGGTACATCTAGATGGATCAGGATCTACACCATTTGCTTTTAGGTTATTTCTGAACAAATGCAACCAGTGCTGATCCAGATCAGACAGCACATATGTCATGTACAGGCTGATCTGCATATACACTGGTCTCAAAGACATAAAAATCTGTATACATGAAGTAAAGTGCTAAAACAAATGAGGCATGAAAAAGCTGAGCACCTGACTGAGCAGCTAGAAAAATGTCCCACTGGCCAGCTACTGTCATATGCAGACATGCCTCTAACCAGTGGTCAAAGCTGCATGACTGGGAAATACTTTATTGCTATCCTCTTGGTATCAGCACTCATACTGTTGAAATTCCAGTTTACACTAGCAATTCATAAAAACTTGGTAATCTCATGCTTTAAAAATCAGTCAGTCAGAACATGTATAAATAGGCAAGAGGCATACATAGTAGACTCAAAAAAAAACATGACTTTAACTAACTAGGTAAGATGTGATCATACAAGAATTTAACAGAAAATGAAAAAGAACAACAAGCCCAAACATCTCAAAACACATGATCCAAGCCTGAATTGATGTTCACTTCAACTCATATCTCGGAGGAATTCACATCATGCAGAGAGCTTTAAGCAGCTAGCAGAGTGGATAAAGTACCAACAGCTATTTAATTTATAGGAGATAGAAATAGCACTCTTGATATGTGTCCTTTTAAACAATGAAGGGGTTGGCATACCCATCTTTAAAGCAGTTAGGATACATAGATTTTGAAATGAGTCATCTTTGTAAAGGGCACAACATCTTTACTGAAGCTCAGTGTTTTCGGGTTCAAGATATTCTCATTTAAATTTTATTCTCAAGGACATTTGGGTACTTCATTTACCATAAGGTGTGCTACAAACCTAATAAGCTGATATGTTGTTGGCTGCAACCAACAGGGTTTGTGCAAAAACATTTGAAACAACTGTCAGTAAACAGAACAGTAACTAGTCAGTTAAAGAAACTTACCTGCCATTGTGTTATTCTATCTACTTCTTTTTTCTTCCTTTGTTCAAAGTTTTTCACTTTTGGCCCTTCATTTTCCTGAAATAAACAAAGTTGTTGTAAACTCAAGAAACAGTGTTTGGTGAGAGTATTAACAGATAACGTACATCAATATCTGATGTGTGGTTAACCTTTACTCAATGGATACTATTACTCCTAACATCTCAAGCGAGACTAGTGTAGATCCTGACCAGCTTGCACATCGCTGCAGATAAATTACTACCACTTCAGAAAACATGAAGTTTCCCTAACCAAATAGTGTCACTAAATATTTCTTACCTCTGTCAATTCTTGGGCTCTTTGCAACAGAGCTGTCACCTGAGGTTTCAGCTCAAAGCAACTGAAACAGATAAAGTATGGTTTATTGATACACGTTAAAACTGAGTACAATTCTTAATACCAGTACTTATTTATCATTTTAAGCAAAAACAACAACAGAATTTCTCAAATCAATTCAAAGTTTAATTGTAACCATCAGCAACAACAATGCAGTTATATGATCCTCTTTGTTGAAAAGTTCAGACTAGATGGGTGTTCAGTTGAACACTTGTGTCGCCCTAGGGTGCAATGTCGGAAAAAAATGCAAGTACAAAAAGGGGCATAACTCCATCTTGACCAAAACAACTTGTCATCAACACGAGTGTGTTGTGTTGAGCAATATAATTAGAAAGTTTCATGAAGAAATACTGAGAAATCGCAAAGTTATGGCCAACGTTATGCTATCATGTATAAATCCAAGTACAAAAAGGGGCATAACTCCATCAAATGCAACATTGACCTAAAGAATTCAGCATCATCATGAACGTGTTGTCATAAGCAATATAATTTGAAAGTTTCATTAAGAGATATTGAGAAATGGCAAAGTTATTGCCAACATTAAGTTTTTGAGTTAAAATCCAAGTTCAAAAAGGGGCCTAACTCCATCAAATGTGACCTTGATCTAAAGAATTTGGCATCATCATGAGCGTGCTGTCATTTATATAAGCAATATAATTTAAAAGTTTCATGAAGAAAAATTGAGAAATGGCAAAGTTATAGCCAATGTTAAGTTTTCGTGTCAAAATCTAAGTACAAAAAGGGGCCTAACTCCAACAAATGTGACCTTGACCTAAAGAACTTGGCATCATCATGAGCGTGTTGTCATAAGCAATATAATTTGAAAGTTTCATGATGAAATATTGAGAAATGGCAAAGTTATAGCCAACGTTAAGTTTTCGTGTCAAAATCTAAATACAAAAAGGGGCCTAACTCCATCAAATGTGAGCTTGACCTAAAGAACTTGGCATCATCATGAGCGTGTTGTCATAAGCAATATAATTTGAAAGTTTCATGAAGAAATATTAAGAAATGGCAAAGTTATAGCCAATGTTAAGTTTTTGTGATGGACGGATGGACCGACCGACCGACAAAGCGATCCCTATGTATCGCCATTTCTTCGAAAGGGCGACACAAAAATGTGAAATGACCTAAATTTTTTTAACCATTCATTACATGGATATGGTTTATCCCTTTCCTCCATATATACTCATTTTTAAGCATGTGCAACCAGTGTAGATCCCGATCAGCCTTTACATTTGTGCTGTCTGATCAGGATCTGCACTTGTCAGAAAGCAAGCTGAGTAGTTCCTGTTCAGATGGTATGGATGTGCCAGCTGATCTGGATCTACTTTGTCAGCAAATGCAATAAAAGCAAATATATGGAGGAAAGGGTTTACAGTGTAGATCCAGGTCCATGCAGTTGATCTGAATCAATATTGTTGCTTTTAGATCCATTATATTATTTTCTGACCAAGAGGCAATCTGTTACGATCCTGAACCCTAGATATGCAGGCTGATAATGAAGGTACAGTGGTAGCACATGGGCTTCAATATATCAGATTTTAGCAATATCCATGGAGAAGAGGGTTAATGCTCAAAGAGTGTTTAATAAGATTTAAAATCATGAACTATTCAGGGGTTCCACTTGGCTCTGAAAGAAAAGGGTCAATGACCCTTGGGCTAAAATTTTCAAGGGTCATTTTCAAATTTTCAGGGGTCATGTATGCGTTTAACAATGCTGTGCAAAACCGACTGCTGCAAAGCTTTCTTTATTCTTAGGTGCCTAAATCACATACTCAAAAATAATACTGTTAAAATCAATTTTACGGGAGCACCGGGGAAACTCTCGGAATCAGATTTTGCGTCAACATCCGAATAATCAACGGGTCGCTTTCGACCGCCAAACATGAATTGAAATAAGCTGGCCTGAACCATTTTTCGCGATGCATTCATCGAGATTTCCGAGGAATTTTAAAACCCCGTACTTCGAAATTCAGTTGCAAAGTGACACAGCTTCTATTAATTTGTACAATTACGATCTCAAAGATGAAAGATCCATTTACTGTTCACGCCGTTATCCGAAAACATTTGATGATTTAACTCGCCGATAATCCTTTCATTACTCAACAAATTTGATTAAACCAATTGACCTTTCATGTTTCTATAATTGTCCCATCATTAGCAATCATAATATACATGTGTGCGTGAATTATCGATAATTTTTTTTTGTGTACACAGCAATTAACCTTCTAACCACTGGTGTGTTGTAACGTTTCAGTAAGCGAGACTGATTATTGTTAAATCAGAGTTTATGATTGGCCGGTTGTGATTGCATTAGGCGGGCTTTCGATGTTATTTTTGATTGACGCACAGGTCGAATTCGCCCCGGGTCATGATGACGTATTCTCTAGATTTACAACGAGTCAATTTAGCGTATTTTATAAATCTCCCGGGTCAAAACCCGAGCTTCCGGGTCAAATGGAACCCCTGAACTATTTTATCATAAAATGATAATGTTCATACATCCGCTTTATAGAAACCTTACCTTCGGAAGTTTGCCTTTATTTTGACATCTCTGTCTTTTAACTTCTTATTGGTAGCATTTTTGATACTTTCTTTTGTGATCTTATCAACCTGGAGTAAAAATTGTAATTGCATTTTATTAATAGTATGTGTTTCAAAAAGATTAGTATGTATATAAGAATGAACTTAAGCATTTATAAGAATATTAAAACCAATAGTAAAACATCACTGTATGACAAAACACTGAGGAAAATTTCTATGTAAAATTAACATTTAAATAGATAACAAGAGGACCATGGTGGCCCTAAAACGCTCCCCTGAGTACAAAAGTACTCTCAGTTTTACCCCAGAGCCAACATTTAAAGGAGTATATGACAATAAGTTCTAACGGACAGAATTTTTTAAAACTTTGCACAATTAAAGAGAATTCCTTCACAAACAAAATGATATAAAGAAAAATATAGCTTTCCAGGCTTGTTTTTGAGTAATCGCTCATTATTAGACCCCTCTATACGGCCATTTTGAAGGGATTTTGAGAAAACGCACATATATTTTTTAAATGATTGTTACATCTGGAATTCCTAATCAACACCTTATATCTATGCATTTTTTTGTTTGGAATTATGTGTATGTATGGTTTTGGGTGGAATTATGTGAGATTTTTTTGTATATTTGAAGAAAAAACTTTAAAAATGACCAAAATATCCAACAAAAAAGGGAGACAATTCAGTCCCTGACTGGAAAAAAATCTATATATCTTTTTTTGTAACGGACAGAATTTTTTTAAACTCCATAAAATGACACAGTATATATTTCTAAACAAAACAAAAACATAAAAAACGGGCATCCAGGCTTATTTTTTTACTATATTCATTCAAAGTTGGTCATATAAGTAAAAAATATCTCTAATTTTAATTCAATTCTAAAAATATCCATCATAACATGTATAAATAGATTTATAACATGCTCATCAAAACTAATTTCATATTTTGAAAGAAATAACTATTTCTTTATCAAGAATTACATTACAGTTACCACATTTCTTTCATAAAATTCCCACAACTGCAGCCCTGAGTGTTGCCAAAGTTTCCATCAATATCGAAAAACACCTAACACTGATAATGAATGAAAATCATGTAACAATCCCTAAATCTTATGATCCATTAAGTAATTATACAATTTCTGAACAACAGATTTAAGAGATGTTACTCCAGGTTTGCCTGTGTCGTTTCTCACCAAACAGCTGAGACAATCCATCTAACCCACCACGAGAGACAGCAAGTTTTATATGACTCAAATTCAAACCGGATGCTGCAATTTTCTTTGCCATTTGACATGAAAGTATTTTCTGTTTGGTTAAAAATTCAAGAGTATCAAAACTAACATCAGTCATTTTCACATGAAAGTAACATTATCAACTTCGGACGTCAAATTATCCGAAACACTTGAATCATTGTCAGGGCAAATTATCGAACCAAATAATTTACGTTTCTTCACAGCTTGGTGATTTCCATCACTAACGAACCTGCCCTTCTTGTTTTTCTCGCTTGAGGCCATTCTCACGGACGATAACTTTGTGAGAAATAATTTAAAATATTTAATCAATTGATTTTACGCAACAGTCGAAGTACTAACATTACTCAACTAACACCGGTCACTGAGAAAAATACATTTCGTGAAACTAGCACTTGCGCAGAACTATGCGCGTAAACTATTGTAATATACTCCTTTAAATAATGCTGGTAAAGGGTCTCTTCACAATACTCAACACGAAATATCTAAGGATAGTCACATTAGTTTCAGAGAAAAATGATTATATATGTTTTCCTATATAAATCAATGTAAACTAAGAGAACCCTAGGGCATGGCCAATTTTGGCCCAGGGGACATAATTTTAACAAACTTGGTAGATATCCACTAGACAATGCTACATACCAAATATCTAAGCTTAAGGCATTGAGGTTTCCAGCAGGAAGATTTTTAAAAATTGCCTTTTTTACATATTAAGGGCCCCTCGAGCGGGGCCAATATTGACCCCAGGGCCAACATTAAAACAAGGTTGGTAAAGGGTATCTTCACAATACTCAGCACCAAATATCTAAGACCTAGTCCTATTAGTTTCGGAGAAAAATGATTTTTCATGTTTTCCTATATAAATCAATGTAAACTATGAGAACCCCGGGGCATGGCCAATTTTGGCCCAGGGGACATAATTTGAACAGCCTTGGTAGATATCCACTAGACAATGCTACATACCAAATATCTAAGCTTAAGGCATTGAGGTTTCCAGTAGAAAGATTTTTAAAGTATGCCTTTTTCACATATTAAGGGCCCCAGGGGCGGGGACAATCTTGACCCCAGGGCCAACTTTTAAACAAAGTTGATAAGGTTCTCTACACAATACACAGCACCAAATATCTCAGATCTAGTCCTATTAGTTTTGGAGAAAAATGATTTTCATGTTTTTCCTATATAACTATATGTAAACCAAGAGAACCCTAGGGTGTGGCGGATTTAGGCCAAGGGGACATAATGTGAACAAATTTAGTAGACATCCATTAGACAATGCTACTTACCAAATATCTAAGCTGTACGCATTGTGGTTTGTGAGAAGAAGATTTTTAAAGATTTCCTTTATAAGTCTATGTAAAATGAAGTGACCCCTGGGGCGGGGCCCATTTTGACCCCAGGGAAATCATTTGAACAATCTTTGTAGAGTTCCACTAGAGGGTGCAAAATGCCAAATATCTAAGCTCTAGGCCTTGTGGTTTCAGACAAGAAGATTTTTAAAGTTTTTCCTATATAAGTCTTTGTAAAATGAAGTGACCCCTGGGGCGGGGCCAACTTTGACCCCAGGGAAATAATTTGAACAATCTTTGTAGAGTTCCACTAGAGGGTGCTAAATGCCAAATATCTAAGCTCTAGGCCTTGTGGTTTCAGACAAGAAGATTTTTAAAGTTTTTCCTATATAAGTCTATGTAAAATGAAGTGACCCCTGGGGCAGGGCCCATTTTGACCCCAGGGAAATCATTTGAACAATCTTTGTAGAGTTCCACTAGAGGGTGCTAAATGCCAAATATCTAAGCTCTAGGCCTTGTGGTTTCAGACAAGAAGATTTTTAAAGTTTTTCCTATATAAGTCTATGTAAAATGAAGTGACCGCTGGGGCGGGGCCAATTTTGACCCCAGGGAATTAATTTGAACAATCTTTGTAGAGTTCCACTAGAGGGTGCAAAATGCCAAATATCTAAGCTCTAGGCCTTGTGGTTTCAGACAAGAAGATTTTTAAAGTTTTTCCTATATAAGTCTATGTAAAATGAAGTGACCCCTGGGGCGTGGCCCATTTTGACCCCAGGGAAATAATTTGAACAATCTTTGTAGAGTTCCACTAGAGGGTGCTAAATGCCAAATATCTAAGCTCTAGACCTTGTGGTTTCAGACAAGAAGATTTTTAAAGTTTTTTCCTTTAGGTTGCCATGGCAACCAGAGTTCTGCATGGAATTGATTTCTTTGAACAAATTTGGAAGAGCTTCATGCAAGGAACATCTGTGGCAAGTTTCATCAACTTTGGCCCAGGGATTTAAGAGGAGATGTTGTTTAAGGTAAAAGTTTACGGACGGACGGACGGACGGCGGACGGACGGACGCCGGACAAATTGTGATCACAAAAGCTCACCTTGTCACTACGTGACAGGTGAGCTAAAAACAACTTCTAAAGGTCAAGAAGTATAATTACTTAACTTATATAAGTATTTTCAAGGTTTAGAACAATTTTCAGTTTGAATCAAAGCTGAGATAACTTCTCTTAAATTCATATATACTAAATATAGTCTGAAATGTAGTGAGAAGTTCTTAAGTTCTTAATTCAAGGGTTCTGTAAGCTAGCCCTGACTTGCTTGGTCTGTTGAGCCCCAATTTATTTTTCAATGGTTCTGTAAGCTAGCTCTGACTTGCTTGGTTCGTTGAGCCCAAATCTTTATTTCAAAGGTTCTGTAAACTAGTTCTGATTTGCTTGGTCTGTTGAGCCCCAAAATTCAAGCCTTAAAATTCATATGATTGTTTGAATTATGGACCTTACCAAATATTATGTGCATGATGATAGAATGTGGGTGATGATAATGATTAAATCGGAAAACGTATTTGAAGTTTGAAGTAAATCGAGAAATAGTTATAGTAAAAACATAATTAAGGGCCCATAACTGCCAAAAAATAATCAGAGCAGAAACTCCTATTGACATGCACAACTAGGTAAGGTTACAAACATTCATGTGAAGTTTCAATAAAATCCTTCAAGGGGTTTTGAGATGAATCTTGGACAAGATTTTACTATAGTAATTACAGTAAAAAAAAGACTAAGTTCCCATAACTCTACCAAAAATAAATTTTGGGGAAACTCCTGGCAATATGCACAACTAATCCATGAAGAAACTCCAGATGATATACAACACTATGCTTGTTTCAACAAAATCTCCCCAATAGGTTTTGGAGAATAAGTGTGGCCAAGGTTTTTTTTATATAGATGTTAATAGATAATAAAAAAAGGACTAAGGGCCAATGACTCTGCCAAAAATCATTTGAGTTTGGTGACAAACACTCCTGTGAAGTTTCAATGAAAATCTCTTAAGCGGTTTTGGAGATGAAGCAAGGACAATATTTTACCAGACAGACAGATGACAAAAGAACAGACTGTGTGATTACTATATGCTCCCCTAAGGGAGCATAGAAATGTGTATGCTAGATATCTCATTCAGTTATTGTCTATTTGGAAGTAGCAAATCATTGAGATCAGATGTGCCGATGAAAAATATGTGTGTCAGAATTGTAATGGGTGTGTCTATTCTGTTGACTAAACACAATTTACCAGTAGACCATTGCCTAACTTACCATTGACAAATTCACCCGAGTAATTTTTTTTAAGAGCACAGTTTACTGAGTCAGAATTTTATAACGATCAAAAATCCTTTTTTCCCAGTTTTTTTTTATCACATATATGTAATTTACTGTTTGAAAAATATAGATCTTTAATCGAAATAGGATATGAGATTATGACTTGAACATTCGTCATTTTCAAGAATGAACATGTTGAACGGTTGTTTAAATAGTTAATGGACGCTTATTTACCTGTTTTCTCAAAACATCGCCATCTTTTACTACTTTTTCAAGTGGTGTAGGCTCTTTTCCCATGTTGAGATAATTGCTTTTCGACTTCTGGACGTCAGCCTTTAAGAAAAAACTAAAAATTACAGATTTTATTTTTTACATGGCGGCCATTTACAAACAATGAGTGATGCACAAAAAATATATTTATATCAGTTATAAATATTCTCAGAACCATATCAACTAAAAAAGAACATAAAAAATGATAAAAATGATTAATAAAATATATAATCAAAATATTTTGCGCAGTTTATGTCTTTTTATTGAGTAATAATTTGAACATTGAGTAAAACATGCGGAATACTTCGCTGTTCATCCATCAAGTAAACACGTGAAAATTGTGTGAATTTATCTGGCAAAAATGGAAAGAATAAAAGAAATAAGAACTAGAGTGGAGCTCAAAGAACATGGTCTTGAAAATGTAAGAATCAAATTATCTTAAAATGGATAGTTGTCAGTTCATTTTAGACCGATCGGAATATGTCAGTGCCCCAGATGACACAGTAGGACAACTTGGTCAGGTCTAGGAAACGGCTGTTTTTATAGACTGTCTGTAAATTTACAGAATGTCAGTTTATTTATAGATAAATGTGTCTGTAAATTTATGGACAAGGGATGATACAAAAGTTAACACATTTTAGAAATTCACAAATCTAAAGCTTTTTTGTTAATTCTGATAGCAAAGAGCTTAGCATAGGACATAAACATAAATAGTGGAAGTTTGTTTACACTGCTATTTCTTCTCCAACATGGTCATCAATGATCTAACAACATTGCACACAATCATCTGAACATAATAATGATCTTTTTAAAAAAGTTATGTTGATTTACAATAAAAAATATTAATTTATAATGTAATTTCTACTCTAACTTTAAATATTAATCTTGAATTCGGACCAGGGACGGGAGGAACTCACCAAAACACGTCTTGTTCTTGCCGTTGCTGGATGCCAACCTCGGCCTTGTCTAATGCCTAATCATTTCCCGCCACCGTTGTCGTCACAAAACCCCCTACTGTACTATATGGGTATTACTGTATAGATCGTAACACTGTATCGATCACAACACTCCTCCCACCTTTATTTTAAAGGTCTTGGACGGGTCTTTACTGGAGTTAGGCGGGAATCACTAGCTGGTACATATGACTGAAAGTCGTATGTAAAACCTATCTTTAGTGTGGCTGTAAGCCCTATAGCGTGGCTGCAAGCCAATGGAAACTGACATCTTTAACATAATACGGTTGTATTTTAACTTCAAATGTTTAAGACGAATGGATGGCCAAAGTGTTTCTGCAAGAAACATTAAGACTTCTTTAAAACTGTAGATCTATTTAAAAACACTGTAAACTTTAAAACCGTTTAAAACTGTAAACTTTGTTTAATAAACTTTAAAACTGTATTTAAAATTGTGAACTTTAAAACTGTAATGACTGAAAGTCAGACTAAAAGTTCTCACTGGACTGACTGAAACTCATTGAGATCTTTACTATGCCAGACTGAAAGTCCTTAATGCTAAAGTAGTGTCTCCCTACTCTTTCAACTGGCATCTGTAAAGCTGAATCTCCAACAAGATGGCTGATTGGTGGACCCATCTCGCTCTGATACACTTCAAACAATAAGTGCCATACCATCACTGGAAGTGACGATATCAATTTTCTAAATGTGGTTCCGGGAGTTGAGTTCGACAAATTTCATGCTCTTTTTCAGTATCCAACATGGCTTCATAATCTGAGCATGCCATTAGTGGGACTGGAATACGTGACTGTCACAACACTTCTCCCCCCGACTTTATAATGAAAGCCTTCAGTCCGGTCTGGAGAATTTTGTGAGACACCTGACTCAAGTCACCGGTTATCACCTTTAAGACAGCTAGAAGCCATCTGAATTTGAATAGAAATTGAAAACTCTTTAATAATGCGACTGACTTCAGAAATTGACTTCTGGATGTGACCTAACTCACTATGATGCAACCAGGTCGCCCGGATGTAATGTGACTGTAAGTCACCTTAATAGAACTTGATGCAACTGGAAGTTGCCTGTATGCGACTAGGAGTCACCCAAACACGACGAGAAGTCGCCCAAATGTGACAAGAAGTCACCTGATCAATTGAGTATTGACCAGGCCGGTGGTCAATACTGGTCAATAGTGGTCATTACTGGTCAATAGTGGTCATTTCTGGTCAATACTGGTCATTACTGGTCAATTCAATTTAATTCACAACCAAACTCTCCAAAATGTTCTTAGAATCATTTTTCGATCCCCAGCCGAGGCGGGAAAAAATTTCTCCGTGACAATTGAACTCGGACATTGCGTCTGAGAGTCATTTGTCCCTCACCTCTGATTCAAGTGAGGAAGCAGTCAGTCGCTTGCGGAGAAATTTGTTAGTACTGGTTAGAGACCCAGGAACACCGGTTAGGTGGACTGACCGCCGGGATATAACCAGAAAGGTGTTGAAACCAGGCGTTAAACCCCAAACAAACAAACAAACAAATCTTAGAATCATTTAAAATCCTTTAGGCCCATACAATAGCCCCTTTAAGGGCCTAAATAGACTTCATTTATGGTTAATTATTGGATGAGCCTTTAATAAACACAACTTCTTAATTGGTATGAGCCTATGTTCAATAAGCAAAAGAAATGTATTTTCCGCCGGTTAAGCAAAGCGAATTAGGTGGAAAATATTAATTTCCTTTGATTGGGTAAGAGCTTTTGAATGTACCAATCAAAAGGTGTTGTTTTCATTGGTTTAATGCACAAGTTCTCATGTGTATTGTTGGAAAATATATGGTCATTCAGCTTTGGGCATTCAATGCTTACAGACACATTTTCTCAAGTACGTGGAAACTACGGTATACAGTAGAATCCGCTTATTTGAATAGTCTATTTGTCAGGATCCTCGATTCAATTAAGCGGAGTATCATAAAAAACGGAGCTTACAAATTCTCAGTTTCGTCAGTGGTGGGTGGGGTAATGCGCTCAGAAATATATTCTGCCATCATGTTTAATAAAATCCGGTTTGAAGATAACTAATACTATGTAAATGCGGGCTGTGTATACGTTTGATTCTTTGCGCCGTTTCAAAAAATTTTCTTTTTGCCGACATAGTCGACTCATTTTCTTTCGTAACTTTTCGTATCCGAAATTCACGATCTTTATCCGATTACTATACCACTATCTTTTCTTTGAAGAGTTATTATCTCGCTTGGGGCGCCAAAAAAGTTGCGTATACGATATTTTAAAACCCATCCTAATAAAGATTCGTTTGCATGATCTAAATAACGTTCAAATTATCGAGCATGTACAAAGTTTATTTGTTATTTGATTTTTTTCTGTTTCTTTCGTTTAAAGATTAATCTATTTTTAGTCGGGAATTTCCCGGTTTCCTGAAAACGTGATCATCTTATGAACAAATGAAAATTCTCAATGCGGGGAAACCCGTTTTGTGACGTCACTGCTATAAATGTATACTGTAAACACAATTATGCGTGCCAGTGAACGGAAATCATTATGTAACACAGGTGATGAACAATGACAGATTTATCGAGTTTACCGGATATTGAACATTGCCTTGGGGCAGAAACTTGTGAATTTCAAGTAGGATTAGCGTTGTTAGGCGTTTTAAGGTGGGAAAGTGCTATCATAATAAACGGATTGCATGCGGTGACCTATTCAAATAAAGATACTTTTTATCATTGAAATAGATAGAAATGGTTTTGTGTTTTAATATTCTACTATAATAAGCGGATTATTCAAATAAGCGCTATTCAATTAAGTGGATTCTACTGTATATAAACAGAATGACATAATTATAGGCATTTATGATAAGTAACAGACTGAAATCAATAAATGTAGTATGCTAAAAGTTTTAAGTTATATAATGTTTGTTATGTTTTATGTAATTTATGAAATGGATTCGTTAAAGAACATTCTTTAAGCTTTGCCCAAGTGCTCAGTAAAATACATACATTATATGAAATGTTTACTTGCAAAGATCTGTGAGGTCAAAGGAAGTGCAATCACCCCACAGTCTCCTGACCATCAATTGTTAACTGGCAGGTGTGTTAACACCTACTTTATGGTTATTGGATAATCCTTAAATAAACACATAGGCATCTTAATTGACATGTTCCCTAGTTCAATAAACAATAGAAGTGTGACACAACACCCCTCCATCTCTGGACCATCCATTGTCATACAGAAGTGTTAGTTGGCAAGAGTGTAACAACTACTGGTGGTGCAAATTGCCTTTGCTTTAAATAAAAAAAATCAAGTTACTGAATCATTCTTTGCTGAAAATTGATAAAACACTAACATTAAAATAATTCTTACTTTGTCTAAAAACCCACCAGAATGAAGCCAAAAAACCCTGTTTGGGGATTTTATGATCTCAGTTACTAAGGGAAATAAGACAATTTCTTAGTGCAAAGCATGTTCAAGTGAAGTTAGTTCTAAAGTAACTTAAGTAGATATTAAATAAAAGTTAAATGGTTTGTTTTCTTCCTTTCTTTTATGAAAATTTTGAAAAAAAAGTTCAATTGACCAGTATTGACCACTATTAACCACTTTGGGAGTATTGACCGGGACGGTTTTAACCGGTTAAAAACGCCGGTTTTAACCAGGGGCGGTCGATTGGTGCCAACCCTGACCTGATGGGACAAGAAGTCTACCAGAGGCAATGGGAATGTATCCTTCACTGTGACATTGTTACGTGCCCTATAATCGATACCCCACCTTACAGATCCATCTCGTTTTCGAATCAACACCGGAGAAGAGGCCCAGTCAGATCCTGACTCCCGTATAACCCCAGCATCTAACATTTTCTTGGGATGTTTTTCTTCTTCGCCTGCAAAACAAGCTGCAACTTGCAAGCTGGCGTCCGCCTCATCCTTAGGCTAAGCATCCCCAGTATGTTATCTGGTGTTCTATGCCTGTGAAATGGCCCAAGTACTTGTGTATTCAATGAACATTGAGTTAAATAGTTAAAAAGGTCACCCAATCTGATTAAAATCGACTCCTGAAAACCGCTACGCTATCAGGATCTTACGACGAGTAACTAAAACATGCTTTTATCACTAACCCTTTTAACCAATCCGATTGTCGCCTACAAAATCGCGAAAGTGAAAGTAAACATAGTATTTTAAACCATGATAAGTGTTGACAGCCGGCGTAAGACATATTTTACTGAAGATATATGTGTTTATGTAGTATTGCATTCATTTCTAATGTAATGACATCTTCAGATCATTTTGCGAGCGTAATAAATCATGCTTCCTGTGTTGACAATTTCTAAAAATAGTAATCGGGGAAAACCGCTACAGCTTATGTACGGTGTCTGCGGGCCGTCATGAGATCAAACATTTTGTTAGATCTGACTTTAGTGAGATTGAAAGGTCACCCAGACACAAAATAAATATTTCGCTGAACCGTTCTACACATTAAGTACACAATGCTGGCATTATTCACTCTAGTTTTCATCCAAATCACCAGCCTGGTCTTTAAAAGCCTGTCTTTTATCTTAGATGCTCTGTTGAAAGGTTATATACCTCCTGAAGATGCTCCGGTATTTTATCTGATGTTATAGAACTGAAAGTCCCATCCTGCTGAAGCTCACCTTTTTGACTCTCTTTCTTTATGGAGCAACAGCTGACATCACCTTCTAGGTTACTGGAAGTAACCATATCCCATTCTAGGTTACTGGAAGTAACCATATTCCCTTCTAGGTTACTGGAAGTAACCCCATCCCCGAGGATTTCTTTCACTTCTGTGGCTGTACCAATGATACTCCCCTTCTTTAACCGGATCTTTATCAGAAACACACACACAACTCTCGACATCAGCAGTTTTAGTTCATCCACTGGCTTTATGTAGTAATTTCCAAGACCATCGCTCACCTTACACGTTATGCGAACACTGAACTTGGCAGAATGACTACCCCTTTGGTAACCGATACCCTAGCCACCACTGGCTTGCTATCCTGAAAGCTTGTGGACAATGGTATCCTTTCCCATTAACTATATTGTGTCTATATTCATATCGAGCAATAGGTCATGTCCTTATAGCATATCATCTGTAATCGGTGCAACCCTTTCACGAAAAGACTGGGTTCCGAACTATAACCTTATTGGGCTTCTTTATCAGCCTTCCATAAACCTGATGTGAAAGAATGGTTCTTTATGCACTGGAATCAACTGTTGCTTTGACCTTAATCACCAACCTTTATGTCGACAAATGATGATCCTGCTCGAACCTGATGAATTCCTACCACGATATCTTTATCAGTGTCATCATTGAAATATGAACTAGTACTGCCCTGCTGATCCTTATGAGAGTTTAATTTTGGCTCTGTATCTGTAGGTTTGATTTCTTCATAAGGGCTGAAAGCCCTCTCACCCACAACTGAAAGATTTTCTAAAAGTTTACTTCATTGGACTGTGACACTTATTTCTCAGTCGGACCTCTTACTTCCTCTATCAGCTTACTTCCTGTATGGGACTGTGATACGAGTTTCCCAACTGGAGAAATTGCATTATCCAGTTCGCTAACTGCATGGGAAGAAAACACATCAACCACTGTAGAGGCATCTTTAGCTGTTGCAGACATAACTGTATGTGGTATAGTTCCCTCCTCTAGGCAGGCTATTTCTTCCTTTAATGGGTTCGCTTTATGGAAACTATTTCTTTCCCCCACTAAATTCAAGGATCCCTCCGGCAACCTGTAAACTTTATCTAGAGAAGTTCCCCCACCTGTCTGCTGCCCAACTGAATTAGGACTGCAAGTCCCAGTGTCAACTCCTTCATCCCTAACATCTTTTTCGAGGAAATCATTTTGGCCTCATAATTGCTTGGGCCTGGCTGTGTGGCCTGTAAGGCTGGCCCTTTTTCGTTTAAATCTTACTTGGGGTTCTCCTCACCTGCTTTCTTTTCCAGCCATTTCTTATAATGAAGACAATCTCGTTTAACATGACCATCCTTTTTACAGAAGAAACACTGGAAGTCTGCTTTTGTTCTTTCTGTCTTTCTTCGGAAATGACTTCTGCCTTCTGAAGCTTCTTTATAAGTTTCTCTTAAGCTATCTCTAGGAGCTGTTCCACTCTAGCTTCAGATACCGCTCCAACTGCATTCACAGAGATGTCATCCTGACCACCCCTGCGACCCGAGTGTTTCTTGCCATCTACTGCCTGTGTGATATACTGGTACTGTTACACCAGGTTTAATGCAGCCTCCATACTCTTTGGATTCATAAAGCACGCCTGCTTTGCCGCCTCTTTATCCAAGCATCCTTGACAGAACTTTGCTATTGCCTCCTTCCTTCTGTGAGACTGCGGAAGGTCTCTGAAAGCTGGTGTTGCCAGTGTCAAAACTCTGTCTGCCCAATCTTCAAGAGATTCTCCTTGATTTTGTGATGCTTGTCGGAACTTCACTCTTGCAGTTTCTGATAACTCTTGGGCACCGAAACGTGCTTCAAGCTTTCTCATTATCTGACGGAAGCTGTATCTATCACCCATGGAAGTAGTGATTGTGAAGAAATCCAAAGCTTTTCCTTCAAGGCTCTAATTCAAATAATCTCGGCATTCCCCTTCTGACCAATTCAAAACTGTCATGTAACTTTCAAATCTTTGTTTAAAAGAAAGCCAGCTTGTTTTTCCGTCGAAGCGGAGATTTTTTGGCAGCCTCCTTGGGTCGCCCCTCTTTTCGCTTGGTTTGTATCTCGGCACATATTCCTCATCCTCCGAAGTACTCTCATAATAATATTGAAATTGTCTTCTCTTAGATTTGGCCCTTTTGTGTTCCCTTCGTGACCTTGACCTTGATCGACTCCTTGATCTTGACTGACTTATTGACCTTGATCCCTCACTGGAGCTGCTGTGCTTTTCTTCTTTTCATAATTTCGAAGACCCTACTTTCTCCCCCTTTTTATCTTTTTTTTACAGGCGATCTTGAAAAGGATCTGGATCTGGAACTTCTTGAGGTATGCGATTCTGAAATCTGTTCTTCATCTCTCTCAGAGTCTGTTTTCTTATGATGTTTTCACAATCTATGTTTATGTCTTGAACGATTAACATCATTTTTGTCATTACTCTTATGTGAAAGCGGGGCTCTGTCTTTCTTCTTTGTATCTGGGCTAGAAGTTCATAGTTAAGGACTGAAAGCCCTATGTTTTGGTCTAGCTCCACCGTATGCTGCATCCGCCTTTTCAACCTTACGTGTGGGGACATCAGGTAGATCAGATGCTGATATGTCCAGATCAGAAGTGGCTGGTTCACGATATGTCTTCATCATTTCTGCTATAAATGCAGCCCAGTCTGTTGGTGTCATCGTGATTGGTGCTGTTGGTAATCCCAATTACTTTGGTGTTGAAGATGGATTTAGTACAGCAGATGATAAAGGATCATGTACTGAAGAAATTGTTTTTACTGAAGTAGGTGTTAATACTGTCTCTTTTGGACTAGACGATGACACTGAAAGCTTCTTTACATTGGTCTTTGTTGTAACAGGAGTACTTGGTGGCTTGCCCACAACCGAATGAACACCTCTTGTTGGGACTGTAAAATCAATCGCCTTTAGTGTTTGTTCCTTCAGTTCCCCAGTGAAAATCATAGCCAGCATTTCCTTTGTTATTACATTATATTTCTGTAGCAGCATCATGATTTTCTCTGCTCTGCTTTCTCCAATACCTGGGATGGCTTTTAACTCTTCCTTTGAAGCCGTATTTATGTTGATTACCATCTTTGGTCTTTATGTCAATGTCCTCAACGGTCAAGTATATAAATAATTTACTGAAAGCAAATTATTTTGAATATTGCAATTTACTGAAAGCAAATTACAATATTAAACAGGAACACTTTCAAATTAGAATTTACTGAAAGCAAACTTTTATTATTGCACTTTACTGAAAGCAAATTACAATAAAACCAAACAGACGTGTTATAAGCAGTCTTTACAGTTTACTGAATAATAACTTTGATTTTATCAAAATTTTAATATGCCCTTTTTACTGAAAGTAATTTGCATTATAATTCTGATACTTTATAATGTAACTTCAGAAAATATTTATAACCAAGCAAAATTTATTTTAAAGAAACACTATTGTTTTTACAATACCGTATGTGTCTCTTTTAACTGTAGGCATTACTTGGCTCCCAAACTGGATATATATATTTCTTTGGGATCTGAAACAGGCCTTGCTACTCTATCAAGAAGTTACCTTACCACTGGAAATGGTTTACATTACCACTGAAAATAGTTTAGACTGCAAGTGAATTTACCACTGAAAGCGGTCTGTCATTCAACCACTGAAAATGGTTAAAAGCTGGTTGTTCCTCTTTCCAGTTTGAATCCCGATATTCTGGTCTCGAATCCCGAATACCTATGTTAGGCAAACTGTCATTTCTCCTTACTGCCGGACCGGCACATGACTTTTAGTCACACCAAATGAAATGCAATTTTCACCATAATTTCAACAGGTGTTGAGCTCTTTCCGATTTACCTCGTCGCCAATAATGTAATTTCTACTCTAACTTTAAATATTAATCTTGAATTCGGACCAGGGACAGGAGGAACTCACCAAAACACGTCTTGTTCTTGCCGTTGCTGGATGCCAACCTCGGCCTTGTCTAATGCCTAATCATTTCCCGCCACCGTTGTCGTCACAAAACCCCCTACTGTACTATATGGGTATTACTGTATAGATCGTAACACTGTATCGATCACAACTTTTATTTGTAGATTTTCATTCATTTTTATCCCAGTTTGCTGTAGAACCAAGATTTAAATTTTCGACACCTTTTGAAACCACCCTTGTCCATAAATTTACAGATATATTTATCTGTAAATAAACTGACAGTCTATAAATTTACAGACATTCCGTTAAAACAGCCGTTTCCAAGACCTGTTGATTTGCCAAGATGGCTTACGCCGGCGTACGCCGATTCCTTAACGGACACCCACAAATCACTTTATTTGTTCCGAGATTAAGCCGGGATCATGTACACCGAATATGTTTAAGCGGCGAGCCTGTAACTGTTAAACAACCACAGCAGAGCTATTGACGCTTAATGTTCAAGATATGAAAATGAAGCATAAAATTTGATAATCGCTTTTAAGTTGTGTTTGGTAAAGATTATTCTTTATGTTCAAAAAATAAACTATTTTAAGTAGAGTTTTTACAAACTAAGCAACAGTTTGATACCATTTGGATTCTGTTGAATCATTTAGGATTACAGTATTAAGGTGGATTCCAGTCCGTTCTAATACCCCAAACCACCCCAATCTATAACAAACCACTCTAAACTACTTCAAAAATACAGCTGCTGTAAATTTTGGTTGTAAATCATAATAAATACATTTTAATATGTGACGAATAATAACTTTTTTGCTGTATTAATCAGAAAAAACAGCAACATTTTAGTAAATGACATGAGTGACCATGAATAATTGTGACACAATGACGACATACAGAGTGTGAAATACCCCAAACCACATCTACAATGTTTACCCCAAACCACTTGAAATCAACATATTTAATATTTTAAGTGTTATAATCTGATTACAGGTAAAATCCATTGCTTTTTACTGAAGTTTCACAAACCAAATAAAAGTTATGTTATTATTGTCTTTGTGTATTATTAAATTATGGTTCAAGTGTTTCATGTCATTCAGGGGCAAAAAGTTAACCACTGATTTTTATACTAGAGCTCACAGGGACTTATTTCATATGAACTTATTTAATTATCAAAACCTTATATTGGGGTAGTTTGGGTATTAGAATGGACCCGTTGGATTCCAGTAAGTTTTGTGATAGGTATCGGTATCCTCATTGAGTTTGGAATATATTTGCCATTGGATCCCGATTTTTTTTGTCTTGCAGACCCACAGCACAGACTTCCCAGGTTCCTATGAAGGCTATGATGATACATGGAGTCAGGAAAAGTTTGAGAAAGTATGTACATCAGTGACATTTAACACTTTACTCCGTGAAAACTGCTAAAATTCCAAGTGTCTTCTTCTTCTTGGCGTTCGCTAAATTTCCGAGTGTGAACTGTGTAGATCCAGATCAGCCTGCACATCCACGCATGATCATGATTGTCACTGTTTACTTGTAAATATATATTAGATTATTTCTGACCAAAAAGCAAACAGTATAGATAGAGCTAGATCTACAGTGGTTGCTCATATGGTTAAAGGTGTGTATTCATTGAAGGAAGTAAGGGCAGTGCTCAAGAAATTTCTGCTGCAGTATCTTTAATATTTGGTTGCTTTAATATCTTTACACCACGGATACATCTTTTATCAAAAGGGTGACACTGTTTGCTTTTAGTTTCATTAGATGTACAAACTATATTCATGTATAAAGTTTAGTTAAGGAAACAACCATCTTTATACTATAATAGAAATATACTGCAAAATGTATTAGGCAGTAAAAGTGCATATTATTTTTCAGAATTTTCGTATAGAGATTGGTAAAGTCACAGCAGATGAACTAGAGTTTGACATGATAGGCATTGATGCTGCCATAGCTAATGCATTCAGAAGGATTCTTTTGGCTGAGGTAGGTAGGCATTGATCTGCCATAGCCATTTCATTTTGACCGAGGTAGGTAGAATTTGTGAAAAATGGGAATGTAGGAATTGAATATTACATATTAAAGACCTCCTGAATTTGCTTTATAATAATAAAAAACTGCCAACAATTGTAAATATGGCAAATTCACAGTATGCTGAAAGACTATTATGTTGTATAAACTGATGTGTTTGTATTGCTATTTTTGAGGTACCTAGATGAAAAGGGTGTTTGTATTGCTGTTTTTCAGGTACCTAGAGGTTAAGCATGTTGGTATTGCTGTTTTTCTGGTACCTAGGTGTAAAGCATGTTTATATTTGTATATTTCAGGTACCCACCATGGCGATAGAGAAGGTACACATCTACAACAATACATCCATCATACAAGATGAAGTACTTGCACATAGACTAGGACTTATTCCAATCAAAGCTGACCCAAGATTGTTTGAATACAAGCAAGATGGTAGGATTAATGAAAACTATTTTACATGTAGAATTGAAATTGACTTTTTAGGGATAAGTAAATGTGTAAACCCTGAAAATAACTCATTATCTCATCCTTTACTAAATGGATCGGGCTCACATCTTGCAATCAGTTTACTGGTAGATCAAGATTGAGTTGCACAAACTATTATGTCCTTATGTTTAGAATTAACACAATGAATTGAAAAGTGACTAGACTGCATGGATACATGTGCTTGCAGGCTTTTCTGGATCTACACAGGTAGCATATGGGATAAAAGCATACCTGTGGAGTAAAGGATTAAACAGAATTGTGAAGTTTGTGTGATTTAGTCAGATTGTACAGGAGTACAAACTCAAGAAAAACAGCAATATTATCACAGTGATTCTAATGAATGCAGATTTTTTTGTTTTGCCCTTTTGAAGAAAATGTGATACATAGTGATCCCTTTATCCGTCCCTTTGTCAAAAGAGCTTATATTTCTTAATATTTGTTCATCAGTGTTACTGAGTATTCCCTCCTAAAGTGTTAAGAGCTTTTAACAATTGAATATCGGGGAATGGAATTCTGCCACAAAATTATGTAATCATCCTTATGCAACAAGATAAGTTATACTGAAATAAGGAAGAGTTTTGCTCTGACAGTATGTCAGATAGGTTTTGATGTCTTCTAGCTGAAGCCGAGCCTACAGAAGGGGACACAATCCAGTTTGAACTCAAAGTGAAATGTACACGTAATCCACATGTCAAAGATGCCACAGATCCTGATGAACTCTACAGAGACCATAAAGGTACTTTATATACATAAATACATTTATCTTTTGTGACACTGTGCTGGTGTAATGGATTTGCAAACATTTTTAATGTCTTGTTTCATAGGAATGTGTCTGCTTTTTAGCTCGACTATTCGAAGAATAGGGGAGCTATCCTACTCGCCCCGGTGTCGGCGTCGGCGTTCCCGTCGGCGTCCGTTAAACAAATGCGTTAAACAAAAAATGCACTTTGGTCCATCACTTGAAAACTACTTACAATATCAACTTGAAATATATATTCACCATCAAATTCTACATCATTACCAACAACACCCATAACTCTGCTACAAATACTTTTTAAGTTATGCCCCTTTTTTACTTAAATTTTGCGTTAAGCAAAATATGCACTTGGTCCATAACTTGTAAACTACTTGAGATATCAACTTGAAACTTGGAATATATATTCACCATCAAATTCTACATCATTACCAACAAGACCCACAACTCTGCTGTCAATATGTTTCAAGTTATGCCCCTTTATCTTATATTTTGTGTTAAGCAATTTGCCCATAACTTTAATACTACTTAAGATATTGCCTTGAAACTTGAAATATATTTTCACTATCAAAATCTACATCATAACCAACAAGACCCATAACCCTGCATCCAATATTTTTTAAATTATGCCCCTTTTTCACTTACATTTTGTGTAAAGCAAAATATACACTTGGGCCTTAACTTCATTATGAATGGAGGGATTTCAAAATAACTTGGCATAAATGTTTACCTTGACAAGGCGGTGTGTCGCGTACAATATCCATGCTTGTAGGTCCAAGGTCAAGGTCACTGTTACTAAAAATAGAATTTTCTTGCAAAATCGTGTCCGCTCTGTAACTTTGTTGTTTTCTATTGGATTTTTTAATAACTTAGTATTATTGTTCACCATATCAAGACGGTGTGTCACGTACATGCCCAGGCCTGTAGGTCCAAGGTAAAGGTCACTGTTACTAAAAATAGAATTCTCTTGTCCGAGCTGTTACTTCGTTATGAATGGAGGGATTTCAAAATAACTTGGCACAAAGGTTCACTATGACAAGGCGGTATGTCCACGCTATACCCATTTCTGTAGATCCAAGGTCAAGGTCACTGTTACTAAAAATAGAATTTTCTTGTCCAGGCTGTAACTTTGTTATGAATGGAGGGATTTCAAAATAACTTTACACAAATGTTAACTATGACAGGGCAGTGTGTCACATACCATGCCTGTAGGTCAAAGGTCAAGGTCACTTTTACTAAAAATAGAATTCTCTTGTCTGGGCTGTTACTTTGTTATGAATGGAGGGATTTCAAAATAACTTTACACAAAGGTTCACTATGACAAGGCAGTGTGTCTGCACATACCCAGGCCTGAAGGTCCAAGGTCAAGGTCACTGTTACTAAAAATAGAATTTTCTTGTCTGGGCTATAACTTTATTAAAAATGGAAGGGATTTCAAAATAACTTGACACAAAAGTTAACCATGACAGGGTGGTGTATTGCGTACCATGCCCATGCCTGTAGGTCAAGGTCACTGTTACTAAAAATAGAATTCTCTTGTCAGGGCTGTAACTTCATTAGGAATAGAGTGATTTCAAAATAACTTGACACAAATGTTCATCATGACAATGTGGTGTGTTGCTTACCATGCCCATGCCTGTAGGTCCAATGTCAAGGTCACTGTAACTAAAAATAGAATTTTCTTGTCCGGGCTATAACTTTGTTTTGAATGGAGGGTTTTCAAAATAACTTGGCACAAATGTTCACCATGACAAGGCATTGTGTTGGGTATATTACCCATGCCAGTATGTCCAAGGTCAAGGTCACAGAAATTATTTCTGTTATTTGAAATGAATTTCTCTCTTACCATTCACTTGTTAATATTTTTGCTGATTGAACATGAATGTATGGCCATAGTTGTTATTGTTTTAATCTTTAAATTGCATTTGTTTCAAATGATTCGAATAGTCGAGCACGCTGTCTCCTCTGACAGCTCTTGTTGAAAAAGTGGAACGGTGTATAACCAGACCTGATTGCACAAAGCTGAACGGTAATCTAAGCCAGCACTCATTGGTGCTACACTTTATCAGATTCAGCTCTGTATGGGTTTAGGAGATTCTTGCAAATTTTGCTTGAAGTTCAAGCCTTGAACAGAAGGTTTCAAGAATTTGCTTGTTTGATTCAGATATTTTTTTTGTTCGCTTCTAGATTGTTGACCTTTTCCTGTAAATTTCTCTCATGATACATAATCTTAAGAAATGCATTGTAGTTGGCCCAACTTTGTGAAGTTATTCCTGACAGTGAACAGACAAAAACATTTGTGTATAATTAAAAATTAACTCAATTTAGATTGCTGCCAGTTCATGGCAAGTTACTGTTTAGAAGATTTCAGCTGTGAGGTTATTGTCACATGTATTGTGAAGTTCCTTCATTTTAATACTGCACATGAGGCTCTAACCTTTTGATGCTTGAAAGAAGAATGGATACATGCAAGGGTTGAATTACTTATAATGGCGAAAAATAAGCCAAGCATAATAAAACCAGAAAATAATGTTCAAAATACTACTCAGTTGTAATGTAATTTTGTTGTTGTTGTCTATTTCAGTCACAACAAAACACCTGAAATGGATACCTATAGGAAATCAAGATCAGATAGTAAGAACATTACATTCAATAGTTAACTACCAAATCAACTAACCAATAAATTATGAAGTCAAATGATCAATAAAAAACTATGTTTACCATCACAAAGAATTATTTTAGGTTAATGACACTCACTGTAACATATATACAGTCCACACTCGTTGTGTCAAAGTCGTTGGGACCGTAGATTTTATTTCGAGATATCTGAAGTTCGACACATCCGAATTGCCTAAAGCGCATGAATAATATAACAATATCCTTCTAAGGCTCACATGTTTGTGAGTGCTAGTAGTCGTTTATGCACAATAACACATGAGAAGATTTCAATTGATAAATTCGTATATCAAAACAGAACAGAAAAATATATTAACTTGATTATATTTATTACATGTAAAAAACATCATCATAAAGTTTGAGTGTTTGTGTAACACCAACGTCGTCTTCACCCTGTTTGGAAAATCTTTTTTATTTGTTGTCCTAAACAAATGAACTTATATTTTATTGACCTGGTGGTCATCATTATTGTAATTAAATGTTATTTTTAACTGAAAATATTTACATGTACATCCAAATGCATTAAATAAAGAATATTTTACCTAACACGTGATCATCACTAATTATTTTTAAATAATGGTATCTTGCTTGCCGACAAGTTCTCACTTTGAAGAATCTGCGGCACATTGTTCAGCTGCGGCTAATTTCACACTTCGACTTATCTGATGATTTTACATAGCACATTTTAGCCGGCAGGTTCCAAATTTACCTCGACTTAAATCAACATTGTTTAAGTCGAATTCAAATTAAGCGGCGTAATTTTATATGTAAAAAGATTACATTTCGACGGGACCGTAAAATTAATATGAGATAACCGATGTTTTGACTTAAGCGAGTTTGACACAATGAGTGTGGACTGTATTACAAAAAATCAATTCTAAATCACATAGAATTAATTAAGGTACATGTGTGTTTGAATGTAAATAAGCACAGGCTAAAAGAACATGTGGAAAATTTTAGGTGGCATTCATAACAATGTTACGCAGAAGTTAAATTATTGATTGAATAGCAAACCCTGATCAGACTGCACAAATGTATAATCAGTTTCTGGAAATCTGGACGAAATATGCCAAAAGTTACTTAACATGTGAAATTCAATTACATTCTACATAAAATAAGTTTTTCAACATCAAATTATGTTATTTTCCTATGGAATCTTTGGAGCTTTATTCCTTCAGATGTTTGTACAGCCTTGATTTAATTTTTAAAAAATGCCTTTACAGTGAGCCGGTTCTAAATAACAATGCATGAATGAATTTAATTTAATGAGTTTCACATTTTATATCTATTTCTGTGGTTAGAATTGCATTAAGATTTTGTTGTTCATCTTGTTTTACTAGGTGTTATTTTTTCGTTTAGTTCAAAGAAGGGGACATAAGACCAGTCCATGATGACATTCTGATTGCTAAACTCAGACCTGGCCAGGTAGGTGTCTGACAAAAACATCAAATCAGCTTCCTATAAACTAATAAAAGGTGGTACATTCATCTAAAAAGGAGGAAATCATAATAGGGATGCTTTTTGCTTTGACTGCTGATATTTTATTAACCATTGTTCAAGTTGAAGATATGATTTGAGATAAACCTGGGAAAGCAAGCGGCATAAATATAACCTTAAAGGACTTGTTTCACAGTGTATGTAACATAAATAATGTAGAACAATAATACGATTTAGCAAATCAAATAAATGAATTTGTTTGAAGTTGTGGTTGTATACATGTAGACTATTATCATTACAGGAATTAGATCTGAAGTTGTTCTGTGTTAAAGGTATTGGACAAGATCATGCTAAGTTCTCACCTGTTGGTAAGTGCAAGTCTTGTACCTCAGTAAGTGGCAGTTTGTGGGGATACTAACCATTTTCTCCATATATAGGCATATTTTCACTTGTGCAAAAGTGTGTAAGGTTTGTTAAGTAAAACGTGGGAACTGGTTATTATATGAGAACAAGGCTCTGCCAGGTTACTGGCTATAAACAGTATCCTGAGGACCTAGTTTTCCTAAACAAAGTTGATAGATACTTTTTCTCGCATAAAATATATAATCTAATTATTTCATTTTAATTTATGTATACTAATGCATTTATTTTGGTAGTGGGTAAATTTATTTCTTATTCATAATTTGTGTAAATATGTCACAGATCATGACTCATCTTACATAGGGGTTTAAGATCAGTGCAGGAAAAACTGACCTGATATTCAAGAAATCTCCATATTCACCTCTTAGCAACATCTCCATGTACAATGTAGTGTAAAATACATGTGTTGATGGTGACTGAACAATTAAAACACAGAATTTTGTTTAATTTACAACCGTTTCATTGAATCTTGGTTATTTTGATTAACTCTACTCCATATGTATGGGTTTTATTGCATAGTTAAATGGTGTAGATCCAGATCACCTGGCACATGCTTTCATAGGCAGTGTTGTCAGCTCTGTTTACGAGATCATTTCAAGGATTGATGTCAGCTTGCCTAAGACACCTTTTCCAGCGACATGCCCCATATATGAAAACATTATATATTAATCTGTTATAGCAACAGCATCGTACAGATTGTTACCAGAGATCACATTATTGAAGCCAATCACTGGTGATCTCGCGGTCAAACTACAGTCCTGTTTCTCCCCAGGGGTCATTGCAATAGACATCGTAGACGGTATGTTCTAATTACTTGTCAGTACTTTACCTTTAAGGTGGTTTGCTTGGAAAAAAACTAACCAACAGATTTTGTTTAAACTCGCCATAGTTCATCCTTATTCAATTCGTATTACAAAAATGCAAAGAAAAAGATAGGTCCCGGACCTTGTTTTTTCGCAACATTGATTTGTAAATGTAGTATGTTTTCATAGTTTATAAGGTTTGTAAAACATCATAAAATTGACAGTCATGAGGGTTTCTCGATATTTCTACTTTCCAAACAATTATATTTTAAATTGCTAGATTGAAATATAGCTGGATGGGATGTATCTTTGAGGTTAGGGTAACGAAGACCGACTAATCCTCGTAACTGAGAAATGCAAAGGATTTAATAATACCCCACCCACTTTAAAAATACCATGAAATTTTGACAATTTGAAATTGTTTGCCATATAAAATCTAACTGATAGATTTTTTTCAAAATTGCTAAATTTTATCTTCAGTCAATGCTCATCCAAAAAATGTAAAGAAAACGATAGGTCCCGGACCTTGATTTCGCGTTAAAGGCATTCATACATGTATCATGTTGTCGTCTTTTTTTAAGATTTCAATTTAACAGAAATTGGCATGTATTGTTTAATCCCGTCTTTCTGTCTCTCAAGAAATAATAGATTTGAGGTTGATTATACAAAATGTAATTTAAAAATAATGATTTGATTTAGAAAAGATAAAATTTATCCTCCCAATTAGGAAATAATCAACATGTAAATTTACCCCACCCACTTCATAAAACAAAAATTTTATCCTAGTTTTAAATGTTTAATTTAAAAAAGCAACCAATGATTTTTTTAAAAACTTGCAGTACATAATCTGAAGATCTTACACATACTGAAAATGGAAAAAAATATTTCACCGAACGTGTTTTTATGTGATGGGCGCTAGTAAATTAAACCGATCATATTTATGTTTTAAGCAGCTTAATCATTACGTACCTGCGTGCTTGATATATTGGCGTTTTCTTTGTTCTAAAGGCTATCAGTTTAAATATCGCATTAACATGTTTATTGTTAGATTATCAATGTGTGTGAAGTTAACATCGACTGATTGATTCTCATTTAAGACAAAAATACGCATGTTTATTTACCCCACCCACTCCAAAAGAAATAAGAAGGGATATTGACGGACTTTGAATGTTCATTATCAAATGCTATAAACATGATAAAAACACAGAACTTTAAAATAACATTTTATTTTCATTGTAGGTAAGGATACATGTATGCCAACAAATGAAATTATTTGTTTTGAAAATGGAGCTTTTTTACCAGATTTGAATTTTATATGTAGCATCATCATGTTTGAAGCTACATTTAAATAAATTAACATTAATGACATGTTTCCATTTTCATTGTTCCAAATAAACAACATTATGGATTGCTTAACATCTTTATAAATGGTATGAGTAGTTATCTGGAAGGGAGATTGTTATGACCAAGTAAGGCATCAGTATTGAAGAACAAGGAGTACTTAAATTATCCCACCCACTTTTTCAAACTTAAAAATATGTCAAATTTGAGGTCTGGGGTTATTTGTATGAAACCAGTGATTTTTAACTCAACATTCTTCAGTTTGGCACCTTTTATCTATTGAAACCTAATAGTTCCTTTACAGCATGATTTCTGTTTGTAATGTTTAATCACCTTTCCATTATGGAAAGTTAACAAGTGTTTTATGTGACTCCAAATGAACTTAACCTAGAGGGCAAATAAAAAGCATCTGAAATTTGGATATTTAAGAAATCTTACTCCAATGACAAAATCCAATGAGTCATTGCTCCAAGAAAGTTCATGTACAGCAACTGCAAATTATACACACATGTCAAGCTATTTGTTCTTTGACATTAATTTTATTTTAGACATATCTGTCTTTTCTCAAGTCATAGATACACTTTTAAACATATAAAAAATCTGTCAAGTGGGTAGTAAGGAGAGATTAATAAAATATATCTCTGTTAACAATGCAGGTACAGATAAACATGAATAAAATGTTTCATTAACAAATTTCTTATAGGGCACTAAGTCTTGTAATAATTTTAAATAAATTGGTAAAAAAAGAATGTAATTTGTTATAATTGATTATTTATATTTCTAACACAGTTACATGTACATGTACATATAGATATCTGGTGGTTTTATAGCCAGTAACTGGCTTTATACCTAATTGAACAATATTTTTTGTACATAACTTGACAAAAATACTGCTTTTATATAAAACTAAATTGATAAAACATGATAAGATAATTCTCTGTATTAATTATTCTGAGACTGAATGAAACATCTGAAATAAAAAAAATCACATTTCAATGATTTGAAGTTGTTTTAAAATTGTGTTCCTTCTTTTGGTAAAATACATGTACAAAATATACTAATACATTCCAAATTCCTATACTGTAACTAATATTCAAATTATTATTTACATTTAATTATAACTAACCAAGATTTACAGTAAATAACAAGAACTTAAAATCCATGTCTTGATTGTACTGGGAAAAATGTTATTTTTTATATCCTGATTATAACATGTTATTATAATGATTGGTAAGAAGTTAATAAAGAATGCATGAAGTTTATTGTGATTTCCTTAATGATAGAATGAGTCCACTCTTAGACAATTATGCCTTGGGCCTTATATTAACTTGACTGCACTTTGCCAGAAGGTATGAACAAAACTTAAATTAGATCTTTCTTTGGTAACTGAAAACAAACAGTGTTTGCATGTATACAGTATCTCTTCATATATTGAACAGACTCTCAGACTTGTGCGACACTTGCCATTAGCATAATTTTTCTGTGCCGCAATCTATGGTCTGCCCTCCTAACAATTTGTAGTCATATTAAAACAAGCAGGTGGCTCACCAATGGTCCATTTTAAAACAAGTTTATAGTCAGTCTCAAAACCTCTGACATGTGGGGTGTATGCTGTAACTGCATTATTACAGAAAAGGAGATAGTTAAAGTTGGTCAGGACCTGACAGAGGCTGCATATTTTTTCTAGTTATATATCAGATTTTTACAGTTAAAATGTCTTACCTGTTCTTTTACAGGAATAGTGGACCTTTTACCATTGATTTATGCTTGCAAATTGAGTTCAAGGTCAATGATGAATTTCACCAGTGATAATTGACAAATACTCAGAGATGTTGTTGACGAATCAACAACCTAACTTCGCATTAAATTCATTACCAACTAGCCTATCTGCAGATCTCTGATTGGTCTGATTTATCTGAACTCCTGCTGGTCTGTTCCATAGTTCCAATCTTCTGCTGGCTTGATACATATTTCCAATCTCAATAGCAACTAACTGAGTACCTATCCACTTAATTAATTCTTGAGTCAAGAGAATTCGGTACAAAATCCATGATGTTTGTAAAATTTCCATGAGAAATAAAAAATGTTGTCATCGTCCTTGGCAACAGCTTGACCTTGGTGACTGTTTCTTTAACTTGTTGTGGAAAATCGATTTTTGCGGAAAGTTAAAGTAATGAAGGAAAGAATTTATCTTTCCACAAAGCTAGACCGGATTACGCAAGATACGGTCATCTTAACTCAAGAACTGTTTAAAAAAAGCATTCGGCAAATCAAAATCTGCACAAACGGAAGTAAAAAAATGTTCTCCAACTTTTGATAACGGTGATTGTCGCGAACAAAATATGTAAAAGCCTCGGCGAAACAAATAAAAATTTGACAACAGTTAAACTTTATTGCTGATTTTATTGCTCCATATGTACTTATCAGAACAAAAATGTTCAAATTAATGACTTTTTAGCTCACCTGAGCACTTGTGCTCATGGTGAGCTTTTAGGATCACTCTGTGTCCGTTGTGCGTCGTGCGTCGTCAATTTTTGCTTTAAACAACATCTCCTCTTAAACCCCTGGGCCAAACTTGATGAAACTTGCCACAAATGTTCCTTGCATGAAGCTCTTCCAAAGTTGTTCAAAGAAATCAATTCCATGCAGAACTCTGGTTGCCATGGCAACTGAAAGGAAAAACTTTAAAAATCTTCTTCTCTGAAACCACAAGGCCTAGAGCTTAGATATTTGGCATTTAGCACCCTCTAGTGGAACTCTACAAAGATTGTTCAAATTATTTTCCTGGGGTCAAAATTGGCCCCGCCCTGGGGTTTTTCGTTTTTCTTCTTTTAAATTCTGTTTTTAACCTTTGATTTTCTACAGTTATCAACCAGATTTTGACACAAACTTTATACCATCTTAAAATTCAATTTTTCCTGAACAATTCATACACTGGTTGTTCAGTGATAAAATTAAAAACAAAAATTTTAGTAGCTGAGTGAAAATTTCAAGTGACAAAATTCCAATATTTCTACCAGTCTTAACCCAACTATATTTAGGTTCAATGTAAGGTGTTATTATATTGCAGTACCACAGTATAGCTCTAGATGCTTGACAATGACCTAGTGAACTTTGCTATTTAGATCTGTGTTATGCAATATTTAAAACTTTGCTCTGGAAGATTTTATACTGTAAATGTTGTCATTTTCTATGGATATTGACCAAATAAACTTTCTTACTTTATAGCTCTTTGCAAATCAGGCTTTTCTGAATATTTTATTCACTGTTTGTAAAACATATTTGTAGCACATTCTCAAAATGTTCAGACTATATTAGACACATTTTTTGCATGAGCGAACAGTGTGATCCAGATCGTCCAAGAACTAGGTCACTGTTACTAAAAAAAGAATTTTCTTGTGAACACCCTAGCGGTCACAATTTTGCTTCGATTGTCATGAAACTTAGTCAGGACACATTTTGTTTCATGGGCGAACAGTGTAGATCCAGATCGTCCAAAAACTAGGTCACTGTTACTAAAAATAGAATTTTCTTGTGAACACCCTAGCGGACACAATTTTGCTTCAATTGTCATGAAACTTAGTCAGGACACATTTTGTTGCATGGGCGAACAGTGTAGATCCAGATCGTCCAAAAACTAGGTCACTGTTACTAAAAATAGAATTTTCTTGTGAACACCCTAGCAGACACAATTTTGCTTCGATTGTCATGAAACTTAGTGAAAGGTGAAATATGCATATCAGGAATTGCCACATTCAGAAAACAACAGCCTCCCCACACAGTCAAGAAGAAGAGAGGGGGAGAGAGCATGGTTAATAAAATAATCAGTTTCAAAAAGGACGCCACTAACAAAAAACAAAAATGAGAACCCGAGGGGTTACCGCCTTGGAACGGTCAGTGGCAAATCAAATTGCCACTGGGGGTTTAAACCAGGTTCTAGGGTGCACCAACCTCACACTTGCCCCAACAGGTTCTCGTATCACAAGACAAGTACAAATTGTCTTGGTGAAATAACTCCAACCCACCCATCAGCTCAACAATGTTGTATGCAAAAGCATACAAACATAAAAACATAAGAAGCTAATAGCATTGCAAAGCCAAAGGGCGGGTACTCAATGATCTTTCCGAGACCAGAGCATCTGGAGTAAAATCAGCAAGAACACGATGACAGGGATAAAAGAAACAAATCGAGCTTCTAGGTTCTTTTAAGAAAAGATTTCCCCATTAACCTTCATAAACTCTTAAACCCCTGCCACCGTCGTGCAATCAAAGAGGTAAGCATAATGATCAACTGTAGAAGGGTTAATCACTAGGCCTGCAGAGCGCTGTAAAATATCATGTTGGTAACCTTTCTTTTTAAATTTACAGATGGTTTTTACGAATAACCGGGAGAAATTAACACTGCCTTTTATCTTTTTAAGTTTATAAATTAAATCTCCATAAAAAACTGGTTGTGAAATACCTTGTTGCAAAAGTGATTTTAAACTGCATTTGTATTTATGAATTAAATCTGGGTATCGGCGATAAAACTTGCAAAAGGTTTTCCTTAATTTGTGTAAGGATGTTTGTCCCAATGATTTCTCGGATGAGTTCGAATATGGGTCATCTGGGTCCAAAAACTAGGTCACTGTTACTAAAAATATAATTTTCTTGTTAACACTCCAAGGGTCTCATTTTTGCTCTGATTGTCATGAGAGTTCATCAGGATGTTTGCTCCAATGATTTCTCAGACGAGTTTGAATATGGGTCATCTAGGTCCAAAAACAAGGTCACTGTTACTAAAAATAGAATTTTCTTGTAAACACTCTAGGGATCACATTTTTCCTTCTATTGTCATGAAACTTTTGTCAGGATAGTTGTCCCAATGATTTTTCGGACAAGTTTGAATATGGGTAATCTGGGTCCAAAAACTAGGTCACTGTTACTAAAAAAAGAATTTTCTTGTGAACACTCTAGGGGTCACATTTTTGCTGTGATTGTCATGAAATTTGGTCAAAATGTATTTCCCAATGATTTCTCTGACAAGTTCAAATATGAGTCATCTGGGTCCAAAAACTAGGTCATTGTTACTAAAAATAGAATTTTTCTTGTTAACACTCTAGGGGTCACATTTTTGCTCAGATTGTCATGAAACTTAGTCAGGATGTTTGTCGCAATGATATCTCAGTTGAGTTTGAATATGAGTCATCTGGGTCCAAAAACTAGGTCACTGTTGCAAGAGACTATTGACTAAACTCAGGTGAGCGCTTTTAGGGCCATCATGGCCCTCTTGTTTACTTTTGCGACAACTTGTCAATTTACGTCAATTGGCACATGCGCACTCAAGCCAGCAATCTGCCTTAAGAAAAAATCAATAGTCATTTGGAACAAAACAAGCTTCTATTATCTGAAATTTTAACATTTTGGTCTGGATATCACATATATGTTTAAAATTTTGATATTGCTGCTATGCAAGTTTTCGGAAGAACCTGCATGTATAAGATATAAATGCTTTGATTTCAAAGTGACTTCTTTGACCGTTAATTCATTGTTAGGATATTTTAACTTGATTCAAATTTCTATTCTGATACTATATTAAAGTTGAAAAATTTATTCTTATTACTATATATAGGAGAAAAGAAAGCACGAGTTGCCAACCCACGTAAAGATACATGCAGCAGGGAAGTTTTCAGACATGATGACCTCAAAGATTTTGTCAAACTTACCAGAGTCAGGAACCATTTCATATGTGAGGAGATTTATCAGCATGTTTACTGATATAAATATTTCTGACCAGAAAGCAGAACAGTATAGATCCAGATCTGACTGCTGATTTGCATCTTCACTGGTCAGACATGGATTGTTAGCTTTATCAACAAAGTAAATGGTTAATTAACTCACAGTATTATCCATTTTTTGACACTTTACTCTAAGGGGTATGGCTTGTATTGCCTGGGCTAATAATGCAGATCCAGGTCAACTTTCACATACTTGCAGTCAGATCAGGATCAACACCTTTTGCTTGAACCTTTTAGATTCATTAGGTTATTGATTACCAAGAAGTACAGTGTAGATGGAAATGATATGCTTACTGATCTGGATTTTTACTGGCTGCTCATTTGATAAAAGGCATATCCACGGAGGAAAGAATTAACTCACAAGAACAAGGCTGAGGGTAGACTAGTGTGATCAGATATTGTCCTTTTGTCCTAGAGTCAATCATGCTGACATGGGCGCTTTGCAGTGGGCAAATGATGTTAAGAATGATGGTACATGTAAGAGAGATAGTCTTATGATCATAATGGCATTAACGTTGTGATGACATCATTACCAAAACTGAATACTTTTAAGGATTAAATCAATATTTGATGGTTTTCCTTGGGGCTTCACGCTTACTAAAAACAATCCAACCGGTTTTCATACCCAGATAAACACCATCAAATATTGATTCAATCCTTATATTACGCACATAAATACTATCATGAATAAAGAATCTATAGGAATAATTTGTAATACTACAATTTTTTATGCTCCCCGAAGAAATTCGGGGGAGCATATAGTCGCCGGGTTGTCCGTCTGTCCGTCAGTTTGTCCCGCATTCGTGTCCGGCCCATATCTTTGTTATTTGAAGTTGGATTTTAAAACTATTTCACAGAAATGATCACCATATTGTGACGACGTGTTGCGCGCAACATTTGGGTCGCTACCTTGAAGGTCAAGGTCACAGCATGACCTTGCAGCAAAATCGTGTCCGGCTGAAAACATTTTTTATTTCAAGTGGGATTTTAAAACTATTTCACAGAAATGATCACCATATTGAGACGACTTGTCGCGCACAATATTTGGGTCCCTACCTTGAAGGTCAAGGTCACAGCATGAACTTGCACCAAAATTGTGTCCGGCTGAAAACCTTTTTTATTTCAAGTGGGATTTTAAAACTATTTCACAGAAATGATCACCATATTGAGACGACGTGTCACGTGCAACATTTGGGTAGCTACCGTGAAGATCAAGGTCACAGCATGACCTTGCAGCAAAATCGTGTCCGGCCCATAACTTTTTTATTTGAAGTTGGATTTTAAAATTATTTCACAGAAATGATTACCATTTTAAGGATTGAATTGATAGTTGATGGTTTCCATTTGTGTATGGAAAACAGTTGGGTTGTTTAAAGTACTTTAAACAATCCAACTGTTTTTCATACCCAAATGGAAACCATCAAATATTGCTTCAATCCTTATATTTACACTCATTAATTATCTCAATAATACAGAAATAACTAGAAGAATTCGTAATATTACGGCTTTTTTGAATGGCTGTTGGAACAGCTATGTTGACCACAAAGTGAATGAAGGCACGCTTTTTCGCAGCAACTCATGGCAAAACGTGCGTGCAAGGCGACATGACACATCAAAACCATCGTGCAACGTCCAATAAATTGTAAACAGCTCTACTGTAGCCACGCCTTTTAAATAATATGTCACACTGTTTACCATCAGAACTTATGATTCATTAGATGAATAAGACTTCATTGTAGAGGATGAAGTTGAAGTGTAAATATAATGGGATGACGTGTCACGTGCAACATTTGGGTCGCTTCCTTGAAGGTCAAGGCCACAGCATGACCTTGCAGCAAAATCGTGTCCGGCTGAAAGCATTTTTTATTTCAAGTGGGATTTTAAAACTATTTCACAGAAATGATCACCATATTAAGACGATGTGTCGCACGCAACATTTGGGTCGCTACCATGAAGGTCACGGTCACAGCATGACCTTGCAGCAAAATCGTGTCCGGCCCATAACTTCTTTATTTGAAGTCGGATTTTATAAACTATTTCACAGAAATGATCACCATATTGAGACGACATGTCGTGCGCAACATTTGGGTCGCTACCTTGAAGGTCAAGGTCACAGCATGACCTTGCACCAAAATCGTGTCTGGCCCATAACTTTTTTATTTGAAGTCGGATTTTAAAATTATTTCACAGAAATGATCACCATAATGGGAAGACGTGTCTCGGGCAACATTGGGTCGCTTCTTTGAAGGTCAAGGCCACAGCATGACCTTGCAGCAAAATCGTGTCCGGCTGAAAACCTTTTTTATTTCAAGTGGGATTTTAAAACTATTTCACAGAAATGATCACCATATTGAGACAATGTGTCGTGCCCAACATTTTGGTCGCTACCTTGAAGGTCAAGGTCACAGCATGACCTTGCAGCAAAATCGTGTCCGGCCCATAACTTCTTTATTTGAAGTCGGGTTTTAAAACTATTTCATAGAAATGATCACTATATTGAGACGATGTGTCGCGTGCAACATTTGGGTAGCTACAAGAAGGTCAAAGTCACAGCATGACCTTGCAGCAAGGTCGTGTCCAGCCCATAACTTTTTTATTTGAAGTCAGATTTTAAAATTATTTCACAGAAATGATCACCATAATGAGACGACGTGTTACGTGCAACATTTGGGTCACTACTTTGAAGGTCAAGGCCAAAGCATGACCTTGCAGCAAAGTCGTGTCCTGTCTATAACATGTTATTTATAGTTGGATTTCAAAATTATTTCACAGAAATGATCACCATTTCGAGGCGGCATGTCACATAACATTTCGGTCGCTTCCTTGAAGGTCAAGGTCACAACATGACCTTGAAGCTAAATCATGTCAGGTCCATAACTTTGTTATATTCAGTTAGATTTAAAAATTATCTGATTTTATAGAACTACAATGTTTTCTAAATTCACCTCAATAATTATACAACTAACAGTGTTTGTGACAAAGCAACCATTCGGGGAGCATCAGCCGTCTTGGACGGTCTCTTGTTAAATGGCTGTGGCAGAATGTGTGTGCTTGTTAACATCACACATCAAAACATTGTGCACAGTCAAATAAATTGTGAGCGGCTTTTACTGTAGCCACACCTCTTGTAATAATTATTATGTCACAATGTTTACCATCCAGAATGGTTCATTAGATGAATAAGACTTCATCATAGCGGATAAGTTGAAGTGTAAATAAAATTAATTCTTAACTTAATAGATCTGGCTTTTATAGCATAGGTGAACAGTGTAGATCCAGATTAGCTGGCACAGATGTGCCAGCTGATCTGGATATACACTGTTCACCAATGAGATAAATGGCATATATATAAAGTAAAAGTAAAGGGTTAATGGTCTTTCGAACACAATTAATGTGTTTCATACACAGAATAGCTTGATCATTAACAGATATTTGAAAAGTTGAAATTTACTTTCAAGTACTTGTGACAACTTGTGTTTGCTTTAATTTTTCAGTCAGTGTGGAGTCTACCGGAATTCTGCCGCCGGAGGTGTTAGTGTCACAGGCTATACAGGTGCTCATGGCGAAATGTAGAGACATTATTCGAGAGCTCGATGATAAATAATACTTCATGTTTATTAAAAACAATTAAAACAAAAAAAATACCATTTTGAAGAAGTTGCTGTTGTTTGTTATTTTGTAATTACCTATAAATTTAAAAGCAATCTGTGGAAGTGGTCAACCAGTGATTTACAACATACTAGTACTTTGTGTTGGTTAGGGCTATTCCATGTAAACATATACCCCTCCCCAGGAAGGCACTTTCAAATTGGACCGTCCCCCATTAGAAGAAGATAAAATGGAAAACGGCCCCACCTATAGAATTTTTTTTCATCATTGTTGGTCCACCTTTAGAAGAGATATTTTTAACCCTTAGAAGTTTTTTAAATGTTGAACATCATTCATAAATACACTTTTCGTGCCAGTCGACTTCACATTTATCTGCCATATTAGTATTATTAGTATTAAGTCTACCATATTCTCAAATCCCACATGCTAAAGAAGCATGATTTCTAAAAGGCAGGATTTGAATATTTTCATGGGGTAATTTTCGTTAAAGGAGCAAGAATTTGTAAGACAGTTTGTTCATGAATAATATTTTAATTTCACTTGAGTGCCATGTGACTGTCTAGTTATCCTTTACATACTGAATTCAGATTTTCCACCATGGACGCCGTCAATGTTAATGCATAAAAAAGTATCACTGCCATTTTTGCATAAAAAATTATTCCAATTTATATATACAAGTCAAACAGAACTTCCACTAAAACTATTAAGGTGACTTCATTTACTTAAGGACAGGACAGACATCAAATGATATTGATAGAAAGCAATAATTCAGACATAATCCAGCATTCTCTCCCATAGGTGATCAGCTATTCGCGAATTTTTAGATAACTTGGTATTTGATAGTAAATTAATTTTGAATGAACTGATTACGCTTCCAGTCTATCAAATTCAAAAAAAGTTATTGTTTGTCCAGTTTATACTCAAAAATAACGATATTTATTTTAGAGGGGTCAGGTCATATACATTTTGGAGAAATTCGCTATGAAATCCGCCGTGGTTGGTCGCGCGAACCCGCTAGCAATTTTAATGAATTTTACGTCTGAATATGTTTTGTTCACATGTACATTTTAATTTTGAAAAAAAAGGCGAAATGTTACTGACCGAAGCTTGTTTTGTTCTCTCCAAATCTGCATTTCAACAAAGTTTCTCACGCTCGTGAAAAGATACAAGCATGATCACTTCCGTTACAATGAAATTTATATTTTCAATAGAAAACTCATTCACAAACATAACTTTCGCATTGCGTATGTTTATGCATGTACGTTTTTTATTTTCAATAATTCGAAGATGTGTTTTATTTATTTATTTTATAGCTTACGCGATATCTCGATGAAAGCAAAAAATACGGACATCGCAACATCATTTTATTTCTTGTGTCGGAGATTCAGAAATAAAAAAAATAAAGATGTTGCAATAGTTTTTTTTATTTGTGGGCAACAGCATCAACTGTCCTTCCAAAATGTTTTGAGGAATCTGACGTACGTCATAAATTTATGACCAAATATAAAACTTTCACTGACAATTCAATGAGATGTCTGGATATTTTGCGGATAAAAACACACATGATTCGCTCGAAATGCACGTTGTTAGTTCGCCGCGTATATCATAAACATATGACGTATATTCAAACGTAAACAACACATCAGACGTGTCCAATAAAAAGGGCATGATTTACACGAAATGCACGTTTTTTGCGAGCAGCATGTTTTTTGTTTTCTTTTCTTTTTTTCACTAGGAGATTCGCATGAATGACACGCTACTTGCATACAGAATTGTGAATTTCTCGGTCATAGATCGAAAGAGTAGCTATCAACATTCAATTATTTAACAAATATAACAATTGTACATCCTGTTGGAAAACAAACATGTCAAATGTAGATGTTGTCGCAGCGTTTCTGCACTGAAAAGACTATCATCATCAATTATTAAAAATAAAAGTACGATCTTTTACATCAGATTTCACTAGATGTGATCTTTGACCGTAGATAGTTGTTTTCTTTTTTACTGCACTTCTTGTTTATTTTGAGTTTCAAAATTTGTGTACCGCACATGCTAAAAAAACATTTTATCCGATGTCTGGTCAAATATTTATTACTATTTGCGTTTCGTCTTTATAGAATTATTCAATAATAACAAGTTTCGAAAAAGTGACCTCCCTTTGACATACTGACAGTGGGCACTTTTCCATTGGTCAAGAACAGGTTATCTCCCGTTGACATTGTACGATTCTTTTATTCTGTACTTCACTGATAGCCAGCGTTACTCTTGAAAGTAAATAACTTTCTAGTATTACAGCACTGAATTTACATGAGTCTAATATTAGTTTTAAAAGTTTAGCGAAAAATAGCTATCGGTTGAGAACGCCCGTCAGGATACATGACCGGAGCTCCTAAAGCGCCTTTTAGCGCCTAAATGTTTAAATTGTTGTGCGGGATACGTTTTCAATACTAAAAAGCTTCATAAGGAAATAAATTTAACAGTGTTGTTGAAAATACAATATAAAACAACACTGTAAAGCATGCATTTCATGTAAACCATTCCTTTAATCGCTCTAATCCCGACGTCAACTTTCCGCGATGAGATTTGGCGGGAACTTATTATGTATCCAAAACTATATGGTTCGTGATAGAGATTCACATTATTCCGATGTTTATGTTAAAAACACTGGCGCTTGACCAGCCGCCCCATCCCCTGCCAACCCTAATTAGAATATACATTTGTTTAAACTACGATTTTGACGGTGTATTTTCGCATATATTGATAGAATGAATACTATTAGCGATTTGACACTTGTGTGAATTTTAACCCAGTGAAATTACGCCATGCAATAATACATCATTATGAATTTATGCATGTGTCAATGTCATTCGCATCTTTTGTGTGAAAATTCTTTCCTGCAAAATTAAATGGTGTCACATTATGCTCGTTTGAAAAATGTCCTGTATAATAGGGACGGTACCCTACACACAAGTTGTCTGCTCTAACATCTGATTGGTCGATTTGGAGACTTGTCTTATTTTCAACCCATCAGCTGCTTTAGATCTGAGACTAGTTTCCAGTCTTGGGGGCCCAAAACTTCTGAGAATGATCCAAGAAATGTATTTCCTGATGGACCTTCAGAATTAAATATATGAATCTGACATAATTCCTTACAGTACCAACACCCCCACCCCCCACTCACACACACAGGCACACATTCTCTGTCCCCCTCCCCATTAGCCTACTGTTCTCAAATAAAGGGAAAGCATCCAGTTAGAAAGTGTCTTAGGGAAGATAATGTCACTTGAAATGAGGTCATACAACTGTGCATACAATATTGCTTATTATTCATTTTGCAGAAATAAATATTTATTAAATGAAAGACAAAGAAGAGGATTATAACTATGTGCATTAACCATTTAAACCTTTAGTACATTAATATGACTTATTCCATGTTGGACCATTGTAGATCCAGATCAGCCCGCACGTTGTTCAGTCTGATCTGCTTACATTCCTTTAACTTGAGAAAATAATCTATTAAAATTTATGACGAACCGTGTAGAAATCCTGATCAGAATCTACACTGTTTGCGTTAATTATTTTATATTATTTCTGATCACAAAGAAAAAAGTGTAGATCTTGATCAGACCGTTCGCGGATGTAGAAGCTGATCTGATTTACACTGGTGGCCTATGAAATATTAGCCATATCCCACGGAGTAAAGGAGCATAGGAACTTCGGACCTTTTATACAGCTAGAAGTACCAATGTGGGAGGTACATTCTGTCATCACACGTGATCGTATTACCTCTGACTTCCTTTTTGGAAAGTTGTTGGGTATGCCTGTATTGAACCAAGGACCAAAGACCAATGATATACCGTTAATTTTGCTCCTACTACAAGACAAACATGCATGTAGACACAACAGAATGTAGATGTTCGGCTGTGCTTTTGTTCCTACAGACATAATTACATTCAGAAATATGTTTGCAGTATCTGTTGTTTCACCCAAAATTCTTGTGTGTAAATATCTTTAATCTGCAACACGCGTCCGCGTAATTAACTATTGTATTTGATGCAAATTTCAGACCGAACTTGCCATGTTTGTATTCAATTACTATGGTTGACTGCCGCAAACTGTCTCGGTAACATCTGAAAACTTTCGGGCTGATCAGTTTTACAGAAATGCTAACATTGGCATTTCTTGGAAAATAAAGTACGTTGTTTCTGGCATGTCGATGTTTATTTTTCCTAGTGCATCATTGTACCTGTTTCTTTCATTGAAATGAGTATCCACCAAAACATTTACGAAATACAAGCCGAAGTTGTTGTAACAAATTGATGATATTTTTCTCTTCCCAAATTCTGACAGTTAATTAATTTGGGTACTGATCAGTGCTGAGCTGGTATTAGCTTCCGTTATCTGGAGTTTCTATCATTTGTTTATACATTTGTCTTCTTTTTGCTACAAGTTTTTCTGATAATGGACAGGGTTCAGCAGGGTGTATCATTACCCAACAAATGCCAGGTGCAATTTAATTCTACGTTTTCACTAGAATGCGATATGAAGAATTAATTAGATATTATCATATGAGTTGTTTTCTACTTTTACTGCACATTCCATCCAATAATGCACGAAATAAGAAATCTAACAAAATACGATGATAAACTGATTCTTGTGTATGTATCAATTTGATGCTTTGCAGTTCAGACACTAGACTCGGTCATATTTTAAAATGCACGATGATATACAGAATAAGAAAACTCATTATTTTGTGGTTAAAGTTTTTGTTTTTATATATTCTGTTTTCAATATTAGCAAAAAACCTTAAGCACATACTGAAATATCTAAATATATAATATCTCGTCAACACTTGCAGAAAGAAATTTCTAGTTAAGTGATTTTCGAGACAGTATGAAGATTTAATTTATTTAACTTCTGTACCTACATACACTAGAAATTTAGACCGACATGCCCGCTCGGAGTAAGATTTTTGTGATATTTGGGGTTGATATTTCGCTGCAGCCAGTGGAAGATCCCGATAGTTGACTGCGATACATACACGTATAATAGTACAACATTAATTAAATTACCCTGTTGATAAGTGATGAACTCATTGAGCATTAGTGTTTTTACAGATCAACAACTCGCAACTATTTGGTTTCTGTGGTTTCTTCATGGACAGAAAACCGTTCAAGTAAATGCCTTAATGTACAACACAGTACTGTAATATCACTTATTTTTTCCGGGACAATTTTGGTGCAGAATCCATAAATGACATTTTCGCTTGGGCATTTGCGCATTATTTCGTAAATAAGTAAAAGCAAACTGTTGAACCTGGTCAGACAAGATGGATGTTTAGGATGATCTGGATCAACACTGGTTGCACATTGGACAAAAGTTAATATCAAAGTATCCGTTTAAGCTAAGTAATACTGGAAATTTAACATTAATATACTTATACTTAGCCCAAATGAAAAATTAAGAAAAGTAACATGAAAAAATTCTATTTCATTGATGGTGCCAGTGAAATGCAAATATCTGGAGGAATAAGATCATCAATACGTTTATTTTGGAAGTTGTCGTTTCAATATCTATCGGTTTAAGAGGTCGCAAACATTGCAAATGGCGACAACTAGCTAAAATTTCAAAAATGAATTTTGGGGGAAATACTTACTGCCACCTAGATTTTAGTAAAGAAATGTATTTAGCTATGGATGTAGTAAATGTTTGCATGCTCAATTTAGTCTAATTCATGTTCTAATTACCAAGCACAACAAAAGAAAAACCGTTTGCATGAGAACTCTGAAATTCATGAACAATATACCAAAGCAACTCATACCTGAAATATGTATATGCTGGTCTACAATGTTTAGTGCCAATTCGTCAAAATAATGTTAGGGTTTTCAAGAAATTCAAGGAAATCTTAGTTCCTGGTTCAAAGTGAAAGTAGATTTCTATAGATTTCTACTTTCACTTTGAACCAGGAAGTAAGATTTCCTTAAATTTCTTGAAGCACACACAGGCAACAGCAGCCAAGGCCTCAATCTTACGATAAGAGATGGTAGAACAGTAATGAAAAACAACTAGATCTAAAAATTCCCTCTTCACATCCAAACACAAAAACTAAACAACACCAAACATCATTTACATGCCCACATAAAAAAATATTATACCTACAACAATATATTGTTGATTGAGCCATGGAAAAGGAAACAAAAGTCACAAGGGTCAAGATATGGCAAATAATGAAGCTTGAAAAACTTCTCATGCTTTAGAAATTTGGCTTACAATGGCTGCCTTGTATGACGAAACAACCTGACAACACAGTAACCAGTTGGTGGTCGGCGGTCTGCGAAATATTTCCTTAGTTTATGTGGGACCTTGTCTTTGTACAACCTGACATTTACAGATTGATCCTTCGGTACTGCAACTTGAATAGCGTGACTGATTGTAAAGAAATTTACAAACTGTTTAACGCTCATGGTGCCTTTATCTGTGCAAAAACAGTGAAAAATGCATATGAGGAATGGCCACATCCAATAGGCACAGCCTCCCCACACAGCCAAAGAGTAGAGAGGAGAAGAGAGCATGGATATAAAACGATCAGTTTCAAAATTGACGCCACAAAAAAATAAACAAAATGAGAACCCGTTGGTTACTGCCCATGAACGGTCAGTGACAAAACAATGCTACTGGGGGTTTAAAGCAGGTTCAAGGGTGCACCAACTTCACACTTGCCCCAACGGATTCTCATACAAGTACAAGTTATGTTGGTGAAATAACTCCAACCCACCCATCAACTCGACAATGTTGCATGCAAAAGCATAAAACATATAAAAAATAAGAAGCATATAACAACATTGTAAAGTAAAAGGGCGGGTACTCAATGTCCTTACCGAGACCAGAGCCCCTGTAGTCAAATAAGCAAGAACACGATTAAATGGATAAGGTCTTTGGCAACGTTGGTTGCCCATATCTTGTTCTGTATATTTTGCTCATAAAAGTGAACCCACGTCTCCTCGTCAGAAATAATATTTGCGAAAGATCGATGTTGTTTTTAGGAAACTTTTCAGCTACTTGTTGGCGACCCTTACCTGAGAAAGACTTTGCCTTCTGTGTAGAGATGAGGTTTCATCCATCCGGTCCATATACTTCTCATATGAGTACATGTAGCTAGTTGTAAATCTTGAATTGCCGATAGGTAGCAATCTAATCCTTTATTTGTTTTAACTATTTTCGGCGAAGTTGCAGTTTTCAGACGACGATCTTTTACTTAATCTACACCAGTTTTATATTTCTTACATGACCGTGTTACAGTTGAAAAAAAGTTTATTGTTCAAGTAAACACGACATATTTCATTAAATATGTATTTCGTATGGAGTACCCATATAAATCAAACTTGTAAGAAACTTGCATCAAAATTATGTTTACTTAAACGAATATCATTCTTCCTAACAATGGAAATGAAACAACTCTTCTATAATGCATATATTGCATCTACTTTTGAATATGGTTGTATTGTTTGGAGTAACGGTAACCGTCGCGACTTAAATAGAATATACAAAATTCAAAAAAGAGCAGCAAGAATAATTCTTAAAAAACCTGTTCGCACACCTACGAAAGATCTTTTTCATATCCTAAAATGGCTTTCTTTTGAATCAAGATGTAAATATCACGCTGCACTATTAGTCTACAAATCTATACATAATTTGGTTCCAAAATACATCACTAACCTTGTAAAAGTATCTAATAACCCTCGGTATAACTTGCGATCTTCTTCAAGAACTGATATTGAACACTTAATAGGTAAAACTAACTTAATTAAAAAATGTTTCAGCTATACAGGTATGAGCGTATGGAATGATATCCCTTATGAAATTAGATCTGTCTCTTCCATATATTTATTCCAAAAACATTTAAAAACTTACTTGTTTGAAATACAACCTCTTTAAATTGTTATTACTTTTGTATTTGTATATAGTTTTTCACATAATTTTACACGATGCATATTTGTAATCGAAATTTGCCTATAGCATGTATAGTGTATATGATTAATTGTGTCTGTCTTTAAGTATTGATGTTTTATATGTTGTAATATATGTTTTTCGTTTATCCATTTTAGAAGGCCTCATTGAAAATAAGCAATTTCTTCATTTGACTAACTTTTTATACTTGCAAATATTGTATTTGTTTGTATTAATTTTGTTGTCATAGATTTTGTCTTAATGAGTTATCTTCTTAAAATAAAGAGATTATTATTATTATTATTATTATTATTATTATTATTATTATTATTATTATACCAAGAATGCTTATTATAAAACCAAAACAGACATTTTCCTAGCTATTTCAGCTTTAGTTTACACATCGCTAGACTGAACAGATTGAAACATATATGGTATATATGGCGAGCTTACACAACCCTCCATACTACCGTTTTGACTACGGCTTGAACCCGAGAATAAATGTGGCTTAGTTGGGCTTCAAACCTGATAATTTACGTGGTTTTACTTTAAACCTGAGAATTCACGTGACTTTGCTAGGGTTTATTTGACTTAGCTAGAGTTTAAACCCGTGAATTCAAGTCACTTTGCTTCGGTTCCTGTAGCTAAGCTAGAGTTTAACCTGAGAATACACATGACTTTGGTTCATGAAGCTTAGCTAGAATTTTAACCTGAGGGTTTACGTGGCTTTGCTAGGGTTCATGTGATTTAGCTAGAGTTTAATCATGAAAATTCTCGTGACTAGGGTTTATGTGATTTAGAGTTTAAAGTTGTTTATTTGGATTTGCTAGGGTTTAAACCTGAGAATTCACTTGGCTTTGCTAGGGTTCACGTGTAGCTTAGCTGTAGTTTAAACCTGAGAATTCATATGGCATTGCTAGGGTGCATGTGGCTTAGCTAGAGTTAAAACGTGAGAATTCACGTGACTGCTATGGTTCATATGACTTAGCTAGAGTGTAAACCTGAGGATTAACGTGGCTTTTTAGGGTTCATGTGACTTAGCTAGTGTGTAAATCTGGGATTCACGTTGCTTTGCTAGGGTTGATGTGACAACGTTTGAGTTAAAACCTGAGAATTCATTTGTTTTTGCTATGGTTCATGTGCCAAGCTAGCGTTTAAACCTGAAAAGTCACGTGACTTTGCTAGAGTTCATGAAGCTTGGCAAAAGTTTAAAGGTGGCTTTGCTATTGCTCATGTAGCTTAGCTAGAGTTTTAAGCCGAAAATTTACGTGCGTTTGCTAGGTTCATTTGACTTATGTAAGGTAGTGGCTCTGATAGGGTTAATGCGGATTGGCAATGGTTTAAACCTGAGAATTCATGTGGCTTTGCTAGGGTTTAAACCTGAGAATTCGCATGGTATACTTATCATGATAACTAATGCGGCTTACAACTTACTATCTCTCCGCTTGTTCTTTTGAATGCTCCACGTTGTCTGTTTCTGTAAAGCGATATTTTAAACCAAAATGCATTATAAAACATAAGCCCACATTTAAGCTCCGTGCCAGCAGGCAGCATATGTTCCATATTGAATACCAGACTACAGTCATCCATTCATGACAATTTCAAACGGCAGACTCAGTTTTTACAAACTCTCCTGTTTCGTAAACTTTTTGCAAAAGTCAAAAGCTCCTCTTTGCAAAATAGATGATGTAGTGGAAAAAACCTCATCTGTCAGAAATGGAAGACTTTTCTGGCAAGATCCTCACCAAAGTTTATTTTTCTTGAAACATCACAATAGCTGTGAACTGATTACATAAGAACTGTTTTAGTCACCCAGATGTTATAAGCAGACCTATAGACTGAAATCAATTTCCCAAGTTTTGCATACCATGTCATGGGTGTCAGCAGGCAAACATAATTTTGACATTGCTTTGATTAATGCTCCGAGGAATCTATATTCCAGATCTGGCTAAGTGGAATGAGTATTTGCCAATTTGTCCTATATGCTGTGGTAATACGTGCTAGAGAACAGTGCAATTCATCACTTGTCAGGATTTCTTGTCACTTATTTTTTATAAATACATATCTATTATGGAATTAAGATTATTTAGCCTGAAAACATAAAATACATGAAGAAATCTTCTACGAGTATCGTTGTGGGAAGAAAAAAAGACCTGTGGTCCTGATTTAATATGAAAGTCAATTGTCTGTCACATGGGCTTACTAAATGTCAGTTAGTTAGGACTGTAGGCATCATGGTCTCATGGCTGAGTCGCATGGTCCATAATCTAAGGCTGCGGCATGATTATGAGACATTAATTCACACGGTACTAGAGGCTCAGTCCTGTCAGACACATAGTTTCTAATCATAAGAATTTCAATCCATAGGTGATCCAGAAACGTACAGTCACATGGTCAGTCTGCATCTGAATTAGAAAGAAATTCTGGTCACGTGGTCCTTAGGCCTACCATCATGTCACAGGGTGAGAACGAATGTGCAGCCAGACCGGGACTCGAACACGGGACCACTCGCTTACAGGGCGAGTGCTCTCCCCCACTGCGCTATCCGGGCCGCTTACACATCTTCTCCGCAGACTGTATTCGTACCGCGACAATCGCAATCAGTCAAATGTTTCCAAATTCATAACTGGCACATGGAGTCTTGTAGTTACATGGCATCGAATAAGTATGTTTGCCAGTCACACGGTAATATGACAATCAGTCACATGGCACTATGACATTAAGTCACATGACACTGTGACAGTTTTTCTGTCAGGCACATGGTACTGTGGCACTACGTAAGTCACATGGTCGTGAGTCACATGGTTCACATTCAGAATGTATGTTGATCACACGATCCTGGGACTTGCAGCCACTTTGTTGCTCGTCTGTCACATTACACATTTCTAGTAGGTCTTACTTTTAGAAGTGACGAATATCGTAGGTCTTGGCTGTCCAAAGAAATTAACCAAAGTCACTTGGTCTTAGTAATGAGCTAAGCTAAGTTATGGAGAAAAAAATGGTGGAACTTAACAAGCGATAGAAAATTCCTCTTCCATTATACATGTAGATACCTGTCTGTACTCCGATCTGTCCAGATGGAAAACATTGTCTTCTAATCAAGTTTGGTTCATGTGTGACATTTGTCACATACCTGCATCACCTTGTGTTACATGTGGTACCAGAGCAAATGTTTGCACGGCTGTAAAGATTTATCACACATAATATTTCATGGCTAAATTTATTTTTCGGTTTTGACTAAACGTGAAATACTTGTAAATTAGACCAAAGAAAAGTAACAACAACATAACATTTGACAGCCATAACAATCTTGGACATTTCCAAAGAACATGTCGCGGTCAATTAATATTCAGTTAAAGAGTAATGTTAATGGAACAGTCTTATAGCAGTGTGGTTATGGTATGTTTGCTGACATATGGTAGATGTCATCACATGGCGGCTTTAATCATTCTGTCGAACTGTCAATTTCTAGTAACGGGGTCATTTACCCACAGAATTATTACACAAACTCTGTAATAATGATGATGATGATTTATTTTATTTAATGCCACATTTCGTGTTGAAGTATTTGATTTTATTGAAGAAGCTCATCCCAAGGTTAGTGACCCAGTCTGAACAGTAACCATATGTTTCTCCACGTGCACAGTTCTAGATATATACAATGTATGCCACAGCCTAATACTAATATCTAGTTATAAAATAATTTATTTTGTAGTTAAGAATATGCACTTTATCAAAATATGCTCCAGGTACTAGCACCTTGGGATTTTCTGTCACTGTGAGGCTAACTGGGGTCTTTTGGTACCTGGCGGACTTCTGTGACGTAGTGCTCAGTTGTAAGTCTTGGAGAAACCTCATACGATTTTGAAACAGAGTCGTCGTCTAGAATCTTAAACTAGGCCACCAGGTCAAATCAAAGAAAACGCATTGAAAATATAACGATGCAATCGTTTTCACCTTATCATAACCAGACTTGTTTAGGATGTGTGTCCTGCCAACAAATTGGACACCGATCAACAACTGAAGAAGGTTTCTCCTACAGACCTCAAACTTGACTTGTATATTGCTCATGGTCAGAAGATGACCACTATTAGTCTTTTAGATCAAAGGTCAATGTCACAGTGACTTCAAATAAAAAATTGTTTCCAGTCAATAACTATAACATAGTTATAGAACAACAATCACCGAACTTGGTTTGTCAATAGATGAGCATATCGTGTGTACGGTGTTATTTATCAGTAGATGACCCCAACTTATATTTTGTCAAAGAATCATCGCTAACCTGGCATTAGAATGTAATAGTATGTGAAGAACAGATAAGATCTACAGACGCCAAACTGATTTTAGGAGATTTTTATCAGTAGCTCAGCTGACCATTCTCATTTTGGGGTCAGAGGTTATCCAAAAACAGTTTTACAGCCCTCTTCCGACTCTGTTTCCCGTCTCGTCAGGTAGGCTAGACTATACATATCGCAAATAATACAAAGTTTATTACTTTTTACTAAAACATATAGTGATAATTATAGGGTTGTTCATGTTCAAAGATAATATAGAACTTGTTACATGAACATTTTAGATAACTAGAAACTGCCATAGATTTGAGATAATTTATTTTTTACACCTGTAATAAATTCACTTGCCAACTACCAAGACAGTTAACTTTATCTTCCTTTCTCCCAGAACTAGGAAGAACAAAAACTCGCGATGTTCTACTGTTGCTCTCGTGCTTGTTTGAGCAATTTCGAGAACTACATTTATTTGATGGATGATAGGGCTCATTGGAGGTAATTTAAAGGGTAGACACACGCAAAGTTCTTATTTGCTCAGGGTAGTTTTTATATGACTAGCTATTAATTGGGATTTCCGCCGGCTGATGCTACAACATGAAGAGATGATCTTATGTTGGCCATAATGTGTTACTTGCAGTTACCTTCGCATTAGTGCATTTTGCTACGACTAAATGTAATGCAAATACCAAAGAGCAGTCTTTGGTATGCACAATTTCAATATATTTTTGTGTTGACCGACCTATTTTTCTTATGCGACGTCTAGAATTATGATGTTGTTTTTTTTTCGTTGAAATGCAGGTCGCATTTTTTTATTATCACCAAATCTGCTCAGAATGATTACGTTGATGATACATGATGATGCATCTAGAAACAGGGTGATCATTGATGATCAACATTTAGATCAACACTGAGACGCATAAAAAACATAGAGAAAACAAAAGATACTGTATTCCGATTCTACCAAACTTTAAACAAATTAATTCACCAGGTTACTTAAAGAATTATTCTTTTAAATGCTATCAAAGCCACATTTTCATCACAATCTTAATTAATTAACTTGAACGTAACACAATAGGCAACGAAATCAAAGGTAATAATTATTTGTACGAAAAAACGGATATGTACCGATTATCAAGAAACTTTTTTCAAATGTTATTACGCAACACAATTTAGATATCTATGACTGCCATTATACAAAACTTGCTTTAGACGTTGGAACAAGCATTCGGTTAAAGAATTTCTTGGATTTTCCTCAAATATGGTAATACGTTAACAAACTTCAACTTCAATCTCACACTAAAGTCAGATCTAACAAAATGTTAACTAAGCGGTTTTAATGAGATGATTTATTCAGATTGCTTTTACTTTAAATAATATTTTGACAACGAAAGAAAATTTCCGCCGTTTGTCTATGATATGTAGCAATTTACAGCGGTTTTACTACGCTGAAGAGCATGCAAAAACATCAAAATGTCGGTTGAGCTAAAAACAGAGGAAAATAATGGTTTGCCTGTATATCATACTGAAACTGCTGCAAAACGTTAGAGGAAACAGGGAGATAGCTATGCCTTGTTGAACACCTGATAATCTCCGTAACCTTACTCATCAATTTTAATAAAAGACTGCAGTTCAAGAAAAGATGAATGAACGTTAGGCACAATTAAGGAAAATGATTAACCTTTAATTTAGAGAGCAGAACTTCTCCGTGTGCAACTTGTTAAGACACCACCAAAGCTATCAAGTACATTACCAACGGCTAAAATAAACCATTACTTGAAGACAAAATTCCTATATTGCACGGTGTTATTCTTAAATGTACGTTGACAGTGGCCAGGGTTCGATCAAGTGACGTATGCTCTGAACGTCATCATGAAATAGTTGTTCACAGCCTGTAAGCCAGATCCTACATCAGCGTTACTTCTCTAACGATATTTTCTTCTTTAAACTACCATTCTTCAATGACCTCTTTTGGATATGTGACCTGTAGGAGAATAGGCATAGAAATGATTGGCAGACTCAAACACAATCGATTCATTGAAACTAGAAGGTGCGGTTCATGCAATCCAGAACCGGTTTGTGGTCACAAAAAGGAACCAATGAAAAGTGTCCATCATACGACACGGGCGGTTGTTTGCCGTCATACGACACTGTCAGAACTACTGGCTGGTTAATCGCAATACGACGCTGATTGCTATTGGCCGCCGTACGACACCATCGGATGATTGCAACCAAAAGGCACTAACACTAACGGCTGTTGGCCACCACAAGATACTAACGACGTCTGGCCGCAACACGACACCAACGGCTGTTGGCCACCACAAGATACGAACGACTGCTGGCGCAACTCGACCCTAACGACTGTTGGCCACCACAAGATACTAACGACTTCTGGCCGCAACACGACGCCAACGGCTGTTGGCCACCACAAGATACTAACGACTGCTGGCGGCAACACGACCCTAACGGCTGTTGGCCACCACAAGATACTAACGATTGCTGGCCGCAACACGATACCAACGGCTATTGGCCACCACAAGATACGAATGACTGCTGGCCGCAACACGACCCTGCCGGCTGTTGGCCACCACAAGATACTAACGACTGCTGGCCGCAACACGACACCAACGGCTGTTGGCCACCACAAGATACGAACGACTGCTGGCGGCAACACGATACCTAACGGCTGTTGGCCACCACAAGATACTAACGACTGCTGGCGCAACTCGACCCTAACGACTGTTGGCCACCACAAAATACTAACGACTTCTGGCCGCAACACGACGCCAACGGCTGTTGTTCACCACAAGATACGAACGACTGCTGGCCGCAACACGACGCTTACGGCTGTTGGCCACCACAAGATACGAACGACGCTAACGGCTGTTGGCCACCACAAGATTCTAAAGACTGCTGGCCGCAACACGACGCTTACGGCTGTTGGCCACTACAAGACAAAAACGGCTGTTGGCTACTACAACACATTTACGACTGCTGGTCGTAACAAGACACCAACGGCTTTTGATAACTACTGACAAGGCACTCATGACTGCTGGCCGCAACACGACTAACGGCTGTTCGGCAAAAGACATTTACGTTTTCTGGCCGCAACACGAAATTGACGACTGTTCGCACCACGACACTACAAGGCACTAACTACTGCTGGTCGCAACTCCACATTAACGATTGCTGTCCACAACAGGAAACTAACGGCTGTTGGCCACCACAAGGCATTTACAATTACTTGCCGCAACCGACACAAACGGGTGTTCAGCACCGTTGACATTTACGTTTTCTTGCCGCAACCGACACTTACGGCTGTTCACAACCGTTGACATTTACGTTTTCTGGCCGCAACACGACACTGACGGCTGTTTGCCACTACAAGGCACTAACGACTGCTGGTCGCAACTCTACATTAATGACTGCTGGCCGCTACAAGGCACTCAAGACTGCTGGTCGCAACACGACACTAACGGATGTTTGCCACTACAAGACACGATCGCTGGCCGCAGCACGTCACTGATGACTGTTGGCCGCCACACGATTATCATGTCGTCGTTAGTCCCCCCAACTGGTCACCTAGAAGCACTTCCGGCAGTCTGCCACCACGCAACACCTGGCGATTGTAGCTGGTGGCAAAAAAGTTAGTGACTATGGTTGTAAACTGGACACTTCGACTGCAATGTTTACATTTTAGTAAAAACAAAAGAGTGTAAGAGTTCTATCCAGACGATGACACCTGTCTAACATTCTCTCTCCTGCGAGTTAATGTTTATATTTGAATAGAAACGTATACATGCCAACAATACCCAGGTTTTTGATGCCGAGGAGGTCTGCTATCCCTGGAGACCATTAATGCAGATTCTATTGCAGCGGAGTAATTTACCGCAGGGGAGAATAGAATAGGGCAAATCACGTGACCACGTGATGATGAATGACTTAATGATCTACAGGTTCGCTCCTCAACTTTATTATTTTAGCATTTTGTTCGCGTTAACGGCTTTTCAATTCATGTACATGGGGAGCAGATATTGCAAAATCCGCCGAGACGAACTCAACAGTCGGTTAATGAATGGGGTCTCTTTTCTTTCTGCGCTTTTATCTGCAAATATAAAACAATGCTTGTTAGTTTGTATTTGATGTACGAGTTTTACCAGCCTAAGAGATTCATCTATTCGGAACTTCAACAGGTTCAGATGGCTGCCAAAACTCACCGCCAACATACCCATGACTCACAGAAAACCTGCTAAATGTCGAAGTTCTGGGAACTTAAACACTTCATCTTGAGACGGGAAGAGCCTGGTTTGAAGTCTTTAAGGTAGAGGACCGCCCTGTGATTCCCCGGTGCTCGTCTGTCATTAGTGTCCGTAGGAGTTCAAGCGTTAATCAGCACTCTTCAAGTGCTAGTTATGCAAGCATGCTGCGAATGTTCCTTTAATTCGATCAGGTATTTCATGATCGTTTTTCCAACATTCAACGTGTCGTCCAGAGGTGCTTCCTTCGTGATCCGGAGGAACATCAAACCTTTCATCCCCAATATATCTCTATTAATATTATTTATTCTTTTTATATCTCCATTAATATTATTTATTCTTTTAAATATATTGATGAAAGAGTGAGTGACGTAAGAGAGAGAAAAAAAAGAGAGGAGAGAGATGGAGGAGAGAGAGAGAGAGAGAGAGAGAGAGAGAGAGAGAGAGAGAGAGAGGGGGGGAGAGCGACCGACCGACCGACCGACCCGGCGACCGTTGTTATTTGTTATAGCTATTTCAGATTTGAGGAGACATGCGCTCAAAGTGCTCTTTTCTGGAGTGAAGTATTTTAGCCTCAGTTCAAATCTGTTGCAGGAGTGGTAGGATCTCACAGTGTTATGTCATTGCGCGGACAGAGGAATGATTAACATGTAACTTAGAGACTGTTATGTGAAAGGGCATAAATTAGGATATACATTGTTCTCTTGAGCGAAAGAGTTACATAATTATGACCTCACAGACCGAGTTAATGAGTTTTCCATCTCGGCGGCAATATTAGATCAAGATGCAAGTTTCTGTTAAAGGCGTATTTGTTAAATAAATAAATATCTATAAAAAATCAACAGAAAAATAATAATTAGATAAGTTCCCATAGAAAGAGGCAAAGTAAGACATGTCTCCGAAGGCTGATTTCTTATACTAAACGGAAGGTAATCCCCATAGTTCCAGTTGTTGAATTATTCTAATGAACGACAGCGTAAGATCTAACCCTGTGCCTCAATAGCAGGCGAAAGGGTTTCAAATGACCCCAATATATGGAGTAACTGATCGGCACAAACACATATTACGTTCTTACAGGTCGTGTTCTGAGAAGTAGATAGAGTAGGACAATTACCAAGGATCGGTTTGCATTATTAACGTTAGATTAAAGATGCTTCATTAGAACTTTCTCTTCCTTAGTGGCTGTTTCCCTGAGTAAAATTTTCCTTAGTGGAAGAATTATTTGTCATCACAGGTCAAGTGTAAGCGAGGATTTCATATAACACGTTCCCGTCTGGATAAAGTATACCCATTTACTTAGTTTCCTATGCGACTTTGTTAGTAATGTTCTCCAGTGACTAACATCCTGATGCAAATACCTCCTTTAAAATTTAATGTGCAACTTTTAAAACATCGTATGATTGCATAATTGAAATATGACAGTTCAGCTAACTTGTATCCAAGATAAGGCAACACATCTTTTCAAGAAGCAGTAAACAAGAATCAGAGGTAAAACATATCACCGTCATTTAGATTAGCGCTGAGCAATAAAGAAATGATAAGCCCAGAGCGTAATTGGTTTGTTCTGAAGAACCCATCTATTTTTTAGATTACGTGGGCCATATTATGAGTAGCACGTACACTCATATTATACGGGTCACTACTTTAGATGCTTTACATATTTGCTGTTGAATGTTTTATTTTCGGGTAGGCTACATGTAGTTTGGACGCTAGTGTCATTTCTTATTGCTATGAATACTAAAGGGTTTTGTGGTGCAGTTGATTTAAAATAATGTACATATAAAACGTTATTAAAAAGCTGGAACACAAACTACATTTTTAGATGTTCTATGAGAAAAGATTTTTGCTCAAATTGAGAGGTACTGGTTGTATTTCCTTCTCGGCGGGTAATTGTGATAAGGGAAACAACGCGTGTGGTACTGTTTAGCAGGCATAGGCATACCATGTAACGCATGTAAAACAATGCTAAGTACCAGTAAACTTTGGTTTGAATCATTTGGAAATTGTGTCGTTGTTTATGAATAAATTTGTATTATTCGAAATATGAAATGACTTTTTTCGTCTGTGTCAAACAAGGAGGGAAAATGAAACCGAAAGTAACAAGCTGTCATTTGTATAGGCGGAGTTAGGCAGCTAGAGAAAATTTACTTGCGCATCGATATCTTTATTATAAAATAGTGAAAGACAGCTTGCTAAATGAAACATTAACTATTGTCGGATGCAGCATGATTGTTACAAAGAAAAGATTTGTCTGGCATTGTTTGGCTACTCCCTGGTAGCGTCAATCGTCTGCCTAAGATGTCGAACTACTTTTTGTCATGTTGCGTATTTCGGCTGAAGGCGGTATTAGAGAAGCTCAATGAATATCGAAAATCTAAACGGTAGCACTGGGATTCATTTGGTTTATTCATCGCTATGTGATAACTACGGACTGTCATTGTGCTTTTAAATACATTCATGTTAAAATGGATAGATCTGCTAATTTGGATTTTAATTATATGGTTTTATTCCTGTTTTTATGTGGTAGGTATCTTTTGTAAAAATAACGTGACAGTGCTTCTTACGAGTTAGGTGATCGCAACGCCTTTCCCGTGCATTGCGTGTTATTCATAAACAATTTGTTTTCAGGTAAATTGCCTGTCAAAAATGCAGATTTATTGCAGAATTTTTATTTGTTTTCGAAGAAATGGAACAAGAAAGATTCTAGATGCAAATAACATGGTGAAATGAAAATTTCTATGGTTTACTAGCATGTTTTTGTAATATAGCTCCAGAAATTGGCATAATCAGAGACTTTAGCTCAATCATCAGGCATCTTAGCTCAAACTTGAAATAGAAACTTTCAGTTTATAGATATAATCATGTATTACAGATCTACAGTGATTTTTATTTGTCTGATTTTATAGCCATAATAAGCTATATTCCAAAATTTAATTTAAAAAACCTGTTTTATCAGTTTTTATTTAAAAATTCAGAATGGAATTTTCAAAATCAAAGATATTTAAATTGCCTTAATTTAAAGACCATTAAGATGAATAATTCACTGAACATGCTAGTAATACAGTTTCATGCATCTAAATAAAAAGACAACATGTAATGTTATAATTATTTTATTTGTCATAAAATTTTAGATGAAGTAATAACAAAATTCACAATTCTGGGGTATATATCAATGTTCCCAAATTTAAGAGAAAAAAACACCAGTGTATTTAAGTGTTTCATGCTGCTGTTATCACTTTTATTTTCATCTACTTTCTTCAATTACTAGTAGCTGTGTAGTAAACACTTGTCATTTAATAAACGGTACATCAGTAAATCAAAACAACATACTTATTATAGACAGTGGCAATAATAAACATGACAACATTCTGTTTTTACATATACAATTTACAACACCTTGTGTGTCACCTTGAGGGCTTTAGAAGCAGAATTTATTACCAGCCAATGTCTATTTCAATTAGTCCGGTTAACCATGTAATTAGTATAGGTAATAAAATTATGCAGTATCTAGCAGTACAATCTCTTGTCAGAAGTTGCCTTTGTTATACCACTAATGTACTACGAAATCAACCATTGATAACAGTTACTGACATATCTAAGAAAAAAGTAAAAAATTATTTAAAAGAGTCCCCCCAAAAAATCAGCTGCATTTGGCAATCTGACTTTCTTCAGACATTCAGAAAACGTTTAAAACACATTTTATTGCTTTTTTTATCTTTCTTTAAAAAATTTCATAAATCTGATTGATGTTTGTCTAAGATTATGACACTTTGCTGTTATTTTAAGCTGCAAGGCTTTTATTTTATTGAAATTTTGACGTTTGAAGTTCACGTTAAAAGGTGCATCTTTTTTTTGTCTGACAGCATTATGTAAAACTGCAGGATGTCAATAAATTTTCAATAAAGATAAAGAATTCTGAGGTAGACCAAAAATTATCTTAAAAAACAACAACTATTTGTATGACATTTTCTTTGTATAATAGATTTCAACTGATAATAACAACCCCTGTTAAAATTGCATCATTCCACGTTTAAAGATACTTGATAAGAATTTAATGAAAGATGTTATCATAGTAACACAGTGGGTTCAGACGGCCATGTTGTGGTCAGCAGGGTGTCAGGTCAAACCATGAAATGGCCATTGGTCAAGAATGTTACACAACTTTTTAATCTCTGACGTTGATTTGTTTGTCATTGAATCGCCAATTTATGTCAAATTATATTGCCATTGAAAGGTGAACTGGACTGGAAGTTTTCACTTAATTAGGTTTGTTCATTTGTAAGCTCTCGGCAAGCAACTGCTTTGGATTTAAGTTTAAAATGCCAGTGATTTGTTTGTTGTCTTAGTATTCAAGACAGATAAACTTCTTGCCAAATATCCCACATTTCAAGTCTTCCAACAGACTGGTCATTTTTATTTAATTTTATACCAACTTTCTTCCTTGTTTTATATAAAACAAAAATCCTCCAATTTTGGAGCCATCATTTTCATTATTTTCTTGGACATTACCTTTAAAATAGTTTTGATACTGATTTCTTCTAAAACTACACTTTTTCAAATCAGTATTTAAGTTACTGAGTGTGTCATGATTCCAATTTTTTAAATTGATAAAGTTGCCTGTTATAAAGGCAGCAAAATCGGCAGCTTTTCCATGTTTCAATAGGTTACAATTCTATAAATAAACTCGGAAAGTTAATTTATAATGCCATTTAGTTTAAATACTTTGGGTGCCTGCTATTTTATAAACATACAAAAATATGTGAATGGATTGAAAACCTTTTGAAAGGAACTTGAATATTTCAGGTATCAATTTGAAAACGTGCAACATGTATTTTCACCCGCAATACTTGAAAATCCCATTCAGACAGAGTCATTTCATTCATATAATTTCTTAAATACATGCATAAAACCACATTCATTCCAGAGAGTGCTGTTTCATTTAATTGTTCAAAAATCGCTGAATTTCATGTAAAAACTCATTAGCAAATATCACTCTACCCTTCATTCATTCAGTGATTGCTTCCGAAAAATAAATGCCTATGATTGGATGAACCTTTAACTGTGATTTAGTAGTAAGGGTCACTGCTGTACATTAATTTTATACCAAGTTTTATTGTGAATGGTAAATAAACTGAAAATCGTGAGCAAGCCCAGGTTGAGATTTGTTATCACTGCACAGACGGACTAATGGTACAATAATGAGGCCATTTGGAGAAAAACTCGCCCATCAATCTTGCAGTATAATACTGATTATGTTTAAAAAGGAGATACTCTTCCTTCAATTGTAAAACTGAAATCGCTTATACATCCTGATAAATTAAACAAGTTTAATTTTTTAGGTAAAATGAATACATTCAAATCTGTAAACAAATTCTGCAATTAAAGTATTTTAAGACATTCATTTAATTAATAAATAAATAAACATTAGTTTTCAAACTGAGATTTTAAAGAGTTTTATATTGTCTGTTTCAAATAACCTTTTACTCCAAAGTTTCAAATAACCTTTTGCTCCAAAGATGCGAGATAATTATCCCGTGTGACAGTGTAGATCCAGATCAGCCTACTCATTGTGCAGTGTGATCTGGATCTTCATTGTGCAGTGTGATCTGGATCTTCATTGTGCAGTGTGATCTGAATCTACATTGTGTAGTGTGATCTGGATCTACATTGTGCAGTGTGATCTGGATCTTCATTGTGCAGTGTGATCTGGATCTACATTGTGCAGTGAGATCTGGATCTTCATTGTGCAGTGTGATCTGGATCTTCATTGTGCAGTGTGATCTGGATCTACATTGTGCAGTGAGATCTGGATCTACATTGTGCAGTGAGATCTGGATCTTCATTGTGCAGTGAGATCTGGATCTACATTGTGCAGTGAGATCTGGATCTTCATTGTGCAGTGTGATCTGGATCTACATTGTGCAGTGTGATCTGGATCTACATTGTGCAGTGAGATCTGGATCTACATTGTGCAGTGTGATCTGAATCTACATTGTGTAGTGTGATCTGGATCTACATTGTGCAGTGTGATCTGGATCTATACTATTCACTTCTTGGTAAGAAATAACCTAATGAATCTAAGAATGAACACTGTAGATCCAGATCAGACTGCATTGATGTACACATGCAATACAGGCCTTATTCCATGGAGTAAAGTGATGTTAAGAGTTGATATACAGATTGGTCAAAGAATATAATAAATTTATATAATATGTTCAGTACTTTTCACAGTAACCAGTCTTTTATTCCTTAATTCCTAATTAACAGGGTAATAGTGTGTGAGTTATGGGAATTTTACAGTATGAAGTTTCTTTGAGCTATGGTTCTTTGTGCTAACTTTCTCTCCACCCAGAGATATTACTATCAATAACAGAGGAAATGTTTACACATGTTTCATCTTTAAATCACTGTTTGCCATCGGAGTGATAGTAAAATGGTAAATGCAAGGATCAGATTCTCGTGGAAAAATTGTGATGCTTTTAAAAATGATGATGGAAACATTCTGCATTATTAACTGAATTCTCAGAATGATTTTAACATTTAAATTTAATCCCCCAATGACGGAGATTAGATCAGTTTCTGCAGACTGTTTGCAAATATGAGCATTTATGCGTGTTACAGTTTGAATATTAAACTTGTCTCACAGATCTGGGCCTAAGAATACACTCATAAAGCTAAGCTCAAGATCATAAAGCCAAGACTGAAAACCAGTCTCAGATGTCAAGCATTTTTTTAAATCGTGGATTGAACTACACATTTTAATCCATGAAAATTGGTATACCAGTAGTATGAACCCTTTCACTCCATTGTTATACCTTTTATCACATCACATCAGCGTAGAACTAGATCAGCCAGCAGATCCATGTCTTCTGATCTAGATCTACTCAGTTTGCTTCTTAGCCTGAAATAACATAATAAATCTATATGTGAACAGTGTAGATGGCAGTCTGATCTGGATCAACACTGTTCACCCTTGCAATAAATGTTGTATAATGTTACTCCGCAATACTGTTGCTAAGTCTCTTCCATTAGGGCAATGTATCAGTTATCACACAGCTTTGATAACAAGACATGAAATGCTCTCAGTTTGTTAACATCTTGCCTTGTATAATCTTGGGAACCTATTGACAGGTCTTCATATTTCAGGAAATTATCACAACTGCAATAGAAAACCTGGGTTCTAATGCAGACAATGCATAGAAATGGATTTAACATATGAGACACATCTAGGTCATGGTAGCTAAGAAACAATTCTGAGGACAAGAAATTACCATTTCGTTATAAATGCAGTGATTATTTATGAAGCCTAGACATTGGTCAGACTGAAATATTATTTCTGTCCAAGCACGCAACAATTCCATTTCCATATAATATTCTATGGAACCTCACAAACAATCTTATAACAATATATTATGAGTCATAAAACAGTTAAGGCCTGGGTTTAACTTGGTTTTGTTTAACCTTTGATTCTCTGGTATCATTAGGGCTTGATCCAAAAGGTGTTCCAGATGTCCAGTTATATGTGTGGAATAGCATTGGAATGGATAGTTAGTGTTCATTAATTATTATCTCACACTTTCCAGAATTATTAATTCAACAAAATTATTTATCAACAAACCTACATTGTATGTTGACTGTATAAAATATGTATAAAATAAAACTGGCCCATCCACATTTCAGTTGGTGCCTGGATTACTCACCACATTATCTTTCATCTGATTGGAGAAGTGTTCTGGCTGTGCCACATTGTGCTCGGCACACATGGAACATGCCCTAAATCCTGTTTCTCTTCATTACCATGATGTGCACAGTGCACACACAGAACCCTATGGAACACATGATTTGAACATGGACTTAAATTCATGACAAAATTTCTTAGAAGTTACAAATGACTTCACTCTGACAGCAAAGCATTGCATGGATATGCAGGCTGATCAGAGTCAACAGTGGTAACATGCAATAGTGATTGGGTGCTCAGCCAGCACCAGGGAAGTGTCTTAGTAAGGTTTATGGTAATTGGTGGCATTAAAAAAGCATGTTGAAAATACACATCAAACATACAGATTTGATCATACACCTCTAGGGCTCTCTGTATTTTTTTTTTACTCAAGAGTTGGTATTATAGAAGAAAAGCATATAAATCTATGTTTGAGGAGCAGAAAGTTACGTGTTTTAGCAAAAAAATCCAGTGATGCTGTCAGACAGTGGTAAAAACACCAAACTTTCTGAAGCTGTATCTCTCACAGATGTTTCTTGTGAATTCTTGTAACTTCAGTTTTATATTTTAAAACATGTGCTTGAGTGCACAAGATTAGTGCTAAAATTTCATTAATCACTATTCTTACACTTGTAACTATCGGAGAATGTTTTACTTACAACATCTCAAAATGTAACATGACAAACTCCGCAGCTGTTTCGCTACCAAATGTTTAGAAGATGTTCATTAGACAAATTCTTGAATCCTCCCAAATTAAAACAGACAAAAACAAGTATTTGTGATTTGGTTCAAAATGGGTGGTTGAAGTTATGTAATTTGTACACCATTGGTTGTTTTGGGTCATTTAAGATTAAATCTTGCAGACAGAGAATGTAGTTCTGCAGAATATTTATTACCCATTTATAACTTTGCAGAATTCCTCGGAGAGTTGCTGATGGTTAACAACATGGTGTTTTTGCAATGCAAATTTATTCCTTACTTCCTCGAAACCGGAAATTTTGAATTTAATTTGTAATATTTAACATGTATTTTGTTATTTTCTTGAAATGAGATTTTTTTTTACTTTAGCAACATGATTTGCCTAGTAGAACATTGACTTATTTTTGAGTCAGAAATGAGTGATTTGTTGGAGTAAGTTTGGGGAGTATTGTGGACTTTACAGTGCCCCTTATAATGCACAAAAGGATATTTTTTATGTCCCGAAGATTGTTATTTTTCCACATTGCAGGACATTCACACATTCAATAGGCTACATTAATTCTTTTCTAATCTTTATAACACTTGCCCAATCTGCTTCCCAGTTCATGATCACGTTTTGTTCTTTCATTTCAGGACTGTGTGTAAGCTATGGACAAGATACGTTTTATTTTAACTTAAAGCCATTAGACCAAGCAGTCGTTGAGGGGTCAGAATTGACGTTACTTTGCGACGTATCACAGCGTCGTCACATTCAGTTTCACTGGATTCATGGGGGCAAACCCGTCACAAACACAAGCCGCAGATTTCAGGACGGAAGTAATTTAAGGATTTTAAGAGTTACTAGGGAAGAAGATAGTGGGCCGTTTCAGTGTATTGCAACTAATGTTACAACAGGGTTTTCACTGCAGAGTGGCGAAGCTGTCCTTGATGTGCAATGTAAGTAAAAGATGTTGTAGGTAGAATGTCGTCTGCAAAGCTTCAGAGCTGCCCGGTTTAAGTAACTATGTTTGTTTGTTCTCTATTCTGATGAAATGTTACATTAAATTTTAATGTTAGGGGTTTAAGAAAATTGAATTCGGTGGACACATGATGAAAATTAATTAATTTTTTTGTTATTTGTGGCGCACAACAAATATTATGTTTATCTCACAAGACTTTGATAAGTATCATGTGACTATAATGTTAATAACGACATTTCACAGTCATGTGAAGAAATGTTAACATGTAATATTCATTCATTTGACTTATATTATTAGTAGAGGGTTGTCAAAAATGCTCAAATATTTATTTTGCCCAACGATATTGTCCTTAGAGTGTATAAAGGTAGGAGTTGTGTACACAGAAATGATCAGTATTTTACTGTAGGTAGCAATTCTCAGTTCACACACAACCTATGTCAATATTTTCGTAAGATTTTCCAGTGTTTGTTCTACTGTTGCACGATCATTTTTATGAAGAGGGATTTCGCAAATCCCATCAAGTTGCAATATGTTATTGTATTTTATTTCATCTTTTGTGGATAAGGGTTTCATCTTAAAGGTTTAAACACTCCAAGATTTGAAACATCAAAGCTTGATATTTTGAGCACCTAATGGGTGATCTTTATTTTCTGTTGGCTAAATGTTGATACAGTTCTGTTGGCATAATGTGAATACGGTTCTGTTGGCTAAATGTGGATACGGCTAAATGTGGCAATGTCATCGAAGAGTAATACTGCTTTATGATGATAAAACCCATCTTAAATGTTGGTTTGATGACTTGCAGCCTGCAAAGAAGGCAATACAATAACATATACATATTTCTAAAGAACTCCAAGTATTCAAACAAGATCATTTTGGTCTGTGCAAACAAAAATGTGTAACAAACATGAATATATGAATCCTTGAGAGACACCCAGTCATTGAAGGATTAATTAAACAAACAGATCATGAAAATACTGACCTAGCTAAGTTTTCTATATATTTGTTTATGTTTACATTACCTGGTCTGGTTGTGAGATATATAGCTAGTTTAGAGAATAAGACAGCTGGTGTACTTCACATACAATAAACGTGAGGAGGGGGTAGATGACCGATTAAGTGGCCAGATAGTAGATGGTCAGTGGAGCTGTGTCACTAATGACAAACAATTAATGCCATGCCGGATGAGATAATATTACCAGTCATATGAGTGCTCTAGTTTTTGTTTCCCTCTTGAATATTAAAAGAAACATCATTTATCATTAATAATGGTACTTAAGTTTGGACAAACTAAATGGTAATCAGTAGTAATGGTCTAATAACTTTCAGGATGTTAATACTAAATTGATAAATGATGATTTTTTATTTACAAAATTTCCAGTTCTTAAAGCATATTTTAGCTTTGGAGATGTGATAACATTCATGCTTTTTGTCTATTTTATATTATCCCATTGCCTGCTTGAAATTTTCTATTCTAACAGGTGATGAAACAGTTTGGTTACTTAAAGAGAACAGCAAGAATATCAAACTTTTCTGCAACACACTATTTTAAATTAAGCTTGCATACTCATGTTTATGATCAATTAAAAGTTAAAATTTATATATTTGAAATGCTTTAAGATCACTTAAAAGTAAATGTAGTATTATGTATTTGACAAAATGTGATCCTCTAGCCCTAAAAAGTTTGATAATAAATAACATGTATTTAATTTTAAATCGGTGAGAATCTTTGATCTTGAATGTAGGATGAAATGTAACACTGTTGTAGATCTACTGTTACAGTCACATACCAGCTGATATCTCACAAACACCAAAGGATTTGTTTCATTTTGTAAAAACATGAGGCTTCAAAAACTGACAAGATCAAACAGAGAAAGTTCAAAGTTTTGTAACCTGTAGTTAGTGCTGTGATGTGTCTAGAGGGCTTTGTTTTTGTTAGCTTTAAATGCAAAATTAAAAAATTGGGTGTTTTCAGACATGAATAAAGAAAAATAACAAACACACCTCAATTAATGCAAGTTTTGCATGATTCACAACGACTGTCAGTCTTTGATTTTGTTGAAGTGATTCAGCTACTAGTTTCCACCTTGTGGGTCGTAATGCAAACGTTTTACAAGTCTAACTAATTAGTTTCAAGTTATGGCATTAATAATGTCAATTTATCCATTTTATAGTCTCAAAAGTATGTTAGTCTTTTCAGCAATTCAAGTATTATTGGTTTAATTATTCTTTTGCTTTTACATTTTTATCAGGTCTGCCTCTAGTCTGAAGTGGCTGGTTGACAGTATTTACCCATGTCTTTTGTTAAGAAAATGCAGTCCCCCCTACATGAACTTTCCATTTCATGTGTCTCTCACTTAGGCGACAGAATTGATTGTCATTAATTTAAAATTTTCAATCACCTGCTCAAGCCAGAAGACGAGACCCATTGTTCGGCTACTCTAATGTGGTCTTAATATGGGCACGGGTACACTTTTAAAATAACCACCTCTGACCCTTTTGCTTTTTGACATGCTGAGACTGTTTACTCAGGCAACTCGCAAGTATTTCGTGGAGATCTTTGAAAGTGACCTCTATTTGAGGTGAGCATAGCATAAGCTATTCTTTGATTTTGTATATGCTTTCCATCTTACAAAAACATCCAAATGCCTCATGCTAAAGGTTTCAGTATGCTTTGTTGCACTTAAATCACGCTTAATTTTACCCTTCATGATCGTGTAAAAATCTTGCGCTCTGACCATTGAAAAGTGGTAATGATGGATTAAAATGAAAATTGAAAATTGTTTGAAATATAACACTTCAAAGATATATTCTCAGATAAGCTTCACTCGTTATATTTAACAATTTATTTTACGCATTTCACAATACTAAAATGACCACAGTTCAATTTAAAAAAAAAAGATTTATGTGTTTTTATGCTAACTTGTAAGAAAGTCAGCATTATTATGCAGAATTTGAACAGACTTCAAACAACTTGAAAGTTAGATGATATTTAATAGCATAGAAAATGACATTAAATTACAGAATTCTGAGAGAAACTGCTTTTAAATGAAACATGGCAAAAAATTAACTACAATGGCCTGTAATGGAAATTATTATGCTCAATGAGTTATTGTAATGACATATTCACAGTCTTGCTTTCTTGTATTTTTTGTATTGAAAACATCCTTAAAGTTTTCATATGATGAATAATATCGATAAAAAATTGATGAAACTGCAATTTTTCAGAAAAATGCAATACAAATGTTTTGAATATAATTATAATGGAAACTTCGTTAAAATCTTCAAATGAATTTTCCTTCAAACTTTCTATCACATTTTTTGGTATTTTTGTTATTATTGAATCCCTTTCTTTTCTCTAAATAATATAGCTCTTATCCCATATGTGAACAGTGTAGATCCAGATCAGCTGGCACATCCAAAGAATCTGCACTGTTCTCTCTTGATTCATTAGATTATTTCTAGCCAAGATGTGAAATTTTAGATCCAGACCAGATGGCACAGATGTGTTTGCTGATCTGGATCTACACTGGTTGCAATTTGGATAAATCCAATTAATATGGAGTACTAAGTTAATGATAATAATATATGATAATATATGAACACGTCACAACACAAGGGATATTTGAAAGTTTTGTTGAGTAGAACCCTTGGGTTTTATTGATAATTGTAAATGATTTAGGTACAGACACATCTTTAGCATGAAATTATCTATTAGAACAAACATCAGACAATCAAACTGTCCTTGATAACAAGGAATTGACCAATTCACATCATTACGAAAGTGCTGGTTCCGCTCAAGTGGTAACCATGACACACCTGAAGGGTCCTTCAACACTGCTGACATGATCGCTTTGATGTGTCACAGGCACTGTCCATGTATGATTTTAATATACTATCAATAAATCATGTTGAATAGCATTTCAAGCCGCCACAAATGCTGCTAGTGTGGACTCGGATCATCCTCAGTCGTCAATCAAGTGCATACATAATATGAACCTTGAATGAGATAACCAACAATTAACTCTTAACTCCATATATATTTGTTTTATTTCATGGCATAACAGTGTAAATCCAGATCAGCTGGCACATCCATGCCAGGATATACACTGTTCCACTCTTGGTCAGAAATAACTTGATAAATTAAAGAGCAAACAGTGAAGATTCTGAAAAGATGTCCCAAATGTGCCAGCTGATCTGGATCTACACTGTTTGTCGATAGGTAACAGACATATGGAGTAAAGTATTAATAATGATATCTTCATAGAAGGCTGGCAGATTTATAGTTTTCGGACATCATGTTCACAACTATGTGTAGATTGCAGTTCCTATACAAGAAAACATGATTTGACAATGTAATTCTGTATATTGAGAGTTATTAGAGGACAAAATCTTTTCATGTGAAAGCATACAGACTTGTTCCAACAAAGTGTTAATTAAGCAAACAGATATTTTGATACATAATTCTGGATAACACTTCACTCTTTCTTAAAGGCCTTATCAAAGTAAATATTTGCTAGATTATGTTTGCCATTGTTGGTCACCCAGCATAACATCTGTAGGGAATCAATCCTTGAGACAGATCATTTTCACTGGACTGTAGGTACTATTTGTTCTAGGGATTATTTCTTACTGGACTATTTGCACATGGGATGAACATTTAGGGGTCTTGCCAATTCTGTATGCAACCAGCCTTTGAAAAATGTGCAAAGATACCACTTCAGTGTGTAATATTATTACAAATCCACTTAAGATAGCTTATGTCTGAAATTATATATAATTACTTTCAATTGCACGATTTCAAATAAAACTTCTGTAAGTTGTTTTTTTAATTGTGGAGGTTGCATGATTTTCTTTGATCTAGGCACATAATTGCTTCATAAACCATTTATTCATAATATTAATGACAAGAGTTTACAAGCTTTTAATTGCCAACTTGCATGTGCGTGCACTCTGTTTCATTCAAAAGCTTCAGTTTGTACTAAAACATGTGATTTTATGAATTATATTGCAGTTTTATAACTGATCTCTAGTCAAAATCAAATTAATGTCTTAAAATAGTGAAGGATGCATAATTGGTGGTAAAACTTGTTTGTTTTTTTTTAAATTCTAATGCATTGTTAAGGTTGTGTTTGCTTGTTTTGCTAAGATTAAATTAACTTTAACCCTTTCCTCCTAATAAACATCTTTATGGCAGATCCAGATCAACCATGCATCAGGATCTACACTGTTTGTTTTTAGATTCATTAGGTAATTTCTGACCAAGGTGCGGCTAGTGCAAATCCAGGTAACTGGTGTGTTGGCTGATCTGGATCTACACTGGTGGCACATGTGTTAAAACCTGTATATATGGAGTAATGGGTTAAACGTAATCAATTTGTCATTCATTTATGACACAGCAGATATGTTGATTGACAGCTTCATCAAATAATGTTTACGAAGTTGTGAATTGAATCGCGAACTTGAAGCCGACTGATTCAACTTTATTCAAATGTTTAATTATAATATGCATTAAGGTTATAATTACTTTAAAAACCTTTCACCTTTCTGAAGAAGCTTACATAATATAACTTATACAAGTGTCATACTTAATCCTAATTGAAAAATGGTGGAATATTATGGAAACGATGAATAGTGATTTCACTCCCTGGAGAGTATTCAGTACGAGGGACCATGTTGGAGTAATAATTTTTCTTACGTCCTTAAAATATTTATAATGAAGCTATGTTTCATGAATAGGAAATTGAAAATTCCACTTTATTTAATAATCTATGAGGAGTGTTTTACCCCCTGATGTTTTAAGCCTGGAGTGCTAACAGCTTGCGGGGTAGCGGTTAATTGGTTGATGAATTTTGTTTATTTATTGTAATTAAATGCTTTTAATTTGATTTGATGAAGAACAGACTGATCTGAGTGCATTGGTGCTTGTTTCATAGTTGTTCTGTACATAATGAAGTATTTCGCTGAAATATGTGATCTCCTTGGCTAATAATCAGTGAAGCAGTTGTCCACTACACAAGTCTATTGTTAATTTAAATGTCATATAAATTTGCGACTGTGCACTGCAGGTTTTTGATATTGTAATCTTTCTATGTAGCTTATTAAAGACATAAATATGGGGTACACGTCACATCAAAACAATACGCTAATCGCTAGTCTTTGATGTTGTGTACAGAGGACTTTAAAAAGGTAGCAGTGATTGAAAAGGGTAAACAACGTCACGACTTAGATCAAACCTTATCGAGCAATTTCATTGATACATGTTGATAAACTACTGAAAGGGAAAATGAGGCATTAGTGAAAAATGTTTGCAATTTACAAATTAAACTGATGTTTGAAGGTGCATTTTTGATAACACTAGCAAAACTTGTTATTTAATTATAAAGCAAGTGTTTAACATCAAACAGTAAGATATCAGTAGTGTTCTTCACTTGATGCACAGTGCAACCAGATTGGCTATCAAAATCAATATTAAAACGTAACAAATAAAACAAAACAGCAACATTGTCACATGCTAAGAAGTATTTTGGATGGTGTCACACAATAATATTAGTTGAGTTACTATAGGTCAAATACAGGTTCAGGGACCCTGGCACACCGCATACTAACTTCAAACAGTGATGACTCAAATATTAAATGATAAAAGAAGAAAATCACCCATTTTTAATTTTTCTGAAAGTCCTAAGATTTTCATTATTATGTGAGATTGAACCATTGCTTTCATTTTTTCTGAATTAACATCTGAAATGAAATCCTGGATTAGCATGTGTAAATGACATTGTTAACAAATTAGAATTGACATGTTGGATTCTTGGCATTGTCTGAGGACCACCTCTATCACTTGGCAAGCCCACAGAGTGCAGTTGCAGTGTAATTTCACAGTTGATCTTTAGGATAATTGTATTTATATTACAGTTCAGAAAGCTGACAATAGACTTCCAAGTCCTTAATTCTTGAAAATGGCTGAATCACCAGTTGATGTTTATTTCATTTTCTTTATATGTGTAACCCTAAGGCAGTTTTTAATTGCTTCAAGCAAACAGCACTTTCTGATCAGGATCTGCGCTGTTTGCTTTTTTGTCAGGAACAACATAATAAATAAAAAAACGAACAGTGTAGATCGTGATCAGAAGGCACATGCAAGCTTATAATATATGGAGGAAATTGTTTAAGGCATGTTTTTGACTAAAGATGCATCTAACCTATGAAAAATGGACCCTATGTCATGCAGGTGCAAAAGATTCTGGCATTTTATCTAAATTAATTAACAAAAATATTTCTATGATTTGCATTTGTTAAATTTATGGAAAGCTCACAGATTATGTGGCAATGCTCCATGCAGTTAATGTGATTACATTTTTCTTGGAGCTTAAATCATCTTTGTTATATTAAAACATGTGTTCAATTACACTGGAAGAAGTTTTAAATTTTGTACAAGATTAAGGAAACTTGGTAGTTGTTGCAATGGACAAGAAATTCGGAAACCTTTTATCTCATGGAGATTACTTTATAGTTAATTTTTTGGCTGTTTCTATTATTTCTTGTCATTTTGAATTCAAAAGCAGTTACACAGTAACCATTGTTGAACTCAATACATGTGTATGCCCATGCACTCACATATTGGGATGTTGGTCTTGAAATGGTAAATTTCATGCTGCCAGTTCTCCACATAGACAAGGGTTATGAGGCCGGTCAGTGATAATTGCCTATTATGATAATGTTGATTAACTTGTCTTCCGTGTTGATAACAGTGATATAGAAGGTCTTTGGTTTTAGCAGAGAGCCATGTAACTAAGCTATTTCTTAAATTAGGCATAAACATTGACTTTGTAGGGTTACAGGTAGGTTTTTGTTTTCTTTTGTAATTATAGTACATTGTATAATTATACTACTTTGTTGAACAACAAAAATAAAATTCAGATGGCAAGGGTGTGCAGCTGATCAGGATCTACACTGATTGCCAAATTGGTATCCATGGAATAAAGGGTTAATGCAAAAAGAAACATTAATGCCAGAGTTATGCTTTTGACTTTTGTATGCACATGAATGCTGTATGTTAGATCATACAGTTGTAACGGTAAGGGGAAGTTACTAAGGCAACCTTTGGCCCTATGCTGATCAGCTTACATAAACAATTAATGTAACCAAATGTTCTCATCTGGGACCACATTCTGGTTTTACATCCTAGGTCAAGTTCACCTGTTAAATGGTGAGAAACATTATTTGTCTTCCTTTCTTTAATGAAATGTTTCCTTACTTATAATTAACTAACGACAACATTTGCCAGTGACTTCTAAAATAACTGAGCAGTCTTGAGAAATTCTATAGCAAGCGTTAATTCACCTTAATTAACCTGTTTGGACTGAGGCTATTATCTCATTATTTGCAATTAGCGGTGTTTATCTAACTGATTATCTCAATGATTATGGCTGAAACAAAGGAACACTGATGGAAAACAATTTATCATTCCTCTGCTGCATTGTGATCATTTGGAGAAATAGGCAAATAAAATGTCTGGGATGCATTTTAAGAGTAAATGATAATTAATACTTTAACCAATATGGTTTTAATCTGTTCATTTTTAGATTCATTTGGTACTTTTCTATAAAGATTAGCAACCAGTGTAGATCCTGATCTTACTGCAGAGATGTGTGATCGGATTCTACACTGGTGGATTTTATCTATGGAGTTAAAAAAGGAAACAGAATAAAGCATAATGAAAGTCTGTTTCACATTAACTGAGTATTTCAGTTGTATGTAGACAGTCCATTACAAACTCAGCATCCCTGATGGTGGTCTGTCATAATTTACAGTTATTACTTTTAACCTCTGAAATGTAATTACATTAACTTTGACATTCATACTTTGTTTGTTTTATGTACTTACAAAAAATGTTAAATTAATGTCTGAATATTTAATTAATTTTGACACAAATTGCAGATCTGGAGATTTACGGCATTTTCCTGTTTAAAAGACAAAAAATCTGACGGACTTAGTACAATTTTTAACACACCCTGTACCTGGAAGTTTTTTTTCTGATATCTGGTCATCTGTTTATAGCTGTCATATATTGCAGCTGATGTAAGTCATCTTGGATATAAAAAAGCAGTTGACACTTGTGTTTAATTGAAATATCATGTAATGAAAGCTATGAAATGGTAAAAAATAATGTTGTTTATTGCGTGCCATATTCGTTATGATGAGATAATGATCTTAGACCTTTATTTTTCCTTTTCTTATTTTTTATCTACATCAAATTTTTATATTTCTCTGTATGAGTCAATTTCAATTTATTCTGGTGATTTGACAGTTTATGCAGTGATGCAAATTTATTTCACGGACAGATGAATTATGTTCATAAAACAGTTAACTATTACTGTTCATATTTTGTCTATTTTATTAAGATTTCTTTCTTTGACATTATTAGTTAATTTTCCTCAGTGCAGGCGTGTGTTGTTAATGGGAGAGTTTAATTATCTTTTTTGTAATTGATCCACCTTGCCTATTTAGATAATCATTCTTCAAGTTGATGCTCATTTGAAGTTCATTTATTTCTATTCTCCTGCCAAAGCTCTCAGTGCTGATGAAATAACCCCAGTTATTACTTTTTCCTGAGAGAAAACACAAGTTTAGGATGCAAAATGAATGAGGCGAGGAATGTTTTCATGGTCCTCGATGTCTGTTTTTGCTGGAGGGAGAAGAAAATTAGTTTTTGGCAATGTTGCGTGGCGGACAGTACAAAAATATATAGAACTTGCTGATAAGTTAGTTTTCTGCATACTTAGAGCTAAGTACATAGTAGAAAAAATGCTTTGAGATAATAATTTTGACACCCGGCTGACATATTGTTATGTGTGAAACAACTTATGATTGGTGTTCTTCTCTGTATATTAATGACTATTTTCTGAAATCGTGTGTAAGGAATTTTGATCAGGTGTAGACAATGAAAAAGTATTTTGTACAGCTAGAAAGTTTGATAAATGAATGATAATAAATCTACTTCTGTACAATGATAGGTATGTTTCCTAAAATTGTTACAGATATCTACTTTGGCAGTTTCAGTTATCAAGCATCTGATTGGTTGAAATTAAGACCAGTCATCAAATCAACCAATCAGAAGCTACAGTTTTGAGACTGGCCTTCAAATTCAGTCTTGGGACCTCAATTTTGCACATGATAATAACTATATACCTTTACTATGACAGACATAGTTTTGTTTTGAGGATTTAAACAGCTAAGTATTGATCAAAATCACATTAGGAACAGTGAGTTGCTGACCTTAAGTCACAGTTAAAAAGAAAATAAGCTAGACTGACTGAAATGCTTGCACTATACTTATTCATTACATGAAATATTTCACAATATTCCGCATTGAAGCAGTAATATATATTAACAATACTCGCTTGCCAAAAATTGCAGGAAATGTGAAATGCCAAGACTTTTATAAAATATTTAAAGTATTGTGACAGGTATATATCGCCTCTTTCACTTTGAATCAAAAGTATACTGATTAAGCTGTCCAGCTTCAGTGCATAATGCATGATTGTTTATACTGTAAGGGGCAGTAGCCATTTAAGATACGTAAATTAATATTGTCCATGAATAAACTGACCGGTGCATAGGTGAAAATTACTTCTGCTTTTACACATGGGTGAGTTAAAATGTCAAAACTATCAGGAATGAAGAGATGTAAAAAGTGACATGGTTCAGATGAGCATTAATTTTGGCATACCTGCTCTTGTCTGTTCAACTGCAGCTTGTGCACTTTGTCATAGAAATATAACAGTCATGCCCCTCACCTGGGGGTGGGAATGCAACATTAATTAAGAGAAATATGGTATTATGCCTAAAGTATTTAACCAGCACTCGAAAATGCTTATGTGAAGATAAATTAATGAAAGCCAGGTAAATACTTATGTGTTATATTGAAAAATGTCATTAATTTTTCTGTCCTGTTTTTATTGAGACCCCACATTTCACAACCAGACATTCATTATACATTAGGATTGTAAGTTCTCCAACACTGGCAACAATATGGATACAAAAAGCACTGAATTAATGTAATGTAGTCTCTCCTTTCTTTCTAATATGACAGTCATTTCAGAAATTTATTTACATATTTTATTATAAAAATAGCAGGAGACTGTGCATACCCTGCTGAGATGTTATAGTGCAGATGCAAAGGTTGATACGGGTCTACACAGGTCACAGATGTGACAAATTGTGTACAGTTTAAGGGAGGAGCCCCAGAGTTGGATGCAAGACTTCTAGAAAGGGGGTTTATGTACAGAAGTTACAGGGTAGTTATATGATAATTTCCAACTTTCTGACCAAAAATCCCCATGGAAATTAAATATTGCTTCCAAAAACGGATTTTCATTACAGAGCCCGCATTGTTGAAACCATTATGTTTTTAATGATTGTTTGAAGAGCAAAATTAAACTTTCCTCAAGAAATATTAAATGTTTTTAATTTTCTTCAATATTAAAAATTGTCCAAAAACCTGTAGTTAGTTAGGTGTGCATTGAAATTAAATAACATGTCAAAAAAAACTTAACATCCTTTTTGTTACCATTTTTTGTCAATTAGTTTAGCAGCAAGATTTGCACCTGTGTATAGAAAACTGAATGAGAAATGTTATATGGAGACTTTGTGTCGAACAGCAAGTGTTCAGCTGGTGGAAAATTTGAAAGTGCTCTCCAGTGGATGAAGTTAAAAAAGGCGTGAAGACTTCCCAGATTAGCAGATTAACCAGCATGCCCTTGGTGGAGATCTGGTTTAGGTTTAATTTTGTCAGATTATCATACTTACAAAATGAAAAATGGCCTTATAATAAACAGCTGGGGGAAATAAAACGTAATGAGCTTTTAGAATTACTTGAATAGTACCAAGGTATAATGCTTTTACTCTTCCCATTTTCAAAAAAATCGCAGCACTTGTTATCAGTCAGTTTATACAAAGCTACTGTGAAGAAAACTGGCTAGAGAAAATTATTCCCAAAAGGTACATGTAAGAAACCATATAAGTCAGAGTTGAATTACTACAAAGTTTAAGTCAACTTTTTGTCTTGAAAACCTAGAACAGATAAAATATTGATTGTCTGGTAGAAATAACATATGCTTTATTTGACCATAACATATGCACATGTTTGTGTTTCTTCATTTCCAACACTCTACATAGTTCATTGGATAACGACCATAAACATGAAAAAAAATTGATGTTTGTAAAACCGCTATCATTTCTTCGTTGTTAATCTAGGGATCATTTGGTTATTTTCGTTGAAGTTCAAACTTAAATTCATTATAAAAAATTTTACTTAAATTATTTTTGTCTTAATCCATTAAATGGAATTACATTTCTTTTGAACATGTATATGCAGAAATATCTAGTATCGAAAGCAGCCACTAAAGTTTTGAAAAAAGCTTGCTTGTAATATAATACAAATATATTTATGCCATAAAAGTCAATGGTCGGAGAGGACAACAACAACAGATTTGTCAGTTAAAAATGCTCTCTTGTTTCTTACAAGGTGCCAGTGATGTTGACAAATTGATACAAAACTGCTTCGGATGTCTGTAGTGTTGACACAGGGACATCACCTGCTTCATACAGGGAAATATAAACTCTCGATGATGGTGGCAGAATTTATTGTCATCTTTTTTTGCTCTTCAGTCTGTCAAAAATCTATTAGCCTTTGATATCTTTTCTAGTTATGTGACAAGTATTTGGTTTTTTATGTATTTTGTCATTGTTGTTTGTTTTTTTACTGACTTTAAGGTTTGAAATTTGATAATCTTGGTGTTACCATCTAATAAAACTTCTGTTTGTTTTGTTTGTAATAAAAATGATGCATAGACAGAAACAGGTCATTATAAAATACAATAAGAGGATTCTATAAAATTGTAAAGAGACACAAAAAGGTTCTTTAATCCTTTACTCTATATATACACCTTTATATTGCATGGGCAAACATTGTAGATCCAGATCAGCCACTCACCCATGCTGTCTGATCAGAATCTGCATTGTTTGCTTTTTGGTCAGGAATAACCAAATAAATCAAGAAGGAAAAAGTGCAGATCCTGATCAGATGAAACTGTTGAGCCAGCTGAATTGGATCTACATTTTGCCCACACCATAAATGCATATTTACAGAGGAAATGGTTAAGGGAGTCTGTAAATACCAGTAAATTATGCACTACAACATTTTAAAATGGACCTGAAAAATAATTTTTCATGTTTTGAAATTTTTACATTATAAAAAAAGAAACACTATGAAATTCATTTAAATTTTCTCATTTTATTTAAAATTTAATAGATATTTGAGGAATGAGGTTTACCGGTTTATCTTATATAGATCATTCGAGATCAAAACAAATGTATCACCACCTTAGTTTTACAAATCTTCAGCATCATTGATGATTGTGTTACAAACTTAATCCTCCCTATTGCTTAAAGTTTGAAGATGACAGTTGAGTTCTTTTTCACACCCATCTTTAGTTACTTGTCAAAAATTACATTATAATTTGTGTTTGCAGTGTCAAATACCATCTTAATATGTATTAGATTTGACTTCGCAGCCATTCACTTTGGTTGGATGAGAAATGCAGCATTTGACGCGCTGTTACACAGATTATAATTTCAGATTTTGCTCAAAGCTTTATTTAACATTTTGTTGTTTTTTAATAGTTGAGCGCAGATTTTGTTGTTAATTTATTGCCTTTATAATTTATGGGGTTGTGACTTGTAAGCAATATATTTAACACAGTAAAAGGTGTTTTCAAATACCAGTTAACATGAAGAACGTGGAAAACATAATAATGCAGAACGTGCTGATTTATTACTAATCTCCTTCTGTCTAATAGCAATAATCTGCGCTCATCAATAACCGGGGAGTTTCATTTGGCACAAAGTGGCTCAAATTATCCATGTTTAGCTCTCACAAAGAGCTAAGTGGCTCCTGTGGTCTGAACAACAGTGCTTGTTGGCTAATTTAATGTAACCCATTTATCTACTTTAAATCTATTATTGAAGATGGCATTCATTTTTCAGCAATTGCTTCATCATAGGAAGATCAGCCCAGCTTTTTGTTTACTTACCCAGATAGTGTATACTGTGTCATTTAGATAATGCTGTTGAAATTCCAAAGTCAGGTTCATTTTATCTGTTGGAAAACATGGCGGTGTCCATGGAATTTAAATTTGAAGCCTTTTTCCAACTAAATACTTGAAAATATCATAAATTAACCATCATATTTTTTTGTGGGGGGTGAAGGTGTTGGGGGATTTTTCAATGACAAAAAACATCAAAATACTAGATCTCAATGTCATAATATATGTTTTTCACATGCTGGGAACTATTAGTTTAAGTGTTGAAACCTTTTAACATGTTTGAAATTATAAAGAAACTAAACACAGCAGAGGAGATGTCGGAAATTTGCCGATTGTTGGATACTAAAAATAAACTTGCTGTCATTGATGGCAAAACACCACTTCATGGTTTCGTGTATGTGATGTACAGTTGAATACAGTAGAATTCAGTTGTTAGAATAGTCTTTTTGTCAGGATCCTCGATTCAATTAACCGGAGTATCATAATATACAGGGCATACAAATTCTCAGTTTCATCAGTGGTGGGAGGGGTAATGCGCTCAGTAATATATTGGTATCATCTAGTCTCAATAATTCGACTGCAAGCACAGACCCATTATCATACTGACTTTTTACAGATGTCTGTCCTTAACGTCTCAAGCAGTTACGATAAAAACTGTGGTGGAAATCAACCCGATTTAAATTCTGTTATTTATCGATAAACGTGAGTCAGGTAAACTTTAAGCACGGAAATCAAAATTTGTTGACATGGGTGGAGGTTTAAAAGAGTTTTGCATAAAAAACGAAACCGTTATTTATAAAGGATTACATATATTGATTCTACTTGAATGTGGCTTTTCAGGTATGTAAATTTTTTAAAGATACATATGGTTTAAGATGCTTTATGGAGCCGCCAAAGTTGCGATCAAATTCCGATCGGCGGCATATAGATGTAGAAGGAAAATTTTCCGCATTGATTTGAATAGTAACTGGGTTGTGCGCGAAGGACGATCATCACATATATAGAAAAGTCATTGTCGCGCACACATAGTTGTGCTATGGTATCATCATGTTCAATAAAATCCGGTTTGAAGATAACCAATACTATGTAAATGCGCTGTGTATACATTTGATTCTTTGTACTTTAATATCAAAAATGTGCAAATTGGCTTGTGTTAAAATGCAGATCTTGAAAATATCTGTCTTAATTCTTCTTCAATCATATATACTCAACAAAAATAGAAACCTGACACTTTATATTTGGTGTATTTTCCTGGAATCAGATTTAAAGCTAATTGAATTGTGGTATGTAATAAAAATTGTGCATGTTTTGAACTTAATTATGCATTTTGATATTTTTGGTGCATGAAACAAGTGATTCAGTGGTTATTTTCTTTTGGATGGTGCAAAAATATATAGATTTTGAATATGCACCTCATACTTATTCAATGTTACAGTGTCAGGTTTCTTTTTTTGTTGAGTATAGATTAATTTTGTTAAAACCAACAGTTGTGTACTTTAAGAGCTATTTCTCATGTTGGTGGAGTTATAAACTCCTATTTCATATGAAGTTGTCTGTACATTAATATTAAACATAATCCTCTACAGAAGAAGTCTGCAGTTAGCACATTCATCATAAATATATAAGTATCATTATCAGGAAATTTTCCTAAAATTATTGATATGTTGCATTTAAATGAATAATCTTTATTGCCGAAATTGCCTAGTTCCTTATTGCATCAAGTGTAATGTGGTTATAGAAATATCTTCTGTAGAACGTCTTGTGTTTTATAGTTTATTAAGGGGTTTCCATTTCCTTGGTTCTTATTTTACTTGTGCTGCATGTTTCAGGTGTTTTTATTTGTAATCATTAACATGAATATTGTAGATGGTATCGGAAGAAGGCATTGGCTGCAGTTCAAGTTATTTTATATCAGTATACTCTTACTTTGTAAAGTGATCATCATCATGAACAAAATCTGTCCTTATGAGTAATTCTTGTCAGCCAGACAATGACCCAGACCTGTGGTGCTACAATAAGTCTTAGACCAAGAATACCAGTCAGTGACTTAGACCGGTGATGCTACAATAAGTCTTAGACCAAGAATGCCAGTCAGTGACTTAGACCGGTGATGCTACAATAAGTCTTAGACCAAGAATACCAGTCAGTGACTTAGACCAGTGATGCTACAATAAGTCTTAGACCAAGAATGCCAGTCAGTGACTTAGACCGGTGATGCTACAATAAGTCTTAGACCAAGAATGCCAGTCAGTGACTTAGACTGGTGATGCTAGATAAAGTCTTAGACCAAGAATGCCAGTCAGTGACTTAGACCTGTGATGCTACAGTAAGTCTTAGACCAAGAATGCCAGTCAGTGACTTAGACCTTTGATGCTACAATAAGTCTTAGACCAAGAATGCCAGTCAGTGACTTAGACTGGTGATGCTAGATAAAGTCTTAGACCAAGAATGCCAGTCAGTGACTTAGACTGGTGATGCTAGATAAAGTCTTAGACCAAGAATGCCAGTCAGTGACTTAGACCTTTGATGCTACAATAAGTCTTAGACCAAGAATGCCAGTCAGTGACTTAGACCTTTGATGCTACAATAAGTCTTAGACCAAGAATGCCAGTCAGTGACTTAGACCGGTGATGCTACAATAAGTCTTAGACCAAGAATGCCAGTCAGTGACTTAGACTGGTGATGCTAGATAAAGTCTTAGACCAAGAATGCCAGTCAGTGACTTAGACTGGTGATGCTAGATAAAGTCTTAGACCAAGAATGCCAGTCAGTGACTTAGACCAGTGATGCTAGATAAAGTCTTGGACCAGGAATGCCAGTCAGTGACTTAGACCGGTGATGCTAGATAAAGTCTTGGACCAGGAATGCCAGTCAGTGACTTAGACCGGTGATGCTAGATAAAGTCTTGGACCAGGAATGCCAGTCAGTGACTTAGACCGGTGATGCTAGATAAAGTCTTGGACCAGGAATGCCAGTCAGTGACTTAGACCGGTGATGCTAGATAAAGTCTTGGACCAGGTATGCCAGTCAGTGTCTTACAATATTGATAACAGAAAGCTCAGTCAATGACATCATGACTTGTCAGAGAATACCCAAGCAGTCCTTGAATACTCAGTTCAAATGAGTCTATCAGTTCTTGGATATACTGTGACACCCCACCAACTGCCAAGTGTGAAGAAGTCTATCTTCAAAACAACACAGAGACAACATGGTCAATATTTATTCTGAAATTTGGTACATAAGTGCAAACCATTGTTTCTCCTTTATATTTCCATAGAACTTGAACTATTGTTATTTTATTGTGACAATGTATCATTGTGAGTCTGTACAACACAGTGTAATTTAGTATCTTTCAATACAACATTGTAAGGATAATCATGGTGATAAATATGCACCACATCTGAAATCACAGATCACATAATTATGCAATAAAGGATCTGTCAAATTCATCAACATTTTTTTCTCTTTGCTCTTTGGACAGAATGCCTTTATGTGCATTCACAAAAATGTTTTTCACTCTATGTTGCTGTAGTCAGTGTCCTATATATTTCCCCACATTATTGCAAAACAGTGGCTTCAAAGATAGGATAGATTTCTAAATAAACAAAGTCTGACTTGAAGCAAGGTTTTCCTTGTAAAGTTTGTTGTTGAATCAGAAGGAGACATTTCAGAAATTGCAATGAATTGAGGTTTATATCCATGGTTTCGGGCTTTTTCATTTTGAAACTTAAGATACAAGTATTTTTGTTTAGACCCACTGCCGCAGAATTTCATTTAAAGAATTAAAGGGAAAAAAATCTATAAAAATATCTCTACTACCACATTATAAAAATGCATGATGGCATGGATGTGTCGGATGATCTGGATCTACACTGTTTGCTTATGCAAAAAAGATATATCTATGGAATAAATGGTTGTATACTTGTATGGTGTGAAAATAATTGTGAGTAAGAGATGCTATAATCACAAGAAAAGTTTTTTGATTAAATATTTAATTTGTAAGATGAAAAGTTTAATTTGTAAGGCCTGTTCCTAACAGAAGTCTTTAGCTCATCTGATTTATGGAGGCGAACACTTTAGAACTCACCAAAGGTGATTCTGCCACAGTGTTACGGAGACCTGCAAGGAAATTATTTTTACAGAAATGTATTATGTCATATACCCCAGACTGACATGCATCTAAGTATGCAAAACCACTTAACAGTTATCTTGATAGCTACTTATTCAACTGCAATATTGTAACTTGCTCAACCATTACTGTCTGATTAGTCCAACTACAGCGGCAAAATGAGCTTTCCTCTGAACAAAAATTGTTTCTCGGTATTGAATTATGGCAATTAATTAGAGAATATTTGGCTGATTGGTTTGCCAGAGCTGCTGCCAGACAAGCGTAGAATCTTGGAAAAACACTGGAAACGGCAATGGCTTCAGCAGATGAGGTGACAACAAGCCCTCTTACGTGCTCATGCTTGCCAAAACTTCAAATATTTCGTGTTTTTAAATACATATTTCTGGCACAGAAAAGAATATATGTTATTAGTTTGTATATACAGCATGTCATTCTTACCAAAATAGAACTAAATTGTATGTTACTTGTACCCTAAAAAAAGGCGAGATGAGGGCTCAAAAGTAGGTCAGTTTGAAAGTTTGGTGTTATTATGGAGTTAACTCTATTACCTTGTTATTATAGAATTTATGAAAACTGTTGTAATGTAAAACTCATTTTTTTCAACCGAAATTACTGGATTTATGTTACTGGTCAGTTGGTCTATTAAATTTGAAAATTTTATTGTGGTAACATAATCATTTTTTCATCAGAGGCCTTTTTAACAAATTTGAGATTGGATATTAATTGAAGATACTAAAACATGATAACATCAGTATGATCAACAAGGCCATCAAAAATATCAACCGCTTAATTTTTACCTCATTACATTTCTATACAAGCATATCATTATTTGACCATAAAAATCTTACAGTAAAATGTTAAAAGTAAATGAAAATGGCAACTTAAGTTACTGCATAGAGGGAGTGATAATCTTGATGATTTGAAAATTATTTTTGCTGTATGAGTTGCAATAAACAAGCATTTGCATCATATAAATGATTAACATTTCATAGCTCAAAGCAAAACAAATATATTATCATTATGTAATGAGGACCACACATCTTGAATATAATAATTACAATGTTAGAAATGTTGAAACAATGTTTTAACATGAATATTGGATAAAGATGCTCACAACTTTCAAAGGAAAGAATTAGGAATCCAGACAAGCTATAGAATAAATACTAATACTTAAACATACACTAACTTGCACTGGGATCATTTTGTGAAACAGCCAAAGAATGCAAGAAATCCCTGCTTGCAGAAATAACATTGACTACTGTTGAAATTAATTGAATTAAAAATTTTATGGAGGGTGACCCGATTAGGCTTAATGGCTAATCTTTCTTGGGGCCCCTGAAACTAATATGTCACATATTAAATTTATACAAAGAATATTAACAGTACAAGTAATGAAAAGATATTTAAGAAACATTTATATAAAAAAAAACATAACACGTAATAAGAAACCAGTCTAATTAAAACAAACATAATAAATTAAATGTTATATCATGAAATACAGAAGTGACAAAGCTATAAATTTTATTAATTAGAAATTGATATCTTCACTTATCTAGGTTTCTGTGACAAAATTATTGCTAATAATTTTTACTATTTACAGAAACATGACAGGATTTGAATGTCACAATGGCTTTAATTTGGGAATGTGTGTGTGATATTGACAATAGGTTGGTATAATCAGCATGTAATACAGGATATCCAGGGATCAAACCTGGGAATGAATTCTTTAAAGCTCACTCAGGTTGGAGACATGTTTTTCAGTTTGATTTATGACATTTGACTTGAGGTTGCACCACCCACCTGATCTTTATCACCATTTATATATCCAGAAATCAGATTAAAGGAAAAAAGTATTTTGAGGTAACTGGATATTTTGATGATGTCTTATCGGCTTGTCCATGGGATAATGGTTTATGTCAGTGCATGGTATAAGGGTTCATTAGTGGTGGTTTACAATGCTATAATGAATATCCTGTTAAATACAATGTTAAAATGGCAGAAATAATCTCTCCACTGCAGAAAAGGGGGGTGGGGGTAAGGGGGGGGGGATGGCAGGAAGTGTGGATTTAATATTAAGGAGGGATAAAAGATGATGTCACAGGGTGTTGTAAGTTTCTGAGTCTGCTTTATTTTAATATTCATCTTTAACTAGAGGTCTCATATGGCCATATTAATGTTAGATGATGTTATTATGGTTTATTGCCTTTTTTCCTTGTGTCACCGCAAACCTGACATGCCACAGCGGTTTTTGGTTTTTGACCGTAAAAGGTTTACAAGAAATTGATTAGCAGATGATTTGTGATGTAGATGATATTATTTGTCACATGTTATCAATATGAAACATGTCAGTTTTATGCTGATTGATCAGGGTTATTTTAGCCGTGAGCATTGAAATGTTACAAACCTATGTTAGGATGAAGATTTAATTGTTAGACTAATTACAATGTCATTCCCCTGTTACTCCATGGGATATAGGTTTGATCCCATGTGCGACCAGTGTAGCTCTAGATCATCCGGCACTTTCGTGTAGTCGGATCATGATTCAAACTATTCATTTCTTGGTAGGAGTTATATTAATTACCGAATGAATCTATCAGTGAACAGTGTAGATTCTGGCTACATGGATATGCAGGCTGATCTAGTCACTAATCAGATACAAAATTCATCTTTAATTTATTTTGTTTGGATAAAGTTGCAGAAGTTTTAAGGAATATCATTGTTTCATGTTACTTTAAAATAAGTCAATTCGAGCAGCTTCATGGTAAAATATGACTTATCAATGTGTAACACTATCAAGGATTTTCCCAGTACCAGTGCCATTAGCGTGGAGATTTCTGAGGTCACCTTTGATAGCCTTCCCTGCTTTGATACTGTATCATGTATGGCCCTCTCTCAGTGACCTGTATCTCTGTCTGTCAGGCCCGATTTACTCTCGAGGGCTTCTGAATCCCTTTGAACCCCTCCGCTTACCAGTAATCTGTTTCAAGCAGGTAGGGAAATCATTAAATTCATTTTATGAAGACTTCTGGTTCATGAGTTTAACACCAACTCATTTATAAGGAAACATCTTTGTTTGCTTGCTTGTACTTTTACTCCGACGGTGTTACTGTTGAAGCAATTTATACTCAAAAGATTCTGGAAAAAGCCTTTTACAATTATATGAATAAGAAATTGGTGTCATCAAAATAAAAGAAGAATGAAGTAATCTGCTTCTATCCTATGAGTGACCAGTGTAGATCCAGATCTTCTATCCTATGAGTGACCAGTGTAGATCCAGATCCATACAGTGTGATCTGAGGATAAACACCGTTCTCTTGTAGATTGATTAGCTTATTTCTGACAAAGAAGTGAACAGTGTAAATCCTGTTTTGACTGCACGGATGTGCATACTCTGCCAGGGCTGGATCTACACTTGTTGCACACGGATTATAAGCCCTATCCCACAGAATAAAGGGTTAATTCATAAATATTTTAGAGTGAAAATGTCAGTGAGCTGGGTTGAAGGCAGACGTTTCTTTTTAATTTAATTATACAGTAAATAGATTTTTACATTGAAAGTTGAGAAAATTAGTTTATAGTCAATTGCTTTTGAAAATGCCTGGTCATTTTGCATCAATGGCTAGCGTAAAAGGGCAGCTGTTTAGTTTGGCGCGGTTTTACTGAAATCAGCTCGGACTTCTATAATAACAAAGAGGTGACAGGATAATTATTACTGTAAGAGATCATGAAAAATATCTAATGCAAATACAGGCGACGTTTTACCTGAATTAATTGGTTTTGGATTTTTCACCAACCATGTCATGTGAATTTCACATTAATTTGAAAGTGCAGTTTAGATTTCATTCCGATCTTTTTTATACTAATATTTACTTTAAAAAGATTTTTGCATAATTTTCAGTGAGAAATCTTGTTTTTGTAAATAATATTTATCTTAAAAAGATATTTACATAATTTTCAGCAAGAAATTTCTGTTTTGATATGTTTCAAAATAGAATATCTAAAACATTCTTTTTCTTCAGGTTTTTAATTTATATCCATGTTTTGTCACAATGTCAAACCTTTACTCAATGGGATAAAGCTGATATCACATGGGCAAAGGGCGTAGATTCAGATTAGCCGGCACATCTATGACATTTAATCCAGATCTACACTTTTTGCTAGGCTGTTGGGTTATTACTGACTAAGAAGTGAACTCTGTAGATCCAGATCAACCAGCTGGTCAGGATCTACAATGATAGCACATGCCATAAAACCCATCTTATAATAAGGGGTAAAGGGTTATTAGGTTACATGAACAGTTTTTAAATAGTCTTCACCTAATTGGTTAACAAAAAACACTATATTTTATCTAGCTATATTTAAAATTGCTGTGATTATTGTTTCTTAAGTAACCAAACTTTTTGTTATCTTAATCTTCTTGTTTGATCAGGGACGATCCAATTTACTGTGCACCGGAGACTTGCACTGTTGAATAACTGCAAAATGTTGATGTTCCAGACTACAGACATATCAGACTATTGCATCAATTAATTGATGTAAATATCAATACAAAATTTATGCTTGTTTTGACACCTTATAATTAAAAACTCTTTTTTTAACAATTTCATAATGTGTTTTTGTTATATTCATTATGCATTAACCACAGAGAGAATACCCCCAGTATCAGTTGAATCAGATCGGAACTTACCGCTAACTGTGCTCACAATGACAGTTGTTGGTTTAATGCAAACCCATATGCATGACAACTGCATTTATTAATTGTGCATATGGTGTCAGTTTTTCATTAATTTCATTAAGCAGAAATTAATTTGTATAAATATTGAAAATTAAGATTTTTTAAAGTAAATATTGACATAGTGCCTAGTTTCATGGGTTTGTACTGACATCATGCCGTGTATTTGTTAAAGTTTGATAGCGCATGTGAATAAAGTCAGCTGCTATAGGTCGTACAGTAATTGGAACCCATTTATGTACTTGAGTTAACTTTACTGGGGAGCAGGGCGTTGATGAATTGGGAGTTACTCGGGAGGAGGGAGGATGACGTAGTCACTACTCCACTCCACTTTTAGTGCTTTCCTGGAGCTTTTAAGACTCTCTTTCTTTGCACTTAATATTTTGTTACTCATGTGAGTATATGAGTATGCCACACTATGCCGCTGCTTTATACGCATGTTTTATAATGTCATTTATGAATCAGGGGTTCTAAGTTTTAGATAGGTGGTTTTATGGCTACATTTGCTACAAGTCTGAGTATTCAAATCATTTTCTGCAAAACACCCTCCTGAAGGTTTGTAAAAATTAAGCGGTTGATATTTTTGATGGCTAAAATTCAAATTGCACTAATTTGCCGGGTTAACTGAACTAATTCACAAGGGGTTAATTGAAGCTGTATTTATTCATTGCTAAGTTTACAAAATGTGCTCAGAACTTCAAGTTGAAAAGTGTATTGTTTGATATGCCAATAGAGATTGTTGAGAAACGTGTCTATCTTCCTGTGGTGTCTTCTTCACTCTTTAGTTCAAGCCTCAAAGCTTTTCTCATCTGCCAAATATGGATGTTATAAATTGAAAATCGCTTGTAATCCTGTTGGAGGTATAGACAAAATACGGGAGCCTATCCGTTTCATTAACTGGTATTGGCATATTTTGATAAAAATCAAACATAACAAATTATTTTCCAGACAGTTTAATGTAAGCTATCGGAAATCTTTCGAAGCCATTTGATCAGCTAAGCTACCAGCACAGCACCAGTCAAACAATATAACGCTAAATGTTTCTAAGGGTGGTACGGTTACATTGGGAAATTGAAGCACCTTTGTAACATTGAAGTGTCTTATATTAAGTACTTTTGCTGTATTATTTCTTAATAGCTGTATAATGATTTCTTTAATAGTGTCATATTGTGATAATGATTTCCTTTAATGCACCCTTCCAGCAGTTGTAAGTACTCCTATTGTGCAGTTCCCACTTGTATCAAGTACAGCCACTTATTTTTTGGAATTTGCAACTTATATAAAATGTAATTTTAATTGAGAAGCTTAAATACTGAGGAATCAAATATAAACCAGTTCTTAATTGCTAGGATTTTATTTTTTACTTTTTGATGTTGGTTGTTTGTTGTTGTGTTTCAACAATCTTTAATATTGAAAAATAAACACTAATTTCATTTGCTATAGTGCTTAAACACACCTCCAGAAAGAATTGCAGATATTCCGATACCCATCTTTGCCTATTTGCTTTTCTTTCATTTGTTGCCTTTGGAAAATAAGCTGGCAAACCTTAATATGTCTTAGAATAATAATTACATGCATGTTGACAAATCTTTGCTGTGTCCGCAATTTATTTTGATCAAAAATATGTTTGCAGATTCTTTATTTCATGGACAGTTTCGATTGACATGTTGATACGGTTTAACAGGTCAGTGGACTAACAATTTAGCACCATAACATTGCTTCAGTCTCCATGACCCAATATTTAAACTGGGGACTAGTCTCCTGTCTCATTGAATCTGATTGCTCGAAATTGAGGTTGGTCTCCAAATAAAAAATAGAGATTTGAAACTTGAAGATCTACAATCTCTTTTATATGTTTTTGATTCCTGATTTCTTTAAATAAGATTATACCCAGATTTCCACTTTTTTCTTCAAACAAAAAAGAAAGAGATTGACATTGCATGTTAGATTTTTCAAAACAAAAGCAGATCTTGATGAATATCAAAAGCCACATTCCAGCTCATCAGATCTTTTTAAAGCAAGCAAGGGTAGGCCATGTTTAGATTCTGTCAGCTTCACTAAGACTAGCGGCACCGACTCGTCATCTGACAGACATTTTGGCAGAAACCATTTGTTCCATTTCATCAGAGCAATAGGCCTACAGACCCTACAGCATTCTCTGTTTATTATTGACTTTCTATTTACAATTTCTATTTTCTTAGAATGTTTCATAAAAGATTTGTTTGTTTTTTTCATTTTTACATGAATGTTTAGCACTGATGATTGTAAAATAATGAAATTTACCGTAATTGAGTTTTGTGCAGGCATTAAAACTTAATGTATTACATGATTTAACTTAACCTGAATTTTGTTATGATCATTATATAATACTTAGATCAGCTAAGAATTGCATTACCCTTAATTGTTAACAAATTCAAGTCATATCAGGATTTCATGAAATATATAATTGTGTAATACTAATATTTGTTGCAACACATATAAATTAAGAGTGAGTAATACAATAAAATTTTGTTGGAAACAAACCTTAGATTTATACTTCTTTCATTTTATGAAAATTTTTTGATAAAATGTGATCACCCACTTTGGAAAGTACTTAAGACGGTGTGTGAAAAATATGGAGAATATTAAAATTTTGATCTAAGATGCAAAGATAAATTTTTCATTTATGCTGGTATTCATATCTTGTCAAATTTTTCTGACATGATGGGGTGACGCTGACCTGTCCTGGTGAACAATGAGGCCATCCCAAAATGTAGGGTCGCTAACAACATTTTTATTACAAATTGCAACTGTTCAATTATTTTACATGGAAACAGATAGCTTGACATGCACCTGACTTAACAAACAGTTATGGTTAACACAAGTTGTTGCTTGCCTATTACTGTTAAGGTCCATATGGCATGGAGCTTGCTTTGCTCCTTTGTTGATGTTGGCTGTTTGATAATAAAATAACACTTTTAATTTTGTTACTGTTGTGTTTGTTTTACTCAAAAACCAGATTTATAGGCTATTTTACAATCTGATCAAGGTAAATTTCTTTGAATGATGTTATTTTGATGACTTTATAATGACTGGTGGATGCTGCTCTTCTGGGAACCCCATTGCCAGAAAATGATTTCATTTAACATGATATCATTTATTATTGATAATGATGTTTTTAGCAGCATGTTTAATTCATTGATGACCTTTGTGATATATTTGTTAGTTTTTTATTCCGTTTCTTTACCATTGCTGGGACTGAGTCAGAAAGAGAAACTTAATGATGCGGAAATATTGTCTTTTAGTTAAAACATATCATATCATAAGAAAAAATAATCAAATTTCAGCAAGGCGTTCTGTAACCTGGATTATGATTTCTATCACATTTTATAGCATTCATGTTTTCTGTGATAGTTTCTGTAATCAGATTGATGTAAGGTCGGGGTAATTGCTTATGATAATTGTCGATAATGTGTTGTCATAACTCAGTATTCTATCTTAGGAGGCCTTTTGCTTGACTTAGCTCTCACAGATTCAAATGAGGTTTTGGGGAATTTTTTCATCTTATACCTTATCTCTATTTCTGATCAGTGATTACTTCACATTGTCAGGGAACATTGTCAGGCAATACACAGAAGAAAAGTTGCTAATTTTACAAAATTCTTGAAAATGTGATTGTCATCATTTGATGGACTTTTATTGACACTAAAAGCACAATTATATTTATTTATTAATGAGCTTTTAAAATATTAAATTGGTTTAGCACGGCAAAGCCACACAACTGATTTAATTTGTAAATGCTTATTACTGAACTCCTCATGGTTAAAATTATATATTGTATGAATCAATTCATAGAAAAAATAAATTTCCCAACAATTTGAAAAATAGTGATATTCTATTAAACAAAATATTAATTTCAAGCACTATAAAAAGTAAAATGTGCAAAACAGGAAAAGCTTCAAACAGAAAAAATAAATGATCTACTGTCAAAGAAGATTAGTGTGATACAAATTTAAAATAAGTTAGCATCTGGTGTTTTTCTTATCATTTATAGTTATGAATGATGCAGTACTAATAATTTATAAATTGAATTATAAATATTAATGCAATTCAATTTTCTGGAAAGTCTCATTTTTTACTGCCCAGTAATTTGATTCATACTAACCAGTAAAGCTGTATGGCACATGTTATCAAATATACTATATTATAAAGCAGTATTAACTAATATTTTACTGCCTGTCATATAGAGATATATTGCCTGTTTCATTACTTAATTACCAGATACACACTACCTATAATGAAGCATCACCTGACTTATGAACCATTGTGAACTGTCGGATTGATATTTAACAGCTACTCACTGAACATATTTCATCACTTAAAATCTCCTATTCCAGTTGGAGAATATAATTAAAGTTAGATTATATAAATATTCATCATTTAAACTGTTTATAATAGACTCAGACAATTAAAATTAGGTATTTTATAGGTACTTTCTTGAGGCCAGGAATGTGTACAAGCTGATGGCATAAACCGATACTTTCTTGTCACAGGCCAGGAATGGGTACATAATCTGATGGCCATATATTGGTACTAGCTGATGGACACATTTTATTTTGGTTCATACTCAAGTCCCGAAGAGCTTATGTTGTTTAACAAAATCATAATTCACCAGCAACTGATAGATTAACAGAATTGCCCAAGTATAAAAATGGACAATTATTCCAAAGAGACCAAAGAAATCCAAAGAATCTAAAAGCAAACAAAATGCAAGAATATGAAGGAAATAATACAGCTGTGCTGTCTGTGTCACTCATCACTTTATCCCAGAATGAGTGAAGTGTTTAGAAAGGCAAATGGAAGAAATATTTCATTACTCTGCAAATTGTGCTAGAAATAATGAATTTGTCAGAAATGATCAAGGTAATCAGCAGAATTCGGTTTATTAAGTATTTATGTAGAAGGGAATGCTACTGTATTATGTAAAGCCTCCTATAACATGTGCTTTCGCAGGGATAACATCATTTTCTTTTTTTTCCCACTCTCTGTATTACCAACTTACCAAGTGGACGTTATAATGAACAATGCTGAATCAAAAAGCGGGTATTGGTTTCTATATCACCCCTAAAAGTGCACTACAATTGTCTGCAAGTGACATGAATTGTAATTGGTGGAATATTTCATTCCATACATAAGTAAGGTGAATATTGTTCATGAATTCTCAACTGGAAAGTAAATACCATATTTCACAATCAGTATTTTTCATGAATATTAAAAGATATAATTGTGTCAACTACCATATTTGGCAATGAATATTGTTCATTAATTTTTATTAGAAACATATAAACACCATATTTGGCAATCATAAATTTTCATACTCGAATAAACATCTTCAGACAAATCTATATTGTGACACTGTTTTCAAGAACTTGCATTTGCTTTGTGAGTTTTGTTCCTGGGGTTTTGTGTTAATATTTACATACAAACCGTTTCTGTACACTGGGGAGAATGTTTCCATTTATCAGCTGACGGAGTCACGACATTGGTGTGACAATGCCTGTTATTGAGATTGAAAGTACAGATAATCAGCTAAATTGAAGCATATACACAAATATGGCAGCAGATAGGCAGAGAAGAATGACAACTAGTAATGGAGTCCGCCGGGATCGTTAATCGCCTGGTTAGCGAAATGACCAGATCCAATCAATGCTGGAAATTTGCACAGCCAATAGCTAGATTTCGGCATTTTCTCCCATGGTGACATGTTGATGATAGGTCTATCAAGTCTTTTGGACATATTTCATTAAAAGAAGATGCGATAAAGCTGTGAATTCCGGCCAGAAATGTATAATTTCTTGTGTTTGTTGCATCCTGGGTAATAAAGAACAAAATGTTTGATAGGAAATGTCTTCATAAATGTATTTAGGGTCATCTGTATGCCACCAAATATGAATGTTGCTGAGATAAATATAAAGTGTCAAAGACGGAGTTGGATAAATAATAGCTTGTTGTATTTGACATGCTTATACCAGATTCATCAAAAGAGCTCATACCAGATTCATCAAAAGACTAAGACCACATATACTGTATACAATATGAAAATGTGTGTTTCCGGAGCGGGGGAACTGGTGGGTGGGGATATAAGATATTTGAAATGATGTCATTAAGTTGAGCACTTAACAACATTGCTTATCATGTATTTTTGGGAGAAAACATTAGTTAATGGTCTGTCCAAATCAACAACTAAAAATGTCAAAAGTATCAACAAATATACATTTCCCCTTTATAACAGGCACAGAGTTATAATTATGATGTTGTAAAAGGAAAAACAGGAATGTTTAGATTGTTCAGTCATGACTGCTGATTTGCTTACTGGGCTGGGAGAAAATCATGACTTGCTTATCACCTCCAAACATGTCCTGTCAGAGAAGCAATTGTTCTGTCAAAACACAGAGATTTCTAGAACTAATGTTGGAGGAACATTTATACAGATAATAGTGGCCGCACCCTAGGTATCTCATACATAAATAAGTTTAACCCTTTCCTACTTGGTGCACCTTTAATCACATGGGCGGCATCTATGCTGTTAGATCCGCATGTACACTTTTTGCTTCTTGGTTGGAAATAATCATATTAATTCTAAAAGTGACTATATCTACACTGCTTGCACGTGGGATATAAACCATATCCATAATAGTAAACTTCACCAAAGGGTTAATGAAATAAAAGCGAGTATTCTAGCCAACCACATGCTAAATTTATGAAATAGACTCACATGATATTGTGAAAGTGGTGATTGCATGTTTTTCAACATTGCAGAGCCCATAGAATTGAAATTTGCAGAGAAGTTGCATTGCTTTTCCTGAGCACATGCATGAAAATATCTTACAATATATTTCAAATTATATATAGATTGATTCACAATGGATTTTTAAAATTGATGAAGAAAATCATCAAAATATTTATGTCCATTATATTCTTATTCACACTATTTATGCTAACATAGATACCGAAGAAAATCCATGTCATTGTGACGCATAAAAATATAGCCGAGGTTTGTGATAAAAGTTAAAAGAGTTTTGCAAAATATTTTTGACTGAAAAGTAATCATAGTAGATTCAGAAAAGACTCAGTATTAATCCATAGGCATGGGTCTACACTTTCAGAAATCATATCCTTGAATCCTCTGTTTTAAGTGGTTACTAGCGCTTAAGACAAATCGTGAATATCATCAGACATTCAGTAACATTGTACATCTCTTAGCCGCGCTTCCTTGCTATTATAGAATCAATTTCTGTCAGTAATAGAAAATGCATGAGGCTACAAATTGCTAGTGGCAGTGAACAGAAAAATGATACATTTATTTTTGCCGCTTAGTAAACACTCCGGATTAAAGAAGATTCTGTCAGGATTTGTTGAAATTAGAAATGAAATATGGGAAATCGTACAAATTAATGCAAGTTTTTTGCTGATCTCAATGAAATAAATGCACCAGCTGTCTCACAGATTTCTAATGAATATAGTGTTGAGTTATGTGAAAGTCTAGCAATTAGTATACCATGATAAAGGCCTGTAAAAAATTCATAAAGAAAAACTTATCGTTAAGAAAAGTATGACTTATAGATTAAAATTAATATAAGACAACAATATTTTAATTAAGATTTTATTTAAAATATGTATCATTGATAGTATTTACATTGTTCATGATCTTGAACATCTTGTAAAATTATTTAATTCTTTACTCCATAAATACAGTTTTTAATGCATATGCAATATCAGTAGATCCAGATCAGCAAGCACATCCATGCCATCTGATCTGGATCTACAACCTTAAAGTTAGATCCAATAATGTCTTCCAATACACACTCAGGGACTTGGATCTGCAATAGCATGTTGAAAAATGTACTTACTTGATAAAAGTTACATAGCAGCCACAGAATGGTAATATTCAGATGAAAAATCATCTCCTAAATATATTGATAAAAGAAAATTGAAAGACCCCTTAAAGAGGGGTCACTTGAGCTTCTTGTTGCAAAAAATCCCCTGAAGAAGTTGCTGTCAATCAAATATAATGGTGGAAGATTTTTATTGGAATCTAAATGACATGGAATTAATTGATGCAGAAAATCTATGTGTTGCTATGGTAATATGATACTGGTAATAAAGAATTATTATTGGCAGTAATGCCATGTTCTTATGGCAAAACATGTCAGTCATCTGGAAGTTCTACAAAATATAGTTTGTTTATAAGTGTTTTGCCAACACATGAGCTGGTATTATAGATTTTTATCCTTTATGCTAAACTGTATTTTTATTAGAAGACATTTGGCATGCTTACTGAAGAAAGGAGATCTGTCACTTTCTGGTATTGGTGACCATAGCAGTTGTAGCAGACATTGATCCAAGTAACAGTCATTTACAGGAAATAAGAATAGGAACTCCAATGAACATTCAGTCTCCTCTGGAGGCCCTTATTGTACTGTTATTTATACTTCACTGAGTTACATCTTCCTGCTTTGTCCAGGTAAGGTGAACTACTGAAGATTTATCATTGCATCTTAAGACATTTATCATACAGTTATTAATAATGTTACTTTCACAATGTTACCAGCTCAAAAGACATGTAAAGTGAAGGAGATTCTCTTTAGACAGTCTTTCATACATAGAGTGCATAATTTGATTTCAACATCCCCTTCTCTGTTGAAATCCACTCTATCCCTGTTCTGGTGGTCTGGTGCCCTGCTCAGTGAACACCACTCAAGGTGCTAATGATGGTGTCTGGCCTTGCCTGCTATGATGAATGCCCTGTAATTAATCAGGTTTTAAGATATTCATCATTTTAAACATTAAAATATGTAGCCAGTGTGCATGTCTTGTTGAGATCGCAGCAGACTATCCACAGAATCTATTTTAAATGATCCATTATCATTAGCTTGTGGAGATAAGCTGTTTCAAGTTTAGAATTTATCTAGTCTGTTAATGAATTGATGGGGATAATTGATGATGATAGACACTTGATTAGGGACTAGTGCCTAATTAACTACTTGTTTTAGACTTGTTGCTGGTAGGTTTTGAATGTTTATGGTTGTTGTAATTTAATTAACATGGTTCTTGAAAAGGAACTCTTGTCATATATAATAAATTGTGTGTTGAGTTGTACAATAAAACAGTATACATGTTGATCATAACATGGCTTTAAGTTTGATTTGATGTTCTTGGGGGCATGTTATTATGGATGTGCAGGCTGATCTGAATCCCTACATTTGCCACATATGGGATAAGAGGCTTATCCACCGAGTAAATGAATATTCATTGAAGGGTGCTAGACCAGTTATTCCACGTGGATACTGCTTTTATCCCATTAGGCTTTATGGATGAAGTCAGGATTTACACTGTTCACTTTTTGGTCAGTAATAACCTAATTAATCTAAAATTGACAAGGGTAGATGGTCCCACATGCAATATAAGTTGTATCAATGGTGTAAAGGATTAACTTAGTGAATCATCTGGAGCCCTGGTGCTTGTCACAAATCTATCCTTCAAAGATAAAATCTGTGAGAGTCAGGAAACTGTTTGTCATTGCCACTGTTAGTGGTTAGTGCAGGGAGCCAGAGGTCAAAGGTTTCAGATAGAAATCTTAATGGGGTGTTTAATCACCCTGGTCATTATAGTGGACAATGGTGATTGAGTGAATTACCAGAAGATGAGAGCGCAGTCTACCTGAGGAGGTTGATGAGAGATAGTAGTCATGTGCTCTTCCATAGTGTTCTCACTGGAGATTGAGCAGTTCCTGGAGTGTGCTCAGATTGGCTGAAGGTTATAAAACTGAGATTGTAAACCAGTCTCAAATCTCAAGGATCTGATTGGGTGAAAAGGCGACTGGCCGCCATTTCAGCCCATCAGCTGCTTGAGATTTGAGATGGGTTTCCATGCTCAGTTTTATAACTTTGGGCACTGATTTGCTGAGATTTGAGAATAGCCTCCTATCATTGTTTTATAAACTTTTGGCCTGGTTAAAACAGTAATTTAAAATTTCATGTAATCATGCAATAACCAACAATCATGGGGTTTTCTTGACTATCAATCTTCAGTTTAAGGTGTGCGTGTTCTCACTAGATTTCTAGCTAGTCATTGCTCAGTTCCTCAATTTAATATCATGCCAGCCATCAGTGCTGAGATTTGAGAGAAATTCTACAAGCTTAGTGTTGTGATACTGATGCCAGGTTTTAGTTGGTTAGAATAACATGTAAACCAACACATGAAATGTCTGCAGTCATGCAGTTTAAAAAAATATGACACTGTTGGTGAGGGCTGTTAGGTACAGTTTTCACAATTCTTCATATTATCTGTGCTGTTTTAGCAGAATTTATGTATCCAGAATTTTAAAATATTGGACATGAGCACTTGTTTATGACTGATGCAGACGATTGCACAGAAATGTTCTCAGTTTTCTGAAATGTACATCGCAATAAATCCTTCAACACTAACTGATTCTCATGCAGTGTGTTTTATTTGTTTGGCATAAAACTTGTAGCAGAAAAGCCTGTTAAATCTCACAAATTCTAAAATCTAAAATAATAAATAATGTTCTTTGTAAGTCAAATAATAGAATTTTCTAAAAATAATAACAGAATGACTGGCTCATTAAGAAAGTGTGCTGGAAACAGAGTGGTCATGCATGCACAACCACTTGCATGCACAATGTTCCCATATTGTTTCAAACTTGGCACAATGCACAGACAATATCAACCCACTATCCAAGATTCTGAGGTGTACTGCAAATAACAAATACTTACAGGAACATGGAAGCACGGCTGCATCATATAGCAATGTGTTGAAGGCTAACTGATCCTGAGAAGACCCAAACCAGACTGGTTCACATCTAGGCAGTTTAATTTTATTCTGCATTTAATATCACGATCTCATAGTTTAGCTGACTCTATTTATTTACCTCAGTCTCTAAGAAAATCATATTAGAAAATCATATTAGTTATTAGAATGACATAAATGTCATTATTTTTAAAGCAGTTAACTAATAGGAATAAATACTTACATTCATTTTGCTTGGCACTCGTGTACATAATTTTTTTTAGCTCACCTGTCACATAGTGACAGGGTGACACATAGTGACAGGGTGAGCTTTTGTGAGGGGCTTTCGTCCGTCCGTTCACAATTGTTGTCTGCACTCTAGCAGATAGTAATTTTGGTTCGATCTTCATCAAACTTGGTCAAAATGTTTATCTCAATGATATCTAGGTCAAGTTCAAAACTGGGTCATGTGACCTTGAAAACTATGTCACAAGGTCAAAGTATAAAAAAATTCTTGTCCGTACTCTGTCTTAATTTTGGTCCGATCTTTTTCAAACTTGGTCAGAATGTTTATCTCAATGCTATCTAGGTCATGTTCGTAGCTGGGTCATGTGACCTTGGAAACTAGGTCAATAGGTCAAATTTTAGAAAAAAGCTTGTCCGCATTTTAGCAGTCTTAATTTTGGTCCTCTTTTTCAAGCTTGGTCAGAATGTTTATCTCAATGATATATAGGTAAAGTTTGAAACTGGGTCATTTGACCTTGAAAACTAGGTCACTAGGTCAAGTTATAATAACAGCTTGTCTGCACCCTAGTCGTCTTAATTTTAGTCTTCACTTTCATTACCATAAGATCTTGGTTCCTTTCTTGAAATTGCCATATTGCATTATAGGTTCCAGAGTTATGGCCCCTGAATGTGCCAAAATTAACTATTTAGACCTTGTCTGCACAATAGCAGCTTCATTTTTAATTTGAATTTAATCAGACTTGTACAATACTTGAGTTACTATAAGATCTCAGTTCCTTTCTTGAACCAGCTAGATTCCTTAATGGGTTCCAGAGTTATGGCCCTTGAAACAGCCAAAGTAAGCTATTTTGACCTTTTCTCCACAATAGCAGCTTTATTTTTTCACTTGATTTTACCACACTTGCACAAAACTCTTGCAAGCATTGAGCAGTTGTTGACAGGTGAGCGACCCAGGGTCCTATAGACCCTCCTGTTTTCTTTTTGAAATTTCTAACCTTTCTTACATTGTTGTTGATCATGTAATGATAAATAAGATGAGTATCATTATTTTATGTTAGTGGATTAAAAGCAAGGTAGGAGGGAAAATTAATGGGAAACTGTGCTGTATGTTACCTAGGTTTTAATTGCTTGATAATACTTGTAGGAAGGTGTAAATAAAATCAGCAGTAAAAAACTCTGCTACTTGAAGACGGGTACTTTTCCTTGAAAAAGGGTGGGACGTTTTACACTACATGAATTTATATCGATCGCAATTTTATCAAAAGTTTATTCAAGGCCATTAGAACAGTCACAATCAATCTAATTGGTCCCAACAGCATATAGAACTTTATAGTTTTATTCTGTTGGTAGTAATTTTATTTCAAGTATGAACTCTATTGAACTTATTTGGAACGATTTAGTGCAGATGATTTGTTATGCTATGTGCATATATATTGTCTTGAAAAAGAACAAGCTTTCGAAAATTCGAAAATAAAAAGTGAAAATTTTAAATAGTATACCACAAAGTTCTATGACATGTTCCTAGTGCAGCAGTTAAGCTTGCTGACTGTGAAGCCAGGGGTGCTGTTTCCAAGAGGAGGATTATCATAATAGTTGTCACCTTTAGTTTTTTAAGGGACACCCTTGAAACTGAGAAAATGGGACCAATACTAAACATGGCCTGCTAGCAAATTACAGCCTTTTTCCATCTTCTTAATGCTTAAACAAGTTGTTGCCAAACATTCCTTGCTTTCTAGGTTACACTGCTTTCTTAACTGTTAAGCAAGCTTCTATCGAGCTTCTATCGGAAGTGTATTTAGCGAACAAGTTCATTTATTACAAGGTATACTTAGTTTGTTTGCTCTTTAAACTCATCTATTAAAGTTTCAACTTTCACGCTTCCCTCAGTTTGACATTGCTACCTGTAGCGCAATTGCTTTTGCTCCGTGGTTTAGTGTGTTTTAGTGTGATTTAAATAGTTTTAATTTACATTTCTATCAACTTCAAAATGGGTTTGATGTGGTATTTATGTCAGTGTGCATGTTGAAGTCATAAATTAATCAGTTAAATAGCTACTGAGGTTTTTGTTGTCAATGTTTCTGTTGGTTGTTGGGGTATTTGGCCAGCGTGAAACTTCTATAAAATACTCCTAGGGTTGCAAAAAGGAGGTAATAAGTAATGTAGCCAGGCATGAGGCCTGATAAAGCATGCTGAAATAGATTGAAATGTCAATATTTTTTTCCGCATACTTGTTATTTGGTTAGAGCTGGGGATCATCTTGATATATCTATTGACCAGGTGATATGATGAAAGAACTGAATTCCATTATTGACAGCTACTCTGTTGCTCGGACTCCGAAGTGCATGATGGTATGCTGGAAGTAGTCTGCTCGCATGGAATATTTACAGACGATCATGTGGGTCACACAGAAGATGTTAAAAATGTAGACATACCATTCTCGAGTTTGAATCAGATTCAAATGTTATTTGATGTTAAAATATATGAAAAGTAAACCAGTTAAATGAAGTTATTTTCAACTAGAAAAAAATTTAATTATAATTTTAACTCCATCAGATATTGCTTTTATCCTTTGGGCAACCAGTGTAGATCCAGATCAGATGGCACAGATGTGCAGTTGATTTCAATCAACACTGAGGTCGATAATGTGTAAAGGGCGAAATAATTAAACATATACATGTATTTTTATATTTTTATAAAGGTGTCAAACTGAAAGTTATATTTTTATAAAGGTGTCAATAACAAACTGAAAGTTATTTTATTGCAAAGAAAATTATGCCAAGTTCAATACATTATATAACATTTAGGAGGTTGTATGCATATCTTTTACATTAATATTCTCAGCGGAAGGCAGTAAATTTCAATTAGGTGTTATAATTGAATGAAAGGTTTGATAATTAAGGCTGTTAATGATTCATCATGTCCAATTTGATGATGACCATTATTCTGACCGGTGTTCATTTCAAGTGACCCAAGGTCAGGCAGCAGTTAGGGCAGCAAATTTGACCACAACATTATAGGGTCTTTTGTTCTGTTTAATCAGCATGGCTCGAATTCTGTCATTTTGACCACTGGTCAAATTGTTCAGTCACATTGAGAACTTTGTTCTTAATAAGGAGTTCCCTTGTCACATACAATCAAGAGGGCTCTGACTAGTGTGCAACGCATTGGTCAAATTTGGCAGGATAATTTTCCGGCTGTCAAAATGCAGAAGCACCGTTGTGATTCATAAAGGCTTAAGCAGCATTGAATACTGATTATAGTAGGAACATAATGCCCTTCCGAAAAAATTAAGAGGCACTGGACAAAAACCTTAAATCAACAATTTTCATGGGTCATCTTGCCATAATAAGATTCAATGAGAGTTTTTGTCCCTTGATCAGGGAGACTATATCCCATTAATGTGTTTGATTTAGCAATATTGCACCCTGGGCAGTAATACTGCAATGAATGCAGAATGAAACAACATGCAGTGTTGTGCAGAGTGACTGACTGCTTCAGTAATGTCAGATAACGAAGCAGTCCAGGATCCCTTCGAAGCTGGTTAGTCATACACTGACTGAAGTAAGTCCTGATCCAAAACATCCAGTTGTGAACTTAATGTTGAAGTGTTAAATGTTTTTTTCATCTATTTTACACTATATAATTTCCAAAACAAAATATCTTTTTGTACTACCGTTTGAAGCTTCTGAGGATTAAATCACTTACAATAATTTACCAGTTAGTCCTATTTCTGTTAAAAGCACCATATGTATGTTTGTATATCTGATGTGGGGTGATGAGGCATGGGGAAAATGTGTGCTTGGGGATATATTTAAGATTTTTAATCACTGGTATATTTCAAAAGAACTTCACTTTTTTCTGGTAACGTATCCAATTTGACCATTTTTACCCTTATTCCATGGATGTTGCTTCCATCCCACATCACAGACCAAATCTGCACAATCTGATCAGGATCTAAATTGGTCGCTTTTAAATTCATAAGGTTATTTCAAAGCAAGAAGGAAACAGTGTTGATTTAGATTGAACTGCATGAATGTGGATGTTGATCCTTGATTGATCCTGTTTGCACATTGGATTGCTACTTTGAAATTTATGCACTATTAGACATGACGTCTGCTTAACTTGTGACCGCATTTTAACTTTTCAAGTGACATAACTCATTAGTTCATATCTATTCCTGAATCATTTATTTGCTCTCTGTTCAGTTACAGTAAAATAAAGTGAGACATCATAAATTGTAACCTGACGCATCTTTATGACAGAACTGTTGTTTTATTGGAGTTAATGTGGCAGAGAGAACAATGAGAAACATTTTATGGAAGCTGGTGTCACTTACATTTGTAAATTGTGAATTTGTGATGATGGAGGCAGAGATAAGCAGATGCTGTCCACCAGACTAGAGAACAGACAGATTGTTCTAAACAGAAGTAAGATAGCAGTTTGTTGTCTGTTGTTTGCTTGTCAAACCTCTGTCTGTCTCAGAACTTCGGTCTGTGATTGGTCTGTTTAAAGGACCTGGTGAACCTTTGTCCCCAGATCAGCAGAACAAAGCTTATAAATATCAGGTGCTGTTTATATCTAGGCTACCTACTATACAATTGCTTACCAGTTTAAGTTATTAGCCTGCTCTGGACAACAATTGCAGCCGGAATTGGAACCAAAGGTGTGCAGAATGGGCCACATTTCAACTATTGGAGATAGCATATTAGGGTTGTCAGAGGAACCATTGTTATTCTATCATTTATATAACCACCTAACAAGAAACATGATTCCTTTTCAAAGATGTACCGTTTTCTCACTTTTGACATTGCTGGGATTTGCGCCTCTGTATGATTAAGATAGTGCTCTGTTAACACACCTTTGCTAGTCTTAAGATTTCCTTTGAGTGTTCAAATATCATGTACTTTAGGCTATGTAGACATCATTGAGAAGCTCTTGCCATTTTTTTGGTCTCCTTTTTTCACAGGAATTACTACAAGAATGAAGAGCACATAAGTATTTACAGATTACAACAAAGGCTGCAGTAACTATTTTGGTATAGTTTGATTAGTTAGTATTGTAAAGAGTGTTTGAAACATCCTAAATCACTCGTTATTTGCAGATGTGTTTTGTATGTTCATGAATTATGAGCTGTTTGGCAGAATAAAAAAATTGTGCTTCCTACATCAAAATAATATTTACAGCATATGTTTTATGCATTATGCAATATTAATGAATCGTACGTTGTTATGTGTTCGTAATAAGAACTTTAATAAACCTTTGATATAGGTTGTGGTATATCAGGATCATCAAATGCAAGATGTCAGAATTTCTGTTTTGATCCAGGTAGATAGAAGCTTGGAATGAAGATGTTGATGAAAGCTGTAAATCAGCATCAAAACTGATACCATCCGGATTCTCAATCGGTAGATTTTCCTTCTGATATTGTCATCTGATTCATGCAATTTAAGAAACACACTTTATACAACTGAAGAAGATTCTTGAACAGTTTTTCGAAATTAAGCTGTCAGTGTTAGTAAATTATTTATTGCTTGCAAAAGAAACATGGTAAATCTCAGTATTAGAATGATCTTAGTAAATCTCTTAATTTATTCATGAGTAATACTGCAATTTACATACAGTTTCATTCTCCCCATGGCCCTTTACTTTACCAGGAATGGTTATTAATTGTGTATGAAGTTTGTTTCTAGCATTTGGCTTAACAAGTATCCTCCCTCTCTCAGTGTTTCTCTGTTATACAGATTGTAACCTCTGCAAGGGAGAGTAATATTATATCAAGCTGCACTTTGACTTATTTTCAAAATCTAAATAAAATCCATACATGATAGAAGCTGGCACAGGACCTTAAGTACATGCTTAGTACTAATAAACCATGTGTTTATGTCATGTACAATGTGTTTTAGGAATACATCATTGGTAGTAACAGCTGCTGTATGTTGAGGACCATCATTGTCATGTGAATTCTGCACAGATGGTCCTCTATGTTTTACAAGTGTCATTAGGTGTGACACAGGGTGATGGACTGTAACCAAACCTGTTAATGTTTATATACTGGCATACTTGATGATTGGGATAGAGTAGTCTTGCCTGTTAAAATTACAGGCTAGCATTTCAGATAGAATGATACTAAGTTAACATTATTTACCATAACTGCTTATTTTGGGTTTAAAAATTCAGTCACCTTTCCACCCGCAAATGACCCCTTTGTTCATCTTCAGCCAAGGTTAAGAATTTCGTAAAACTGTTCATTGTACTCATTTGTTAGTTGGGATATTGTTGAACACAATGAGATGGTAATCATGTAATTTCTTCTGATTTATGACTGGATTTATTGTCGGAGGATAGGTGTTACTTTTGCTGCTGTAATTCATGCAGTCTGATGTTTACCAGTAAAACAGGTGTACTAAAGTCATTTTTTGCTGAAACCTGTGTTGGTGGTATACTAATTTGGAGTATTTGAGATATTGCACTTTTTGGCATATTATCTAATTAATTGAGTGCAGACCAGTAATTATGGTAGTTAATTACAAAGATAGATGTTAATATTTCCTTGTTCATGTAAAGAGCCACACAGGGCTACAAATGTCAAAGTAGTGGTCATGATTTTCAGCAATTGATTTATGACATTTTTACAGCTTGTGTTGTTATAGCGAGTATGTTTTCACTGAGGCAAAATGTAAAACGATAATCATCCCTTTTGGTGGCCAACCTTTTACGGCCATTTTGACATATCAATTAGCTTTTTATACATCATAGGGAACTTGTGGACAATAGATTTACTGAAAAGTAAACCTCCTGACAGTCTTGATGGACACAAGTAAATATTGGTTGTTTGATTTCTATAGAAAAATAGGTACCAGCAAATTGAAGAGAGCAATTGGTCATTTAAGGCTGGATGATTTCAGAGAATTGGACAGTGTTCCGACAGGGCAGATGGCAGTTTTGGAGGGAAAATTATGAATATTGGAAAGATTGATAAACTGATACATATGATCTAATGTGATGTCTGGTCACATAATTTCCTAGAAGCTTTACATTGATAGGGTTCTACAGGTTATCTCAAGCTTGCCATTGGTCACATTTCAGTGTGTTCAATCACAACAAAATCTTAATTGTTGAAATGCAAAACTGGAGTTAAGTCATAGTTACCTTCTAGACTAGTGTTATCAGTTGAGAGGTTGTTATTTTTTTTCAGGTAAATTGCAGAAAAAGAGATTCTTCTGCTAATTAACGATGTCTGATGGCATACAAGTCTATTATTATATTCCTGAAACACAGCAGGATCAGGGTGCATGATTGAAATTATTTAATTTGATGGAATTTCATGTCTGTTTACCATTCATAAGCAGCATAATGTATTGTTTTGTCACATGTAAGTGTCTTGACACTAAGAGGGTACTTAATGTCTCTCCAAATGTCAAAGCCAATTGAGATAGTTTATACAGCAGAGCTTCTGGGAGATCTAACTCTATCTATTGTATTCCTCAACATAATGTACCTTGCATTTCATTATAGAGAAATTCCAGTGACTTTACTGCATATCTAATAAAAGCAGTCAAAATAAAAGAACAAGAAATTTGTTGTAAATTAGAGTTATATGTTTCAAAAAGACTATAAGGGAGACAGAGGGTAGGAGAGTAACCATAGCAGTGTTCACAACTTAGTGTTAGGTCAAACCTGGAACAAGCTCTTGAGTTTTCTATACATTAAGAGATTATTCCTCACAAGTTCTTCCTTAAACTACTACTTTAATAAATAAACTTCACCCTCTTTGATATGTACTGCAATTAAATTAGATAGGTTACTTTATTTTTACACTTATTTCAGTATTTTAAAACAGCTTTAATAACTGATCTTCACCATATTTTGGTTCATTACCATATAACAGTACAAATGTTGACAAATAGCTTGTAAATTTTTATACAAGATTTAATGTATATGCATTCTTGTCATAAATAAACATTTCAAAATGATGTAAATTAAAACGTGTCACTTTATAGCTAAAAGCGACAGAAAAATGATCATTTTATTACTATAATTATGCTTAAATTTGTTCTATTTATTACTGTAAACTATACTTTCTTTTCTATCTTTAAATGTGGTAATTACATGTCAGTGATTTATATTGCATGTTTGCATATAATTTGCATGTTTGCACATTTACCTATCAGAAAGTCTTAAACATACGAGATGATATATAGCTGTATTTGAGAAATTCATTGAGCTTGTAAAATATTTACATCGTAAATGACAAGTTTGTGATGAAGCTGCGGAGGCGGTGGTTTACGAGTGTAAAATTGAAAATTGACATCCGAATTAAGTAGTAAATATCAAATTGAGCAGTAAAAATGAAAGGTATATTAATTTTCTTTTCATTGATATTTCATAAACAATTTAACAGAATAATACACAATGTAGACATGGTGACCAAAAGATTGCTATAAATTTATATTTGAAGTTTTATGGGCTCATTCTAGTGGTGAAAGTCAGATGTCTCCTGGATCTATGAGCAAGACTGGTTAATAGGTCCAAGTTTGGTCAAATTGGGTAAAGTGCAGGAGGCCTGACACTACATAATTGAGCGTATCAGTGTAGATGGAGGGCAGCCTGCTCATTCATTCAATCTGATCTAGATCTACACTTTTTGCTTCTTGGTCAGAAATAAACTAAAGCAAACAGTGTAGACCCTGCTCAGGATCTACAATAGTTGGTCATGGGATTTAAGCCCCACCCTTGGAGTAAAGGTTTATTAAGTCTCACAACTAGTTGGAGATTGAACTTACTGTTTAATTATTTCTGGTTGCAGGGATTGATCCGGTGGCAACAATAGAGTTGAAAGGTTTGAAGGAAGATGAAGTAGTTTTAGGCGCAGACATACAGCTACGATGTCAGATCTCCGGAAATCCAGAACCAACATACTACTGGTACCAGAACCAATTCAGGTAATTTTGAATACATTGTATCTACAGTTTTTACGTCCACTACCTGAAAAATAGGGGAACGATTCTACTCGTCCTGGCACCTCTAAAGTTTTTATGCACTTGGTCTTTAGCTTTGAAACTACTTGAGGTACCAACTTTTAACTTTGAGTGTATATTCACCATCAAAGTCTACATTATTACAACATGACCTGTAACTCTACTACAACTAATTTTCAAGTTATGCCCCTCTTCTCACTTAGATTTTGTGTTACTTTTTTATTCAGTTGGTTCATAACTTAAGCATTATTAAAGTGATCGAAACCAAACTTAAAATAAATGTCCTCCATCATGTAAGTACATGCTTTATCAATTTTACAACAGTTCTTTGTAATAAATTACAAACTTATTCAAAATACGTTTGTTTCCCCCCTTTCCAAATAAGAATTCATCGTACATTAAGGTGTAAAATAAATGATCAGATCAGTCTTATTTATTATTTTATTATTCCTGACTAAAATGCTAACAATATAGACTCTAATGAGCCTGCACAGATGTGCTTGGCTGATCTGGATCTAAAATTATTGTGGGATATAAGCCCTATGCCTGGAGTAGAGTAGATCATTGACTTCCTGATGACTTTCCTGTAACAGTTGATGAGTTGCCAGCAGGCTTCAAGACCCATTGATACCTTTACAAAATTTCCCTGCTGAAGATTATAAAACTTAAGTTTGAAGCCAATCTCAAATCTCAAGCATCTGATTGGCTGAACAAAATTAATACAGTGCATGTTACCTTACAGAACTAAAATTTGAATGGCATGTAATTTGGTGGTACCATTATTCATAGTTAAAACCTTTGGGACTTGTGGAGTTGTTAAAGGGAACTTGTTAAACGCTTTGCACCTCTTAATGACATATCACATTTCTTTAATTGCATGTTTGGGGTAACTTATCTTTAGATTTAAAAGATGATAAATGGTTTGAGGTAACCCTCCTCCACCTAGATTAAGTGAATTATTCTTTATCAGTTGCTAATATTTTATTATAATGACTAAATTGCTTGAGTAATAACACTTACAAGTTTATTTAATCTTACATATCTTAACGAATGCCTTTTTGCATGTCAAATGAAAGAAATACTTTGAATAGAATGTATTTGATTATAAATGGGATTCAGAAGAAAAGCCATTAACTGTATGAACAGGTATTTTTCAGGTGCCAGGATTAAAAAAATTAATGTATTTTATAAAGCCTGTATACCTGAAAAGAGTGGTCAGTGTGCATGCAGCAGAGATCGGCTTAGGCTGTGAAAAGAGGGAGTTTTTCCAATTTTAAGGAGAAGTGTTAAAACTTTTTAGATTTCTATAAGAAATCTTTAGGGAAAAACTTCTCCCTTGGCTCAGTTAAGGGAGAAGTTTAGGAAATTTGGGAGACTATTTCTCCCAAGTCTCCCTCTAAGCCTTTTCCTGATCATTAACCATTAATTCCATATAGATGCATTTTAACACATGTGCGAGCAGTATAGATCAAGATCATCTAGCACATCCATACCATCTGATCAGGATCTGCAGTGTTAGCCTTTTGGTGCTAAATAACCTAATCAATGAAAAAAGCTAACAGTGCTGATCCTGATCAGATTGCATGAATGTGCCAGCTGATCTGAATTTACACTGTTCGCCCCCAAGTATTAAAAGCATCTACATGGAGGGAAGGGTTAACTTCATGAATAATTGTTGTTGTTTTAACTCCAATCAATTAATTTCAGTACTCAATTACACAATATCAATTAAAGAAAGATTGAATAGTTGAAAAACTGGAGATTATTGAATTATTTAGAAGTTTTAGAAGCATCATTATATTAAATATTAAAAAACAACAGACTGTGCGCTTATTATGTTCATCAGTTTTGTCCCCATTTGCCCTTATCATCAACATTTTTATTACAGCTCTTTCAAATTTCTTTGAACAGAATAAAATCAAACTTGATAAGAACATTAGGTAACAGTGCTGTAATTGCTTGCATATCCCCTTAAGTATCTATGCTCATTATTCCAGCTTTCTTCCCTCAAGTGGCAACCCTTATTGCACTAACACAGGCAATTCCAGTTTATCAGACATTGTTTTTCAAAATGATGCTCATTTGATTGAACTACTCATTTAAATGTTTTCAAAGTTATTGTATGATTGGTTTATAACTAAAAATATTAACACAGTTGACTCCACAAGGAAAACATATATTTGTTCACAGTCATTTCCTAGTTTCTTCTTACAAGTTTAGACATTTAATTAAATAAAGGGAGGTAATTCATAAATTATTTAGGCTTTAGTCAAGCATCTATTATTATTAAACAAAATTTCATTTAATTGAGGGGTGTACAACTAGTGTACATCTAGTTCAGCCTGATCAGGATATACACTGGTGGCTTTATAATGCCCTAGTTTATTTCTGACAAAGAAGTAACCAGTGTAGATCTTGATCAGTTTTGCTGGAATTGTAAGTTTATCTTGATCTACGTTGGTCACAGTGATAAAAACTTTATCTAATGGAGTAAAGGTTTAATCATTAATAAACACTAATAATTGAGTTTATCATTGCATCTGGAAATGTAGAAATTCTCTTGTACGCTCAGTAAACTCAGCATTTCAGAATAAACCTCAGTTGGGTTCCACTAACATTGATTATTAATGAACCTAATTGAGAGTAATTACAGGCAAGAAGAGCTTATTTCCTTAGCTGGCTCAGGAGTTTTCAATCAAAAATAAACACAAGGTATCAAAGACTGGTTCTATAATCAAAACTTGAAGCTGGGTAGGTAAAAACTTAATGGAAATGCACAGAATAAGGATGGTTAGAGCTTACTTAGGGCGTCTGTTTTACACATCAAAACACAGTAAGGCGGATTTTGTTGATAATATTTGCACATGATGCTCGTCTTTGTTTTTCTAACGTTTCACAATTTCAAAGTCAATTCCTAGATGAATTAAACAATTTGCTGGCAGAAGATAAACTATTTTAGCAATTATGCTAATAATTGATCCAAAAAGAAAACATTGACATTTTGCAGGCACAACTAAAGATTTTTGCCTGTTTGAAATTTCAGTTTTTTCTTTTCAACATTTTTTGCTTGAGAAATGCCAGATTGAGGAAGAAAGGTATGTTTTTAAATTATGTTTCAGCTCATCTGTAGGAAAATGGTGCCAAAAAGTTCGCCAGAATTGATGACTTCAAATATTTGTAGGTACACGCAGTATTTTCCACCCAAACAAGAATTATCAGTATTTCGACCAATTTTTGGCATTGGTCTGAACAAAAAAAAATGAAAGAGATTATCATTTTATTTTAAATTAATGTTTTAAAGTTTTTTCTCAACATAATTTAGAGATTCACTATGAGAACAAATTTAAGTCATTTTGAAAAATACATACGTCTTCAAGGAATGCCATAGAGGAAGACTTGGGAGAAATACTCTCCCAAATTTCCAAAACTTCTCCCTAATCCAAGGGAAAAGTTTTTTCCTATATGTTGTCTTACCGAAAGCTGAAAATTTACAACACTTCTCTGGTGATATGAATTTTTCTGTCTGTTAGATAATAATCCTTTTTTCATTGCACTTTTGTCAAAACATGCAGATTTCAAATGCAATGCAAATATTTAATTGAAAGTTAAATTCTTCGTTCTCAAGCTATTTAAACAAAAAAGGGGCATAATGCTGTCTGAGTAATTAAATGAAAAGCTGCATTTTTGAAATTACTTTCCTTTTATATTAAAATAAGAAGAAAAAGGTGTTCCTAATTTTCAAAAGAGATTACAATGTTCTTAAAATTTTTGCATCATTATCAAAATACAAACATTAATTTAGATAATAATAATAATAATAATAATAATAATAATAAGAATAATAATAATAATAGTAATATTTAAAGAGGAGACACAGTTGCGGTTGGGACAGTGCCCAATCTTCCCTGTGTTCCTCTGTAATATACATTGACATTAAATATAAAAAAACAAATGAATTAAAGAAATGTGAAATGAAACATGATGGATAATAACATAGGAAACAAAATGTTCATGAATACTAGATTTTTAATATTTGTGTTTCATTTCCATTGAGGTATTTGGAGACTCGAGGGTGTGGAGTTCCCCTTAAAGGATTTGATAATATTTTTTTTGTAAAATATATATGATAATAAATGTTATTGAGTAACCAGACACTACCCAGTGTTCTGTATGTTGGATTATCAACAGACGGCTTGGCTGTCTTCCATTTTAAAAACTGTAATAATTGACACTTCTAATCAAACTTCGTAATTAACTTCATTCCCTTCAAACAGAATAATGAAACATTTATAACTGAAAAAAAATCATTAATGAGATAATATGACGCACATGCACAGCACACATTTTGGATATAATATTACTCATACTTTGATTAAAACACCCTAAATATTGCTAAAAACCTTTTAGTTAATGATATATTTATAACTATTTTTCAAAATCTGCATGATAAAATTTGATATACTCGTAATAGTTTTTTATCTGCAGAGACTTTAAGTTTTGCTTTGCCATCTGTGCCGTCAGGATCTGCAATAATCACATTTTGGTCAGAAATAACCTAACAAATCAAAAAGGGAACAATACAGATCCTGATCAGACGGCACAGATGTGCAGGCTGATCTGGATCTACACTGTTTGCCCACCCAATAAAGGTGTGTCTATGGAGGAAAGGGTTAAAGGACACCTGTGTGTCATCTTGCATAGTTACTTATGTTCTTGGATCTAATGTTTGTGGCAACAAAATGATAATTATTTGAGGAAAGATATTAGGTGAATGGTATATCACAGGACAAATGGTCTCTGATGATATTCCTTAGCTACAACATTATATTTTATTTTCTCATAACTTGTAGGGGATTTTCATAAAATACTTTGGCTAGATAAATAGATTTATCACACAGTGCATGATAAGCAATGTCTGCTCAACTTTAAGATGTCATTTTAATAATTGTGTCAAGCTTTTCGAAACATTTCTAGTGATGCCCCCCATATTAATGTTTAACAGTTATTCTAAATTCATTAATTTTTGTGGGGTAATAAACATTAGCAATGGCAGATCAAACAACCACCAAGAAATATTGATTTTGAAAAAAGCCACGACTTAACCAATTACTCCTTGGGTGTGCCTTTTTTATCCTCTGGGCAACTAGAGTGTATTCAGGTCAGCTAGCACATTTGTGCTGTCTTATCTGGATGTACACTGTTTGCTTTCAGATTCTTTAGGTTATTTCTAATCAAAAGTGAACAGTGTAGATCTAGATCAGATGGCGCCAGTGTACCACCTGTTTTAGACCTTCACATGTCACTAATGTAGTAAATGGCATATTCATGGTGCAAATGCTTGACCGAAAACAAACTTTCTACGCTGACAAATATTTATGCATCCACGCTATCATTTGTTACACATTTTTCAGACATAAATTATGATGTTATACAAATAAACATTGTCTTATATTGGGTAATGGAAAATTTACTGGAGAAGTGTATTTTGATGAAAACATTTAATTGTTAAAATACTTAAAAAAAAAAAAAATTCAAATGTAAATAGTGAACATGAAATTAGATTCCTTTATTGTAAGCTTTCATGCTGCATTGTGTTATTGTAAGTGTTATCAGTCTTGGTACCTCTAAACCTCTAAACAAGTAAAAGGTACTATATATGTGTACTAATTGTGCACCACTTGTTTTTGATCAGTTTTTATACTGCTATGATAGAGATTTTATGTTGTCTTTCTATCAGACATCAAGATGAAATTATTACAGTACAGTAGAATCCGCTTATTTGAATAGCCTATTTGTCAAGACCCTTGATTCAATTAAGCGGAGTATCATAATATACGGAGCTTACAAATTCTGGCCAGTTTTTGATTTCGTTCGTATCTCCGCCATTTTTCGTCGGTGCGTCATGAGAAATACGCGCTTGTGAAATTCGCTTACGCCGTACCTGCAGCGTAACCTTATTAACTACATGTGGAGAAACCCAAGATAAAAAAGATATTGTAAATAAATAATAATAAACAACGATCATTTGCTTAATTTATTTTTCCTATACCGACATTTAAAAATAAAACAATTTACAACAGCACATAATCACCATAGAGCAGCTCATGTCAGTTCTCAAAGTTCTCAACAGTTTGTTTTTGTGTCAACAGTTTGCACTTCATCAAGATTTGTTTGCCAAATCTAATTAACTTTCTAATTTATCGAGCAAGTTTTGATGAGTTTATTTGTTATTTTCACACATGTCTGTTTTATGTTTCTTTCTTTTTTCGAATAAAATAATTTTTATTCGAAAATTTCCCGTCTTACATAAAACGTAATTAGCTTATGAACGACAAAAAAAGGAAAATTCTCGATGCGGGGAAACCCCATTATGTGACGTCATTGCTATAAATGTACACGGTAAACACGCGTGCCAGTGAACGGAAGTCGTTATTTAAAGTAGGTGATAAACAATGACAATAAATTTATGGAGTTTACCGGATATTGAACATTGCCTTGGGGCAGAAACTTGTGAATTTCAAGTAGGATTAGCGTTGTTAGGCGTTTTAAGGTGGGAAAGTGCTATCATAATAAACGGAGTTCATGCGGTGACCTATTCAAATAAAGATACTTTTTATCATTGAAATAGATAGAAATGGTTTTGTGTTTTAATATTCTACTATAATAAGCGGATTATTCAAATAAGCGCTATTCAATTAAGTGGATTCTACTGTATTTAACAATACCTTGAGGTATCTTGATGATTTGTTAGATATTCATTATAATCATTTTCTATCTTCTGTCAACTATATTCCATCTTAATAAAGCCAAAATATAAAAAAGCAAACTTGCTTAATATATATTTTTCTAATGAAAATGCTTTAGTAACTTCTAAATGATAATGTAAAAGAGATGATTTTGATTTTAGTTTTGGATATATTTCCAGTTTTTGAATGTGATCTTGCTAAGCTTATATTTTACAGTTTGTTTGCTGTTTTTGGAGCTTGAAACACTGTTAAAGATATTGGGTATCATTACACAAATAAAGAAAAACAGTTTGCAAGTTTATTTCTGTTCTTGATTAAGTTCAAAAACACAATTGCAATATAAAATCTCTGTTGCAACACAGTCTTTCCAAACACCAGGGGTTTTATAGAGATTTGAAGTATAAATTAAAGAAAATAAAAGGCAATATTAATTTCACCACACTATTTGTAAACAAAACATCACTAAATTAAAATCAAAGGACTGGAGGTACTGATGAGTCGGCCATCAAAACACAATTGAAAAGCAATGGATTTTTGGGTTTGATTAAGTTGGACCAGAAATAAACTTTCGCCTCAAGAACGGGGAACAATTTACTTTATGTCCTCCGAGACATAGATCTTCGACCCCAAAAACAATTAATGTCCAATTAACAAGTCAAGACAAATACTGTTATCAAGTTTGCAGACGTGGTGACATGGAAAGCGAACCTGGTGGTAGGACAATATGCCTAAAGGCATAATTTGAATATGATTGGACTTGTAGACAATAAAATGAAATTGACCAATCACAATTAAGTGAAGGATATCATACTTCATAGGTCATATGGTCAACAGTGAAACAACGCTGGTCAGTTCTCAAACACAACGCTTTATTTAAAGGTATTACTCCTTTCGTCCTTGCATTTTGCATTTAGAGAGACTTTTTAATTTTTCATTTTATCAATGAGAGTGCAATGACGAATGGAATATTACCTTAATGGCGTGAATACTTTTGTAAGTGTGGAAGAATCCTGTGAGCAGTTGTTTGCAAGCGCAGTATCATTAGACAGCACCTAAAATTCTGAGTTGAGATACGGTGACACCAATGACAGAAAAAAAGTAGCTAAGCTAGTCATAATCTTTGAATATTCAAACTTGAAATCGACAAACAGAATTGGGTCACATGATTTAAAATAATACTACAAGTGACCCTATGGTTTTTTTCAATGGTTCTATTATTCAGCAAATAATGTTCAAACACACAATTACACTGATGCTTTTTTGTCAACTGATGTTTTTTCAATGAGGTGCACATTAAAACGTTTTGGTTATATTTTATATAACTTGTCTCCATTTCACATCCACTATTTGTATCAACATTTGTGATTTTTTTATTCTTGTCCATTACAAAAGCAGCATGCTCCATTGCAGGAATTAGTGGCAATCTAAAGGCTGTATGCTCCCTCAGACAGTAATAGACAGAATTGTCAAACTGGTCTCCTCACAGCATTCCATGTAGAGCTGTTATCCTGAAATATTAATTTCAACAAATAACCTATTTATATTGAAGTTGTAATGATTTTAGCTGAAGTGTCTTTGTTTTCTTTAAATTAAGGGTAATTTTGGTTATTAATTGCCAGAATCCACCAAAAAGTTACATTAGATGGGTGTTCACTTGTGTCAAGTTAAAAATGCAAGAACAAAAAAGGGAATAACCCCATCTTGACATAAAGAACTTGGAGTCATGATGAGTGTGTTGTCATGAGCAATATAATTTGAAAGTTTGATGTAGAAATATTAAGAAAAGTCAAAGTTAAAGTCAACATTAAGTTTTTCTGTTAAAAAAAAGTACAAAAAAAGGATTAACTCCATCAAATGTGACCTTGACCTGAAAATTAATATCAGCTCAAGCATGTTGTCACAAACAATATAATTTGAAAATTTCATGAAGAAATATTAAGATATGGCAAAGTTATAACCAACATTAAGTTTTTGGGATAGATGGACGGACAGACAAAGCGATCCCTATGTATTGCCTTTTCTTTGAAAGGGCGACACAAAAAAATGACCCTTTAGATTAAGCAGCTAGTGGACACCTGGAAAACAATACATCAGTACATGTATCAGCAAGAACAACTTTGATGTCTGATCTGGATCTGATTGGAATCTACACTGTTTGCATATTTGTAAGAAATAGCCTCATGTCAATCTTATTATGAACCATGTAGATCCTGTTAAGACTGCACAGATATGCCTGCTGATCTGGATATACACTGGTCACTCGTCATGTATTCATGGAAGAAAGGGGCAAAAACAACACAGTAATTTTTATATAGGATGATTAATTTTCTTGTGAACTGAGGTCTCACAAGTCAACACATACATATAAACACAATTTTATGTTTTCTTGTTACAAGATACAAAAATACAAATACCAACATATACAGATAGATTTAGTGTGTCTCAATCATACATTCAAGCAGCTTTAATAAATGAAAATAAAAAATGCAAACCTTGTCTTCATTTTCTACAGTGACATTCATATTCTGCTCCCTTATGTTCTACCAATTCTGCAGACATTTCAAGTCCACAGCTTTCACAAGACTGATGATACACATGGCTGAAAATAAATGTTGTATTTTAATCATAACAAATAACCAAAACCAATTTCACTGTACTTTTTGTTGCTTATGAAGTTGTACATAATTTGATGTTGCAGGTTAGTTAACAGATTACAATGTTGTCATAATTCATCTATTTTTATAAATATCACAAAAAAGAGGTATTTCTGGTGTAAGCTTCAAGCCATCTTCAGTTCCTATAGGCTCATACACAATTTATCCCATTTAACCTTTACCTCCATATGCCTTTATGGCATGGGAAATCAGTGTAGATCTAGACCAGCCGACGCATCCATACTGCCTGATTAGGATCTAAACCGTTACGGCGTAAGCTTTTTTATTCAAATTTCAATAGGTTATTTCTGACCACAATGTGACCTGTGCAGATCCAGATCAGATCATGAAAAGGCATGAAAATGTGTATAATATTATAGTAAAGGGTTAATTACTAAAAAAAAACACCTGCATTTTGATACTTCATTTTATTCGTTGGATACACCTTTTAACACATGAGCAACTATTGTAAATCTAGGTGCTGACACATCTCCTTCCTGTTAATTAGAGCTTTAAATGTATCTAATGAACAGAGTAGATACAGAATGATGAGACCTCAAAATGTCTGATGTGCAAGCTGGTCTGGAGCTACATTTGTGCTATCTCTATCTGATGTGGATTTACACTGGTTACCCATGTGGTAAAATGGCATGTAAATGGAGTAAAGGGTCAAGTTATTAACCATGAAAGTTGAAACAGCATTGGATTTTTGAGACACATTTATATGAGATTACCCAACTTAAAAAACAAATAAGCAACCCATCGTGTTAGTTCAAGGTGGCCAACAGATGAATATTGTTATATATAATGTTAATAATCAAGTGAATTCAAGTTGACCTTGTTATTGGGTCAAAGGTAGTCATATATGCCTGAGACAGAAGGCTGAGGGTAAATATGACAGCCTGAGGCCCAATAACATGTTCAAATTCATATGAAGACTAAACTGGGCCAATACAGGTGTTCTGGACCAATATGAGAATTGCTGGGCCATTATAAAATACTTAAGTATTGATGTGGTGTACCATGTAGTGTCTGCCAGGAAAATGGCATGTTCTAGTCAGGTGATGACATGCCTCGAGATTTTGCCACACTGCAGTCATGTAAAAGAAAAGGGCAAAGTATGCAATGCCTTTACTGTATATTAATACAGGGCTCTCACTAGAGAGAGACTTGAAGGAATTAGTCTCATCAAAAGTGACCAGACTTCTCTCTTTGTTGATCTTTGTTAGAAGTCATTTTGTATTTACGATATAGGGAAAGAAAGCTGTTGACTGCAAACTTCTCCATAATGCAGTAAATTATGACAAAACTCTCCCTGATTTGCAAGTCTGGTGAGAGCCCTATTAAAAGTCAATTAATAAAATTTAATATACCATTATCCTTCTTCCACTCCTTTTCCAATTTCATGCTTTTTGAACCAGAGATGGCACATTTCTTTCATTTGATTTTATCACTGAAATTAACAAACACAAAATTGCAAGGGTGCAAGTTAGGATTTCTAAAAAACCTGAAATCCTGAAAATTTATTTAGGGTAAATGAAGAAAATCATTCATTTTTAGACACACAAAAACCTGATTTTCAGGCAAATGCACCCATGAAATAATAACAATTATTTTGATCTTTGCTCAAATTACAAATATTCTTTATAATAACATATTTTATTTTTTAAGTGAGTGATCATAACAATTAGTTTACTCTCATTTTGTACTTTGCTAGAATGGTCTTTCTTCAGATTGTTTCTATTCTGCATTGAAATCCATTCAGTCTGAGGTGTGAGGTGTATCTACAAAAAGTCACCCACAATCTTTTGGACTGTGAAAAATGTTTTTCCTTTAGTTGCTGTGAAAAAGAGTGCTGTCATTTGTTTTGTAGTTAAAATGCCTGTTCCAACAGCCGTTCAAGAAAATTTCATAAAGTTATATTGATTAACTGTTGATTAACTGAATTAAGTATCCATATTGTTTCATCACTGCCAGAGTTATTAGGTGTTTCCTTCTTTTGAAAAAATAAAATATGGATCCAGGCATGTCACTTTAAAATTAACCAGAAAGTATCAGACTGCAAAAAGTCAAAAATGTGTTGACTGCTCTTATAAACTGGTCAAATTGGGTTATCACTAAAATTCACAAAGTGGGTTCCTTTTCAAATAACTACCGGTAATTTATTTTACATTGCTGATCAGTAAGGCTCCAACGTTTACACGTGTAAACGGTAACGTTTCGTTTTCGGGCCGTAAACGTTTACAGAATCTTGAACCGTTTATACTAACGGTCACGTGATTGTAAAGGCGGCAAAGTATTTGCTGAAAAACGGCAACGATGCACTTAGAAAATATTAATTTTATTTACACCACTAAGTAAACAATTGTATTTTAATATGTAATTCACATTGTTGATGTATAAAAAAAACTCTTGCATGGTTATGGGTTTCCGCGATGTCCAGGAATTTCCATAGTTTCTGAAAACCAGGCGCCATCTGATCCCTGTTGAGAATGTTCATGGGGTCGTTATCAGATCGTCACTAGTCATATCTTGTATATAGTGAACTTTGCTACTTATAAACCTGATTAAACTTCATTTTAATTTATTTTCAGTGGTTAAATAAGTGTCAACTTCTTTTTTTTTTTAATGGAATGTACACAAAAGTTTTCTTTATTCTTGCAAAAATTGACCACTTTTCTCCTGCATCAAAATAATTCCAAGTTGAGCATGAGAAGGGGGTCAAAAGTGGAAAAAAAAATCAAATTTGCTTGCATAAAATGCAAGAATCTGCATCAGCTGAAATCCTGGATGTCGTGACCATGTCAGTGAGTGTAGCAAAATGACGGATTCAGAATTTCACAGGATACCCCGGAAGTTAAGCGATCCAATAAGATCCCGTTTTAATGGAGTTGCATTGTTATTTACAACTTACAAAGTTCAGTGAAACTTGTCACAATGTTATCAGGTTTGCATGATATAAACAACGTTTAAACGGCATCGTTTCGTTTTACATGGTCCGTGTAAACGTTTACAAAAATTTGTAAACGTTGGAGCCTTACTGATCAGAATTCAAGTCTGGGTAAAAATCATAGAATGAAATAGACATAAAATTAATGCCTTAAGTAGTTTTGGTTTATTTTACCTAAAAACAATTTGTAATGGAAGGCTAATAAATGAATACTTGTTACATCAAAATTATTGAACTGAAACACTGTGTAAACCTAGGTTCACTTCAATACTTAATACTGGTGTAACATCAAAAGGGAGACAATATATTCATTTTTATAATTTGGCACATGTTTGTAATGAACAAAATGTATATCTTTGGTTTTCATTTCATAATTTATTGTCACTTTGTTAGGCAATTCTACTATTAACAAGACTTAATTTAACACTATGAAACTAATTTGAGTTATTTATCAAATTATGGGAACCTGAATTTCCATCAGAAAATATTCAGATAGGAAAAAATATTACATTTTCCCAATGCAACGGATTTGTACCCCACCCATTAACATGTTAAAATAATTTACCAGTTGCAATGTTGACAGCGTTATCACAGCTCAAGCATTACAAAGAAACTAAAATATACTGTTTAAAATAATTACATCTCCTAAACAGTCATTCTGGATTTAACTCAAACATTATTTTCTACCTTCACTTTTGTTGTCCACTTCATTGCATGACGTCAAACAGTTCTATACCGCTTCAAATGGTTCAAATGGTTGATACATGTCTGACCAGAACCAAAAATCATCTAAACCTGTTTATGAATAATTAAATCAATTAATAAATACTTCATTCTTTCTTCCGGGATGCAAAATTTACCTGAAATGCATTTAAGAGATACTATTAAATAAATATTGTGAAGTTCCCATTTCTGTATAAACTTGGTGAATCCCTGAGGTGCTACTCTTTTTCTTCTTATGGTGTTCCCTGGGTTATTAATTTTGAGAATATCTGTTCTGATTAAATGACCTGTGAGACATATGGAATGGAGTGTAAGACAAAACTGAAAGTAGGAAAAACTTCTGATAGCGGATTTCATAAGGTGTACATATAACACGCAATTATTGAAAACATTAGATTTTCATTTCTTTGAAATTTTATACTTCAGAAAATCTTGTGTCAACTATGTAGCTGGTTACGGTTTGGAAATGGGTTAGATCTGGATATTTTCTGATGGAAATTCAGGCTCAAGATTATGATCAAATGCATAAAATGCATTTATTAATATATCTGTTAAATCAATTCATGTATGAATTTTAAATTACTTTAAACATAATTTTCAATAGATCAAAATGTTATAAAAAATCATTGTGAATCAGTTGCTTTATGTTTTACTTTAAAGCTTTCAAATGGGAATATAATTCTTACACGAGTGACGATATTTTACCAAGTAATTCGTTAATCGTTCAAAATCCAACTTTTTTCAATGCAATACATTGAAATAATTTGATTACTTACATCTCTACAAGGTTCCACAATTAATATCCACAATGATTAGGGCCCTAAATTAAAAAAGTTTCGCTTAGCCCTACGGTCGATTTTGAGACTCCTACTTTCATTTTGGAGAGTGCATTAATTAATTAAATGACGTAACCGTTCAATAGAACCCAAAGAGCCAAAATCACGTTTACTGCGGTGTAGTCTTTCGAATCTAAAATTTCAAGTTTTACAATGATTTTGTAACGTAGGCTACCATTCGAAAACCACCAAATCCACCTCCATTTCCATATGAATAATTCTATTTACAAAGAGAACTTCTATTGTCAATATACATTCAAATATAACCTGGGTGTTATAAAAACATTGCATCACGAAAATAACTCGATAAATACTCACTGTTGATTTGATTACGATGGATTTTTCGTCTTCACCGAACGTTGTCGAATCCAATATGGCGTTCCGCCATCAGGTATTCATGCGCGTTCATGACTCAAAATCTTGTCGAACGTTCCACGAGTTAAATTTCTTCAAATATTGATTGATTCCATATTTTTTAATATAAATTTTATCGTTTTGCACAGAATTACAAAATTTACCGCTTTGTAGCATTGACTTACTTTTTGAAACTAAGAACTATATTCTAGGGTAGCAAGCATACATTCTATGGTAGCATGCAAGTACTGTCGTTACTACATTGAAATAAAGAAGGAGTTAGAACAGTATTGCATGCAACCCTCAAATTGTTAGGTTCATAGTAAAGCAAAAACGATTGTCGAAAATTCGTTTTCACTGAGTCTGCCGACTCAAAAAGGAGTAAAAAGAGGTTTTCCCTTACGACTTGTCATACTTTCCAAACCCCTGCCAGACATTTTATATTACTTTCTCTTATCATATTTTTAGGGGCTGTGCATGTTTTAATCAAAAACAGATAAAAACCTGACTTTTTAGGTGTCATTAGATTTCCATTAAAAACCAACATGGCATGAATGTGATGGGATCTAATTTCATGCAATAAAATCATTACAGTTTTAATGGATTCTGGTTTTCATTTGCAACACATTCTTGGCTTATCTAAATTATGGAAGCAGTAATAAGCAAATGATTTCAGTAAAGATAAACTGTGACTTTTTAGGCTTTTTTCTTAATGTCTGTTTCTTTGAAGTTGTATTTTTTGGTGAGCTTAAGGCATTTCTCTGTCATGTGGGATGAGTATTAAGCAAAGTGCAGTAATCAGGTAAATTATTGTCAGAAATATTTTCGGCAAAATATATTTTTTTAATCTAATTTTGCGGGAGGTCTGAAAGGCATTTTGTTACTCTGCATGAAGCAAAGTGCAAGTCATGTTGCTACTGTACAGTTTTATTGTGTCAGACTGTTATTTTCAATTTTTGTTTTTTGGTTGCACATGTGTCCTTATTTAAATTAAAATGCTCATTTTACTGCAACAACTATTAGTGAAAAATCTTGTTTTTGCCAAAGTGAAGAATGATGTTGTTTTTATGTAGGATCAAATGTGCAAATTTTGAAAATGAGACACAGCAAAATTGTATGTCAGCCACACCGTATGAACATGTGTATCAGGGTGGATGGCATTGTTCCTTGAAATGAAATCATTTAGTTGAGCATATGACATTACTTTATCAATTTCATTGAAATAATTTCATAATTTAGTTTGAACTTGTAATAAAATCAAGTTATATTCATAATGAATTGATAAACACTGTAAACACATTTTCATGTGACATGGATCATAATAATTATAATTGTTTTGATGAGCTTGTGGCACTGCACGGCAAATTTATTATTGTTTTTTTGGTGATTTCAAGAAGGTTGTATGTAATTTCAGGGTATTTAACAATGACCGTGTGAAGATAGTGGACAAGGGTACTCGGCTGAAAATCAGCGCTATAACTGCAGGTGACAATGGAGTATATTCCTGCCGAGCCGAGAACATAGCCGGCACTGTGGACAGCACAGACAATTATCTGCTCAACATTAAAGGTATGCTAGCAGTGGTAAATGATAAAAATGGTGGTCCAAGTTTTTCTAGCTAGTTCCGGAAAAAAACACAACAAATAATAATATATTTAGAGAGAAACATTTCTTCTTAAAATTATTCTCAGACTTCCCAATGAAGACAAATGTAGACAATATGTTGTTAATGACGTCAGCATGAAGCAGTGTCTCTAAATGTTCCTTGTAATTAAAAAAAATTGGATCGCTTTTGTGTCGTTTTCAAGCTCAGAAGCTTATCCATTTGAATTATTTTTCTGTCTAAGTGTAATGAAAACATTAAGGATCAGCAGACTTGAGCCAAATTTCTAGTCTTGCATTTCTTCTCATGGGAACTCGGTGCACACCTTTGTCAAAACTTGTTGTCTGGCTTATATTCTCGTATTATTTTCAACTAAGTTATGAATTCTCAAATCCCTTAAGATTTTGCTATGGTTAAGCAGTACAGAATTTTGACAAAAGTTTACAAAATTTGATCTGCAGATTGTGCAAACTTTGTCATTGTTGATAAACAATCTTAAGATAGATATTTACCCAGCATGATTATATGATATTTGGGGATGGCAATTCAAGGGAATAAGAATTATATTATTTCCATGCTTGTTTTGAAACCCCGAAGAAAAAAAAACCAAACAACTTCTGAAATGTGCTGTGATCTGGCTGCAAGGTTATAAACTGAGATTAAAAACATAACTGGTCACCATCAGATGCTTGAGATTTGAGACTGGTTTTTAATCTCAGTTTTATAACCTTCAGCCCAGGAATAGGATAATAATTGTCTGCCATTGGCTGGTTCCTTGTCCACTAGAAATGGGGCCTAATGTTCCTGTTAAAAAAGAACAAACCGTATTGCTATTTGATGGTGACTGAGAGTCTAAACAGGCCCAGCTCTAAACGCTTTACTGGAGAGAAACCAAAGACCTCCTAGAATGTTTAAACATGCATTTCTCAGATGTGAAGAGTCGTCATCTAGAATATATGTAAATGAATTGACTTACAGTTTGTATGATGTGTAAACGGAAGTTGTTTCAATGAACAAATAATCCTGACAAAGTCAGGCTGTCTAGGTCTTCATGGTTTCTTTGAATGCAGAAGCAAGAACAGATCCTAGAAACTCATCTAAAAGTAGTTCCTTATTAAATGTTATTTCCTTCATTAATATCTGGTGTATATATAGACTTGGCTGTGACTTTACATTGTGCAGAGCCGAAATGAGCATGCACTGTCTATGCCTTAAAATTACAGATCCCCAAACAGTTTAGAACAATGATTTTTCTGAAAGACTGGGTGGTAGGAGTTTTAATGTGTACTGGTCCAGTTGTTTAGTACACCAGACCACTGTATTACCATGATGTGTATAAGGTTGAACTGTAGAGTTTTGGGGAAAAAACTTGGGTAGAAAATTGATCAAAATTTTGGAGGTTTATCAAATGAAACTTACTTATTTTTAAAAAAATTTGCTAATAGGTTCTATTGTAAGGGGTTTCTGGCACTGATCAGATGTTCGTAATTTTCAACATTTACCTCCCCTTACTTCAATCATACGTGTTGTCATCAAAATGAGTCTGCACATTTGCTAAAGCTAACCCTTACCCCATCAAACTGACAGGCAATATCTTGTAAAAATAAATGCAACATTGCAACAAAACAATTGACTTTGAACGCCCTCACTTAATTTTGTGTTTTGTAATTGAAGATTATTTGAATATAGGATAGCAATAAACATAAGCTTTATTTAAGAGATAAGAGAACAGAAGTATATCTGTATCATTACATACATCTTACATTGCATAAAAATTTAAATGTAATTTAGGTAATTTGTTTTCAAGGAAATGATAACTAAGCGATACACAGGCTTTGATTATTTGTTTAAGATCAAAGTGGGTTTATTTTGTAGATACTGAGTTTAATGAAATGATAACAATGAATATACTGTTTCCTGGGGAATGATGGAATAGTCTTGGGGAAGTTATCCATTTTTTTTTCAGGACTGCTCTTTGTATCTTTTGTTGCAATGAAAAAAAAGAAACCATATTGCATTTGTTATCTGGCTATAATTCTTATGCCATTCCACAAATATTTCAAATGTTTTATTTTTCAATGGCAAAGTGCTAAATATACCTGCAGTTTGCAGGTATATATTTTAAGTATCTTTCAGTGTGCAAAGTTCAGATGGAAATATACTCTCCAAAAGTAAAACAATTACTACAATGGTTATGTCTAGACAAAAAAATTAATTAAATAGAGTGTGGCACTAGAATCTTGTTTTTTGTGACATTACTATCAGATAGAAACATTGGATAATTTTTGTCAAAACACCACAGAGCCTCTCCCTCCTCACAAAACCAGTTATCCTCATTGCCAAATGATTCCATCTACACCTCACCTCAGAAAAATCCTCATTTGACTTACTTTAATACTTTAATACTTAATAAATGCAGCCTTTTCTAAGTCTTTACAGTAATTCTTGTGAACATCTTGTGAGTTTGATGTTGTTATGAATAAAGCTTTTGTGGTAATAATGTGTTTTTGTATGTGCACATCCTGTTATATTTTATTTTCAGCACCTAACACGCCACACTTAGACGAGAACCTCTTCACCCCTTTTAAGCTTGTGCTAAAGAATGAAGACGTCAGACTGGACTGCCCATTTATTAATGCCACGAAAATAGAGTGGTTTGCAAATTATGAAAAATTGACGAATAGTACAAGGTGAGGAGGTTATAAATTATCCTAGATAAAACAATCTTTTTGCAGATAAATATAAAGGAGAAAATTTAAATTTATGGGATATTTTAATAGTGAGTTATTTTTTCTGTAGAATAAATGAGGAAAAATGGAAGTTTTCAATTATAAGACAGAAATATGCTTAAGATGTGTTAAATTGCTGAAATTAATTCATGGGATGTTAGTCAGAGATAAATTGCATTAATGGTGGCTTTTATTAGCCTTACATCAAATTAAAAGCCTGTCAGGTAATTAGAGTTTTAATTAAAGACACAAAATTCTGTTCCTGTGTGTGCAGTGTTGTCACAACTAACATAATTTAAGATGCCTTTCTAGAAATTCTGTTCATATGGTAGGTTTTTTTTTAAACTTTTTTTTTAAAGCCTGGTTATTAGTTGGGGTATGTGGTTGGGCTGGCAGGTGGGTTTCAGCATTTCAATAAATTTTGTGTTTAAGTTCACTTTTTCTCAGTAACCATTCAAGGTAGATCTTTGAAACTTAACATAGTTGTCTGATATCACAATAGCACTTATCAGGACAGGTTTCATAACTCTTAACTGTATTTCATCATAGTTATGCTCCTCTTAAAATGTAATGGCAGAATCTTTTTGTTTCATAATCTTATTTGCTGTACAGTAGTGACATTTACTGGAATTGATTTTTTATAGAGCCGATTTGAAAAGATCATTTTAATAATTTACTTTTTATTGAAGTGAATTACAGTATCAGTCAGTGAATTACTGTGAACCAAATCAATTAAAGACATCTCATTATTTATTTTAAAAAACAACAACACCACCTAACTAACTTTAACCCTTTACTCCATAGATTCAACTTTATTGTGTTAACTGTAGATCTGGATCTGCACTGTTAGCAGTTAGATTCATTAGATTATTTCTGATCAAGATGCGACCAGTGCAGATCCAGATGGGCTAATAAACATCGAATCTTATGAAATGGTCCAACACTTTACATGAATTCAGAACTCCTAACATTTGGCTTATCAGTTCGCTCCACATTTAATTTTGGAAATTTGTTGGCTAAAATCAGTTCTCTATTCTTGAAATGAGTTGATACTGTAACAAGGGAGATAATTACTTTACTGCAGTTACTTTTATGGGATTTTAGAGGCTTCTGTGGTGCGTGGTTTAAACAGTAGTTTGTGTGATGGCATCTGGAAGTGTTAGTTCACTGTTTATTGTGTCGCCTGCGATAGCAGGTAGACACATAGGGATCCTATTGTCCGGCGGCGGCAGTGGTGTCTTCGTCCGGTAGTCCCCCAACTTTAACCTGAAACTTAATGTTGCCTATAACTTTGAAAGTACTTGTCCTATTCACTTCATACTTGGAATATATCATCAGCATGAACAATGTCATCTGTAACAACAAGAATGATAACTCCAGTTTCAATATTTTTTGAGTTATGCCCCTTTCAAATGCAACTTTAACATGGAACTTAGTCTTGCCTATAACTTTAAAAGTACTTGTCCTATTCACTTCATACTTGAAATATATCATCAGCATGAACTATGCCATCTGTGACGACAAGAATGATAACTCCAGTGTCAATATTTTATGAGTTTTGTCCCTTTCTAATGCAACTTAAACATGGAACTTAGTCTTGCCTGTAAAATGGAAAGTACTTGTTCAATTCACTTAATACTTTGAATAACTCATCTGCATTTACAAACCAATTTTTGATGTTGATAACTCAGGTTTCACCATTATTTTAGTTATTCCTCTTTTAAATGCAATTTAGATGACACATGTGTTCTGTGGTGTAGTATTGAAATCAACTTAAATAAAATATTTTTATTATATATGATTAAACATAGGCCCACATTTCAACTTTTTTGTTGCAGGCGACACGTGTTCCGCGGAACACAACATTCTAGTTACTTAATACTTGGAATATAATTATATATCATCTGCATGCAAATAGCAATTGGTGAAAACAAGAATAATAACTTAGGTTTCACCATTTTTAGTTAAGCCCCTTTTGAATGCAATAGAGGTGACATGTTTGTTCCGTGGAACACCAAATTCTAGTGTAGTATTGCAATCAACTTGAATTAAATCTTTTCATCATATATGATTAAACGTAGGCCCACATTTCAACATTTTGCAGACAGGCGACACGTGTGTTCCGCGGAACACCCAATTCTAGTTTTATTTATTGGAGAAAGCTATCTAAAAGATACTGTTAATATTCGAAATTTCTTGTACTCAAGATCATTAACTGAAACTGCAGACCATTCTCTGATCATGCTTTTGATTGGTCAGTTTGAAGACTGAGCTCAATTTTAACCCATCAGCTGTATGAGTTTTGAGACTGGTCTCATTCTCAGCTTTTTAATGTTCAGCCCTATTACCCTATGCATGTGCAGGCTGATCCGGGTTTAATATAGACCCTACGAGTATAACTGGTTCCAACAAGCTATTTGCTACTCTGACTTTCACTTCTTTTATTGATGCAGTTGCTTATATTGATGGAATATTTATGTTGCAGGCACACAGTTTTCAACAATGGCTCCCTGTATTTCCCTAAGGTTCGCAAGACTGATGAAGCTGGATACCGTTGTGAGGGACTTGGGAGCACTCCAGACTCGACCCAGACATTCACTGCTGAGCTTGTCATCGCATGTAAGTCATAAGCAGACAAGCATCTTTAACCCTTTCCTCCATATATACACATTTTTACGCATGTGCGACCAGTGTAGATCCAGATCAGCCAGCACATTTTGGTTAGAAACAACCTGATGAATCAAAAAGCAAACAGTGCAGATCCTGATCAGACAGCACCGATGTGCCGGCTGATGTGGATCTACACTGTTTGCCCATGAAATCAATGTTGTTTTATGGAAGAAAAGGGATAAGCATTCCTAAATATCTTGGAAATTCTAGTGTTTTCCACTAATTCTTGGTATTTACTGCAGATATTTTGATGCATCCATCAAATGGACAAACAATAAGTATTAGCTCCAAATTTAAAGACTTACTTAATGAAATCTGCATATGCATAGGCAAACTATGGGTTGTATCATCCAGGCATGATTGCCGTCATGATCTTGCCCAACTCACATATCTTCAACCTCAAACTTAACTATACTTTACAGATAACAAGTTTTACAGTTGAATCTTGGAATGTGTTCAATACATTAACAAATCTATCAACAAGAATGATAACTCCTAATTGACAGTTTTTCAGTTGTGCCTCTTTTAAAAAATTAACCTGAATCTGTTCTTTTAAGATTGTTAAGCAAATTAATATAGACTAGTTATTTGGTAAACAAATTGATAAGGACATTTTTTTTTGCAGAATCCTGTAAGAAATTTGCAAAATTTAAAATTGAGAGCATAATTACTGTTTGCTCTATGGATGTGGCTTTATCTCTTGTGTGACCAATGTAGATTCAGGTTAGTCTGCGCGTCCATGAAACCTGATCAGTATCTACTCATGTTGCCTTAGATTTGTTAGATTATTTGTGACTAAGAAGTCAACAGTGTATGCACTGATCTAGGTTCCACATATGTTTAGGCTGATCTGGATCTACACAGGCTGCGCATGCGATAAAATCAGTACCCATGCAATAGAGGGCTAATTTGAACTTCTCAGAGAATGGAAGTTTTCACACTCTGCTTGTCTTGCATTTCAATTTTCTGCTATGGTATTTCTATAATTAAAACAAAACAGCATACTGTGAAATAATTAATATTGTATGTTTCTTGGGTTAATTTGCATGGATGTCCTTGGCAGATTTTGCGCAAATTCAGATCCCAACACAGACCTAAACATCTGCCATTGTGACTAAGATCCATACAAAATACATAGAATTAAGTCCAGTCCTTACGATTTGTCTGGATATGTCCTTTATCAGGAAAATTACAAAGTAAGTGTCCATCACAATAAAACATTTAAACCGTTACTTTAGAGGGATACAGCTTTTACAGCATGTGCAACCACTGTAGATCCTTGTCAACCTGTACATCCTTGCAAACACTGTAGATGCAGATGTGCACGCTGATCTGAATATACTCTAGTCATAAATGATATATAAGTCGTACCCATGAATTAAAGTGTAAGTAACCGTTTTTTTTTGAAAACATAAATGTTCTGACAGTTTGTATGAAGTCCGCCTATTGATGAGAATTTAAATAAATTTAAAATGTTTATTATTTGTTTTTGATGAAACAGACGTTTCGAGAAGATAAGAGCAATTTGAAAATGTGCTGGAGGAAGAGTAATTTTGCAGCATGGGTAGGCAGAATTATGTAATTATAAACAAAGTTCTCGTTAACATCTCTGCTTATTACAGTCATTTCATTTTCTGTGATCATCTGTACCAGTTTAATGAGGAAACAAATTGAATTTTACACTTCAAGGCATTTTCTGTCAGAAACAGTCAGCTCAGGCAACAAGTTTTCTCTGGTAAATAACTGAAAATATATGCTGCTGTATAAAAGACAACAACTATTTAAATCTCTTTGAAAATATAAATGAACTGCCAGAAAATAGGATTGCCTAAAATTTCTTGAATATTAGATGATGCTTTTGTAGGTTTTGACTTTTACCTCATTTTATTTTACATTATTATATCCCTAGTTTTTTACTAAGTCTTGTAATATAAAGAAATGTTTATAAACTACTGAGAAAATCATTCTGCTTCCATAAATTGTTGAGTCAGTGATGCCTTGTACATTTATCCATCCATAAATTTGAAATTCTGTGATAATTTAAACAACAGTCAAGACTTTTAAATCATTCTAGTTGTAATATTTAAAGGATCATGATTTTCACCATGAGAGTCATCTAATTGAGGGATCAGCAAATTGGTCAGTTTTCACCAACCGATATCAGGAAGTTGGTAATTTTTACTGTAAGATATCAGCAAATCGGTCAATTTTTACCACAAGAAAACAGCATATTGGTCAGATTTCACCATGTGATAACAACAAATTGGTCATTTACCATGAAATATCAGCAAATCTGTTATTTTTCTATGTATTTTCATAGCATTTCCTCAAAAATTGATTCCACGGAGACAATTTATATACCGTTTTGTGTAATCTAGTTATTTATCAACATGATTACTTTTCCTTTCTGTGCAGATTGTCTAGTGGCTGTTCTGGCTATTGTATTGACAACGTGAATGTTTTATGGTATATTAATTTTCTGCCAGATTTTGCAGACATTTATTTGTTGAGTAGGTTTGAATTGCTAATATAGACAGTAGGCATTTATCAATAAATTATGAAGTTTGCATGAGCGACTTGGCTGCAATTTAATCTTAAATACCATCAGATGTTACATTTGAGAAATAATTCCAAAGCACAGAACAAGGTTAAGTGAGGATCATTAATTTTCTGGTCTGAAGATTATGGAACTTAGGTTTGACTCCAGATCCAGAGACTGCAGGTTCGAAACCCACCAGGGATGAGATTCGTCTGCAGTTTTCCAAATCCACATTCAGCGCAAGTACTGGTTGGCAACCCAGGAAGCAGTCATCAAGCGTGATTAATATAAGTTGGAAGAACTTGTTTAACAATTGATGTAAAATAAATAAGTTTAAACTAAATACAGTTTCACAAAAATGATCAGTAATAAACTTTGTTTAAAAAACCTTGTTGCAACTTTATTCAAGTGTCAGACGTACTACATAAATTTAAATGTTTGAGCCCCGCCAGGGATTCGTTCTGACAAGGCCAGTTGGTGAGGTGCCAGCTAGTTAAAGAATGGTTTGCGGATGCCTGCCTGCTGGGTGCCAGGTTCATAGGATAGATACCAGGAGAGATGCTTGTGAGAAAGGTGCCAGATAAGACAGATTTTCACTGTCTGTAGGGCAGATACTGCAATATACAAACACTTTATTTAAGGATTGAATCAATATTTGATGGTTTTCATTTGGGTATGGAAAACAGTTCGGGCTTCACACATACTTTAAACAATTGAACTGTTGTTCATACCCAAATGAAAACCATCAAATATCGATTCAATCCTTATATTTACACACATTAAGACTCTCTTTAATACAGAAATTATTAGAAGAATTTGTGATATTGTGGCTATTTCAAATGGCTGTTGGAACAGCAACGTTGATGACAAAGTGAATGATGGAACGCTTTTTCGCAGCAACTCGTGGCAAAACATGCGTGCTCGTCGACGTCACACGTCAAAATATTGTGCAAAGTCCAATAAATTGTGAACGGTTCTACTTTAGCCACGCCTTTCAAATTATTACACCACACTGTTATTACCATCAGAAATTATGATTCGTTAAATGAATAAGACTTCAACGTACAGGGTGAAGTTGAAGTGTAAATATTTGATTTTATTTCTGAGTCTTATTTGGTATTTCACAACATAGATTTTTTTAATATTAGTAAATTTAATAAAAAAAATTAAAATTATATGACAGAAACAAAATGTAAATTCTTTGCACTAGACTTGTGAACTTGTTTCACCTTGAAATTTTCATTTATTTTAGAAACGTTAGCATAAAGTACATTTTCCTCATTTGTAGTGTGTGACAAATCACCTCCTTTCAGTAATAAAGCTCAGATTTCCAAGGATATACACTGGTAAACTGGAACTGTTGTTAATAACATGTTAATGCTACCAATTTGTGGCTTCCTATGGGATTCATCACTTCTTGCCTCAGTGTTAAGCTATCAAGTTAACATTATCCATATTATGACACTAAAAACTAAACATGTTTCTTGCTGGGGGATCCTGTATGCTAAATTATTAATACAGTGATTGGAGTCCTCTCAGGTGGTATGCAGATCACAGAGGCAGGTTTTGGATATTGGGGCGGCGAATTTTTTTTAAAAGATTTAAATAGTGAAGGTTTAAATAATAAAACTAGAGGTGCACAATTCGGTTTGTATACTCAACAAAAAAAGAAACCTGACACTGTAACTTTGAATAAGTATGAGGTGCATATTCAAAATCTATATATTTTTGCACCATCCAAAAGAAAATAACCACTGAATCACTTGTTTCATGCACCAAAAATATCAAAATGCATAATTAAGTTCAAAACATGCACAATTTTTATTACATACCACAATTCAATTAGCTTTAAATCTGATTCCAGGAAAATACACCAACTATAAAGTGTCAGGTTTCTATTTTTGTTGAGTATATATGACTCGACAATCTTATGACAATCAAATTAAAAATAAAATGTTTTGATCTTGCATTTCAAATCTCAATGAATAATTAAAAAATAACAAAATAATTATTTCATGGTATGAACAGATCGTATAGCTGACCTGATCTGTAATGAAACGTAGCCAACATTCACAAATAATGTCATTGTGACACAGATAGAGATGACCAAGACTTGCTGCAAATAAAAAAATCAAAACTGGTCATCTGCGTCAGTGTCTGATTTCAGAATCCTTCGATTGTTCATTATTTAAAGTTTAAGCACATCTCGCAGAGTAATCCTCGCTTTTAGAAATGCAACATATTTGGTTGATCAGTGTCATAGATTGAAAGACCCTGGATTGATAAGGAACGTCCATATCTGATCACATGTAATGATGGATTAAGAAAAATGTTTTTAATATTTATGATACACGAGGAACTTGTAAAGATCGAACACACAATAAAGATAACGTTGTGTGCATTCCCATTTATTTATCATTGCTACCGGAAGCCCATATGAGTGATGCCTAGTGTTGGTTATTTTAGGTTTTGGAGGATAGTGCAAGATACAGAGGATCGTCCCTGGTTCTTTTATGTGCCGGTGTAAAGCGCTACTGTACTCAACCTCGGTTTTAAGTCCCGTCCAAACGACAATTAGTTATTTTAGTTGGAGTAGCAGGGGATCAAGACGCGCTAACCACTGCGCCAATGATCCACTCTTAAAGATAACATGTCACCTATCATCCTTTTGATTGACATTAGATAAATACAATAAACAAAATCGAATTCGTATTTCCCAGACACCGTCCTTGGGCAATGAAAACACAATAACAAAAAGTGCAATTAACACCCTGTGGTCATTTGCAGTCGTTAATCCCCTGTCCCACGCAGCTAATTGATGTTTCTCATCAGCGAAGCCTGAACTTGAGGCGACACAAACATTTTTGGAGCGACGAGACTAAAATATAACGGCGGCTAGTCGAAAAGCTGCCACCCCTGCCGCCCCATTGACTACGCCTATGGATCACAGAGCTAGATCTCTCCGCTGCCACAAGAGCGAATCCAGCTTTCTTGATCAAGTAACTGTTAAAAAATGACCCATCTATAATGTGTGAAACACCTTGACAACATGCACCTTTCAGCCTATGCACAATTGTGCAGTCTGATCAGATGTACACTTTTAAAATGTCATTTAGACATAATATTATAAACTCCACATTTTAATATGTAAGTGTCATCTCCCTTCGCATATCAATGCAAGTTTGTGTTAAACCATACTAATGGCCCCAAGATGATAAAATTAAGTCTAAGTCTATACTAAGTCTCAGATCTCAGGCATCTGATTGGCTGAAATGGCAACTGGTCCAGTTTCACCCAATCAGATGCTTGAGATTTGAGACTGGCCTCCAATCTCAATTTTGTTATCCTAGGCCCTGTAATCTGAATTTTTACCACAACTGAAATCCCTGCCAGCTTGTACATAATAAAGATGGATACTGATGACTGCTGAGGATTCAAAAGGATTTATGTTGCTCAAGGTCTCAGACAGTACAATGTTCCATGGCTCGTCATTATCTGGGATTCTAGTAGACATTTTGGGATCTCAATTATACAAGCTAGGATAAATGGATATTTCTGATGGCGTTAATTTGTTCCTTTATTTCTCTGGAATCAAAGAACTGCGGTAGAGCCTAAGTAAGTGAAGTTATGAGAAACCATGATAAGCTGTTCTACCTTACACACAAAGAGTTATTGATGACAGTCTTCAAACCCTTTATTTGTCCCACACACATGCTTCAATGTTCTTTGCAGGCCTTTTTGACAAGCTGGGTCTTTATGAGCTGAAAATCTACGAACCCTATAGTCTCCAGTAATTAGCTCATAATTGGTTGAAACTAAACCAAGTTTCTAGACTAACCAATTTAGGAGCAAAGGTTTTGAATATTGTATTCAAAAGTTGTATCTAGATTCTGTTCAGATCATCCCACATGAGACATAAGCAGTATCTCTGAAGTAAAGGATTAATATCAATTTGTATTTCAGAAACCAAACAATAATTTAAATACCAACAATCTAGGTTCAGACAGAACAACCGCTGTCTAAGCGGTCTAGAGTTTCAAGAAGTTTTGATCCTTGCATGTGATCTAATACTCTTGTCAAACTCTGCTGAGGAGCCATTAATGGATATTGGTTAGCATCATTGTAACACTATTCGACAGCTTTATGTCAGAGGCGTAATTTAGGATACTCTTTATTGCAATGTACGAGCATTCTCAGAATTGTCATTTCATTAAACAGTCAGTGGAATCCTTTGCTTTCAGGTTTATAACTTAATTAAATACTATTTGTCATTAAGAAGATACAGCCAGGAATGATCACTGTTAATGATTCCATAATGGTCCAGTTGAGTCAGTCCATTTACAAATTAAGAAGCCTTAAATCCAAAGTTAGAGAGCTATTGTGTATAATGTCATCCAGGCTGCTTGTTTGTTTACTTGCCGGTGCTTTGTTTAGATCCAGATCAGCCTGCACTAAACCTTTACAGTGCTTTGTTTAGATCCAGATCAGCCTGCACCAAGCTTTTTCGGTGCTGTTTTTAAATTAGAATTTACCAGAGTAAGAATGAGAAGTTAATTAAAAAGAAGTTTCTCATCATTAAGAAAAATAAAGACTGTAAAGATAAACTCAAGTAGATTTGAGGGCTGCAAACAGTTCTGGTGTAATCATTGTGGCTTCAATCTACAGCTGCACTTCAAAATACACAGGATTGCATTAATACAGGTCTTTGAAGCAGGGGTTATTTATGCAATCAATTAGAAGTCTGCAATTACGTTAATGTGTGTTTCATTCAAAACCCATTACCATTTTGACAACAAACTTCTCTTTAAAAATCCCCAAGTTTATGTCTGTTTGGCAAAAGAAGGCATGTCTGTTTTTTGTTAATATAACAGAATCTTTAAGTTATTAAAAGCTACCATTTCATCCAAAATAAAAACCTGTTTCTACACACAATAAAATACTGTAAACAGAAAGTATGATTAACCTCCTCAAATCCTCCTGTTCACCCACTCCGCTCCCCCACCCCTCCTCACCCCTTTCCCAGTGAAGTCTCTTTTACAAAATCCTTATCCTATCTTGAACTAATTCTAAAGCAATGATTTTTTTTCATGTTTGTAATTCAAAATTGTTGATCAAGACTGAACAAATTGGGTTTTAGAAAGCAAAACATTCATTTTATGGACATAGGAAGCCGCTACGTATCTAACAATTTCTTTGAAACTATGCTACTTTCTCACGAAGATGATAAATACTTAGTATATGACACAGCAAGATTTTCAAATATTCTAGAAAGATTAAACTTCATGAAAATATAAACTGGAAGTTATTCTAAGCGATCCTATATTTTAAACTAATATAACAGCTTCTGAATATATCACCAACCCAGACTCCAATATCACGAAATAACTTGTGCTCAGATTCTATTCTACACTCCTCAGCTTTATTCAGATTCTGAGAAGATGTTTGTTATTTATTAATAATGAAAATGACACTTACTCTTATTATTGTCATGGAAATCTTCCACATGTACAGTAACCACAACACTCATTGCCGGCATATTCTACAATATGGTTGTGTTTAAAACCCAGATATTAATTGACTTAATTAAATAGTTTGTGGTAAATTATGAAATCTGAATTTATGGAAAACTATTTTTCAGAAATGCATTTGAAACAAAATACAGTACATAACTTGATACATAACTTATTCTTAAAATCTAAATCTATCAAGTAAGCTGTCTGTGGTTGACGTTTTTAAAATTATTAATATCAATTCAAGTTTATTTAAAGCCCCAGCCCTAAACTTAAGTGAGAATAAACTATTAAAAAATTATATTGTCCATATACACTCCAATATATAAACTCTCTAACAGAACACAAAAGGTCCGATCAAATTCTTTCTTATAGGCGGGATTTTCAATGATATTGTTAGATTATAGTTAACAAACTTTTAAGAAGCTAAATATAATGGAGCTATATTTAGCACCGACGAAGAGACCACTTCATGTGCGATCTCGATTTTTGTGACGTTTTGGAAATCCTACTTTTGCTTCTAGTCGCGCGGACCAAATTTATTTTAGTATATTAAAATTTTATTAGCCCGAACTAATACTGCAAATTTTAGCCTATAGTTCCAAATACATGTAATATTTCATACAAGAGCGGGTTAAATTGAAGTAATGCTGCTTTAAAGTCTTAACTCATTACAGATACTGGGGCCAGGTGATGCAAATTCCAAATTAATTTTTAACATTGTTGCTACAGTGAGATAAAATATGAGCATACTTACAATTATAATTCTAAATAAATGAAAGGAAAATTAGACTTATGAAAAAAAAGACAGGTTCTGATAGGATTCAAACCTGTGACTGTCAAAATCAAATATGATTTAACCACAGCCATGCTGATGTTCAGGTTAATTCAACATCCAATAATTCTGACATTTTTCTGCTGCTACATGTTCATTATTTTTATGCATTTTTATTATCTCAATGTTTTTTTTTTTAGAATCTTAATGTTTTTGGTGGACCGGATGTAACTTTGATTGCAGTTGTTTGTTGAACAGTTTTATCCTTATTTATTGTACCTACCCAAAGTTGAACTTGCAACTGTCAGAGGTTTTTATTTATATTCATTTATCCAAATTAATGTTAATATTTTGGCTCCTTTGTCAAGCATTCCGAGACTGTCTAATGCTTTCTGTGCAGAGATAAGCTTCGATATTGTGCCATGTATTCTCATTACGAAGAACATTATGTCATGTGTTCAGGCTCGCGAGATGTATCTTTCATGTAGGAGGCCGATTTAGATGAAATTTCTAGAGATAGTAAAATTTTATTTATTGAGGAAATAAAAAAATTATATTATACTGGTATAGATTTCTGATAAAGGTGGAATGCTATCTAGAGATAACATTGGAATCAAATCGGAGGTGACATAGGCTATCAAGTTATCCAAAACGTTACTGCATGATGAAGTACAAGTAGATGTATCGCTGGCAGCTCTTGTTTTATACCCGGCCACCTATTTGTTACATAATGATATGAGACAAACAGGGGCAGATTCAGAGGGGGTTCATAAGGGTTGCTCAGACCCTGCTTTTTATGCATATTACAGTAAACAGTATTAATAATTTTGAAAATATATAACAATATCACTAAAAAGTAATGAGGAAATGATTTTTAACAAAAATACAACAACTCAAAATGTCACAGATATCACGGGAGACACATTTTTCAATAAGTAATGATATATAATATAAGATATAAAAATTCTCCATCTTTTTGTACAATCTATATTATAACATCAGGAAAGGTTCAGTGTAAAAAATAGTGTTACTATCGAAGGTTGTGTATAACCACAGACTGAAAAAACCCACAGCACACTAAGTATTGCATGTCTGGTGCAGTTAACTATGTGGCATTTTCCATTAAGCTTGATGAATAAGGTTATATTTTCCATGATCAAGTGAATAAAACAAAACTGTTGAGTCAGTCAGATTGTACATAAATTATTTTTGAAGAATAATACACTGAGGAAAGCACAAAAGTGACATTTAAAAAATCATAATTAAAGCATAATATTATATATACTAAAGGACATAACAAGGCAGTTCTGCATGTTTGAAATAACAGAACTGCTTTCTTAACACTTTCTTCCATATATAAGCATTTTGGTCGGAACTAACCTAACAAATCAAAAAGCGAACATTTAAGATCCTCATCAGACAGCACGGATGTGCCGGCTGATCTGGATCTAAACTGTTTGCCCATGTCATAAAGGTGTTAATATGGAGGAAAGGGTTAATATTATTATAAATTTCAATGTTATAAACATGGGGAACAGTCACAGCCAAAAGGATGAGATTTGTCTGCAGCGTGAGTTTCTACAATTCAGGATTGGCACAGTGGAGTATCGGTTTTTCAACTTATATAAAATAAGCTTTGAAATTTCTTAAAGTAACATTTTAATGATAAAGTCAAACATAAGTATGGCCATTATGAATGACTACTTGCAAAATATGATTAGCTTGTTTATTTTGAAAACCACTTTGATAATTTTCAACACAACCATTTAATTTAATTTCTTTTAAGTACAACTACGTGTTAACAGAAACTTTGTTCACATGTTTGTTTTTATATCGTCTGTAACCCTTTACTCCGTTTACTTTCATGATCTTAATCTGCACTTTTATTTCCATGTGATAAAAGTTATATCAATGGAGTTAAGGGATATTTTAACCCTTTCCTGTATAGATACACCTTTATTGCTAGGGCGAACAGTTTAGATCCAGATCAGCCGGCACATCCATGCCGTCTGATCAGGATCTAAACTGTTCCCTTTTTGATTCATTAGGTTATTTCTTACCAAAATGCGACCAGTGCAGATCCTGATCAGATGGCACGGATGTGCCGGCTGATCTGGATCTACACTGGTCGCACACGCGTAAAAATGCGTATATATCCAGGAAAGGGTTAAGTTGCTGCAAAGTAAGATAATGTTATGCAAGAATTGTTAATCTGATACAATGTGAACACTCTTTTAACAGTAAATATTTCCATATCTGATAATTAGATATAAGTATGATGATTATTGCTTCAAAGCCATTGTAAGCCACCAGTAACTAAAAGCTCATTAAAAACAAATCAAGACTTCAGAAAAAATAGCTGTGAGGTGAAAAGTCACCCCATAAAATATGGTAATAGACTCTTTTTATAATTCTAAAATGAGAAGTTTTTGTTGTCTGTGCACTTTAAGTAATTCGTACTCGTCATAAAATATTGGTATGCAGTATTTAGCACATTACTTTAACATTAGCTGAAATTGACTGCAGACTTGTAGCACAATGATATTTTTTGTCAAGTAAATTCTTTCAGATGTTTTTCTTACTTTGTCTTTTTTAACATACATGTACTTCTTTGAGCTTTTAATGACTGTTTTATGCTGCTGCTGGTGCTGCTGCTGCTGTTTCAAAACATAACTCCTTGAAAACTTATCTATAATTATTTAACATGAATACATTTTAATTCCCAGTTCAACCAACGGAAATCCAGCCATCAACCAGGATCTACACTTAGGTGGTCATTTTGATTCCCTGGGTTATTTCTAACTTAAAAGCAAAGAGTGTTCGACTTTTCCTCAGATAGTCTACACTGGTAACAGATGTGACACCAGTGGTCTTCATGATGAGCTGACTAACAAGATAAATCGCTGTAACAGGAACTGGAACCTCAAGGAAACAGTTTGCTGGCTGGAACAAACAATCAGACTCTAAATGGTTTCAATGTATCTCATTACAAAATAATTACAATACTTGTATATAGTTATGAATACAATAGTGTTGTCTTGTTGTTTCAGATCTGGATGACTTTGACGTAAATACATTTGAACCTCGGCTGATTCCTAGCTTTCCGATGGTTATCCCCGTCCATGAACAGTTCACTGTGAAGACCTTCCTACCAGATGGCAAACCAACTCCTTCTTACAGGTAACAGCTTGTAAATAAAGTGCAGACTGATCAGGGCCTACATTGGTTCCAGATCTGCGATGGTAGCATCAATTTGCAATGCAGTTCAGCATTGTACCTAAATGAACCCTTTTAAAAGCTGAATTAATATAATGAACTTTACTGTTTGTCAACCTGAAACATTCCATTCATATGGAATTTCTACAGATGTGTAATTCTGCCCACTCCGATCTGGATTTCACTGTTTTCTTATGCAGAAATAATTTGATAAATCTAAAAATGAAAAAGATCTAGAAAATTATCAGACTCATTGGATCAACATTGGTTTAGGGGCAGATCAAGATGGGGCATCAGTGGTGTGATGCAATTTCCTTCATGAGCAGCAATGTTTAATTCTTTGTGGGGATTTTTGCCAGAAATTTGGAAATTATTATGTAATTACCTTTAGATTGCTCCAAACAAACCCCATTTCTGGAAATTTTGCATCCAAAGCTGCTGGTTGCACATGGGATGGATATCAATAGAGGAAAGGATTAAATGTCAGACAAGTATTTATAGTTTTAACTGCATTAGTATGTACAATTAAAATGATAAATTAAGGACATTAAATGAATTGGAGAAAATTGTGTTTCAATATTAAAGAAAAATTATACATTTTATATAGGTCCATTTTCTACAGTTCTTTAAAAGTGAAATATAAAAAGTATTCTGGGACAGTGCATGTTTTTATATTCAGCTGATATCAGGTGCATGGGAATATGATTATGTAAGCTGTTGTTTTATCCCAGATTATCAAGGTAGACAATTTCCTATCAGATTCACAGCCAGCATGCAGGATAAGGTTCCAGTTTGAATTAAAAATCTCAGATTTTCTGAATTATGCTCTGATTATTAAGAATTAAAATGTCAGAAAAGTCATGAATTTCTCTGTATAAACAGGTATGTTATCAAACTTCTGGAACACTGATAAATATTTGATATTTTTTCTGATATAATATTTCTTCTTATCAAATATGTTTGTTTGTTGTAACTTATTTTTTTGTGAAATGGAATAAATTGAAATTTAAAGGTGATTTTGCAGGTTATTAAGATCTGAAGAAATGTGCATATACCACCTTGGAATAAATGTAGACCACCTAACTTACAAGATACTTTTATCTTCCAACTTCGATAAAACTTGTTACCTCTCCATCACTCTGACCTGGGGTCATACATGAGGCCCAAACCCCACAGTCAAAATACAGTATTGTTTCTGTTCTTTATTTTTTGGCAGGCCAGACTGTGTCATGTTTATACAATGTGTGTCCACTCAACGTTTTAAAAAACAGCAAAGATAAAATACCGGTAGTCATTTAAATTAAACTATCTGCCCATGGTGGGCATTGTTTTTTGTATGCTGCTGCTGGTGATGATGATGCAGAGGAGGAGGATTTATAAAAAGCTATAAAAATTGTTATCAATTTGATCTATCAACCCAAATAATACAGGTTATAAAATGTTTCAATTTAATACCAGTTTCTAAATTAAACAGTCTACCATTAAAACATTTTATAAAGCTGCAGTTCATAAAACTGTTTAAATTTTCTGATTAATTTAGTTTGGTCTATTCCCCTGAATATTTCCGGTTCGTGCAAAACATATTTTTTACTTAAAAAGAAAGAAGACATTAATTTTTCACTCAGAAATGATTTAAGGTACCCAGATGTGAAAATATAAATGTGAATGCACATGCTTCATGTTAATTTTACATGTCTCACATAATCATGGTGGGTTGAAATACTCAAATACCGTATTTCTCTAACAATAAACTGGCAGTGGAAAATGTGAAAGAAATCATAAGTCTTGATGTAGTGGCCTCTTTGTATATGTTTTGCAAAGTTTCAGATTGATTGATATTTTCATTTCATGTTACACAAACTACTCTTTAAAGCTGAAAGTTAAAGAAAAAGTTGCCTTGCCACCTGAGGTTTCTGTTTAATTCTAAGTAAGCACTAGCTGTTATATTACTTAACATTATACTGTTAGGGTATATGATTCTTTTATGTTGCTAAGTGACAAAATTTAATATAAGTAATGTTATCTGATCAGGCTATGCTGCCATGAAGCACAGTTACATAAGATTATAAGTATCTGAATATAATGGCTAAAGTATTTTTAAAAAGACTGAGGCGTTTTTCACAATCTATGCAGTAAAGGTGGAAGAAAGCTACACCTAAGCCCATGTAGACACCAGAGAAATATATTAAATACCAAGGGATTATTGCCTAGAACAAAATATTAATTACATTGTACATTAGAATGACATGCAAACCAATACAATGGGAATACTAAGGAATTTTATTCGTCTGACATGCATTCAATATGACTGTAAATACCAAGGGATTTTAGATTTCGGACATGCAAAATTTATAAAATTAAAATTTGTGAAAAAGAATCATTTTTAGATGCTTATGCACACAATTGAGGTCTGTATTTAAGGTCAGTTGTACTTCCACATTTTTGTATGTGAGGGATGTCACAGATATTTGCAAAGAACTGATGGATACTGAATAAAACCCCTAGATACTATGAGTGGACTTAAAACCTGCATTAACCCTTAACTCCATAATTTATGCCATAACGCTTGTGCAACCTGGATCTTGTCTGATCTGGATCTTGGTTAGAAATAACCTTATGAATCTAAAGCGAACAGTGCAGATCCTGATCAGATTCACCTTTGTGATGGCTGATCTGGATCTACACTGTTCACCCATGGGATAACAGGCGTATCCCTTGGAGTAAAGGGTTTATGTTAGACCGTGATATTGTAAATGAGCTGCTTTAATGCGAAATGTGTAAGATTTGTAATAACCATTGACTAATGACTTGAGTGAATGATAGGGAAGCCATTTTACATTCTGGTAATCATTTAGGTAATTGACCTCCCGGAATACTTAAAGGCAATTAAACTTGAAGATAGGCAAATGATTTATTAACACACAAGCTTTATAAACGAAAAATGTAAACTGTGAAGCCAGAGATATTGTCCATTTGGTATATCATAAAGTTATGTGGTCCCAGCATCTGCGATTTAAGAGGTGAATATATAGATAGGAATTTGATCTTTGAAGAAGAATGTTGAGGAAACAGTAGATTTGTTACTTCTTCCATATCAGCTGATTCAGTCCGTCTTTGTCCTAGACAGAAGTTTTAGTGAGATTTCAAAAATAAAGATTGAAGATTGAAGACTGGTTTCTGGTCTTGAGGCCTGTGTAAGTCTTGTACAGATATTGCCCATCTGCAATAGTGTGAATAGATCCAGATCACCCTACATATCTGTGCATTCTGATCAGAATCTGTACAAGTTGTTTTTAGATTCATTAGGATATTTCTGAAAAAAAGAAGCAAGCATATTTATCCTGATCTGACTGCACAGTCTGCAGGATGATCTGGATCTACACTGACTCAAGTTGCTCATGTTGCTAATGTTATGATAGGAAAAATGATTGCAGAAGATTGATACATGGTTTCAAAATACTTTTAACCTTTTCATTTTCACTTCAGAGGTATCCAGTTTGTTTTTATATATGTTAGGTATGTTATGATAGAAACTTAGAAAATGATATAATGTGCATACAACTTAGATTGATTGTTTTCAATGTTTTGCAATATCTCTTATAGTATCATAATGTCTCATCCAGTTTGATATGCAACTGCTGGGGACTGATATGGTTTTAAGGAATTTCCGACTTTATCTTTCTTGTATAATTTTCATTGAAGTTTTTGAAAAAGATTTTAGCTGAGAAGGTTAATCAGAAAGCATTGAGTTGGATTTAAAGGACAATTGCAATAGTTCATAATTAAATAATTTTAGGAATTTGACATGTGTACCGTTTACATAGAACAGTAGATGCCCCACTTGGCCCCAATATGAATTTTAGTCATCTTGTTATCATAGAAAACAGCAAAATAGCACTTATTGTTGCCAAGTTTTCTATAATAATAATAATAATAATAATAATAATAATAATAATAATAATAATAAATTCTTTATTTTTAGAAGGTTACATATTAAGTTTGAACAAAAGGATGTCAATCTTATTTACAATATGGCCTTCTTAATAAAATAACAATTACAAAACAATTCTATAAAAACAAAAACATTAAATGTTAATTAAAACAAAACATTTGACATTCACAACAGACAGACACTCATTAAAAATATGAGAAATAGTATATTAATTAATTACATCAAGATTGCGACAGATTAAATAGATATTGTTTCAAAAGATGCTTAAAGGAATTGAGTGACTGAACTGAACATATTGTTATTGGTATATTATTCCACACTTCTCTACTATAGTAACTGAACGTGTCTTTGAAGTAATTTGTTCAGGTGTCAATTGTGAGAGATGTTTCCAAGTCAAAGAGCGAAGATTGTATTTATCATTTGTAGAGAATTTCAATAAATCTGATATATAGCTAGGTGTTTGATTGTTTATGGATTTGAAAACTAGAAGCGCCGCGTGGTATTTACATCTGTATTGAAAAGGAAGCCATTTCAGTTCTTTGAAAAGAGAGGATGACGGTGTTCTAGAATACAATTGTTTGATTTTACACTGTCAAGCAGTTTTTTTGTAATTTTGGAACCTGAATAATATTGACTTTTTTCAAAACTAAATTTAAACAAAAAAGTAATATATTATAAAAACTTAAACATCACTTTAAGTTAAGTTTAAGGATGATCACAGTACTTTCCATTGTCACAATGTTGGCTGAATTGAGCAAATTTGTTGTTTTGACTCGAGACGATCTGGATCTGCATGATTAACTTGGGATATAAGTAAAAGGTTAACTCTGTTTATATTTTGTTTACATTCAGATGGTTGAACAAGAATGACATACCTATTGGAGGTGAGGGGTCTATCCGTACAGTGGGCAGTAACTTGTACTTTGAAGATCCTCAGCAGATTGACTCGGGCAACTATACATTTATTGTCAACAACACGGCTGGCGAGAAGATACAGACTGTCTGGATAATCGTGTCAGGTAAGTTGGGGACATGATAAGGGGTCAGGAAGTCCAGTGATTTACTATGAAATGACAGGAAGTGTAGATCAGATCGGCCGGCACATGCATGCCATCTAATCAGGATCCACACCATTCACTTGTTGGTCAGAAATAACTTAATATTTCTAAAAGTAAACAGTTTAGATCCTGATCAGATGGCACAGATGTGTCTTAAAATTACTGCAGTATGAATGGTATTTAACATAATTTGGTTATCTTTTCACTGTTTAAAACAAAATCTCATCCATGATTGTCTTGAATGTTTACATGCCATACCACAGAATGTTTGGGAGTTTGCTCTGAAAGTTTGCCAGTTGGCCACACACAACAGTGCACATGCTGTTGTTGTAAAACGTCTGCTGCATCGGGTTAAGGTTTGACAGCTGGCAACCGAGGGTCAACATAATCTTACCGATGGCAAATTGTCAATGTGCAATCTTTAACAGTTACAAAAATTAACCACTTTCTTGATAACTGATTTGTTAGGTAAACTTAAATAAGTGCATTGTTTCACACAAATTGTGAATTAATAATCATAACATAGAGATACAAGAGTTGCCAATTTTTTCTATTCTTTGTGTACAGGCTTGAATACAGACTTTTGTTAAGCTGATTAAAATCCTTATACCATTATTTATTAAGATACATGCGATAACATTTTTGCATAAACTCCTTTTACTTTGATAATATTCTGAAGCAGGTGCTTTGAATTTGTTTCTAAACAGTGATAAGGAATAAATATTTATCTGTTTGAATCATTGATAAAACTGCAGTTTTACAAAACACCCTGACTGCAGTGGGTTATCATAAACTGCAGGTGAAAGGTTCTGTAACTCTCCCTACGGTGGGCAGAATTCTCTCCGAGATGTAGGTGAACCAGTAGTTGGCACCTTGGAGAACATAAAATACCAAAATGAAACACGATGCAAATGTTATCATATATTATATGATTTTATGGAGATAAGTCAATGCAATGATTGACAGGTGTGATATAATAGGCAGATTCTAATGTTACCTGTCAAATTATTTGAGAACGGTTTTTACATGAGTAAAAAACACAGAGATGTGTCAGTTACAAGTTTTTGGGACATTAAATCTGTCAGAAAATCATGATATAGCTGTTACATGCTCTGGGTGTCCATCAAATATCATATTCTTTTGAAGAAGGAGGGAATGATAAGAAATCAGCATAATTAAATTTTGTAATGAATTTCTGACACATCAAAGACTTTCATTTTAAAGGGGGTTAGTTGCAAGAGAAATGACACCCTTCATAAAAAAATGATGTTTCACCTAATACCTAACCTATGGGCTAAAAATTATAAAACTGACATTAGAAACCTATCTCGAATATCAAGCATCAGATTGAATCAGATTGTTGAGATTTGAAACTGGTTTCCATTCTCATACTGAAAAATGTGTAATACAGTTTCTTTTTAAAACTGACAACTTGTAACTTTTAAAACAAAAAGTAAAAAAATAGATTGTTTAAAATAATGCAAAAATTGCAATAGAATCCTTTTGTTACATTCATTATTTTTGAAAAAGAAGATAATTATGGTTTGATAATGAACTCCACATTTTTGAGTTTTAAATCAAATAAGATTTATTCAATTTATTTATTTAATTTCTAAGAAGTTAACATGATTACAATGTTATAAAACCATTGTTCTCAGAATTCTTGTTTCCAGTCAAGTTTTCAAAAAGATGTCTTTGTTAGTAAAAAGTATGTCATGACTTGTTTTTATCAAACAGTAACTGTAAGTCAGACCTGTCAGGATTATGATGAAAATGAAAACTTGTGAGACAGAAGCCATTTTGCTGCTAATGAATTTCGTGTATAACAGTTGATATTTATATTAAACAGAACTAACAAACTTTTCCGAGGCATTAACAGATTATTAACAGTATCAAAGTCACAGCTTAAAACAAATGAATCAAAGCCATTCATCTAAGATAGAGTGCTGAAAAATCTCCTGACATTGTTATCAAATAAGCCATTTCTGGCACAACCCTAGTGAAACTAGAGTCTGAAAGCAGGTATAGATCATGTAAAATGTGCTGACAAACATTGAACAGGGTATAGTGCTACCTTATCAGTGAGATGTTGAGAACACCCTTCCGGACTAATTGCAAATTATTCCCAGAGCACTGATATCTTTGCTGTTCAACCTGTGCATTGAAAGCTTCTGAGGAAACATTAGTCTGTTGATATACACTTTAAGTTACTCACCCCAGAGGTACCAAGTTCAATACTCAGTAATGTCCACAAAGGTTAAGCTTCTCAGTTTACTCTATGAGATAATTGGCTGTTATCCATGAACAAACAGTGTTGATTCAGATCAGCTGGCACATCCTGGTCTTCTGATCATGATCTACACTATTTGGGTGTAGATCTGGATCAGATAGCACGGAGGTGCAGGCTGATCTGGATCTACACTGGTCACACACAAAATAAAGCTTGTATTTGTGTTAAGCAGCTGGATACCGCAATGTCTATATATGTTTGTATGCATGTATATGCTTTTATTTGTAGTGCCACCTACTATCAGGCGAGGTCCTCAGTCCCAGGAAACATCAGAAGGGGAAGATGTGGAGTTCACTTGTCAAGTTTCTGGTACACTGTATCCAGTTACAACAGTTATTTGGCAGAAAGATGACCAGTATATCAAACTGGTAAGTGCTCCTAGATTGTGTGTGACTGATTGTCCACAGCATCTCATTGCTGGGCACGATAATACTGAGGCTGGAGACCAGCCTCCAGTCATAAGCAGACAGTTGCCTTGTCTCCAAACTGACCTATCATAGACTAGAGTTTCAAGCCTGGTCAACATTCTTGGTTGCAGGTCAAAGATATGGTTTTAACATTCTGTGCTATCCTATTTTATATTCAGACATATCAGTATGTAAATTTTTGTCATCTTTTTGCAGATTTATAGGGAATTGTTCTGTCAGCTGTTAGTGCATGAAATATATTAATTGCCACCTACACGAAAGTAATTAAGAAGCTGGGACATAATTTTTATTTAGTTTCTTGTACTTTTTTGCAACCAACATGTTTTTTGCCTACATTTGATGTGCTTGCTCTGATAAAGAATAAAGGTAAATTTCAGTTTTGTGTGCAAAAAGTAAAACTTAATGAGGCTGATTCTGTACATACATTTTTGTCTTGTAAAATATTCCACTTAAAATGTTCTCTAGTGGATAAGACATTGAAAAATGTGAGAGAGAGTTCAAATCATTAATCGTCCTTGGTTTGTGTACACTGTAAACTTCGAAGAACCAGTAGGAACATATCTACCTGGCTTCCATTTACTTTGTAAGTCTGCTAGAGTCATTATGAATTCTAACATGCATAAATCACAGTCATAATGTTTGTTTGATATCACTTTGGGTCCATTAAACAGATTAGGCTAGATAGTGAGCTTTGGGTTCCTTTAAGCAAGAATTCATTGAAGAGTTCTGGGAAATAAAAAGCCAAGACATTTTGATGGTGTAATTGCTACTTTAATGAAGTTGTTTATTGTATAGCTGATTAATTGAAGCAGGAAAAATGTTTTTTTCTTTGATAAAAGCTTTACTAAGAAAATCTTTGACTTCTGCAAAACCTATCTCTGCAAGCTTTACAGATAATGAGGTTTTAGTGGTCTGCTTTGTAAGATTTCTGCGATTCTAGTAAATGCTTTGATACCTTCAAATCTCGGGAATCTTGTAAAACAGTGTAACATTAGTGCGCTTAATTCCAATGTCTCAGTTACCAGTCGAAAAGAAAATTATTCCAAGCGGATTAAATTATTCTCAAAGAGCTTTATTTTTTTAAACAATAATTTTGAAATGAAAATAATGAGTTATGATTACTTTACATAATGGGGTAATTTTTAGAAGATATTCAATTGTAAAATGTAATAAAATAATTGTCACGGTATTCTGTTGTGTAATGAAGCACTTTGTTCAAACATTTCTTTGGTTCCAGAACTTGCATTGCAACTGTCTGGCACATATGTTTGTTATTCATCATCGTAATAATGAAGATTTAAAAACATATCTCATTATAACTGTCATTAAAAGCAGTTTGCAAAGATGATCTATTTTGGGAGGCTATTTTTGTCCTTATTTTATTGCTGTCTTAGTGCTACACATGAAAATTGACAATGCTTGCCATTTTGCCATTCAGTGACTGCAGTGCTATTTTTGAGAGGCAGAGGCAGATCCAGGATCTGATGTCAAGGGGGCGGGGGTGCTACTTAGAATTTATGCACCAATGAAACAACTTCGAATGTATGCACCTGGAGTGAAACAAAACCAAAATATTATCTCTTTAAATACATGTTATTGGATATTAAATAATAAAAAAATTAACAAGGAATATTTTTTACATGGGGGGTGGGGGGGGATGGGGGGAGGCACACCAAATGAACACCTATCTGAAATCTGCTAATGGGAGAGGCTTAAATATAAATTACAAATTAGTTATGCTAATTAAAACACTGAATTTGTGTGGTACAAATAAAATTTTGTTTATTCTGGAAATAAGGTTTACATTAATAACTTATTTTATGTTATAAGATTGTAATTCTATGATGTGATTTTTCTAGGGCTCATCAAGACATTATATGAATCAGCAGACAGGCACGTTGCGTATCTCCATGGTTACAGAAGAAGATAGGGGAGAGTACAAGTGTATCGCTAACACAACGGGACAGAAAATGGTGGAGTCAGTTCCAGCAAGGCTGAGAGTGAAAAGTAATTAGTTGCCATTTTAAAAAAAAATTGTTCAGATGTCCAGCTTGTTACCAGAAATGTCAGAAAAATAGTTTTGGACTTATTAAAATAAATCAAACTGAGGAAACAATTTAGGGCTGCGAATTTAATTAATTATTTTTTTGTGTGTTTGGAATTTTAAGGATTTCATATTAGAGAGGATCTGTTTTAGGGAGATTTTTCTGTTAATACATAGTTTATTGAGAATTTTTTATTGTATAAGTGTAGGGTTTATGGAGTAAATGGAACTGTTGAACAAAGTTGACAAAAGCAGGTGTTTGACAATTTTAAATTTGAAAACTGATTTTATGACAAAGATTTCTGCAGAGATGCCAGGGTGATGCACTTCTGTTGTATAGTAATGCTGAAAAGTCTGTTGGTCATGCAAGCAAAGACTTTGGAATGTCAATATGTCTCTTGGTTGTTTATTTTAATGCAGGAATCCTGAAGTTTAATCTTTTACTTGCTTAACCTTTTACACGGATATGCCTGACATGGGTGACCAGTATAGATCCGGATCAGCCAGCACATTGTATCTTCTTATCTGGATCAACCCTGTTTCTTGGTCTTGTGGAAACTGTGTATATTCAGCTCAGCAATCAATATATTACAGTCTGATCTGGATCTACAATATATTCTTTTGGATTTGTTGGGTTATTTCTGACCATGGACATCCTAGATCCTGATGAGATTTAATGGATTAGGCTGATCTAAATCTTTACTGTTAGCACAAGTCATGTGATAAAAGGCCATATTCATGGAATATAAGGGGTTTTACAATACTTCTTGATAAAACAACAGTTTATGCCTGCTGTATCTGAATGACTTAAAAAAATAATTATTTATTGAAAAATATTTTTCATGACCTATTTGCTGAAAATGGAAGTGTTGGTTTGCAGGAAAGTTGAAATTCAACCCAGAGCCTCGGAATGCCTACCTGGAGCTGGACTCGGATGCTGAGGTACATTGTAAAGCCGAGGCTGAGATCAGTCCCAAGGTGCACTGGATCAAAGGAATGGGGCCCCAGTGGGAAAATGGTGGCAATCTGGATTTCAGTTCCCACATCATTGATGCAGACGGTACATTATACTTTCGGGGAGTGAAGAGACAGGATGCTGGGTCATATACATGCGTAGCTTATGTCTCTAAGGGGATTTCCCAGGAACTGATTAACAAGACAATTTACATCTATGTTGTTGGTAGGTACTTCTCAAAATATTGCTGTTGTTTAACTATTCCTCTATAGACGCACCATTATTGCATGGGCAGACAGTGTAGATCCAGATCAGCAGGCACATCCGTGCCATATGATAAGGATCTGCACCATTCGCTTTTTGATTTGTTAGGTTATTTCTAACCAAATTGCGACCAGTGCAGATCCTGATCAGACGGCACATCCAAATCATCTTATCAGAATCTACTCTGTTAGCTTTGGGATTCATTAGACTACCAATACATGAACAGTGTAAATCAAGACCAGACTGCAGGGTTATGCAGGCAGCTGGATCTACCCTGGTTGCCTTTGTGATAAAAGACATTTTGCCTTGTATTTCAGAGCGACCAAAGTTCCAGATTCGACCTTTAAACACAACAGCATATGAGGAACAGTCCATGATGTTACATTGTATAGCCATCGGGGATCCAAAACCATCTATTATCTGGGATAAAAATGGCATTAGGAATATATGGGACACAAGTAGATATACAGTATGTGAAAATTGTTATTGTTCAATATTTACATTTAAGATATTTGTTTCAGTTGAAAACCTGCACTCATTCTAAAGATAAATCAGATTTTCAAGATGTGATAATTATTTTTATGCCCCCACAAAGAGGGAGGCATATAGAGTTGCACTCGTCCGTCCGTACGTCCCCAAATCTTGTGGCATCAACTCCTCCTAAACTATAAGGCGGATTTCTTTCAAACTTGCACAGATGATCAAGCAGGATGTGTAGATGATCGTAAAGAAAGGATTTTTTCCTGCGACCATTTTTACCAGAGTTATGGCCCTTTGTTAATTTCAGTTATAAAATCTTGTGGCGTCAACTCCTCCTAAACTATAAGGCAGATTTCTTGCGAACTTGCACAGATGATGAAGCAGGATGTGTAGATGATCGTAAAGAAAGGAGTTTTTCCTGCGACCATTTTTACCAGAGTTATGGCCCTTTGTTAATTTCAGCAATTAAATCTTGTGGCATCAACTCCTCCTAAACTACAGGGCAGATTCCTTGCAAACATGCAAAGATGATGAAGCAGGATGTGTAGATGATCGTGAAGAAAGGATTTTTTCCTGCGACTATTTTTACCAGAGTTATTGCCCTTTTTTTTCAGTAATAATATCTTGTGGCATCAACTCCTCATTTACTTTTGGACAGATTTCTTTCTAACTTGCACACATGATCAAGATGGCTGGGTAGATGATCATAAAAAACGATTTTTTTCTGCTGCCATTTTTACCACAGTTATGGCCCTTTGTTTATTTCACTTACAAAATTTTGTGGCATCAACTTCACATTTTCTAATTGGCTGATTTCTTTCAAACTTGCACAGATGATTAGACATGATGTGAAGATTGTTGTAAAGGACATTGTCTTGCAACAATTTTCACCACAGTTATGGCCTTTTGTTTATGTTAGTTATTAAATTTTGTGGCACTTACTCCTCATTTACTAATCATGATCACCACATGTTGTTAATACCTGGTACAAAATTGTGTAACAAATGTTATTGCAGCAGTGGGGGCATCAGTGTCCTGTGGACACAGTATTTTTTTTATCATTTTTTTAATGTTAAAAGTTTTTTTATTTATTTTTTAGTTGTTAGTCAAAATACAAACACAAAATAAATAAAGTATTCTTAATATGCAGAAACTGCAAACACAAAATAAAAGAATTTCAAGAGTCCTAATAAATGTCAGCAATGAAGTTTGATTACATGTAACAACCTGTAGATGATGTTTGTCTGTCTTATCTTGCAGTTTTATCCAAATGGCAGTCTGTCCATTTCTAGAGTATACATGGAGGACCAAGGGATGTATGGTTGTACCGCGAACAACAGTGCTGGCGCCATCTATACCTCTGCATATCTTTATGTTGCCAGTAAGTACAGCCTTAGATAAATCAGTAGAACAATTGTTGTGTCATCTTCTATTTACTGGTACACGGCACACTTAATTCTGAAGTGGTTTGATTCTTGGAACTTAAGGGCTCAGTCTGTCCTAGCTGGGAAAACATCTACTCCAAAGTTGACTAGATTTGTATAGTGACATAATACAATTATTATGACACTTCTTGCTGAATTCTGTTAGTTTCATTAGAAGTAACAGGCTCTGGGTTAGCAGTAAACAGCCTGCTTTGGTTGCTTAACCCTTTCCTCCATAGATACACCTTAATTGCTTGGGCAACAGTTAAGATCTAGATCAGCTGGCACATCCTTGCTGTCTGATCAGGATCTAAACTGTTCGCTCTTTGATTTGTTAGGTTATTTCTGACCAAAATGCGACCAGTGCAGATCCCGATCAGAGGGCACAGATGTGCTGGCTGATCTGGAGCTCTTGATGCTGCTGGTATATCAGCTCCCATTAACAGGCCTGTTACCAAAACAAAAAGGAGATTTTATATAAAATCAGCTATCATTGAAATCTCATTTTTCCACAAAAAGAAACAGAGGATTGCGTGTGCAGATTCCAACAGATGACTGTTTCTTGCAGGCATAATTTTGCCCGTTTAAATTTAAGTCAATTGGTTATTTGTTATTGTGTAAATCTTTGAGAGGCCAACCTTTTCAAGATCATTAGGTACTCTTGTCATGACCAACATTGCTTCCTGAATCTTGGCAGGCAGGCATTTGGAAACTATTCTTTAACTAGCTTGCAGCTCGTACCTTTGACCTCTTGCTCCATCAATGGAGGCTACAGATTTCAAGGACACAATAATGCACAAGTGATTTAAGTAATGGGAAATATGTGAAAATAAACCACTGTAAAATAAATGAATTCTGCAGTTGTCTTTTTTAAAGGCTGTACACATGTTGTTCATATTTCTGTTATACTGTCTAACCCTAACCCTTTCCTCCGTAGATACACCTTTAATGCATGGGCAAACAGTTTAGATCCAGATCAGCCAGCACATCTGCGCCATCTGATCAGGATCTAAACTGTTCGCTTTTAGATTTGTTAGGTTATCTCTGACCAAAATGCAACTAGTGCGGATCCTGATCAGACAGCAAGGATGTGCCGGCTGATTTGGATCTACACTGATGGCACATGCGTAAAAAGGCGTAAAGATGGAGGAAAAGGTTAACATGCTTTGTATGTAGTTGAAAAACGGTTTCATGTTCATCTGAGAATCTTCTTAAATTTTTATTTTCAGATGAAAAATACAATAGAAAATATTACAACATGTATAATTCCGATGCAGCATCAACGACTACAACAACATTCCTCCAAACATTCATGCTAAGCATTCTGGGAAATATGTTAAAATTAACGTTAATCAATAGTGCTTAGTAACTACATAGATATTCAGTATTGAACAACAGTATAATTACTCTATGAGAGAAATGGATGTATATAATTTACAAGTGCCTAAATTAAATTATCAACTAGAGAATACAAATATCAGTGACAGTACATGTTAGAAAACTGTTCTTTTCCCTCTTCTTACATTCCATATGAACTTACATTCAATTTTTGAAATAGAATGTTAACTTTTATCAAATACTAGCTGGTTACCCTTTAACCATTTTTTCATGCATATGACCTAAGTCATGTGGGCGAACAGTGTTGATCCAGTTCAGCCTGCATATTAATGAAGCCTGATCAGGATCTACATCGTTCGCTTCATGGTAAAAAATAACCTAATGAGTCCAATAATGAACAGTATAGATCCTTATAAGACTGCACAGATGTGCCAGCAGATCTGGATCTATACTGGTCGCCCATGGGATATAAGCCATATTCAATGGAGTAAAGGGTGAAAAGATCTGTTGTATGAATGTTCACACTTCATCTCAGTCATCATTCTCGTAGTTTTGCCTATCTGGCTGTAATTAGACAACTAAAGAAGAAAGTGTGATTTTGCATGAACAGAACGCTTTAACTGACAGCATGAATGGTTCTTGAAGGAATATTGTAGTAGTCGATTTCTGCTGCTGATGCTGCTGCTACTGCTGCTGATGTTAATTATTAATTCATGTTTCTAATAAGCTTTTATCATGTAACACATTTAGTTATAGCAAGATCAGATCACTCTTAGTATTATCTGCTTGCTGATACACTGGGAATAATGAGTTATCTTCCCTTCTTTGAAGAGCAGGTAACAGATTAACTACTTTGCAGATGAACAGCCAAAAACAGCCTTTAGTCATTCACTTGGTAATGCCTTTATCACTTGGCCTTTATCACTATAAGCACAGACAAATCCAAATCGAGTTCCGAAAGAAACTTGTATTGGAATTTCAATTGTACAATCTCTACTGCCCAAGTTATGCAACTTTGATTATAAGAAATTATAAAATAGTGATTCTCAGGTCTTGACATCCATTAATGTGTACATAAGACAAGGTGCTACAAATTATTTTTTTTCTTTCTTAGTGTTTTTAAGTGCCAACATCTCAGACATATGAGATACCTTTTTCATGAACATCATTAATTTTTTTTGACTTGCTGGATTCCTTTCCTTTGTGCCAGGTCCCCCAACAAGCAGGAATTTGATTAATATGCATCAGTATTCATTTAATTCTTCACTAGCTGGAAATATCTGTAAATCAGCCGGATCATGACAAGAACCTGGTGGGGTTTGATACTTCAACCTTCTGTTCTGTAGGTGGATGCATTTAACCCTTTCCTCCATATATACACATTTTTACGCATGTGTGACCAGTGTAGATCCAGATCAGCCGGCACATCCATGCCATCTGATCAGGATTTGCACTGATCGCATTTTGGTCAGAAATAACCTAAGGAATCAAAATGCGAACAGTTTAGATCCTGATCAGACGGCACAGATGTGCCAGCTGATCTGGATCTAAACTGTTCGCCCATGCACTAAAGGTGTATCTATGGAGGAAATGGTTAACCACTTATCAACAGAGACAGTTTATGGGTTAGAACCAGGGTAGTTATATCACATGTTGATACACATGTTTGTACTTAAATTAAGTTACTCCTCAGTTTGAAGACTGTTTTCGATTTCAACCAATGAGTTGTGTTAGATTGGAGTCTTTTCTTTAATATCAGTTTTATGATCTTGGACTAGAGCTACCATCAGGGCTGTGAAGTAAACACTTTGCATAGCACAATAAACTACCGATCGGTTAAGAAAATGGGGTTTCAACCACAAATTAAAAAAATAACCAAATCAGCGATCACTAATATTAACTCCAAGATCATTAATATTTGTTGCTGCAGATCAATTAGCAATCAGTAGGCTCCCACAAACGTGTCTTTATGAGGATCATGGGATTTAATCCTTTATTCCATGAATAAGACTTGTATCCCGTGCAACCATCTAGATCAGCCTGAATGGATCAAAATGTGAACAGTGTAGATTCTGATCATAATGCACATATGTGCCAGCTGATCTGGATTTACGCTGGAGGCTGATCTGGATATACGCTGGAGGCTGATCTGGATCTACACTGGAGGCAGATGGAATGTTGACTGAAGTTAAATATCAGTAAAAATTTAGGATTTTTCAGTATAACCCTGCCAGCCAACCTTGGAGAATTTAGAGTGATACTTTATAATACAGTTACATCAAAGCAAATCTCAGCCAAATTATTTAATTAATCAAAGCATGTCTTACAAAAGTAAAGGTTTATTAACCAACATATTTAACATGCCAGTCATCAGTTTGTGAAGCTTGCAAAGGTCATGTGTGGTACCTCTGATTTAGTTAGGAGTTATGTTGGAAATGTTGGTTTTATTGTTTCTCATCTAGTATAGATAATAGGATACTTATTTATGTGCAGTTTTCATGCTGCTGTGGAAGTAATCTAATCCCAAGGTTATAAAACTGAGAAAAGAAACCATTCTCCATTCTCAGTTCTCAAGCATCGGATTGGCTGGAATGGTGACCAGTCGCTATTTCAGCCAGTCAGATGCTTAAGATTTGAGTGGTTTCCAATCTCAGTTTTATTGCCTTCAGCCCTAACTTTTACCAGGGATTTCTGAGAAAACATGTTGATGGGGAGTCCTTTAGCAAAGCACTTGAGTGGGTTGGGTCAGTGTGAAGTACAACAGTGTTTTATTCTTGACATATTGTTTGTTTTCTTCACTGGATTGAATCAAACTGAGTAAGAAATGAGTAAGAACAGTTTCACATAAGCTTTTAACCCTTGGCAAACAGTGCAGATTCATATCAGATGGCACATCTTTGCAGTCTGATCTGGATCTACACTGTTTGCTTCTTGATTAAAATGACCTAATGAATGCAAAAACAACTGACTGTGTAGAGTTTCATTTGATGTACAAGCTGATCTGAATATACATCAGTTGCATATATAGGTGACATTGGCTATCCATTTATGTGAAGGGTTGATACAATTTATTATAACTGGTTATTTGTTGTTTTTCTTAGTTAAACAAAAATCATCAGCATTCTACTGATTGTTTCATAGTCGAAATTAGCCGAAACTGTATTATGTTTTTTTCATTCCATTTTCTATGTTATAGTGTTTGATAGACAAAATTTATGTTTAACTTCAAGAATGATAGCTAAAAGCTGTAGTAACAAATTCTGTATAATAAGGTTTTGTAACTAAGCAACTGATGTTTAACATGTTTCTGTATATTTATATTTGTTTGATGCTAATCGTTTGGTACAAATAAAATTGACGCAAACTGAAATATTTTTGCAGTTTTGCACAGAAACATGTATAAACTGCTGTCATTATTATTTTTTAGTTCACTGTCAATTCTGACATGTCACATTATATGTGTTGATTGGTTGCTTCATTTATTGAATATTAAACTACCTAATATGAGAGGTTGAAGGAGCTGTGAATGATATGACCACCCTTTTGCAAGCACTTGAAACTGCTTTGGACTAGGTCCCAAGGTTTTAAAACTGAGAATGGAAACCAGTCTCAAATCTCAAGCATCTGATTGGCTGAAATGGCAACCAACATATCAGCCAATCAGATGCTTGAGATTTGAGGTTGGTATCCATTCTAAGTTTTATAACCTTTAGCATAAGTCTTTGTAATACAAGGTTAGGGTCAAGCTTTGACTATGGTTATTATGTCGGGGGTAAACCTTGATGCCTGTCACACAGTTATATTGGTAATACATTTAGTTGGGTATGTTCAAGTCCTAAGTTGGGCACTCACAGTCCGATATAAATGGTCTCCTGGCACCTACATCCTGTATCTACCTCATGCTGGAAGAACCAGATCAGGCTTCACAGGTTGGGTCAGGGCCAAAGATAATAAAACCACAACTGGAGACCAGTCTCCAAACTCAAGCCTCTTATTGGAGAAGTCTTCATTCCAGCCAGTTAGTTTCTTGAGATTTGAGACTGGTCTCCATTCAGTTTTATGATATTTGCCAAGCTCTTCTTTGTTTGCAAGTCTGATTCCAATTATTCCATTTTAAATGTTGTAAGTACTGATAACATTTAAAAGTAGTTTTCTATATTACTATTTATTTAAAAAATGGGTCACATTTCTAATGAAGTATAAGTTAAATTAATCTTTAAATAAAAGAATTATACATTGGAACACATAACAATATAGACCGCTTAATATTTTAGGTGGTTCCGAGTTCACAGCAGTAAAGAATGAAGAGGAGGAGGGATTTGACATGATGCGTACTGTTATCATTGCTGTCTGCAGCGCAGGAGCGTACCTTGCTTTGGTGATAGGATTGACGGCATACTGCAGCTACAGGTTGCTGTTACAGAGGAGACACAGAAAAGCCATGAGTAAGTAATGCATTAAACATGCTATAAGTTAGTGAATATAGTGCTTTATTAAGGTAAAGAATATTTTCACTTTGAAGTTAACAAATCTGCCATTTTGAGTGAAGAATTTTATTTACAACTGTAGAAATCAAAATCTTACTCTAGTGAATCGTTTTTTGTTAAAGGAACATTATTGGTGCTTTCTGAAATAACTGTGGTCATTTATGTTGTCATTTAACTTAAACAGTCTGATCACCAGTTACCAAAGCATGGTTTCCAGGCTGATGGTACTGTTTATATAAGTTCATATGATGGAAATCTTCCTTTTTACTTCAGTGAACAACGAGAAACAGAATGGCAATGTAGGACAGTCGGAGCAGCATGAACTTCTCATGAAAGATGATCGTGATTCAGCAGGAACTCATGGTTGCCGTAGCGACAGTGATAATAGGTCACATGTGTCGGCTCTCAGTTCCCACCCCTCCCATTCTTCACACTCCAACTCGCATTCAAATTCACAGACCCAGTCACAGAACCTATCACAGCAGTCACAACGAAGTGTCGGGAAAGTCAGCATTGACAGATTATACTTTCCAAGGCATGAGCTGAAAACTGTCGGCATTTTAGGTAAACATGTGCTTTATTTTTCATGCTGTTTTCTAAATAAAAAATGTGCATAATAATAAACTGTATGAACGCATTAGCTATACATGGGGCAACCAGTGTAGATCCAGGTAATCTAGCACAACTGTGCCATCTGTTCTGGATCTAGACTGCTTGCTACATGGTTAGGAAGAACCTAATAATGAACCTAAAAGCAAACAATTCATTTGGCACAGATTCACTGTGCCCACAGAATTGTGGTGAAACTCACCATTACAAAGTATGGGGGGGGGGGGGCTTAATTTCCTGTGAAAATGCCATAATGTCTCAATCCCAGTGATACAGATTAATGTTTATGATTTGTCAATAGTTTGTCTTCTCTCTGAAAAATCTTTATCATGGATTTATCTTACCATTCGTAGATAAAAGCAAAATTTGCACTGAAATATTATGGAAATCTTTTATTTCATTTGTAGGAAAAAGTCAATACGGTGATGTATTCTTAGCGAAGGCCCATGGCATACGACCTGGAGAAATAGATACGCAGGTTGTTGTGAAGTCTTTGTTATCCAAAGAGGACCAACATTATTACGAGTTTCAAAGAGAAATTGAGCTTTACGCTAGACTGAATCATAACAATGTGATTAAACTGCTGGGAGTTTGTCAAGAAATGGAACCACAGTTTTATATTGCTGAATACTGTGATTGGGTAAGTCTTTGTCAGCTCTCAATATTAACCCTTTCCTCCATTTATACGCATTTTTATGCATATGTGACCATTGTAGATCCAGATCAGCCGGCACATCCGTGACGAACCACTTTATTTAAAAAATATCCATTGGTCCATTCATTTTTCATGGTCTCATCATGATTGTATGTTCAGAGTTTATATCACTTGGCACCAATATCATTATATACATCACCTTTTCTGTAAGTGATTTTTCATGTCATAGCTTGGTATGTAGGTTGTCTGTTTAGAGAACTTGCACAGAATACTTGGCTCAAGGTATTGGTCATTTTGTTTAAAAATGGAAGTTCCTTATTTGGACAATAACTTGTAGCTGATTTTAGCTATCATCACATAACATGGTATGTAGGTAGCCTGTGTAGAGACCTTGCATGAAATTTGTACTTGTGGTCACTAACGATAAAAATTCCTTGTGAGGACAACAGTCTTATACTAGTTCAAGGTATCCTCACCAAACTTGGTGTGTATGTAGCCTGTGTCAAGACATTTAATAGGATTTTTTTGCATCACAGAGTTTGACCTTTCTGCACCAATTTTGTGTGTATGCATCCTGTTTTGAGGCCTTTCTTGGGATTGTATTTGCAGTCGCTTGAGTCAAGTTCTTGGTCATATTTCTTAAAATAGAAATTCCTTATTATATGGCCTTGTTAAATTAAAATGTAATCAGCAGTCATGAAAATATTGACCAAGTTTTATGAAAAATGCTTTTTCTTGACATCCATGTGGAGAGGGGCATCTGTGTCCTATGGAGACAAGTCTAGTTTAATGTCTTTTTTCAGGGTGACTTGAAACAATTCTTATTGGCATCAAGGGTAGACAATGGTCGAAGACGAATCCCACCACTAACAACTCTGCAGAAGATTGGCATGTGTAACCAGGTGGCGCTAGGAATGGAACATTTTTTCAATCAAAGACTTGTTCATAGAGACTTGGCAACGAGAAATGTGCTTCTTACATCACGACTTGAACTAAAAATATCTCACATGGCCCTAGCCAGGGATGTTTACGCAAATGAGTATGTGATGGTGAACAATCAGACTGCTTTACCACTGAGATGGCTGTCGCCTGAGGCTGTCTTAGAAGCAGCATATTCTACTAAAAGTGATGTGTGGGCATATGGTGTTTTTATGTGGGAAGTTTTACATTTAGGTGATATTCCACACAAAAATCGTACAGATGATGAACTCTTAAAAGGTCTCAAGGCCGGTGATGTGTGTTTGGAGTTCTCAGAACATTGTCCAAACGAAATGATAGACCTTGTACGGAGGTGTATGGCGGAAAGCCCAAAAGACCGTCCTACATTCACAGATATTTGTAACAGTGTTGCAGAACTGGTTCAAATGTATTCACAACCACAATTTCAGAGCCCTGTAGCATCGCCCCCTCCATCGTCTTTTCCACCATACAGTGTACAACAACCTTATTCAACATGACAATATAAGTGAGATTTGAAAACGGGAAGTTTGTACAGCCCATAACGTCATATATGGTATGTGGCATATAAACGGGCGATTTAAAAAATATGTTGAAGATGGGCATTATCTTATGATTTGTAAAGTGAAATCCTTTCGATGCCATAGAAATACAATCTTGGGCGAACATTAATATTTTTCTGTAGCTGTTTGTTTAAATAAGATTGAAACATGCAGCCAACTTGCAGTATCGTAGAAACTGTAGGATTGGTAATCATGTGAGAGAGTGCACCAAAGATACGATGTATCAAACAAGCTTAATGCATCTTTATGCTTGTATGTGTCATTTTTGTGTTGTGCAGTTTCCAAGAAACTATAAAACTATAATTGAATTGCATTTGATTGTCTCCTTGCTGGGGCCAGTTGTTCAAAACTTATCCATGGGTTAAACTAACTGAGGATTGAAATTAGAGTAAGTTATTCTTAAAATAATATCATACCTCTTCTTTTTTATCGCATTCCTTTGTACTCTGGAATAACAAGTTTTATTAACATCAAAAGGTGTGTAAAATATTTCATTCAACTTCATTAGTTCTTTGCGAAATTTCCCCCATAAATAGTATAACCCAGGATAAGGTTTGGAAAAATGAGCTGCTGGAAGATATATTTTCATAGCCCATTCTGTAACCCTTTATTCCATAGATATGGCTTTTAACACATGGATGTTTGTGATACAGATCAGCCTGCACATCCATTCAGACTGATCTGGATCTACACTGGTCACTTCTTGACTAGAACTTAACTAGGAATGAAGAAGGGAACAGTTTAGATCCTGATGAGACTACACAGATGTGTGGGTTGATCCGGATCAACACTGATTGCCTATGTGATATAAGTTGTATTCATGGAGTGAAGGGTTAACCAGTGCAAGTAATGTTTGTTTTATTTCTAGCTTAAATAGTAGCTATCATATTTATATTTATGTAAAAATCTTGTTTGATGCTCTAGTGCTTTCTTCAGTCAGACTTGATAATGGTTCACGTCTTGTCCGTCTCCGAGAAGCGCAGTTCTGTGCGTGGACAAAGTTCATAACTGATCAGAGGATACCTTTTATCAGTATCTTCATTTCTTTTTTACTGTGTCCAAGATCATAAAACTAAATCTGGAGATCAGTCTCAAATCTCAAGCATCTGATTGGCTGAAATGGTGACTAGTCGCCATTTCAGCCAATCAGATCCTTGAGATTTGAGACTGATCTCAAAACTTAGTTTTATGATCTTGGGCCCTGTTACCAGTTACAACAGTAGACCTGTTGTGATTATTGAATTAGGTTGGACTGATACCTGTACACCAGCTAGTGAAGTTTTCTTTGTGCGAGCAGTTATTGACTTTCTTCAGGTTATCAATTTGACAAAATATGCAGATCTAATTTCACTCAGGGTTCGCATGTACACACATCTCCACACAGGAGGAAGTTTAAACATGTAAGAAAAAGTTTACCTAGGATTTGATATTGCTTTAAATAAAACCTGATGGTTATTTAATCAGATTAAATTAATTAAGGTTAGTCATTGCTTGTTGAAAACGAAGATCCAAGATCCTGATTTTGTAAATGCTTTGTTGGGAGGACATTTCTTATGGACACCTCGGTTGTTACCTTGTTGAAGATTTTCTCCAGGAAACCAATGAAATGTTTTAAAGAGTTTAACATACTAAAAGTAAAACTAACATTTCAATGAATTTGTTCATATCATTATTTTGCATAAATGTATTGGTAGCTTGAAACTAATCAGACTACTGGATGTTCAGATTTATATCAACATGAATTCTACTTCTATACCGATGTATAGCATAATTTTGCTCTACTTTAGATTTGGAAATTTGTTCCGCTGAAAACATGTGGTGTTGTTTACTTTAGTGCTGCAGAATTGACAGAAAATGTTTTGTTAACAATGTACTCTATAGATACAGCCCATATTGCTTGTGGGACAAGTGTAGATCAAGAAAAGCCTCCACATCCTTGCAGTTTGATCGGGATCTACACTAGTTACATTGAGGTTCATTAGGCTATTTCTTACCCAGAAGTGTTAGGTGTTGATCCCAATGAGACAGCATGGATGTGCAGGCTTAAATAGACATCGGTCTCACATAAGATTTTAAGCAGTATCTATAGAGTAAAGTATTAGAAGTCATCATTCTAAAACATTCTTTGGTTTAAATATGGAAAAAGGGTATTTTCTAAACCATGGTGTAATTCTCTGAAAATATCCTCATCTTGTGAAATATTTAATATATACAATTTGTCTCTTTTGAAAAGATATATCAGAAAATGTTACATTTCTGATAATAATCACTTTATATTGATTGAAAAGCATGGGGAATGTACATAGCTTTTACAAGACAAGATTGTTATGTTCCTCTACTTTTTACCTGGAACGACTACCAGATTTCTGTGTTCACAGTGGAATCATCAACTTTCCCACTTTCTATCTCCACTTTCACATTTGGGATACCAAAACCTTCTATGTAAAAAGGCAATATAACTACCCAAGTTATCTCCACATAATTACCCAAGTTTGTTTCTATAAACTTGCAGGATGTATATTTAAGATGTTAAATTCAAACATATGCTTTATGTATGCAGATGCTTCACAGTTGTGTACATTTTAGATCTGTATTCATGGGAAATGTACATTTTACATCTGTATTCATTGAAAATCATATTTATAAACCATTTTTGAGTATTTTGTATTATGTGCTTTAGAGAGAACAATATATGTATAACTAGTTATTTTGTTTTCATTAAATATTGAAAGTTAATTGTGAAATGGATTACAAAATATTAAATTTTGAAAGGTAATTCAGGGTTGCTCTTCTCTCCAGAAGTCAGATGTTTGTCATGGTAAACTGGACCCAAAATCATAAAACTGAGACTGAAGACCAATCACAAATCTTGAGCATCTGATTGGTTGAAATTGAGACCAGTCTCCAAAAGGACCAGTTAAAAGCTATAAATTAGAGTTTTATGATCTTTGGCCCAGTTTGTTCCCTAAGGGCTTTTCCATTAAAACCATCAAAGGCAGTTAAAATCTTCCGTACAAGGGTGTCATGCCAGCAATAATGGTTCTTGCTCTCCATTCAACTCAAAACACCACAACAATGTTGTTAACTGGTAAGAACACAAAAGATTTAGGGCTTACAAATAAATGACACTTATAGAAACAGTAATGTATATAAGTATCTTTCATGGGTGTGAGGTGAAGATGGAAAAATCTGTCACCGAGGGGGAACTGTTTTGAGGGAACAAGCTCTGCCGAGTTCCCGCCAAAACAGTTCACCCGAGGTGACAGATTTTTCTATCTTTACCGAATGTACCAAGCAAGATACTTTTTCTTGCATACCTTTTACTTTGTTTACCTTTTAGTTCATGTATACAAACTTAATTTTGTTTCCTTACGCTGAAATATTGACGTTTAACGCAAATCTTATTTTGTAAATGACGTCGGTATCTTGAATATATTACGTCAGATATTTGAAGACGTGACGTCACTTAGGTAGCACGCGAACGTTATCTTTTCCCTAGGGAAAAGATAAGATTTTCTTTCCGCGGTAAATCACGCAGAAATACTTATCCGGTATGCAAGAAACATTAGACCAAAACATCAATGTCCTGCGTTATAAAATAAATCAACTGGCTGGAATGCTTCAGTTTCATATAACTGTCTAATTTACACAATTTGAAGATGATGTCTTGAAGCAGTCGCCAAACTTGGTTTGTAGATTGCTTATAATGCAGGTCAAACGTCACATTAGCAATTTTACTTGCTGAATATGTATATATTGCTACATGTATTAAAGTCCCTGGAAATTATATATTTCAAATATGAAGCTAAAACAGGAGTACTCAAACTTCACAGAGTAAGATCACTAATGGAGTACTCTGATTTCAACTTGGACAATTCAATGTTAATATATATTCTGATTTCAACCAACTCCCTGGATATAAGTACTCGGATTTCCCACAGGATGACTCTCTGGAATCGAGTACTCTAATCTACCAGAACAACAAAATTTCAAAAGTAAACATTTTATGCAATATTTATTTTAAAAATAGCTCTACATTTTTTCATAAATATATAGTTACATTAATAAAAAATATCACAGAATTAAAACATGCCAGTAACTGTTTTGATTGTCTTTTATGCAAATTACAATGATTGCATTTTAATTGATTTTGGTTTATAACTATATACAACTAAGAACTTTTGTAAACAAGTAAATTAAAAATATGTGACATATCAAGAGAAATCAAGGCATACTGACTGCAGTAAGTGTACTTACTGATAAAATTGACGACTTACACGGTCCTAAAAAAGTCTGAACAGTTTTCTGGATGCACTAACAAAAGTTCTTTGACTAAATGGTGAACACTGTAGACCCTGAACAGTCAGCACTGGTGTGCTGTCTGATCTGGGTCTGTACTTATCACATTTATTACACCTCACGTGATTAGTTTACTATAAAGCGTAATGTGACGTCACAGGGAGATAATCGCTACTGTCACATATGCAACAGCATCATGTCACCCTCGCGTGGATCTAAAAATAAATATCTTGGAAATTCAATTACAAATTAACTTCTACGCGTGCGTAATTGACGAAGGGAGATAAACGCATTTTGATCATTATTTGTAGCCGCTTATTGAGCATTATTGATTTTGGACTTCCGGTGCTTGATTTTGTTCCCAAACGAAATTTGGTCAAAGTCAAGATCTCTAAAAAAACAAATGTTTGGTGTAATAAAATAAATATCACATCCCATTGGGGGAAACAGTACGAAATGTTAACCCTTGAGAAGGTAATGTCAACCTCGGCTAAGGCCTCGGTTGACATTACTTCTCTCGGGTTAACATTTCGTACTGTTTACCCCAATGGGATGTGATATTTATATAATGTCATATACCCCCTTTTTTCTTGAAGCATAACATAAACAATTTTATTATGGTCACTATTAATTAAAGTTACAAGAACTAAAAAAGTGATTATCAAGATGGTGCCCATTGCAGAAAATTGTACAAAATTGAGCAAAAAGGTTTATTGGATTCACCAGCTACTTTACTGAATAAACATCTAAAGGCCTAGTGTAAGTTGGCAATTCCTGCTTTAACTTTGTTAGCTCTACCCTGACCAAGTTTGGAAGCAATTCTGAAAAACCAAAGATGTAAACAAGTTATTCTCTTAATACTACAGTAATTGTACAATATCTATTATACTTCAGAAAACATAGTTTTCAGAATATTTCTGTGTAAAAATTATGTTTCCCATGTTATTGATTTCAAACTGCAAAGATTTTCCTCTTCCTGCTCAAGAGAAAATCTCATCATAACAAGCAAGGTTTCTAACCATATCCAACAACATTTGAAAAAGCATATTCAGTATTGTGAAATAAAAGATTAGGATTGATTTACCTGCTTAAGCTGAATTTTTGAGATATATAATAATAATAATAATAATAATAATAATAATAATAATAATGGTAATAAAAGTTGTAGAAGTAGCAGTAGCAGTAATACTTAAGGACTGAATCGATATTTTGATGGTTTTTGTTTGGGTATGAAAGACAGTTGGGTTGTTTAAAGTATATGAACCCCAAAGGGCTTCATACAAACCTTAAATAATCCAATTGTTTTTCATACCCAAACGAAAACAATCAAATATCGATTCAATCCTTATATTTACACACATAATTACTCTTATTAAAACAGAAATTATGGGAAGAATTCGTTATATTATGGCTTTTTCGAATGGCCGTTGAAACAGCAATGTTGACGAAAAATTGAGTGACTGCATGCTTTTTCACAGCAACCTGTTTTGAAATGTTTGTGCTCAACAACATCACACGTCAAAACATTGTAAAAAGTTCTACTGTAGCCATGCTCTTGAAAGTAATACGTCACACTGTTTACCATCAGAAATTATTGGTCGGTAGATGAACAAGACTTCATCGTAGAGGACGAAGTTGAAGTGTAAATACTATCAACTACTTCTTATTATAATAATAATAATAATAATAATAATAATAATAATAATAATAATATCAAACTAAAAAGAAGCAATGTCTTTCTACTAAACAGTCCTAATTACTATAATTTTACAATCTTCACCACAGTGAACTACTTACATTCTAGCCCAGTAAGGCATATACTGAAACAGGTAGACATAGAGTAGTTCAGGATTAGGTGTAATCCATGCTTCATGTAGTCTGTTAGCCGTGGCTACCGCCATGAGGTAAGCACACCGTTGAGCTGTCATCCGGTTCCAGGACTTGTCCATTACAACATCTAATGTCTGTCATAATCAACATACAATTTAAATTCAACTTTGTAAAGCAGTCCTATTGTGGTATTTTTTTATTTTGTGCGGGTTTCATTTTCGCATACTTCATGCTAGGGAAATGTGTGCATTTAAATCTCAGCGGAAATTAACCGTTTTATACCGTGTCTCATAAGTATAATACAGCTGCATGAATTGATGTTCACACAAAAATACAATTTTAGGTTCGATTGTTTTTGTCTTTTTTTTTGGCTGTGCTTGTGTGGGGTGGGGCTGTAAAATAAAGTTTTTAAAAATTTATATAGAAAGATATTGAGTTTCAATAACAGACCTGCAAATAAATGTTTCAAAAACTTGTTCCAGTAATAAAGTAAAACAATAATGAGGTTTGGCACAATACTGGTCTATTTCAATAATTTGAGTTAGAGAAGTATTGCAATAATCCCTCACTAAGCTAAGAATAACGCAAACTGAAGACAAAACCTCAAACTGATATAAGATCTGTATTACCTTATCAGGAACTTCAGTGAATGCATGGACGAGGGCATCAGAGAACACTGGACCTGGACATGCCATTGTCACCGAGATATTCTGTGGAGCACATTCTACACGAAGTGTATCAAAAAATCCCTGAAAAGCAGTAAGGTTCAACTGTTAATTAACCCTTTACAGGCTTTACTGCATATCATATGGGTTTAATCCCATATGCCAACAGTGTAGATGGGTTGAACACATATTTTGATCCTGATTACACATCAGGTACATCAGTGATGACTGTTCAGCATCTAAAAAGTTCACTTTAGATTCATTGGGTTATTTCTGACCAAAAGTGAACAGTGTAGATCCTGATCAGATGGCATGGATGTGCCAGCTTATCTGGATCTACACTGTTCGCATGTGCAATCAAATCATTAAAAACACAAGAAAATGTCAAATGATTTAGAACCATTTTATTTTCTTGGGGATAATAGTGATGCTGGCAATTTTCTTTTGTTTCATACTACAATATAAAATGGTCATCACTGAATATTAAACCATGTTTTTATTAATCAAATATTTGATTTGAAAGCAGTCACAAATAAAATGGCATGTATTTCTTGATAATCTATATATCTTTTTATAATACCTGGATAAGCAATCATAATAAGTAACTAATGGATTGGTTGAACTGTAAGAAGGTTTTAGTTTAGAAATATAAATTTTTACATTAAATTTTCCCTCAATTTATTAAGTCAAACAAAATTTGTTTAATTTTCAAATTCTGAACTATAACTTACATTTTCTGACAAAACAATGTAACATTGGTTGTGCAAACAAAATAAAGCACAAACCACTAACCTGAATACCATGTTTAGCTGCACTGTAGGACCCGGAACCTGGAGCCCCAAGTTTTCCTGCCACACTACTGGTACACACAATATGACCTTGTCCTTGCTTGATCATGTGTGGAAGAACAGCCTTGGTAAGGGATAATGGGGCCAGAAGGTCAATCTCAAACACCTGACGATCCACTTCTATTGGTGTGTCAACAATGAGGCTGCGCTGAGATCTTCCTGCATTGTTGACCAATATGTCCACCTGTAGGATCAAGTTAAATATTAAGTTGAAATTAAGCTCATTAGTGAATTTTAACTTCTATAGTCAACTGGATTTCAAGAAAATATCTTGAACTGGGATCCACTGCCTTGTATCTCTTATTATCTTTAAATTATTTTTACGATTTTGTGGTATTACCTTTAGTCATGTTATATTAAAGCCAAGTTGAAATAAATTCAGTTTTACTCAAGAGGTTGATGGAAATACATGCTTAAAGGTTACTAGTACAAACTGAGCTTTGAAATCAGTACAACATGAATAAAAGGACTCTTCACTCTCAGAGGTCTGTTTCAATTTAAAAATTATTCATTTTGATTAGTAAATCAGATCAAACTGTCAATAGATATAGTTTTATGTTTATAATGGTGAAGAGTATTTTCACCTTACATCGGTTTAAGGAACATTAAATTCTATCATTCAGTACCACTGTTTTAATATGATGAAGGACTCACTACACTCCTCCCCTGCACATTCATCGATAAAAAGAAAATTATCAAAATCTCAAAAACCGCAAAATGCTGTTCAATGAAACTTTGCACAAACAAGTGCTACTAATGTATCTTTATTTTGCATATGGTAAGACATGTTAGAACAGTAAAGAAAAATAGCAAGATCTAAAAATTCCCTAAACTTCAAATAACATAAATTCACAAAAACTAAACAAAACAAAACATCATTTTAAATGCCCACGTAATATGATACTGACAACAATATCTTGTGTCCTCATGACTTACATATACTGAAAGGATAAAGAAACGCAGGGTAACATTTGTTCCGATATATTAAGAACGCGTTCTCCAAATAAAGTGAAACTGTGTGTATTGAGTTATTAGGTCATGATACACCTTAACATGTGTCGAAAGTGAATAAAACTTGTCTCCACTGCCTCAGTGTAAACCGTCGTGGAGCATGAGCTTTCGAACCTGCCTATCCAATTGTTACCCTGCGTTTCTTTATCCTTTCAGTATATATAAACTTTATGAGATATTAGTAAAAGTGTATTTGACCTTCAATTTCCTGGTCGCTTCCTGGTTGCATAAACGGATGACAATCATTGATTTCTCCTTTAGTACTTGAAAGTTCTTTACAAAGTACACAACATTTTCTTGTCAGTATCATAACACTCACGTGGGAATTTAAAATTATGTTTAGTATTACTGACTTCTTGCGAATTTATGTAAATAGAATTTTAAGGAGTATTTAGGTGTTTTATCTTATTGAGATTTTGAAAATTCTCTTTTTATTGATGAACATGCAGGGGAGGAGTGTAGAGGGCCCTTAGATGAGCATGATGACTGCAAAGAAGAAATAACACAGATCATACTCCATTTTTACCTTTTTAAAATACTTAAGAACTGTTTCAGCAGCAGACACATGGGAGCTGAAGTCCAGCAGATCCAAAGGCAGCACAAGAATGTCGTCTGCTGTGAGCTTCCTGCCAGAATTTTCTGAAATATAAAAGTAAATTATACTACTAGCTCTATACAAGCTTAAGCTGTATTGGACTTGTAGTAATTTTTTCCCTGTAAAGTAAAATCAAATCATTACACTGTGTTTTGTGCTTAGTTTTTTTTTTTAATTTTTCATTTTACAACAAAACTTATATTGAATATTAAATAGAACAATTAGCAGCAACAGTCCAAATTTGTGTACCATGCCAAACATTTCAATATCCTACATCATCAAACAGAACATTTGTTTAAAACATGTCTAAAGGATCACTTGGGCATTTATAAATAAAGTTGTGCCAAACACTAAAGACAGGTTCAGCCACAGATGGGTTTAAATTTCTACCAATGCAGACATTTTAGAGCCTTTTAACTGCATTATATTACATATGTTGCAGAAAACATTTTATCTGTTTTATGATTCTAATCTACAGTCCAAGGAGTGGGATTCTGATGCTCTCTACATCTAGGCCAAAGTTCTTCTTCTAAAAAATAAACATAATAACTAAACTGGTACCTAAACATTTCTGCTTAACTTTATTCAGCAGCTCCTCTCTTCGTGCCGACAGCACAAGACGGCTTCCTGCTGAGGCAAACTGGTAGGCTAGAGCCTCTCCAATTCCACTGGAACATCCTGTTATCCAGACCACCTGTCCCGCAAGGCAGCCTAAACATACATCACAAAAAGCTGACATAAAATATCTAATAGTTATGAAAGGCTCAATTATGTGATAAGTTACGAAAAAGTGTTGTTAGAAAATTGAGAATTTCATGGAACTGAACAATCAATATAATAAAGTGCCCCTGATATTAATCCATGTGCTCCCATTTACCAATGGATCTGTTTGTAATTAACCTGACCCTATTTTGAAGTAGTAATACAACTTTTAACAGATATATATGTACTAGTAGCATTTACTCGTTTTTTTATTGATTAAGCTTTTATAACATATACTGGTGTACGCCTTTTTTGCATTGGCGAACAAAATATATTTGTTACTACACTGAGAAAGAAATTACAATTATCTCTTATTTTTTGATAACTAATAGGTAAATTTATTACACATCAAGACCAAAAAATGTTTATTTTACCATTAAATGCATACTAAGCAAGATCAGCTGCTCAAATTTATGATGTGTATTCAAAGCTAAAATGGCATCAGATATTCAAAGATACCGTTTTCCATAATGTGCACTAATTAATTAAAATAATATACTGATACTGATATCTTACCAGGCTGATTTCCAAACTTGGTGTTCCACAGAAGTGTGAGATCACAGTCTAGTTTCTTGAAGATGAGGTATCCACACACGGCTACCAGTCCAATCACAAACAACCAAAACATTATTTTATGCCCTAAAAATAAAACAACCTTTACTCCATGTGACTATTAAGTTAATATTCCATGTGTGACCAATGTAGATATTGATCAGCCTTCATATCAATGCTGCCATATCAGGATTTACACTGTTCGCTTTTAGATTTCTCAGGTTATTTCTGATTAAGAAGCAAACATTGTAGATCCTGATCAAATGTGCAGAATAAGATGGATCTACACTGGTCAGACATCTGATTAAAAAAGTATCGTATATGTATGCAATATCTGAGTGACCGTAATTAGATCCCTGACAAAAATGCCTTATGCTAATGAAGCTAGGATACAAATGTTAAAGAAAAAAAGCAAAGAGTATCTTAATGAAACAAGAGATGTTTGTAAAACATGAATTCAATTTCAAAATGCACACACTAACACAAAATGGATAGTAATATGCTGTTATGTTATTGAAAGTCACTGTGACCTTGGCCTACTGATCTCAAAATCAATAAGTGGCCATTTGATGTGATCATAAACCTACCTACTAAATCTGAGGACTATATACCAAATCTTAGTCTAGTAGCTCGAACAATTACAGCAATTATAGTCAACTGGTTACGAAAAGTACTGAGTACGAAACTGTAAATAATAATAACATGGACAGTATAATATATATAGTTGTAAGCGCTCATTGAATTTAAATTCTGTTTTAAGTTGTAACAAAGTTAACTTACTTTTACCTTTGAAAGTCTTTATTCTAACACTGTCAGTCAAGGCTAACAGCAAACATTAACCAAATGATATGCAGTTGAGGGAGTAACCAGACAAAACTGTTCACTCACACCCCTTCTCATTCTTGACCTTGCTAACAACAACAACAACCATACCAGACAGAGGACTCCGAGTCTGAGGAGACAAGAAGCGGTAAATAATGACGTGTTTTTCAAAATTGACACAATCTGAGTACAAGATTTCTGGAATGTAAGGACAGATTTCTCTGGTATCGGGGGAGTGCCAATAATACCATTCATTTGGGAGTTCGGCAGTATTAATAGATAGATACTAAGATAGATAGAGTGTGACTTGGTGCAAATTCATTTCACTGTTTCGTGTTTGATACCCAGACAGTTCAGTACAGAGATTTACCACAGGTGCTTGGAAGACGGATCCCGTTTTCTCCAAAATGTTTATAAACTGGCCGCCCCGACCCCCCCCCCCCCCCCACAAAAAAAAAAATATATATAAAAATGAGGGTCTACACAGGGTCTACACTACATAAACTCATCTTTTTTGTTTAGTTTTGATAGATTGGGATCATTATCAGTCTATCCACACCAAATTTACTATCAAATACCAAGTTCTCTGAAAATCTGTGTCCGGACTATATAAGTGGAAGCAAGGTAAATAAGAAAATCTCCATTTGGTAAAGCCCACATGTAAACACAGTTTTTAAAAATTAGCATCTCAACAAATATTGCACTAATCTTACCAAATCTGGTATCCCTTGAAAATTTCACCCGTCCTCTGTTGAATTCCGCCGAGCATTGGCTAGGATATTAAGAACATAACATCCATTTTTTCATTTTTTTGATGCCATACTGAAAATATGGCCGAGGTAAAGAGTTTGGTTACAATGCAGGTATATGAGTGAATTTTGATTGGATGAGTATTTAAAAATTTGATCGAACTGCTGCAAGAATATGTGACGCGATAGACCGCGGCTAAAAACAGCTCGCTTGTCCAATCAGAATTCACGCATATTATTCTTTGAATTCATTTCCAATCTCACTGAGGAAGATCTAGCGGTTTTTAGATGATTTTTATCAGATTGGTTTTATTTCCAACCTTCTATCAATTATCCTAGTTTGGTCTTATGATCTACATGGACTAACCCTTTACTGTGCAGGATATATCATGTTAAATCAGCAGGCTCATGACTTTTTGTGTGCCATCTGATCAGGATTTACACTATTCACAATTATTTTTTCTGACCAAGACATTGTAGCTAAAGATCAGGCAAATGTTGTATCTAGGGTTAAATGACTTTAAAATCTTAAACCTGTATCTGGGCCTAAAAATCATCATGTGCATGGTATCAAGAACCTATATAGATCCATTATGGGATCTACAAGTCATGGGTAACAGTTAAAAAGTGGGCTTTTTGCTTCGTGTAGTTAACAAATGAAAGTAATACAATGTAATATATAAAAAGAAAGATTACACAGTAATTTCTATGGGCATTTTGTCTCCACTTTTGTTTCTTTCTACAGGTTGTCAAGATTTTGAAGATACTAAATTGTGGATGCCATGGATAAGGTAGTAGGGTGGTTTTGGAAAGGAAAAAATAATGACAATACAAAGAATGGGCAAACAGCCACAAGTAGTGAAAGAGAAGTACAACAGACAGACCCGAGATCTGCAGAAACTGATCAAAGATCAAAAACTGACACAAGTAGAGAGAACTCGAACAATAACAGTGTTCCAGTTACTGAAGTTGTAAACATTAAACCAGTGCTGGTAACTGACAAAGCTGTGCCATTGAGCGAAAACATAATGCAGTTTCTACAGAAACACACTTACCTGCAACCTGAGGATTGTGTGTTGTGTAAACTGACAGCCACCGGATGTGCTACTTTGATGTTTATTAGTGGAATCAATTTAATCAGTCATCAAAGAAGAGCTTTTATAATGAACAAAATGCTGACAGATAATCGCCGAACAACCATTTTATTTCAGTATGGAATTTTAACTGCAAGTAAGTCAACATTCAGCATGTGTCACTTGTCACTCTGGTATTTCAATACAGTGAAACCTCTCTATATATGTAGAACAGTTTTGGGATTAGACACAAGTGGTCTCAATAGAAGTGAGGTCTAATTTCAGGGTAGAAAATAGAAAGCAGCTGTTAAAAAGGACTTTGAAGAAGGTGATTTATTTTTGGGTGGTTTTTATGAGGAGTTTTACTGTAATTGTATAAACAGCAGCTAGTCACCATTACTTTACCGTAGAACAAGTTTTATGGCCATTTTGTTAATGGGTAGGGTACCCCAGCATTGATCATGTGAGGATTTTAAAAACCCTAGTTAAACTTACATTCATGGAATTCTTCTTCTGTATCATAACAAAGAAAATACATAGGCATGTAGGTTCATTTTTAACTAAGAAACAGTTCTAAGGTTCATTTTCTGTAAAATAAAGTGGACTCATATAGAAAAACATGCTGCATTTGAATAAACTCGAGAGTTGTACCAAGTTATTTAATTTGTTGTTTCCACCACTTGTTTTTGGAGGAGACTTATTTTATCACATTCATTTAACCATTTATTAAATAATTTTATCTTACAGTCTTTTTAAAAAGTATTTTTTCTAGCAATTTATCTCGGAGAACCATTGCATTTGTGATTTAAACTTATATACGTGACTTTGTATTTTTCAGTTTATGCAGTGATTTTACAGAAGGAATGGTACAACGCTATAACAAAGCCCCCAGGTGATGCTCCAAGGACTTTTCTTAAAAGTTTAGAAAAAGACTTTGAATTTTTAAGTCCTCATAATGTAAAACAGAATCCAGCAGACAAGGAAAATTAGTTATTGCCAAGCAGCTTTTGCTATACTGTAATTCCTTAATTTTATTCATTTCTATGCACAATATTGTGTGGGTTTTTAATAAAACAGCATTTTGATGGGTTCTTTAATTTATACGTCATGTAGTTTTCAATTTTTAAAAATCGATACTTCATTTCTTTTTAGCTCACCTGTCACGAAGTGACAAGGTGAGCTTTTGTGACCGCCTGATGTCCGTCGTCCGTCGTCAACAATTGCTTCAATCGACTTCTTCTCTGAAACGGCTTGGCCAATTTTGATGAAACTTCACAGGAATAATGCTTAGAGGATGCCCTTTCAAAATTGTTCAAAAAATGGAATTCCAAGCAGAACTCTGGTTGCCATGGCAACCTAAAGGAAAAACTTTAAAAATCTTCTTCTCTGAAACCACAAGGCATAGAGCTTAGATATTTGGCATTTAGCACCCTCTAGTGGAACTCTACAAAGATTGTTCAAATTATTTCCCTGGGGTCAAAGTTGGCCCCGCCCCAGGGGTCACTTCATTTAACATAGACTTATATAGGAAAAACTTTAAAAATCTTCTTGTCTGAAACCACAAGGCCTAGAGCTTAGATATTTGGCATTTAGCACACTCTAGTGGAACTCTACAAAGATTGTTCAAATTATTTCCCTGGGGTCAAAATTGGCCCCGCCCCAGGGGTCACTTCATTTTACATAGACTTATATAGGAAAAACTTTAAAAATCTTCTTGTCTGAAACCACAAGGCCTAGAGCTTAGATATTTGGCATTTAGCACCCTCTAGTGGAACTCTACAAAGATTGTTCAAATTATTTCCCTGGGGTCAAAATTGGCCCCGCCCCAGGGGTCACTTCATTTTACATACTTATATAGGAAAAACTTTAAAAATCTTCTTGTCTGAAACCACAAGGCCTAGAGCTTAGATATTTGGCATTTAGCACACTCTAGTGGAACTCTATAAAAATTGTTCAAATTATTTCCCTGGGGTCAAAATAGGCCCCATCCCAGGTGTCACTTCATTTTACAAAGACTTATATAGGAAAAACTTTAAAAATTTTCTTGTCTGAAACCACAAGGCCTAGAGCTTAGATATTTGGCATTTAGCACCCTCTAGTGGAACTCTACAAAGATTGTTCAAATTATTTCCCTTGGGTCAAAATTGGCCCCGCCCCAGGGGTCACTTCATTTTACATAGATTTATATAGGAAAAACTTTAAAAAATCTTCTTGTCTGAAACCACAAGGCCTAGAGCTTAGATATTTGGCATTTAGCACACTCTAGTGGAACTCTACAAAGATTATTCAAATTATTTTCCTGGGGTCAAAATTGGCCCCGCCCCAGGGGTCACTTCATTTTACATAGACTTATAAAGGAAATCTTTAAAAATCTTCTTCTCACAAACCACAATGCATACAGCTTAGATATTTGGTAAGTAGCATTGTCTAATGGATGTCTACTAAATTTGTTCACATTATGTCCCCTGGGCCAAAATCCGCTACGCCCTAGGGTTCTCTTGGTTTGCATATAAATATATAGGAAAAACATGAAAATCATTTTTTCTCCAAAACTAATAGGACTAGATCTTAGATATTTGGTGCTGAGTATTGTGTAGAGACCCTTTAACAACATTGTTTAAATGTTGGCCCTGGGGTCAATATTTGCCCCGCCCTGGGGGCTCTCAATTTGTAAAAAAGGCAATTTTTTAAAATCTTTTTACTGGAAACCTCATGCCTTAAGCTTAGATATTTGGTATGTAGCATTGTCTAGTGGATTTCTACCAAGTTTGTTCAAATTATGTCCCCTGGGCCAAAATTGGCCATGCCCTGGGGTTCTCTTAGTTTACATAAATAATCGTTTTTCTCTGAAACTAATGCGACTCTGACTGGCCTCGGATATTTCCTGTTGTGTATTGTGAAGAGATCCTTTACCAGCATTATTTTAATGTTGGCTCTGGGGTAAAACTGAGAGTACTTTTGTACTCAGGTGAGCGACCCAGGGCCCTAAGGGCCCTCTTGTTTTTAATTTCATGGAATGACCAGCCCACAGTCCATCAAAATTAGTACTCCAAAAATATTAATGAATTCACAGTGCAAGGAGTATTGAAAACTTGAATCAGGTATATACATGATATAGTTGCTATGTTTTTATTATCTTTAAACATAATATATCAGTGGGTAGAACTTATAATGAAATACAAGATTCTAATACAAAACAGTGTGTTTATTCATGTAAAAATATTACCGGCTTGGTACTATTCTACCCTTATATTCTCTTAAAACAAATTCAATGCAGTGAAAAAATATCTGCATTTTAAAGAACATACTTAAAAGTGATCTGTGGTTATTGTTTAGGTATTATTATGGAAGAGTATGTCACAAATTTAAAGATAAAAAATTCGTTAACATGCAAACCAAATACATGTTCACTGTTCTTTTTGTTAGCATGGACAGTTGCCAAGTTTTCTTTCCAGCCAATCACAATCAATACATATATTTTCTTAACTCCATGGGACACATAACCCTTGTGTGACCAGTGTCGATTGAGAACAGCATGCACATCAATGTAGTCTGCCGAAGTGACGGAGCTATTTATAGATAACGAGTAACAGCCATACCATCTCATACCAATTGTTTACAACTGCTGTCAAATTTTCATCTTTAACAGATTTCACAATAAAATAATTTAACAATATCCTTTTTAAAGCAGTGATCTACGTTTGGCTTCACATTCTGATTAAGTCATCCAATTAGCAGTAACCCATCAATGCCATGGATATGGCTTTGTCCCATTTGTAACCAGTTTAGATCCAGATCACCGTGCTTATCTGAGCAGTTTGATCAGGATCTTCACTTATCACCTTAAGACTCGTTTGGTTTATTCTGAGCAAGAAGTGAACAGTTAGAATGATGTGCATGCTGATCCGGATCTACAATAATCACCAGTGGGATAAAAGCCGTATCTCCCGGAGTAAATGTCTTATTTGATAAACTACAACATCAAACATTTGATTTCACATTGTCTGCAGTTACAGTTGTATCCGCTTTGTTAGGCTTGATGATATTTTTGACATCCTTTGGCCGAAGCCACTCTTTCTCCATAAATGTCAGCCACACTGAAATGAAAAAAAATCTTTATAAAAAATCCCAGACATGGTTTGATCAGTATTTCTGATTGGTGCATCACTTGAGAATGCAAAACTAGCTCCAACTTCTCTTAGGCAGAGCTACATTAATGCAAACTAGATGGGTGTTCAGTTGAACACTTGTGTTGCCCTCTGCTGCTATTTTGGAATAAAAATGCAAGTACAAAAAGGGGCATAACTTCATCCACTTAGTGCAAAAAGTCAGTAAGTGCAATAGAAATGTATTGTAGTTATTGAGTTTTTGCACTGAGTGTCTGCACACCAGATGATATGTGACCTTGACCTAAAGAATTTGTCATCATCACGAGTGTGTTGTCATAAACAATACAATTTGAAAGTTTCATGGAGAAATATTGAGAAATGGCAAAGTTAAAGCCGATGTTAAGTTTTTGTGTCAAAATCCAAGTACAACAAGGGGCATTACTCCATCAAATGTGACCTTGACCTAAAGAATTTGACATCATCACAAGCATGTTTTCATAAGCAATATAAATGGAAAATTCCATGAAGAAATAATATTATTAAGAAATGGCTAAGTTATAACCAATGGATGGACAAAGCAATCCCTATGTATCACCTTTTCTTCGAAAGGGCGACACAGAAACTGTTTAATATGATACAAGCATCTTTCACATATCTAAAGATTTGATCAAGAGGCCAACTAAACATAATAATGTAACAGATACTTTTTCCTGCCTGCCATTTATCAATTTTTCATTTTTACTCAATCTATTTTTGACAACTGATTATTATATATATTTTTTTAACTGTTGCATATATAAATACTTACTTCCCAACAGTGAGATATTCATAACTGCCACAGCTTTTTGTATATCCGGAGCCATTTCACCTCGGCGCTTCCACATAGTTCTCCAAATGTTTAAAATAATTCCAAGTGAGAGAAAAGAAGCTGTAGCCTTACACCCAACACACTCGCCTTTGTCACTGTCAGTCTTCGTTCCCAAAGAAGGTAGTTCAAAACTTGTTTTAAAAACTGAAGTATTTTGAATTGAAGGTTTTTCATCTTCAGATTTTTTATGTGGATTTTCTGTGGAACTTTGTGTTACACTTAACATGTTTGATTTCCCTTCATCTCTGCTGGTTAGTTTAGCTCCGCCATTGTTTAATTCAGGTGACGTTCTGTCACTTTCGTTGTTTGATATACTGGGTTGAGGTGACCATTGTCGTTCTCGGAACCCAAATATTTCCATCAGTTTGTGCCACATGATGTTTCAGAATATACCAAATACACATTCTGAAATGCAGAAAAACATTTCATCCTAAAATTTTTTGATTATCATGTACTACAACTGCATGAATTGAACTGAATGGAAAATTCAGAGTTTAGCTTAGTTGAGAACACAAAACAATACATGTACAGTTTAGTGATGTGCCGATGTTCGAAAGACATCGATTAATCATCAGTAAGAACCTCCCGCTGCTGATAATCGATGTCATTATCCCATAATCGATTTAAACCGATGTAAACTACTGCACAATTAAACATATATTGGTCAATATTTGTACTAGACATGATTGAAATTAATTTGTAGGGCCTTTTAGGCATTAAGTGCTATCAACAACGTATTTTGGGGTGTGTATTCTTTGTTAAGCATTATTCATTCATTCTAATCAGTGCATATTTAATAAAAAACCCTGAAAAAGTTTTAATTTTGTAATTGGACCACCAACCTTTATGTAGAAAGTAGCAGCAAACACACAATGATAAGGGATATTATATAAGCTACTTATTAGAAACCATTTGTTAATGTAACACAGATATGATTTATAAACCGATTTATAATCAGTGAAATCACATCTGGAGTGGCAACCGATTCCAACTGATGATCAATAGTGATTTGCAACCGATATCCCAACACTACGATGTACTAGGACAACAAAACTACATACAAAAAGCATTTACGAGTACACTGGGTTGTGTTGAGTAAACAGCAGGATTAAGCATTTATAATTTTGTGTCACAAATTTTAATTACTCAAGAGAGCAAAACTAATTATTACATATTCTAATCTAGACTATGTTAGGCCATCCAGCACCTCATATCCAAGGTCCAAGTATACAAGGTATAATGTTTGTTTGTTATAAGGAAGCTCTGTGGTGTGTTTAAAATACCATCTTTATAACTGCTCAAGAAATATGTTACAAAACTAGAATGTGTCCTCGGACATTGATGCCTCCGCTGCTACAACATTTGTAACAAAGGACCATAACTCTGGAAAAAGTGGTCCCAGGAAAAAATCTTTTCTCAACGATCATCTACACATCCAGCTTGATCATCTTTGCAAATTTGAAAGAATTCCACCCAATCGTTCATGAGGAGTTGATGCCACAAGATTTTGGGGACATACATTATAAGTATGCATGAGTGTGAGGTGAAGATGGAAAAATCTGTCACCGAGGGTTAACTGTTTTGCGGGAACGAGGCTCTGCCGAGTTCCCGCCAAAACAGTTCACCTGAATTGACAGATTTTTCTATCTTTACCGATTGTCTCATGCAAGATACTTTTTCTTGCATACCTTTTATTATTTATAACATTTCTGTGTATGTATACTATACAAACTAATTTATTTTCCTTATGCTGAAATATTGACATTAACCCAAACCTTTTTTATAAATGACGTCACTAACTTGAATATATTATGTCAGATACTTGAAGACATGACGTCACTCATGTGACTCATTCTACATGGGGGGTGTAGGATCGAAATTTCCTACACGGGTAATAACACCAATGACCTGATCTGGTATGCAAGAAATGAAAGGATGTTCTGATGGATGGATGAGAGCAACTCTATATGCCTTCCACTTTGTGGGGGCATAGAAAAGCCATCACTTGAAATGGTAAAAGAAATTGTAAAATACCAGTAACAAACCAGATGTAATAGGGAACAAGCACATCAACACTGACAACTGAAACTGGTAGATATCAGCTAAGCTACACCAAGCTAATACACACTATGGCACATGGAATGCAACATGTCCTTTGACCTTGTTACAATTGCTTTTATGCTATTTCCATTTTGTTAAGCATTACCACAGTGTCTTAAGCGTACAGTTAACCGAAACGGAAGTTGCTGATCTGTACGCCGATGATCACATAGTTGCTTACAGAAAAACATGCGACATCGGCTTTTATTTGTAGAATATATTCAAATTAAACGTGCTTTTTGCAGAAATTATTTTTATAATAAGTACATTGTTGATTAATAGTCTTACTGTGATCTTGAAGTCTTGAACTAAAGGCTGGTTAAGTTGCAATCTGTAATCTTTTCACACTTGATCAGTACAAAATAAGGAAAAAGAGTGGAGAAAATCTGCATTTGTGACCTCATATTTAAAAATGTATATATTGGAAAGGTATTTATTTGACTTCCCCCGGAAGAAAATTCATTTCCAACGCTCACAAAATGCATTGAACGGTGCTTGAACGAATTAGCACCGAGAAAATGGTCTTTCTGTGCAGCAACTGAAAGTGACAAGACTGTACGCAAAGTTGCAGTACTTCAATGTCAGACTGTACGAACAGTTGCGATCATAAGTGCATCATATACTGATCAACTGAAAAGCATCAATGAAGCAAGAACTTGTTAAAGGAATCAATCAAAGGAATCAACCAAATCTAATGTATTATTTATCAAAAATAAAACCTTATATGATCACATTTTAGAACTGACAAGCACGTTTTGAGCTATAATTTGATAGTTTTTTTACTCTGATCTACTGTTGAACCATATGAACGAATCGGTACACTTTGCAAATAAGAAACCGATAATTGCTAGAAATCCTAAATCCCCTGATTGTGACATTAAATAATACCTAGTATAAACCTGCTGAAATCCCTGCCGGTGTTGGCAAAAATATACATTTTGCACGAATATAATCCAATATCATAAAGACTTTAACAATCTGGTCTTTGACAGGAAAATTCCATTAAGTGGTTTCAGATTTTGAAATCCACCACTACATGGCAACTGCTAAGAATTTCATGTTTTAGGTCGTTAAAATTTCGAGTTGGATTTCATTTTGGCCGACTTGCATTGGTAGATTTCAGATTACGTGATTACTCTGATTGGAGCATTCTACGAAATCTTTAGAAACTATGGTTGAAGTACTAACGCGTATTTGTCCAGCTATATTATGGCTTCTTCTGTTCGCACTTCAGAGAAGAAATAAAAACCTTACAGCGGGCCTCTACATATCTTACACGGTCTTACCACTGATATAGCTCGGTTGGACTATAGTCGTTTTTATCACGCCTCCTTTCATGATGAGCTAACAAGAGATTTAAAAACAAATCTAACCTTGAAACAGAAGCCAAGATCAGTTATTTGTTTATACAATTGTATTGTTAAAAGAATGAGCAAATTTGTTAAAAAATATGCATTTTTCAGGTTCTGGTGCATGAATTATTAAGGTTAACTGAAGCTAAAATGATAAACGGTCGATATAATAAGAAAACATTAACTGGAACCATAAATTGTTAATGATCTGTTTGACAACTATGCGTACAGATGTTAGGCATCTGTTAACAACTAACGATCGCGTACAGTTGCAACTATGCGTAGTCTTATCACTTACAGTGACATAAAGAAAGTATCATTTTCTAGTTGCTAAGTCGTTCAAACTCAGGTCAACGAAGTACACAAGTTGAATAAATGAATTTTCTCCCATACCAACACAAATATGGTCCAAAATCTATTTACACAAAGAAATTTGAACCCAAAACGTCCCGTTTTGTTCAATGTTTTGCTCCTATTTTCACTGATCGAGTTGGGAACGATGATGGATTATAACAATACTAACCCTTCATTTAAGTCCGTATGATCACAGCAGGACTAACAATTAACGTTGTACTTACCACAGAAATATATTTTTCCAAATGCACATTAAATTTGGTTTATTTACCAATAAATAATTCGATGTCGCTGTTTTTTCTGCAAGCAACTATGTTATCATCGGCGTACAGATCAGCAACTTCCGTTTCGGTTAACTGTACGCTTAGACACTGTGATTACATCTCTTTATAATACCCGGTACTCAATTCAAACTGGCTTTAAAAAGCACACTGTTCAATCCTTTAACTGGAAATCCAATTGTTAGTACACTTAAGAAACCAGATTGCTTAATTTAAGCGCCGTCAACATCAGGTGAGTGTAAATAATTGCAACATATTTTTGGTAAGACATCTTGAATACTATAAAACAAAAAACGAATTTCATATTATTGCTTTTAATATATTTTTCCACAATGGATAAAACGATTAACCGGAACTGGTTGACAAACTGTATGCATGTAGGATTCTTTATTCATTTTGTCTAAGAAGTAATTGGTAATATAGTTTTAAGAAATGCAATGAGGAAGTGACAGAAAGTGTTCAACAGTTGGCAACTTGCACGTCAGTAATTTCATTCCATGAAACATGTCCGATTGCAAATCCAAGACCAAATTTCATCACATCGCTGTTTTTTTTCAAGAGATTTCTACACACATTACAGTCTGACATTGATACCAGCTAGGGTAAAACAGCATGTATAATAATTATTGTTGAAATGATTTCTATAACATGTTAAGGAGAAGAATATATCCGAATTTTGAGACTATCCGAAAATATCACCACTTCATGCGTTGCATCATTATTCAAGATTTTGCTTTAATCGAAAAATATGCATTAACAACAATGAAATGAAAGCAATGCCTGTATCAAATACATGCGAAATAAAGTTCAAACATAATTATAAAGGCTTTACCAAACATATTTCTGTAGATTGACTTTCCTTCGATGGACAGGAAGTGGTGAACAGTTTTAGGCATCAAAAATGTCACAGTTGTCTTTCTTTTGAGAGTGATAAAATAAGACATGAAAACAACTTCATATTTTATTCATTTATTTTAAATATAAAAACTCCAAAGGCCTCAGAAATCATATGAATGATAAAATCTTTCACTCGCAATCATTCAATGAAATTTTAAGACTATTTAGTGAGTTTGTAAGGAAAAAGGTTCATTACAAATTGACCTTTACCAGTAGATGCTGTACATAATTTGAACAGAAGACATTTTATAAAAGCCGATTAATGGTTCCATCTTTGAGTGGTGGATCTGAAATGAGCATTTTAAAAAGATCTCACCTTAAAAAAGATATATGTTAATTTTAATGTAAATATTTGAACCAAATATACCTTTTAACCCTTTCCTGTATAGATACACCTGTATTGCTAGGGCAAACAGTTTAGATCCAGATTAGCCTGCACATCCGTGCCGTCTGATCAGGATCTAAGCTGTTCGCTTTTTGATTCATTAGGTTATTTTTGACCAAAATGCGACCAGTGCAAATCCTGATCAGACGGCATGAATGTGCCAGCTGATCTTGGATCAACACTGGTCGCACATGCGTAAAAATGCGTATATATCTAGGAATGGGTTAAGGTACATAGCCAATTATCAGGGACGAAAATTTTTACGTGTTTTCACATTTCAAAATTTATTATATAAACTGTATAAGACCTGTAAACAAAGTTAACGTGATGTAGTTTTCTTACACAATCAACATTCTAATATATTTGAATCCAAAACACATCCTTAAATGTACTGATTAGTCTAAAGTTCAGTCACTGATAGGCATTTTATAGTAGTACAATGAAGATAAACCACATCTGAGACGTTGAAATTCGAATATGCAGATTTAATACATTTGTAGTGTCATTAATAGGTCATTTTATCTGTATTGTTATTAAACATCAAATTTTCTTCATTTTCCTGACTATAAGTTCTTGTACTTACTGCTGTGAATATGGCAAAAACCGCATGTATGTCACACTACAAATTATTAATAGCATGTCAATACTACAAACCAAACTGGTATGATCAATGCTCAGTCAAACCCAAACATTTTGTATCATTATCATCAGATCACACATCTATAGTTCCATTATCACTTGTCCCATCAACAACATTTCTAAGCATTGTCAAGACACTGTCTTTGACAAGTTCAACCGACTTCTTCCTTCTACTGCTATCGCAGTTCTGATAAGAGTTTTCTACACAGCCTTTGTTTCTATCATCCTTATGACAATTTGTTTTAAGTGCAGCCTTTTCAAAAAGCATATTCTTTCAACAGCCAACCTGTTTATCCCTTACACAGAGTTCCACAACTCTTTCAAAACAATGCTGTATCTTGTTTCTCCACTGGAGTTTTCATTCTATTGTCACTGTTGAATGATAAAGGTTTTAGATAATTCCATATATCATCCATTTTGTCACAGATAGCTTTGCAGTGTGTTCAACAGCTCTTTCAATCAACCCCCATATCTTCCTCACCACCACTATCAACTCCTTCTGTAGTTTCTGATTGTTCTTGAGTTTGTTTCCATTTCTTAGCCATTGCCAGCAACTTGAGATTTGGTTGTGCGGTTGTTTCGTCGGGGAATATGTAGTCGTAGTACTCTTCCCATCCTGCATCAGACTGTAAGCAGAAATAGGCATAAGATGAGCACGAGACAGCTAAAAACAAAAGCTTAATAGGTTCCTAATTCCTATATTCTTCACCTTTATTTATGCTACAGATATTCAATCTTATAAGATATGAACAGTCATGAATTAAACCTAGAAAATCATTAAACTGTAAATGTTTCCATCAACCCCGATATATTTATACAACCCTGATTTATTTATATCAATATACCTTTTTCGAACCTAAACCAGTTTTTTTCACATAAACGGTTTGTTGATTTACGAGGAAACTGTATAGATTCAGATCATACTGCTCATATGTGAAGTGTGTTCTGGTAATGCTTATTAGATTCATGTTGTTATCATCAACAGTGTACACTCGATGAACAACAATAAAAGATTCTGTTTATGAACTAACGCACATACCCCGTCATCTGTCTGTATCTTCCTGCGTTTCTTCACTTTCTGTGGCATCAATTTCTCCACCTTCCTCTGCGACTCCTCATCACCACACTCAGCCTGAAATGTAACACTATTTCTTTAACCACCTTCTGTATGAATGGATGGCGCATAATTTTGTGCTATTATTTTATGTAAGTAGCTACAAATGACATTTTTGCATGAATTCGCATCAATTAATATCGCATTGTAGATCCAGATTACATGGCACATCTTTGCTGTCTGATCAAGATTTGCACTGTTCACATTTTAATGAAGTAGGTTATTTTTGACCAAGAAACAAACAGTGTTGATACTGATCCTGATATTTTAAAGAGCCTCCCTTTGAACCAAAAATAAATTCATTTTGTTATATATTATTTACAGTGATTTCTTCTTTTTTTTCAACCATTACATTACAAAACATTCATTGTCTTACTGAATACATCTTTAATACCTCAAATGCCTGCCAGGATTCTAGAATCATGAGTCTTTCTTCCTTCTCCTCTGAATTCTTCAGTGAGGAGGCAGCTTCCTGGTAAATTCCTCGAGTTTTCTTCACCGATTCTGGATCACCTGTAGTCTTCTCAAACTGTGCAAAACTTATCCACACCTAGAATTAAAGCATATAATAACAACCTTAACAGAAAGAATGATAAATGATATAGACATAATTATGATCATTAGGAATGTCAACTGACAAGATAATTAAAACAACATTTTGCTTTAGCTGCTGTGTAATGTATGAACATGCAAATGTAGCAACACATTGTGGCTTACATGTTAATGCCTAATTCTTAGCCATACACTGCACACACCTGTCTTCAGGTACAGGGCAAACAACACACACCTGCCTTTCTTTAAAGTGAATACAGTGCACACTGCCTTCCCCTATGTGGAAATGCTATCCATCCTTTATTTTGCTACAAGGAAAATAAGACATCAACTTTCAACTCAAGAAAAACCGCACACGCCTGCCTTTATTTAAATGAAACACAGCACACACTGGCTCCCCCTATTGGGAAAATAGCATGCATCTGTTTTCTGTTGCTAGGAAAATAGTGTATTTTAGAAAATATATAGCACCAACCTTCAGCCACATGGAGAACACAATGGACTAGCCTTCCTCTACCATTAAAACAACAAGCAGCCTACAACAAACTTACTTTGACATGTTTAGTCCTCTGTAGAAGACGTCTGTAAAGATTTCTGGTGTTGTTGTATTCTTCCTGCTCGATCTCGAAGTCAATGTATGCCTTCCACAACACCTCGGGCATGTCCAACTTGGCTTGAGATATAGCCAGCTCAAATATAGCACGTGCTCTGTCAATATCACCAAGTATGGTCTCCAGTTCTGCATACTGTAAACCAATTCAGGGTTGAATCAAGATGAAACAAGATTTTTTATTGTGTTCATAAGAGTATTAAAATAGTTTGCGTTGATTAAAGTGTATGATGCCTGAATATACATACTGTTCGAACCGAACTATGTACAGTAAACAAAAATATATTCTTGACCAATTAATTTTCACTATATATCAATATATAGACTTATATTCCTAAATGTTCTCAATTTTACAGAAATTGTGAGATGAATTTGAGATATCAAGGCTTTTTAATGGCTGTTGGAACAAAGAAATGATACTGAAACTTAAAAACTCTATTTAAGTGTTGCTGTTAAAACCAGAGTTGAAACTCACAAACTCTCAGGTGAAAATATACATTTCAACGCTCTAGAATATCCTGCCACAGAAGCCAAAAGTTCAAGCTTGCATTATAACATTTATCAGTAGTTATGCTATCACCTTCATCCATGTTGTACAATTCTCTGGTCCAAATTCGAGGAATTTTTCATAAAGAAGGCGACATCTTTCAAACTCTCGTAGTTGTAGCTCCATGTCGATGTAACCTCTATATAACTTGTTTTTGGGGCACTTCCCAATGGCAACACCCTGAAGAAAGAAAGTATTCAAAATATCAGAGAACATTTTATGGACATGATACTGAATATTATTGCCAGATATTATTGAATATCCATATTAGGTTTAAATGATGCAGAACACTGTCTGTGGCAGGTAATGGGAAAAGGTTTCTTCACTAAGCTTACATCAATCCTTAAAACAACATCAAAAAGTTCAGCAGATGACAGTGCTTATGATGAAATTGAAACCTATTTAGGGCTATTCCAGTTAAACATATTCCCTCCCCCAGGACGGCAAAATTAAAAATTTCTATTGGGGGGAAGGTCCTGTAAATATAAGCTTCTAATGGGGGTGGGAAAAAAAGGGTTTTCACTTCTGAAGGGGGTCGCATTTTTGCCAGATAAAAAAACGGAAAACACGATAGTTTGGTGGTATAATTTAGCTAAGGTTAAGCGAAAAAAAGTCGGCGTGCCGGGTCGCATTTTTGCCGGATAAAAAAATGAAAACACGATAGTTTGGTGGTATAATTTAGCTAAGATTTGGCAAAAAAAAAGTCGGCATGCCGGGCGAAAATCGTCGGCGTGCGGGCTGAACTTATATATTAATTACCATTTTCATACTCTCAGTAACTTGATGTTCTATAACCGTTGAAATAAATGAATATTTGATATGAAAACTACCCTAATTATGAATATTTCAAGACATGTTCAAATAAATTAAATGATTAAGATCAGTTTGTATAGGTAATCTGGAGAAATTTTAAAGAAAGACATCAAAATAATGTGAAACTCTATCACAAGCCATATAGTTTTAGATACATAAGTTCCCGCCAAATCCCATCGCGGGACGCACATGCGTAAACATGACCGGAGCTGACGGCGGATAAGAGCTCTTAAAAGACAAGGTCTGCATGAAAAGCATGCTAAATACTGTGTGTTTTTATATTGTATATCCAACAACACTGTTAAATTTATTTCCTTTTGAAGCTTTTTTTTAGTATTGAAAACGAATTCCCGCAGACTACCTTATACAATTTGGCGCTAAAATGAGGAGCTCCGGTCATGTATCATAACGTGCATCTCCATGCGACCGAAAGCTATCTTTTGCTAGTTACATTAATTTCAATTTCCTTTAATTTATTAAAATATCTGATTAAAACACAAGTGCGATAAGCAATTGATGTTTTGTTTTGGCTTTGAAGCATGCAAGCTTATTCGTTAAGTTGTTTGTTTAGAACTGAAACTTTTGAAACAAATATTTTATACACTCACGCTCATGTACATTCAGTGCTGTTATACTATAAAGTTATTACTTTCAAGAGTTACACTAAATATATTTGTTCATTATAAACAGAATAAAAGAATCGTACAATGTCAACGGGAGATAACCTGTTCTTGATCAACGGGAAAGTGCATACAGCCAGTTTGTCAAAGGGAGATCACTTTTCCAAACTTGCTTAATATTGGAACGGACATTGGATAAAATGCTCGCATGTGCGGTACAATAACTTGGAAACTCAAAATAAACATGAAGTGCAGTAAAAAAATAACAATTATCGCATTCTAAGGTCAATTATCACACCTGGTTAAATCTTGTGTAAAAGATCGTACATCATTTGTTTTATAATTAAAAGCCTTTTCAGAAAGCGGATGCGAAAACGTCTACATTAGAATTGTTCCTTTTCAAAAGAGGATGTACACTTATTATGATATTTGTTAAATAATTGAATGTTGATAACTACACTTTCGATCTGTAACCGAGAAATGCAAGGAGCGAGCCATTCATGCGAATCTTTCCTAGAGAAAAAAGAAAACAAAAAGATTTTACCACCCACGACAAAAACTTTCTACTTGCTGCCCGCAAAAAGCGTGCATTTCGTGTAAATCATGTCTTTTTTATCGGACACGTCTGACGCATTGTTAATTGTACATCATATGTGTATGCAGGCTCTCCAGCAGTATGTTATGAAAAACTAGGAGAAAACTAGGAAGCAACAGCACAAAAAACTAGGAGAAAACTAGGAAAAACTAGGAGGAAATTGTAAAAAACTAGGAACTATTTAAAGTTATCGCTTTACCGTGTCATCTTTGCATATATAAATTTACCATTCATGCAGATTCAGAGGCTGATGAGCTGACTACTTCCTTGCTAAATCAGGTCTGGCTTACTGTTGTTAAACATAAACCAATGTTTTTTTATTCATTAATAAACATTAACAATTAACAAACCAGAGTTAACCTGTTAAGTTCTTAAACATTCATATTCATATATATACACGATAATGACTGCTGTATATACTGTTATTGTTACAAAAAGAATCTTTTAAGTAGTAATACGCACAGTGTTCAACAAACATTTTAGAAACAATGCCAGGTGTTAAAAATGCCTGTCATTTTGCCATTATCTTAATAAAAAATTTAACTATTTGAATAATGTACATAAATGTAAGTACATCAGTTTTTTAAGTTATATATAATTTTATACATACAGCTACATGGGTGCTTCAGGAGGAATTTTTAAAAAAAATCCTGAAAATTATGCTTGGGATTTGGGTCCATCATTTGGACCACTATTGTGTCCAAGGTAAAGCCCTGGCCAGGGGGGCCAGAGGCCCCCAGAAACTCTTAAATTAAGCAGTAAGCAAGAACTGAAAGTGTGTTTTCCAGGTAAAACAACTTGTCAGGTCAAAAAAAAATTCTGTGGGACCCGTACTTTATTGTCTTGGCACAGCACTTATAATAAGCAACAACCGGAATATCAGGTTTCCTTAACCAAACTGGACCTATTTGTCACCCAGTTTGTTGACTCCTCTAGCCAGTCCCTATTACATTTATTTTAATATACTTTGTAGCAATTTGGAAACAAAACTTGATGTTTGAAACATTATCTTTCTTTTTTGTCGCTAATTATAGACTACATATTTTTAATCAAAGACGGCCATATTATCACAGATACTTTGTAATGACAAAGTTCATTATATTTTGATGAAGTAAATCTAAATTATATCAGCCAATCAAATGAGTTTTTAGAAACACAAGACTTTGTAAGATAAGCACAACTTTATTTGAATTTAGATTTATATCTTTGTCATAGGACTGACTATGCCCCAAACAACTGATTTACATGATTTGGAAAACTACCTCTCCAGGCTAAGATACAATGGAAATTGCTCTAAACTGAGGGCTTTTTTCCTTCTTTAGTAGGGGCCGTTTATGGATGCCTTTCCCTCAGATAATTTCTTTAAAATCATGCAGCTTTCCCCAAAAAGTGACTTTACATTCATTCCCCTTCTGATTTAAAATGATGCTATTTTCCCCAATATTATAGGGCATGGGCCCCTTCCCCTGGCAGTGAAATAAAGCTTTTTCATTAATTATTCAATCATTTTCATTTTTATCTCTTTCTCATGTCATTTATAATTTTTATCTCTTTCTCATGTCATTTATATCTTCTACACATTTGTTAATTGCAATTGTTACTTAGTTCAGATTTATTTTTGCCACATCACGGAGACCTTGAGCAATGCCCATTTCTTTGAAATCCTTATTTTTTATAGCCTTAGATTTTTCTCTTTCAAAATCTTATTAGCCTTATCCACTTCAGCCTTAATCTCCTATTTATTTTTCTTAACCTTCTTTTCTTTATTTCTCGTCTTTCTGCTCTTTACAGCATCTAACGGTTGTTACCAAAATGCCTAAAGTAAGTGGAGAGGTAATGCACTTAACAGCTGTGTTGTAAAAATTTAACGTTGATCAACAGTACTAAAGAAATATGTAAAATGTAATGTTCTAATCTTTTTGTTGTTTGATTATTTGAAAACAAAGACATTAAAATTAAATAAATAACCCAAATTACAAATACTTTGAAATTTGGCAACAACTTAGTTTTGTCAGCAAAAGTATTAGGATAGAGTTTTAAGAGACATAACCAAACATTTAACTCACAATAAAAACAAATGGCATTGTTTCTAAATGTTGACAACACATAGTTAAAGACAACTCATTAAAATTAAGTTTTGATAAAAGCTTTCCTTAGTGAACAAAGGTTGAGATGGCTGGGTTACGCAACAATGACATCAGACCACACTGCCAGCATAGGAACATGTCAACTAAACAGCTTCTGAACATCTGCTGTAAAAATACTTTGCAAAACATGATTTAAAGGATTGCAACTTGTAATTATGAAAAAAATACTTCTTTATTTTAGTAAAAACTAGGAATACTAGGAGCTTTTTGTAAAAACTAGGAAAAACTAGGAGCCAATTAAAAAAACTAGGAAAAACTAGGAAAACTAGGAAAAACTAGGAACGCTGGAAAGCCTGTGTATGATGTAAGCGACGAACAAACTGTGCATTTCGAGCAAATCATGTTTTTTTCCCGCCAAATATCCATACATCTGATATAAGGTCATATTTTGATGACGCATGTCCGATTCCTTAAAACAGTTTTTCAGAAGGGCAGTTTATGCTGTTGCCAATCAGTAAAATAAACCTTTGCAACATGTTCTTAAGATTTTCATTTCCGAATGTATGACGCAAGAAATAAAATATTGTCGCGTTGTCTGTATTTTTGCTGTCATCTAGATCTCTTAAATATCGCGTAAGCTATAAAAGAAATTAATAAAACACATCTTCGAAAGTTATGTCTGTGAATAAATTTTCAATATGAGCGAATTTTCTAATACAAATTCGCAGATTTTGTTTTATTCGAGATATAGATTTTAGTGTAGCAGAAGTGTTCATGCGTGTTTCTTTTCACGAGCGTGAGAAACTTTATTGCAATGCAGATTGGAGAACAAAACAAGCCTTGCGCATTAATTTCATTTTTGGCACTAATCAAATTAACTAATCAAGAATTAAGATGTATTTTACTAACATTTCAAAATTGAAATGTGCATATGTACAAAACATAATCAGACGTAAAATTCACTACAAATTGCTAGAGCGTTCACGCGACCAACCACTGCGGATCCTGCCGACATCAAGAAGGTAATCGGTTTCCCCAAGGCATCCGCTTTTCCCCGTGATGAATGTACACCATCACGGTGGAGAGTGTGTCCGCTCAGTCCGCAGGGGATGTAAATTACTCTGGTCACGATGAAAACATTCGCGTGTACATGTGTTTGCTGTTTTCTACTTTTTGTTTGCTAAAGATATGCTTGAAGGATCAGCTGTTTTCATAATATTATTATTTTTTATAATGGCCTTAATCTGTTAACAAGACCACATGTGCTTAAGAGATGGACCCCGTTTTCTCCAAACTTTATATGAGCTGACTGCTCTAACATAAATAACGATATTTTAGGGTCTATACGGAAAAACACATGATTTTTTTTAATTTCAAAGACTGAAACCGTAATCAGTTTATCCAAAACGAATTTACTATCAAAAGAATGGACGAGACTGTCGGATTATGTCTGAATTAGGGCTTTCTATCATATCATTTGATGTCTGTCCTGTCCTTTGGTAAATGAAGTCACTTTAAAAGTATGAATAGTAGGTCTGTTTGACTTTAATATATAAATGGGAAAAAATATGCAAACAAAATGGCAGCAATACACATATGTTCGTGCATTTACACTGGCAATATCCTTGTGGGTGGATTTAACTATAGTATGCAAAGGATAAGTAGACAGTCACGCGATGGTCGACTAAATACTAATATGGCAAATGAATATGAACACACCAGTCATGAAACATGTATCTATAAATGGTGTTCAACATTAAAAAAAACTTATAAGTGTTAAAAATTATCTCTTCTAAAGGTGGACCAACATTTGAGAAAAAAAATTCTATAGGGGGGACCTTTTTCCATTTTATCGTCTTCTAATGGGGACGGTCTAATTTGAAAGTGCCTTCCTGGGGTGGGGTATATGTTTAAATGGAATAGCCCTTACTGGAACTTGTAACGACTGGTTAACTGGAAGTTATTTCAAACTTCATCAAGTTGAAATTTCAAATATTGTCAACATTTGTTCCAAATAAAAGTTTTAGCAAACACATGCATTTAGCCTTGAGAGGGTTCAACATGTACCACATACCATCACTTTTCTTGCATTCGGTAAATTTTTCTGCCGTAACTCAAACTGTGCGAACAGCAGCCATATTTTTGCAAACGTAAATCTTTTATGTGGAATGATATCGAGACAGGCTTTGTACACCTGCCGTGTCCTTTCAGCATCCTCTGTCTGCAGCTCTTCATAGATGGCGTAATTGATCCACAGGTAGATATATCGCCGCCAAAACCTCTTGTCCTGCAAATAATAAGCATCTCTGAATATAACAACTATGCTTGAATCTTTTTTGACATTGATTAAATGCTATATAAAAGTATAAAAGTAAATGTTTTACTAAAGATTTCTTATAACCTTTTTTCTTTAATTTGAAACTTTTCTTTGCAGGTTACATATGAGTGGATTGCTTTGTTCCTGGACAAGTAAGTTGGAATGTTACAGACACCAGGGAAATGACAGACCTAGTACATGTAACTACATCATGTAGAAAAATTCAACATGTTATCTATCAGAATAATTTTATGACATTTCAGTTACTGTGGCATCATTATATTTCATGGTGGTTAAATTTTTGTGCAAAATCAAGCTCCAGTATAATAAAACCATGTTATAGCTTATTAGCGAAATAAAACCATGTTATAGCTTATTAGCGAAATAAACCATGTTATAGCTTATCAGCGAAATAAAACCATGTTATAGCTTATTAGCGAAATAAACCATGTTATAGCTTATCAGCGAAATAAAACCATGTTATAGCTTATTAGCGAAATAAAACCATGTTATAGCTTATTAGCGAAATAAAACCATGTTATAGCTTATCAGCGAAATAAACCATGTTATAGCTTATCAGCAAAATAAAACCATGCTATAGCTTATCAGTGAAATAAAACCATGCTATAGCTTATCAGTGAAATAAAACCATGCTATAGCTTATCAGCGAAATAAAACCATGCTATAGCTTATCAGTGAAATAAAACCATGCTATAGCTTATCAGTGAAATAAAACCATGCTATAGCTTATCAGTGAAATAAAACCATGCTATAGCTTATCAGCGAAATAAAACCATGTTATAGCTTATCAGCGAAATAAAACCATGCTATAGCTTATCAGTGAAATAAAACCATGCTATAGCTTATCAGTGAAATAAAACCATGTTATAGCTTATCAGCGAAATAAAACCATGTTATAACTGATCAGCGAAATAAAACCATGTTATAGCTTATCAGCGAAATAAAACCATGTTATAGCTTATCAGCGAAATAAAACCATGTTATAGCTTATCAGCGAAATAAAACCATGCTATAGCTTATCAGTGAAATAAAACCATGCTATAGCTTATCAGCGAAATAAACCATGCTATAGCTTATCAGCGAAATAAAACCATGTTATAGCTTATCAGCGAAATAAAACCATGTTATAGCTTATCAGCGAAATAAAACCATGCTATAGCTTATCAGCGAAATAAAACCATGTTATAGCTTATCATGTAAGAATATTATGACTGTGTGAATTTATGCCCACGCAAAAATCCATTTGTAATTTGCTTTTAATTAACCAAATGTCAACAGTGTATGGTGAACAATGGACTTAGTAAATGAACAAGAAATGGTTCCAATGCCATGAAAATCAGGTTTTCAACGCTTTAACCCCATCTTAACTCAAGTTAACTGAGAATGAACTGTTTTTCTAATAACCAGAATTTTCATCGAAAACCTGCTTAAAAAGTGATTTATTTATTCTTTGATTTAGCAAACAGCTATTGGTAAATTAAGCCTATACCGGCCCAGGAGCTGTGGATTAACCCTGGTTATAATGACTGGAAGACCCAGCTAAATATTTAGAAAATATAAAGGGGCACATCCTTTTCATGGAAAGAACTCTCCCCCACCCCTACCTATTTTATTTCACAAGCCTTTTTAAGGCACACAATAAGGAGCCTCTTTACCTGAGCAGGAGGAACATTTGCTATAGCTCTTTCATATGTATCTCTGATCTGCTCTACATTTCCATCCGCTTCCAGAAGTCGAAGGTAATCAAACCAGGCATCATAGTTTAATGGGTTATTCTTCACTTCCTGATAAACAGAGAAATCATGTTATTACAAAACCACCATAACAAGAAATATGATGATCGCACAGACACAATAGTTCACAATTATTCACAACATTTTGAACAAAATGTTGGGAATTAATTCATGCATATCTCTTCATATTAAAACTAAAGTTTCCTTTACTTTCACAGTAACACTGCAATATACCGTCATTGTTCAAATATAAGCAGCACTTATGTATAAGCCGCACCGCCCCCAAACCTGATGGAACAGATCAAAATGGCTTATAATGTATTTATAAGCAGCCAAACCTGTGTATTAGCCGCACCCCCAACTTTTTACTGCCGAATTCTGGGAAAAAAGTGTGGCTTATATTCAGACAATGACGGTATATGGACCTACCTCTTCACACTCAACTCGTTTTTTTACTGACACTGTAGGATATGGATTTACAAATCTAACTTGTTTTATTAATCTTGCATATATTCATGCTGTACTATGCTAAAATCATTCAAGGGTATATATAGAAGAATATATGTCTACCTACCTCTTCATACTGAAACCGTCTTTTACTGACAATCACATCTTCAATGGCTGCTCGAGACCCGAACTTCTTCTCATGCATCGTATAATTCTTGTAAATCTCTTGACACTTTTCCTTCGGAAGGTGGTCCAACGCATACTTGTAGATCACCCTGGCTCTCTCATGCTACAAGGAAATACTTAACATGAATAACACATTATCCTTTACTTCATAATTATATAGGCCTTTATTGCACTAACAAACAGTGTAGATTCAGATCTGCTGGCACATCTGTGCTGTCTTATCAGGATCTTCACTGTTGGGTTTTTTGAGTTATCAGGTTATTTCTGACCCATAAGCGAACAGGGCAGATTCTGATCAGATGCACAGATGTGCCGGCTGATCAGGATCTACACGGTTTGCCCACACAATAAAAGGGTATATGTGGAGAAAAGGGATTATATATTACTAACTGTCTGTAATAGAAAAGCTAGCATTTGACACTGGTTCATTTTGCTCATTCAAAGGAATTCACAGGAATTTGATGAACAGAACTTTAAAGTGTTTATGCAGGAATTACTTAAAGGATGAATGAATAACTAGACTGTGTCCTCAAGACACTGATGATGCCCTACTGCTGCAACAACATTTGTAACAAAATTGTGTATCAGGTATTAACAACATGTGGTGATCATTACTAGTAAATGTGGAGTAAGTGCCACAAAATTTTATGATTAACATAAACAAAAGGCGATAACTGGTTGCAAGACAATTACCTTTACCACAATCTACACATTATGTCTAATCATCAGTGCACGTTTGGAAGAATACTGACAGATAGTTAAGGAGCAGTTGATGCCACAAAATTTTATTTGTGCAATCTGATCTGGATCTACACTGTTTGCCTCTTGGTCAGACACAATCCAATGAATCTATCCTGCTGAGCATAATCTGGATCTAAACTGCCCAAGGATAACAGGCATATCGCATGGAAATAAGGGTTTTTACTGGGTTGTTTGTAATACAACAATGTTGGACAATAAAACAAAATAACATACCTCCTTCTGTCCTTCTTCAAACTTGGCAAAGGCAATGATGAGTTTTTCATCCATGTTGTCTTCTCCGAAGTACTCGACCGCTCTCTCATAGATAGATCGGGCACTGTTGATATAGCTGTTCTTCTCCTCAAATCTGGCATACTTGATCCAGTTTTTCACTTCAGGATGTACTATCACAAGTGTGGGGAGTTAAGAAAAACTGTGACTTTTAAAAATTTGCATTAGACAAAATTGTTAATCCTTTGAGATTTTGAGAATAAAGCAAGATGCTATTAACTATGAATTCCAGAATATTTCTTTGTCCTTTGAAGTGCCCAGAGTATAGCACCACTACACTAGATCTCGGTTTAAAGTCTTATCTGATAAACTGTGATTTTTTATTGGAAAAGCTAGGGTCTGACTTGCAATCCCTGGACTAGCTAGATATTTCAATGTTTAATGTCCTACCCTGCCTCCTACTAGTCACATTTCAAGGTGTGCATTAAACCAGTTAGACACACTTACCATTAGGCTATTTATTGCTTTAACAGACAAATATTGTCATTAATTGAAACTACCCTATGACATCTTTATAATGTGACCAAATGCCCTGACTTATTGTCTTATCTACCTTACAACACCTTTATTGTTACTTTATATAAAAACTTTTCATAGATTAATTTATAGTTTGTTTCTTGATGTACATTCTATCCTAACTGTAAACAACTGTAAACCAACCAAGGATATATCGTTCATAGATCATTCTTGCTCTATCAAGTTCCTTGTATCTCAGTTCAAAGTTGATGTACGAGTGCCAGGCCTGTTCATCTGGCTCCCATTCCATCCATCTCTCAAACACCTGCCTGCAGCCTGAAACATAACAAACACGAGATCATGCAGTTTTAAAGTCACTGATTGATGTGCCAAAAATAAGTTTGCTATTAATAATCAGTCTCAGGCCAAATAACATGGCCAATGTTAATTCACATGATTAATGACAATTTTATTAATTAACAGACTAAAACCATCAAACTCATATGAAGACTAAACTGGGCCAATACGGGAATTGCTGGGCAAATATGAGATGGTAAGATAATAATAATAAATTCACACTGTAAAATCACTGGAACTGTGTAATATTTCTTACAGCTGTCCTTATTACATTTGGAAATTTAACCCCAGGTTAGTTTGATTTATGGATTTATGAATCAAACAACCTGCCCTTGAATTTCTGATTTCATAATCTTGTATATAAAAGAGTAAGAAAACTCCATCATTTAATCCCTGAATTTCAAGTGTTAAACCTGTGTAAGAAGTTCTTGTTACCTGCAATGTTTCCTAACATCTCCTCCATATAGGTGTACTTGTACCAGAATTGGTTGGCTCGAGGAAGCACGGTAACTGCTCGGTCCCAAATATTTCTGGCATGATTGATCTGTCGACATCTACCAGCAGAGTACAGAAAATAACTTCTATGTTAGTGTCTAATAGTGAAGAACATTAAAAAAGGAGAGAAAAATAATCATGTTCTGTTTTTTGCTCTTTAATACATGGAATATGGGATATATTTCCATGGGCTATTAGTGTAGAAAGCAGAAAACGTATAACAAATTTCTCCTAAACTGTTGAAATTTCTCCTTATTTCAACAACCTAGCCCAATTCATTGCACAAACGTAACAAATAATATTATGAGCAGCTTCAAGGTTTTACGGCCTGCAGAAACCCATATTGTGTCTCAGCAAAAATCCTGAGTTTGCTCTATTTAAAATGCGCAACATATGCAACGATCTTGAAAACAGTAAAACAATGATTCTAGGAATGTCTCTCTGTTCTACAAACAAAACATTAATAGAGCAGCAACATAACTTTATTAAAGCTTTACTCCGCATATACCTATTTTATTAAATGTGCAAACAAGTGAAGATCCAGATCACCGACACATCCATGCCATCTGACCAGTGCCCAAGGTTATAAAACTGAGCATGGAAACCAGTCTCAAATCTCAAGCATCTGAGTGACTGAAATGAGACTGGTTTCCAAACTCAGTTTTATAACCTTATGCCTAGATCCTCATCCAATGGCATGTATGTGCCAGCTGAATATAATCTACACTGTCACACGTGAGTTAAAACCTGTATGTATGGAGTAAAGGGTTCATTCTTGAAATTTACCTCATTTCCATTTCGGCATATTTCAGCCAGACTGTAATGTTTCTGTGGTCGACATCTAGGGCACGTTCATGCACTGACCGAGCTCTGAAACAATATCAACACAAATAATAGATATTTAGTGCTAAAAATGATATACATTTACTATTCAACCACGCCATATAATGTTCCTTGATTTATTTATTGTTTATTTGTTTGCAGATACCTATCAATTGAACTGATTTACAGAACAGCAGTGAGTGTTGTAGACTAGAGGGTCACACTTTGCAGATGTGCAAGCTGATCTAAATCTTCATTGGTCACAAAATTTAGCAGAATGTTTAACTATCAAACTAAACTAGAATTTTGTCTTAGTGTCAATAGGAAACAGATGCATCTCCTTTCTATGAATGTTAAAAACATACATGACATAAAGTATATAATAGTCAACAACAAAAAAAAAAGAAGAAAAACAATGAAATCAGAAAACATATGAACCTTTGGATTTCTTTTTGACTCTCCTCCCAAGCAGCATATTTGATCCAGTTTGTCATCATGCCACGATTCTTTCGGATGTTATCTTCAAACATCTAAGATCAACAAAACATTGAGCAAGTTGCAAAAGAACACAATAATAAAATTTTTATGTTCATTTTGTTGAGATTTAGAAGTTGTGTGTTTATTCATATTCTTACAGAATTTGTAATTTTTATGTTGCAATTATCCTTTGTGGAAGTATAATAAACAAGACCAAGTTAACATAGTATAACCAAGATCCCTGATTTCTTGTTCAAGACTGGGGCTTCATTTCAAACTGTAATTTATACTGAATAAAAAAGCCAAAGGGCTTGAAAAAATAATGACAACAAAAAGGGACTGCAATGATGCAGTCTATAACCTACTAGTACTTGTCTTTTTTTGACTATAGAAATACTTCATTAAGATTGTCTTTTATCCTACGCTGTTTATTTCTAAACAAACATTTTTCATTCAAAGCATTTGTCTGAAAATAACAAAAAAGATATTTAAAAAATGCTGTTTCTATTCATTTTTGCAAAATTAACTGATATGTCTCAGGACTGAGTTAACCCTTTCCTGAATATATACGCATTTTTACGCATGTGCGACCAGTGTAGATCCAGATCAGCTGGCACATCCGTGCCGTCTGATCAGGATCTGCACTGGTCGCATTTTGGTCAGAAATAACCTAATGAATCAAAAAGCGAACAGTTTAGATCCTGATCAGACGGCACAGATGTGCCGGCTTATCTGGATCTAAACTGTTTGCCCTAGCAATAAAGGTGTTTCTGTACAGGAAAGGGTTAAGGAAAAGCCAAACCTTTCTCTGTCTAAGACGATATGCCTGAAGTTCATCGGGGTCTGATATCTTCTGTTTTGGGGGCTACAAATAAAAAAAAACAACATTCCTCATATAAAATAATTTCTATAAAAATAAATTATCGTGATGCTTAAGCAAATTTTTAAGTAGTTAAGATCGAAGAATATGACATTCAACTGTGACAAGATGATTCTGGCCCCTTGTTAATGGGGGCCTACCGATATACTGAGTTACCTCCCATTGAGAGTGGTTTCTCTTGCTGATTGGGTAGTTCCGGTTTAGAAGCGGTAATAAAGCGTAGCGTTAGAAGTGTAAATAAAAAGTGCTTTTGAAGTTGAAATGCATTGTCAGATTAACAAAAAAAAGGGAAACAGACATATTTGGAATAACCATCATCTTTGTTAATTGATTTTAAGTTAATAACTAAATGCAACATTACATATTTACGTAACTTAACGTATCCTTTATGAATTTTTTTGGCTGGCATGGAATTTTTAGTTTTATAAAACTTTCACTTAAGTATTCAGCCAATCACCGTTAAGTCATCCAAACAATGCTTATTAAGAAAAGGGCCTGATGTGTCATGACTAGTGATGTTCCGATTGTCGCCGATAATCGAGTAATTGTCGCTGAAGTTTCAAAGTCGGCGACATCGATTCTGACTACAAAGAATCGATTCTAGTCGCTAATTCTTTAAATAGGTAAACCCCACTTTGAAGACAATTGACCGTTATCTCTGACAGGGCGACAGTCCAGTGTATATCTTTTCGCGCTTTAATCGTCTTTGTGTTACTTTTAAATATAACTGCTCTTAAACATGGAGAATACCTGGCCTGTCCGTGATCGAAATAATAATCAGCTTTACAAATGCCCTGGTAATACAACATCAAAGGCATGTCGATATTTTGGTTTTTATATGAAACCAGGGTGTCAGGGTTTGGCACCCATTAAGGAAAACCTCGACACATCCAAAGCTACCTGTAGAATATGCTTCAAGACTTATTACAGCAACAAAGGTACCCCACCCACATTTTAGAATTGTGAATAATTTTGGATTTAATTTTGACGAGCTAAATAATAATAATGTTCACATCTTCGAAATTGAAAAAAAGTTTGAAGGCTCTTATTGCCTGAACAAAAAAAACAGAACATGTCAATGCAGTACAAAAAGCAGTTTCTTATTAATATAAAATAATAAAAGTAGTCCTATAATAATATGATTGAGACAGGTGTGCTTTTGGTACAAAATATACACTACAGTATGTCTGCTTCCGATTCTTTCCGATTAATCGGATCGGACAGGTATCAGAATCGGACCGATTAATCGATTCCACTTCAGCCATCCGATTCTCATCACTAGTCATGACCATGTTACGTAATCTAATTAGCAAGACTGGGTTTTACCAGCTGGAGGTGTGATAAAGGCTTTTTGAAGTTCAGTTGTTGATTTGTAAGAGGTTGAAAACGTTGCTTGTTGGGGGTAAAATTGTTGTTTAACTTTAAGGAAACTGACTCGAGATTAAATATTCTAATTAATTGTCACAATAATGTTTGAGATCCGATACATTGATTATTTGATATTGGGAACTTAAAGCGCTCCGAACTGAATTAAATAAAACTTGGGAAGTTTTACCCAAACATATATTTATTTAATGATATAAAATTGATTGTAAAACTAAATGAACTACAAATTTTCAGAAATAAAGAGAAAAACGTGAAAACATTATGAAACAATGTTTGAATATGTTCTCAAGCGTATAAGAATAAGAAAGAACTTTTTGGAGAAAATAAAGCAGTAAATTGAAAAATACGTAAATACGAACATGGCACAAATCTATTAACCGAATGGTGTGAATTCAATTTGTAGGATAAGGTTCAGTTATATATAAAAACTATTAAATTTCTGGCAAAAAATGTTGCATCGGCATGAAAGAACATTTATAAAAGTGAACGGGCGTTTCATTGGAAGACGTCAAACTTTATTTTATATCATGTGTTATAAATTTTACTACCCTTTTTTAAGGTTTTCTGACTTTTCTTTTCCTCAAATCTGCAATTTTAAAGCATAAGAAATGCATATGTTTTTACTCTTCATTAGTTACCGAAGGGTTGAACACAACGATGTTAACACAAACCTCTCCGACGTATGAAAATGGTTAGAAGAGAACATTTAAATATTGAGCACTGCACTATAAAACAATCTATTTTTCCATTCAATGATAATAATCAAACGTTTTTATGCATTATGCTGATCTCTAACCAACCACACCCTATTAAAACGGATGATAACTGCAGGTCTTTTTTAATTGTCAATCTCAGACCAGAACTACCCAGTGACAGGTGCGCGTTACAAAGGGAGGTAAATTTAGACAGAATATTGAGATAACTCTGTATATCGGTAGGACCCCATTCACAAGTGACCGCACTATGCCTGCTTTAAACTTTGTTAAGGATTCAAAAAGAAATACCATAACTCACCGCCGGAACTAGTTCAAGTTCTCTTTCTTTAGCTTCACGGAGCAGCTGTTCTGCAGTGATCTGCACCGGGGCTGGCATCTTGTTCTTCACCTGGACAAGCACAACATACATTATCAATATTATTAACTAATTGTTTTCTGAGCCTTAATTGTTTAATGCAAACATTTTCAAATTAGGGGAATATCTCAATAACCTTTTACATCTATGATCATGTATACCATATTTCTGGAAAGTTTTCTGATGAATTTTTTTCAGGATACCAGACGACTTGGTAAATCCTGAGTTTGGTAACTTAAATTCAGCCTGTTTATAAAGATTTATTCGAAATGGTGAAATCTGAAATTATAAATAGTATACACTTCCAATGATGCAGTTTCCCTGAAAACTTAAGTAAATGTAAGTACAAAATAAGTTGAATTGTGAAAACATTAAGTGTCCATATGATTTGTGAATACAATGTATAAACTTTTATAATAAAGAATAGAGATTTTCTTTTCCACCATCAAATATAGATCTTGTTGGATCTCTAATGGAAAGAGGAATCAAGACTTACAGCTGATGATTTTAGATATGGATTCTTGATGATAGTTAAATTGAGCAAAGCGCTTGTCATAAATTACAAAATAACGATGAAACAATAATTCTCAGTGAAAATCCAAGTTCTCACTAAGGAACCATGGTTACCAAGCAGAGCTGTTGTCATTGATTGGAAAACATAGCTTTTAGTAAGATTCATAGATTTGGTTTCTACCAAGAACTGTGGTTCTTGAGCGAGAACCATGGTTTTCAGTGACCACTATTTTTCTGGGCCAGTAACCCATGTTCTCATCAATAACTCAAGTTCTGTCTCAGATTAATTGTGCAAATTGCTTGATATTGTTCATGGCTGATTGCTTGATATTGTTCATGGCTGTGAATCATTGTTACCAGACAAGAAATATTAGGTGATTAGATGAGAACTGAAAATACTTGGGTTTTTTTTCCAATTGCCAGTGCATACTTTCCTAAAAATGAAAAGTGTCAGACATTTGGTCAGATAAGATGTGAAAATCCATCTGACCAAACAAGTCAGACCGAACAAGTTCTGTTGGACCAAAACGTATTAAAAAGGTATTAGCAAGTTAAAGGAGTTCAAACGTTTGTCTAATATTCGGTCTGATAACGTAAGAATAAAGTCGGACCGGCCCAAATTTTACCAGACAGGTTCTTTGGTCTGGCAACTTACAGGACATCTGGCACTGCAATTTTAAAACTTCCGATTCGCAGGGAACACACAAGTTCTTGCTTAGAAACCAGGAATTCCCCTGAAAATAGTTTTAGAACTCGAACTATAGTTACTCTACCTGACTAAGAACTATGTTTTCAACTTTGGTTATCACTGATGTGGCAGATTTGGGTCAAGGAAAGAGTAGCCTTGACCAGGACGCTCTTCCAATTGAGCTACTGAGGCCACTGGTACGAAATCCACTAACTGGATGTTTGCCGGAAACCAAGTTATCGTCAAAGTATCATTTTCAAAGAAAGGACTAGGTTGCCATTAATTGTGCAAGCATTTTGCCATAGTCTAAGGCAAATCAAGTATAAGACCATCATTTTCCCACTTGTTTCAAATTAAAAGTTGTCGCGAAAACAGATGACATTCAAAAGTAGTTTGCCAGAGAATGAATTTTCATTAACTTACTTTGGCAATTTTAGGCATTTTCCGCTTATCTTCCTTTGACTCCATATCTGGTTCCATCATTTTGACGATTTCTAGCACAAGACACGAAAAGATCCTATTTCGTTATTTTTACACTTCCGGTGTCACGTTCAATCTACACGGCCGTGATAGCCAACTGATCCTCGGTGGCCGGACTGGATTAATTCTTCGGGTAGACGGGAAAACCTGAGACTTTCTGACCCACAGTATAGATCAGGGAAACGTGAAATAATAATTATATTCCCACTTCAATATCGCTGGTGCATTGAGACCAAGATTAGTTGGGAACAAGATGTTTTAATAACTCTTCATAATTGAAAAGACTTGTAAACACCTCTGGCCTTTCAATCCCTAGTATACCTAAGCCAGTGCCCAAGATCATAAAATTAAATCTGAGATCAGTCTCAAATCTCAAGCATCTGATTGGCTGAAATGGCGACCAGTCGCCATTTCAGCCAATCAGATCCTTGAGATTTGAGACTGATCTCAAAACTAAGTTTTATTATCTTGGGCCCAGGAATCTAGACTACAAGTAGTCTAGATTCCTGTCAAGACATTTCATCCCCTAACATACCTAGGACATTTCGCTTCCTAACAAATAATAAATTCAGACATTTTAACCCCCTGCCCAAACAATTACCAGGAATATAAATTTATTTTCAAATTTTGCATAAAAATACTATAACAATATAGAGTGTTGTCAGATACAACAAGATACAAGATACAAACTTTTATTATATTACAATATAAATAAAACTGTAAAATAACAAAACAGAAAAGTAAAGAAGACAAGTAAATGAATAGGTACACTTTCAAATTAAAAAGAAAACAAACTTTAAAATGTATTATAACATAACAGATAAGTAAATGAATATGTAAACACATCGCCATATTTTCTTCAGTAAATCCTCGCATACTATTTCTTTGACATCATTCTTGTGCGATTACATAAGTAAGTGTGAACAAATTTAAAATGGCCATACAGACACTCAGAAAACAGAGTCCTACTAAGGTATTACATAACAAAAGATCATGAATTTTGAGCAGGACTGGTTTTGATATATAGTCTCCTCTCCCCAAAACGAAGATTGTTTACTCATGTTGGTTTAACTCCTCTTTAATGTAACACTGTCCAAGTAGCTTTATCGCGGTTGCAAGGACATTCAGTTTGTCGGATTTTTTCTTAAATATGTCCTAAAAAGTCCACGTTAAACAATTTTCTTGCAAAATGTTTAAATATTAGTCTTTATATTTATATACATGCTACTTCATCTCACAGAATATACATAGTTATCCGATCAACTTTTTTGGGTATGTCCCGGCTAGCTCAGTCGGTACTGTAGCGTTGTCAGAATGGCATGGCTAGGCGCTGTCGCTGTATGGTACGGGTTCGCTTCCCAGTAGGACGAAATTTCATTAGACTCTTTCTCCGTCGTTATCAGAAAATAAAGTATAGACATGCGCAGTGAAACAATCAAAAATTTCATTTGTAACGAGTGTACGTGTGAGTCTAAATCTAGTTTACGGATTAGACTCTTTCTCCGTCGTTATTTAAGAAATAATCAATAGCTTCCGGTGAATTATCGTGTAATATATAATTCACAGCAAATTGAATGGGAAAAACGTCAAGTCGTGTTAGAATAGAAAATATAAGTTGTCTGCTGAAAGTACAGACATGCGCAGTGAAACAGTCAAGTTTACGGATCAGTGTATTATCGCTTACATTTAAGAAAGACAACTCTTGAGAAAATCTCTGAAAAATTGACATTTCACAATTAAAATCCGCTTTCTATTTGGTTAACACATGTTGACAGGTAATATAATCGGGGCAAATTCTGAATTGATTAATTTCATAGAGGAATTTTGAGGAGGATTAGTCGAATCTTTAGCTTTGTTGTCTATAAACAACCCAACTGTTTTCCATACACAAAAAACATATTCTCGAGAAAACCCGTTGTAGAGATGGTCAAAATCCCCATATTTTGGATTTATTTCTAGTAGATAAAAGTGAAAATGTTGACCAAATTAATTATAGTGTTAACCTGGGATTCAGTGACCATGTTTGCTTCATAGCAGAATTACTGTGCTGCCCTTCAAGAGGTGAAAGCAATACTGTGAAAAGAAATTTTTTCAGAGCAGACTATGATTCTATACTCGGCAAAATAAGGTTCTGCACACTTGGACATTTTATAAAATATCTTTTTAATTTCACCATACACAACAAAATGATACAAACCAAATAAATCAGCAATTCAAAGTAAACAATGTAAACGAGTCAGAAATAAAATCCGATCAATTCTTTATAAGCTAGATTCTATTCATTGTTAAAGCCACTGGGGGTTACTACACAAAAGTTGCAAAAATCGCTAGACTGATACTGAGTAAATTCACCACGATGAATCCGGCATTCTTTCAAGCGGCTTAGCACGGAATTTAAATTATTTAACAGCCGACGAAATTTCATTTGTGGAATTATGTTCCATTCGTGAAAAAGAGAACCGGGTAGATCAACTAGCTTGACCGACTTCACATGTTCTTTCTTGTTTAGAAAGACGTATAGGTGGCGGGTGTGGTCCGACATTTGCCATGACAGTCAAATAAATGAAAACCTTCCTTGTTGACCATGAGAAATATATTAATTTGAAAAACAATGCAGATGTGTTTTTCTCAAATAAGATTAGGTGTTGATTGCATTGGATGGTTGCTGTTATAGACTTTATAAACTGGATGTTTTCATTCATCAATACAGAATGGAAACTGTCCGAATCATCACTTAACTGTTTTGTCATACCTTTAGGTCAATGAGTTCAGCAATGTGATTTTTTCATTAATAAAAACTTAAGTTTGAGCGTTATTCTGGAAATGGCTTGGTATCAAATTTTGATAACCAACTGTTACTTGCACCACAGTGCATGCTCATAATCGCTTCAAACAGACACTGGTGAAATGTTGAGTGATTTCTTAGATTTCACACCTCTACCTTGATACGGCAAATTTTGCAACTTTTGACTGTTGACCCCTATCATACTCAAAATGACATTTCTCGCTTATTTACCAACCAATTTTAATTTCGTTTTTGTCTTTAACTCCGCAAACAATTAATCTTGATATACATGTAAGCCTTTATACAACTTATTTGCTATATTATAAAATTTACGCAAAAGAACACTTGTGTGCAGAACTTTTTTTGTTGAGTATATTGGAGAAGATATGAAAAACACAAACTGGGACTGTATTGAAACAATGAATGTTCAAGATGGCTGGGACTCTTTTTTGTCTTAAGTGAATGAAACTGTAGAAAAAAATGTGCCAATTAAAATTTTATCTCGTCAAAACATTAAGAGAGAACAATTGATGAATAATGAATGCATGAAAAGAGTGAAACATAAACATAAAACATGGTAACGTTATATACATACCCAAAATAGAAATGATTATAAAGATTATAAAAAAGCACGGAATGATTGCACAGAATATACTAGGATAATGAAAAGAAATTATGAAACAAATATTATAGTAAATATTTAAACAAACCCTAAAGGCTTTTGGAATTATATAATTTAAAGGGAACAAAACAAAATGCAAAGTAGGTATTTCGGATTTAAATGACAATGGTGAAATTGTGTCAGATGACAAGAAAAAGGCTGATTTACTTAATTCGTTTTTTGCGTCTGTTTTCATAAAGGAGGATCCTGGACCTCTACCATTATTTGATACATGGCATACCTGTTACAGAATTAGTTGTAACTGCTGAATCATTAACAAAGCAAATTACCCAGTTGAATCCATCAAAATCTATGGGACCAGATAATTGCCATCCAAAATTGTTGAAGGAAACTGCTAAGATTATTCATAAACCACTTCAGACTATTTTTAACAAATCATTTAAAGAAGGTGTAGTACCTGACATTTGGAAGGAAGCAAACATTACTCCATTGTATAAAAACAAGGGAAGCAAATCAGATACCACTAACTATAGACCTGTCAGTTTAACAGTGTGCCTTGTAAACTTTGTGAAAAAACTTACGTCAGATCATCATGGATCACATGAATTCAAATAACTTATTCAGTGACTGTCAATATGGTTTCAGAAACAAGAGAAATCGTGTTTTACAACTTCTTGACGTTTTAAATGATTGGGTTTCTATCTTTGATGAAAGTAAACAAACAGATGTTATCTATCTAGACATCAAGAAAGCTTTTGATACTGTCCCTCACATACGGCTTCTAGAGAAAATGAAAAGTTATGGTTTTGGTGGTCAAATTATTGACTGGGTTGAAAATTTTCTAACCAATAGAAGACAACGTGTTTCCATAAATGGTAAATTTTCTGATTGGGAAAATGTAACATCGGGAATACCCCAAGGCTCGGTTCTAGGATCAACATTATTTATACTTTATGTAAATGACATGCCTGACAAGTTGAAATCAGTATGCAAACTTTTTGCTGACGACTGTAAAATTTATTCAGGAATAACTTCCCAAAATGATCAATTTGAAATTCAGGAGGATTTGAAATGGTCAAAGAATTGTTTGTTGGAATTCTCAATGCCCAAGTGCAAGTCAATGCAAATGGGGAACATTAAATTTCCTTTCACATACTCCATGACTGATAAAAGTGGTACTGTCAAGGACTTGCCTGTTGTTAAAGAAGAAAAAGATCTTGGAATAACATTTCAAAGTAACTTGAAATTTGACAAGCATATCAGCCAAATAGTGAACAAAGCTAATCAAATTTTAGGACTAATCAAGCGTACGTTATCGCGTCTTGATAAACATGCTTTTTTGGTTTTGTATAAAAGTCTTGTTCGTTCAATATTAGACTATGGTGGTTCTGTAAGGAGCCCATGGACAAAGTAAAACATGCAACTTATAGAAAATGTGCAACGTCGGGCTACAAAGCAAGTTCCAGAAATAAGAAATCTCAGTTATAGAAACCGTCTAGAATATCTTAACTTGCCTACGCTTCATTATGGAAGAAACAGATATGACCTTATTGAAATTTTCAAGATAATAAATCACTTTGAAGACATCAATTATGAAAAATTCTTCAAATTTAATGAAAATGTCACACGTGGACACATATTCAAAATTGAAAAAATCAGGTGTAATAAATCACTAAAATTGAACACTTTTCCTGCAAGAAGTATTGACCAGTGGAACAGTTTAAAAGAAGAAACCGTATGCAGTGAAACAATTCTTAGTTTTAAGACCGAACTGGACAAAGAATAGCGTATAAAAGGTTTAACACAGACAGTATTTATGAACCGGGCATAGTTAATAACTTTATAGGGAGAGTACACAAGTCATCAACTTTTTGAAGACTCGGAAGATTCATGGTATTCAAGGAAAACCATAAAATACTGATTCAGTTCTTAAACAGGTCTAGGAAACAGCTGTTTGTACAGACTGTCTGTATATTTGCGGACTTTCAGTTTATTTATAGATAAATAGGTCTGTAAATTTATGGACAAGGGTGGTTTCAAAAGGTGTTAAAAATTTAAATCTTTACCTGTTTACTGCACCGTACGGGGATAAAATTCATTGAAAATCTACAAATAAATAAAAAAAATTTATCAGAAACCAAAAAACTTTTTTTAAAGTTCAGATGATTGTGTGGAATGGTTGTTAGATCATTGATAACCAGAATATATTAGAGTTATCAGTGTAAACAAACGTTCACTAAATTTGTTGTGCTATGCTACGCTCTTTACTATCAGAATCAATAAAAAATGCTTCAGATTTGTGAACTTCCAAAATGTGTTTAATTTTGTACCGACCCTTGTCCATAAATTTACAGACCAGGGCCCAAGATAATAAAACTAAGATTTGAGATCAGTCTGGTCGCCATTTCAGCCAATCAGAGCCCATGATCATAAAACTAAATCTGGAGATCAGTCTCAAATCTCAAGCATCTGATTGGCTGAAATGGCGACCAGTCCCCATTTCAGCCAATCAGATGCTTGAGATTTGAGACTGATCTCAAAACTTAGTTTTATGATCTTGGGCCCAGATGCTTGAGATTTGATACTGATCTCTAGATTTAGTTTTATGATCTTGGGCACTAGTTATCAATAAATAAACTGACAGTCAGTAAATTTACAGACAGTCTGTAAAAACAGCCGTTTCTTAGACCTGTTAAATGTTTGCAGATGAACAGAAAATTTTAACTTGTCTGAATGCTGTTTGCATATGCCTTTATAGGTTATAGTTATATAGAAACAATACACTCGTATTTTCGGCAGCACATTTCCCCAGTATTTATCAGTGATACTGGGCAAACCTCAACCTACAGCATGCCAAGGCCAAATTCCTCAGGCATAAGCTAGAGGCCCAAAGAAAGAGCTGGAGAAACAAGACAGCTTCACTTAACCTCGAGAGAGATGGCCGTAAGTTGTGGAGGTTAACGAAACAACTGAACGACGACCAAGACAAAGCGAGAGGCCCAGTCACCTTGGAAGAGGAAGGAGGTCTGTTAATGGGCAAACAAGCGGCAAATGTCTTTACCCAAAACTACAGAGATGTCAGTGACATCCCCATCAACAGAGAACGACAGAGAGAAGCCAGAAGAGAACAGAGGGACAGGAAAACAGCTAAGGGTACGTCAGAGTGTATGGACTCGCGCCTGACACTACACGAGCTACAGACAGCCCTCAGACAGCTGAAGACAAAAAAATCCCCAGGTCCAGACGGTATCACCAACGAGATGCTGTCACACTTGGGCAATACAGCAATATGCAAACTCCTGGACATCTACAACTACAGCTGGAAACAAGGGCAGCTACCTCAGATCTGGAGAGAGGCGACCATGATCCCTATACTCAAGAAAGGGAAGGACCCAAAGAAGGCAGCCAGCTACCGTCCGATCAGCCTCACCAGCTGTGTAGTAAAGACAATGGAGAGGATTGTGAATGCACGCCTGAAGTGGTACCTGGAGACCAACGACCTGCTGGCATCTGAACAGGCTGGTTTCCGACAATTTCGTTCCACAGAAGACCAGACTACATACCTAGCACAGGAAGTCAAAGATGCCTTTCAAGAAAACAAGGTGGTCCTTACAGCATGGATCGACCTACAGAGAGCATTTGACAAAGTCTGGACAGAAGGGCTACAAGTGAAGCTCATGAGGAATGGAGTTGGTGGGGCCATGCTGCAATGGATCAACTCGTATCTATTCAACAGAAGAGCCAGAGTCAGCCTGAGCCAAGCCAGTAGGAAGTTCCTGCTACGCCATGGTGTCCCACAGGGTGGAGTCCTGTCCCGACACACTTCCTGGTCTTCATCAATGACCTGGTGTCTGAACTGCCAAAGGGAGTTTATGCTGCTCTCTATGCTGATGACCTGGTGCTATGGTGCAAAGAAGAACACGCCTCTACAGCCACGTACAGATTGCAAGGAGCTATGGACACGCAGCATGGGCCGAAGACTGGTGCGTTACGATCAACAAGGAGAAGTCGTCTACCACACTGTTCACCTTGTCAAAAAAACAGAAAGCTGGGAAGGTTATGCTTGCTGGAACACTACTGAAGGAGGAAGACGAAGCCACATACCTTGGGGTCACGTTTGATAAGCGGCAGACTTGGAAACCACACATCAACCGTGTAGAAGGGAGGCACGAAGAAAACTAGCCATGAAGCGCAAACTTGCTGGAACAACCTGGGGTGCGAATGAGCAAATATTGAAGACCATCTATCAGGGCACAGTACGACCCACAATGGAATATAGCTCAGCCACATGGTCCACAACAGCCAAGACGAACCAGCAAGCCCTAGACAAAGTACAAAATCAGGCATTGCGCATTATCACAGGCGCCACCAAGTCTACACCAATTGCCTTCATGGAGAAACTGACTGGAATCCAACCACTTCATGAAAGGAGACAAACCAAAGTCCTTCTCCAGGCAAACAAGTACAAGTCGCTCCCAGATCACCCCATGAGGAACAGGCTTGAGGGATTCACCAAGAACCGCCTTAAGCGCTCCAGCTTTGTACATGAAACAAAGAAGATGAATAGAGAGTATGCCTCTGAACTAAACATACAGACAATTCCCTTGGGCCGAGCAGACATCACCAACCCTACAGCCAATGACCTGTCTGCAGTGAAAGTGGCACTTGCTATACCTGGACTTGACATGGGCAAACAAGAAAATGAGACCATCCGTAGAAGTCTGACACTTGCAACTATCTACGCAGACTATCCTTTAGACAGATGGACCCATGTATATACAGATGGGTCAGCCACTGGAGCTATTATGGATGGAGGCGCTGGTATTCATATAACATTCCCGTCAGGCCAGAAATCAGCCCATTACATTGCCACTGGGAAGCACTGTAGCAACTACAGAGCAGAGACTGAAGCGCTCATGAAGGCAGTCTCTCTGATTGAAGACTCAGCAGAAGAGGTAACCTCTGTAGTCTTCCTCACAGACGCAAGATCAGTTCTGGAGGCTCTGCAAAGCAACAATGTTCCTGAACTAGCACAAGCCGTGAACAAGCTTGGATCTTCCCGCAATGTTGCCCTTCAGTGGATACCATCTCACTGTGGAGTGCCCGGAAATGAGGAGGCTGACAAGCTGGCTAAGCTAGGAGCCCAGTTAGAGCAACCAGATAACAAGTTGACATACAAGGAGAAAGCCACCATCATTAAGGCTCTCACAAAGACCAGACAGGAAGCAGATGCCTACCACATGTTAAACAGACAAGAGCAGGTGGTGATGGTGAGGCTACGCTCAGGGCATAACAGACTGAATGCACACATGTGTAGGAAGTATAAATTGGTGCCATCCCCAATATGTCCCTGCGGAGAAGAGGACCAGACTGCAGAGCACATCCTCCAACGATGTAAACGATACAACCAGGAGCCAGAAGCAACGTGGCCACAAGGTGCAACAATCCAGCAGAAACTGTATGGAGATGTTGACGACCTACGGAGGACCACAACTTTCATCACGGATGCTGGAGTGGTCGTGTAGAGCGAACGACAAGAAGAAGAGTGATACTGGGAATTCCCATGATTTCCAACATTACAAGGAAATACAAGAATTTCCTAGAAACCATAACGTTACCCATTAACTTTTCTTAATTAATATTTCAGAAACAAGGTAAAGAGAAAGGAATGAACTCGGTTTTCTCATGGTTTGGACATTCCGGTAGCAAAAGGGTAAATAAAATTTTCATAGTTTATACTAGACCCAGTGTTTACCATTTAACATTGATTTTCATTGTCAATTTATATCAATTCTCATTTTGACATTCGTTTTTCAATGTTCATAACACAGAATATCAAATTCTCTATATTCATATACAGAGGAAAATCAACTTTTGATTATCAATATTAAAATCAATGTTAGTGTTGATGTTCAGGGTAAGTTTAGTCTTGACACTGAAAGTCATTGTTACATTGTTAAACTCATATGAATGAAAAAAAAAAGACACCAGGCTAACAAATTAAAAATTTAAGCCTTTCCTTCATATATAGGCTTTTATGGCAGAGTGTAGATATGGAACAGTGTATAACAGGTAACACATCTGTTCATCATCTAAAGATGTTTAAATGTAGATAAGTGTTTGCCAGCCGAATGCTGTTGCCAGATACACAGTTTACTTAAATGTTTTGCAATTTACAAGTCTTATGGCAATTGTTCAATGTAATACACTAATTTCCCATAAGTTGTTTTTTTTAGCAATAAAGTGTACACATCAGTTCATTGAAAAGGCTTAAGGTTTTGTAGTGTACAATCACATGTTCTCACATTATTGCATGTTTTGTTTTCAGGAACAGATGGATGTACATGAAGAAGAGGAATTTGATGAAAGCAAGTTGGTTAGACATGATCAAGGTACAATCATTATACCCCCAGTGGGGAGAGGGCATATTATAATCGCACCATCCAGCTGTCCACACATGGGTACATCCATCAGGCCAAATTTCTCATGTCCAGGCTGTAACTTTCTCATATACGGACTGATTTAAAATAATTTGCCGAATATGTTCAGCTTATCAAGACAACTTGTCAAATGCAAGAACCTTGTCCCTACCTCCAAGGTCTCGGGTCAATAAGTGTTTAATTATTAAACAAAATACTGCATATAAGGACATAAAGTATAGTGGGTCTTGTTCAAGCTGTAACTATTTTTAAATAACTTGCCAAATGCAATATGCATATTAATATGACATATTGCTTGCTGCCTGCAATGTTATTAGATTCATTAGGGTTTTTTTTACCAAGAAGCAAACAATTGTAGATCCAGATCAGATAGCACAGATGTAATGGCTGACCTGGATCTAAATTGGTTGCCTATGTGATTAAAGGCATTTTCATTGAATAAAGGACTGGCATATTGTGGGGCCAGACTTATTATGTTGCTTCTTAGCTTAATTGTAGATGGTGTCTTTTACCTCGAGATGTATGTTATGACTTTGGTCTAAGCATCATTCAGAACATATTTTTATGTTTAATTAAACATGTCTTTTTTAATTGTATTTTTACAGAAACAAGAAGAATCCAGGGTCAGCTGTATAAACAACTAATGGAGGAGACTCTGACATCTGAAGATATGAATAAGTGGAAGGAACACCTGGATAAATATATCATAATTGGTAAGTGTATGTGTTTCACCTGTAAATACATTAAAACATGCAGTCAGATCACATATTTACATCTTTATAGTAACCCACATTAAATCTAAGTCATTTAACTGCTGCATATTTTATAATTTAAAATCTGTCCATATTTCTTAAAATTATTTTGTTTGTTACTGGTTACTTGATATGGATCTGTTTATTTTATTGTAATCATACTGCATTGCAAATGTTTTGTCTTAATTTTGAGTGATAACTCTCAAAGAAGTGTTAAATTAATAACATATTAGTGATATTACTTATTAATTGATGTATGGTTTATAATTAAAACACTGATAATTTAATGTCAAAATGAAATTATTGAAATACAGTTTCCAAATAATTAAAATTTAAAATAAAGAAGTCGGACAGTATTTTGATATTTTGCATATTTGTTCTATTCTCGGAATCTCCGGCAATTAAAATAGTTGTGCCAGATGGTTGATATCATGCCTTTGAACTATATAAGTAACCTCATAAATTTGAACTGATGACATCTTGTATTTATCTAGTGAATAGCATTTAGATAACATATTTTTGAAAACCTGTGAGGTGTGATTATTTTCAGAAGTTATGATAATTGTAAATATTTTCAAAAGTACCATGGCTCATGCATGGACAAGGGATTTTTCCTGAAGGCAAATCTTACACAAGAAGAGTTCAAGGTTTGAAGTCCTGCCCTGCCTTAATGAGTTGCATTTATGGGAGCGAACAGTTTTAGTTAAGAGAATATAGAGTGTGATATTTTATATCTTAACTGAGATCCCCTGGTTCTTCAAGATGTCCTGTGTAAAGCACCAATATGTGCACTAATATTCTCTTCCTGGGAGTGGAACACAAGGCACAACTTGCCATCAAAGGCACATCTTGCCATCATCCTACGCACAACTTGCCATCAAAGGCACAACTTTTCATCATCCCAGACACAACATGTCATCACAGGCACATCTTGCCATCACAGGCAATTTTTGTCATTATCCTAGACAAAACTTGTCATCACAGGCACATCTTGTCATCATCCTAGGCACATCTTGCCATTACAGGCATATATTGTCATTATCCTAGATGCAACTTGTCATCATAGGCACATCTTGCCATCACAGGCACATTTTGCCATCACAGGCACATCTTGTCATCATCCTAGGTGCACCTTGTCATCATCCTATGCACAACTTGCCATCACAGGCACATCTTGCCATTACAGGCACATCTTGTCATAACAGGCACATCTTGTCATCATCCTAAGTGCAACTTGTCATCATCCTAGGTGCAACTTGTCATCATCCTAGGTGCAACTTGTCATCATCCTAGGCACAACTTGCAATCACAGGCACATCTTCCTTTCAAAGACACATCTTGCCATCACAGGCACATCTTGTCATCATCCTAGGCACAACTTGCCATCACAGGCACATCTTGCCATCACAGGCACATCTTGTCATAACAGGCACATCTTGTCATCATCCTAAGTGCAACTTGTCATCATCCTAGGTGCAACTTGTCATCAGAGGCACATCTTGCCATCACAGACACATCTTGCCATCACAGGCAAATCTTATCATCACAGGCACATCTTGTCATCCAAGGTGCAACTTGTCATCTTCCTAGGTACAACTTGCCATCACAGGCACATCTTGACATAACAGACACATCTTGCCATCACAGGCACATCTTGTCATCATCCTAGGCACAACTTGTCATCATCCTAGGCACAACTTGCCATCACAGGCACATCTTGCCATCAAAGACACATCTTGCCATCACAGGCACATCTTGTCATCATCCTAGGCACAACTTGCCATCACAGGCACATCTTGCCATCACAGGCACATCTTGTCATAACAGGCACATCTTGTCATCATCCTAAGTGCAACTTGTCATCATCCTAGGCACAACTTGCCATCACAGGCACATCTTGCAATCAAAGACACATCTTGCCATCACAGGCACATCTTGTCATCATCCTAGGCACAACTTGCCATCAGAGGCACATCTTGCCATCACAGACACATCTTGTCATAACAGGCACATCTTGTCATCATCCTAAGTGCAACTTGTCATCATCCTAGGTGCAACTTGTCATCACAGGCACATCTTGCCATTACAGGCACATCTTGCCATCACAGGCACATTTTGTCATCATCCTAGGCACAACTTGTAATCATCCTAGGCACAACTTGCCATCACAGGCACATCTTGTCATAACAGGCACATCTTGTCATCATCCTAGGCACAACTTGTCATCATCCTAGGTGCAACTTGTCATAACAGGCACATATTGCCATCACAGGCACATTTTGCCATCACAGGCACATCTTGTCATCATCCTAGGCACCAGTTGTCATCATCCTAGGCACAACTTGCAATTACAGGCACAACTTGCCATCATCCTAAGTGCAACTTGTCATCATCCTAGGTGCAACTTGTCAACACAGGCACATCTTGCCATCACAGGCACATCTTGTCATCATCCTAGGCACCAGTTGTCATCATCCTAGGCACAACTTGCAATTACAGGCACAACTTGCCATCATCCTAAGTGCAACTTGTCATCATCCTAGGTGCAACTTGTCAACACAGGCACATCTTGCCATCACAGGCACATCTTGTCATCATCCCAGGCACAACTTGTCATCATCCTAGGCACAACTTGCCATCACAGGCACAACTTGCCATCACAGGCACATCTTGTCATCACAGGCACAACTTGTCATCATCCTAAGTGCAACTTGTCATCATCCTAGGCACAACTTGTCATCATCCTAGGCACATCTTGCCATCACAGGCACATTTTGTCATCACAGGCACATCTTGTCACAATCCTAAGTGCAACTTGTCATCATCCTAAGTGCAACTTGTAATCATCCTAAGTGCAACTTGTCATCATCCTAGGGACATCTTGTCATCACAGACATATCTTGCCATCACAGACACATCTTGTCATCACAGGCACATCTTGTCATCATCCTAGGCACAACTTGTCATCATCCTAGGCAAATCTTGTCATCATCCTAGGTGCAACTTGTCATCACAGGCACATCTTGTCATCATTCTAGGTGCAACTTGTCATCACAGGCACATCTTGCCATCACAGGCACATCTTGTATTCATCCTAGGCACAACTTGTCATCATCCTAGGCACAACTTGCCATCACAGGCACATCTTGCATCACAGACACATTTTGCCATCACAGGCACATCTTGTCATCATCCTAGGTGCACCTTGTCATCATCCTAGGCACAACTTGCCATCACAGGCACATCTTGCCATTACAGGCACATCTTGTCATAACAGGCACATCTTGTCATCACCGGCACATCTTGTCATCATCCTAGTCACAACTTTTCATCATCCCAGACACAACATGTCATCACAGGCACATCTTGCCATCACAGGCAATTTTTCTCATTATCCTAGACAAAACTTGTCATCACAGGCACATCTTGTCATCATCCTAGGCACAACTTGCCATCACAGGCATATATTGTCATTATCCTAGATGCAACTTGTCATCATAGGCACATCTTGCCATCTCAGGCACATTTTGCCATCACAGGCACATCTTGTCATCATCCTAGGTGCACCTTGTCATCATCCTATGCACAACTTGCCATCACAGGCACATCTTGCCATTACAGGCACATCTTGTCATAACAGGCACATCTTGTCATCATCCTAAATGCAACTTGCCATCATCCTAGGCACAACTTGCCATCACAGGCACATCTTGCCATCAAAGACACATCTTGCCATCACAGGCACATCTTGTCATCATCCTAGGCACAACTTGCCATCACAGGCACATCTTGACATAACAGACACATCTTGCCATCACAGGCACATCTTGTCATCATCCTAGGCACAACTTGTCATCATCCCAGGCACAACTTGCCATCACAGGCACAACTTGCCATCATCCTAAGTGCAACTTGTCATCATCTTAGGTGCAACTTGTCATCACAGGCACATCTTGCCATCACAGGCACATCTTGCCATCACAGACACATTACGCCATCACAGACAAATCTTATCATCACAGGCACATCTTGTCATCATCCTAGGTGCAACTTGTCATCATCCTAGGTACAACTTGCCATCACAGGCACATCTTGACATAAAAGACACATCTTGCCATCACAGGCACATCTTGTCATCATCATAGGCACAACTTGTCATCATCCTAGGCACAACTTGCCATCACAGGCACATCTTGCCATCAAAGACACATCTTGCCGACACAGGCACATCTTGTCATCGTCCTAGGCACAACTTGCCATCACAGGCACATCTTGCCATCACAGGCACATCTTGTCATAACAGGCACATCTTGTCATCATCCTAAGTGCAACTTGTCATCATCCTTGGCACAACTTGCCATCACAGGCACATCTTGCCATCAAAGACACATCTTGCCATCACAGGCGCATCTTGTCATCATCCTAGGCACAACTTGCCATCACAGGCACATCTTGCCATCACAGGCACATCTTGTCATAACAGGCACATCTTGTCATCATCCTAAGTGCAACTTGTCATTATCCTTGGTGCAACTTGTCATCACAGGCACATCTTGCCATTACAGGCACATCTTGCCATCACAGGCACATCTTGTCATCGTCCTAGGCACAACTTGTCATCATCCTAGGCACAACTTGCCATCACAGGCACATCTTGTCATAACAGGCACATCTTGTCATCATCCTAGGCAAAACTTGTCATCATCCTAGGTGCAACTTGTCATAACAGGCACATATTGCCATCACAGGCACATCTTGTCATCATCCTAGGCACATCTTGTCATCATGCTAGGCACATCTTGCCATCACAGGCACATCTTGTCATCATCACAGGCACAACTTGTCATCATCCTAGGCACAACTTGTCATCATCCTAGGCACAACTTGCAATCACAGGCACAACTTGCCATCATCCTAAGTGCAACTTGTCATCATCCTAGGTGCAACTTGTCATCACAGGCACATCTTGCCATCACAGGCACATCTTGTCATCATCCTAGGCACAATTTGTCATCATCCTAGGCACATCTTGCCATCACAGGCACATCTTGTCATCATCCTAGGCACAACTTGTCATCATCCAAGGCACAACTTGCCATCACAGGCACAACTTGCCATCACAGGCACATCTTGTCATCACAGGCACAACTTGTCATCATCCTAAGTGCAACATGTCATCATCCTAGGGACAACTTGTCATCGTCCTATGCACATCTTGCCATTACAGGCACATCTTGTCATCACAGGCACATCTTGTCATCATCCTAAGTGCAACTTGCCATCATCCTAGGCACAACTTGTCATCATCCTAGGCACATCTTGCCATCACAGACACATCTTGCCATCACAGACACATCTTATCATCACAGGCACATCTTGTCATCATCCTAAGTGCAACTTGTCATCATCCGAGGCGCAACTTGTCATCATCCTAGGCACATCTTGCCATCACAGGCACATTTTGTCATCACAGGAACATCTTGTGACCATCCTTAGTGCAACTTGTCATCATTCTAAGTGCAACTTGTAATCATCCTAAGTGCAACTTGTCATCATCCTAGGGACAACTTGTCATCACAGACATATCTGGCCATCACAGGCACATCTTGTCATCATCCTAGGCACAACTTGTCATCATCTTGGGTGCATCTTGTCATCATCCTAGGCACATCTTGTCATCATCCTAGGTGCAACTTGTCATCACATGCACATCTTGCCATCACAGGCACATCTTGCCATCACAGGCACATCTTGCCATCACAGGCACATCTTGTATTCATCCTAGGCACAACTTGCCATCACAGGCACATCTTGCATCACAGACACATTTTGCCATCACAGGCACATCTTGTCATCATCCTAGGTGCACCTTGTCATCATCCTAGGCACAACTTGCCATCACAGGCACATCTTGCCATTACAGGCACATCTTGTCATTACAGGCACATCTTGTCATCACAGGCACATCTTGTCATCACAGGCACATCTTGTCATCATCCTAGGCACAACTTGTCATCATCCTAGGTGCAACTTGCACAGGCACATCTTGCCATCACAGGCACATCTTGCCATCATCCTAGGCACAACTTGTCATCATCCTAGGCACATCTTGCCATCACAGTGACATCTTGTCATCATCCTAGTCACAACTTGTCATCTTCCTAGGCACAACTTGCCATCACAGGCACAACTTGCCATCATCCTAAGTGCGTCTTGTCATCATCCTAGGTGCAACTTGTCATCACAGGCACATCTTGCCATCACAGGCACATCTTGCCATCACAGGCACATCTTGTCATCATCCTAGGCACAACTTGTCATCATCCTAGGCACATCTTGCCATCACAGGCACATCTTGTCATCATCCTAGGCACAACTTGTCATCATCCTAGGCACAACTTGCCATCACAGGCACAACTTGCCATCACAGGCACATCTTGCCATCACAGGCACATCTTGTCATCATCCTAGGCACAACTTGTCATTATCCTTGGCACATCTTGCCATCACAGGCACATCTTGTCATAATCCTAGGCACAACTTGTCATCATCCTAGGCACAACTTGCCATCACAGGCACAACTTGCCGTCACAGGCACATCTTGCCATCACAGGCACAACTTGCCGTCACAGGCACATCTTGCCATCACAGGCACAACTTGTCATCATACTAAATGCAACTTGTCATCATCCTAGGGACAACTTGCCATCACAGGCACAACTTGCCATCACAGGCACGTCTTGTCATCACAGGCACAAGTTGTCATCATCCTAAGTGCAACTTGTCATCATCCTAGGGACAACTTGTCATCGTCCTAGGCACATCTTGCCATCACAGGCACATCTTGTCATCACAGGCACATCTTGTCATCATCCTAAGTGCAACTTGCCATCATCCTAGGCACAACTTTTCATCATCCTAGGCACAACTTGTCATCATCCTAGGCACATCATGCCATCACAGGCACATCTTGTCATCATCCAAGGTGCAACTTGTCATCACAGGCACATCTTGCCATCACAGGCACATCTTGCCATCACAAGCACATCTTGTCATCACAGGCACAACTTGCCATCATCCTAAGTGCAATTTGTCATCATCCTAGGTGCAACTTGTCATCACAGGCACATCTTGCCATCACAGGCACATCTCGTCATCATCCTAGGCACATCTTGTCATCATCCTAGGCACAACTTGTCATCATCCTAGGCACAACTTGCCATCACAGGCACAACTTGCCATTACAGGCACATCTTGTCATCACAGGCACAACTTGTTATCATCCTAAGTGCAACTTGTCATCATCCTAGGGACAACTTGCCATCACAGGCACAACTTGCCATCACAGGCACATCTTGTCATCACAGGCACAACTTGTCATCATCCTAAGTGCAACTTGTCATCATCCTAGGGACAACTTGTCATCGTCCTAGGCACATCTTGCCATAAAAGGTACATCTTGTCATCACAGGCACATCTTGTCATCATTCTTAGTGCAGCTTGCCATCATCCTAGGCACAACTTGTCATCATCCTAGGCACATCTTGCCATCACAGACACATCTTGTCATCACAGGCACATCTTGTCATCATCCTAAGTGCAACTTGCCATCATCCTAGGCACAACTTGTCATCATCCTAGGCACATCTTGCCATCACAGACACATCTTGCCATCACAGACACATCTTATCATCACAGGCACATCTTGCATCACAGGCACATCTTGCCATCACAGGAACATCTTGTCATCATCCTAGGCACAACTTGTCATCATCCTAGGCACATCTTGCCATCACAGGCACATTTTGTCATCACAGGCACATCTTATCACCATCCTTAGTGCAACTTGTCATCATCCTGGGGACAACTTGTCATCACAGACATATCTTCCCATCACAGACACATCTTGTCATCACAGACACATCTTGTCATCATCTTGGGTGCATCTTGTCATCATCCTAGGGACAACTTGTCATCACAGACACATCTTGCCATTACAGGCACATCTTGCCATCACAGGCACATCTTGTCATCGTCCTAGGCACAACTTGTCATCATCCTAGGCACAACTTGCCATCACAGGCACATCTTGTCATAACAGGCACATCTTGTCATCATCCTAGGCAAAACTTGTCATCATCCTAGGTGCAACTTGTCATAACAGGCACATATTGCCATCACAGGCACATCTTGTCATCATCCTAGGCACATCTTGTCATCATCCTAGGCACATCTTGCCATCACAGGCACATCTTGTCATCATCACAGGCACAACTTGTCATCATCCTAGGCACAACTTGTCATCATCCTAGGCACAACTTGTCATCATCCTAGGCACATCTTGCCATCACAGGCACATTTTGTCATCACAGGCACATCTTATCACCATCCTTAGTGCAACTTGTCATCATCCTGGGGACAACTTGTCATCACAGACATATCTTGCCATCACAGACACATCTTGTCATCACAGACACATCTTGTCATCATCTTGGGTGCATCTTGTCATCATCCTAGGTGCAACTTGTCATCACAGACACATCTTGCCATCACAGGCACATCTTGTCATCATCCTAAGTGCAACTTGTCATCATCCTAAGTGCATCTTGTCATCACAGGCACATCTTCCCATCACAGACACATCTTGCCATCACAGACACATCTTGTCATAACAGACACATCTTGCCATCACAGGCACAACTTGTCATCGTCGTAGGTGCATCTTGTCATCATCCTAGGGACAACTTGTCATCACAGACACATCTTGCCATCACAGACACATCTTGCCATCACAGGCACATCTTGTCATCATCCTAGGGACAACTTGTCATCACAGACACATCTTGCCATCACAGGCACATCTTGTCATCATCCTAGGGACAACTTGTCATCACAGACACAACTTGCCATCACAGACACATCTTGCCATCACAGGCACATCTTGTCATCATCGGATGTGCAACTTGTCATCATCCGATGTGCAACTTGTCATCATCCTAGGCGCAACTTGTCATCATCTTAGGCACATCTTGCCATCACAGGCACATCTTGTCATAACAGGCACATCTTGTCATCATCTTGGTTGCATCTTGTCATCATCCTAGGGACAACTTGTCATCACAGACACATCTTGCCATCACAGACCCTTCTTGCCATCACAGGCACATCTTGTTATCATCCTAAGTGCAACTTGTCATCATTCTAAGTGCAACTTGTCATCATCCTAAGTGCAACTTCTCATCATCCTAAGTGCAACTTGTCATCATCCTAAGTGCAACTTGTCATCACAGGCACATCTTCCCATCACAGGCACATCTTGTCATCATCGGATGTGCAACTTGTCATCATCGGATGTGCAACTTGTCATCATCCTAGGCGCAACTTGTCATCATCCTAGGCACATCTTGCCATCACAGGCACATCTTGCCATCACAGGCACATCTTGTCATCATCGGATGTGCAACTTGTCATCATCCGATGTGCAACTTGTCATCATCCTAGGCGCAACTTGTCATCATCCTAGGCACATCTTACCATCACAGGCACATCTTGCCATTGCAGGCACATCTTGTCATCACAGGCACATCTTGTCATCATCCTAAGTGCAACTTGTCATCATCCTAGGTACAACTTGCCATCACAGGCACATCTTGCCATTACAGACACATCTTGCCATCACAGGCACATCTTGTCATCATCCTAAGCACAACTTGTCATCATCCTAGGTGCAACTTGTCATCACAGGCACATCTTGCCATCACAGGCACATCTTGTCATCATCCTAGGCACAAGTTGTCATCATCCTAGGCACATCTTGCCATCGCAGGAACATCTTGTCATCATCCTAGGCACAACTTGTCATCATCCTAGGCACAACTTGCCATCTTCCTAAGTGCAACTTGTCATCATCCTAGGTGCAACTTGTCATCACAGGCACATCTTGCCATCACAGGCACATCTTGTCATCATTCTAGGCACAACTTGTCATCATCCTAGGCACATCTTGCCATCACAGGCACATCTTGTCATCATCCTAGGCACAACTTGTCATCATCCTAGGCACAACTTGCCATCACAGGCACAACTTGCCATCACAGGCACATCTTGTCATCACAGGCACAACTTGTCATCATCCTAAGTGCAACATTTCATCATCCTAGGGACAACTTGTCATCGTCCTAGGCACATCTTGCCATCACAGGCACATCTTGTCATCACAGGCACATCTTTTCATCATCCTAGGCACAACTTGTCATCATCCTAGGCACATCTTGCCATCACAGGCACATCTTGTCATCATCCTAGGTGCAACTTGTCATTACAGGCACATCTTGCCATCACAGGCACATCTTGCCATCACAGGCACATCTTGCATCACAGACACATTTTGCCATCACAGGCACATTTTGTCATCATCCTAGGTGCACCTTGTCATCATCCTAGGCACAACTTGCCATCACAGGCACATCTTGCCATTACAGGCACATCTTGTCATAACAGGCACATCTTGTCATCACGGGCACATTTTGTCATCACAGGCACATCTTGTCATCATCCTAGGCACAACTTGTCATCATCCTAGGTGCAACTTGTCATCACAGGCACATCTTGCCATCACAGGCACAACTTGTCATCATCCTAAGTGCAACTTGTCATCATCCTAGGGACAACTTGTCATCGTCCTAGGCACATCTTGCCATCACAGGTACATCTTGTCATCACAGGCACATCTTGTCATCATCCTAAGTGCAACTTGCCATCATCCTAGGCACAACTTGTCATCATCCTAGGCACATCTTGCCATCACAGACACATCTTGCCATCACAGACACATCTTATCATCACAGGCACATCTTGTCATCATCCTAAGTGCAAGTCATCATCCTAGGTGCAACTTGTCATCATCCTAGGCACATCTTGCCATCACAGGCACATTTTGTCATCACAGGCTTATCTTGTCACCATCCTAAGTGCAACTTGTCATCATCCTAGGGACAACTTGTCGTCACAGACATATCTTGCCATCGCAGACACATCTTGTCATCACAGGTACATCTTGTCATCATCTTGGGTGCATCTTGTCATCATCCTAGGGACAACTTGTCATCACAGACACATCTTGCCATCACAGGCACATCTTGTCATCATCCTAAGTGCAACTTGTCATCATCCTACATGTAAGTGCAACTTGTCATCATCCTAAGTGCAACTTGTCATCATCCTAAGTGCAACTTGTCATCACAGGCACATCTTCCCATCACAGACACATCTTGCCATCACAGACGCATCTTGTCATAACAGACACATCTTGCCATCACAGGCACAACTTGTCATCCTAGGTGCATCTTGTCATCATCCTAGGGACAACTTGTCATCACAGACACATCTTGCCATCACAGACACATCTTGCCATCACAGGCACATCTTGTCATCATCCTAAAGACAACTTGTCATCACAGACACATCTTGCCATCACAGACACATCTTGCCATCACAGACACATCTTGTCATCACAGGCACATCTTGTCATCATCGGATGTGCAACTTGTCATCATCCGATGTGCAACTTGTCATCATCCTAGGCACAACTTGTCATCATCCTAGGCACATCTTGCCATCACAGGGACATCTTGCCATCACAGGCACATCTTGCCATCACAGGCACATTTTGTCATCACAGGCTTATCTTGTCACCATCCTAAGTGCAACTTGTCATCATCCTAGGGACAACTTGTCGTCACAGACATATCTTGCCATCGCAGACACATCTTGTCATCACAGGTACATCTTGTCATCATCTTGGGTGCATCTTGTCATCATCCTAGGGACAACTTGTCATCACAGACACATCTTGCCATCACAGGCACATCTTGTCATCATCCTAAGTGCAACTTGTCATCATCCTACATGTAAGTGCAACTTGTCATCATCCTAAGTGCAACTTGTCATCATCCTAAGTGCAACTTGTCATCACAGGCACATCTTCCCATCACAGACACATCTTGCCATCACAGACGCATCTTGTCATAACAGACACATCTTGCCATCACAGGCACAACTTGTCATCATCCTAGGTGCATCTTGTCATCATCCTAGGGACAACTTGTCATCACAGACACATCTTGCCATCACAGACACATCTTGCCATCACAGGCACATCTTGTCATCATCCTAGGGACAACTTGTCATCACAGACACATCTTGCCATCACAGACACATCTTGCCATCACAGACACATCTTGTCATCACAGGCACATCTTGTCATCATCGGATGTGCAACTTGTCATCATCCGATGTGCAACTTGTCATCATCCTAGGCACAACTTGTCATCATCCTAGGCACATCTTGCCATCACAGGGACATCTTGCCATCACAGGCACATCTTGCCATCACAGACACATCTTGCCATCACAGGTACATCTTGTCATCGTCCTAAGTGCAACTTGTCATCATCCTAAGTGCAACTTGTCATCATCCTAAGTGCAACTTGTCATCATCCTAAGTGCAACTTGTCATCACAGGCACATCTTCCCATCACAGACACATCTTGCCATCACATCTTGTCATAACAGACACATCTTGCCATCACAGGCACAACTTGTCATCATCCTAGGTGCATCTTGTCATCATCCTAGGGACAAATTGTCATCACAGGCACATCTTCCCATCACAGACACATCTTGCCATCACATCTTGCCATCACAGACATATCTTGCCATCACAGGCACATCTTGTCATCATCCTAGGGACAACTTGTCATCACAGACACAACTTGCCATCACAGACACATCTTGTCATCATTGGATGTGCAACTTGTCATAATCCTAGGCGCAACTTGTCATCATCCTAGGCACATCTTGCCATCACAGGCACATCTTGCCATCACAGGCACATCTTGTCATTACAGGCACATCTTGTCATCATCCTAAGTGCAACTTGTCATCATCCTGGCTACAACCTGTCATGACAGACACATCTTGCCATAACAGACACATCTTGCCATAACAGACACATCTTGCCATCACAGGTACAACTTGTCATCATCCTAGGTGCATCTTGTCATCATCTTAGGGACAACTTGTCATCACAGACACATCTTGCCATCACAGACACATCTTGCCATCACAGGCACATCTTGTCATCATCCTAGGTGCATCTTGTCATCATCCTAGGGACAACTTGTCATCACAGACACATCTTGCCATCACAGACACATCTTGCCATCACAGACACATCTTTTCATCACAGGCACATCTTGTCATCATCCGAAGTGCAACTTGTCATCATTCTAAGTGCAACTTGTCATCATCCTAAGTGCATCTTGTCATCACAGGCACATCTTGCCATCACAGACGCATCTTGTCATCACAGACACATCTTGCCATCACAGACGCATCTTGCCATCACAGGCACATCTTGTCATCATCCTAGGGACAACTTGTCATCACAGACACATCTTGCCATCACAGGCACATCTTGTCATCATCCTAAGTGCAACTTGTCATCATCCTAAGTGCAACTTGTCATCATCCTAAGTGCAACTTGTCATCATCCTAAGTGCAACTTGTCATCACAGGCACATCTTCCCATCACAGACACATCTTGCCATCACAGACGCATCTTGTCATAACAGACACATCTTGCCATCACAGGCACAACTTGTCATCATCCTAGGTGCATCTTGTCATCATCCTAGGGACAACTTGTCATCACAGACACATCTTGCCATCACAGACACATCTTGCCATCACAGGCACATCTTGTCATCATCCTAGGGACATCTTGTCATCACAGACACAACTTGTCATCACAGACACAACTTGCCATCACAGACACATCTTGTCATCACAGGCACATCTTGTCATCATCGGATGTGCAACTTGTCATCATCGGATGTGCAACTTGTCATCATCCTAGGCACAACTTGTCATCATCCTAGGCACATCTTGCTATCACAGGGACATCTTGCCATCACAGGCACATCTTGCCATCACAGACACATCTTGCCATCACAGGCACATCTTGTCATCGTCCTAAGTGGAACTTGTCATCATCCTAAGTGCAACTTGTCATCATCCTAAGTGCAACTTGTCATCATCCTAAGTGCAACTTGTCATCACAGGCACATCTTCCCATCACAGACACATCTTGCCATCACATCTTGTCATAACAGACACATCTTGCCATCACAGGCACAACTTGTCATCATCCTAGGTGCATCTTGTCATCATCCTAGGGACAACTTGTCATCACAGGCACATCTTCCCATCACAGACACATCTTGCCATCACATCTTGCCATCACAGACATATCTTGCCATCACAGGCACATCTTGTCATCATCCTAGGGACAACTTGTCATCACAGACACAACTTGCCATCACAGACACATCTTGTCATCATCGGATGTGCAACTTGTCATCATCGGATGTGCAACTTGTCATCATCCTAGGCGCAACTTGTCATCATCCTAGGCACATCTTGCCATCACAGGCACATCTTGCCATCACAGGCACATCTTGTCATTACAGGCACATCTTGTCATCATCCTAAGTGCAACTTGTCATCATCCTGGCTACAACCTGTCATGACAGACACATCTTGCCATAACAGACACATCTTGCCATAACAGACACATCTTGCCATCACAGGCACAACTTGTCATCATCCTAGGTGCATCTTGTCATCATCTTAGGGACAACTTGTCATCACAGACACATCTTGCCATCACAGACACATCTTGCCATCACAGGCACATCTTGTCATCATCCTAGGTGCATCTTGTCATCATCCTAGGGACAACTTGTCATCACAGACACATCTTGCCATCACAGACACATCTTGTCATCACAGGCACATCTTGTCATCATCCGAAGTGCAACTTGTCATCATTCTAAGTGCAACTTGTCATCATCCTAAGTGCATCTTGTCATCACAGGCACATCTTGCCATCACAGACGCAATTTGTCATCACAGACACATCTTGCCATCACAGACGCATCTTGCCATCACAGGCACATCTTGTCATCATCCTAGGTGCATCTTGTCCTCATGCTAAGGACAACTTGTCATCACAGACACATCTTGCCATCACAAACACATCTTGCCATCACAGACACATCTTGCCATCACAGGCACATCTTGTCATCATCCTAGGTGCATCTTGTCATCATCCTAGGGACAACTTGTCATCACAGACACATCTTGTCATCACAGGCACATCTTGTCATCATCCTAGGTGCATCTTGTCATCATCCTAGGGACAACTTGTCATCACAGACACATCTTGTCATCACAGGCACATCTTGTCATCATCCTAGGTGCATCTTGTCATCATCCTAGGCACAACTTGTCATCACAGGCAAATCTTGCCAACTCAGGCACATCTTGCCATCACAGACACAGCTTGTCATCACAGACACAGCCTTTCATGCTTAGACATATTCATAATTTGTTTTATCTTTTTTCAGGAATGTGTGAGGATTGTTTAAGCAGTGCAGTGACAGATTTCACACATATGGAAGTTGAACTAGATACGGAGAGGTTGGCACAAGTAGTAGATGCTATTGTTCAAGGGCAGTGTGGTTGTAATGACACACCTGAGATGGAAACAACAGTGAGTGTTTTTAAACACCACAAACGTGACTTATCTCTACATTCTGGTATAAGCATTTAATCCATGGGATAAGCCTAATATCCCATATGCAACCAGAGTAGATCCTAATAAGCCAGTACACCTGTGCAGTTTGATCACTATTTACACTTCACTTTAAATTTATTAGGTTTTGTTTGTTTGTTTTTTTTTTGTTTTGTTCAGGCTGCTTTCTCAGGGTAACCCTGTTAATTATGTCTCCCACCACGTAGTGGTGTGGGAGACATTTTGATTTGCTCCTGTCTGTCTGTCTGTCTGTCTGTCTGTCCGTCCGTCTGTCACACTTGTCCGCTCTCTAAGTCAAACAGTTTTCATCGGATCATCACCAAACTTCATCAAAATGTTAGTGGCCATAATATCTCGATCAAGTTCGATAACCAGCCATATTGCCCAAGGAATCTCAGAATTATGGCCCTTAGTCATTTTTGAAACTATAAAGGTGCATTAGTGAGACCGAATGGCATACTGTCACTCTTGTCCGCTCTCTAAGTCAAACAGTTTTCATCGGATCATCACCAAACTTCATCAAAATGTTAGTGGCCATACTATCTCGATCAAGTTCGATGACCAGCCATATTGCCCAAAGAATCTCAGAATTATGGCCCTTAGTCATTTTGAAACTATAAAGGTGCATTAGTGAGCCCGAATGGCATCATTCTGAATTTACTATAACTTCTATATAGAAATCTTGTCCATGCTTCTTCTCCAAAACTGCTTGGGGAATTTCATTAAAACTTCACAGAAGTGTTTGTCACCAAGCGTAGTTGTGCATATTGTCAGGAGTTTCCGCTTGGATTAGTTTTGGCCGAGTTATGGGCCCTTTTCTTTACTATATAACTTCCATATTGAAATCTTGTCCATGCTTGATCTCCAAAACCGCTTGGGGGGATTTCATAGAAACTTAACAGGCATGTTTGTCACCTAGCCTAGTTGTGCATATCGTCAGGAGTTTCTGTTCGGATTTTGATTTTGATTTGCTCCTGTCTGTCCGTCTGTCTGTCCGTCTGTCTGTCACACTTGTCCGCTCTCTAAGTCAAACAGTTTTCATCGCATCATCACCAAACTTCATCAAAATGTTAGTGGCCATAATATCTCGATCAAGTTCGATAACCAGCCATATTGCCCAAGGAATCTCAGAATTATGGCCCTTGAATTATCAAAAATAAGTTGTTTGAGGCTTGTCCACTCTGTAACTTGAACAGTTATCATCTGATCTTCACCATACTTTATGAAAATGTTTGTGGCCATAATATCACGGCCAAGTTCGATAACCAGCCGTATTGCCCCAGTCATGTCAGATTTATGGCCCTTGAATTATCCAAAATTGGCTGTTTAAGCCTTGTCTGCTATGTAACTGAAATATTCATCAACTGATTTTCAATAAACATTATGATAATGTGTGTGGCCTTAATATCTTGGCCAAGTTCGAAAACCAGCCACTTTGCACCAGGCATATCAGATTTATGGCCCTTTGATTTATCCGAAATTAGCCTTTTAAACATGTCACTAACCTGGTTCATCTATACTATAGCTATCATGACATTACCTACATTGCATTATGAGAAAGTACTGTGCTAAGCAGCTATAAAGGTATTTCTTACACTGTTTAAGTTTTCATTTTACAATATCTGTTCCATACTCATGATTTGGTTCTTGTCTCATTTTCTGCTATTTTTATTATATGATGTTCACCAAATGCTATAATTATCTGTGTAATAAAAAAACAGCCGCTTTGACCCCGGCACATTAGACTTATGGCCCATTTATTTATTTACAATTGGCCTTGATAGCCTTGTACACTCACTCTCATGGTCTTTTTTCAGTGCATCTTCACTGATATATCAAAATGTTAATGACAACAAGTTTGACAACCAGCCACATTGACCCTGGCACTTCAGGATTATGGCCCATCAGAAATTGAAAATTATGTTTTTCCTGATCTTCCAAAAATTTGTGACATTGTTTATGACTAATATTGCACAGAACTTCCGTATGCCCTTTTAATAAATTGCCATCTTTATATTCACTTCACCAGTTTTATCCTGTGCATCATCAAAGATGATGCCTTTGTGGGAGACATGTGCTTTTCCCAAAAGCAGTTCTAGTTTGTTATAATTTCATTTACAATACTGTTTTTATGACACACATTTCTATACTATTCTATATTCGGTAATATTTATGCATCAGCTTTTGTAAATTAATATAGATAAAATAAATATGCTAATTACGTATATGTTATTGAACAGTCACTCAACAAGGATAAGTTAATGCAGGCTGAATTGGTTCTACACTGTTTTTCACTTGGTGAAAGGCTTCTGTATGGAGTAAAAGTAAATAGCTGGCTAAACACAAGTTGTCTACAAAGTTGATCAGGCTGTTGCCAAGCCAATAATATCTAGGCTTCTGTATGGAGTAAAAGTAAATAGCTGGCTAAACACAAGTTGTCTACAAAGTTGATCAGGCTGTTACCAAGCCAATAATATCTGAGCTGAAGGTTATAAAACTGAGGTTGGAAACCAGTCTCAAAACTCAAGCATCTGATTGGCTGAAATGGCGACTGGTCGCCACTTCAGCCAAACAGATGCTTGAGATTTGAGACTGGTTTCCAACTTCAGTTTTATAAACTTGGGCACTGGAGAGTGTCTGCAGAATTAAATTGCTTTGTCTTTTTAAGGTACAAGCAATGAAATTGGTACACATTATCTGCATGAGGGATAAGTTTCTGCCCTTCTTGAAGCAGTTAAAGAAGTTAGGCTGTGTTATGGACGCTAGATGCTCGGGCTATTTTCCTACGCCACTACACATTGCACTACATTACAATCAACTGGAAATTATAAAATTCCTTGCAAGTTGTGATGTTAACATAAACTTTACCTCTGAGGTCTGTGATAGTCCGCTGACGATGGCGATTGCTTCTGAAAATGATGAAGTAGTCGACTTTCTTCTACAGTGCAGAAACATAAACGTTAACATATGCAATCGGAGAAATCAAACTTTGCTGGCACACTGTGTACGGACAAGAAGTCGTTTCGTGGAAGTGTTATTGAAAGCTGGGGCTGATCCTAACAAGACTGGTCCAATGATGACCAGTGCACTCATGTACGCTGTCCAGTCACGCAGTGTGGACACAGTCAAGTTACTGATAAGATACGGAGCAGATGTCAACATGAAAAATGGACGGGAAGATTCACCATTGATGATATCTCTTTATCTAGGTATTTAACAGTTTCCTGATAACTATACCCAATTCTAAGTCGTTATACATTGACACCCAGGCAATTTAATCTTCAGACAAGTTCTGTAAAGTCAGGGGACAGTTAATATAAAAAAAGGAAATAATACACGCCTATTCGAATAATTGTAGTTAATGGTCGTTTTCCTTGTTATCTTAGAGTTTTCATTGTTTTATCTTCCATCTGTTTGGATATCTTGGGTCAAGTAAAGGATAGGATTTTAAGGTTTTCATTGAAAATCTTGTTTATTGAATTGGAAAATTTGTTTGAGCAGGTGGAAGACATCCAAAATAAATTTATGCCTGGGCCGTAACTATAGCATGCATGCTGGGTTTTAAATGAAACTTACCACAGATGATGCCATTACAGACATTGTGTCATGCATGTAAGCCATTTTATTGTCTTGAAGGTCAAGGTCACTGTTTGTGGAAATATATTAATATTAATCATTTGTGTCCAGCCTTAACTATGCCATGTTTTAAATTTCTAACCACAAATGATCATGACAAGATGACAAGGTGTTGTATACAACACTGTGCCTTTAGCTTCAGTATCAAGATGACCAGTACACACTTGTTAGAGTTCAAAGGTCATCAGACAACATTTAATTCAGGGATGTTACCATGACATGCTTGCTGGGATTGTTATGTAACTAACAAGAAATGTGGGCTAATCATGGCTTTATACATGTAGTCAGAAAATTCAAATTCAGAAAATATAACTTTTTTCTGGACATTTATTTGGTAATCAAGGTATTTCCATATTATAACAATTGTGCATCATACCAAGATGATTTGTAATACAGTTGAAATAAAGAATTGAGAATAATTCTCAGTGTAAATGCTAGGATTGAATCAATATGTTCTGGCATTCATGATATGAAATTATTGGGATATGAAAAAACTTCGGAATGTTCAAAGTTAGCACGGAGCCTTTAAGCTTCTCTCCGTTAAAACTACCTAGGCAATTTTTTTTCATATTGATTTTAATTTTTATACTGTGAATAACATGAAATGCATTTGTTGCTCAGGTCTGGCTGACATGATGGGGATCCTGTTGGATGCAGGTGCCAATCCAAACGATGCTCACCGCGATGACGGAAACTCCATGTTGCTTATTGCATGCTATGACAACAATATTGAGATTGTCAAAATGTTGATTCGTTACCATGCCAATGTAAGAAAAACTAACCATCTAGGCTATACACCTCTACATATTGCTGCATGGAATGGACATTTAGAACTTGTGCGTATGCTTCTCAAAGCAGGGGCTTTGCATGATATTCCAACTAGTGATTTGAATACACCTCTGGCACTGGCTGCCCATGGGGGATATTTGTCTGTGATGGAGGAGTTACTTCCCTTAAAATGTAAAGTGAACAACTTTGATAAAGATGACGATACTCCACTCCATTACGCTGCCTATAATGGGATGACAAGAGCTGTGGAGCTGTTGATAGAACATGGAGCCGATCCAAACTGCCGCAGTAAATGTCAAGCCACGCCTCTGTGGAATGCAGTTTATAAAAAGAGGAAAGAAATTGTAAAACTATTATTAAAGAAAAATGTTGTAATGGAAGTGCCGTCTGTTGGAACAGATCAGCATTCACACACAGATCATGTAGTTAACATCTATGATACACCTAGGTCACCATTGTGGGTAGCTGTGAACGAGAATCAGCCAGACATTGCACTATTACTGATTTCTGCGGGTTACAATATTCAGCAAGAAGACTGGTTATTTAACGACCAGCTTCTACAAACATCGTGTAACAATGAACGCCTGCGGAACCTGCTGTGGCAGGATGCTCACTCACCACCAAAACTGTTGGCCATGTCCAGAAACTATTTCAGAAAGTGCTTCGGGCTCAGTATAGTAGAGAACGTAAAAAAAATGAATATTCCGGAGACACTGAAGAAATATTTAACACTGGCAGACTTGCATTATCAAGTGGATAGCAAAGACACAAAGGTGGAGGGCAGAAGTGATACTGATGAGGACTCTGATTAGGTGTAATGGATTCTTCTGTCTTTGGTCTTTCTTTAATTATAGGGTTATTATGCAGATACTTATTAGCTTAAAAGCATATTATGTCAGCTTTGAAAACCATTATTCCTGTTACATTGTTTTTTGTTTTACCCTTACATAGTTTATCACCTAGGTTGACAGTGTAGAAGAAGGTAAGCATATCTGTGCTTCAGTGTTTGCTTTTAGATTAATTAGATCATTAATGACCAAGAAGTCAGAAGTTTAGATCCAGATCAGATGGCTTAGATGTTCTAGCTGATCTGGATCTACCAGTTGTCAATGTGATAAAAGGTGTGTCCGTGGAGTAAAGGGTTAAGGTTTTTGCTTGTACAAATATCTCGGTCATTATAGGTCATAATGGATGTTTGTCCAGTTTGAATTTGATCAAAAGTGCTAGTAATAAATAAAGGATACTTTTTACCAGTGTAAAATAGAAATATATTTCACTGTGTGAGTTCATTTGTGAAATTTATTTCTATCTTTCACTGATAAAAATAAATTTTCTTATTTAATGCTTTGAGTGCACCATTTGCGCGAATAATACAGAAAAGTTGCATGAGATGGCGCCAAAAACATTTGTCCATGATAATACGTCATGACGTCATATACCTAATATAAACATTTTTGTAAACATTTACATTTGGAACATTATTTGCGGTTGAATAACTACGTGAAAAAACAGTGAAAATAAAAATAATATTCCACTGCTGGAAAACAGTGAAATACCACTTTTATTACACCAAGAAAATTCTATATTATACTGCACAGAAATTTCCTTGAATTTGATTGGATAATTTGCCGTTGATGTATATTCGTATTTACGGATCGGCCGTAGATATGAACGCACGTGCCTTAATTTCCTTCTCTGGCCTCCCACCTTTTGTTTACGTCCGCCATTTTGTTTTGAATTTTCGTAAAAATTCATAATTTGAAGCCAATTTTGTAAATTATAAAGCGGTATGCTTAGAGATAACTAAAATTGTTACACAAATATTTTCTGTAACAATTTTAGTTCAATAGAAGTGACGTCATTCAGGTAAATTAATGACGTCAGACATGTAATTATTGAGGTTCTCAGAGGGGAATTAAGCTATTCGGCATTGAATAAGCGAAATAAATTTAAAAAAATCGATGTTTTCTTATTATTTTTGTTTGAAAAAGTCTTTGCAGTATAATAAAACAATTATTTGGTTTCTTGAAAGGGTATGTAAGGATATATTGCCAGTCTGGGTGTCATATTATCCCTCGCCTGCGGCTCGGGTAATATGACACCCAGACCGGCAATATATCCTCATATTCCCCTTCAAGAAACCAAATAACTAAATAATATTTCACTGGAAAGCATAAAATAATTGAGGTTTGTTCATTTAACTTCAAAATTTATCATTTACATATATCTAAATCATTACTAGTCAGAAAAAATTGGTTTCTTGTTTGTAAACTTGATCAAAAGTGCTAATAAGATAGATAATAACATAGCTCACTATTGGTTATAGTTTTAATTGTTGAGCAGTTTTACAGATATGTTTATAATTATGAAATCTGTTTATTGAGAATGGAGAAAACCATGTTTCACCTTTTCTTTTGATTTTTAAGAGCTTCAGAAGTCATATTTCAACTTGAAAACTAACAGTTTGCTTAGAATAGAATTTTGAATACCGGTAGTGTCTTGAATGATATGTTAATTGGTTATGGGCTTTGGTTATTGTTAGATTTTTTGCTCTCATTATCTATACAGACCTTATTGGTGCATAAAACTTAAAATCTTCTTCAAATGTGTTGCTAACTATCCCTGATAAAACATTTCTAGGTTTATTTATTTACTCACTACTGCTTATATGCACAGGTTCAGAGTGGCAATATTTTGGAGCAGATCATTCTTGACTAAGTGCTTTTATCGGATTATTGATATTTAAAGCGGCATTACTTCAATTTAACCCGCACTAATATGAAATATTACATGTATTTGGAATAGGCACAAATTTGAAGTATTAGTTCGGGCTAATAAAATTTTAATTTACTTAAATAAATTTGGTCCGCGCGACTGAAAGCGAAAGTAGGATTTCCGAAACGTCACAGAAATCAAGATCGCGCATGAAGTGGTCGCTTCGTCAAAAATATAGCTCCATTATATTTAGCTTCTTAAAAGTTCGTTAACGATAATTTAACATTATCATTGAAAATCCCATCTATAAGAAAGAATTCAATTGGACCTTTTGTGTTCTGTTAGAGAATTTATATAATGGAGTCTATATAAACAAATATGATTTTTATGCCCCCGAAGGGAGGCATATAGTAATTGGACCGTCCGTCCGTCCGTCTCGTCCGTCCGAAATAATCTTGTCCTCGCTTCTTCTCCAAAACCGCTTGAGGGATTTCTTTGAAACTTCACAGGAGTGTTTGTCACCAAGCCTAGTTGTGCATATCGTCAGGAATTTTTGCTCGGATTAGTTTTGGCTGAGTTATGGCCCTTTTTAGCAAAATCTTGTCCTCGCTTCTTTTCTGAAACCGCTTGAGGGATTTCATTGAAACTTCACAGGAGTGTTTGTCACCAAGCCTAGTTATGCATATCCTAAGGAATTTCTGATCGGATTTTTTTTGGCGGAGTTATGAGCCTTTTTACCTAACCCTAACCCTAAGCTTTTTTGAAACTGCTTGAGGGATTTCATTGAAACTTCACAGGAGTGTTTGTCACCAAGCCTTGTTGTGCATTTCCTAAGGAATTTCTGATCGGATTATTTTTGGCGGAGTTATGGGCCTTTTTACCTAACCCTAACCCTAAGGTAAATTTTGTTAAAGCAATAGAGGTTACATTTTTTGTCCGATTGTCATGAAATTTGGTATGAATATTGATATTGATTATTTCTACACAAATGATTAAAATCATGTTGTTAAATTGACCAGGGGCCCCGCCCTGGGGATTTTAATTTTTTTTTCTTTCAAAATCTGTTTTTAACCTTTGATTTTCTACAGTTATCAACCTGATTTTGACACAAGCTTTATACCATCTTAAAATTCAATCTTTCCTGAACAATTCATTCACTGGTTGTTCAGTGATAAAATTTGAAACAAAAATTTTAGTAGCAGAGTGAAACTTTCAAGTGTCAAAATCCAATATTTCTACCTGTCTTCCGCTACATAATTATGATGTTTACCAGTTTATTCATTAATATTGGTCAAGTTGCTGGACAATGACGTCATGAACTTTGCTGCTTAGATCTGTGTTATGCAATATTAAGAACTTTGCTCTGGAAGATTTTATAGGGTAAATTTTGTCATTTTCTATGGATAGTGACCAAATAAACTTTCTTACTTTATAGCACTTTGAAAATCAGGCTTTTCTGAATATGTTATTCACTGTTTGTAAGTAAAACAACAAAAAGAACAACAACAACAAATTTGAAGCAGATTCTCAAAATCTTAAGACTAAATTTAAGAAAGTCTTAGATGCATACAGTGTATGTACACAAATGGGCAAGTTAAGGCCACACTTTTTTAAGCTCCCCGCAGAAATTCGGGGGAGCATATAGTCGCCAAGTTGTCGGTCAGTCCGTCAGTACGTCCCACATTCTTTAACACTCTAGCAGTCACATATTTGCCTCAATTGTTTTGAAACTTGGTCAGGATGTTTGTCCCAATGATTTCTCAGATGAGTTCAAATATGGGTCATCTGGGTCCAAAAATTAGGTCACTGTTACTAAAAATAGAATTTTCTTGTTAACGCTCTAGCGATCACATTTTTGCTCTGATTGTCATGGAACTTGGTCAGGATGTTTGTCCCAATGATTTTTTGGACAAGTTTTAATATGGGTCATCTGGGTCCAAAAACTAGGTCACTGTTACTAAAAATAGAATTTTCTTGTTAACACTCTAGCGGTCACATTTTTGCTCCGATTGTCACGAAACATGGTCAGGACATTAGTCCCAGTAATTACTTGGAACAGTTCGAATATGGGTCATCTGGAATCAAAAACTTGGTCACTGTTACTAAAAATAGAATTATCTTGTCTTGGCTGTTAATTTGTTATTTCTCATTGGATTTCAAAATAACTTGGCACAAATGTTCACCATGACAAGGCGGTGTGTTGAGTACAAAACCATGTCGGTTGGTCCAAGGTCAAGGTCACTGTTCCTAAAAATGGAATTTTCTTGTTAACACTTTAGTGGTCACATTTTTGCTCTGATTGTCCGATTGCAAAGAAACATGGTCAGGACATTAGTCCCAGTTATTAATAGGACGAGTTTGTATATGGGTCATCTGGGGTCAAAAACTAGGTCACTGTTACTAAAAATAGAAAAATCTTGTCCAGGCTGTAAATTTGTTATTTCTCATTGGATTTTAAAATAACTTGGCTCAAATGTTTACCATGACAAGATGTTGTTTCGCGTACAATACCCATGGCTGTTTGTCCAAGGTTAAGGGCACTGTAACTAAAAATAAAATTTCTTGTGTGGGCTGTAACTTCCTAATGAATGGAGTGATTTCAAAATAACTTTACATAAATGTTTACCATGACAAGGGGTTGTGTTGCTTACAATACCCATGCCGGTAGGTCCAAGGTCAAGGTAACTGTTACAAAAAATAGCATTTTCTTTTCCAAGCTGTAAATTTGTTGTTTCTTATTGGATTTTAAAAGAACTTGGTGTAAATGTTCACCATATCGAGACGATGGGTCACATACAACACAACTTTGTTGTATTCAGGTGAGCGATAAAGGGCCATCATGGCCCTCTTGTTTCCCTTGATTTTACCAAACTTGCACACAACTCTTACAACCATTAAGCAGTTGTTGACAGGTGAGCCACCCTATGGACCCTCTTGTTGCAAGGGTTATAGGCCCTTACTCTTTACTATTTAACTTCCACAGGCATATTTTTACTACATATGTATACCAATTCGATTTCAAAGCTGCATTTCAGGGGCATATGTCAATTTCAAGTGACAGCTCTTGTTCAATAGTATATTCTTACTTAAGTTTAGGGCTGGGGCTTTAACCTTAATATATTATATGCTGTCATTCAAAATATGTACAATGTTGATAAATTAGTAAACATTAAAAAATACAAAAATACTAAATAGTTAATAAAAAATATTGCCTTCTTTTGTTTAAAATGACATGCATTAGTTTGTGGTGCAAAATAGACATGATCTTGTTTAACAGAGCATAGTACTGTGTGTGACTTCTGTCGTTATAACATGCCAGACAATGTCAGTATCAGCCTAATGACGTCGGGTACTGAAAAAGTTTGACTCGTAGCATTTTAATTAAAGAAGGCACACAGAACCCTATACTGTTTGTTCCATCACTTTGATACACAGTTTATATTTTGCCTACATCTAATTTGTGTTGTTCGCATTATAATAATTTTTGAAGAATTTGATCATTGAGAAAAAAAAAATTTCTGTCAGATATAAATGATCCAATATAACCCCTCATTGTATAAATGTTTCTGTCAGATTAAGGTTATTCTTTATTGTTTACATTTTTTCTTTCTGATTATTTTTGTTTTAACTTTAAAAATGTTTTTTAATTGTTTTGCCATTGTGCCATTTGTAACTACTGTGAATTTCAAATTGTACTTCTGTAACTGCTTTTTCCATCTACTCTGATCTCAATGCAGATAAAGAATACATTAAGAGAGTTCAACCTGGATTGATTTTATTGCTATTTCAGTTTCTCTGTGACGATTGGTCCATTGATCTTGCATTCTTTTAACCTGCCAAAACACCACTTAATGCCAAAGTAGATTGAAGATAAAACACAAGAAGTTTGACTCAAAAGTTGCTAGGTCCATCCCCATGTGGCAAATAGGCTTTCCAAAGCAACTTGATCAAAAAGACTGTATACAAAACACATTGTACACATAACCATTTGATTATGCTGATGTCAATTCCTTGAATGAGACTATATCTTATGTCAGCAAAAAAATCAGGTTGGTAGCAGTTGGCACGTAACTGTAAACCTTCTTAAAATTCCCTTATTCTTCCGAAAATTGGAAACGTAATTATTCTCAGATTATTGTGCATACCATAAAATTCCAACTAAATGCACCTTCCCTAATATACACCCCAAATTTTTTTTAAATATGAGTTAATCTGCATTTATTATCCAATATCCTTCTGAATCTAATATTAAAATATAAATAGTATAAATAACAAGAGCTATCCTTTCAGAAAATGTAATACACACAGGGGCATTTAAAAGGAATTTTACAGTATGTTCTTTTATGGTGAATTGTTATTATTATTCAGTAACAGCGATTTGAATTAAGAGATATTGTAACAAAATAAATGACAGAACCATACACAAGCATGTCCTGATTGATTTTTATTTAATACATATGTAGATTATTTATTTATTTCTGCTGTGATATATTTTTCTGTGCAAAATAAATCCTTCCTGAATTATTTTATTCTTTATTCTTATGATATAAAAATGTGTAACACAAACTACATCAAAGTCTTTTGTTTCAAAATGTTTCGGCCCATGGCCTTCTTCAGCAGATAATTTCACAAGTCTACATTTTCTTTCTAATACATCACATATACAGGAGGTAATAAAAAAAGGCATCATCATAGAAATGTGAATGTATGTATCATCTTTCAGTGCAATTAAATTTGTCAAATTTATTTATGATATCTATGGTTTTCACCAATAACCATAGATACTTGGTGGTAACCCTAGTTATCATCAATAACTATGATTATCAGGCCGATATCTATAGTTATAGGTCAATAACCATGGGTATCGGGTTAATAGTGCAATTTGCTTAGATTGGCTCCCGTCCCTATGTTCTGTTATATAGTCTCATGTCACTTATACTATAATCATCAATACCTCCAAGAAAAGCAACTCCTGCAGGTACCTTACTGATATGCATTTTACTTCCCTTATCTCCCAGAACATAGGGACTGGTGGCAATTGGTTTGAGTGTAGCAGGAATTCAGGCTATGCTGCGGTCATACAAAGTTCATGTTATGGTATTCAATTAACTGTAGCTTATCTGTTTACACTAATGGAGATCAAATAGCCTGAAACACCTGAAGAATGTAACCTTGGAATCTTTCTTGTCCAAGTTAACAGTGATAAGCATATATTTACACCTAATGTTAAATTAAAGAGAGTTTTATTGTAACTTTTTTTTGCATGGAATCATATCATTTCGCAAGTTATTAGTAAGAAAATAATACTTACAATTGGAAATTGGATGCTATTTTTCTAATAATATAACCTATAAGTAAAATTTTAGATTTTCATATAGGAAGACATTTAATATGTTTATTGATATTATATTGTTGTCAATAATAATATGTTTTGTTGCAAAATGCAAAAAGGAACTTACTTAAGTACTGAAATAGTGACTAAAAGTTACTAATGAAGTTGGGTTTATGTTAGCCTGTGCTATAGTTCTAAAAAAAAACAGCAATCAGTTAACATTTATGACAATTTTAGAAATTTTAAAAGAATAATGTTTTATGTATGTAATTTTGTGTAAAATATTTAAACTCTTAAATACAACGCATAGATAATAGGTATTAAATGTGCCATTCCTAACTATGTGCACAAACAAACTTTTTTAATCTTACAGTACTTAACAAATATTGCACTGACCAGTACCTCACAGGTGCAGTTTATCGGTCATTGTAAACCACAATTTTGCATCAGATGTACAAAAACACGGATAATGCTATTAAGTACAGCTTGGAATTTTTAGGGTATGAAAAAATTAGGCCGGATCAAGAAAAAGCTATATAGGAATTTCTCAGCGGAAATGATGTGTTGTTTAGCTCACCGGCAGGGAAAAGCAAAAGTTTGACATTCGAGATAGAACCTTTTTGTTTAAATTCTTAAACAAGAAACAAACAAGTTGTCCAACCATTAGTTGCTCTAATGCAATACCAAACTCAAAGCTTACTTAGAAGAGGTGTTAAAGCAGTCTTCTTGCAACACATTTCACCATGTCAGATCTTCCACTGTTATATGCAAATCTAACAGCCGCTCCATCAAAAGACACAACTCTTTTTTTCATTGATATTTTTTAGAAGTTTCTTTTTTCAAGTTTATTTGAGCTCAAAATAAATTTCAATTATTTTGATGTTGCTGTCAATTCAACATTAAGGCTAACTTTCGTTGAGGTTTTAAATTTTATATTCAAATCATTCCTCAATCCCTTTTTACAATCAAGAGGGAAAAGGCTTGATTTCACTGAATGTAGTTCTTGAAAAATCTCTCAGCACAGGCCAAATTAACCTTGTCTAATGTATTCAAATGAAAGATAGGGATCTTGTTTATTTACATAGATTTATTGATTCACACACGCTGAGCGGCTGACCATATACGCCTTTCCAATAATTCGGTGAATTTTTCGGTTACCTCCCCTATTCAGTCACGTGACTACTATACAGGAAAAATTATTGCTCACTGTATTAATGTAATAGGGAACATGTACCTATAACTTTCGTTTTTCATCATGAAATTTCTTTTTTAAAATATATTTTCTCGTTTATCGTTGAATTAGTAATAATACATCAGCGTAATGAATTTTTTTTATCAAGAATAGTTTATAAAACAACAAATCTAATTTGACTGAAAGTGTAGTCATTATTCCTTGCGCCAAGGTTTACTTTAAACGACTTAAACTAACAGCCTGTGTTCTATCCACGGATAAATTGAGTGTCGTTTCCGGCTTAGCGTGTCTTATCAACTACTGACATGCCGGCTGCGATTGATTTTGAAAGCGGCATGTCATAAAAATGCCAAATTGTCGCGCACAAGGGGTCTCCTGTCAATTACTAAAAAGAAGATATCACTGACCAATAGAGATCGGTTTACTTTTTATGTACCTCCACTTCCCAATTAATAAGTATATCGAAATCCTTAATTACTGAATCGGGTAGCAAAAATATTTGATATAGCAGTTATATGAATTATTAATCCTTAATACGACAAGTAGAACCATAAGACATCAATTAGAAACTCATCTTAGCAGAACATTTTATAAATATTCAATCAAGCGATTGAGCGTTTACGCCAAAATGACAGAATTTCAAACCTTAGCAGTCTTAATGTTAATATAAATGTTCCCATGATTATTTGAAGCCGGCATCTCCATCTTTATTAGAAGCCAGCATCAGAATCCTTGAATTTTATTCTATGAATGATACAAACAATCAGATAACCTTATTGATCCTTCTTAATTTCAAGACAAAATCAATCGTACCGTATTTTTGCTTGTGAAGTATACGTGACGTTTAGAAAAATTCAAAATTATTTTTCGTTGAACATTAACGGTACGATGAATTCAAGTAATAGATGAGTACAAGTATAACGTACAGATACTGTAACCGAATGTTGACATGTCACGATTTCTGGAGTATAGTACATTATCAGTCTTAGCAGTTTGCGAATTTCATACCAGTTAAATTTTTTTTTTTTTTTTTTTTATATAAACTATTATGTTATATCATAACAAAATGGGTATTGTTTGTTTCAATTTCAACAAAAATATTCTTACACTATTGAAACATTTTGTATCTTATGATCCATGTCCTTTTTAGTCATGATGTTGTATTATTTCAACATAATTAAGGTTTCATGTTTGTTATTTATATTGTGCACATGTAAAATGTCTGTTTTTGCGCGTAACGTCGTTATTTACACTAAATAAAACATTGTGCATTTAACGCTACTTTGCGCGGTTTTATTTACGTGCAATGGACGTTACGTATTTTGTTTATTATACCTGACGAAGACTTATATGTCGAAACGCGTCGTATAAATTTTTACAACAAATCCATGTGTTGTTTTCCTTTTAACAATTTATTATACCAGTTAAATATAATTTTAAGTATAAAATACATAAAGATGAAAATGCTGTATAGAAATTCGTAACATCAATACTAACGTTTATCCGAATCGCGTTTCATACTGACCACTATCAACAAGAATGGTACATGTTCTTACAATATTAAAAGTGCAAATATCTTACAAATAGTGAAAATAAAAATGTCTGACTAGAATAACAGACCAGTAACTTATTTTCGACCGGCGGCGACGATTACACACCTGAAATTTAATGGATTATGTTAGGCCTTATGTGCTTAAGCCATAGTCCGATAGTTCAGCTTTCCTGTGAAGCCTCGTTTTGGGTTGATATCTGGTCACGGGAAGTAACTCGTACAGGACTGCGCAACTGTTTATTGGAAAGGCGTATAACTGTTAACATTTGACAGGTTGATTGATAACATCAGAAACCCTCATGCCAATTGCCACCAGGCTAGATGGTTCAGCATATCAGTAAACAAGAGGGCCATGATGGCCCTATATCGCTCACCTGAGTACAAAAGTACTCTCAGCTTGTGGTTTCAGACAAGAAGATTTTTAAAGTTTTTCCTATACAAGTCTATATAAAATGAAGTGACCCCTGGGGTGTGGCCAATTTTGACCCCAGGGAAATAATTTGAACAATCTTTGTAGAGTTCCACTAGAGGATGCTAAATGCCAAATATCTAAGCTCTAGGCCTTGTGGTTTCAGACAAGAAGATTTTTTAAGTTTTTCCTATATAAGTCTATGCAAAATGAAGTGACCCCTGGGGCGGGGCCAATTTTGACCCCAGGGAAATAATTTGAACAAACTTTGTAGAGTTCCACTAGAGGATGCTAAATGCCAAATATCTAAGCTCTAGGCCTTGGGGTTTCAGACAAGAAGATTTTTAAAGTTTTTCCTATATAAGTCTATGTCAAATGAAGTGACCCCTGGGGTGGGGCCAATTTTGACCCCAGGGAAATAATTTGAACAATCTTTGTAGAGTTCCACTAGAGGGTGCTAAATGCCAAATATCTAAGCTCTAGGCCTTGTGGTTTCAGACAAGAAGATTTTTAAAGTTTTTCCTATATAAGTCTATGCAAAATGAAGTGACCCCTGGGGCGGGGCCAATTTTGACCCCAGGGAAATAATTTGAACAAACTTTGTAGAGTTCTACTAGAGGATGCTAAATGCCAAATATCTAAGCTCTAGGCCTTGTGGTTTCAGACAAGAAGATTTTTAAAGTTTTTCCTATATAAGTCTATGTCAAATGAACTGACCCATGGGGCGGGGCCAATTTTGACCCCAGGGAAATAATTTGAACAATCTTTGTAGAGTTCCACTAGAGGGTGCTAAATGCCAAATATCTAAGCTCTAGGCCTTGTGGTTTCAGACAAGAAGATTTTTAAAGTTTTTCCTATATAAGTCTATGCAAAATGAAGTGACCCCTGAGGCGGGGCCAATTTTGACCCCAGGGAAATAATTTGAATAAACTTTGTAGAGTTCCACTAGAGGATGCTAAATGCCAAATATCTAAGCTCTAGGCCTTGTGGTTTCAGACAAGAAGATTTTTAAAGTTTTTCCTATATAAGTCTATGTAAAATCAAGTGACCCCTGGGGCGGGGCCAATTTTGACCCCAGGGCTATAATTTGAACAATCTTGGTAGAGGACCACTAGGTGATGCTACACAGCAAATATCAAAGTTCTAGGCCTTACGGTTTCAGAGAAGAAGATTTTTTAAAATTTCATGTTCAAAATCTATTTTTAACCTCTGTGACCTAGATAGGCAATGGACTGGAACCATTTGAACAATTTTGGTAAAGCTTCATGCAGGTAACATTCCTGCCAAGTTTCAGCAAGATTGGCCCAGGAGTTCAGGAGAAGAAGTCGTTTGAAGAAAAAGTTGACGACGCACGCACGGACGGACGGACGACGGACATCAGGCGATCACAAAAGCTCACCATGAGCACTTCGTGCTCAGGTGAGCTAAAAAAGGAAAATAAAATGAATAAAAAAGAAGTTAGTAAGTATTTCAGTGTTTTCTTTAATAAACCATCTAGCTGGTGCCAGGCTACAATTTGCTTGCCATGCCAATAGTCTGACAAGAAGTTTTTTTTGTCTTTTTAATTTATTTCTTATACATCATAACAAAAAGTTTAATGTAGCCTAAAAATACTTGGAATCCAGGCTATAGTTATGCTGAATATGACCTCTGCAAAATACACAATGCTAAGACAAAGAATTGTGACTGATAACAAGTATGATGATCTATCTGAACTCACTGCCTGCTAGTTGGGCAAGTTACTGTAAACCATTAAATGGAGAGAAAGTTTAACTACATGAGTGTTCACTTGAACACCTGTGTCACCCTCAAATAAACAACTGATAGTCTGATGAACAAATATTAAGAGGCAAATGTTAAGTTTTTGAGACAAAATACAAGTACAAGCAGGGACTGACATGGAGATAAAAAGATTCTTATGTATCGCCCTTTCTTTGAAATGGCTCCACAAAACATTTTATACCGTAACTAAATAACTTGATTAAAGGCATTTGTTTTTCATAGATTTTCTTATGCAGAAAGTTGTTACCTGGGCAGAGCTGGCCAGAAAGTTGCCAAATAAGTTGCTGATGTGACAGTCAGGAAGACAATCAAATACCTGAATTTTCATTAATTGGAAAATTTCAATTCCACCAAATGCTTAAAACCCTTATACCCATAGTCTAGATCATCTAGACGTTCTGTCATTGATCAGTGTCACACTGCTCTGACGAACGTCTAGAGATCGCTATATAAAAAGTCTGACCGACAGGTGGCGCTTTTGTATGGTAAACAAATCCAAAATCAATCGCGATTTCTAATGAAATTTGTTAACAGTGCTTTAACCGTATTTCTCCCACACTGGGCAAAGTGAAATTTAGGTAATATGATATTGAACTACAAAATCAGGTATATGGTTTATAAAACAAAGGACGTTTAGTACTTGCCTACCCCATTTTACATAAATGAATGCAAATGTATGGTACGCCGACGCTGCCTCTTCGTGATAATGGTTTTAGACTGTCACGTTGTATGGTATGGCAGTTGTCATTGTATGGTTATCGATAAAAAGGGAAGAATATCAAAATCTCACTAACGGAAAAATGCAAATTCTGCAGCCAAACACAAAAACAAAGCAACACTAAACATCAATTTAAATGCCTTCCTGAATAATGAGTTACTAACAACAAAATCTAAGATCACCTTGTCTATCACATGTATACAGTAAGATGTATTTGTAAGTGTGTTTTTGGCCGTTAATTTCATGGTTGCGAAAATGGATGACAAAAAATTGTTGATTTCTCTCTGTATAATTAAAAGTTCTTTTAAAGAATCTTGGATATTGTCAGTATCATTTTGATCATGTGGGCATTTGAACTATTTTTGTTTTGCGATGCTTCTTTTTCGGCGTTAGCTGTCTAAGCTCACTTTTGACCTAGTTTTTCAACCAATGAAATGTTGTAAATAATACTCGTATTCTCTTATTATGCAGAGGGAAAATGAAATAAACTATTTCGATTGGTAGCTATTTACACCAGAGAGGCATCTAGCAGGGTGGAGAGGTATCTAGTGGGATTTTTATTATTATGCAGCGGAAAAATCAAATAGATTAATTCGATTGGTTGTTAGTGGGTGCTGTATTGGAGGAAAAACATATTTACGATTTAAGTAACCAGTTAAGTCAATATTGATGGCTTAAATACAATATTATATGGAATATTCTTGGGTGTCAGGTAAACACTTGCATACAATACACCGTGTAAAACGAAAGAGAAGTGTAGATATTTCTAGTTCTTACTGGTTCCTTTCTAGTTCCTTTGATACTGATTGTTAATTTCAAGTCCGATATACAAGATCATTGTAGTGTAGTGGCTAACACTCTCGCCTCTCAAGCGGAGGCCCCAGGTTCAATACTCAGGATGGACACTTTTTTTTAAAGTTAATATACGTAAAAGTTGGTAGATTTCGCTCTTGTAACAGGCTGTTATTATTTATATTTATTAAATTTCAAGGACATTTATTCATCTTGAATTCTCACTCTACACGAGGTATTTTATTGAAACTGAATAAATTGCTTCTTTAATCGACTTGTTATCACTGTATGAAATTGTTGCAACAGCTTCAACATTTTTTTGAAAGACACTTACAATAAACTTATGAGTTGTCATGATTCGGTCGCTTAATCTCTAAGTCATACTAAGAAGGCAGGGAGGGTTCGTCAACAGCTATAACAAATAAAATAAAATAACTAAACTGTGTCTGCTTTGCCTCTCTGTATTTCTTTCTTTCTTATATATATAAATCTATTCCATCAACGCCGTTTATCTTTTTTAAAGATATTTCTTGTTTGTGTTTGTTCGCAAATAGAATTTTAGGGATTTTCAAGCTTTAATTTTCTTTACTGTTCTAAATTGTCTTAACACTTTTGTTTTTTCGTAATTGGGAAATTATTGACTTTTTCAAAATTAAATCTAAGTGATTTCACTGTTAAATGTTTCTAAGATCGCCATTAGGGTATGCCAAAGAATTTTGATTTTAAGAAATTCAAAAAAAAATGGTTGTAGGGCAAAGTTTTTCACAACAGACGTAATTTTGATCCAAAGGTCCAAATTTAGAAAAAAATATGATCTTATTGAAATTATTTCATTCTTAAATATTTCTAAGGTAGCATAAGGTAGCTATTGTGCTTGCAACATCAGTACTTTTCATCAGATCTCGTGGTAACCGCAGAACCCAGCTTACTTGAACACGCCTTTGGGCGCAATAATACAGTTAAACAAGACGGCCATGATGGCCCTGTATCGCTCACCTGAGTACAAAAGTACTTTCAGCTTTACCCCAGGGCCTACATTTAAATAATGCTGGTAAAGTGTCTCTTTACAATACTTAACACGAAATATCTAAGGTCTTGTCGCATTAGTTTCAGAGAAAAATGATTATTTATGTTTTCCTATATATATCAATGCAAACTAAGAGAACCCTGGGGCGTGGCCAATTTTGGCCCAGGGGACATAATTTGAACAAACTTGGTAGATATCCACTAGACAATGCTACACACCAAATATCTAAGCTTAAGGCATTGAGGTGTCCAGTAAGAAGATTTTTAAAAATTGCCTTTTTTACATATTAAGGGCCCCCGGGGCAGGGACAATTTTGACCCCAGGGCCAACTTCTAAACAAAGTTGATAAAGGGTCTCTACACAATACTCAGCACCAAATATCTAAGATCTAGTCCTATTAGTTTTGGAGAAAAATGATTTTTTCATGTTTTTCCTATATAACTATATGTAAACCAAGAGAACCCTAGGGCGTGGCAGATTTTGGCCCAGGGGACATAATTTGAACAAATTTAGTAGACATCCATTAGACAATGCTACTTACAAAATATCTAAGCTGTACGCATTGCGGTTTGTGAGAAGAAGCTTTTTAAAGATTTCCTATATAAGTCTATGTAAAATGAAGTGACCCCTGGGGCAGGGCCAATTTTGACCCCAGGGAAATAATTTGAACAATCTTTGTAGAGTTCCACTAGAGGGTGCTAAATGCCAAATATCTAAGCTCTAGGCCTTGTGGTTTCAGACAAGATTTTTAAAGTTTTTCCTATATAAGTCTATGTAAAATGAAGTGACCCCTGGGGCGGGGCCAATTTTGACCCCAGGGAAATAATTTGAACAATCTTTGTAGAGTTCCACTAGAGGGTGCTAAATGCCAAATATCTAAGCTCTAGGCCTTGTGGTTTCAGACAAGAAGATTTTTAAAGTTTTTCCTATATAAGTCTATATAAAATGAAGTGACCCCTGGGGCGGGCCCAATTTTGACCCCAGGGAAATAATTTGAACAATCTTTGTAGAGTTCCACTAGAGGGTGCTAAATGCCAAATATCTAAGCTCTAGGCCTTGTAGTTTCAGACAAGAAGATTTTTAAAGTTTTTCCTATATAAGTCTATGTAAAATGAAGTGACCCCTGGGGCGGGGCCAATTTTGACCCCAGGGAAATAATTTGAACAATCTTTGTAGAGTTCTACTAGAGGATGCTAAATGCCAAATATCTAAGCTCTAGGCCTTGTGGTTTCAGACAAGAAGATTTTAAAAGTTTTTCCTATATAAGTCTATGTAAAGTGAAGTGACCCCTGGGGCGGGGCCAATTTTGACCCCAGGGAAATAATTTGAACAATCTTTGCAGAGTTCTACTAGAGGATGCTAAATGCCAAATATCTAAGCTCTAGGCCTTGTGGTTTTAGACAAGAAGATTTTTAAAGTTTTTCCTATATAAGTCTATATAAAATGAAGTGACCCCTGGGGCGGGGCCAATTTTGACCCCAGGAAAATAATTTGAACAAATTTTGTAGAGTTCCACTAGAGGGTGCTAAATGCCAAATATCTAAGCTCTAGGCCTTGTGGTTTCAGACAAGAAGATTTTTAAAGTTTTTCCTATATAAGTCTATGTAAAATGAAGTGACCCCTGGGGCGGGGCCAATTTTGACCCCAGGGAAATAATTTGAACAAACTTTGTAGAGTTCCACTAGAGGGTGCTAAATGCCAAATATCTAAGCTCTAGGCCTTGTGGTTTCAGACAAGAAGATTTTTTAAGTTTTTCCTATATAAGTCTATATAAAATGAAGTGACCCCTGGGGCGGGCCCAATTTTGACCCCAGGGAAATAATTTGAACAATCTTTGTAGAGTTCCACTAGAGGGTGCTAAATGCCAAATATCTAAGCTCTAGGCCTTGTGGTTTCAGACAAGAAGATTTTTAAAGTTTTTCCTATATAAGTCTATATAAAATGAAGTGACCCCTGGGGCGGGCCCAATTTTGACCCCAGGGAAATAATTTGAACAATCTTTGTAGAGTTCCACTAGAGGGTGCTAAATTCCAAATATCTAGGCTCTAGGCCTTGTAGTTTCAGACAAGAAGATTTTTAAAGTTTTTCCTATATAAGTCTATGTAAAATGAAGTGACCCCAGGGAAATAATTTGAACAATCTTTGTAGAGTTCCACTAGAGGATGCTAAATGCCAAATATCTAAGCTCTAGGCCTTGTGGTTTCAGACAAGAAGATTTTTAAAGTTTTTCCTATATAAGTCTATATAAAATGAAGTGACCCCTGGGGCGGGGCCAATTTTGACCCCAGGGAAATAATTTGAACAATCTTTGTAGAGTTCCACTAGAGGGTGCTAAATGCCAAATATCTAAGGCTAAGCTCTAGGCCTTGTGGTTTCAGACAAGAAGATTTTTAAAGTTTTTCCTATATAAGTCTATATAAAATGAAGTGACCCCTGGGGCGGGGCCAATTTTGACCCCAGGCAAATAATTTGAACAATCTTTGTAGAGTTCCACTAGAGGGTGCTAAATGCCAAATATCTAAGGCTAAGCTCTAGGCCTTGTGGTTTTAGACAAGAAGATTTTTAAAGTTTTTCCTATATAAGTCTATGTAAAATGAAGTGACCCCTGGGGCGGGGCCAATTTTGACCCCAGGGAAATAATTTGAACAATCTTTGTAGAGTTCCACTAGAGGGTGCTAAATGCCAAATATCTAAGCTCTAGGCCTTGTGGTTTCAGACAAGAAGATTTTTAAAGTTTTTCTTTTCGGTTGCCATGGCAACCAGAGTTCTGCTTGGAATTCCATTTTTTGAACAATTTTGAAAGGGCATCATCTAAGCATTATTCCTGTGAAATTTCATCAAAATTGGCCAAGCCGTTTCAGAGAAGAAGTCGATTGAAGCAATTGTTGACGACGGACGACGGACATCAGGCGGTCACAAAAGCTCACCTTGTCACTTCGTGACAGGTGAGCTAAAAATGTGTGTCGCCGTATGATATGTCCTTTGATTTCCAGCTGGCAGGGCGACTGTCTAAAAACAATTCTCGCAAGACAACAACGGCCTTCCATACTAATGTCCTAATTACACGCCTCGTTTTGGAGTGTATGGTTTTTTAACGAACAATGTCTGCAGACGTACTGATCGCCTTTGCGAAATCAGAGCGTCTGAATGATTGAGACTATTATATTCAATAAAAGGACTACTGTCTCAATGTCCCTTTATAATTTTTGCACATTTTTGCTGAAGTCAATGGAGTGGTCTTAATAGCAGGGTTTCATTGTAGTTGTTAACCCTTTGCTCAATAACGCATGTAAGACCAGTGTAAATCCAGATCAGCTGGTACATCTATGCTGTCTGGATCTGCACTGGTGACATCTTGGAAAGAAATAACCTTAAATTAAAAGCAAACTGATGTGCCGGCTGATCTAGATCTACACTGTTTGCCCATGCAATAAAGGTGAATCTATGGAGTAAAGGGTTAACTGCTAGTGAACTGTGGTGGAACTGTGAATGTTCACTGAATGGTTGTTTGTTGCAAAAAGAGGTTGCAAGATCAAATAAACATTATGTCCTCACTGCAGTTCGACAAAAGAGCTTTGTTCATGAAATAGTTAGACCATGGCAACATTGGAGAACAAGAGGGTCCAAGGGACCCTGGGTCGCTCACCTGCGAACATCTGTTCAATGGTTCGGACAAAAATTAAGACCAATAGAGTGCGTTCAAACTTTTTCTATAATTTGATCTGGTGACCTAGATTTCAAGGTCACATGACCCAGTTTCGAACTTGACCAAGATATCATCGAGATAAACATTCTGACCAAGTTTGAAGAAGATCACATCAAAATTAAGACCGCTAGAGTGCGGACAAGCTTTTTCTACAATTAGACCTAGTGACCTAAATTTCAAGGTTACACGACTCAGTTTCGAACATGACCTAGATATTATTGGAATAAACATTCTGACCAAGTTTGAAGAAGATCTGACAATAATTACGACCACTAGAGTGCTAACAAGCTTTTTCTATAATTTGACCTAGTGACCTAAATTTCAAAGTCACATGACCCAGTTTCGAACTTGACCTAGATATCATTGGGATAAACATTCTGACCAAGTTTGAAGAAGATTAGACTAAAATTACGACCACTTGAGTGCGGACAAGCTTTTCCTATAATTTGACCTAGTGACCTAGATTTCAAGGTCACATGATCCAGTTTCAAACCAGACCTAGATATCATTGGAATAAACATTCTGACCAAGTTTAAAGAAGAACGGACCAAAATTACAACCGCTAGAGTGCAGACTAGCTTTCTTTTAATTTGACCTAGTGACCTAGTTCTAAGGGTCACATGACCCAGTTACGAACTTGACCTAGATATCATTAAGATAAACATTCTGTTCAAGTTTAAAGAAGATTGCACTAAAATTAAGACTGCTAGATTGCGGACAAGCTTTTTCTATAATTTGACCCAGTGACCTAGATTTCAAGGTCATATGACCCAGTTTCGAACTTGACCTAGATATCATTGAGATAAACATTCTGACCAAGTTTGAAGAAGATCGGATCAAAATTTAGACCGCTAGAGTGCAGACAAGCTTTTTCTATAATTTGAACTAGTGACCTAGATTTCAAGGTCACATGACCCAGTTTCGAACTTGACCTAGATATCATTGGGATAAACATTCTGACCAAGTTTGAAGAAGATCGGACCAAAATTACGACCACTAGAGTGCGGACAAGCTTTTTCTATAATTTGACCTAGTGACCTAGATTTCAAGGTCACATGACCCAGTTTCCAACTTGACCTAGATATCATTGGGATAAACATTCTGACCAAGTTTAAAGAAGAACGGACCAAAATTACAACAGCTAGAGTGCAGACAAGCTTTTCCTTTAATTTGACCTAGTGACCTAGTTTTAAGGGTCACATGACCCAGTAACAAACTTGACCTAGATATTATTAAGATAAACATTCTGACCAAGTTTAAAGAAGATTGCATCAAAATTACGACCACTAGAGTGCGGACAAGCTTTTTCTATAATTTGACCTAGTGACCTAGATTTAAAGGTCACATGACCCAGTTTTGAACTTGACCTAGATATTATTGGGATAAACATTCTGACCAAGTTTGAAGAAGATCGGACCAAAATTACGACCACTAGAGTGCGGACAAGCTTTTTCTATAATTTGACCTAGTGACCTAGATTTCAAAGTCACATGACCCAGTTTCGAACTTGACCTAGATATCATTGGGATAAACATTCTGACCAAGTTTAAAGAAGAACGGATCAAAATTACAACCGCTAGAGTGCAGACAAGCTTTTTCTTTAATTTGACCTAGTGACCTAGTTTTCAGGGTCACATGACCCAGTTTCGAACTTGACCTAGATATCATTGAGATAAACATTCTGACCAAGTTTGAAGAAGATTGGACCAAAATTCTGTCCGCTAGAGTGCGGACAACAATTGTGAACGGACGGACGGACGGACGGACGGACGACGGACGAACCCCCCTCACAAAAGCTCACCCTGTCACTACGTGACAGGTGAGCTAAAAAACCAACTTGGTCATGGTTGTTATAGTTTGATCATCAGTTCTGTTTATTCAACAGCATAAAATGTATATGAATTTAAACAAGAGGGCCATGATGGCCCTGAATCGCTCACCTAAGTATGAAACTCAAGTTATTAACCAGAAACTGAATTTTTATTTTTAGCAACAGTGACCTTGACCTTGATCACAGACACATGGGTAGCAATCCCAATTTGTCTCTTGTTATAAGCTACCCATATACCAAGTTTGGAGTCAATATGCCAAAGCAAACTCAAGTTATTAAGTGGAAACTGAATTTCTATTTTTAGCAACTGTGACCTTAACCTTGATCAGAGACACCTGGGTAGCAATCCCAAGCTGCCGTTTGATATAAGCTGCTCATACACCAAGTTTGGAGTCAAAAAACCAAAGCAAACTCAAGTTATTAAGTGGAAACTGAATTTCTATTTTTAGCAACAGTGACCTTGACCTTGATCACAGACATGTAGGTAGCTTTCCCAAGTTGCCTCTTAATTTAAGCTATCCATATACCAAGTTTGGAGTCAATAGGCCAAAGCAATCTCAAGTAATTAAGTAGAAACTGAATTTCTATTTTTAGAAAAGTGACCTTGACCTTAATCACAGACACCTGGGTAGTAACCCCAAGCTGCCTCTAGATATAAGCTATCCATATACCAAGTTTGGAGTCAATAGGCCAAAGCAATCTCAAGTAATTAAGTAGAAACTGCATATCAATTTTTAGTAACAGTGACCTTGACCTTACTCACAGACACCTGGGTAGCAACCCCAAGCTGCCTTTTGATATAAGCTACCCATACCCCAAGTTTGGAGTCAATATGCCAAAGCAAACTCAAGTTATTAAGCAGAAACTGAATTTCTATTTTTAGCAACAGTGACCTTGACCTTGATCACAGACATCTGGCTAGCAACCCCAAGCTGCCTTTTGATATAAGCTACCCATACACCCAGTTTGGAGTCAATAGGCCTAAGCAAACTCAAGTAATTAAGTAGAAACTGAATTTCTATTTTTAGTAACAGTGACCTTGACCTTAATCACAGACACCTGGGTAGTAACCCCAAGCTGCCTCTAGATATAAGCTATCCATATACCAAGTTTGGAGTCAATAGGCCAAAGCAATCTCAAGTAATTAAGTAGAAACTGCATATCAATTTTTAGTAACAGTGACCTTGACCTTAATCACAGACACCTGGGTAGCAACCCCAAGCTGCCTTTTGATATAAGCTACCCATACCCCAAGTTTGTAGTCAATATGCCAAAGCAAACTCAAGTAATTGAGCAAAGACTGAATTTCTATTTTTAGCAACAGTGACCTTGACCTTGATCACAGACACCTGGGTAGCAACCCAAAGCTGCCTTTTGATATAAGCTACCCATACACCATGTTTGGAGTCAATAACCCTAAGCAAACTCAAGTAATTGAGCAAAAACTGAATTTCTATTTTTAGCAGCAGTGACCTTGACCTTGACCCTGTGGTCATGATTTGAACAACTTTTGTAGACATCAGTGCCAGGATGCTTCAGGACAAATTTGGTTAAAATCCATCAAGTGGTTTCAGAGGAGATGTTGTTTAAAGGAAATTGTTGACGGACGCCGGACGACAGACGCCGGACGACGGACAAAGACGGGTCACAATAGCTCACCATGAGCCTATGGCTCAGGTGAGCTAAAAAATCTACCCAGTAATGTGTAAATCTGACTCATTGAGTTAATGAGACATTCACAATTTCATAAGGTAATAAATATACTGCCGATGCACTTAATATTCGTAGTCATGAAATTTCGTGTTTTTGGTTAAATTCCATTTTAAATTCTTTAGTTTAGTTTAAGTTCTTAAATTCATAATTTCCATTTTCTAACACACTTTTAAGTTCAATTTAATGTTGCATGGCGGTAAAAAAAACCCACCACAACAAACTGCAGAAATGCAATGAAACCAGGTTTTCTTCTTACATTTTAAGTGAAAAAGGGGCATAACTATGACATACAGTCATGAGTTATGAAACTTGTCCTGATATTGTGATATCATTTCTGCAATGAACCAGGTTTTCTTCTTACATTTTAAGTGAAAAAGGGGCATAACTATGACATACAGTCAAGAGTTATGAAACTTGTCCTGATATTGTGATATCAGACAACTATGTAAAGTTTCAAAGCTCTTCCTTGAATGGTTACTGAGAAAAAGTGAAATTTAACAAAAAATAAATGAAATGTTGACGCCTGCTGCCTGCAACATACCTCAATCTAATAACAAGGGTTTTCCAAAGAACATCTGGTTAAAAAATAGTACCCCACAAAAAATTATTTGATTTGCAGGATAAGTGGTTGTTGTGACATCCCAATATCCCTGTGCCCAAGATAATAAAACTAAGATTGGTCCAGTCTCATATCTGAAGCATCTGAAATGAAGACTACATTAGATGCTTGAAATTTGAGACTGGTCTCCAGTTTTATGATATTAGGCAAAGGTTCTGAAGGGTTGTAAGAACACACAATTCTTGTTAACTTTCGGTTCACAACCAAATCCTCTTCTACTTATACACATATTGTTCAACTCACACAGGTAAACAATTAATACTTATTATCATATCTCTGTAATGTCATTTATAAATCTTGTATCACAGTAAGTCTCCAAAACTCCTAAGCCCAAGATCATAAAACAATATCAGGAGACCAGTCTCAAATCTCAAGCAACTGATTGGCTGAAATGGTCACAGGTAGCCATTTAAGCAAGACGCTTGAGATTTGAGACTGGTCTCCAATCTCAGTTTTATAAATGATCTTGGGCCCTAGTTTGACGATAGTATATGACACACACATACACTTTTCAAATTATTCAAACACTCTGTATTGGTAAGTAAATCATTTCATGCTCTTTTCAGCAGTTTTATGCAAAAATTGAACTGCTTGTTTTCTGTATATAACATATGTGATTCCAGAGGCAAGAGTTGTTGCACCAGTAATGTACCTGGAAGAAAAATAAAAATAAATAATTATGTAATAAATAAAAATCTTAAAATCTCAAACATACACAGTTAAGAATTTAAACAAAAGTAAAAACAGATGTTGTTACTGAAATGAAATACTGAAATACAAAACTAATGTATAAAACTGTATATTAAATTTTGCATAAAAACTTTACTTTCTTACTGTTTTCACATTACATTTACTTAAAATAATAGAGTAGCTTACAGAAAAATACTGCATTGTGTGAGAACAGCATGAAACTTTGCACAAGGGTTTTGAGTGGCATAATAAGTGATCTTAAATATGGAGGCATTGAAGGAACTTTTTCTCTGATAAATGCTAGATTTAAAATTTTAATAAATGCCAAGGCATAAAATGCCTTGCTTTTTCTTCAAAGTCATGCAAGAAACACTGAATTAACAATAAAGTAAATGTTTTGACAGCTAATAAAAAATATTCCATCCATGCCAGGTTATAGTTTCCCTTGATTGACTTAAAATCAGGTTTCAGATTTTGAAACTTTTTCCATGCTCAACTCAGCTCTGAGCTTGAACTTTTAGAACATTAACATCATGAATAAATAAGAAATAGCTGTCTGTTATACAGCTGTTATTGAGATCAGTTATGTCATATGTTCATTTTAAACAGATTTATTTTAGATAAGTAAACAAAAATTCAAATGAAGTGCTCAAATTAAGTTGACCATGAACAAAATTTGTTATCGCTGGGCAAAGATTCTGTTTAATTGGAGATCATACCAGCCACTTTTGCAGGGCCTAAGATCATAAAACTATATCAGGAGACCAGTCTCAAATCTCAAGCATCTGAATGGCTGAAATGAAGACAAGCCTCTATATCAGTCCATCATATCCTAGAGATTTGAGACTGGTTTCCATTCTCAGTTTTATAATCTTGAGGCCTGGTCTATCATCTTAGGTTCAAGCAGTCACAAAACAAATACCACAAGCACTGAAGAGCTGGATGGTTGACGTAGTCGAAGACTGGAGCAGCTAAAGTGAGGCAAACCAAGGACAGTTGTAATGCTGTGTTAATCTGAAATATCAAAGAAACCATTAGTTTTCTTTACCCCTTTCTCTATAGGGTAGGTCAAGGGCAAACAGTTTACAATCTTTCACAAAACATATGAGCTTCCTAAGTTTGGAGGAAATAAAGAAAAGTTTATTGAAAGTCTAACTTAATGTCCAGCTTTCAAACAAAACTACAACAAATCCTGACCAGTGTGGCCATACCACGTGGTTTGTAATGTCATTTTTCAGTATCCAAAACCATCAATTCAAATCTTCAAAGCCTTGTAAGTATTTTAGTAGTTCACTATTTTGACGAAAATTTAACGCATTATAACGTATTTGCCCCAAATCACAGACAAAAGTAAACACAAGGTGACAAATGTACTGTGTACTGTTCAACTTTCCTCTTAGAATGCACTTAATTTTGTCCAAAATGTTGAACTAATAAAATACTTACAGGGTTCAAAGATTTGAATTGATCGGTTTTTTCTTGCCATAATACTGAAAAATGACATCACAAACCAAATGGTATGGCCACACTGTTGACAGTTTCTCCAAACATTTTATTTTGCCTACTCCCAAACTGGCTATTTTGCATTATGCCACTCTGGTCATTTTTAGTGGGCCATTCATGTTGAATGACTATAATTGGTGTCCTAGGAACAAATATCGCCAAAACTTGCAAAAATTGGAAATGCTGGCCATTGTTTTATAATAATATATTTATATAATATATGATAAAAAGATGTGACTAAAGTTGAATGCAATAACAGAGTTACTGATTAAGTTATAAGCTACACTAAGTTTTCAAAAGAAACAAAACTGTCCATCAGCTATTACCATAGAAATAGTAAAATTACTTTCACAGATGCTTTACAGATACTTTAACTCCCAAGATTTATGACAGCAAAATATCAGGGTATGGGTTTAAGGGATACTTTTATACAACTGCATTATCATTTATTATAAAAACTTAATACACAAAAAATGCCCAATCATTTACCAAAAATAAAAAAAAATATCTGTAGACTACTTAGTGAATGTTTAAATTCATGGGAAAAAGATTGCTGACAAAATTATAGTGAAATTAAAAAAGGGTCACAAAAGCTAGCTGGGTTACAGTATTGATTTCAACATTACTTCAAGTCTGTGTTCTACGATGAATCCTTACCTTGCTCAACAAGGATGGATGTAGGGTGGCTGTAGGGTTTGTTACATCAAAATATCTCTTTACTGTTCTCTGTAATAAAAAACGATACTCTGACTATCGTATCCCTTTACTCAATATATATGCATTTTAATGTGTGTGTGACCAGTGTTGATCCAGATCAGCTGACACATTTGGGCCATCTGATCTAGATCTATACTGGCTGCATCATGGTCAGAAATAACGTAATAATTCTAAAAGCAAAAAAGTGTAGATCCTGATCAGATGGCTCAGCCCATTTGTATCTACACTGCTTGGCGTGTGCTTGCCCATGCAATTAAGGTGTCTATGGATGAAGGATTATACATGTACTAGTTTTAAGGGTTGAAATACTTCTATTCAATATTGAAAGGTTTTCTTACATTTCAATCTATTGTTATGAAAAACAATCCTGAAATAGGCCTAATTGTTGTTATAATAAAATGCCATGCTTTGACCTTTATTGTGAATTTATTAACAATGGTTTATTTACAAACACGAAGCAGAAATATTTGTGGTAGCTGATTCAAAATGTTGAATGATTTAGATGTATTGTTTGCAGTGTAAAATACTGAAAAAAGAAATTGTTAAAAATATTTTCAGAGGGTGTATGTGTGGCAGCCATGGGCAAGCCAGAATGTTAATTGAGAAAGTGTTCAAGTATTGAAAAATATTTATTTACATATACAGACCAAAATCAATAGAGTTACTTCTCAAAAATATATTGTTTTAGTTTTTCTTTCTTTCTTTGTGGGGGCAGGATGGGGTAAGGAAGGAAAGGGGTGGATGATTATAAGGCATGGTTAATCAGGGCCCCAACATCATAAAACTAAGTCTGGAAACCAGTCTCAAATCTCAAGAATCTGATTGGCTGAAATGGCAACTGGTCACCATTGCAGCCAATAAGATGCTTTAGATTTGAGACTGTCTCCAGTTTAGTTTTTTGATCTTTGGCACAGATCATAAACAAAGTAATTTCTTTCCCTGTTTCTAGGGGATGAGGTTGTAGACAGGAGTTTGTAATTGACCTACTGATGAATTGAATGATGAACCATTTGTGTGTAGTACCCTTTACTACATAATATATAAATTATAATATAAGCTTTTTTACGTGTGTGTGACCAGTGTAGATCCAGATCAGCACTGATAAGGATCTGCACTGGTTGCTTTTTTTGGTCAGAAATAACCTAATAAATAAAAAGAGTGTAGATCCTGATCTGACAGCATGGATGTGCCAGCTGATCTGGATCTACTCTGTTCTCCCATACCATTAAGGTTAGTATATGGAGGAAAGGGTTAAGGCAAATATATTGACAGTGGTTTCAAATTATTGAGAATTTTGTTAAGTTTAAATGTTAATGTTAAAGAGCTTTTATAAATGGTTAAATTTTCTATGTATCATAGTGAGATAACTTTTTAAGTTATAATATTATTACGGAAGTTATTAAACGTGCTTGACGTAAAAACCTGACATACAGGAGGTGGTAGAGATATATATCGGATCACAAATCCAGCAGACACCAGAAACACATCTCGCCCAATAATCAACACAGCAAGTGGCACTGAAATGATACACAAACAGTCTAATAATAATCAACACAGCAATTGGCACTGGAAAATTTGATCCTGATTACGAGACAGAGTTTTGATACAGCTAGGTACCGGTAATTTTTCTTTCAGTGGAATTAAGCTAATGAACTTGCACTAACTTAACCCTTTCCTCCATAGACACACCTTTATTGCATGGGTGGACAGTTTAGATCCAGATCAGCTGGCAGATCCGTGCATCTGATCAGGATCTAAATTGTTCGCTTTTTGATTTGTTACGTTATTTCTGACCAAAATGTGACCTGTGCAGATCCTGATCAGACGGCACAGATGTGCCTGCTGATCTGGATCTACATTGGTCGCACCTGTGTAAAAATGTGTATATATGGAGGAAAGGGTTAATAAACCTAATGTTAACATGGCTGCCCAGTTTCTAAATTTAGAAGAAAGTCGGCAGTCTATCACAGCTAAGTTCCTTGTTTATGCAAAGAAAGCTGAGTTTTTTGTTTATGCATTTAAAGTAACTTTGCTCAACCATTCACTTAATTTTAAAAATGCTTCAATGGGGGCTCTAGTCTGCCCTGTACATGCAAGGGGATTCTTGTCTTCCCTGTACATGTACACTTCAAGGGGGGCTCTAGTTTGCCCTGTACATGTAATGGGGGGCTCTAGTCTGCCCTGTACATACAAGGGGGCTCTAATCTGCCCTGTACATGCATGGGGGGCTCTAGTAGGCCCTGTTCATGCAAGGGGGGAGGGGTTCTCTAGTCTGCCCTATACAAGGAAGGGGGGCTCTAGTCTGCCCTGTACACCTGTATTACTACCAATCCAAGCCAAAGATAATCACTGACTTCCAAAGTCCAGTGCATTCTTAGATATGTCTGTCAGCTTTAAGGCATTACCAACTTAACATAATCAGAATTTCTTCACATCTGTTTTCATACTTCTTAAAAAATTCACTCCAATCCAAACAGTCCATGCCTTAAAAAGTAGTATCTATCTGATAATAAAAATGTGTCAAGGTGACAATCACCTTGAAGATAAACTTGCAATACCTGTTACATACCTAGATGTGTAACAACTTACGATCTACATCATTATAAAAAGGAGCTATCTGTGCCCAAGATCATAAAACAAAATCTGGAGATCAGTCTCAAATCTCAAGCATCTGATTGGCTGAAATGGCGACCAGTCACCATTTCAGCCAATCAGATCCTTGAGATTTGAGACTGATCTCAAAACTTAGTTTTATGATCTTGAGCCCTGGTAATCTGGTACAAGATGTGTCAAAGAATGTGTCAATGTCATGGTCATTTTAAAGTTGAATTGGTATAAGATGTTTCAAGGTCAGTATTGGTATTACCTGGTATAAGGTGTGACAAAGTCGAGGGCTTCATGGTGATGAATTGGTAGTAGCTGGTATAAGATGTTTCAAGGTCAATATCATCAATAAAGATAATTTGGTACTTCCTGGTATAAGGTGTGTCAAGGTCAAGGTCATCATAGAGATAAATTTGTACTACCTGGAATAAGATGTGTCAAGGTCAAAGTCACTGTAAGAACAGTGATAAGTATTTTGTCTGCCAGAGGGTCCAGGGCTGTACCAAACGCTGACATCTGATTCTTGAAATTTCGAGCTATGTATCCATCCAACTGAAATAATGATAAAATAACAAGATTTCTTCTTGTTTATGGGCAACTGATGTGTTTTTCAGTCTCTTTAATTCATCCAAATACCAAATCTGTTATCGTGTGATTTTTATTATTATACTGCAAAGAAATTTGCTTGAATTTGATTGGATAATTTGCCGTTGATGTATATCCGTATTTACGGATCGGCCGTAGATATGAATGCACGTGCCTTAATTTCCCTCTCTGGCCTCCCACCTTTTGTTGTCGTCCGCCATTTTGTTTTGAATTTCCGTGAAAACGCATAATTTGAAGCTGATTTTGTAAATTATAAAGCGGTATTCTTAGGGATTACTAAAATTGTTACAGAAAATATTTGTGTTATGTTTTTAACATTGAAAACGATCAGATTATTCTCAAATTTTGTAAATAAGTAGCAAATCGATAGTCCATTCAATGTCTATAGAAGTGACGTCATACAGGTAAATTAATGACGTCAGACATGTAATTATTGAGGTTCTCAGAGGGGAATTAAGCCGTTCGGCATTAAATAAGCGAAATAAATGAAAGATCGATGTTTTCTAATAAATTTTGTCTAAAAAAGTCTCTGCAGTATAATAAAACAATTATTTGGTTCCTTGAAAGGGTATGTGAGGATATATTGCCGGTCTGGGTGTCATATTATCCCTCGCCTGCGGCTCGGGTAATATGACACCCAGACCGGCAATATATCCTCACATTCCCTGTCAAGAAACCAAATAACTATATAATATTGCGATCAAATTTCATGCAAAAGGCATAAATGATGTTTTCTCATTGGCATAAATTGGCACACTTGTAATATTCTCAAAGGAAGATATTCAATTCTTTGATTTTGCTCACTTTCTCTAGTGCGTAGTAAGTGAAAATTAAACAACCTCAAAATATAATGATACCACAGTAACACATAATAATAAAGACTACATTAAGTGATGTGATGAATACAGCGAATGTATATCATGTAGTTACCAGATCTGTAACTCCAGCAAAAGTGAACAGTCCAACAGCAGCAAGATAGCTTTCGTTAAGTACGAGGTAGCCTATCACAGGGGTAAGAACAATCCTCGACATGGTCAACATGTTTGGAACAGTCCATATGTTTTCTTTCTATAAAAAAAGAAAAGGACAAACATATATGTGCAGACAAAGATAAAAGTAAGTAGCTCAAATGTATTGAATTTCACAGCATTTGCTAGTGAAATAATTACTTAACTGTTAACAGTTTTACTCCTTTATACACCTTTTATCACATTTGGGATCTGGGTTGATCCAGATCAACTGACACATACATACATGCACCGTCTGATCAGGATCTGCACAGGACATACGTACAGCACATTTAACTCTCCCGACCCCCAGTCCATTCCTTTCTTAAAGCATATTTTCTCGTCGGCAATATTCTACAACCTCCCAAAAGATTTATGATCATCTGGATCAACACTGTTTGTCCACGCAATAAAAGCACATATATAGAGGAAAGGGTTAATACACACAACTAATTACTAGGAATTAGTATTGCTAGGAAAAATGATATTGTGATATATTGCCATATTTTACTTACATATTGCAATATATTGCAATCATTTATTACTAATAAAATAACATGCAAAACATTGTACTAGGTCAACTTTATTTAATTTCAATAACATTTGTGACCAGTGTTTCTAAAATTTCAAAATCTCAACGTATCTTCCAGTCCCTATATACAACACATTTCACTCTCCTGACCCCCAGTCCATTCCTTTCTTAAAGCATATTTTCTCGTCGGCAATATTCTACAACCTCCCAACAGATTTATGATTTTTCGAGTCCTGGACGGAAACATTTTTTATCGATTTTTAGAGCAGCAACGGACGTTTGAAGTTTACCGCGATCAGCATCTTTGTTGTAATACACAAGCATCCCATGCATTTAAAATGTGACGTTTTAGTTCAAATCAGTAATCTACAGCAGTGTTCATAGCAATTGTCAAGTGGATTATTTAGTTCATTGAAAAATGTATTTAGTCTCTGAATTTCAAATGGAAAGTATTCACATTACATAAATATACCTCCGTCAAATCATGCTTTGTAACGTGATATCATAGTTTTTAATTGTATAAATAGATTTTACCGGATGTAGAAATTCTTGTTGGAAATAAATGTTGCATAAGTAGATTATGTAAATTTATATTTTAATGGTTATAAGTGTAAAAAAGCAAGCAGGTCACTTGATTTTTTTATTTATTTGATTTTGAGCCATTTCAGCAAAAGAATACTATTATGTAAAATCTGCATTATAAATGTATATACATTGCTTTTTTAATTCGAGGATCAGCAATTTTAAATGTACTTTATTTTAATTGGTTGTCAGTCATTTGGAATTACGCACATCAGACTAACACCTCTTTCAATAACATGCAAACTGTTTTATTGTTATATACTTTAATCAACTTTAATCACAGTATTGCTAATTTTAACTCTGTCATCAATCAGCCTTTGACTTGCCGCAGTGCATCTGCAAATTATATAAAATGGGACCAACCAAATCCAGCTTGATCTATGCCACACACGTGAGATGTAGTCATGGTAGCAGAGTTTGACAGGTTAAGCTGTCAAAATTGTACATGTAGCTAATTTTGGTTAAAATTTATGGACCACTTTTTATGACCGATTTTTCTTACCAATTTTGAAATTTCTATAAGACAGTTTTGCCAAAATTCAGACAACGACCGGCCTGCCAAAAATTTTAGAACTGCTTGTGACTAACAATAGTCAAGTAGAAATAAAAATTCTGTTTCTTCAGGCCTTATTAATGCCACATGGGCGACTTAGCCTTTTCGTTTTCACACTACGGTTAGGGAACAAAAATTATTTTATTATTTTTCAAAGTGTTTGTAATATTATAAATTTATAAGAACTTCAAGGACATGATCGAAAAAAGATTGGCAATTTGAATAAATTACTAATGTAGCTAATGGTCTATGGTATGTAACCTACAGTGTAAACTAGTCTGCTTATGTACATGAAACAGATGGATAAAATTTAAAACATTATTTATGTTCAAATTGTACTGTTTTGTTTTTAACAAGAGCCAGTTGGAAACAACTGCATGCTTGACTATTCGAATAGTCAGACATATTTAAGCACATTTTAAACTGGGCTTCACTTAAACTGGGGAGTGATTCAGGAGTTTATGACACCCCAAACACACACACACATGAACAAAGAATTCTTGATCCAAGTTCAGAAATCAATAAATTACAATTAATTTATTCATGTAGGGTTTTTTTGGAGGGTTTACACAATTAGCCCATACACCCCTGATCCCACACCCATCTACCCAATATCCCTGCCCACCTCCAACCCCCCACCCACTTAACCCAATGCCCAATTATCCCATTTTTTGTCATTTGTTTATACCTCTTGCTATGGCTGTAAAAATAATTAGAACGAAAAATAATGTATGGTATGTGTTGGTGTGGTGGTGTGTTATGTGAGGTCTGGTGGTGTGTTGTGTGGTATGGTCTATTATAGAATAGAATGGTATGGTGCGGTACGGTAAAGTACAGTATGGTATGGAATGGTGTAGTGTATTGTTGGTGTGGGAGGGGAGGTACAGCACTCAGATACATTGTACATTTAATTCTAATTTTAAAGTGAAAAAGAGCAAAAATTAAATTTAAAAAAGCCAAAAAAGTTATGGGCCTTTGAACATCAACCTGATGTAGGATAAAATAAAGGTGTACAAAGAAAGTTTCAAAGCTGTAGTTTTAATAGTATGAAAGTTATGAGCTTTTACCAGCTTGCATGCAAACTTTAACCTTAATTTCTAAGTCAAAAAAGGGCCAAAATTTGTACAAAATGGAAATGGAAGAGTTATGGTTCTTCGCTAACACACTCAGGATATGATGATAAACAAGTGTTAAAAGTTTTAAAGCTGTAGTGTAAGTAGTATGGAAGTTATGTGTTTGTACACTAGCTTGCATGCAACTTTAACCTGAAATTCTAAGTCAAAAAAGGGCTATAATTTGATCAAAATCAAAGAAAGAGTTATTGTTCTTGGCATACATAGTCAGAGTCATGATGGTGAACTAGTGTCTTAAGTTTCAAAGCTATAGTACAAGAAGTAAGAAATTAACTAGCTTGCACGCAAACTTTAACCTGAAATTCTAAGTCGAAAAAGGGCCATAAAAATCTGATCAAAATCAAAGAAAGAGTTATGGTTATTGGCAAACTACTCAGGGTCATGATGGTAAACTAGTGTCTTAAGTTTCAAAGCTATAGTACAAAAAGTATGAAAGTAACTAGCTTGCACACAAACTTTAACCTTAAATTGTAAGTCGAAAAAAGGCTATAATTTGAACAAAATGGAAGTTAGAGTTATGATTCTTGGCATACACACTTGGGATATGATAATGAACAAGTGTTGAAAGTTTCAAAGCTGTAGTTTAAGTAGTATGGAAGTTATGAGATTGTACACTTGCTTGCACGCAAACTTTAACCTGAAATTCTAAGTCAAAAAAGGGACATAATTTGATCAAAAATGAAAGTTCGAGTTATGTTTCTTGGCATACACACTCAGGTTATGATGATGAACAAGTGTAAACAAATTTCAAAGCTGTAGTACAAGTAGAATGGAAGTTATGAGATTGTACACTCGCTTGCACGCAACCTTTAACCTGAAATTTTAAGTCGAAGAAGGACCATAATTTGATCGAAATGACAGTTAGAGTGATAGTTCTTGGCATACACACTCAGGATATGATGATGAACAAGTGTTGAAAGTTTCAAGGCAGTAGTATAAGTAGTAATGAAGTTATAAGTTGTCGAAAAAAGGGCCATAATTTGATCAAAATGAAAGTTAGAGTTATTGGTTCTGCTAACACACTAATTTTTATAATTTTTATGAACAGATGTGACTATGAAAAAGAAATTCATAGGCAACTTGCAAATGATAATTATTATGAGCAACTTAATTGTGACTTTTCAGATAAAGTAGAGGAAAATGTTCGATTACGTATTGATGAAATCAAAATGACCAATGACTTTGTTGATCAAGAATTTGATATCTTTCCTGAAAAAATTAGAACTCCGCAATTCTACATTCTGCCTAAAATCCATAAAAAGCATAATAAAGAATTACCTATTGGATTCCCAGGTAGACCCATTATATCAGCATGTAATTCATGGACAGAAAACATTTCAAAATATTTAGATTACCATTTACAGCCATTAATGCAAGCTCTACCTTCATATGTTAAAGACACTAGTGATTTTATTCATAAACTTAAAACTCTTAAGCTAACAGATAAAAAAACTTATTTGGTCACTTTGGATGTAAGTTCATTGTATACCAATATCCCTCATGCTGAGGGTATTGAAGCATGCAGACATTTTTTGGAAACTAGTTGTTACAATGGCAGACTTTCAACTGATAATATATGTAAACTTGTCAATATAGTATTACACAACAACTTCTTTCAATTCAATGGTATTAATTTTCTTCAAAAAATGGGTACAGCCATGGGCAGCCCAATGGCACCATGCTATGCGTCTTTATTTATGGGTAAACTGGAACAGATGTTTTTGGATGGATGTAAATATAAACCAGATGCATGGCTTAGATTTTTGGATGACATTTTTATGATTTGGACTTACTCTTTAGAGGATTTGTATAAATTTATTGAATCACTTAATGCTTTTCATCCAAGTATAAAGTTTACTTACAATATCTCAGAATCTCATGTAACATTTTTAGATGTTGATGTGTATATTGATGAGAAAAACAACATCAGTACCAGTGTTCATGTAAAACCAACAAATATTCATCAGTATGTACATTACACTTCTAGTCATCCTATGTCATGTAAAAATAGTATTCCTTTCAGCCAGGCCAAACGTTACAGGCGTATTTGCTCTGATAACAACCAGTTCATGGAGTCACTTGATGAGTTATACAAGTATTTTGTTGCCAGGAACTATCCCAAGCCAATTATTGAGACTGCTTTTGAGCATTTCAAAACTATGTCCCAAACTGAAGCTCTGCAACCCACTGTTCAAAGTGTTAACAAAAATATTATACCTTTTGTTGTAGAATACAATCCGTCTTTGCCAAATATTGGTTTTATAATCAACAAGTACTGGGATTTATTAAAACTATCTAATAATCCTGCAGTTAGAGAACTACATAAATACAAGCCCGTCATGGCTTTCAAACGCCCAAAGAACATTAAGGACATTCTTGTAAAAACTACTTTTCAACCTCAGAACAATGTTAAATATACATCTGTTAAATGTAACCGTCCTAGATGTTCTCACTGCTCTAACATCATTGAAAGTGATAGTTTCACTAGCTCTCAGTATCATACAGAATTTAAATTAAATCATAATACCGATTGTACAAGTTCAGATGTAATTTATTTAATAACTTGTAAAAAATGCAATATGCAATATGTTGGCCAGACCAGTCAAAAAGTGTCTAAGCGTATGAACAATCACCGTTTTGATATCAATAGCTATATAGATCCTGCATTTTCTACACTGGTTGCTTCCCATTTCAACCAAAATAATCACAGTCTAAATGACTTTAGTTTCATGTGTATTGATAAAGTTCATAATAATATGGAGAGACTTATGAAGGAAACTTACTGGATTCATAAATTGGGAACAGTTTTTCCACAGGGTCTAAATTCTAAAATATTGTATGGCTTATCATGAAAAGGTTTAACGGTGCTGATTATGTAAGTAATTAAGGGTGTTTTTTATCTACCAGTAATTTCCTTTTATTAAGTCTCTACAATTATTTACAATATAGATGAAATTATGAACTTATTATCTGCCTTACATTTTATAAAAATTATTTATGTACAGTTGTTACTGGAATCCATTGTACATTGTGCTTTGTATGCATTTTTTTTTTCTACCAGTGACTGTTGAATCTATAAGATCCTGTACTTATTACATAAAATTAATGTATTTCCTATTTTTATCAACATTATATTATTTTTGGCGAAAGGAATCCTGTGATTTTATATATGTTTCCTTTATTTTAATTTTTATAATATTTTTTTTATTATTGCTTGTGCCAAATAATGTGCAACTTCTTTTTGCGCCAAAGTTGACGTCGTTTATATTGCTATGTGACGTCTTTTTTACGCCAAATGGTGACGTTTATTTAGTATATAAAATTACATCATTTTTTACGCCAAAATAAGACATTGTTTGTAAGAGATGTTGATACAATAACATTCACCTGAAGAAGAGTCAAATAAACTCGAAACACGTAGTGAAATATTGGAGTTTGTCTTCCTTTATTTGTTTATAGTTATTGGTTCTTAGCATACACAGTTGGGACATGATGATGGACATGAGTGCAAAGTTTCAAAGCTGTAGCTATAGTAGTTTTTAAGATAAATCTAGGTTGCACACAAACTTTAACCAAAGTGGGACGCCGACAACAGAGCGAGTAGAATAGCTCGACATATTCTTCGAATAGTAGAGCTAAAATCCGGAAATTTTAAAATCACATTACAATATTGTATTGTCTGCAAATATACTGCAATAACCAGGGGTGGCACAAAATACCCAAATCTACCCAAATCCACCCAAATCTTAGTAGTTTCAGATAAATATTGACAAATTCTATATATTTTAGCTATCTTTTGTTGATACTGAATAAAACAATCAAACTTTATATTGGAATAATTTATATTTATTGAAATATTGATCAATTTACAATCATAAAGTACATGCAGTTATATCCCTCCCCATATTGCTTATATGTTGCTTATTAATAGCTTCCAAAATCTAAAAAGTTAGTTTATCAACATTTAACAATAATCATAGTCATCATCATTATCATCATCAGCAGCAGCAGCATTATCATCAGTGTATGACAACTTTGTTTTTTTATGTTTGGTGAAACATACAGTTGTCATTACCATTTAGGAAGATTTGGGTAGATGAAAATAAGTATTTTGATGATTAAAACTTATATGAAGTTAACTGTGTACTTACTTTTTTGTTCAATTTGACATATTCAATTATGAAATATGTAGATTTGAGTAATATTTACCAACAGCAACTATAAAATTGGTAGATTTGGGTAGATTTGTGTATTTGGGTAGATTTGGGTATTTCGTGCTGCTGATAACCTGTGTACCACCTTACCCCTATTAATTACCTTAGGCTTAGTGCTTGATGTACAATCATGTGTCTTCTGGCAATAATGTACTTTTTGGTCTGGCGAGATGCAACTTTGGCATATCCACAATAGATTATTGTTTCCTACTATTGTGCTTCTTTTATTTAAAATATTTTTTGAAATAACAGAATGAATACACCCGTTTACAAGACTCAGGCTGCCACTGGCACTTGTACATCTGGCAGTTCTGCATTGATACAACCTAGAAAATGATTTATGTTGGTGTCGAACGTTTTTTGGGTCATGACAACTCATTTTTTGGAGATGTATACACCTTTGGCATTTATTAAACATAACACTACGAAAAACTACATCCAGCATCACTGTCTGTTTCATTGAAAGTTGTTGAAAAATATTTGAAACATATTTCATGGAGGCGGCCATTTTGTTTTAATAATCTTTAATCAACGTTTATTTCCGGGATTTGCTACAACATTTACTAGAAATTTACCACTCATGTATGACTCTTTATGTTTTAAATTAATTAATTCAAATCGCTTATGTCTCCATTTTATCCATATACAACTAAAACTCAACAATTTCTAAAATTACTCTCTAATCCCACCTAACCCGGAAGTGTCCAAATCAAATATTGCGACAGGTGTGTCGGTGTGTCGGTGACTGACGTGTTAGAATAAAACAGTTGTCGTAACATTTAACAGCGCACAACCACAGTTGTAAATCTTAGTTTAATAATGAATCGCAATGTTGAGGTTTGTACACAGTGTTTTCATAAAGTTTGTATGTTGGCTGTTCAAAGACTGTAGACCATGAATATTGCATCATCAGCTGATCAGAACCACAGGCCTTGGTTCTAGCTAAAAAACACAGGTGCTTTAGAGACAGACCTGATTTTTACCAACAGACAAACTGCAAATGACAATTATTTATATTTTATGGTCTGGACAAATACTTAGTTTTGTTGTTTTGTTTTAAAAGACTGAACCATTATCAGTGACTCCACACTAATTTACTTTGAATACCATGTTCTCTAAAAATTTAGATTTCAACTATAACCCATGGAAAAGGTCAACAACCAGAACGCCATTTTTTTAACAGTAAACAAACTTAAAAAATCAAAAGTATGCCACTCAACAATTTTACTATTTTACAAATCTAACCAAATCCGGTATCTATCAACACCTCTAAGCCATTCTTTTGAGCACTGAATTCCACGTTGTTAACCCTTACTCCATATATAATACGCCTTTATGACGTGAGCAAACATTGTAGATTCTGATCAGATGGACAAATGTTTGCCTTTTGATTCATTGGGTTATTACTGACCAAATTACATCCAGTGTAGATCCAGATAAGAGGGCACTGATGTGGCGGCTGATCTGTATCTACACTTGTTGCACATGTTAAATTGCGTATGTATAAAGTAAAGGTTAATAAATGTAATTGATTTTATCTGGTTTCTTATGTCATGTTATCTTACTTAACGAGGTTGGTTACATAGTAGTACTTACCGGTATATGGCGGAGTTCTGATTGGACGAGAGATTTCAAAAGGTTGTTATTTTACATAGTAGTTTGCCAATTGACAAATAGTGGTGATGATGATGATTGTCTAAAAATCACCTAATGCTTAACAAATGTGTGTACTTTACCAGTTCATTTATCTGAAAATAAGAAAGCTTTTAGTTAAATTCGCATGGAAGTAATTATTGTTTACTGTTGTGTCTGAAAATTATGCTTAAATACATACTTTTATACATCTGACCTTGACATCTAGAATCTTGCTTAGATATCCAACATCCGACCTAGATATCCAACATCTAGATATTCATTATCTCACCATATTGTCAAACTTGACACCTTGACATCCAACATCACAATGTGGTATCTTTCTTCTCACCATTTCATATTGATTCCAACATTTCAACTTGATTTCCAACATTTCACTATGGCATCCATCATTTCACATTGATATCAAACATCTTACCTTGATATCCAACATCTCACCTTGGTAGTCATCTCGCCTTGATATCCAATATCACTTATTCAGTATTGCAGTGTCCGAGGATATTGCATTCTTTATCTGTTCTTTGATGTGCAAACAATCTTTAAGAAGCTGCAAAGTCAGGCCCAGATACTTACTGCAGTTCCATTACTGTATATGATTGCACGATCCATCATTAGATGCAAACTCCAGGGATGAAACCAAGTGCAAGTTTAATAGCCAGATGTAAACATTAGTATGTGCTATTTTATTTTGATTTTCATGTTCCCTGTTAAAACATGGAGTAAGAGGAAGAGAACATCAGTTAAGATCTAGCGTGGTTAACCAACCAAAACTCAAAATCATTGAGTTGTTGTGGTTTTTTAATGTGGAATACAACAGAACAACAGGAAAACAATGTAAATGATGAAATTCAGTCAATGATGGAACTCGTTGACTGAATAACTAGTCAGTTTTTATGTGGCCTAAACCATGTTTGTGTATTCTTAATGCTTTAGGCTTAATTTTACTTTGATTGAACGGTTAAATTAATGATTTGTAAAATAACTTTATGTCAAATTTAATTTGAAATAGTAAATTCATATTTTAAACTGTTAAATGTTGATGATGGAAGAAATATGAAATTCAGACATAGAGAATTCATCAGCTTGTTAAAGAAAATAGACCTAATATTTCATGAATACAGCTGTGTTATGTTCCATGTTAAGCCAGTATTGATCCAGATCAGCCAGCACATCTATGAAATCTGATCAGGATCTACACTGTTCACATCTTGGTTGGAAATAACCTAGTGAATGTGCAGTTTGATTTGGATTAACACAGGTGCCACACTGAATACAAGCAAACTTCTGTGGAGAAAAGGGTTTTATTTTATGTTTTTCGATGACTTACTCGGTTTTCTCAATTAAATAAAATTGATATTTTCACTCTTTTGAAACTGTGGAATACCATTTTATTATTTCTATGTTTTTTTTTCTGCCAAACTACTTCTTTTTAACTATTTACTTTCCTTTCCAATTTTTCAGATTTGTTTGATTAAAAACATAATAAAAAGAAAAACTGTTTGATATAGTTATAACAAGTGATTTCACTAGTAAACATCAAAAGCTGAAATCATCAATTTCTGGTGTGAAATAAAATTGATATTTCACTAAAACAAATTTTATCTGTATAGTTATTCTTCACTCTTCAGGCATATAGGAATGGGATCCATTTCCATGGATTTTGATTTGGTTTGAAGTTTGTAGTTGGTGATAATGCTGACTAACTAACAGATAAACATTGACCACTCTGACACATGAAACAAACCTGCCATCAAATGTTTTTATCATTACACTTTAACTTCTATGATGAAGATGGTACGGAGTGTGACATATTACATTAAATTATGAGGCTTGGCTACCGTATAAGCCTCTCACAATTTATTGGACTGTTTTGAAGTGTGATGTTGGTAATACGCACATATTACCATGAATCGCTGCAAAAAAAGTCCTGTTGTTAAATTTATCATCAACATAGCTGTTTCCTTTTTCCCTGTTTCTTACACTTTAAACTATTTTAAATGCATAAATGTAAACCATAAAAATTGATTCAATCTTTAAATAAAGTAGGCTATTTGCCATTACAATGGTGTAGTTTATGGTCACTACAGTGATGGAAGTTTGACCAAATCTAAATGCAAATCTTATAGTTTGAAAGGCTGGAGAATCACATGTTTTCTTGAAGAGGACAGGCACTGAAGTCTTTCTGATAAACACTAAATTACTCCATGGGATATGGCTTATATCCCACGAAAGACCAATTGAGATACAGATTGGCCTGCACATTCATGTAGTTCCATCAGGATCTTCAACACTGGTGGCTTCTTGCACAGAAATAATCCAGTAAATCTAAAAGCAAACAGTGCAAATCCTTTTGAGATTGCACAAAATTGCTCACTGATCTGGATCTACACTGGTTGCACATCGTGACATGGGGTAAAAGTCGTAACGATGGAGTAAAGGGTAACTTAATGTTCCTTATAGCATCATAATTATGTAATACCGGTAATTTCTTATTTTGTAATTTGAAAACTTGCAGAATGGCATGGAAGACACATCATTGTTTGATGCCAGCATAATAGCAGCTGTGGATTTTTCCTCCTGTAACAGCAGCTATAACCCACAAATTTCTCCGTCCGACCCAGGAGAACATCTCTTGCTCCGTCCATTACGTCTTGGCGACTATGATAAAGGTTTGTTTGCCATTTCTTTGGGGAAACCAATTTTTTTAATGTGATATGTGACATTCATTCAGTTTGTCTGTGTTGGGTAGCCATATGTTGAGGAAGAGTTTGCATGAACCCTTTAATCCATATACAAATGTATATGCATATTATTGCATATACCAACAATGCAGATCCAAATCACCTGGCACAGTGCCATCTGATCAGGATCTGCACTGTTTGCTTGTTGGTCAGATATAAGCTAACAAATAAAAAAGTGAACAGTGTATATCCAGATCATAAGGCACAGATGTGGCGGCTGATCGGGATCTACACTGTTCACCCACACTATAGAGGTGTATATATGATGAAGAAAAGGGTTAAAGCTTTATATTGGTTATAAAACAGTTCAAGATTCATCACTTGAGAAGTAATCTAAAATGTGTCATATTTAATGAACAGACATAGGAAGATATTATATAAACAAACAAGAGTGCCAAACTGACATAAAATACGCCCGTCAAAATGCTGATCATCAAAGTTGCGTAACGATCCGATGAAAATTATTCGACTTGGAGAGCAGATACCGCTAATTCAGTTTTTGGACAATTCAAGGGCCATAATTCAGGAGTGCCTGGGGGGATTCGGCAGGTTATAGAACTTGGTCGAGATATAATGCCCACCAACATATTCACGAAGTTTGATAAAGACCGGATGAAAACTCTTTGACTTAGAGAGCGGAAACAGTAATTTTGGACAACTCAAGGGCCATTATTCAGGAGTGCCTGGGGGGATTTGGCTGGTTATAGAACTTGGTCGAGATATTATGCCCACCAACATATTCACCAAGTTTGATAAAGACCGGATGAAAACTCTTTGACTTAGAGAGCGTAAACCCTTATTTTGGACAATTCAAGGGCCATAATTCAGGAGTGCCTGGGGGGATTTTGGCTGGTTATAGACTTGGTCGAGATATTATGTCCACCAACATATTCAACAAGTTTGATAAAGACCGGATGAAAACTCTTTGACTTTGAGAGCGGAAACAGTAATTTTGGACAATTCAAGGGCCATAATTCAGGAGTGCCTGGGGGGATTTGGCTGGTTATAGAACTTGGTCAAGATATTATGCCCACCAACATATTCACCAAGTTTGATAAAGACCGGATGAAAACTCTTTGACTTAGAGAGCGTAAACAGTAATTTTGGACAATTCAAGGGCCATAATTCAGGAGTGCCTGGGGGCATTTGGCTGGATATAGAACTTGGTCGAGATATTATGCCCACCAACATATTCACGAAGTTTGATAAAGACCGGATGAAAACTCTTTGACTTTGAGTGCGGAAACAGTTATTTTGGACAATTCAAGGGCCATAATTCAGGAGTGCCTGGGGGGATTTGGCTGGTTATAGAACTTGGTCGAGATATTATGCCCACCAACATATTCACCAAGTTTGATAAAGACCGGATGAAAACTCTTTGACTTAGAGAGCGGAAACAGTAATTTTGGACAATTCAAGGGCCATAATTCAGGAGTGCCTGGGGGGATTTGGCTGGTTATAGACTTGATTGAGATATTATGCCCACCAACATATTCACCAAGTTTGATAAAGATCGGATGAAAACTCTTTGACTTAGAGAGCGGAAACAATGTGGACGCCACCCGCCCGCCCACCAACCCGCCTGCCCGATGCAGGTGTTCCCATAATACGTCCCGTTTTTCAAACGGGCATATAATAAAAGTTGAATTATAATACAATTTATTTACTTTTAACATTAAAATGCTAACATAGGTGAGTAAAGAAGGAAGTGATTGCTTATTACGTAGCATGAAATTTAATACGAATTTTGGATGAAAAGTGAGGATAGCATAAGGTTCATTTATAAAGTATGTTTTTCTGTGTAGATACACAAACAATGCCATGAACAAATTCTTAATTTGATTGTAAAATGCATATTGAAATTATCCTGATTTGAATAAGTAATGCTAATGAATTTGAATAAGAAATGCTATGTGTTTAGTCTCAAGTCATTTTTAATCCAAATAACCCTTTATTCTATGGATATGCTTTTTATCCCATGAGTGACCAGTGTAGATCCAGTTTAGATCTGGTTAGTGGATCTACACTGTTTGCATCTTGGTAAAAAATAACCAAATGGATTTAAAAGCAAATGGTGTAGGTCTATATCAGACATCACAGATGTGTCAGCTGATTTGGATCTAGACTGTGCCCAAGGTTATTAAACTGAGCATGGAAACCAGTCTTAAATCTCAAGCATCTGATTGGCTGAAATGGCGACCAGTCGCCATTTCAGCCAATCAGATCCTTGAGTTTTGAACCTGGTTTCTAATCTAAGCTTTATAACCTTGGGACCAGGTCACCCATGGGCTAAAAGCCATATCTTATATGGAGTAGACAGATCAGGATAAATGGCCTCATGATATTATAATATTTCTGTTTTTAACTGCCTAGGTGTTTTCAGGTTTTATGGAACTGTTGAAGCAGTTAACAGTTGTTGGCGATGTATCAAGAGAACAGTTTGAAGGTATAATTTAATGTCTTATACTCTCATAGATTTATTTAGCTCTTACTATTGTGGAACTTGTGCTCGGATAGAATGTCCATGTGTGTTGACTACTCTTTAGGCTGACAAATATAAGAATATCAGCCCATCTCATTATGATGGCCTCAGTGACTTTGGACCTAGATGATAAAGCTGAGTTGGGAGACCAGTCTCAGATTTCAGTCATCTACTTGGTTGAAATGAAGACCAGCCTCCAAGTGGACTGATCAAAAGATAGAGATTTGAGACTAGTATCCAAGCTTATTTGTATGATCTAATGATCCCTTGCAATGTATGTCAACACTACAACATTGTTTCTCTGTTGTTTGTACTGTTGTATTAGACATTTGCATAATCAATAAGGACTGTTGAGTAAGTTATTCCTGGTGACCTTCCAGGCCCCAACATGATAAAACTAGGGACCAGTCTCTGTTTTTTGAGAAGTTGATTTGTTGATTTCAGTCTCTAAACTAACCAATCACAAATTAGAGTTCCAAGCCTAGTATTAAATCTCAGTTTTACAAGTGTTTCACTTACATCTGAAAATGAAAGGTTAAAATGAAGCATTTATGTAATTTGTCAAAGCATTTAAAAAATCTTTCAATATTTTGTGATGAAGTTTGACACTTGGATTGAAATTCCAAAGGATAAAAAATTCTTAACAAAACCCATGGGTCATATGAAACCCCTCATTAGATATCTGCACAATGTTAAACTTATATTGACATGCCATCTGTATTATTGTAATGCAGTTCACAGTCACACCGTGCACCGTAAATGTTATTTTAAATTTTGCACCAAAAACTAATATGGGTCATATAAAAAGTAGCAACAGTTTATTTTTTAATAACCTATTAGTATTATAGAAACTCTTTAAGCGATTGCTAATTTATCACTTCTGTGTACACGAGTGTTGTCTTATAATGATAAAAAGGATATTTACTAGAATGTTTGCACTTGTTCTTCCATACCAAATCAGGTCATCCGGCTTTTTCACCCGTGTAGGAAATTTCGATCCTAGAATGAATTTCGTGCTAACATTAATGATGTCACATCATCAGGTTTTTGGCCTCATGTACAGGCTGTCAAGCGGTCATACTTTTTCCTCAACATAGACATCTCTCTAAGTTACCAGTGGCAGTCTGGATTATGAGTTGGGCCTCAGCTGGATGACCATAATACATTTAATGTGTAACAGAAAGAGAGAAGTCCAGACTGGAAAGACTGTTATGTATTCCTACTTTCGAAGAAAAAGTTCCTACTTTTCTCTTACTTTTGTCAAAATGGTTCCTATTTTTTCCTACTTTTTGAAGCAAGATCACTTGACAGACAGCATGTATTTAAGTAAGTGATGTCTTTTAGAAAAATGAGGTATGTTAATGTCAACGTTTTAGTGCATTGAAACAAACATTTAGACAGTCTACATGTACACAAATGGTTAAGATAGAAAATCTGTCACCTAGGGTGAACTGTTTTCGGAGGAACTCGGCAGAGCCTTGTTTCAGCCAAAACAGTTCAGCCTCGGTGACAGATTTTTCCATCTTTACCTCAACTCATGCAAGATACTTACATTCTGTCAAACAACTATATTACTATAAAATATCGCTACTTACAAATGTAGTACTTCTTCATATATTGCAGTGCAGAGTGTATATAACCTATAATCATGCTTATCAGCATTAATGTACGGTACCAATGAACAACATTATGAATGATTGATTCGATTTTCAGCAAGATTTAACAGTATGCTGGCCTGTAGGGACAGTTATTATGTTGTTGTGGTTGAAGATACAGCATTAAATACGGTGATAGGCTCAGCAACTTTAGCAGTAGAACAAAAGTTTATACGAGAGTGTGCTTGTGTAAGTCTAAGTTTTTGTTAGATAATTAGTCTTTATAAATTAACCTATGGGTTTAAGTCTATGGGATAGGGTTTTCCCATGTACGACCAGTGAAAATCCAGACCAGCCTGCACATCAGTGCAGAGTGATCAGGATCTACACTGTTGTCTTCTTGGCCAGAAATAATGTAGTAAATAATATACAAATTAAAGTTTTAAGTCAAGATCAGATTGTACAGAGATGCAGGGCTAATCTTGATCTACACTGGCCGTACATGGGATATAAGCAAAGTTCATGGAGTAAAGTACCCTTTCCTCCATTTATATGCATTTTTATGCATGTGCAACCAGTGTAGATCCAGATCAGCCGGCACATCCTTGCCGTCTGATCAGGATCTGCACTGGTCGCATTTTGGTCAGAAATAACCTAAAGAAACATTAAGCAAAAAGTGCAGATCCAGATCAGATGGCACGGATGTGCCTGCTGATCTGGATCTACACTGTTCGCCCATGCAATAAAGGTGAGTCTATGGAGGAAAGGGTTAAAAAAGAATTCCATTAAGGCTTCCAGTTTTTATCCAAAAAATATCATGCAAAGGGCCAGAATTTTTCATAAAATTCTTAAAGTTCTTTCTCATAAAGTGCTTATCACCAAAGTGTATGGAATCAACATTAGACTGCTGGAGGAGTATGTCAAGCTTTCTACTTGCACACATCTAGTTTTCTTTTAAAGCTCATTTAACTCATTTACTCCATATAAACCTTTTCGCATGTGCCACCAGTGTAGATCCAGATCAGCCAGCACATCTGTGGCGTCTGATCAGGTTGAGCACTGTTTGCTTTTAGGATGTGCCGGCTGATCTGGATCTACACTGTTCAACCATGCCATAATGGCGAATATATGGAGGAAAAAGTTAAGTCACCTTGTTTTTCAGAGAGGAAGAATTGAAGACGTGGTTGTAGATAACAAATACAGAGGAAAGCAGCTTGGTAAATTGTAGGTATTCCTTTATGATGATCTGAAAACAAAGCTTTTGGAAAGTTTATGTTACACTAGTAATAGTAAAAGGCAGGTGTCATTTACTCTTCAAATCTCTCAGCATGGTAGTAACAACTTTTGTTTTTATACCCCGGCTTCGAAGAAGAGCAGGGTATACTGTTTTACCCTTGTCTGTTCGTTCTTCCATCCGTTTTTCTGTGCTAAACACAATTTCCGTTGCAGTTTTCTAAAAAGTAAAAAGTCTCCCCGTACATTCAATCAGTGCTGTTATTAATTTCGTCCTTTGAAGGTCGTTTAGCACGATACTTATGTACTATGTTAATAGTACTTCTAAAATTACTTTTGTTTAAATATTTCGGCCAGTTTTGAGATGTCAATTTCCCAGCCAATATAGATTTGGAAATTGTTCAATCACCATCAAGGATATACTTCCTGCTTTTTAAATTTTGCCTTTGGCGTTGTCTGTGATATGCAGGATTTATATTCTAAGATCTCTTATCAAAATTCTATTCTGTTTAGTTCCTCCCATTGTTTTCTCGTTTAGGGCAAACCCATTCTTTTATCTGTGGACTATACGCAGCTGAACATGGAATGGTATTAATCTGAAAATACGGCATTGAAGGTTCCATGTCCGCCGCAATATGCACACCATCGTTTGGGATGGTCAAAATTGTACTATTTATTGGTGTAAATATTGAATTGCGCTCAACCCGGGGCTAGGCGGCGTGGGCAGTAATATGCATTTCCATTACTGACCATGAACAGGCTCAATCAAACCAAGCCTGCAGTATTTTCATATTTGTCTTGTTCGATGGCTTTCAGAGTTCCCTTTTCATCTTTTCTAAGCAACCATAACATGAAGCCACATGATATTTTGTTTGCATAATGCTTTATTCCATAGTCCCATATGGTGTAAAGCAATTTTATGCTTCTTGCTCATTTACTTTCTGTTTACCGACTATTTTTAGATTTTTATGCCCCCGCCATATAATGGCGGAAGGGCATATAGTGTTCACCCTGGCTGTGTGTGGGTGTGTCAGTGTGTCAGTGTGTGTGTATGTTCGAAAATCGTGTCCGCTCTGTAACTTTGTTATTTCTTATTGGATTTTAAAATAACGGTGTGTCGCGTACAAAACCCATGCCCGTAGGTCCAAGGTCAAGGTCACTGTTACTAAAAATAGAATTTTCTTGTCCGGGCTGTAACTTCCTTATGAAAAGAGGGATTTCAAAATAACTTGGCACAAATGTTCACCATGACAAGGCGGTGTGTCGCGTACAACACCCATGCCTCTAGGTCCAAGGTCAAGGTCACTGTTACTAAAAATAGAATTTTGTTGGAAAAATCTTGTCCGCTCTGTAACTTTGTTATTTCTTAATGGATTTTAAAATAACTTGGTATCAATGTTCACCATATCAAGACGGTGTGTCACGTACAAAACCCATGCCCGTAGGTCCAAGGTCAAGGTCACTGTTACTAAAAATAGAATTTTCTTGTCCGGGCTGTAACTTCCTTATGAAAAGAGGGATTTCAAAATAACTTGGCACAAATGTTCACCATGACAAGGCGGTGTGTCGCGTACAACACCCATGCCTCTAGGTCCAGGGTCAAGGTCACTGTTACTAAAAATAGAATTTTGTTGGAAAAATCTTGTCCGCTCTGTAACTTTGTTATTTCTTAATGGATTTTATAATAACTTGGTATCAATATTCACCATATCAAGACGGTGTGTCGCGTACAATACCCATGCCTGTAGGTACAAGGTCAAGGTCACTGTAACTAAAAATAGAATTTTCTTGTCCAGGCTGTAACTTTCTTATGAATGGAGGGATTTCAAAATAACTTGGTACAAATGTTCACCATGACAAGGCGGTGTGTCGCGTACAATACCCATGCCTGTAGGTCCAAGGTCAAGGTCACTGTTACTAAAAATAGAATTGTGCTGGAAAAATCTTGTCCGCTCTGTAACTTTGTTATTTTTTAATGGATTTTAAAATAACTTGGTATAAATATTCACCATATCAAGACAGTGTGTCGCGTACAATACCCATGCCTGTAGGTCCAAGGTCAAGGTCACTGTTACTTAATATAGAATTTTCTTGTCCAGGCTGTAACTTCCTTATGAATGGAGGGATTTCAAAATTACTTGGCACAAATGTTCACCATGATAAGGCGATGTGTCCGGTACAACACCCATGCCTAAAGGTCAGAGGTCAAGGTCACTGTTACTAAAAATATAATTTTCTTATAAAACTCTTGTCTGCTCTGTTTTTATTATGTCTGATTGGATTTTAAAATAACTTGGTATAAATGTTTATTATATCAAGATGATGTGTTGTGTACAATACCCGTGCCTGTAGGTCCAAGGTCAAGGTCACTGTTACAAAAAGTAGAAATTTCTTGTACTGGCTATAACTTCGTTATTAACAGAACGATTTCAAAACAATTTGGCACAAATGTTCACTATGACAAGGCGTTGTGTTGATTACAATTCCCATGCCTGTAGGTCCAAGGTCAAGGTCACATTTACTAAAACCAGAATTTTCTTGTCTGGGCTGTGAGTTTGTTATTACTTATTGGATTTTAAAATAACTTGGTATAAATGTTCACCATGACAAACATGCGTAGCGGGGGCATCCGTGTCCTATGGACACATTTCTAGTCTTAATATACAGGTGTGCTACACAATCCAAAAGGCATCTTTATCTCTATATAGGTGCATTACATAAACCAAAGGGCATCTTTATTGAGAACGGCAAATTACGATTTGAAAGTCATATTTCTCACAGCGGGCTTATCTCTAATGAGCATTAGCTCACAGATTTACTCGTTTATTTCTCATAAAAATACATTGTAGAGATTCACTTTAGTTTGAATTTGCTTGGTTTGATTTCAAGCCTTTTCACTAGTGCGAAATATGTGAAAATGAAACCCTGCAAAAAATGATGCTTTGTAAATATCAAGTGTTAAAATCTTTTTACAGACTGGTTGATTTTCTAACTCTGTTGAGTCGACATGTCGGTTGTTACAAGGTGTCACTGGAATGCAAAGATCCAGTTGTGAAATTTTACTCCAATTTTGGCTTTGTGAAAGAAGAAGGACAAAACTACATGTGCAGAAGATTTTGATGCTGGCTTGGTGCATTGCTATGGCAATGAGTTATTAAGTCTGTTGAAATCTCCAATCAACTCCTGAATGTAAGCTGAAATAATGTAATACTATCAGTTCTCACCAAGGAATAGTAACTCCAGGACTGTGATAAAATGTCTGTCTATTAAACTTAACCAGTGTTTCTATTTCTTGGTGATTAAAGTCAACATTGAAATGAGAATACTGGTACTGTTATTTCATTAATATTCATGGGTATATACCTTCATACTTTACAGTTAATACAGCATTAATGTGGGTTATTGATTTTTTGTGGTTTTCAATTTTTATAATCATGTTTATGTGCAATTCTTTAAATACCTTGGAGTTTTAAATCCATGATAAGACTTGCTCATGAAATTGATGAAATTAGTACCCCAAAAATATTATCAATATACTTTATGGGATATGAGTTATTTCCCATGGGCAGTCAGTGTAGATCTAGATTCGCCTGCACCTCTGATCTGGATCTACAATGTTTGCTTCTCAGTCTAAAATACTCTCGTGAATCTAAAGAACAATGTAGATCCTGATCAGACTGTATGAATATGCAGGCTGATCTAGATTTCAGCTGGTTGCACATGGGATAAAGTAGTATTTATAGAGTAAATAGTTAATGAATTCACAGTATGCAGAAATGCGTATTTCTGACAATCAGTAGTTTCCTAATTTCTGTCATTGCTCCATGTGCATTGGTTTTTAGCTCACCTGAGCACTTGTGCTCATGGTGAGCTTTTAGGATCACTCTGTGTCCGTTGTGCGTCGTGCGTCGTTCGTCGTCAATTTTTGCTTTAAACAACATCTCCTCTTAAACCCCTGGGCCAAACTTGATGAAACTTGCCACAAATGTTCCTTGCATGAAGCTCTTCCAAAGTTGTTCAAAGAAATCAATTCCATGCAGAACTCTGGTTGCCATGGCAACCGAAAGGAAAAACTTTAAAAATCTTCTTCTCTGAAACCACAAGGCCTAGAGCTTAGATATTTGGCATTTAGCACCCTCTAGTGGAACTCTACAAAGATTGTTCAAATTATTTTCCTGGGGTCAAAATTGGCCCCGCCCTGGGGTTTTTCGTTTTTTTTCTTATAAATTCTGTTTTTAACCTTTGATTTTCTACAGTTATCAACCAGATTTTGACACAAACTTTATACCATCTTAAAATTCAATTTTTCCTGAACAATTCATACACTGGTTGTTCAGTGATAAAATTAAAAACAAAAATTTTAGTAGCAGAGTGAAAATTTCAAGTGACAAAATTCCAATATTTCTACCTGTCTTAAACTATATTTAGGTTCAATGTAAGGTGTTATTATATTGCAGTACCACAGTATAGCTCTAGATGCTTGACAATGACCTAGTGAACTTTGCTATTTAGATCTGTGTTATATCTGTGTTATGCAATATTAAGAACTTTGCTCTGGAAGATTTTATACTGTAAATGTTGTCATTTTCTATGGATATTGACCAAATAAACTTTCTTACTTTATAGCTCTTTGCAAATCAGGCTTTTCTGAATATTATTCACTGTTTGTAAAACATATTTCTAGCACGTTCTCAAAATGTTCAGACTATATTAGACACATTTTTTGCATGGGCGAACAGTGTGATCCAGATCGTCCAAGAACTATGTCACTGTATCTAAAAATATAATTTTCTTGTGATCACCCTAGCGGTCACAATTTTGCTTCGATTGTCATGAAACTTAGTCAGGACACATTTTGTTGCATGGACGAACAGTGTAGATCCAGATCGTCCAAAAACTAGGTCACTGTTACTAAAAATAGAATTTTCTTGTGAACACCCTAGCGGACACAATTTTGCTTCGATTGTCATGAAACTTAGTCAGGACACATTTTGTTGCATGGGCGAACAGTGTAGATCCAGATCATCCAAAAACTAGGTCACTGTTACTAAAAATAGAATTTTCTTGTGAACATCCTAGCGGACACAATTTTGCTTTGATTGTCATGAAACTTAGTGAGGATGTTTGTCCCAATAATTTCTCGGATGAGTTCGAATATGGGTCATCTGGGTCCAAAAACTAGCTCACTGTTACTAAAAATAGAATTTTCTTGTGAACACTCTAGCTGTCACATTTTTTCTCCGATTGTCATAAAACTTGGTAAGGATGTTTTTCTGAATGATATCTCAGAGGAGTTTGAATATGGGTCATCTGGGTCCAAAAACAAGGTCACTGTTACTAAAAATATAATTTTCTTGTTAACACTCCAAGGGTCTCATTTTTGCTCTGATTGTCCTTAGAGTTCATCAGGATGTTTGCTCCAATGATTTCTCAGACGAGTTTGAATATGGGTCATCAAGGTCCAAAAACAAGGTCACTGATACTAAAAATAGAATTTTCTTGTTAACACTCTAGGGATCACATTTTTCCTTCTATTGTCATGAAACTTTTGTCAGAATAGTTGTCCCAATGATTTTTCGGACAAGTTTGAATATGGGTAATCTGGGTCCAAAAACTAGGTCACTGTTACTAAAAACAGAATTTTCTTGTGAACACTCTAGGGGTCACATTTTTGCTGCGAGTGTCATGAAACTTGGTCAAAATGTATTTCCCAATGATTTCTCTGACAAGTTCAAATATGAGTCATCTGGGTCCAAAAACTAGGTCATTGTTACTAAAAATAGAATTTTTCTTGTTAACACTAGGGGTCACATTTTTGCTCAGATTGTCATGAAACTTAGTCAGGATGTTTGTCGCAATGATATCTCAGTTGAGTTTGAATATGAGTCATCTGGGTCCAAAAACTAGGTCACTGTTGCAAGAGACTAAACTCAGGTGAGCGCTTTTAGGGCCATCATGGCCCTCTTGTAGTAATCAAGCTAACCCTTTGCACACTTAATCATTTGAAACCGAGTATAAACCAATACATTATTCATTCAGAGAGGCTTTATACAAACTATATTAGCTAATATTACTGGCTGAATAGTGAATGGTGTACAGTATTTGTAAAAGCTGTTTTGTTTGTACTCTGATTACAACTGCAATGTAAACTGTGCTAAGCATTTAAGGAGGAAAAAAACATCATTTTTGCAAACACTACTGTTTACATTCAATTTTAGAGGTAAAATGCAAGAGTAGGATCATCTTACAAGGAAGAGTGTGGTTGTAATAATTCAAGGGTTGAGTGCTGAACATTTGTAACTATATCTGAATATAATTGGCAGTTACAAATGTTTTGCACTCACCCCACAATATGAGATCTGAATCTTTTAGGTCTCAAATATTATTTATATTACTTTTAATTAGATTTTTGTTGAAGGTCTTTACTTATAAAAACATTAACATATGCTTTAAAAATTAACAAAAGCTTTAAAGTTTCATTTTAATGAGGGTTTTTTGGTGGTCTGTTCACAACTTTATTGTGGTGAATGATTTGATAGAACCATTACATTTTTTACTGTATATCCTTTCCGCGCCCGACCCTGTTTTCCGGACGGACGTCCGTAACGTATTTAAACGTGACAAAATTTTGACTTCCCAAAACCCGACCTTGTTTTACTGGAGGTCGCCCGAAACGTATTTAAACGTGTGCTTTTTTCACGATTTTAAAAACCATAACGTAAATCTGCGTAAATTTTATTTTAATGCCCGTTGAAAAGTGTATGTTTGAATAAAGCATATACGCTTTTGTCCGTTACCGGTATTCTACCTTTTAAAGAAATTCGGAATTTTCAACATGGTAAGAAACCTGTTTAAAACACGTTATCTAACGTTACGGTCTTTCTTCTGTAAAAAAGGTGGAAAAATGCATATCAAGAATAGTGCGTTAAAATCCCGAATTTCAACGCTTTTTTACGTAATTGGTGAAAAATTCGGTTAATCGCAGGAAGACTGTAACATAAAATTCCATAAATTAATTAATCTAATTAACAGTAATTAATTTGCCATTGCAAAAATGTCATTTTTAAGTAATTACTTAGTAGATATAGGATTTTTTTAAAATAATGAATAACTGTTTTGGAGCCACTTTTTTATTTTGACAATGAAAGATGAAGAAACAACAACACATGTAATTAGATTTTTTTCCTTAAAATTGAACTTTTTAAAATTACTAATTTTCTTATCAGATTATCTTGGTCAAATGTATTCAGTTTCTTACTAAATTATATTTGAGAGAAAATATGCGATGCATTCAATGGACTAATAGTTTTAAAATACTGATCGATGATTCCGCATTCTTTTAAATAGCCACCAAAGTAAGGACTTTTTTAAAAATGAAAAATAAATCAACAGGGTCGGGTTTTGAAAAGCGATTTTTTTGATACGTTTAAATACGTTTCGGGCGTCTTCCCGTAAAACAGGGTCGGGTTTTGGGAAGTCAAAATTTTGTTACGTTTAAATACGTTATGGTCATGGAAAGGATATCATATACGCTCATACAATAAATTGGGAATTACAAGATTATTATGTAAACATTTTTTTATTCCTTTTTATAACAAACATTTCTGAATTTTTCCAAGTATTATTAAGGTTGTGATATATAGATCTGTGTGAATATACATACATGTGTACTTTTGTTTTTTATATTCAAACTGGAATGTATCAAATACTTGTGCTATAAGTGCTGAAAGGTAACTTGTGCTATTTAAGAAGCTTATTGTATCAATCTCCACTAATCCCCTAATTATCAGTTATTTTTTTATGCTTCCTCTCCTACCCCCACTGAAAAAAAAAATCTTCAGGCATGCCTGTAGTAGCACATTATCTGTTCATGGTTCAAACTGTCCAACTAACATGACCTTGTCTGCTCTTTATAGTCATTACTTTTCAGCCCATGATAAACTTACCATACAGTTCATGCTGTCTGGTTGCATTGATTTACACAGATTGCTTTTAGATTCATTAGGTTATCTTGTTTTTTGTTTACTGTTTGATGCATTTATGTTTGTGGTAATGAAACTTTGTGGTTTTCGGTAAAACACGTTCATGCGTTCTTAAATTCGTCGTTTTTCCATGTTCTGAGATCATGTTTATGGTATGTGCATTTCAGTATTTTCTGTATGAGGTAAATTTTTATATTACTATGCGCATGACCTCCAAAAAAATTACCACCTCACAAATATTAGTGAATTAACAGATTTTGTTTTGATCTAGTTCTGCAATAAAACAGTGCAAGAATATAAATCTTTATTACATATTTTGAAATAAAGATGTAATACTGTATTGGTTCCAGTTATAGTTATTGAAGTAGAATTTAAACAAACCACTTCATATTCAGTTTGTAGGCATACATTATTTAGTTTGTTTTATTTGTATGTAAATATTTGGTTGATTTTTTACCATACACCTACAGAAATGTACATGTTGACAAAATGTCTTCATAAGTTATGTGATACTCCTTTAATTCAAAATCCTGTACCAGCCATATAGGGCTCAAGCTTTATATAAATACTACATTCATCATTTGTATTCATATTTGTATTCCCTTATCAATTACATATCAAAATAGGTATTATATATTGAAAATTGTTTAAGCATACCCTTACAGCTCTTATAAATAGATGGTGTGTTGATTTTACATTTTACAAGTCCAGATTGTGTTCATCTGAGTATGAAAAACATTTGGGTTGTTTAAAGTGTGTTAACCCCAAATAACTTCATGCTTACTTAAACAATTTAAATGTTTTTCATTTGAAGATGAACTCAATAAAATATCAATTCAGTTATTGAAATGATGCTCATATATCAATTTAATATAGTTCTTATAAAGAATTTGGGATATCAAGTCTTTCTTAAATGGCTGTTGAAACAGCCATGTTGGCTGTTGGAACAATCAAGTTGATGACAGAGCAAAAAGATAGCATACTATTGCACAGCAAGTATTGGCAAAACATGCATGCTCTTTGAAGTCACAAGTCAAGTGATTGAGCACAGTCCAATAACATGTGAGCAGTTTTATTGTAGTCATGCTCCAGACCAAATGTTTTTCATTACAAAATGAATTCAGTCTATAGAAAAGCTTAATCTGAGCATAGTGCAAGATGAGTTTAAATATTTTGTCCTTTATTCCTTATATATCATTCATTAAATTGAATGATTACCGGTACAGTATTTAGCTGATATATAGAAATGTTGTTTATGTGTGTATAATGTTATATATGTGTGCATAATGTTATATATGTGTGTATAATGTTATATATGTGTGTATAATGTTATATATGTGTGTATAATGTTATATATGTGTGTATAATGTTATATATGTGTGTATAATGTTATATATGTGTGTATAATGTTATATATGTGTGTATAATGTTATATATGTGTGCATGTTCCTTTAGAATTTTAAGATGTTAAGTATTTATGTTTATTGTAATGATCATGGCATACAGTAAAAATAAATATTGTGTCTTTGCTCTGATAGAAATTATATGGGGGTAAGTTGTGGAAAAAGGCGTCCTAAAAAATGTTAACATTTTTCCTTGAATTGACGTCATATTTTAGCAGAAGACATTGCTTGTTATGAATGTACAGATGTGCCAGCTGATCTGGATCTACACTTTTTGCCCGAAAGGTGTGTATATGGAAGAATGTGTTAATAGGGTCTTCCGATCTTAGTGTACACTGTTATGGATTGTTTTTCACTAAACAGCTGCTATTGAGGATAGTGATCTCAATTCTTCTTTAAAAAAATAATTTTTCTCAATTTTTGTTTAAGCAGGATAAGGGGTTATTGGTTTCACATAGTTTTGTAGAAGTTATGTACATATGTAGATAATTTAAGGGTTTAGTTTAGAGTTTACTAATAAATGGTGGGTGAAAAGGAGGTATGAAGGTTGCTTTTATTTCTTGTAGTTTTTGTTTGGTAACAGTAAATTTATGTGTGTTTTGTTATAAATAACTAACAGTTTAACTCTTTATTCCATGGGTATGGTTTATATGACAATTGTAGATCAAAATCAGCTTGCACAATGAAGTCTGGTGAGGATCAATGCTGTTCCCTTTTTGTTTCATTAGGATATCTCAGACCAAGCAGTGAACAGTGAAGTTTTTGGTGTGCAGTCTGATCTTGTTCAATACTGGTAACACATGGGATATAAGCTGTTTTGGTGGGGTAAGGGATTTACCCATAACTTCTTGGTATTTGGTTGTTTTTCAAAGGGCAAGCAGTGTAGATCCAGATCAGCTGGCATATAAGTGTCCTGGGATCAGGATCTACACTGTTTGCTGTTAGATTCATTCAGTTATTCTGACAAAAAAGTGAACAGTGTAGATTCTGATCAGACAGCACATACGTTTTGGCTGATCTAGATCTACACCAGCCTAACCTAAAACCTGTGTATAAGGACTAAAGGGCTAAGGTACTATTCTCATTGAGTTAAACAATGTTCTTAGAATTGTGATATAATGAAGTAATCCTCCATATGACTGCTTCATAATGTTTTTGTATAAACAGCTATTCTACTTTAAAATTCTACATGAGGATAGGGTTACATTTTCCAAAATACATTTTCCCAACACAGAAAATATATTTTTACTGGTGTAATATTCATCACTAAATACATTGTAAGGGGCATATGATCAAGTCAGATCCTATTCATGTATTAACCCTTTCCTCCATAGACACACCTTAATGGACGTGGGCGAACAGTGTAGATCCAGATCAGCTGGCACATCCTTGCCATCTGATCAGGATCTGCTCTGTTTGCTTTATGATTCTTTAGGTTATTTCTGACCAAAATGCGACCAGTGCAGATCTCTGGTCATATACGCGTCAAATGCATATGGAGGAAAGGGTTAAGTGTAATATTATGTATGATATTTTCAAACTTTGATATTTCACAAAAATGTTTGGAATCTCATCTTGTGTTCAGTGTTTTCTTATATTAGTGTCTGTTTACAAATAAGTTAGAACAGAGCTTGTTATATCTCATTTATAAGATACTGATACGCCATTATTAAATTAACACTTTCCTCCATATATATGCATTTTTATGCATGTGCGACCAGTGTAGATCCAGATCAGCTGGCACATTCGTTCCGTCTGATCAGGATCTGCACTGGTCGAATTTTGGTCAGAAATAACAAAAAGGCAAACATCAAAAAGCGAACATCACAGATCCTGATCAGACGGCACAGATGTGCAGGCTGATCTGGATCTACACTGTTCGCCTTGCAATAAAGGTGTGTCTATGGAGGAAAGGGTTAAAAAAAATCTCTATATTGTACTGTACTGTACTGATAGATTCTATCATTTCTTGGCAATCTATGTTTTTGTTTTGACTGATTTTTTTGTACATTTTTTCAGTTTCCATTCATGTATAGCTTTATTTGTCAGACCTGAATGAAAAAAATTTGGATATGATCCAATTCTTTTCACACATAAATCTTATCTGGAATTTTACTGTTCACACATGCAATAAAACCTATATGGAGTTCAGGGTTAATATAAGTAAAGCCCTGGTTTTAGGGTAGTAGGGATTAATATTTATTCATTTAACCTTCACTATATATATATATATATATTGGGATGGGAACGGTTATCCGGATAACCGAATATCCGAGTAGTAAGATCGTATCCGGATACCATTCTCGTATCCGAATACCCTCAAATTCGTACGAATTTAATTTCAATATTTTGTTCAAGGTTTGTAAAATACAACTTAAACTGGTAAATCTTTCTAAAACACGCTACACTGCTTGCACTAATCTCGATACTGACATGGTTTTCCCCAGGCGTAACTCGACCTGGATGTCTCAGCAGGGTTGACAAAGAGGTGTTAATTGTTTGTATAGTGGTTAATTGGGAGACCGGAAGATCTGTATTCCAGACCGTGATCTTTTGTTTTGTTGATTGGTGTACCTTGAACAGAGCGTGTTAAATGACACCTGTCAAGTTGCAACAACTTTATTATTTTCGTTAACGATAACAAACCTCAGATTATTGACAATTTATTGCAACAGAATTTTGAGCAAATATAATCTTGACAGTTTGTTATTTTGACATGACCGCATTAAAGACTTGAAAGGAAAAAATCATTTAACGTTAGTCGCCGATATTCAAAAATATTAGATGATACAATTAACTATTACCATAACTTTTACATGTATTTTTAACCCGCTGCATGTGATTTATCGATAAATTGGTTACACAGCATTTGTTCATGTAGTTATTGTAAACTCTGTGTTTTTACATGTTCCGCTGCTAGTACAGGCGGATTTTCGTAAAATGAATCGCCTTGCATATGAGTGCATATGACTATATGCGTATTTTTCGTTTAAAGAATATTATCATGTATGCGCTTGCAAGCGTCCACGTGAAATAAAACTCCAATTTTATCGAACCTTTTTTGTACTTTTTCGCGGTAGCTAATTTTTTTCAACTCGTTATTGACTTAAAAAGTTAAGTCGTTGAGTCCGAATTTTCACTTATATTTTGTTTCCGTGATATACCCGGTAGGTTGGTCGAGGACTCAAACGATCGCGATATAGTGTACCGTTTGTGCTTTTTAAATTTAAAATATTAAATCAGCAAAAAGTTTTGTGGTCGATAAAATGATACGGTTATTCGGATATTATCCGGATACCGGATACGGTTATCCGAATAGTGATTTAGGTATCCGTTCCCATCCCTAATATATATATATATATATATATATATATATATATATATATATATATATATATATATATATATATATATATATACTAAGAAATGTGGTAAGTTACGGGTCTAATTTCGATATTACACCTTTATGTGAGGTGCTATAAAGTAATGGGGTATATATGGTACCCCGTAATTTTCAATGCCATTTCTATGCATAATCGGACTTCTTAAGTACGATAAACTTTATTCCCGTAACACGGTTTATTATCGAAATTTATTTTCGGTCTATAAAAAAAAACCCGAAATTTTTTTTTATCATAAACCAAATTTTTATATTACAGCTTATAGTACTTACAAGGTCAGATAGTGCATAGAAATGACATTTAATTAGCGGGGTACCATATATACCCCGTAACCTTTATAGAACCACACATATAGGTATAATATCGAAGTAAGACCCGTAACTTACCACATTTCTTAGTATATATATACCACCCCTGATTAAGGTTTATTACAGAGACCCCATATCTGACGGAAATATCGTCAGATATGGGGTCTCTGTAATAAACCTTAATCAGGGGTTGTATATATATACTAAGAAATGTGGTAAGTTACGGGTCTTACTTCGATATTATACCTATATGTGTGGTTCTATAAAGGTTACGGGGTATATATGGTACCCCGCTAATTAAATGTCATTTCTATGCACTATCTGACCTTGTAAGTACTATAAGCTGTAATATAAAAATTTGGTTTATGATAAAAAAAAATTTCGGGTTTTTTTTTATAGACCGAAAATAAATTTCGATAATAAACCGTGTTACGGGAATAAAGTTTATCGTACTTAAGAAGTCCGATTATGCATAGAAATGGCATTGAAAATTACGGGGTACCATATATACCCCATTACTTTATAGCACCTCACATAAAGGTGTAATATCGAAATTAGACCCGTAACTTACCACATTTCTTAGTATATATATAGGGGTTTTAATTCTCACGTGCGTGCAAACAGTGTAGGATCATATCAGTCGGCACATCCATTTACAGCATCCATCTAATGTGTTCACTTCTTGGTCAGAAATAACCAAATGAATCAGAAGCTAACAGTGCAGATCCTGATCAGATCACTTGGATGTTCCAGCTGATCATGATCTACACTGTTTGTCGAAAGATATCAGCCATATCAAACGGAGTAAAGGGTTATACATGACTGCGGACATTATGTTAACCCTTTCCTCCATATATACACATTTTACGCATGTGCGACCAGTGTATATCCAGATCAGCCGACAAATCCGGTCGCCCATGCAATAAAGGTTTATCTGTGGAGGAAAGGGGTTAATGCTTGAAAAAAAGCAATTACATACTGTCCTGGATCATGTTTAAAACTGCCATGACTAAGATCATTCACCCCAACTTCTCATTCATTTTAACAAATCATTTTAAATTGAGCTTTTTCTTATTTCTTTTCCTTTTTTGTTTTTATGTTAAACACATTTAAAAGCACATGTAGATCTCAAATCTTAAATCTGTAGCTAAGCTGCTATAACTCCAAATTGCATAATGCCGGCTGGAAGTGTAGGCAGGAATATTTTTTTGATCTCTGCCTTGTATTCATCAAACTTATTATTACTTACATTGTAAAGTCTCCCGGTACTTAATTTCAGTGTAGTTATCAGTTTCAGTTACTTCCCTTGATGGTAAAGTGCTTATTTCAAACCATGCAGAATGTTAATCATTGTTGGTGACTGTATATATACTAGTGTCCAAACTTTCAATAAAATGTTTGTTTTAGACCTGAACCTTCTTTAAATACTGTTAATGCTTGATTGCAGGATTGATGAAATTGATATTTGTATACAAGCATGATGCTGTTAAAAGGTCTCTCGAATGAATTAGACCAATCCAAATGTTTATAGCCGTTTGGTTTTATTGTATGTCCTTGAAAACAAGTGGTATCATTTCTTTTGGACTCTAGTATAGGTATACTTGAACTATCCTATTAAGGGAATACAGATGGTATGTTCTCTATGTCTCTTGCATGGTTGGCATAAAGCTGCTGCCATATCTGTATGGTTTTGGGGTTATCTATACATCTATTAACTCATTTGATTCACCTTTCTTTGAATTTGGGTCAGTCAGTTTATTGTTTATTGGGGCATTATTAGTAAATAGCAAAGATTGTAGACCCTGATCAGACCGCATAGATTTACAGGTTACTCTGGGTCTTCACTGGTTAGATATCTGACACTAGTTACTAATAGCAGATTAATGGTTTAATCTCAAATTGAGAAAAGCAATAAGGGCTCAAGATCATAAAACTGAGACTGGAGACCAGTTTTAGATCTCAAGTATCTGATTGGTTCAAACTGAGACCAGTCTCCAAATAGCTCAATCAAAAGCTTACATTTTGAACCTGGTCTTAAATGTCAGTTTTATGAGTATTATTTTAGGAAAAAGTGTTGATGCTTTACATTCAATGACGATTTTTTTTCTTTGGTTTTATGTACCTATTGTTCATTATATTACCCATTAGAGGATTGTTGTTATTAAATTATTTTAGCAGTCATAAGTGTTGTTTCTTTTTAGCTGGATTGCAAAGGAAATTCAGGCCTATGGTTTTATGATTGCTGTCTATCTGTCCATCCATTCATCAAGAAATGCTTTAAAAGAGGTTAAATTAACAAAAAGCAAAATTTACCTGATGGCTTATTACCATGGTTCCATCGATTGCAAAGCAGATTGCCACTGAGGGTTTAAACCAGGTGCTAGGGTGCACCAACAACACGCATGTCACTTCAGGTTCTCACTTGAACAAACAGGGGCAGGTTGCCTTGGTGAATTAACTCTAACCCTCTAACCAACCACCAACAATATGGTTTGTATAAGCACACAAGCACAAAATGAAGCAGCTAGTGGCACTGTGAAGCAAAGTAAGTATGTAATCAATGACTTCTGTGACCAGGGCACCTGGAGTTAAATCAGCAAGAACCCATTGGAAGCAATAAAAGAAAATCATCAACAATCTATGTTATTTTTCAAGAGTCCTAGATACCCTTATAAACTTTTAAACGCTTGTGGTGATTAATTGTTATCAGATTTGTCAAGTGTCCAGCATTTGATATAGGTGAAGTAGAAGCTATCCCTCCTTTTTTACTTTAAACGTTTTAAACATACAAAAATTTGGACCTGATCTGGTCCATTGTCTACTTTTTTCCCTTCTTCTATTTACCCTATTTTGAAATTTAGCATTTATCAATCTGAATAAAAAATTGCCGCTTCATGATGTTGCATTTTTATGCCCCCGAAGGGAGGCATATAGTAATCGCACCGTCGTCAGTGACCTTGAAAACTAGGTCACCAGGTAAAAGCTTATTCGCACTGTAGCAGTCTTAATTTTGGTGCGATCTTCTTCAAACTTGGTCAGAATGTCTATCTCTATGATATGTAGGTCAAATTTGTAACAGGGTCATGTGACCCCTAAAACTAGGTCACTGGGTCAAACTAAAGAAAAAGCTTATTTCCACTCTAGCAGTCTTAATTTTGGTGGCATCCTCTTTAAACTTGGTCAAAATGTTTATCTCAGTGATATCTAGGTCAGGTTTGAAACTGGGTCATGTGACCTTGAAATCTAGGTCACTAGGTTAATTTATAGAAAAAGCTTGTCCGCACTCTAGCGGTCTTAATTTTGGTGCAATCTTCTTCAAACTTGGTAAAAATGTTTATCTCAATGATATCTAGGTCAAGTTCGAAAGTGGGTCATGTGTCCTTGAAAACTAGGTCACAAGATCAAATTATTGAAAAAGCTTCTCTGTACTCGTACAGTCTTAATTTTGTCGTATCTTCTTCAAACTTGGTCAGAATGTTTATCTCAACAATATCTAGGTTATGTTCGTAACTTTGTAACGTGACCTTGAAAACTAGGTCACTAGGTCAAATTAAAGAAAAAGCTTATTCGCACTCTAGTGGGATTAATTTTGGTGGCATTCCTTTAAACTTGGTCAGAATGTTAATCTCAATGTTATCTAGGTCAAATGCTACACTGAGTCATGTTACATTGAAATCTAGGTCACTAGGTCAAATTATAGAAAAAGCTTGTCCGCACTCTAGCGGTCTTAGTTTTGGTCAGATCTTCTTCAAACTTGGTCAGAATGTTGATCTCAATGATATCTAGGTCAGGTTCGAAACAGGGTCATGTGGCCTTGAAAACTAGGTTACAAGGTCAAATAATAGAAAAACCTTGTCCATACTCTTAACAGTCTTAATTTTGGAGGGATCTTCTTCAAACTTGGTAAGAATATTTATCTCAATGATATCTAGGTCATGTTCGTAACTGGGTCACGTGACCTTGATAACAAGGTCACTAAGTCGAGTTATAGAAAAAGCTTGACAGCACTTTAGCGGTCTTAGTTATGGGCTGATCTTCTTCAAGCTTGGTCAGAATGTTTATCTCAATGATAACTAGTTCAAGTTCGGAACTGGGTCATGTGACCTTGAAAACTAGGTCAAATCGAAAAAGCTTGTCAGCACTCTAGCGGTCTTAATTTTGGTCCACTTTTTCAAGCTTGGTCAGAATGTTTATCTCAATGATATCTAGGTCAAGTTTAAAAGTGGGTCATATGACCTTGAAAACTAGGTGACTAGGTCAAGTTATGATAAAAGCTTGTCCGCACACTAGTGGTCTTAATTTTGGTCTGATCTTTACTTTCATTACCTTTTATTGAAATTGCAATATTGCAATATGGGTTTCAGAGTTATGCCCCCTGAAAGTGCATAAATTAACTATTTAGACCTGGTCTGCACAATATCAGCTTCATTTTTTATTTGAATTTAATTAGACTTGTACATTATTTGATTTACTATAAGACCTAGGTTCCTTTTTTTGAACCAGCTAGATACCATAATGGGTTCCAGAGTTATGGCCCTTGAAAGAGCCAAAGTAAGCTATTTTGACCTTTCCTCCACAATAGCAGCTTTATTTTTTCACTTGATTTTACCAATCATGCACACAACTCTTGCAACCATTGAGCAGTTGTTGAGAGGTGAGCGACCCAGGGTACTATGGACCCTCTTGTTGCAAGGGTTATGGGCCCTTACCCTTTACTATTTAGCTTCTATATTAAAGTCTTGTCCATGCCTAATCTCCAAAACCACTTGGAGGATTTCATTGAAATTTCACAACTACAGACTTTTACCAAATGATCCTTTCCATCTTTAACATTATACTCATGCAGTGTGCTTCATCTCTTCCACAGGCATATTTTTACTACATATGTATACCAATTCGATTTCAAAGCTGCATTTCGGGGGCATATGTCAATTTCAAGTGACAGCTCTTGTTTGTTCTCTTATTGCCACCCCTCTCTTATTGTTACTATTTTCCCGTATTTTGTCGGATTTTTACACAATTTAAACATAAGTTTCAGATCGAAATAAAGTTCCAATCATGTGGAACATAAAATTTTGAAATGCCGCATTGACATACTTTTTAACCAGTTATCACCCACTCGACTTCAATATCGTTGTCTTGATTATATCCCGGTCTTGTTTAAACTTGGTCACATTGAAAAACAACAATTCTTAAGTAAAATCAAAGGAAAATGGATAGGCTGTAGCATGAAAAATACTCAGAGGAAATTAATTAAAAATAATAAACTACTGTTTTAAAACAGTAATATGATTTTTTTATTATTCACTGGAAAGTATTTAAATAAAATGTAACTCAACACGATTGCTATATAATGTCAGCCCTCATTGAAATTGTTTGTTTCACAGATTGTAAACTTGTAATTAATATTTTTGTAAATCATTGCCTATTGTGGTTAGCTAGTTGATGTTGAAATTACTGTATCGATCTAATGAACAATGTTTTCGTTGTTTTAGAATTCGTTAAATATTGCAGTTCACCATTTTCCTAAAATAATTGTTTAGTTACCCGACATATAAACGCAGCTATCTTATTTTCTGCCTGCTTTATGGTTAACAGATTTTGGGAAAATTTAGTATATTTACTTTTGAAATGAAGGAGAAGCGTAAATTTATCGTGAATAATTCGCGAAATCAGGGAGTCAACTATTCGGTTTGGCTTTTGATTTTGGGAAGTGTCTGCTGCTTCATAACTATAATAACATCTATTCTCGCACTGACTTTGCCATATTGGGTATACGTGAACGATACCATGGTTACAACTGTTGCTGAGTTAACGGACGCAACGGAAGTGACGTATTTCTATGGGTTGCTAAGATACTGTCTCCGAATGAAAGCGAAGCATCTTGACAGAGACGAATGCGGGAACAAGGATTTCTCCACCTTGAGACGTATGTTCTTTTTTTTCTCTAAGCTCATAACTTTTTCCATACAGCTTTTTTTCTCAACTGATTTTGTCTAGTTTTGGTAATTTCAGTAATCTTACAACACCGGTCACGTGACACCTATATTTTTTTCCACAAACTGCATCATTAAAAACAACAATGTTCTCTGCGCATAGGTTTTGATCCGCGAATACGACTTATATTCCATGTGCAACCAATGTAGATCAACATCAGCCTGCGCATCTGTGCAGTCTGATCAGGATCTGTACGCATCGTTATTTGAGCACTAAGATTATTTCTTACCAAAATACGATTTTAATAATTTAATGTATATTAATAATATTTTCAACTTTGAATATAATCAAACTATTTTCCATATTACTTAGATAGAAACTATTTAGAAAGTTGATTTTGAAGATGGATGTACACTAGTTGCCCATGTGATTAAGGTAGTTCCATACAGGAAACGGTAAATGTTTACTTATTTCAGCCTGGGAGCAAGTGACGCTTCTGACCTACGCGGTCTCGTTAATATTTCTTGGCACCACCCTGCTGCTGGTGGTTTTGAACTTGGCATACCGGAACAAGCTGGTATTTCTCATATTAGGCACGTTGTCAGCGCTCGCGGCAGGTAAGGTAACTTGCAATGCCGTATATATTCCCCTGTTTGTTAAGGGCCCTTCATTAATGGAGATACGAATTTCTACTGACGAGCAATACTTATTTGCCGGCAACGGTCGTAATATTGAGAGAAAAAATAACACTTTGAAATACGGAGAAGCATCAGTACTTATTACAAACTATCTATTACCTGCAAAACCAATATTACCTCGGTCCTTGTAGCCCTATAGAAAGCATTCAAGTTCCTTCATTGTGTTTGAAGCAAATTGTGTGAAACTATATCAATAAGTCGTAAAAGTGTAATTGTGTAAATAAGTTTTAAAATTGAGATATAACAATAACATTAGCTTCTTAATAAGAGGTCCTTAAGGATGCGTATATATATTTGCAGCGGTGTGCCATGCTGTCGGAGTTTCACTGTACCAGATAAAAGCCTCGGTGTTCATCTTGGACATTGGAGGTCTGACTACCGCTAATTTCGAACCAGGCTTCTTTGGTGTATCCTTCTGGCTAGGCTTTGCCAGCGCCGTGCTTTCTCTGACTTCAGGGCTACTTGTCATGCTGGGAGCTTTTATGTGGAAGAAACCAAAATCGATGAATAGGGTAGGCAAGTATTCGTCGTGCTTGTATTATAGGGAGCTGTTCTGTTGTTTCTTAGATTTTTCTTAAGGTTGCCGTACAAAATTCCGCTAACTGCAAACATCAGTAAATTAAGACTTCATGATTCGTTTCAGCATTTGAAACCTAAGGTCGTTTCCATCAAATTTGTGTAACTTTGGCCTTTGTGTTTTAAAGCTATATTCTATGGTAATAAAACTTAGTATTTATCTATCAAAAATTCAAAATCATGATAAATTTATTATTGTAGCGTTTTTATGTTAGTAATCACTCGACTCAGGGACGGATGCAAGATTTCCATGACGATGTCTTTTAACGTTCATGCCAAATCCCAATGACGTTATATTGCTGCCCCAAAACGAAGTTCGAGAAACCACACCGTGCCCGTTGCTTGTACCACTTTTGCGCAGTAATATCTGTCAGTCATTTTGTCTGTTAGATCATTAATTGAAAGCAATGATTCTTATTGCTTTTTACAGAACTTTTACAAGACGACCGTTGCAGCGAGACGATGTCCATACAAAGGACGCCGACCTGTCATCATTTCAATTACTCAGATGTAACATATAAATATAATAGTGAAGCGAACTGTGATGTGAAAACAAGTTCTTTTTTACTTCAAAGAGACAGTGAATTCTGATACCGTATCACTCTGAATTTATCGGCATGACATACGATTGTTGTTATAAATGGCGTTTCATCCAAACTTTTTTTTTGCCTGTGGTCTTAAAAATAATGATGTTTTTGAAAATCGCGTCAATTAAAATTTCATTAATATAACTCTTTGAAAGGCGTGTACTTCGTTGGTTGTTACTCTTTATGCCACATTTGAAATTCACAGTAGCGCTATCTGTGCAGTGTGGCGGCCGTAAAAAGTCTCTACATATAGTCAGTAGTGTTATCAGTAAAATAACCCGTTACCGATGTCATGCATTGATGGTTACATATATCAGGGCTTTTCGATCAATCACTTTTGGATTGTCCCGGCTAGTTCATTGGTTGCGTCTCCGGAATTGCAGGGCTAGGCGCTGTCGCCGTGACGGTGCGGGTTCGCTCCCAGCTAGAGGCACTACCATTTCAGCTATGTTACTAATTCAATAAAAGTATATCTAATAAAAATTAATAAACGGTTTTTGATCTAATAATAATTCTGAACAGTCATGACATTGTATTGTACAACTGTAATGCGACAGCACTTAAAGAACTTTAATAGAAAGTAGACTGTAAATTGTTTGTTTCGTGATAAGTTCAATTATGGATCGACTGTGTATATTTTTACAGTCTTACGTCTGCTACAATAATGTCCAATTGTTACTTGTTTGAAACACAATGGTATAATGGTTTTGGAAAGTTATTTCAATGCTGCTACTGATATATAATCAGTGAAACTTTAAGAAATATTCAATAATCGTTAAGTAATCACACGAAGGCAAGTCATTTCGAGTTATTTAGTGAAAATTAAAGTTAAATTGAACAATCCTTTTTTACTGTTTAAACCTTTGCATGGTATATCTGTTTTCACATCAGTTGCAAATAATGAAAAATGTTAATCTGTATTTATCGTAACCTGGTTCTGGGTTCAAATATCGATTAAGCTCGTTAAAGAGGAGGTTTTGTTCAAATAATTACCGGCTATTACAAACAAGCATTAATAAGAAGCAAACATTGAATATACTCCTGCCAGATCAGATGACAAGTATTATAATTTACTTTTGTGATTCATTATTTAATTACATACTGATTTTCGATAGTAACCACATGTTCGTTTACGTCGGTTTGAACCCGCCTGAAATTAAATATTGAGAAATAAACGCGGTTGGAATATTTTTGAAAAAAAAAATGAAATGGAATGGGTTGTGTAAAAAGAATACTAGCATTAGACAATTATAATGTTCTTCAGAATCTCGATCAATGAAAAAAAGCAAAATAAAAACACAACAAAATTAAATCACGGAATTAAAATTTCTCTCTTACAATTACTTTCAAACCTGTTTTTTTTTTAAGAAAATGAATTAAAATGTCGACGAAGGACAAATCAAACACATATATTGGAGTAGGTATAAGCGCTTCCGGCTTGGGCAGTTTGGTGTCCATCCTCGCCTTTTCTCTGCCTTACTGGATCTATTACGACGAGAACCTGTCTATTTCCGACTCTACCGGAAGTCAGCAGGTACAGCTCAAGCACTATTATGGCTTTTGGAATTATTGCAACAAAGTGTCATCTGCTACACTCAGCTCTGACCAATGCGGAAGCGTCGATACGCATTCAGGTAAATGAGTTTGTTTCAAATGTCACATGAGTAGTATAATGTTAAATACACCGAAAGCTCTCCAGACTTCATCTTAGCTTTATCAAGATGATAATCAAGCCGACTACTTAGGGATCTGTAATTGTCTGTCCGACCAGGAATCTGTCAGTTAGGTAATGAAGGGTTGAGGTTCTACCAATAAGGCCATACTCGTCTGAACTAATTCTTGGTTAGGATGTATAGGATACTCCTCCGCCACTAAGGAATTGAAAACCACGACCATGTATTTACTGGAAAGGCAGGGTAAGGGTTAGGGTACATATATCATAGCCACAATGACGAAATTGGACAGACTAACAATTTTTTTAATAGCAATGTATTTGTAACAAACCCGATAAACTTTGAATAGGGATATAATTGACCTTTGCTGTAAAATATTATCTTTTTTTCTCAATTCAGTTTTTTTTAAATGAAATTTCTTTCTAACCAACAGGAGCGGAGCAGACGACAGTTGGACTGCTTGTGTTGTCCATAGTGCTGTTTCTCAGCTCCGTAGTCAACGGTTGTTTGTACCTGACACTCTTCAAAAAGGAGAAGTTATGTCTCTACGTTGCTCTCGTGTCCATCATTTTGGCAGGTAGAGTAACTTAAGTTTATTTTTGTGATTTCGTCTGGTGTTTGCTTGTTTGTTTTGTTCAGTTTTTCATCTTTTCACGTAAGATTCATTGTTATTGCGTTTTATTTTGCTAGGCGCAAATCAGCCGATATGAAACAAACTGTCGAAGTTATTTTCCATTTTCGGATATTATGTAGTAAAGATTGACAAAATTACAGCAGTCTTACGTTTTGTAACGCATTGTTTTCGGTTAATCTGAAACAAGCAAGAGCCGTTTCACTTCGCCAAAACTGCAGCTTTTTACTCAAATGATAATGTTTAAGGCTTTCTTGTTTGGTGTAACAAAATAAGAAATAAAACAATATCGCCGTATTTTCATTTTATATGTTTCAGGAGTTCTGGCCCTTGTTGCTGTCATCCGATTCGGGACTTCAGACCACAGTGTCAAGGTGACAGATACCATTTTATTATCGTTCACAATATCTAACCTTCACGCCTCGTTCTGGTTAACAGTTTCTGGGTGCGTTCTGGTTGTCATAGCGACAGTTTTCACTACGTTGGCAATTCGCACCAACAGAAATGAACCGAAAGAAAATGAAGATAAAAAGTCCATGCTATCATATACAACTGCCAACATTGTTGAGAAAGTAGCGCTTCCAGACGACAAACCGCCCGATGCTTACCCTTACAGCGAGCAAGTCAAGCACGAATACGATTCTTCGTATTCATCGTCTTCTGAATCACTGGACGTTGATTCCTGCGATTCAGACGATAGCGACATTAACCCGGAATTCGCAAAATTGAAAATAATTCTTCCGGCAAAGTCGTCTGCTTCCGAAGAATGCACTGACTATGACGCAATTCACCAGAGATCGAAATCTGCAGAACCGATCATAGTGCCATTATCGACAAGAGGTCCAGCCAAATCAGGTTCAAGCCTTAATCGGAGTAGAAGTGCAACAACACTGACCCCAGTGGAACTGCCCGATGATAAAGCGTATCTTGCTACCGATAGGCCAAGTTCCAGCGGAAGTAGCACACAGTTATTAGTCGTAAGTTCACCGGCTGGGATGCAGTACGAAAACAACCCACTCTATCTGGACTATTCAGAAGATATTGAAACAGGCAGGCCGCCGATAACGACGAACCTAAATTTCCATCTACCGCGACCAGTCGTTGGTGGCAGTGAGACAGACGATCTAGTACTACGAAGAGCGAAAACAGAGATTCCTTTCACACAGCGCATGAAGGAGACCATTGGCAGACAACCGACCGTCACTCATACTTCCGGAGAAGCTCAAGACACACATACGACTGGTCACATCCCGTTTCCAAGGAAACCACCAAAAGTGAAGCGTAAAGTGAAGAAACCATCGGAAATAGAACTAAAACGGAAACAGGATCTGAAGGATGCTTACACCCCGGCACCTACAATACAGCCATACTTCCCGGCCCATGTCAAGTCAGCACCGTGGGGTAGACGTCACCACAAGTCTCTAAAGTGGTCACTGAAGGCGTACGGAGTAGACGTTCCGTCCCCTCTAATGAGATATCGTTCCGGCAAAGATCGCCATGAAGGCACCGAGAAAGACCAGTCAGACGCCGAAAATGACTCTTCTTATGCATAATTTTCTTTTCGGTCTCGTCTCTGACTACAGCCGATCATACAGATATAAACATTGTAAGAAATAAAATTTAAACCCAATAAATTCACCATCCAGTTAAATTTGTTATGTTTAAAAATACATGCTATAATAATGTTGGTGAGGTCAATCGTCATGCGTACCACAACTTAAAGGTTTTATCATCAAAAGAGCAGTTCCTTCATACATGTAATTTAAATTGGACCTAAAGCAATCTTAATGAACTTTTAGAAGCATGTAAGAAAGCGGTTTTTCGGGACCTGGAATTGGTACCGTGAATCACAACAACAAAGATTTTTATAACATTTTAACAAAGGAATTGATTGTTTTAAAATATATTGATGAATATTTCACTAGTATAATGCGTTTACGGGTACTGTCTACGAGTCCAATGTGTAAAAGTTATCCCTTAAATGTCCCCGACAGCTTCACCTATTGATTCTTTTTCAGTTCATATTACAAAAGTTTTATTAAAACAACGGGCTTGAGTTACAAAATAAAAGTGTAAGTTTTCTGAAAGTGATGAGAGGGAAGTTTTCTGTGAGCGAGGGAGGGATTTATTACCTACAACCGCAAGTAAAAGCCTACGTCATCCATGTATCACAGTAAATGCCTTTGAACGTAAATTTATGGTTATGTTTGATCGCTGTCTGGACAGGAAAGCAAATATTGCAATGTGATTTCGGTTCTACTGATGAAACGATACGAGTTGGACATAGGGTCACATTTATGACTTGTTTAAGTATTCCTAATTATATATCCAACACAATTTTATTTAGACATGGCATTGGAGTTAAAGTTCCAAAAAGTTCTTGGTTGAATAGCTGCCTGGAATCGATCCACTGGTTATATTAGGAGTTGATTCATTTCTATTTGCCTTGGTTGACTGCGAGTCTGAAATTTTGTTTTGAGGTGCAGGCGACTTGACAAGTAATAAACATGTTAATCAGCACCACCGCCTTTCCTTTGAACGTCATGGGTTCCTGTAAGCTGGGGTATCATGAGGAGTCGTACTGTGGAAGCGTTTGATAAAATTGATTAATACTACGCAAGCAAATATTGAAGTAAAACTAGTTCCAGCACAAATGGATAGTTGTACTTAAGACTTCATTATATGATGAAAATTATTCACTTTTGAACGTTTTTTTTTTGTAATGAATGTGATCTTTCTTTTTTTTTTCATTACAAAGCAAGGGGCAATGAGGGGACGGGGATGGCGGTTAAGCACTGCAGAAGATTAAATAGTCCTGGTCCAATCATCTTAATGACGGACATTCTGTAAATGGTGGTTTGTTTCACGGCTGATAAATGCCTTATTTCAATCAAGCAGGAACTCAGCTATGCCACTGAGAACACACAGAAACCCATGTATGCCACCAGGTACTCAAAGAAAATAAATTATATCACATGGCACTCAAACAGGAAATAACATTTTTCTATGCGATTTGACTGTCACAGTAATGCTGACATGGTATTAGCTTGTTTAATTTGGAACAAGAAGAGTTCCTATCATTAATTATTCCTATATTTTGTCTGATATGATCAAATTAGCCGCCTCTATGCTGTATACATGTGGTTTCAAAAACCTTACCAAATTTTATAATTAGTGTTTGCTTTCACAAATTTTCAAGCTAATGAATGTCATGAATGTAGGAAGCTAGGTCTTCATACAAATTACCTAATCAAATTACCTTTCCTATTCCCGAGGGGAAATTGGCTTTAGTATTATAATTATTTAAAGAAAGTACAGAAAAATAACGGTTGCAATAAACAAAGTTACTCAGTTTCCGCCGGTGGTACATCACAATCAATACCGTTTTAATATAATATAATGTCGTCTCTTAAAATTAAAAAATTGGCACGTTTCTAGCTTGTTTGCAGGAAAATATGACCTTTTGTAAGGAAAGGATATTTTGCTGGAGAGTACGACTAATACTGGTTTGTTAGTAAACATAATGATAAAGCATGTTTAATGGGATCTACTTTGGTTCAATCTCACCTTCATTTAAAACATTGCAGACAAAACAACCGGTAAATACGCTGCTACTAAACGCGCACCTCCTGTCACGTCGGTGCTACCGATAAAATGAGGTGCGCGTATTCCGCAGTAGCCGCTGCGTTCGTAGTTAAATAAAAACAATGCAGGTGATATTATTTATTGTTTAGACAGACGTTGAAAAAAGTAAAATCCTAGTTTAATCCTAATTAAAATTAACTTCATGTAATATGCAGGTTGTTGCCTAGAAATAGTCGGTTTGCCCGCGATTTCCAAATTCTTCCTAAAAAATTGAGATTCGACTGGCTGACCAACAGAAAATCTTGTGTTTTTCTCTAGTTACAGTTTTCCCCACACCTAATACAGCAAAGTATCACAGATGATTATAAAACCCAAGTAAATCATATTTCCTAGATGAAAGTCGATTGAATTAAGGTTCGTCCTGTCAAAACTTGATCGGGACTGGAGGTGCAAACTCGGAACTAGAGATGCTGTACGGAATATATAAAGATTCAAAACGACATGCGAGAAAAAGATAAATGAGCCTGTCCGATTAACGTGCTAGGGTGTGGAAGTTAACGCAATGCATTCTTTTCATTATGAGGTCTAATGTCAAGTTGTTTTTTTTTTCAATTTCGACAAAGTTTAAACCGTTTAACACTTACATGATTGTCCATATTTGAATTGATCTGCATGGCACGTGTCTGTTTAGTTATCGATAACACGCTATACAGGTATATGTGTTAATAATTTTTATTTTAAATTGTGAACATATCTTCTTATTGCGTATTTGCTACTTTAAGGAAAAAACTGATACATATACAATGTACATGTACTTTAATTCATTTTTATTTCTAAATAGTTGATATTAGTACATAGTTATAATCATAGCATATATGGCTTTTAAAAGATACAATAGATGTCATTAACACGCAAAATACATAATCCCTTTCTTCGGACAGCGCTCGTTAATGCTAAATTTGTTATCTATGCTATATATCCATGGTATTTTGCACTTTTATCAGCAGCAAATAGACTGGTTCGAAATCTAAATCGCGTGCGTACATTAGATTTATATGAACTACAAAATGGCTTGACAGACAGAAGTACAATGAATTTTCACCATTAACACTCCAGGTTCATTATGGAATTTCCCAGTTTGCCGATGAAACTTTTAGTAATAAAACTATAATTTAGATGCAAAATCTTCTAAAGTGCATCCTGATGACTACGAAAAGGTTTTAACTGAACGTTAAATCTATTGGGAATGGATTAACGTTTTATGGCATGCAAAAGCAGGGTGGCTATACCACGTGACTTTTTGGATGTCGTGCACATACAAAATCGCTCGGTTCAAATGAGTTTTTGCTTATTTCTCAGTATTTTCTAGACCGATTTCAATCAAATAAAAAGCATTTTCATCGACATTTAACCTCCATTATCAATCGGCCGCCGTTTTTCTCAAACAATCGAATAAAATTTTGTTTGAAAGTATAAATACATGTATGTCTTTGAATGTAACCACCCTGAAAAGGCGGTTATTTAAATTTATTTTAAAGTCAATTCTACCTGGGAATGAGTAAAATGTTACACTATGAAAATATTATATGAATGTTATTGTATAATTAGTTTGTAAAGTTTAGTCACAGTTGTGTAGTGCTCAATAATGAAGTATTATATTTTAAAATAATATTTTCTCAGTCTTCAGATCCCGTTATTATAGGCCTACAGTACTGTTAACAAAAAAAAATATTGAAATTATAATATAAAGAAATAATGAAATATTCGTTACCTATTTCATATTAAAGTGGAAAGACATATAGAAATCTGACGATTACAAACATTTGTCTTAATATCTAATATAAATCCCCACACAGTAACAAATAAATAACAAGTAAAGGAATACAATAATAAAACATCTTTGACATATAATTTACACTTTTATATGTATCATTTTATTTTTAGTGCGAATACATTTGTCCTATTTATGAATCTCTATTACAATTGTATTAACCTTTGGAATTCTTACATGATGTAGCGAACATCTTTAACTTCGAAAGTTAGTAACGATTTCTGAAAATGTTCGTGAATAGTACTTTTGATTCCCCACGGTGATTAATACCACACTAAGGCAGTCATATAATTTTCTTTTGTCTATATTTCTTTGCATTTACTACAATCTGAATCCAATAAGCAGTGGCATAAGTTTCTTTCTATAAGCTTTATGAAGAAAATGTTCGCTTGGAGCCTATGCCTCCCGTTGATATAGAAAAGAGAGTTTCACAATAAACGAAATCATTATGTTTACAAGTAAATCATTCGTAGATTGAATCGAATCTATTTTCATTATTTGCCTTTGTTAGAATATGTGAATTTCAAAATAATCATCCCGTTAGTCTTAATACTAGTATGTAATTACAAAAACAGTTGTCCCCGTACTAAAATTCAATGTTGACAACATTACTGGTTCCTTGATATTATGGTGTCATTCAACCGTGCTCTAAAACAGAACTGAATTCGGTGATAGGAGGACATGATGGAATTTCATTGAAAGAATCCACTGTATCCTTGTTCTGCGATCCTATGATTGAACATATATGTAATCTTCTTTATGAGAAGAGAAATGTGTCTTCGGTAATTTTTTAGCATTTTACATGTTTTAGAAAGAACACAATTTCATATTGCACTTTTTTTCCGAACAGGTTATTTAAATTGTCTTCATTTAGTGCATATAAAATCGTGGTCACCTAAAAACATTTTGTCGTTATCTGCCGCAGACAAATTTTCGCATGAATCTGTTCAGTTAACATACACAGCGTCAAGCAGAAATCAATGCCGTTTAGTCCATGCTTGTGTATCCCATTCCTTCTATTTTTCTGTAAACTAAGAAACCGGAAACCAGTAGAGACAGAACAACAATGAAGGAAATAGATAGTATGACTGGAACCAGATATTCGCTGTGCTCGTTTTGGTTGGCAGGTTTATATTCTTTGTAGCACGATACATCTAAAAAGAGAACAAATGCCATATACTCAATTATCACTTCTGAAAAATAGTAAAAAACGAGACCGAACTTATTTTACATGTTATTCTCTCTTTTGAAGACTGTTCAAATGAAAAAAGTTTCAACAGATTATAGACTCGAGAAAAAAGGTATCATTGCGTCCACATTATTTGCAATTGTTATACAGATATGTTTTGTAATGCCTCATTGATATGTTACTGTGGAAAACACTCGTTATAATTGACTTGTTTCCGTAATGCATCACTAAAATCTTACCATAGAAAACACTAGTTATAATTGACAAGTTTCCGTAATGCCTCGTTATTATGTTAGAATAGAAAACACTCGCTTTCCTTAATGCATCATTAATATGTTACAATGGGAAACACTCGTTATAATCGACATGTTTTCGTAATGCATCATTAATATGTTACAATGGGAAACACTCGTTATAATCGACATGTTTTCGAAATGCCTCATTATTATGTTAAAATAGAAAACACTCGTTTTCCGTAATGCATCATTAATATGTTACAATGGGAAACACTCGTTATAATCGACATGTTCTCGAAATGCATCATTATTATGTTAGAATAGAAAACACTCGTTTTCCGTAATGCATCATTAATATGTTACAATGGGAAACACTCGTTATAATAGACATGTTTTCGTAATGCATCATTAATATGTTACAATGGGAAACACTCGTTATAATAGACATGTTTTCGAAATGCATCATTATTATGTTAGAAAACACTCGTTTTCCGTAATGCATCATTAATATGTTACAATGGGAAACACTCGTTATAATCGACATGTTTTTGAAATGCATCATTATTATGTTACTACACTCATTATAATCGACGTGTTTCCGTAATGCCTCAATTTATGTATCAATTACGCTGGTATCAGTTACGTCCTTTGAAGGTCGTCGAGCACGATATTTGTGTACTATGTAAATAGTACTTGTAAATTTACTTTTTGTTTTTTTATATTTCGGCCAGTTAAAAAATAGGTGGTTTCAAGATCCCAGTCAATATAAATTTGGATATTGTTCAATCACCCCCAAGGATATACTTCCGGCTTTTTAAATTTTGCCTTTGGTGTGGTCTGTGATATGCAGAATTAATATTCTAAGATCCCCTCTCAAAATTCTATTCCTTTTAGTTCCGCCCATTGTTTTCTCGTTTAGGGCAAACCCATTCTTTTATCTGGGGACCATACGCCGCTGAACATGGAATGGTATTAATCTGAAAATACCTCATTGAAGGTTCCATGTTCACCGCCATATGCATACTGGTCATCGTTTGGGATGGATCAAAATAGTTATGTTTATTGGTGTTAATATTGAGTTGCGCTCAATCCGGGGCTAGGCGGCATGGGCAGCAATAAGCATTTTCATTACTACCTATGTATAGCCTAATTCAAACCGAGCCTGCAATACATTTTTTTTTCATATTTGTCGTGTTCGGGGGTCTTCAAAGTTCCCTTTTCATCTATTTATATGTTACTATAGAAAACACTTTTATACATTGTTATAAAGGTAAAATAGTCCAATATACGCTTATATTTAGATCTGTTTGACACTACAAAATCCCAAATAATATCTATTTGATCGCCCTTCCCAGACAACAATATACATACCAAAGTCCGCGTTCTGTGAATGTGGATCGTGGAACGGATGTAAGCGCACGTGGTAAAACACAAACGACGCATGCGCTTGACTGGATGCGTAAGCCGTCTGAAAAAAAACATGCTAAATCCAATGCGACTGTTATTTGAAACTGATTGTTTATGAATTTGTTACAAGATTGTTAAATTTGAAAAAACTTGATATTGTTATAAAACTTACAAACTGGGATTGAGGTGTATAATTTGCGCAATTTAATATAATATCGTTAGCATTTTGCTGGTACATAAAAGGTATGTTAAAAATGTATTATATAAAAACACCAAGGACCTACCTTTCCGTCCTGCGGACAGGTTCCAGTTTTGTTTACTCGACTTTCAAACAGTAAAACCGGAGATTTTGCACCCGGAGATTCCTTGCCTCTTTCTGGAACAAAAGTTATATAGTGATACTTCTTATTACTTATTTAACACTCGGAAAATGTACGATTTCAAACGTATTTGTAAAATAGCTTAAATTATTGCTTTGATGAAACATACATTTGCGGTGACATCTAATCTCAGCTCTTTATCGAATGCACAAATTTCTTTCGACCAGCCAGGTCTAATCGATTTGCTAACGTGCTTCGTCATATTGAAATCTTTTCCTAATTACCCGGGTTTATTAACAAACAAAGTGCATTTCGAAGTTTATTTTCTTTTCCTGATTGTAATCGTGATTTAATTTAAGCCCGGCCTTTGTTAGGATAAAAACTGAACAAAAGGATATCTTGAACAAAAAAAAAACAGGAGACGGCTTGAATGTAGCATATTGTATCGAAGTGTAAGAGACTATATGTTAACGCATGCAATCATTTTACACGGAAATGAATTGAGAATTTGGTTAGCAGGACAAACTGATCCAAACGAACACCGACAGATCAGTCGAAAAGTTACGCAGTTAACCAAAGTTAGCTTTAATCCCGAGACCCGGCATCACTTTTTCATAAAAGCGGAATTTCTTCGCTTCGAGTTTCATTGGAGTTCCTTTGGAACATTATTGATCTCGGATCACCGCAGCCAGATATTTAACCATAATGTTAGTAAGTCTAAGTAAGTTACTATGATATTACACATCTTCCAAACATTTGCTTCAACAGTGCATCCACACCCTACACAACGAACTATTAAAGATCACGGAATATCAACATATCTTATGGCCATCTTGCTTTTTAGTTACACACTTTTTATAATGTACTTACACTTCAATATTTTTATTTTCTTAACTGCAATCTTGCTATATACTTACACACTTCTTGCAACATACTCACACTTCAATGTTTGTATTTTTTAATTCATGAATACCTACACACTTCTTGCAACATACTTACACTTCCATATTTTTACATTCTAAATTGTCATCTAACAATATAAATGTACTTATACACTTCTTGCATCGTACTTACAAATCACATTTTTTTTTCGTTTATCTTGCAGTATACTAAAATAATATAATGACATCATGCAGACACACTTCATTAACCTCGGTCGCGATTTTTTATGTGTTCCTAATTGCTAACTAGTCTGTTCCATAAGTAGTTATATATCGAATTTCTGTTGGAAATGACTGATGTGAAATAATATCAAATTTGTAGATGGTAATAAATTACTTGATATACTGCTCTCTAACACGCCATCGTTTTCTCCGAATACCAAGATGTCGTCGAGGTACATGCTTTCAGCAGGAAAGTCGCCCTGTAAATAATTTATAACTTGCAGTCATGAACTTATAAATGGAACTCTAAATTTAGATTTCGTAAATAAATGATAAAAGAAAATGTTATCTCTTGAAATAGTGTCCAAGATCATAAAACTAAATCAGGAGACGATTCTCAAATCTCAAGCATCTGACTGGCTGCAATGGCGACCAGATCAGTCGCCATTTCAGCCAATCAGATGCTTAAGATTTGAGACTGGTCTCCAATCTCAATTTTATGATCTTGGGGGCAAGTTTTAAACCAAAGATAATCAGATTTCAAAACTTTTGAGACGTTGTCGCATAAAATGCAGTGCAACACATATTTGTTTTCAAGAAAGCAGAAGTCTCTAAAGAGCCCTTGGAATTATCAGAAGTTTTAAATTGCGTTTACATCTCAGATGTTTGCTAATTGGAATTTATAATGGTTGTTTTCTTTGAGAGATAACAAGTGAAGTCGAACCTAATAACCAAAATTTAAAAAAAAAATACGATGACAAACGTGTATTGAAATGAGAAATATTTGCAAAATATGCATTTTCTCGCCAGGCAGTGTCCAACAAAATATAATTATTTAATTTGGCAAGGTGATTTCATATGAAATACCAACCTCGACCCAAATAGTTAAAAAATTAACTTTCTTTAAGACATTTTTTAATCATTGCCAATATTTGATTTTGTTCGGAATGTGTGTCAACCATTAAATCCTCCAAAATCAGCTCTGAAAATGGACAAACCTAAATTATGTGCATATTTTCCTCAATTTATGCAATTTTAATGGTCCGTTACCCAACTGCTTTAACAGTGACCTTTAAAAACTATGCATGATCTAAAGTAATGTATACAGTGCATTAAATTTAAGAAATGTACTAAAATTAAAATTGGCCACGTTTACACCATTATGAAGCTGCTCATTTACGTAGATAAAAAATATTTACTTTTAGCAAAACTTGAAAGTTCATCGAACTATTATGGTTTTGTATAAGAAAGGCTTGAAATAAGATCAAAATCAGACAATATAGTTTATCGTCTGCTATAATTATTAGTTGAGAACTGGTCTTTCGAAATATTGGCAGACGGAAAGAAATTGACAGACGAAAAGAATTTCATATTGAACAATTGCAGATCGAAAATTACGCCGATAATCAAACACAATGACATTCTAGCTTACTTTGTCTACAATCTGTTAAATACAATCTCATATTTGGACACATGATTACCAAATAATGTCCGTCTGTTGATTTCCTATAAATTTGTATCTTATCGAGAGAATCAGGAATTAAATTATGCAAAATCAATTACATGTAAATGATGTAGTGAGAATCTGGTCTGGCACCGTCCTCTCTCGAGATGTTATGGTTATAGTAAAATTTGCGTGTCAACATATTTACAAGAGATAGATAAATTAGTGGACACTCCGGCCTTTGTTGCTTTCTTGTCTTCTGCAATATTTATTGACTTCTCAAATTTGTTTGTCTAATTTTCTCCCAAAGAGCTCAATAAATGTCGTGTGAGACGACTAAAAATGAATGTAGGTGGCGCTACAGAGTTGTTGTATTGTTTCTTCGATCATTTTATTGCTTTCTTTGTTTTTGTCTTGTTTGGAAACACATACTTTTAGCATTCTAAGTAGTTTTGTCAGTGTGCTATAAGTCTATGACCTACGCAATCAAGTTTATTTTGTTGTTTCTCTGCGAAATAACGTCAATCTAAAAGAAAGATGAAATCGCAAGAAATCGCCACGCGACTAAAATGAGACGTCGCGCGAAACCACGATTATTGGTATTTTGCGTTTAATTTCTCGTAGTGATTTTTCGTTTGCCCTATCGTCTGTCCGTTGTTTCGATTGGCGTTATTCCGAATGGCCTCTATTCGAGTGGCTGCTGTTCGTGATTTCGCTTAGCGTTATTTTGCTCGTCATTATATCGCTTAGGGTTATTTCGTTATTTCGCCTGGCGTTATATCGCTTGGCGTTTTTTGGCTTGGCACAAATACGCCAAGGGTAATAAGGAAAAGGCGCCAATCGAAATCTCACATTTGATTCCGATTTCATGACTGTCATTCACAAAGTAATATGTTTCATCGTAAACACAATAAATCTGACAAGTTTGATACATATTTGCGCGAGATATTATTTTTTGGTAAACTAAAATAATCTATTTTTTCAGGCAGAATGCAAGACTGATTTTGACAGATTCTCCCATTGTAAACTTAAATTAAGTACAAACAAAATGAAGTTCTGGAGGCCCCATAATAAATAATCCCCTCATTCTGAACCGTCAGTCTGTACGCTGGTAAATGTTGTCTTCCACTAAAGGTTGTTAGATACGGAGGCTTTTCGTTGCCAAAAATCTTGACGTGAGTAGATAAAAAGTCAAGATTTACGGCGGTTACGTTAATTAAAGCAGCGTCAAATTACGGAGCTGGACATCACAGTACAGGGACTAAAAGATCTACTGGATCGTACGCTGTTTACTTAAATTATTTTTATCATACAGTGTCATATTACATGCCCATGTTTATATACAAACATAATAAGTAAAGAAAAGATATTACCTTCGAAGCAAACAATAACACTATCCGGAAAGGGCTTTTGGGGTCCACTATAGCAACTTCCGCACCAGAGTTCGAGCAGTTGATGAGAATACCGGAACTCGTTGTCAAATTGAGCGTTTCTTCAAAATGGTAAACCTGCAAATAATACAGAGACTGATCTAATGGCATCTTCAACTCATTTAAGTGTAATCATGTCTCATCATAGCAGACCCTACCATTTATTGTAACTGTACCATGACACGGTTAAATTCAGTTGGGTCAGGGCACGTATCGCTCAAGTTGTACATTGGCGTTATCTTCAGTTGTACAGTGTTGTTACCATCAGTTGTACATTGGCGTTAACGTCAGTTGTACATTGGCGTTAGCTTCAGTTGTACATTGGCGTTACATTCAGTTGTACCATGACATGCTAATCTCTAGTTGAACCATGGAAGGGTTAGGTTGCAGATGTCACGTAAGAATGTATAAGTAATACCAAGATGCTGATCCAGAATATTTAGTTATTTGTTTATATTGCATGTCATAATCTGATTAGTGATAAGTAGACGGTCACTTGATTTTCTGGTTATAAAATCATGAAATATTTCAGATCTTAATGAATATATTAGCGAGTTGAGAATTTTTCCACCGATTAATTCACATCTAAAGATCATGACGAAAATAACAAAATCTCTCTAACGTCAAAATGCACGTCTAAATCAATAAAACTTTACACAAATAAAATATTTCGAATGTATTTTACATACGTTTAGAAATGTTAAACCCGTTAAGAAAAATAGCAAGAACTAAAATTTGCCTAAAATTCTATTTAAACCCTATTTAAATTCTATTTGAAATAGAAAAAAATCTCGAACCTTAATTTGCACAGAACCCTTGTATTCATTAAAATCTCGACTTTCTGTAAATCGGAAGACGTTTTAACTTAAGGGCTCACCACACTCCTCCCAATCCTGTTCATCGATAAAAGAAAATTATCAAAATCTCAATAACGACAGAATGCCGTTAAATGAAACTTTGCACACATGTATGTCATTAATGTATCTTTATTTTGCAGATGGTAAGACACGTTAGAACAGTAAAGATAATTAGCGATAACTAAAAATTCCCGCAACTTCTATTTACATAAATTCACAAAAACTAAACAACACAAAACATCATTTTAAATGCCCACATGAGTAATACGATACTTACAACAATTTATTGTGTCCTCGTGACTTACATATGTAAACTTTACGAGATATTAGTGTTTGACCTTCAATATCCTGGTCGCTTCCTGGTCGCGTAAACGGATGACAATCACTGATTTCTCTTTTAGTAGTTGAAAGTTTTTTACAAAGTACAAAATATTTTCTTGTCAGTAACATTGCACTCACGTGGGAAATTAAAATAATGTTTTGTATCGCTTAGTTTTTGTGAATTTATGTAAATAGAATTTTAAGGAATTTTAAGGTCTAGCTTGTTTTCTTTACTATTCTAACGTGTCTTACAGTATGCAAAATAAAGATACATTAGTAACATTCATTTGTGCAAAGTTTCATTGAATGGCATTTTGCCATTATTGAGATTTTGATAATTTTCTATATATCGATGAACAGAGTTGGGAGGAGTGCGGCAAGCCCTTAACTAAAATTTATCTTTGCAAGCTGGCTGGAAGATAAGCAATCTCGAACACTTTTTTTTTACAGAATCCCTACTATGAAGGTCTAAATACAGTCTCATAATTATGTATTCGTCGGATTAAAATCGCGACTTTCTGAAAATCAGAATACTGCAGTTTATTTCAAGTATACCATTCTTTAATATAATAGATTCCAGAGAACAAATTAACGTCAAATTCAGTGTATGTCTTAACGATTAAGATTAATTCCCTATGCATATTCTGATCACGAAAGAAATATCAAGAAACTCGGGAAAGTGGGGAATTAGAATGTTAAGCGTCAAGCAGATTTGGCTAGAAAATCTATTGCTGCTAAAGTCTCTAGTGGAATGATTTAAACGATCAGTAAGTTAAGATGATATTTTAGCAATTTCATCAAGACAACAATATTGAGCGAGTAATTCCACAAGTCTTATGACTTTGACATAACTTTGATTCATGTTCATGTATTGTGCAGCGTTTTTACCTAATTTGCCGAAATTCGTAAATCGTGATAAGCAAAATCCTTCATTTACCGGCATACTTCATATATAAGGGCCCACTACACTCCTCCCCTTGCACGTTCATCGATAAAAAGAAAATTACATGTATCAAAATCTCAATAACGGCAAAATACCGTTCAATGATACACAGAAAATGAATTTTGGTTAACAAATTTTGATTTTTTTAAAAATCTCACTTTTTTATTTTTTAATAGAATACAGTAAATTAGCAAGATCTTTTTGTCATGAAAAATATTTTTATTTGTTGGTATTTAGTTTATTTAACATAGTTGTATTCTGATTTTATTATTGCGATCTTAAAGAGTCTCCTGTTGAACCGCGTATTTCAACGCCAGGGGGAAAACCTTAATGGTGTTTGTCGTACTTTTTAGTAGAACAGCTAATGCTTTGTTTGTTTTGAGCCCATAATCCCCCTGCTATTTTCACGTAAAATCCTTCTTCTTTGAAACATAATTAGACCACTGAAAAATAGTATTATTATTTATTATTTTTTAAGTATTAAATGTATCTACTTATTTTTGTTAGAAGTTTCAACCTTTACATGTTAAATTAAATACCTTCGATAACACTTTAATTAGGAGCATTATTTAAAAAAACACAACTTCTGTTTCATCTGTTCATATACAGCCCTGTACTGAATGCGAAATTTCAAACATACTGGCCGTCGAGAGAAAGTAAATACTCTTTTCATAGCATTGATGAAATTGAATCCATTCGGTATCGCAAAACAAAAAGCCGTAGTGAAGTCTTGCAATTTCGAGAAACTTAGCGTCTTATCCTTTTTTTGCTGTCAAAAAGTTGTCAAGAAATTGCCAGAAAACCAGAAATAGTCTTAATAGCGGCCACACCGGACGTGTATTCTTGATCTTAATTATAGTGATTGTTTGCAATAAGTAAAACTTAAAATTCATATAAGCCGTTCATCATCAGTTACTTACAGCTGGTAGTGGTTACCAAATTGGTAACCCTCTATAGACGAAATTATACTTTTTGATATATGAAATTTTGGATAAAGAAAACAAACAATTTAAAACAAAATGTCGCAATACATCGAATGGTAACTAAAATAAGGAATGAAGAAGATTTATTGAATGACATTTATTCACAATTTATGTCGGAGATAGTACCTAAATGTCAATTTGGATCGAATTTACTTTGAGTTACTAGAAATTGTGGTAATGAGCGAATTGTGTCTATTTACAGTTGTGTAGGTCATGAATCACTTGCCATACTTTTGCGAGTAGCGAATATAGTTTTTATTCAGCTAAATATTGGCCTTGGACGAATTTAGAAATTCTGGGTACGACACATTTATTATGCCTCATATAAAATGAAAACTACAGGTTCTAATCTTAATTTATGATAGCTCCTATAATCAGTTCTCATGAAGTTTACATGCATGAGAGCACTTTATAATAACTGATTATAGTTAGGCAACAGTCAGGGAAAATTTTTGTTTAGTGTTACTTTTTTCAATATTGCTCATATTTGTCGGTGTATTTTGCTAAGGTCTAAGCCTTCCATTTATTCCATTAAAGAGGGGCAACTGTTATGGTTCTGGGTTTCTAGCCCTAGGTAATTTGTCCTATGCCATGTAACCATCTATTTTTAACTTTATTTTACTTTTACTTATCTGGTGACATAATCTAGCTACGTTGCCTTGCCTGGTGGCCAGGTTTTACTTTGTTACTTTTTCTAATGTCTAATATCACTTGGAAGGCACTAAGACATAAATAGGCCCTACTTAGCGTTTGGCTCCTAAATGACATTTTATAAATCTTTCATGCTTTAGCACATCAAGCCATGTTCTTATTTATTGTTATCAAACTTGCCTGGTATAACAGTACGTGAATTCTGTAACCACACTTACATGCTGGTTCCTGGTATTGTCTGACGTTATATTTGTAACCACACTTACATGCTGGTACCCTGTATTGTCTTACGTTATATTTGTAACCACACTTAAATGCTGGCACCTGGTATTGTCTTTCGTTTTATTTGTAACCTCGCTAACATGCTGGTACCTGGTATTGTCTTTCGTTTTATTTGTAACCTCGCTAACATGCTGGTACATGGTATTGTCTGACGTTTTATTTGTAACCTCACTAACATGCTGGTACCTGGTATTGTCTGACGTTATATGTGACCTCACGAACATGCTGGTACCTGGTATTGTCTGACGTTATATTTGTAACCTTACTTACATGCTGGTACCTGGTATTGTCTGACGTTTTATTTGTAACCTCACATACATGCTGGTATTGTCTGACGTTATATTTGTAACCTCACTTACATGCTGGTACCTGGTATTGTCTGACGTTTTATTTGTAACCTCACTTACATGCTGGTACCTGGTATTGTCTGATGTTTTATTTGTAACCTCACATACATGCTGGTACCTGGTATTGTCTGACGTTTTATTTGTAACCTCACTAACATGCTGGTACTTGGTATTGTCTTACGTTATATTTGTAACCTCACTAACATGCTGGTACCTGGTATTGTCTGACGTTTTATATGTAACCTCACTTACATGTTGGTTCCAAGTATTGTCTTACGTTATATTTTTAACCTCACTCACATGCTGGTACCTAGCTGATATTGTCGCAAGTGATATTTGTGTAATCACACTTCCACATACGCGATACTTATTGTAACCGCACTTTTCTGCTGGTAACTGGTATCCAGTAAATGATATTTGTGTACGTGATATTTGTTTAATCTGCTGGTACCAATGCCGTACGTCTTTATTAATGACAGCGATCGAGTATCATGATTACCTGTTTGTGCTGGGTCTCGCTGGTGCTGTTGTACGTGATGTTGACTGCTATCACCCCTTCTGGTATACATGTATCTTTACGAGGAACACCTTCCTGGGGTAGGTTTGTAAACTTGGCCTCAGTCCCATCAGAAATCACGAGAGAAAAAGCAATGTACAAATCAACGTTAAGCTTCTTAAAACAGCAGTAGCATTGTCGTTGCAACCCACAGATATAAGTACTATTAAACTCAATTTAATTATACTTTTTGCCATTGAAAAGAAATAGTGCAAAAACTAAAAAGCAATTGTCATTCACATTTATTTCATGTTATCAAGTGAGACGTTTGTCTGAAGTTTAAATGGATATTCCATATTTGACAACATTTACCGGTATTTTCCTAAAAATATTAATTGAAATGTCTGGAAATTCTTAAACGAGACACCGATTTAGTGCAAATGGTCACCCTTAAAGGAATACAAAATCTTTTTACAGTCACGCATTGATAATTACAAATAGACTTTTAAGGTAAACTATTCAAGCAAATTAGAAGTACATCGTATGGTGGCTGAGTTATGCCATTTCGTTTTTTCGTTATTTCGCCGCGAAATAACGCCAAGCGAAAAGACGAAATAACGAAAAAAACGCCACGCGAAAAGACGAAATAACGAAAGAACGCCACGCGAAATAACGAAAAAAAGCTATTTTTGCGCGAAATAACGAAAAGTCGCCGTACGAAAAAACGCCAATTTAACTGCACAAAAAGGCATTCTTTCTAGCTTCGCCTGGCGTTTTTTCGTTATTTCGCTTGGCGTCTTTTCGTTATTTCGCTCGGCGTCTTTTCGCTCTCCGTTTTTTCGTTATTTCGCCTGGCGTTTTTTCGTTGTTTACGCAGCGAAAAGACGCCTAGCGAAATAACGAAAAGACGCCACGCGAAAAGACGAAATAACGAAAAAAAGCCACGCGAAAATACGAAAAAACGCCTGGGGCGAAATAACGAAAAGACGCCACGCGAAAAGACGAAATAACGAAAAAAAGCCACGCGAAAATACGAAATAACGAAAAAACGCCACGCGAAATAACGAAAAGACGCCACGCGAAAAGACGAAATAACGAAAAACCGCCACTCGAAAATACGAAATAACGAAAAAACGCCTAGCGAAATAACGAAAAGACGCCACGCGAAAAGACGAAATAACGAAAAAACGCCACTCGAAAATACGAAATAACGAAAAAACGCCAAGCGAAATAACGAAAAGACGCCACGCGAAAAGACGAAATAACGAAAAAACGCCACGCGAAAAGACGAAATAACGAAAAAACGCTAGGCGAAATAACGAAAAGACGCCACGCGAAAAGACGGAATAACGAAAAAACGCCACGCGAAAATACGAAATAACGAAAAAACACCACGCGAAATAACGAAAAGACGCCACGCGAAAAGACGAATTAACGAAAGAACGCCACGCGAAAATACATAATAACGGAAAAACGCCAAGCAAAATAACGAAAAGACGCCACGCGAAAAGACGAAATAACGAAAAAACGCCACGCGAAAATACGAAATAACGAAAAAACGCCACGCGAAACAACGAAAAAACGCCTGGCGAAATAACGAAATAACGCCGAGCGAAAAGACGCCAAGCGAAATAACGAAAAGACGCCAAGCGAAATAACGAAAAAAACGCCAGGCGAAGACGTTATTTCGTCTTTTCGTGTGGCGTTTTTTCGTTATTTCGTCTTTTCGCGTGGCGTTTTTTCGTTATTTCGTCTTTTCGCTTGTCGTTATTTCGCGGCGAAATAACGAAAAAACGAAATGGCATAAATCAGCCACCATAACATCGTACGTGTATTTCGAAAATCTTGTACAGTTGTAGGTCGTTTAGAAACATTATTAGGAGAAGCTTATCATAATCATATTAAAAATAAAATATTTTTTGTTTTCGCGTATAGTTTATAGAATTGTTTCAGCGTATGGATCTCCGATTTTTTTTCGCGTATAGTTTATAGAATTGTTTCAGCGTATGGTTCTCCAAATTGTTTTCGAGTATAGTTTATAGAATTGTTTCAGCGTATGGTTCTCCGAATTGTTTTCGCGTATAGTTTATAGAATTGTTTCAGCGTATGGTTCCCCGAATTGTTTTCGTATATAGTTTATAGAATTGTTTCAGCGTATGGTTCTCCGAATTGTTTTCGCGTATAGTTTATAGAATTGTTTCAGCGTATGGTTCTCAGATTTTTTTTCGCGTATAGTTTATAGAATTGTTTCAGCGTATGGTTCTCCAAATTGTTTTCGAGTATAGTATATAGAATTGTTTCAGCGTATGGTTCTCCGAATTGTTTTCGCGTATAGTTTATAGAATTGTTTCAGCGTATGGTTCCCCGAATTGTTTTCGTATATAGTTTATAGAATTGTTTCAGCGTATGGTTCTCCGAATTGTTTTCGCGTATAGTTTATAGAATTGTTTCAGCGTATGGTTCTCCAAATTGTTTTCGCGTATAGTTTATAGAATTGTTTCAGCGTATGGTTCTCCAAATTGTTTTCGAGTATAGTATATAGAATTGTTTCAGCGTATGGTTCCCCGAATTGTTTTCGTATATAGTTTATAGAATTGTTTCAGCGTATGGTTCTCCGAATTGTTTTCGCGTATAGTTTATAGAATTGTTTCAGCGTATGGTTCTCAGATTTTTTTTCGCGTATAGTTTATAGAATTGTTTCAGCGTATGGTTCTCCAAATTGTTTTCGAGTATAGTATATAGAATTGTTTCAGCGTATGGTTCTCCGAATTGTTTTTGCCTATAGTTTATAGAATTGTTTCAGCATATGGTTCTCAGAATTGTTTCAAGGTATGGTTACCAAAATTGTTTCAGCATTTGGATCCAAGAATTGTTTCAGTGGATTTTATCCTAGAATTATTTGTGCATATAGTTCCAAGAATTGTTTCAGCGGATTTTATCCCAGAATTATTTGTGCGTATGGTTCTAAGAATTGTTTTCAGCGTACGGTTCCCAGAATTGTTTCTGCATATGGTTCCAAGAATTGGTTCTTTCTATGGTTCCCAGAATTGTTTCTGCATATAGTTCAAAGAAATGTTTCAGTGTTTGGTTCACAGAATTGATTTTGCTTACGGTTCTCAGAATTGTTTCAGCGAATGTTTCCCAGAATAGTTTTAGCGTATGATTCCCAGAATTTTTGTCAGCCAATTGTTCAAAAAATCGTTTCTGCGTATGGTTCCCAAAATTGTTTCAGAGTGTTGTTTAAAGAATCCTTTTTGTGAATGGTTCCCAGAATTGTTTTCAGAATTGTTTCAGCGTATGTTGTCCAGAATCGTTTCAGTGAATGGTTCAAAGAATCGATTTCTGTGTATGGTTCTCAGAATTGGTTCTGTGTGTGGTTCCCAGAATTGTTTAGTCAAATGTTTCCGGGAATTGTTTCAGCGTATGTTTTCCATAATCGTTTCAGAATTGTTTTAGCGTATGGTTCCCAGAATTGTTTCAGCATATGGTTTACAGAATTGGTTCTGCCTATGGTTTCCAGAATTGTTTCAGCATATAGTTTACAGAATTGGTTCTGCCTATGGTTCCCAGAATTGTTTCAGCATATGGTTTACAGAATTGGTTCTGCAGATGCTTCCCAGAATTGTTTCGGCATATGGTTTACAGAATTTGTTCTGCCTATGCTTCCCAGAATTGTTTCAGCATATGGTTTACAGAATTGGTTCTGCCTATGCTTCCCAGAATTGTTTCAGCATATGGTTTACAGAATTGGTTCTGCCTATGGTTCCCAGAATTGTTTCAGCATATGGTTTACAGAATTGGTTCTGCCTATGCTTCCCAGAATTGTTTCAGCATATGGTTTACAGAATTGGTTCTGCGTCTGGTTCCCAGAATTGTTTCAGCGTTTGTTTCCAAAATTGTTTCAGAGTTTGGTTCAAAGAATAGTTTCTGTGTATGGTTCCCGGAATTGTTTTCAGAATTGTTTCAGCGTATGTTGCCCAAAATTGTTTTATTGTTTGGTTTCCAGAATTGGTTCTTTCTATGGTTCCCAGAATTGTTTCAGCGTAAGGTGCCCAGTTTTCTCGGAATCGTTTCAGCGTATGTTTTCCAGAATCGTTTCTGTGTATTGTTCCCAGAATTGTTTCAGCGTATGGTTCCCAGAATTGTGTCAGCTTAAGGCAGAACTAAACTGATCAAGAATTTGACAGTTTTTTAGAGAATTTTAAAAACGTCAAAGAAAAAAATAAATTCAGGAAGCACAAGTGACAAGAAATACAAAAACACACGAACTTGATTAACGAAAACACCAATGTAAAGATTTGACGATTGCATCTTACAAATGAAAGTATCGCAGTAACAACCGAATTGTGCGGGGAAGCTTTTATCGTGTCCATTTTACCTCAAAATAGCTTTAAAAGCTGTTTCAAAATCGCTATAAAAGCTATTAAAAATAAACATTAAATAATTATTTAGTTATCTAATGCATTGTCCATTTTGAAATGTTTTTATGTCGTCATATTACCTAAGAGCAAATAAACGTTACAGTAATGTATTTTTTCTCTAAATAACACATTAAAACACGAAGCTTTTGTTAAAAAACAGACACACTTAAAAGCATTTTAAATGTTGACAAAAATTATTTTCCGAAATGCATGTGTTCAGAAAACAGAGCGGTACAAAGGAAGAGTTGAGTGGTCAAAGAACGAGTTAAGTGGTGTCAAGAAAGAGCTATGTGGGTCCGAGAAAGAGGAAAGCGGTGCCAGGAAAGAGATAAGTGGTGCCAATGAAAATGAAATCGGTGTCCAGAACGTTGAAATATGTGCCAAATCTGATGGAAGTAGTGCCAAGAAAGTGGTGAGTGGCCCAAGAAAGAATAAAATATTATCAAAAAGAGTTTAGCGGTGCCAGGAAAGCGATAAGTGGTCAAATAAAGATGTTATTGGTGTCCAAAATAAGTGCCAACGTAGAGGTAAGTGGTGCAAAGCAAGTGGTTAGTGGTGCTTAGAAATAGGTAAGTGGTATCAAGAAAGAGGTAAGCCGTGCCAGGTAAGAGGTAAGTGGTGCCAAAGAAGAGGACATAATCATTCAGTGAAAAAAACTGACTTTAAGATGAGCTACAAACAAACACTTAACAACAATCGGAGCAGTTCAAAAACGATTCCATTCAAGTTATTTTTTTAAATAATCAATCCAGTAAATTATTCTACAAGTATTGTCATGAAAACTCCCTTTTCAGCTATTATTATATCTCTAGACACCAAAACCAATTCTGATAATTACTTTGACAAAATCGGCTTTTAAGCCAAGTCAGTCAAGTCAAAATATTTGTTGGCAAACCATATTCATGTTCATCGCCAAGTTACAGTTTTGGATTTTTACAAAACATTTTATAAAGAAAACAAATATAACATGATGATTACATGGTATGAGTACAGTTGAAGTTTGTTTAAGGTAGATAGGCACGTTGGTCACGTTAGGAGGGTGAAAATGGATTATCTGTTAGATTTCAATGAAATTTGAAACAAAGATATTTCAAATCATTCCTACGTAACTTCATAAACCAAAAAAGCTAGAAAACGTGAAAATTCTCACAAGCATCGGACTAACGGAAATTCAGGGTGTACAAAATTTTATATGGAAGATGCACATTTCAAATGTCGCTACGTAAAATAAACATAATTCATAAGTTTGGTCCGTTTTGTTTTGGTTTTAAAAACTGTTACACCTTTTAAAATTATTCGTAGACGAATTTGCAAAAAGCTGTTATATATTGTTCAATAGGGTCTTACTAAATAACCAATACGACGTAGGCGGACACGACGAGCACTGTACGAATGCTTCCCGTTATTGCGTTTTCATCACCAAGAAAGGCAAAGAACAGTATTAATTGCACTCTGGTGCTAAATAAACCATTTTAGTATTTACACATCGCATTTTGATATCATCATATTGGTTCCCCAAATGTGATATTGAAAGCAAATCATTTTGGGATTGCGAGATTGATGAAATCGTTAAAACTTCGAAGAATGGTAGAATGGAATGATAAGAAAACGAATATTCAAATATCTAACATAAAATCTGTGTGAATATCATCAGCCTGTTTCCAGACTCTGAATGATTTTATTTCAAATGCGCGTCAACTTCTTTCACTAAATCAAATATTAGTATAAGTATTTCATCATTATGTAAATAGCTAGGTTGAAGGGAACATAAACATACACGAAGCCTTCGGTTGGTTGGTTGGTTGGTTGGTTGGTTGGTTGGCTGGCTGTCCGGCTGGCTGGCTGGCTGGTTGGTTGGTTGGTTGGTTGAGTAGTCTGTGACAATATTTGTGATAATGTTTTCAATAATTGAGTTCAAATTAACTCTAAATGATTTTTTTAATTCGAGTTAAATTCTTAACCTAATCAAACATCAATATAAAAATATCATATGTAAGTAATCAGGTTGAAGGGAATATAAAACATGTACGAAGCCAAAATCCGTTTGGTTTGTTGTGTTGGTTGGTTGGTTGGTTAGTTGGTTGGCTGAGCAGTCTGAGTCAAAATATTTATGGTACTGTTATCAAAAATTTAATTGAAATTAGAGTATTACTGGAAAATCCAGTTAACCAGATATATATACTTCGAGAAATTAGAAATTTCCTTAAATATATTATATATATATATATATTATATATACTTATTAAATTTATTAGCAACGCAACTTCTTTTAACAAGAAATATATTTCCTGTTTCAAGAAGTTGCGTTTCTAATTTCCTTAAATATATTATATATACTTAAAGAAAATTTATAAGAAGCGCAACTTCTTTTAAGCACAAAATTTATTTCATTTTTAAAGAAGTTGCGTTTCTAGTTTCTTTAAGTATATAATAGTATGAAACGCACGCCGAACACGTAACTATATGACTGACATTAACTTTGCTTCAAAGTGAACATCACACTGTCGGTATTGTAATTGTTTTTCTGACGATGCATAACCATTAGCTGTTTCGTTAATGCTCAGATCCTCAGTCCTGTCCCGTTGTCAATCACAAAGGACGATATTTTGTATCCAATTATATTAAAGCATAACCCTTTTGCCCACAAACACACGTTTCATCAATAAAACACATGATCAGTGTCTAGCCAAGGATCCATCAGTTGAAGCAACCAGTCTCTTGCTTCAAATAAAAAGGGTAAAATGTGTGTGAAGACTTGTCTATTTCATCTAAACTGTAAAATAAACTTCCTTTTCATCTATTTTAATATCATATTTTCGTAGTTTATGCCGTGTGGCGGCTGTAAAAAGTCTCCCCGTATATCCACTAGTTCTGTTACCATGAACAGGCTCTATCAAACCTTGCCAGCATGATTTTCATATTTGTCCTGTTCGATGGCTTTCAAAGTTCCCTTTTCATATATCTCAAATGATTCCGTTTTCGTATCCCTCGCATAGAGCATGTCAAAGGGTCCTTATAGGAGCGTTCTGTATATCTTACAGCTTTCAATGATATAAGCTTGTGTAATCATTTATTTCACCAAATGTTGGCAAGAACTTTATTATTACAGTTAAAACATTTAATAAATATCCTATTGCGAATGAAATCTAAATAATTTGTATTTTGTAAAAAAATTCACAAAATTACAATTACATTTTGAACGTCCAAATCTCTGACCCCAGCTTTATTCATTATAGGTACCGATATTCACAAAATAAATAGTAGCTTAGATAGAGTTTTGTTACTCAGTGGTGAAAGCGCAGTAGCTCACATAGTGTTTGGTTTCCCAGTGCTAAGAGTGCTTTGGCTTACAAAATGTCTTGGTATACCGAGTGCTGAGTGCGCTGTGACTTACATATTTTTTTAGGTACCGAGTGCTGAATGCGCTATGACTTGCATAGTGTTGTGTTACCTAGTGCTGAATGCGTTGTGAAATACACAGTGTTTTTACCCAGTGCTAAGAGCGCCGTGGCGTACATAATGGTTTGAAGTCGCAGTGGCTTACATAGTGTTTTGAAACCCAGTGCTGACGGCACCGGGACTTACATAATGTTTTGTTTAACGTTTGCAAATCGTTAATAAAAATACAAATTTACTTAATTACGATACATATACATAAAATCAAAATTTAAGATTATTCAATTTTCAACAAGTTAATTATTAATCTTTTGCCTTAGCAAGAAAATCGTTTCATTTTTCGTTCGTCGTTGCCTGTTGTAAGCTGTTCATAAGATGAAAATTATTCATTATTTTCAAAATGTATTGTCATGGTTATAGTTTAACAGCACCGCTAGGTTTGCGATTCCTCATTTTATTTAAACATTTTGGAAAATAAATCTAAAACGTATCAAATTTCTTTTATTCTTAGTATAAAAAATTAGTATGAAATCCAACAACCTACCTGCAGCGATAAAAACTAATCCATTCGTAGATATTAAACACAAAAAGGCCAATACAGTCATCCTTCGAAATATTTATGTCTACTTTAAAGGACCGCCGATGACTTGTTTATAGACTCAATACCACAACAATATTGGAATTATTCTGCTAACAAACTGAACGTATATCTGCCGCCTTAACATCAATTTCATCTTTATATTTACATAATTTATATATATGACATATAGAATTTGGATTTGAAAACGTTGGATTATAAAAATTATATTTTTCTGCGATATCAATTATTAAAGATCGTCGCGAATACTGCGGACAATAATAACTATACAAGATTTTCCTAAAGAAAGTGTATGGAAGCCCTGGAGGGCCACTTTTGATTTTCGACTTATGGATTTATTTTACCTCTGTCTTATGACTTTTGATTTATGGATTTTGACTTTTGATTTATTACTTATGGATTCCGAAATTGTCCCACGTGCTTGTCGCATCTTTTCCCAGGAAAAAAGCGGTTTCTGACGACGTTTCAGGCGATGTAAGTTCATTTACCTAAGATTCTTCGTGTATTACTAGAGACTTATTTTAAGTCAAATAAAAACAGCACATGTAGGCTCATATTCAAGAACAGTATATTATTTATTTAGGCCTTTTTATTTAATTCAGAAAAGAACATATTATGCTTGCATTGCATTGTATTTCGTTAGGTATCCATTTTTTTCATTTCTAGAACATGGAATCATTGCTACATGCGTTATTTCAAATTCACATACACCGTATAAAGCTTCATTTTTATATGGGGTCGAAATAATTTTAAACCCAATTAGACTAACATTGTTGTTTGTTTGTTGCAGTTTCATTCGAAGGAAGAGATGGTATGTACTTAATTTATTTTGTCTTGACAAGTGGAGAGAAACACAAGGTACAAAATGTTATGTGTAATTAAAAATATTAACGTCAATTTCAACATTAAACTAGTAACATATGAAATGTTATGACATATCTAATAATATACTAATGTTTTTATGTCCATTCCTATTATAATGACCATAGCCCATCATAATAGGTACAATACACAGTGTACCTCAAAAGGTCTACTCCTACTGTTTAAAGCAGGCTAAGTAATAAGTATAATTAAACATGCAATATCCCTTCTACTACTACAACTGCTGCTACCCTTCTACTACTACTACTACTGCTACAACAACAACAACAACAACAACAACAACAACTACTACTACTACTACTACTACTATTACTACTACTACTACTACTATTACTACTACTACAACTACTTCTACTTCTCCTACTACCTCTTCTTCTACAACAACAGCAGCAAGTACTACTAATTCTACCACTACTACTACTTTTTTCTTATTCAGGATGCAGAAATCAGGGAAATGGAAAACAGAAAGGTAGCGGCCATCATACTATGTACAAACTGCATATCGGAGGAAGACGTTATCATGATTATCGTCAAAGTGAATATACAAATGTACACAAATTTCATCAAGACGAGGTGAGGGCATTCGGTAGATTGCCTCAGACAGTGGAATCAAAAACTGAAGTCGAAAAAACGTCTTTTTTATTTTAATATAGTGTTTTATATATTGTACATTTTTATCTTAAGATACAAATTTCTGATGCAAAAAAACATGGTAGAAGATTTAAAAATATTTGGTGTTTGTTATCTGTCTAAACGAATTTATTCCAAAAAGTGTTTGCTCTAGGTTTTTCGGCCAATTACATGCTCCGAAATTAAAACTTCTAAACATTTTATTTCACATTAACAGTTGATGTTGAATGTGACACATATCAACTATGACATGAAGATATGAATAAAAATAATAATTCTATATCAAACACTAAACACTAGGCTAGTGTTTAATGTACCAAAATTATATGACTTAAATACCAATCTCGGCTGCTGTGCTTCTATGCGTTTGGTGTTTGAATCACAAATTTGTTTATTTAGCCTTAAAACATAAAACATGTAAAAAAAAAAGTAATGTTTGTACCAAGGCAAAAAGTAACAGCAAAATACAAAAGTTATAAGTTATAAGTCACAAGATAAAAGTCATAAGTATAAAGCTATAATTAAAAAGTCATTAGGCACAAGGCAAAAGTCATTAGTGAAAAATCATAATTGAAAAGTCATAATTCCCAAACCGCAAAAAAGCGTAAAATAAAGTCAGCATTCATCACAATGATCAGTAAATATTTTTGCATCAACAATCATTTATATAACTTTTCCCTATTAATTCCATAATGCATTATAAAGTTTGTTTGCTATTTGGTGCGACTGAATTAATCGTTGAATCTAATAAAACAGACTTGTAAGAGTTTGTGAAAGTTTATGGGGAAATCTTTTCATTAAAGAACTTAGACGTTCGATTTGTTTCTTTTATCCCTGTCATCGTCTTCTTGCTGATTTGACTCCTGAGGCTCTGGTTTCGGTAAGGTCATGGAGTACCCACCCCATTGGCTTGGAAATGCAATTGGCTTCTTATGATGTATGTGTTCGTGTGCTTTGCATACAACAATCGGTAGATGATGGGTGTGTTGGAGTTATTTCTCCAAGACAACTTGTACGTGTTTGTTGATATGAGAACCTGCTGGGGCTAGTGTCAGGTTGATGCAGCCTGGTTGGTTAGATGTTTTTCCAACTACAATGCTTCGAGCCCCAGCAAACGGGTCTGTAGAATCGTGTCAGAATTATTACTGCAATAGTAAATACATGAAAATTTTTGTTCCACCATCACGGCGTTGTATTTGAGGGCATTTTCATTTTGATGTTCATTCAATGCGTCTACAAAGTATCTTGCAATAACGCGTGGGTCGTTATTCAAGTTCGAATCATCTTATTTTTTTACGCAACCCATCCACAGCATCACGGATACAAAATTCATATGGATTTTGTTTGTCGTAACCATCAATATGCCATGTAAAACGAGGTGCTTTGGCGCAGTATACGCGCTTGAGAAGACGATGTGCTTTGCATGGCTTTACACAAATTGCATCAAGCGCTCTCATCATTTTCAAGACGTCGTCCATTTTGACGTACACGTGGTAATCCAACATTAACCTACGCCACATTGTAAAGCTACATATGCATTGTTCACTTGTTTGTATTTCTCTGTCTACAACATCAGACGAGTATATATTCTCTTACTTCGTTTCAAATTTAAGCGTTTAAGAATTCTCTTCACTGTCCTACATGACGTCTTTGTCCCATGCCGTACCGGTAAAAATGATACAATTACATAGATCATACAATCTTTCTGGAAGTACTATATTATGAGCAGAGTTCTGTTTGCTAAAGATGTTGAGAGGGAGTGACCTGGGCACAGAAGCTTGGGAAATGCTGAACAGTATAGTGATGAAGAAACAGATCGACATCAAGGTTTTCATCCTCATTATCTTTTATCCAGTAGTTGTGTCTGAAATAAAAGTTTATCTTCTTTATAAATCTTTATAAAGTTGTGGTATAAAATAGGTAAATGTACTATCTGCGTTTCATAAAGACTCTTGAGTATGAAAAGTTAGATGCGAAAAGTTTATCACCGTTGAATTACTCTCATGATAAGTTTTACTCTCGAATTGTCTTATATCTAATTTTGTTCTCAGGTGTTCTTTTCTTAATTTTCGGAATATACGTACCACAAAATGAGACATAAAAGCTAAATGCATATTGGGGCTCGATCACATTGAAAAGTGAGCTTTGTACGTGTATTCTCTGTCTACTTGTTATTATACAGTTTAGAATTGAACAACACATACAGTCATTTGAGGAATTACACTTTGTGATATATACTAACCTTATAGGCATATATAAAATAACATTAAATCACTCTCCTCAATGACAAATCTCAATTAAATTAATAAAAAAATAGTTAAAAGTTTGGAAAACATACCTGAAACCAACTTTGCTGCTTTCAGCTTCTAGAGCACGTGTATTATGGATTTTCCAGAAGTCATAAGTCACAAATCAAAAGTCGAAAGTCATAAATTGAAAGTCAAAAGTAAAATATCCGTAAGTCGAAACTCTAAAGTGGCCCTCCAGGGCTTCCATAAAAGTGTTCACTTTGTTTTGGTGATTTTTTTATAACTGTTTTTCTTAGTGCCTTAACATTTGGTATCAAAATTAAGATGATGTCATTCATATTCTTAAGTAAATATATCTATGATATAATCTAAATTTTGATTCCAGATATTTTGACATAAAGAAAAGCAGTCACTGAACAATCCCCGAAAACAGTGTGCGCACTTACCCTTGGAGTGTGGTATATTATGTCAGCATATCTGAAATATTTTAAAATCGTCATGTTATAAGCTAATCCTCTTGATATACCTAATGGCTGTGTGGGAAGGATGATTTTTGAGTTTAGCTTCCATTATGTATGTTTTATCTTTTAATGGAGCTGGAAAGTTATCCAATTCCAGTTGAAATTTCTTAAATTACTGATATTTTCTTCGTCTGGAACTGGCTTTAATACCACGGTCTTAATTTATCAGCAGAAGATATCACGAGATAGAGAAGTCGCTATAAAAATGAAAATATCTGGAAGTTGCGCGCGTTTAAATTAAATAAACTAATTTCATTTTTTCCACCGAAAATCCCGTATGTCAGAAATTAATAATACCATTCATGTTTATGTATAGGATATCAACCGAGTACGAGGTGTTTCTGTGTAGGAAATACCTGGTCACGAGCTTCTTGTGACACCGAGAGCGCGAAGCGCTCGAGGTGTTTCATGAAGCTCGTGGCCGGGTATTTTCTACACAGAAACACCGATTTTCGAGGTTGATATCCGATTTACACACCTTAGACACATGCAAGTACTACGATTTGAATGGAAGTTTGTCCCAAGCATCAGATTTGTTTGAAGAGTTGAGCAGCCGAATTTTTTTGTCACAAAATACATACAGGTTAGCGTCATTATTTACGTATCATACTTTTTGTTGGGTTCAACACCCCCTGTCAACAGTATTTCAGTCATATTGATGCGGAAATTGAACAATTCACGCGCTCATTCATTCGATCACTATTTCATTCAGTTAAAATGTGCGGCGTTAAAAAAATTTTAAACTGTATACTTCAAAACTACCAAAGAATATGCACGAACATGCTTTTTACAAGCCTTTGGCAAGACCTACATCTTATAATAATAACTACTTGGTATTCCATTTGTCTATTGAAAAAAAGCACACTTTTGTAAAATCATGTGCTCAGTTGCACAGCATTCCTAAAGGGCCGTCAGTTTAAGGGAAGGTCTTCATTGTATGCAATAACATTGATTTGTGCACATCCCCGATATCCATTTCAAATTCAAAATAAACCCTGTAAACATATTACAACAAACATTTGTCAAATCAGTCATTAATTAGGTGAATTAAAATAAATAAAAAATAAAACTTATAACTGGCATACACCAGATGACATGTACAAAAATATTATTGGCGCTTAACAAACTTTTAGTAGTATATAAAGAAAAAAAGGCAAGTGTCAGATTTCAATTTCCTCCTCTGTCAAGCGATGAAATAAAGCGAACACACAAGTGCTAAAAATTTAACAAGACAAAATGTGTTTTACAACATCGAATTCACTTCAATATATACATGATATTTGAATAAGACTAAACGATACTTGAAAAGGAGCTTAAAATCTCGGCTTTTTTTTCATAAATTGGAATATTGTCATAAATGTGTATACATGTATATTATTCCACGATTTATACTTACTGAAACCTGACTATACAAAATGACAATAAGGTACTAAAAGAAATGCATGTTTAACGAACTTTTTTGATCAATATATATGGTACTGTAAGTGTTATCTAAATTGGGTTATAAAAAGAAAATAACATAAAATGACGTGGTGTTTTAATTTTACTTCATTTGTTCTAGTGCTTAAAATGTAAAAAATGTGTGTCTTTTTTTGTATTGTTTTAATACTTTTAAATATACGCACGAAACTAGGTTGTTCCTTGCACGTGGACAGGAAATTCTTTTCGGAGAACAACCCGTCCACGTGCATGGAACAACCTGGTCTCGTGAATTCTTTGTTATCGCAGGTTATTCTCAAAATTATCAACCTACGGCAAACAAAAGAGCCGGTGTGTAATAAAAGATATATCTTTATTCTGTACCTGCGCGCTCGGTGATTAACCAATTATCCGATATACAATTAATTGGTTGTTTTGCTTATTTATTTGGTTGCATGACTGTGACAGGGGTTTCAGAGTTTGTGAAAGTGTCTCAAAACTTGAAGCTCGATGTAGGTTTTTGGATGAGGGTAATTCATCAAGGCAGCGTGTTTGTTTATACAAAACACTAACTTTTCAAGTACCCGGTTGGTTAACTCTAGAACATTACTTTTTAGAACCCGAAATTTTCCAACGGATTTAAATACATACCACTTTCTTAAAAAACAATTGTTCGTCGATATTTTGTTTGTAATTAATTTGAACAATATTATCTTCGTTTGAATTTGCAAATGATAAGAAATAAATATTGTTCTTATTCTTATGTTGACATTATCTCTATCTTAAAGGCCGTAGTTTTTGACATAAAATCGGTCCTTTGATACAACTCCATTTCTTATCAGAAATGAGTTCCTTAATCTCAACACTCAAATAAAAATGTAGCAACTATTGCAGACAATCTAATTAAAACCATCTCCTGAAAACGGCTACACTAAATCTGACTAGTTAGATTGCTCTAGCAGACAGGACAATGAACGTTTAATGACACCTAATGGACACCTAATGGAAGTGTAAATTTAAATTAGGGGCGTGTCGGTTTATAGGGGCGAGTAATTTGTCAGAAAATTGATTTCAATGTAGATAATCAATGAAAGTAACCGATTTATATTTTTACGTATCACTAATAAATATAAGTACAAAATGCACTGTAGTTGTTCTGTGTAAAAAATGACCGAGTCACATCCTAGAGTTAATAAATGTACTCTGTTTTGTTTGTTTTGTTTTCTAAAAACGTACAGTCACCAAGGCCAAATATGACAAATATTTCTTCTTTTTTGTTTCATTCTAACAATACACACATTAGCTTTGAAATCATGCTCTAACTACACGTATTTTGTAAAGAAAAGATAGCGTAGCTTCAAAGGGAGATTACTGCGTCCGAGTATGGGAAACTCCTAAATTCCTCGCAGCGGTTACTTCCCCATACAGTAAAAGTGCCGATACAATCACTTCGTTGAGGATGGCAGACTAGGGGTTGGCAGGCCGGGGTTACTTCGTCTTACTTTTACGCGTAATTCAATTTGAGCAATTATTAGAACTATTTCTGTTTCTTCGGATGTAAACATAAAATTTATTTAAAAACACATTTATTGAAGCATAGATTTTTTTCAAAGCGGTTTTAAAAATGATCATTCTTTTCGACAGTTTCACATTTTCATCAACAAGTACTTCTTAGCCTGAGGTATACATGTATGTTTTGGGGACTATTTCGTTAGGTTTTCGTTTGCAACGGCTCTGAAAACGCCTGCGATAGTTGTTCTATCTTTGAGTGAAGATTGAGTATCATTTCAATATTGTTTTGTTTTTAAATGCCATTTCTTGTAATTTTCTGAGAGAATAAGATACATGTAATAAAAATAAAATTAATATTTTTAATTTGTACAAAAAGTTAACCTACTTTTAAGAACTTGTTTTTAAACTGGAGTGATTTTCGATCGAAGATAAAACTTGTAGTTTTAGAAAACTTTTCACTTTTATATTAATCACTTGATTTTTTAGTGTTCATTGAACAAAAATAGTTATTAAACAATAATCAAGATTAAGACCCAATTCAACAACTGAGAATCGGCTCGTTTTAAATTCACCCTAGGACCTGGCCCCAATATCACAAACAATCTTATGCTCAAAATCAACTTTCAACTCAACACATTTATGCAAGATGAGTAAGGGTTGGTTATTTATTTGTAATATTAATAAAAATGAAATAAAATCTTTCTATTATGAAGGAAATATTTCAGATAACACCAAGTCCTGCTGAAATATTCTAGAAAAAAATGCTTGAGTTCAAACTCAAATATTTGAGATTCTACTCAAACAGTTTTTTGTAATTTTAAATCAGAATATATGGATAGCAAATTTTTAAAACTGCATTCAAAACAAAAAATATCATATGAAATTTTTTTTAAACTAAATCAATCAACTATACTACATAACTTCAAAATTTGTAAGTTTAAAATCCAACTCAATATTTTTGTGATGCTGGGGCATGGTTTAAATTTTAGAAAGCAAATTGTTTTGTCACTGACCGTTCCCAGGAGGTAACTCATCGGGTTCTTATATTCATTAATTGTTTATGGTGTTTTTTGTGAATCTGATCGTTTTATAAACAAATGCTCCCTTTTCCTGTCTTCTTTTTGATACTTTCTAAACTTTCTACAGAACGGGGCATTCCTTATATCCATATTTCACTCCTTTTGAACAAACTAAAAGAATGTTACAAACCCTTTTCGTACATTAACAGACTTATCAAGCGCGCTGGATTTAGTTGGGAGAGAAAGTTTGTGGGCTAAAAATCTAGCAAATAAACGACATTTAAAATATTTATTTTAATGATAATTCGTGCCTTCAACATGCACTTTCCGTGCTCTGTTGAAGTAAGGCAATGAGCCAATTTTCCCCATTAACGGTTTTTGTTATTTCTAAACGAGTTACACTATCTTTTCGTGATTTTTTTTATAATACCGGTCGTGGCACCTAATGTAATGAACAAGAATTCGATAATTCTGTTCGAATTTCATAAAATGACTATTTTACTTTATGCTCATGACACTTTGATATTGATCAAGCCTCAATATGATTTATTAAATAGCACAAGATATTTACAATGAATACTGTAAGATGTAGGAACTTATGTTTTAATCAAACAAAACTGTAAGTCTTCTCAAAGTGTCGACAACAGATAAACAAGATTCTGTTTGTGCAAGATTGAAATTTCTGAGATGTATGTCTTTGAACATGTGAGAAATGGTTGTCTCCCAATAACGCTTGGTGAAAGGTGAAATAGTTTCTTATAATTCTAAAATTTCTCAAGGTCTTACTTGCCGGCGTATGAAACGTTTAATATTCCTTTATAAGCCTTATTTTTTTTCTAATTTCCCGACGGCCTGAGTTACTTAATCATAGCCCAAAAGAACCCTTTTGAAGCTCCGTTTCCTTACTTATTTCAGCGTTTAAGTCTATAATATTTTTCTCTGTCTTTTTAAAAATCAAGTACTTGCGTAAATTTTGTGCTGTTAACAGGAACTTCTTTCATAATCTTGTGTGCTCACTAATTAGAACTCACAGACCCTTTCGGTGGAAGAATATTGAGGAAAATAACAAAGAAACATCAGTTTTGAGGATTGTAACTATATAGTTTATTTTTTACATAATTCTGTATTCTCAACTGAATCATAATTATGCCCCTGCCATGTAATGGCGGAAGGGCATATAGTGTTCACCCTGGCTGTGTGTGTGTGTGTCAGTGTGTGTGTATGTTCGAAAGTCGTGTCCGCTCTGTAACTTTGTTATTTCTTATTGGATTTTAAAATAACTTGGTATGAATGTTCACCATATCAAGACGGTGTGTCGCGTACAATACCCATGTCTGTAGGTCCAAGGTCAAGGTCACTGTTACTAAAAATAGAATTTTCTTGTCCGGGCTGTAACTTCCTTATAAATGGAGGGATTTCAAAATAACTTGGCACAAATGTTCACCATGACAGGGCGGTGTGTCGCATACAACACCCATGCCTGTAGGTCCAAGGTCAAGGTCACTGTTACTTAAAATAGAATTTTGTTGGAAAAATCTTGTCCGCTCTGTAACTTTGTTATTTCTTATTGGATTTTAAAATAACTTGGTATAAATGTTTACCATATCAAGACGGTGTGTCGCGTACAATACCCATGCCTGTAGGTCCAAGGTCAAGGTCGCTGTTACTAAAAATAGAATTTTCTTGTCCGGGCTGTAACTTCCTTATGAATGGAGGGATTTCAAAATAACTTGGCACAAATGTTCACCATGACAAGGCGGTGTGTCGCGTACAACACCCATGCCTGTAGGTCCAAGGTCAAGGTCAATGTTACTAAAAATAGAATTTTGTTGGAAAAATCTTGTCCGCTCTGTTACTTTGTTATTTTGTGTTGGATTTTAAAATAACTTGGTATAAATGTTCATCATATCAAGATGGTGTGTCGCGTACAATACCCATGCTTGTAGGTCCAAGGTCAAGGTCGCTGTTACTAAAAATAGAATTTTCTTGTCCAGGCTGTAACTTTCTTATGAATGGAGGGATTTCAAATAACTTGGCACAAATGTTCACCATGATAAGGCGGTGTGTCGTGTACAACACCCATGCCTAAAGGTCAAAGGTCAAGGTCACTCTTACTAAAAATAGAATTTTGGTATAAAAATCTAGTCTGCTCTGTTACTTTGTTATTTCTTATAAAAGGATTTTAAAATAACTTGGTATAAATGTTTATTATATCAAGACGATGTGTTGTGTACGATACCCATGCCTGTAGGTCCAAGGTCAAGGTCACTGTTACAAAAAATATAAATTTCTTGTACTGGCTATTACTTCGTTATTAACAGAGTGATTTCAAAATAATTTGGCACAAATGTTCACTATGACAAGGCGTTGTGTTGTGTACAATTCCCATGCCTGTAGGTCCAAGGTCAAGGTCACTATTACTAAAACCAGAATTTTCTTGTCTGGGCTGTGAGTTTGTTATTACTTATTGGATTTTCAAATAACTTGGTATAAATGTTCACCATGACAAACATGCATAGCGGGGGCATCCGTGTCCTATGGACACATTTCTAGTTATTTATTAATTGATTTATTTTCGAGACCACGTTGGGCTTTAATTGTTTTTTTTAAGTATTAAATAAAAATTGTTTTCTAGTAATCATTTCCAAATAAATTCAGCGGAGGATGTCTCTATTGCAAGCTTGGCTGTTTTGTACTTATTTCATTTGTTGTTCCTGACTATATGATTTATTTTCTTTACAGAATAAGTAATAACAAATTAAATTGGAAAGCGTTTCCAATTTTATTTCAAATGAAAACTTCATATGTTAATTGAAATAGATGTGCGTTTTATACAGACAAAAGGTATATTTCTTTGTTAATTAGAATATTCGAACAGATATAGGTAACGAAGTTTATTTTTTAATTCCGTGTGTTTGAATACTACGCCGTTAATGTTAGCAATTGAAAATTAGTGTGTGGTTGCGAATATCTCACACTCCAAGTATATGTAAAGACAAAAAGTAATTCGCGGGACAGTAAGTAACACAAAGACCTAAATATCAAACATCCAAGTATCTGTTCGAATAATAAATGATCTTGAGAAATATCCAACTTGCCGAAAAAGGTTAACCGGACGGACGTACGGACGGACGGTTCAATCACTAGATGCCGGGGACTGGAAGGACTTTTATGAAACTTGGATCAAATGTTACCCTTCCAGATGATGTGCAGAACGTATGTTTCAAATGTGCTGGTTTTAGGCCACGGTCATAAGTGTGTGTCAAATGTTTTACCCATGTATTTCCTGTACGCCCCATAACTTTCAAACCCATTAAAGTAATTTCTTGAAAATTTGGTCAAATGTTCATCTCATTAAGACAATGTGAAGACTGTATGTTTCAACTGTGCTGCTCAAGATCAAGATCACAAGTTTATGTCAAAGGTTTCGGCAACATTGAGCGACAAGCCAAAGATATATAAGCATCCATAAAGGACCATAATCTTTTTCAACATTCCCTGCGGTGTGTTATATTGCTGTCCTTCAGACTGTCTTGTTTATTTATAATTATAATAATAATAATAATAATAATAATAATAAATTCTTTATTTATAGATGCTAACTCTTAAGTTTTGTACAAAGTAAACAACAATAATACAAATCTTATTTTCAAGAGGCCATCATGAAATATTGTAACTGCACACACACACACACACAATAAATTAAAATGAAATAAAAAAGATGAACAATACAAAATCACATATGTTAATTGGGCAATATTTTGAGAAGGCAAAATATTATAATGTAATACATTATAATACATATACTCAAGAGTAGAAAAAAAGCAACGACAAGTCATTGAGCAGTTACCAGTTTGTGTGTATATCTAGATACATTTTAAGAATTTATTGTCAATAAATGATGTTTGTATGATTTTTTGAATAAATTCAGGGAGAATGAATTTTTAATGGAAAAAGGAATTTCATTCCAGATAATAATACCAGAGTAACTAAATGTCTTTTTCATAAATTCTGTGTTTAGCTTTGGATGGACAAGACATTGCATTGAGTTAGACCGAAGATTGTAAGACTTATTTTGTGTAATTTCTATCAGATCATGTAAATATTGTGGGGCTAAGTCGTGGAGGGTTTTATAAACAAGAGAGGCTGTGTGATATTTGATAATTCATGACCTCATTTCTGTCCTGGGAATAGATAAGAGCTTTCAATGTCGCTGATACAATTTGGATCACTTCGACATCAATTTACGGGGATTTTCGGCGGGAACTTAATGTAAAATTAACACAATATAATGCTCTGGTGTTCCTAGATACATATTTTGGAATTTGCATTCTCTGGAAAGAAAATCATAGGGGAAAACAAGATAAAGTCAGTATTCGACTGAACTGTTCTAATTGCTCGCTCAATACCAGTAAAGGCTTATTTTCAACAAGAAGTTACAAAATAATTGTTAATAAGAATAAAAGCATATCAATATAGATTAAACTAGAATTATCACTGAAAGTGATTTAATACCCCCACATGTGTGCTTGATACTTGAACTGGGAATTCTTACTCTTAGAATCAATGGTATAATATAGCTAACACTTAAAACATGGACACATGTAGTAGTGACCTTGACCCCACACACCTACTTTCAGTCCGAAGCAGTCTTCAAAGGAGCAACGTAAACAGTAAGTTTCATCACAATATCTCATTCCTCACTAAAGTAATTTAGCATAAAAAGTTTTTCTATCCTAAAATTTAGTAACAGTGACCTTTATCACAGTGGCCCCGCTTTCAATCCAAAGTGTCGTCTCCAAAGTAGCCACATATACAGCAAGTTTCATCATAATATCTCAGTCCTTCTAAATTTATTGAGCAGAAATAATAGTGACATTTACTTAACTTTTATCTAACAACTGTGTGCCAAAAAAATGTAAACATATGTGAAGCCTATCATTAGAAATCATCCAGTAACCATTTTTTCTTTTTTCAGTAATAGTGAACAGTGGCCTTGACCTAACCAGGCCCATTTTCAATACCAAGTTTCGTCTTCACAGACGCTACCTATATAGCAATTTTTATCACAATGTCTCATTCCGAACTACAGTTATTGAGCATATACAGTTTTTTTCGATTTTTAGTAACAGTGACGTTGACCCTACAGGTCTTACTTTCAATTTCAAAAGTCGTCTTCACAAAACCACCAATACACAAAATTTCATTCAAGAATCTCATTCCAAGCTATAGTTACTGAGTGGGAATGAAGTTTTGAAGTTTAAATAATAGTGACCTTGACCTTGACCAGGACCCAAAGTCAAACCATACCTGTATGTTGTAATGTTACATCTGTGACTCAAAAGATAATTAAATCTATGAAGTATACCATGAGTTATCATCCAGAAACAGTTTTTCTATTTTAAGTAACAGTGACCTTGACATTGACCCCACAGGCCCCAAAGTCGAACTCAGCCTGTATCTTCTGATGTTACATCTATGTCCCAAAAAGGATTTAATCTGTGAAATATTTCATGAGTTATCATCCGGAAACCATTTTTCTAGTTTTAGTTACACTGACCTTGACATTGACCCCACCAGCCCCAAAGTCGAACCTGATCTGTATCTTGTGATGTAACACCTGTGTACCAAACATTTTAAAAGTATTTGATGCCTTTCAGGAGTTCGTAAAACATTTTTCTATTTTAGTAACAGTGACCTTGACACTGACCCTTCCAGCCCCAAAATCAAATTTGCCCTGTATCATATGATGTTACACCTGTATACCAAATATTATTTAAATCTGTCAAGCCTATCATGAGTTATCATCCGGAAACGAAGAATCCGACCGACAGACAGACCGACCGACAAGCCCACTCCTATATACCCCATCAAACTTCGTTTGTGGGGGTATAAAGACGCTAACAACATTTAATATGCTTTGTAAACAACATTGTAATGTCTTTAGCAGTCTTAAAGCGATTCACAGGTTAATACAAGTACCAGTTGTGGCCTCGATCAGTTGTAGTTATCTTCTCATCTATAGTCCTTCTACACTCATCATCATTTACTGGACTCATTGCAATTTCATGGATAAAAGAGAAAATTATCAGAATCCCTCTAACGACAAAGTGCAGTTCAATCAAGAAATGAAGAGACCATTCCGTTGTACGCACGTTTTTGTGGTCTTCCAGTTTTAAAAGAAACATTCATTTTGCTCTGTGTTTATTTATATTAAAGACATCGGTCATTTTGGTTGACGGTCATAGGAATGTGGGGGATTAGGCATGAGGAAAGCAAGAGGTTTGCGATTGAGACCCGTCTGCTTAATCTGTGTAATAGGTTAATAGATAATGAGTTTACAAGCGAATGTAAATTTTAAACAATTAAAATCCCATTGTCACATTTATTTAGAAACATTTAAACAGCAATGGAAATGGGCGTTATGGTTACTTGGTAATTTGTAAACAGTTATGATGAAAATATAATTTTACTGTGTTTTAACACCTATGCAGTTAAACAATCAGAGAAATATTCGTAGTGTATGATAGCCAGATGTACTGTTATAAGTTCAGTTGCACATGAAAACGTGTGTGACCCTGCCTCCATAATGACAACCACAAAACGGGGTAGTTCAAAATCACATTTATTCAAAGGCATTACAATGTATCTATCTGTTATTCTTGGTGGCAAACCTTCCTTGAACCAGGAAAGGTGGCAAAGCATGGTAACAAAGCTTCGGCACTGAAATTACAATATTAAGCATATTTTGAGTGCCTAATAAATACAATAATTCCCTTAAACAAGAATACTCAGTGTTAAAATACATGTGCACAATACTAGCAGAAGATAAAATTACCAAACATATCAAATAATTATCACTTAAAGAAATACAGATTGGTACGTTAAATCTGACTCCTATGTCAAGCTCGGTATAGTGGTTCTGTGTAGTTAAACTACACAAACAATACTGAACCTTTAACAATACTAACTTGATAATTTACAATGGTAAAAAGTATAATGAAATTCACTAAAACACACTTACATTTGTTTATGGAACAAATCACCACTTTGACCAAAAACCACTCACTGCCCTTACTCGTCTCGCTCGTCCAGTGCTGTGTGAACTGTAAATATGTTAATAAAAAGATGAGCACTTGTTAGTCAAAACATCAACAGTTGAATGACAACCGATAGAACAAAGACCAAAATATGGCGCTCAGATTTTCAACCAGTTTCAAAGCGTTTAATTTAATAAAACTGCAGCTCAAGTCAAAAACAACATTAAAAGACATTACACCTACATACCCTGAATAGCTGTACCCTTAATTGATCCCTAAATATTTAATATAACTGATCTAAGAATCAACTTCTGTTCTCAGTTGCACGATCTTTCTTCAACTGGCGGTAAAATAGACTAAAATTATCTCCCCTTAATAAACTACCAAAAAGACCTAAAACTACAAGAAAGTTACTAAATTAAGCTACACTAAGGGTACAGTCTACAGGAGTCTATTATGTCACAATATTAAAAGACAATAAAAATCATCCCGCTACATACTCCCCTCTTCAGAGAATGCCGCCTCGACATTCAATTGTAGAAGCATGAAAACCTAAAAGTGAAAATAAAAATTATTTAATTAATATACAACAATCATTTTAAGTATAATCAAATGGTTAAGCTAAACCACTCGGCATAATACAATTCTAGAAATAAGTCCACGTATATTATGAACAACATGACCCTTCATAACTCGTTGACCACTCATTCAAAGTCCATCATCTCCAAACCTGTAAATGACTAAAAAGATTAGACAATTACACAGAACGGGATTCTATATTCTGAGTATTATGCAAATACGGAATTGAAACACTGAAAAAATAACTACAAACTGAATAACAATGTTATGCTTTAATATTTCTTCAGTTCCTCAATTAAATTACAATACATGTCAGCAATAATAGACACTACTTAAAATATTTGGACGCATCAAATAAGACTGGTTCTGATTTGTCCACTAGGCATCCAACTAGATATGACTTGAACCATTCAGGGGGTTTTCTGGCTCTAGTTGACCTTCTTAGTACTGGCTGTTCAGCTTCTGCTTGAGGTCTTTCTTCAACCAATTGTTCCACTTCTGTTTCTGCTTCACTCTCTTCTGCAGACTGATGATTAGAATCTTCACTCTGGTCTATATCAGAGTCAACATCAACATCATCATTCTCATCATCTTCTTCTTCTTCTTCTGTTCCTCTTCTCTCCTCCCCTCCTGGAATTCTGTCTATGGTATGGTGGGCGTCCCCATCCAACCCAGGCTGATATGTATGTATTACATATTCCTTAACAGAATCATCATCTGCGACGTCGCCTATAAATATAACTGTATCTGTAGACCCTGAGTCAACATCTTCACCTGGCCTTGGTTCTTTTGCTGAAACTAGTTCTACAGATTCCTCCTTTTGCTTAGGAACAGTAACAGTTTTTTCAACTAAATCTGTTTTAATAGGAAATAGATGGTTCCTATGTAATAATTTAGTTTTTCCATCTGCAGAGCGCACTTCAAATACTGGTATATCCATGTTTGGTATGTTGGTGACAGTATAAATATCCTCCTCAAACTTGTCAGCCAACTTGTGTGGTCCATCAAAAGCTAAAACTTTGACTAGAACTTTGTCACCAATTTCCAATTTAGTTGCTTTGGCTTTTTTGTCAAATTGAGTTTTCTGTTTGACTCTTGCCTGGTCAGCATACTGCTTGGCAATCTCTTGTGTTGTTCTCATTCTATCTTTTAGTTGTTGAATGTATTCTGTTTGAGATACATGTCCTGCTTGCTGTGTTTCCTTCTCAAACATCAGGTCCACTGGTAAAATGGGCTTCCTTCCAAACATTAATTCAAAAGGAGCTACACCTGTGCTTTCATGGGGTATTGCATTGTATGCATATACCAGATATTCAATGTGGGATTTCCAGTCCTGTTTCTTTTCTTTTTCTAATGTTCCTAACATTTCAATTAAAGTTCTGTTGAATCTCTCAGACATTCCATTGCACATAGGATGGTAAATCGTTGTTCTCGTTTTTTGGATCCCGGATAACTGACAAAGTTCCTGAATTAGCTGACTCTCAAAATTTGTACCTTGATCTGTTAATAATTTTGTAGGAAATCCATATTTTAAAACAAAGTTGTTGAAGAAAATTTCAGCAGTTGTTTTGGCTGTCTGATTTTTAGTTGGAAAAGCTTGAGCAAATCTGGTGAAATGATCCACTATAACTAGCACATTTGTATATCCACCTTTACTAGTATCCAATTTGAGAAAATCCATACACACCAATTCAAGTGGGTAAGTACTTGTTATGTTCACCAGTGGTGCTTTTGAGTTGGTTGGACTCTTCCTGCGAATACATCGTTCACATGTCTTGATTCTTTCCTCTACTTGAGCTGACATCTGAGGCCACCAAAATCTATCCTTCATTATTGACAATGTCCTTTCCCTACCCGGGTGACCTATATTGTCATGACAACCTTTAAAAACATCATCTCTGTATACTGTAGGAATAACCAGTTGTAATTTAGCTTCCTCTTTTTCAGTAACCTCTCTATAAAGAACTCCTCTTATTAATTTAAAATGTTGAAAATTTTTGGCCATTGTTGAATGTTTCTTAACATCTGAAATATCTTTGAACTTTGGCTTTTTCTTGTCCCTTGTTGCAGCAACCCAAATTGAAATTAATTCATCCTCCCTTTGTGCTTTCCTGATTTCTTTTACCTCAATTTGTGATGTTAAAGTCCCTGGTATCTCTGTGGCATCCATAATATCGATCACTGCCATTGTCTCTATTAATGGTACTTTGTAAGTAGTTGACTTGCAAATTGTTTTGACCACTTCTGCTGTTATCTCTGTTGATCCATTGCTATGTTGTATTTTAGGAAGTCTTGACATGGCATCAGCATCCTTGTTATGTACACCAGGCTTGTAGATGACCTTAAAGTCATATGCAGAAAGTGCAGCAAGCCATCTGTGACCTGTAGCATCAAGCTTCGCAGTTGATAGTACATAAGTTAATGGATTGTTGTCAGTTATGACTGTAAAAGTAAATCCATATAGATAATCAGAGAATTTGTCTGTGATGGCCCACTTAAGTGCAAGAAATTCCATTTTATGTGTGGGATAGTTCTTTTCTGATTTTGTTAATGCTCTGCTAGCATATCCAATCACTCTGTTTATTCCATTTTGCTTTTGATAGAGAACTGCACCCAATCCTTCTCCACTAGCATCTGTATGAAGTTCAAATGGTAATGTGTGGTCAGCATAACCAAGTATTGGTGCTGTTGTTAATAGTTCTTTTAACTTGTTAAAAGAGTCATCTTGAGACTGTCCCCAAACCAAGTTTTCTTCTGATTTTGTCTTTTTGCTGCTTCTTTGATTCTGAACTGGCATGACATCATGAAGTGGCTTTACAATCTTTGTGAAGTTCTGGATGTATTTTCTGTAGAATCCTACAAAGCCAACAAACTGTCTTACTTCTTCAGGATTAGAGGGTTTTGGCCATTTCAAAACTTTTTCCACCTTATCAGGGTCAGTGGCAATTCCTTTTTCTGACACTATATATCCTACATATTTAACTTCATTCTGTAGAAACACACATTTCTTTGGAGCTAATTTCAGATTACATTCTTTCAATCTGTTTAATACTGTGTCTAGACGCTCTAAGTGTTCTTCAAAAGTACTACTAAAAATAATCAAGTCATCCAAGTATATGACACATATTTTGTAATTCAAATCTCCCAAACACTCTTCCATTACGCGTTGATAGGTGGCACAAACCAAATGGAAGCCGATTAAATTCATAAAATCCTAATGGTCCGACGTGAAATGCTGTTCTTTCCTTATGTGGTTCTAAAATTTCTAACTGATGATATCCACTTTTCATGTCCACGACAGAATAGTATTTTGATCCTTTAAGTGTGTCTAAAATATCCTCAATCCTTGGTAAAGCGTATTGATCTTTGACTGTTTTTGAATTTAGCAACCGATAATCTACACACATCTGAAGATCCACGTGCACGTTAACGTTCCCAATACGAACGATTTGGCCAATTCAATACGAACGACTCCTCCACTCCAATATTAGCGACTTCAGCTGGCTTAAAACATTCCCTTGATTCCAATTAGGACCACTGTCCAAAATGTAGTGATGACTCCAAAAGTAGGATATAAAGTCATAAAATCACTGAATTTATGACTAACATTAAAATTCAATGTATAATGTCTATATCTGGATAAATTCACTATTTAAGTTCACTGTAAATGCCCTATTTAAACTCACTGTTTATGCCTCGTTTAAATCACTGTTTATGCCTTGTTTAAATCACTGGTTATGCCTTGTTTAAATCACTGGGGGCTCCAAATGTGACCCTGCCTCCATAATGACAACCACAAAACGGGGTAGTTCAAAATCACATTTATTCAAAGGCATTACAATGTATCTATCTGTTATTCTTGGTGGCAAACCTTCCTTGAACCAGGAAAGGTGGCAAAGCATGGTAACAAAGCTTCGGCACTGAAATTACAATATTAAGCATATTTTGAGTGCCTAATAAATACAATAATTCCCTTAAACAAGAATACTCAGTGTTAAAATACATGTGCACAATACTAGCAGAAGATAAAATTACCAAACATATCAAATAATTATCACTTGAAGAAATACAGATTGGTACGTTAAATCTGACTCCTATGTCAAGCTCGGTATAGTGGTTCTGTGTAGTTAAACTACACAAACAATACTGAACCTTTAACAATACTAACTTGATAATTCACAATGGTAAAAAGTATAATGAAATTCACTAAAACACACTTACATTTGTTTATGGAACAAATCACCACTTTGACCAAAAACCACTCACTGCCCTTACTCGTCTCGCTCGTCCAGTGCTGTGTGAACTGTAAATATGTTAATAAAAAGATGAGCACTTGTTAGTCAAAACATCAACAGTTGAATGACAACCGATAGAACAAAGACCAAAATATGGCGCTCAGATTTTCAACCAGTTTCAAAGCGTTTAATTTAATAAAACTGCAGCTCAAGTCAAAAACAACATTAAAAGACATTACACCTACATACCCTGAATAGCTGTACCCTTAATTGATCCCTAAATATTTAATATACCTGATCTAAGAATCAACTTCTGTTCTCAGTTGCACGATCTTTCTTCAACTGGCGGTAAAATAGACTAAAATTATCTCCCCTTAATAAACTACCAAAAAGACCTAAAACTACAAGAAAGTTACTAAATTAAGCTACACTAAGTGTACAGTCTACAGGAGTCTATTATGTCACAATATTAAAAGACAATAAAAATCATCCCGCTACACGTGTAACATGAAAACGTGTAAAATTATTATACAATATAAATTTAATAGGTTGTACCTTTCCCTTTAAACCTATAGTAAAAAAATACTTTTTGAATGTTGCACCAGAAATTCGCCGAAAGTGATAAGTAAGAATGAAAACGATGAAAAACCTTTAATAAAATGTTACAGTGTCTTTTAATTTGAATAATTTGTCTTAGAGATATTCAAACTCTACCTGTGTGAAATTAACTCTACAAGTGTGAAATTAGAACTGTTTGCAATCGTAGACATGGGTTTCAGTAATTTTGTAAAGAGATACTTTTAGTCAATTAGACGTAAAGTTATGTCAGCAGAATGTGGCAACTCTTGATAACGGAAAAACAACATATTTAACTAGGTGATTCAAGGCTAATTACTTGTAAATAGTCCAGCGGATGTTCCTACTCGGGCTAGTCAGACAATGGCTGACACTAAATAGTCCCAATTTTTTTGCCTTTTGGGGGCATTTAATGGCTAGTATGGCCTGAAAGGAACATGTTAAGTAAATGAGATGCTTTTACTGACATACTGATAGCAAATTTATGTTTGGAAATGAAGTATATGAAAAAAGGCCCTGGTTTTAGGACGGCATATGTAAAACAGTTTTGAAGTTCACACAGAAGTGAAAAAAAAACAGACCACCGGTTTCAAGGTGTCAAATCTCTGTTAATTGATACATGACCCCTACTTTTCTTGCTGGAAATGGACAGTAGAAACAATTAGCTTTAAAAGCATGTAAGTTAGCCCTTATTAAAATGGTACCAGCTATGATTGCCAGCCTTTTGAAACATGTCATGTTTACTATAGTTTATATAGAGAAGTCTATTTACAGGTCTTACACCTATAAGAAGTACAAGTGGAGGGCAGCATTTGAATATTTATATTGTCTGCAATGTTATTTTCCACTAAAATTGTGTGCTGACCTATTTTAAGCAAATTTGAAAGTCAAAAATCAGTATAACTGTGTTACAGGAGGCAAACTTAGGTTTTAATTAGGTTTGGGTCATTTTTAACTGTTTTTACCTTAAAAATGCCACAATTGATACCCTGTGTGGCCCATTTTGCATGTGTCAGCTCAAAAAGTGAGTTGCTTTTATTAGTTGAGATGTTTTACTATTATTCATAACCATGTTTTTGAGAAATTTGATGTTTTTCAATTTTTATTAGCAAGAAATGAATTCTTAGGTTTAGCCGCTTGGCCGCAAACGCGTACCAGAATAGGTGGTGTTGGAAAATTCCTCATATTGAGTTCATTTTTGCTAACTGAAAGCTGAAACTTGGTAGATATATTGCAAACATCATATTATTGAATAAAAACAGAAAATATAAGATATTGAAAAACACAAGTTTTCTTATAGGCTAATTACTTGTAAATAGTCCAGCGGATGTTCCTACTCGGGCTAGTCAGACAATGGCTGACACTAAATAGTCCCAATTTTTTTGCCTTTTGGAGGCATTTAATGGCTAGTATGGCCTGAAAGGAACATGTTAAGTAAATGAGATGCTTTTACTGACATACTGATAGCAAATTTATGTTTGGAAATGCAGTATATGAAAAAAGGCCCTGGTTTTAGGACGGCATATGTAAAACAGTTTTGAAGTTCACACAGAAGTGAAAAAAACAGACCACCGGTTTCAAGGTGTCAAATCTCTGTTAATTGATACATGACCCCTACTTTTCTTGCTGGAAATGGACAGTAGAAACAATTAGCTTTAAAAGCATGTAAGTTAGCCCTTATTAAAATGGTACCAGCTATGATTGCCAGCCTTTTGAAACATCTCATGTTTACTATAGTTTATATAGGGAAGTCTATTTACAGGTCTTACACCTATAAGAAGTACAAGTGGAGGGCAGCATTTGAATATTTATATTGTCTGCAATGTTATTTTCCACTAAAATTGTGTGCTGACCTATTTTAAGCAAATTTGAAAGTCAAAAATCAGTATAACTGTGTTACAGGAGGCAAACTTAGGTTTTAATTAGGTTTGGGTCATTTTTAACTGTTTTTACCTTAAAAATGCCACAATTGATACCCTGTGTGGCCCATTTTGCATGTGTCAGCTCAAAAAGTGAGTTGCTTTTATTAGTTGAGATGTTTTACTATTATTCATAACCATGTTTTTGAGAAATTTGATGTTTTTCAATTTTTATTAGCAAGAAATGAATTCTTAGGTTTAGCCGCTTGGCCGCAAACGCGTACCAGAATAGGTGGTGTTGGAAAATTCCTCATATTGAGTTCATTTTTGCTAACTGAAAGCTGAAACTTGGTAGATATATTGCAAACATCATATTATTGAATAAAAACAGAAAATATAAGATATTGAAAAACACAAGTTTTCTTATAGGCTAATTACTTGTAAATAGTCCAGCGGATGTTCCTACTCGGGCTAGTCAGACAATGGCTGACACTAAATAGTCCCAATTTTTTTGCCTTTTGGGGGCATTTAATGGCTAGTATGGCCTGAAAGGAACATGTTAAGTAAATGAGATGCTTTTACTGACACACTGATAGCAAATTTATGTTTGGAAATGCAGTATATGAAAAAAGGCACTGGTTTTAGGACGGCATATGTAAAACAGTTTTGAAGTTCACACAGAAGTGAAAAAAACAGACCACCGGTTTCAAGGTGTCAAATCTCTGTTAATTGATACATGACCCCTACTTTTCTTGCTGGAAATGGACAGTAGAAACAATTAGCTTTAAAAGCATGTAAGTTAGCCCTTATTAAAATGGTACCAGCTATGATTGCCAGCCTTTTGAAACATGTCATGTTTACTATAGTTTATATAGGGAAGTCTATTTACAGGTCTTACACCTCAAACGTAACTTGGAAATTCTTGGAATTAGAAAATTGTCTGCTCTTTATACCTATACTTAAAGCTTCTGTTCTTTGCTTTGTAAAAGTCTCATTTTCCAAAACAAAATGTTCGATTTTATATTAAATGTATAAAAAAAGAAAATATAGTCAGGGGATAAAGAAACGCAGGATGAGAATTGCAATATCAATGTCGCCGTGACGGTGCGGGTTCGCTCCCAGGTAGAGGCTATATCATTTGAAATTCACAGTAGCGCTATTTGTGCAGTGTGGCGGTCGTAAAACGTCTCCCCGTACATATAGCCAGTACTGTTATCAGTAAAATAATGCGTTACCGATGTCATGTAGTGGTGATAACCTAACTCAGGGCTATCCGATCAACATTTTTGGGGGTTGTCCCGGTTACCTCAATTAGTTGCGTTGTCGGAATTGCAACGCTATTCGCTGTTGCCGTGACGGTGCGGGTTCTCTCTCAGGTAAAGGCAATATCATTTATAATGTCTTTTAACAACTTTACATATTACGTAACAGTCCCCTGTTGTCGGACTCCGACGTCAAGTACAATCGACCATCTTCGAATATCTTCGCCGTGCAGCGTTAGTCATTTAATATTTTGAAAGACATTGAAAAATACAGAAGACGTGTATACTTGCGTTTAATTTCTCAAAAGACTGTATGATGTTTATTTAAATGATAAAGGGATTGAACTAGCAACCCCCGGGCATTGAATTAAGACGTGCTAACTACTCTGTCCGCTACTCTACCATTTCATTTAATGCTTTCACGCCTATATCCTACCATGTGTGTTGAAGTTATCACTTATAAATATACAGTCCACACTCGTTGTGTCGAACTCGCCGGGACCGTCGATTTTAATTCGAGTTATCCGAAGTTCGACACATCCGAATTGACGCCAATGAACGTATAGTATACCGTATATGCTTCTTATCTATCATGAATATGCGTGTGTATGTCTAAAATCAACATAACATCTCAATGCATTATTCTGATAACATTTAAACCAAACATTGTTTGTATATATCAAAACAAAACAATGAAACAAATTATGAAATTGATTTTATTTATTACATGTACATGTACATAGGCTAAGTATCATCGTCATCATTAAATTAAATAATCAATGTTCTCGCGCTTGACTTCCATGATTACCGCATACATTGTTTCATAATCTTTCTCTTTGAGCGTTCTTTTTGTGCCTCTTTTTGTTGAGGAGAATTGACTACATTTGGATCAGTCATTTTTGCACGTGTTTTCGTAAAGGGATGCTTGCATATTTTAAGGGCACGATGGTCGTAATTAATCGCTGTTTGTCTTTAATTGCCATTAAAAATATCTAAATGCATAAATGCATTAATTGAGTGAACATTTTACAAAACACACAATCATTATTGATAATTAAATAATCATGACAGTTTGCCCACCTGACAAGCTATCACTTTGATGATAACGCGCGCATTGTTCGACCGCGTCGATTTTCACACTTCGACTTATCCGATGTCTTTACATAGCATAATTGAGCCGGCGGGTTTAACATTAAGTTCGACTTATCAAAACATTGTGTAAGTCGAATTCGACTTAAACGGCGTAATATTATATGTAAAAAGAACAAATTTTGACGGGACCGAGAAATTAATTCGAGATAACCGATGTTTCGACTTAAGCGAGTTTGACACAACGAGTGTGGACTGTATTTGCGAGAAAAATGTTGTATTTTTCCTTTCAGTATATATCACTTCGGAAGATCCGATATAAACTTCGTGTGGTATTTCAGAGATGGCCAGGGAAGACCGTATTCGAAATTCGCAGTAGCGCTATTTGTGCTGTGTGGCGGCCGTAAAAGGTCCCCCGTACATATAGCCAGTACTGTTATCAGTAAAAATAACCCGCCACCGATGTCATGCAGTGATGATTACGTATACCAGGGCTATCGGATCAACCTATTTTTAGGGTTGTCCCGGTTGGCTCAATCGGTTGCGTCGTCGGAATTGCAGGCGCTGTCGTCGTGACGGTGCGGGTTCGCTCCCATGTAGAGGCAATATCATTTGCAAATATAACGCGTTGCTAAGAAACATCGAAAATCTGCCAATAAACTGTAGGTAACTTGTGGCAGATACTGGGAATTAGATATGAATTCCAGTTATGAATTTTCGTCAAGAAATCATGGCGATATCAAATTTGTAAAATATTTTGCTGAAAAAACACATTTAAACTAGGATGCCTTTCACGTGACGGTCAAGTTACCAATAACGCACTGTAGTTCTCACGTATGAATTTGGAAATAAAATCATATTTGTAATAATGTTTGCTGATGAAGAATATTTTAATATTACCAGTCTATCACGTGACAGTCTAGTTATCGTTAACGTACTATTGTACTGATAAAACATGTAAATAAAGTAAAATCTGTTTGCAAAAAAATGATAACAGCTCCTCTATATTTTCTTTTGCCATTCTAAAATCAATGCCATATATATTTTTGTTACTGTTAATTGTAGAACATACCATGTTTTTGCTTTCATTTCTGTTTTATTTATTAATATTTTTGTTATCTCTCATATCCATCTGAGCAATTTTTATTAATAAAAACACTTGAAACTTGAAAATTTAATTAACCAGTTATTTTATGACTTTTATTTGCCAAGCACAAATACACAGTAGGCGTAATGTATTTCTCGATAATGGAGATGCAGGGTCTGATGCATGATTTCCAGAAAGATTGTTTAGGGCAAACAAGGGTAGTTTAATGATAATTTCCAATGTTCGACCAAAATACCCAAGGAAATTAAATATTGCTGCTCAGTAATGGGGTTCAAGCAACCCCAATAAACTCCTTACCCTGGATCCGCCTCTGAGGTGAACAAATGTATTATTTCCTGTTGGTATTCTTTGAAGGGTCACTGGTACCCATTTATCTTTACATGATCTTTGATTCTCAAAACATTGACCTACAAATGTAAACCCTTTTGGTATAAGTTTTGAGTGATAGATGTTGTTGCAGTAATTGCCCATTGCAACAGTCGGTATTAAAACGGTTTATTAAATAACTATACGTTATTAGCCCTATAAAAAACATCTGCCACGTTCAATAACACGACGGCCTGCTTTATAACAGGGCCATTATCATTAACACTCCGGGCCGAAAAGTGTTATAGATATAAAGCCCGCATTTGAGGCAATTTGATTGGCTAATAAGGCAGGGCCGAAAAAGTGATAAAGATTTCAGCAAGAAACTCTAGGAAATGGCAGCCATTTTGTTTTAACTCGGTCTATTTTTCGACGCAGAGATTTTGCGTAATAAAAATACTTAGTTTTCAAACAGGAATTGGTTGACGTTTATTAACTGATAACGACTGAGTAAGAGTCTAAAACCGAACGTGTTATAAATTTACAACGTGAAGATTTCACAAAAACACAAGCATTTTCTGACTTGGATCAAATACTTGTGGTTATTTAATTAAAATGTCAATAAATAAGTGATTTGATATTGACCCTGTTATTTGTCAATACGACTGCCCTCGGACAAATAACAGGGCCAACATCAAATCACTTTTTTATTAACATTTTATAATAATAATACACTCTGATACTCTTTGCAATAACAACATACTTTATATAAATAAACATGTGGAAAATATCATTTAAGACACTTCATTTTAATTTAAATAAACACATGAAAAGGTGTTTTGAGATGTGCTCCCAAAACAGAGACTTCAACAACTGTCTGTGAGTTGAGGATGATAAATTGTCGGTGACGAAAGACCCGTACTTCAAGACGACTAGATTCAGAATCAATGATGAGTGATGATGTCTACGCAATGAGCGAGAGAACCATTTCGCATGTTCATAAGTTCATATTAATTCAAGTCTCAATTGACGGAGTGATCGTCCGTTGCTGTGCCCGTAACCGTTGCGGGCATGTCCGAGATGTTTCGTGGCCTTAAGGTTTGTAACCGTTATGGCCGGTGTATGGAGACGACCCGTAACCACGATACGAAGAGGGACGTCGTTTGTAAGGGTGGCATTTTGATGACATTGAGCTCACCCGATAATCCAAGAATACGTCATAAGATTCGACGTAGATATCAGCATGCGCACAGTTCATCGGTTTTTGTTTTTGTATTCCTTGACGAGCTTTGCAAGTGATTCCATTGATTCACAGATTCCATGACCGCTTGTAGCGCAAGCCTCTTGGATAATCCAGCGTCTTGAATGCATGTCGTTCAGACCCAGCCATTTGGAGAGCTGATCTGTATCTAAGGCACCTGGTAAAACAATTGCAATTCATAAGACATTATTTTTTATTTCCATTACACATGGCGACAATACTTTCCAAGCAATTAGGAACACTTGTGGCTTTAATTTACTGTTTGAATAATTAATTGTGTACATCTATAATGAAATCAATAGTAAATACCGAAGTAAATGAACGGGTGTGAAAATTGTGCAATTTGGAGGAACAGTGGTTTAGTGGTCTCCGGATCCGGAGACTGCGGATTCGAAACCCGCCGGGAATGAGATTCGTGTGCAGTATCCCCAATTCTCATTCGGAGCGAGTACTGGTTCAAACCGAGGAAGCAGTCTTAATATAGACGCAATATAAGTTGGAATGGCCTGTTTTACAACAAGTTTAAATTGAAATTGCTATCACGCACAGACAAATGAAGATTACTGTCGCAACAAGTATAACGTTTTTATTAAGACTGTAAGAATGAAACGTTGGATAAATGAATCATTAAATTTTTCTGTAATTCGAGACATTAGGAAAAGCATGACATGTAATTTATTTATAATAAGAAATGAAACTTGTTGCATGCGTTAAGTCAAACTACTTCCGTCTACAATCACGATGAGCATGCTAGAAATGTTCATAAAAATAAAAACTTAAGTGCTTATGATATATAACTATTTTAACATCCTTAAATGTGCTGAAGATTGAAAAACTGAGATTTGAATCCAGTCTCAAATCTCAAGCATCTGATTCAAGCAACCAGTCGCCATTTGAGCCAATCAGGCCCCGTGATTATAAAACTTTTTCATGCTCAACTCAATTCTGTGCTCGGTCTTAAAATGTCTAGAACATTAACAACCTTCATAAATAAGAAATAACTATCTGTTCAACAGTTGTTGTTGAGAGCAATTTTGCCATATTTTAATTAAAATTATTTTAACTCTATTTAAAATTATCACTCTTTATTTCAAGAGTGAGAAATAGAGTTCTTACTGACTTCCCTTTTGGAAGATTATTTTATTGTGAAAAATATTTTATTTTATATAATGAACAGAAACGAAGCCATCAAATTTTCATGCTCAAATTGAGTTGAGCATGAAATAAGTTTTATAATCACGGGGCCAGATCCTTGAGATTTGAGACTGGTTTACATTCTCAGTTTTATAATCTTGGGGTCTGATATAAAATACAAACCTCGGAGATCTTGTTTATTGGCAATGACTACAAGTGGAACGTGCTTCATCTCCTGCGTGTCTAGCACGCGCATTAGCTCTTCACGTGCTTCCGGTATGCGCTCACGGTCTGCACTATCAACAACAAATATTACCCCTGGAATTAAAAACAAATATGAGAATTTCGTTAGATTTAATTGTGTTGTATACAAAACAATAACTCAATTGGTTGCGTTGTCGGAATTGCATGGCTAGGGGCTGTCGCCGTGACGGTGCGGGTTCGCTCCCTGGTAGAGGCAATATCATTTGAAATTCACAGTAGCGCTATTTGTGCAGTGTGGCGGTCGTAAAACGTCTTCCCGTACATATAGTCAGTACTGTTATCAGTAAAATAATGCGTTACCGATGTCATGTAGTGGAAATAACCTATCAGGGCTATCCGATCAACCTTTTTGGGGGTTGTCCCGGTTACCTCAATTGGTTGCGTTGTCGGAATTGCATGGCTATTCGCTGTCGCCGTGACGGTGCGGGTTCGCTCTCAGGTAAAGGCAATATAATTTATAATGTCTTTTAACAACTTTACATATTACGTTACAGACCCCTGTTGTCAGACTCCAACGTCAAGTACAATCGACCATCTTCGAATATCTTCGCCGTGCAGCGTTAGTCATTAAATATTTTGGAAGACATTGAAAAATACAGAATACGGGTATACTTGCGTTTAAATTCTCAAAAGACTGTATGATGTTTATTTAAATGATAAAGGGATTGAACTAGCAACCCCAGGCATTGAATTCAGACGTGCTAACCACTCTGTCCGCTACTCTACCATTTAATTTAAAGCTTTCAAGCCTATATCCTACCATGTGTGTTGAAGTTATCACTTATAAATATATTTGCGAGAAAAATGTTGTATATTTCCTTTCAGTATATATCACTTCGAAATATCCGATATAAACTGCGTTTGGTATTTCAGGGATGGCCAGGGAAGACCGTGATCAGACTGACCGCATATGTCAACATCGGTCACACGCGTTGAAAGACGAATTTCAGGGATTTAATACCAGATGGGTTTAAATTTCGTTTATGAAAGGTTTCGTTTCTTAATATATACTCAACAAAAGCATCTTTATTAAAACAAAGTAAATATTTACTGTCCATGTTTCAACCTATGAACTGATCTTATTTTCTTTAGCATTTCAGTGAAGAAAATGCTTAATATAAATATTGGTTCTTTGATAAACGTAATCTCACACATTTTCAACACGTGTTCTAAACTAAAATTCACAGGTTAAAGCTGCCTATTCACAATTCTTGGTGGAATATTTTAACGTCTTCCGATGTGTATAAATAAGTAATGCCTGTAACAGACTGAACACGAGCGAATTTTGCCGAAATTTTGGACAAATCAGTACATTTAAGGACCTGTTGTGCGAGAATTTCACTGCGTTATCAACGCACAACTTGGGGTTTAAATATATTCACTCGTATACCGTTGACTGTGAAATACCTTGTAATATCACATCATTTACTTTCTTTACAGGCAATCAACAGTTTAAATGATAAATTTTGATATTAAAAAAACTCTAAATAATTTCGTCTTTATACGTGACCATTGCCAATATTTAATAAGGATCTCGGTCAGAGTACGCAATGTTTGCTTTTCCATGTTTATCGTATTTCATGCAGCTTGATTCACCGCTGGATACCTTCGGGTGCTCTTCTTCTTCCGGAATACATGGGACAGACCTGATTTATCGAGAAGGATTATTTTCGGGATATTCTAAACCGGGAAGTTATCTGCTGAAAGTGGATAACTACCTTGTTAAAGATACGAAGACTGAAACCTAGAAAACGTGGTTCTCATCCTAAAAATATTCTGAAATTCCCCGTCGCCCACCCCACACGTAATTTCCTGTTTTTGACCTTAAAGCAGCATATTCACAGTTCAGTGCCCAAGGTTATAAAACTGAGCATGGAAACCAGTCTCAAATCTCAAGCATCTGATTGGCTGAAATGGTGACCAGTCGCCATTTCAGCCAATCAGATGCTTGAGATTTGAGACTGGTTTCCAATCTCAGCTATATAACCTTCAGGCCTGTTTTGCTTTTCATAAATTCACTCGTACGTCGTAAGAAAATTACAGCACATTTACGTTGTTTACTGGTAATCTACTGTTGATATTATAAATTTTGATATTAAAAACATTTTTAGTCAAGTTAGTTTATCATATTCCAAAATATCTGTGTTCAGCTCTTCAAGGGGATTATATCATAATGTGCTATCATTTAATTTCGCGGTAACAATTTTTGGCGCAAGAGCCACAAAAGATAAATTAGCGCGCTCATTTTCGCGCAATTGTTTTTCGCTATGAAGAAATATTATTTACATGGTCTAGGATTTAAATCCGCGCATCTATCCTACGAAGAAATTTAAACCTGTGCGAAATGTAATGATAGCACAGAAGTCATGCTTACCATCGGTTCCCCTTAGATACATTCTCCAGAGCGGTCTCATCCGGTCCTGGCCTCCCATGTCCCACACTGTCAGTGTGAGGCCCTTCATGGGACTCAGGGTCTCTACGTTAAATCCTACAGTCGGTATGGTAGTCAGTGTTTCGTTTAGCTTAAACCGGTATAAAATCGTCGTCTTCCCTGAAATTATAAAGTGTACCCTATAGAGTCATGCAAACGGTGTTAATTCATGTGCTAAGACATTGAAACTGCACGCAGTTTGATTAATAATAAACAAGGTTTCTGTCCTAAATAACTCCTGCTTTAAACAAACATTCATTATTATTTATTTGTTTCCTTAACATGTCGGCTACTGTGACAAAGGTGTAAATAGGTAGATCATGTGAAAAATAAGCGAATTCCAGTCTCTCAAAGAACAAAATCTCCTTCTCTCTTGCCTTCTCTCTTTCGTTCATTTTTTTCTCCCATATCTTCTCTCGAAAACAACTAAATATCATAACATACTCTTAAAATGATAGTATCTATGATTGTAATAAATTCAAGTTTGACAATATAAATATTATGCACGTGCATCTATTTTTTCAAAGGCGGATTCAGATGGTGTTCAGTGAGGATGTTCAAATCACCATTCTGGCAACAATATTTAATTTCATAGTGATAGTGGAAAGAAAGTTTGGATTTATAATATATCCAAAGGCCGGTATTCCATAGTTCCGTGATGCGTGATCCGTGTCCGCGTCCGCGTCCGTTTCCGCGATTTTTCACTCACCAAAGATATCGTTTGTATATTCCATACCTCCGCGTCCGTTCGACGCGGAACGGACATGGAGGTATGGAATATAACCAGCGATATCTTTGGTAAGTGAAAATCGCGGAAACGAACGCGGACGCGGACACGGATCACGCATCACGGAACTATGGAATACCGGCCTAAGCCTGTCCCAAACGAAACCCCTTTCTGGATTCGGGGCCCCGATTCCGTATATTTGGTTATTAAAACTACATAACGCCACACATTTGGAGTTAACCTGAAGACATTTCAACTTTAATAGTTATAGAAGTCATATTTCAAACTAGGAGTGTGGGAGCAGGGAGTTGTTGTTATTGTTTTAATATTATAGTAAAATATCGGTGACATAAGCCCCGGTCACAACCCGCCGTGCGTCTTTTTTGACCGTACGTGTTCTGCGGAGGTTACGTTCGCGGCGTTGTTTGGTCGGACGTGGCAAGAGCAGAGAGGACGCACGTCACACGCAAGGTGTGAGTACGTTGCCCGCACGCCACGTCTAGGGGTAAAAGGTTGCCTGCATCGTACGTTCCGTAGGTGGTAAGTGAGTTGTACGTGCTTACAACGCAAGATCTCCGTGCGATTTCCATGTCAACGTACGGAGGCCGTACTGTTCACGTACGGTGTTCTTACTCGCTCGCACGTTGTAATTTCGTGCAAGTGCGGTGAACGTGAGTTTATTTCGGTCGCTGTTGCGCGATATATATAAGGACGACCAATCGATACTCGAAATATTTTATATACCGCAGAGGTCCGTGCGCACACCGTGCGTTGTAATTGCGGAGCACGTACTTGCTCTGTACGGTCCACCTGAGTTCTGTGCGCGTTTTGAACGGTTGAACTGAAGAAGCACGGACCACGCACGGACCACGCAAAGACTCGCAGAGGCAGTGCGTTATGCGCTCGTGGACGTACAGGGCACGCACGTCATCCGTACGGGTGGTGAATCCGTAGCCAGCACGCAGCTCGAACGCAGAGAAAGTTTTGCATGCACTAAAAATGCTACGGCGTCTCTGCATGCTCCCAAATCCGTACGGAGGAGGTACTCACCACGTACGAATCCCTGAATTTGGTCCACGTTTTTGCACGTAGACAGCACGCACTTGCACGTACGGCGGGTTGTGACCGGGGCTATAAATACATGTTCTGTCGTCTTAAGTAGATTTTCAGTCAATTACTAACTTCCTTAAACTTCTCTTCTCTTTAGAAATATTTGATCGTGCAGGAAACTGCAATAAAAGAGTTGTTTTAAGGATTTGAACTTTCATAGCAAGTCTCCTGGAGTGAGTGATTGTAAAAGTCAGGAAACTGTATAGTAGTTATGTAGGTCGTATATTTCCCAAAACACTTCAGACTATTGATATAATCGCAGGGATTGATCTGTAATAAGGCGCATAATGATTCATCTCAGTTCAAAGCTAAGCATGCATGCTGCGCAAAGGAACTAAATGAGCGATTTGAGAACCGAATTGCATGATTTGCGTGTCGATTGTGTTAGATTCAAATAATAGGTTCACGCAGCTGTGAAATTGAATGAATAAGGCCAATGTAGTCACGTAAAAACCTCAAAACTAATTTAACAAGTAACAGCCAAAACCGGACACTGAGGTCAATCAAATAGGATTTAAATGTAATTTTTAATCAAAACCGACACTAAACCGACACTAAAAGGGGAAACTCCTTTAAAATTTGATTTAACTGTTAACTTTCAGTTTTTATGTAGATGGTGATACCAAGATACAATGTAATAAAACTTTATCTTGTCCCGCAAAAGCAAACTTTCAATGTTAGCATCAATACCTACGACAGATAGTCCAAGGTTTATTGTTGTTGTTTTTTTCGATAATAAGAAAATAAGGTCTACAAGTGTAACGTGATCGGGTATGGATAAGTAGACAATCACGTGATACCTTGTTTATAAAACCAGCAATGATCTTATGGCAGATATGGGAAAAATAAATATTTTTCCATGTCAAGAAAAATAGCTATGTCAACTTTGTAAAATTTTGTCAAAATAAACCATATCTGAAATAACTTGTGTGTCACGTGACATTCAAGTTATCGATAACGTACCGAGTACCCAGGACTAATGACAGTCTAAGAACAGAAATTGACAGTAACATGCCATTCTTATATTTGTTGCACCAGACCCCAAAATCACAAAACCAAGATTGGAGACCAGTTTCCAGATTTAGTTTTATAAACTTGGGACAAAGGATCATCGGAATCTGTATTTTATCATTCGCCATTTTTATTAGCAAGAATGTTTCCAGTTAAACATTTTGATGGCAGGAGACGAGCCAGTTCACATTTCAGACGATGAGATAGAAGGATAACACGCAGTTTATCAGAGTCACATGGTTGCAAAATTTCCTTTTGCCTTTTCCTACATATATAAATGTAATGGGGCAGTACCTAAGAAAGACATTTCTGCTGAGACAATCCAGTGGGACAGTCGGTTCAGTTAAGAGACACGTTAACATATCTTGATATTTGTATTACCCCTCATTAAGACACCCCGAAATTAAGACCACCTCGCTAATAAGACCAATATTCAGATGTCCCATTTTACAGTTTTGCACTGTTTTCGACCCCTATATAGAGACCACCTCACTATAAAGACCATTATTCTACATCTAATAAATTCATCCAATTAGCGTCCTTTAATAGTACCACGTGACCGTCCAATATTTTGCCGTATTGGATCCAAAAAAGTCAGTATTTTTTTCATATTGGATGATTAAGTGCAAATGCACTTTACCATTGTTTTACAACGATAAAAGCCGTTGACCGTAAAAATGATCCGAATGAAAAACTTAATAAAATATTGGACCGTACCATATGGAATATATATGGAATAGTCTTGAAACGCTTGAAAAGTCATGCTTCATTTATTAGATGTAGAATAAAAAGGTAATTAGACGTTTTACTGTACAATACGGGATATATTTGGACTCGTACGCAGCTTGAAAAGTCATATTGGACTCGCCTAACGGCTCGTCCAATATGACTTTTCAAGCTGTGTACTCGTCCAAATATATTCCCGTATTGTACAGTAAAACGTCTAATAACCTATAATTTTTCCCAGTCCCATGGTGGTCTTAATAGCGGGGTTTCACTGTAGTTTGTTTTTCTTTTAATATAGCTTGTCTAGAGTTTCTGATCTGATCACTCTATAAATATTATACTTATTAAACTAGCTAAATAAGCATTCATTCATGGAAAATACCGAAAAAAAAGATTTATGCTAAACAAAAAAAATAAACCAGACACTTCATATTTCACTTGTTTTTCACTTATTTTTCAAAGTATCAGATTGAAGAGCTATATTAATTGTTCATGAAAATGAAAATTGAATGTGTTTTGCACTTATCCGTGCATTTTGATATTACAAGTGTTTCAGACATTAGTTATAAATTAAAGGAGGGTGCAACGATATAGATTTTATATATGTATATCTTAGTTATTAAAACTTATACAGTGTCAGATTTCTTTTTTTCTGAGTATAGTATAAAATGTATTTTTATTGTAGCTAGTCTACAGTTTAATCTCAATAATTCGACTGCAAGCACAGGCCCATAACAATACTGACTTTTTATAGATATCTGTCCTTTCCGGGCGACCATCGTATGTATAGAAAAGCCCATGTTGCGCACAAATAGTTGGGCTAGTCTACAGTTAAAAGTAATGAATGATAAGCACGTACCCGCCCCGTCAAGTCCGATCATGGCTATCCTTGCTGGACAATGCTTCAGCGATGACAGGGCCTTCGCCAGTTTTGATCCGAAAGATCCCATAGTTTTATCCAATATGTAGTCTTCAAAAGTTGTCGCTGTCGTGAACAGCAGTAGTAGCTGACGTAGTAGTAGTATTTGAGTAATATTTTTATGTTCTGTTCTGTTCTGTTCAGTCACAAATATCGACAGAAACAGAAACGCTGTTATGTTGTTGTTGTTGTTGTTATTTTAGCGGTAGTGACTGATAATTCCCGGTGATGTACATAAGTAAATTGGTTATTCCGGTGTTAGGTAAAACTCCTTGTTTGTTTCACTTGATTTTTGTAATAAATTAAAACTGGATATATCCTTGAGGTTCAATATATTTTTCTACAAAACTCTATCCAAGTTGTTAACAGGTAACTAGCATGTCAGATAAATACAGCCGCGATATCACTGGCTTAACACCAGGAAGAATGTAGAAATAATGCTCAAAACACATACAAGCTAATTTGCATCAAATAAGCACTCGAGATACACAACTAATGAATCACCGTGTTATTTACCTTACATTTTCCCCATAGTTTCTCTTATCAGTTTAAGTTTTATCTTGCACAAAACTCCACATTTGTAACTGACCGTATCTCTTAGTTAACTAATGAAATTCACTATTCTTCCTTTTTAGTAAAAAGATCTTTCACACATCAAACCAGGTGATTAAACTCCCAGTCGTTTCAATTTTCAATTAAACTTTATACGTTTTTAAACATGTATGAAATTGCACGGACACGTCCTGGTGTCTTGGCATTGTTAGATTGTCAATTTAACTGGATTACTTATGTCTAGCTACTCCCTTTATAATAAAATCATTACATATGGATTTACATGTCACTGCATTTTTGACCGCCTGTTCAACGATATAAGTTCTTTAAACTATCGATTGACAAGGTCAATAAACGTATTATTTATTTCGTTGCCGATATGAAATGAAATACAAATTGATACACGAATGATTAGTAATGGTATTAATTTTAAAGGTGTTGCGTGTTATTTGATACAACTATATTTGACCTTTTAGCGTGTTTTAAATGGTGAAATCTTTGTAATTGCTTTGCTTCATTAATTTGCTTTTGAAATGAAATGTTCCATTTTTGTGACTCAGATCCTAAGAACGATTAAGAACTGGACCTTTTCTCACCCGGTTTCGCCACCTTGTAGCGTGACTCACGGCACTTGGAAAGATTTGTCAATTACGTATTATATGCCTTACCCATAAACATGTAAAATATGATTTATTGTTTTATTAATAAATTTGTTTTTTAGGAAATAATGTATTATGAGCAAGATGAGCCGCCTGATCGGAACTCGAACCCAGGACCTTCAGTGCTCTCCGGGCCAATTACAAATCTTCACCCCAGATAGTGACTAGATTGTTACCGCGACATACACCTCCTACAAACTGGATATTCACCATCGATTTCCAGAGTGTGCTTTACATTAACAATTAGGAGCGCGCAACGCTGTGACGGGATCCAAATGTCACAGGGTAAGAAATAAGTGCAGCCAAACCCGGACTCGAACCCTGGGCCCCTCTCTGTCAGGGCGAGTGTTCTCCCGTCTGAGCTATCCGGGGCCCTTATACATCTTCTCTCCAGAAAGTGACTAGATTCGTACCGTGAAAATTATATCAATTAAAATGTGATTAAAAGTGGCATTATGAACTAGTACATCTCATAAAATGTCCTTAAACTAAAGCACGAATAGAGTCGCTATGAGTATTAAGTGCAACTTATTTAAACATTTAAGTTGCTAACGCAGTCTGACAATGAAATGTTAATGGATATTTAAAGAATGAATCAATTACTATTAATGATACTCCTCGAAAATAAGTCGCCGCTTCGTCAATCTGTCCGGCCGTTTGTTTTTTATTCGTCACGTGTTGTTTTGCTATCTGCTATTACAGTCATTTAGTATATTCAAAACAATCGCCAGTTTGTATGTATTATATAAGAATATGACTGTAATGATTAGTGCCAATAAATATACGACTTAATTACCTACACTGTCTGACAACGAAATTTTCTTCTTTACCTACTTTTTTTTCTAAATGTTCCGTCACGACTTGCTCCGACTCCCTTTGACGAGCCCTGACTCCCTTGCGAATCCGGGACCCGTCTCACACTTTAAGCATCTGGCCCCAAGGTGATAAAACTGAGGATGTGGTTGAAATTTATACATAATTAACCCACTAAATACTGAGAGCTGTTAAACACTTTTCAATAAGACCTTAAGTCAATTACCTGATGAAATCAAAGGACTGGAGGTACTGATGAGTCGGCCATCAAAACACAATTGAAAAGCAATGGATTTTTGGGTTTGATTAAGTTGGACCAGAAATAAACTTTCGTCTCAAGAACGGGGAACAATTTACTTTATGTCCTCCGAGACATAGATCTTCGACCCCAAAAACAATTAATGTCCAATTAACAAGTCAAGACAAATACTGTTATCAAGTTTGCAGACGTGGTGACATGGAAAGCGAAGCTGGTGGTAGGACAATATGTCTAAAGGCATAATTTGAATATGATTGGACTTGTAGACAATAAAATGAAATTGACCAATCACACTTTAAGTGAAGGATATCATACTTCATAGGTCATATGGTCAACAGTGAAACAACGCTGGTCAGTTCTCAAACACAACGCTTTATTTAAAGGTATTACTCCTTTCGTCCTTGCATTTTGCATTAAGAGAGACTTTTTAATTTTTCATTTTATCAACGAGAGTGCAATGACGAATGGAATATTACCTTAATGGCGTGAATACTTTTGTAAGTGTGGAAGAATCCTGTGAGCAGTTGTTTGCAAGCGCAGTATCATGAGACAGCACCTAAAATTCTGAGTTGAGATACGGTGACACCAATGACAGAAATCAAAGGACTGGAGGTACTGACGAGTCGGCCATCAAAACACAATTGAAAAGCCAAGGATTTTTGGGTTTGATTAAGTTGGACCAGAAATAAACTTTCGCCTCAAGAACGGGGAACAATTTACTTTATGTCCTCCGAGACATAGATCTTCGACCCCAAAAACAATTAATGTCCAATTAACAAGTCAAGACAAATACTGTTATCAAGTTTGCAGACGTGGTGACATGGAAAGCGAACCTGGTGGTAGGACAATATGTCTAAAGGCATAATTTGAATATGATTGGACTTGTAGACAATAAAATGAAATTGACCAATCACAATTAAGTGAAGGATATCATACTTCATAGGTCATATGGTCAACAGTGAAACAACGCTGGTCAGTTCTCAAACACAACGCTTTATTTAAAGGTATTACTCCTTTCGTCCTTGCATTTTGCATTCAGAGAGACTTTTTAATTTTTCATTTTATCAATGAGAGTGAATGACGAATGGAATATTACCTTAATGGCGTGAATACTTTTGTAAGTGTGGAAGAATCCTGTGAGCAGTTGTTTGCAAGCGCAGTATGATTAGACAGCACCTAAAATTCTGAGTTGAGATACGGTGACACCAATGACAGAAAAAAGTAGCTAAGCTAGTCATAATCTTTGAATATTCAAACTTGAAATCGACAAACAGAATTGGGTCACATGATTTAAAATAATACTACAAGTGACACTATGGTTTGTTTCAATGGTTCTATTATTCAGCAAATAATGTTCAACACACAATTACACTGATGCTTTTTTGTCAACTGATGTTTTTTCAATGAGGTGCACATTAAAACGTTTTGGTTATATTTTATATAACTTGTCTCCATTTCACATCCACTATTTGTATCGACATTTGTGATTTTTTAATTCTTGTCCATTACAAAAGCAGGATGCTCCATTGCAGGAATTAGTGGCAATCTAAAGGCTGTATGCTCCCTCAGACAGTCATAGACAGAATTGTCAAACTGGTCTCTTCACAGCATTCCATGTAGAGCTGTTATCCTGAAATATTAATTTCAACAAATAACCTATTTATATTGAAGTTGTAACGATTTTAGCTTAAGTGTCTTTGCTTTCTTTAAATTAAGGGTAATTTTGGTTATTAATTGCCAGAATCCACCAAAAAGTTACATTAGATGGGTGTTCACTTGTGTCGCCCTGGGAACTAGATCAAGTTAAAAATGCAATAACAAAAAAGGGAATAACCCCATCTTGACATAAAGAACTTGGAGTCATGATGAGTGTGTTGTCATGAGCAATATAATTTGAAAGTTTGATGTAGAAATATTAAGAAAAGGCAAAGTTATAGTCAACATTAAGTTTTTCTGTTAAAAAAAGTACAAAAAAAGGATTAACTCCATCAAATGTGACCTTGACCTGAAAATTAATATCAGCTCAAGCATGTAACAATATAATTTGAAAATTTCATGAAGAAATATTAAGAAATGGCAAAGTTATAACCAACATTAAGTTTTTGGGATAGATGGACGGACAGACAAAGCGATCCCTATGTATTGCCTTTTCTTTGAAAGGGCGACACAAAAAAATGACCCTTTAGATTAAGCAGCTAGTGGACACCTGGAAAACAATACATCAGTACATGTATCAGCAAGAACAACTTTGATGTCTGATCTGGATCTGATTGGAATCTACACTGTTTGCATATTTGTAAGAAATAGCCTCATGAATCTTATTATGAACCGTGTAGATCCTGTTAAGACTGCACAGATATGCCTGCTGATCTGGATATACACTGGTCACTCATGTCATGTATTCATGGAAGAAAGGGGCAAAAACAACACAGTAATTTTTATATACAGTAGGATGATTAATTTTCTTGTGAACTGAGGTCTCACAAGTCAACACATACATATAAACACAATTTTATGTTTTCTTGTTACAAGATACAAAAATACAAATACCAACATATACAGATAGATTTAGTGTGTCTCAATCACACATTCATGCAGCTTTAATAAATGAAAATAAAAAATGCAAACCTTGTCTTCATTTTCTACAGTAACATTCATATTCTGCTCCCTTATGTTCTACCAATTCTGCAGACATTTCAAGTCCACAGCTTTCACAAGACTGATGATACACATGGCTGAAAATAAATGTTGTATTTTAATCATAACAAATAACCAAAACCAATTTCACTGTACTTTTTGTTGCTTATGAAGTTGTACATAATTTGATGTTGCAGGTTAGTTAACAGATTACAATGTTGTCATAATTCATCTATTTTTATAAATATCACAAAAAAGAGGTATTTCTGGTGTAAGCTTCAAGCCATCTTCAGTTCCTATAGGCTCATACACAATTTATCCCATTTAACCTTTACCTCCATATGCCTTTATGGCATGGGAAATCAGTGTAGATCTAGATCAGCCGACACATCCATACTGCCTGATTAGGATCTAAACCGTTACGGCGTTAGCTTTTTTATTCAAATTTCAATAGGTTATTTCTCACCATTATGTGACCTGTGCAAATCCAGATCAGATCATGAAAAGGCATGAAAATGTGTATAATATTATAGTAAAGGGTTAATTACTACAAAAAACACCTGCATTTTGATACTTCATTTTATTCGTTGGATACACCTTTTAACACATGAGCAACTATTGTAAATCTAGGTGCTGACACATCTCCTTCCTGTTAATTAGAGCTTTAAATGTATCTAATGAACAGAGTAGATACAGAATGATGAGACCTCAAAATGTCTGATGTGCAAGCTGGTCTGGAGCTACATTTGTGCTATCTCTATCTGATGTGGATTTACACTGATTAACCATGTGGTAAATTGGCGTGTAAATGGAGTAAAGGGTCAAGTTATTAACCATGAAAGTTGAAACAGCATTGGATTTTTGAGACACATTTATATGAGATTACCCAACTTAAAAAACAAATAAGCAACCCATCGTGATAGTTCAAGGTGGCCCACAGATGAATATTGTTATATACAATGTTAATAATCAAGTGAATTCAAGTTGACCTTGTTATTGGGTCAAAGGTAGTCATATATGCCTGAGACAGAAGGCCGAGGGTAAATATGACAGCCCGAGGCCCAATAACAGGTTCAAATTCATATGAAGACTAAACTGGGCCAATACAGGTGTTCTGGACCAATATGAGAATTGCTGGGCCATTATAAAATACTTAAGTATTGATGTGGTGTACCATGTAGTGTCTGCCAGGAAAATGGCATGTTCAAGTCAGGTGATGACATGCCTCGAGATTTTGCCACACTGCAGTCATGTAAAAGAAAAGGGCAAAGTATGCAATGTCTTTACTGTATATTAATACAGGGCTCTCACTAGAGAAAGACTTGAAGGAATTAGTCTCATCAAAAGTGACCAGACTTCTCTCTTGGTTGAGCTTTGTTAGAAGTCATTTTGTATTTACGATATAGGGAAAGAAAGCTGTTGACTGCAAACTTCTCCATAATGCAGTAAATTATGACAAAACTCATCCTGATTTGCAAGTCTGGTGAGAGCCCTATTAATAGTCAATTAATAAAATTTAATATACCATTATCCTTCTTCCACTCCTTTTCCAATTTCATGCTTTTTGAACCAGAGATGGCACATTTCTTTCATTTGATTTTATCACTGAAATTAACAAACACAAAATTGCAAGGGTGCAAGTTAGGATTTCTAAAAAACCTGAAATCCTGAAAATTTATTTAGGGTAAATGAAGAAAATCAATCATTTTAGACACACAAAAACCTGATTTTCAGGCAAACGCACCCATGAAATAATAACAATTATTTTGATCTTTGATCAAATTACAAATATTCTTTATAATAACATATTTTATTTTTTAAGTGAGAGATCATAACAATTAGTTTACTCTCATTTTGTACTTTGCTAGAATGGTCTTTCTTCAGATTGTTTCTATTCTGCATTGAAATCCATTCAGTCTGAGGTGTGAGGTGTATCTACAAAAAGTCACCCACAATCTTTTGGAATGTGAAAAATGTTTTTTCCTTTAGTTGCTGTGAAAAAGAGTGCTGTCATTTGTTTTGTAGTTAAAATGCCTGTTCCAACAGCCGTTCAAGAAAATTTCATAATGTTATATTGATTAACTGTTGATTAACTGAATTAAGAATCCATATTGTTTCATCACTGCCAGAGTTATTATGTGTTTCCTTCTTTTGAAAAAATAAAATATGGATCCAGGCATGTCACTTTAAAATTAACCAGAAAGTATCAGACTGCAAAAAGTCAAAAATGTGTTGACTGCTCTTATAAACTGGTCAAATTGGGTTATCACTAAAATTCACAAAGTGGGTTCCTTTTCAAATAACTACCGGTAATTTATTTTACATTGCTGATCAGAATTCAAGTCTGGGTAAAAATCATAGAATGAAATAGACATAAAATTAATGTCTTAAGTAGTTTTGGTTTATTTTACCTAAAAACAATTTGTAATGGAATGCTAATAAATTAATACTTGTTACATCAAAATTATTGAACTGAAACACTGTGTAAACCTAGGTTCACTTCAATACTTAATACTGGTGTAACATCAAAAGGGAGACAATATATTCATTTTTATAATTTGGCACATGTTTGTAGAGAACAAAATGTATATCTTTGGTTTTCATTTCATAATTTATTGTCACTTTGTTAGGCAATTCTACTATTAACAAGACTTAATTTAACACTATGAAACTAATTTGAGTTATTTATCAAATTACAGGAACCTGAATTTCCATCAGAAAATATTCAGATAGGAAAAAATATTACATTTTCCCAATGCAACGAATTTGTACCCCACCCATTAACATGTTAAAATAATTTACCAGTTGCAATGTTGACAGCGTTATCACAGCTCAAGCATTACAAAGAAACTAAAATATACTGTTTAAAATAATTACATCTCCTAAACAGTCATTCTGGATTTAACTCAAACATTATTTTCTACCTTCACTTTTGTTGTCCACTTCATTGCATGACGTCAAACAGTTCTATACCGCTTCAAATGGTTCAAATGGTTGATACATGTCTGACCAGAACCAAAAGTCATCTAAACCTGTTTATGAATAATTAAATCAATTAATAAATACTTCATTCTTTCTTCCGGGATGCAAACTTTACCTGAAATGCATTTAAGACATACTATTAAATAAATATTGTGAAGTTCCCATTTCTGTATAAACTTGGTGAATCCCTGAGGTGCTACTCTTTTTCTTCTTATGGTTTTCCCTGGGTTATTAATTTTGAAAATATCTGTTCTGATTAAATGACCTGTGAGACATATGGAATGGAGTGTAAGACAAAACTGAAAGTAGGAAAAACTTCTGATAGCGGATTTCATAAGGTGTACATATAACACGCAATTATTGAAAACATTAGGTTTTCATTTCTTTGAAATTTTATACTTCAGAAAATCTTGTGTCAACTATGTAGATCTAGCTGGTTACGGTTTGGAAATGGGTTAGATCTGGATATTTTCTGATGGAAATTCAGGCTCAAGATTATGATCAAATGCATAAAATGCATTATATATATATATATATATATATATATATCTGTTAAATCAATTCATGTATGAATTTTAAATTACTTTAAACATAATTTTCAATAGATCAAAATGTTATAAAAAATCATTGTGAATCAGATGCTTTATGTTTTACTTTAAAGCGTTCAAATGGGAATATAATTCTTACACGAGTGACGATATTTTACCAAGTAATTCGTTAATCGTTCAAAATCCAACTTTTTTCAATGCAGTACATTGAAAAAATTTGATTACTTACATCTCTACAAGGTTCCACAATTAATATCCACAATGATTAGGGCCCTAAATTAAAAATTTTTCGCTTAGCCCTACGGTCGATTTTGAGACTACTTTCCTTTTGCCAATAAGCCAAAATCACGTTTACTGCGGTTTAGTCTTTCGAATCTAAAATTTCAAGTTTAACAATGATTTTGTAACGTAGGCTACCATTCGAAAACCACCAAATCCACCTCCATTTCCATATGAATAATTCTATTTACAAAGAGAACTATTGTCAATATACATTCAAATATAACCTGGGTGTTATAAAAACATTGCATCACGAAAATAACTCGATAAATACTCACTGTTGATTTGATTACGATGGATTTTTCGTCTTCACCGAACGTTGTCGAATCCAATATGGCGTTCCGCCATCGGGTATTCATGCGCGTTCATGACTCAAAATTTTGTCGAACGTTCCACGAGTTAAATTTCTTCAAATATTGATTGATTCCATATTTTTTAATATAAATTGTATCGTTTTGCACAGAATTACAAAATTGACCGCTTTGTAGCATTGACTTACTTTTTGAAACTAAGAACTATATTCTAGGGTAGCAAGCATACATTCTATGGTAGCATGCAAGTACTGTCGTTACTACATTGAAATAAAGAAGGAGTTAGAACAGTATTGCATGCAACCCTCAAATTGTTAGGTTCATAGTAAAGCAAAAACGATTGTCGAAAATTGGTTTTCACTGAGTCTGCCGACTCAAAAAAGTAGCTCAGCTAGTCATAATCTTTGAATATTCAAACTTGAAATCGACAAACAGAATTGGGTCACATGATTTAAAATAATACTATAAGTGACACTATGGTTTTTTTCAATGGTTCTATTATTCAGCAAATAATGTTCAAACACACAATTACACTGATGCTTTTTTGTCAACTGATGTTTTTTCAATGAGGTGCACATTAAAACGTTTTGGTTATATTTTATATAACTTGTCTCCATTTCACATCCACTATTTGCATCGACATTTGTGATTTTTTTATTCTTGTCCATTACAAAAGCAGCATGCTCCATTGCAGGAATTAGTGGCAATCTAAAGGCTGTATGCTCCCTCAGACAGTCATAGACAGAACTGTCAAACTGGTCTCCTCACAGCATTCCATGTAGAGCTGTTATCCTGAAATATTAATTTCAACAAATAACCTATTTATATTGAAGTTGTAATGATTTTAGCTAAAGTGTCTTTGTTTTCTTTAAATTAAGGGTAATTTTGGTTATTAATTGCCAGAATCCACCAAAAAGTTACATTAGATGGGTGTTCACTTGTGTCGCCCTGGGAACTAGATCAAGTTAAAAATGCAAGAACAAAAAAGGGAATAACCCCATCTTGACATAAAGAACTTGGAGTCATGATGAGTGTGTTGTCATGAGCAATATAATTTGAAAGTTTGATGTAGAAATATTAAGAAAAGTCAAAGTTAAAGTCAACATTAAGTTTTTCTGTTAAAAAAAAGTACAAAAAAAGGATTAACTCCATCAAATGTGACCTTGACCTGAAAATTAATATCAGCTCAAGCATGTTGCCACAAACAATATAATTTGAAAATTTCATGAAGAAATATTAAGATATGGCAAAGTTATAACCAACATTAAGTTTTTGGGATAGATGGACGGACAGACAAAGCGATCCCTATGTATTGCCTTTTCTTTGAAAGGACGACACAAAAAAATGACCCTTTAGATTAAGCAGCTAGTGGACACCTGGAAAACAATACATCAGTACATGTATCAGCAAGAACAACTTTGATGTCTGATCTGGATCTGATTGGAATCTACACTGTTTGCATATTTGTAAGAAATAGCCTCATGAATCTTATTATGAACCATGTAGATCCTGTTAAGACTGCACAGATATGCCTGCTGATCTGGATATACACTGGTCACTCATGTCATGTATTCATGGAAGAAAGGGGCAAAAACAACACAGTAACTTTTATATAGGATGATTAAATTTCTTGTGAACTGAGGTCTCACAAGTCAACACATACATATAAACACAGTTTTATGTTTTCTTGTTACAAGATACAAAAATACAAATACCAACATATACAGATAGATTTAGTGTGTCTCAATCATACATTCATGCAGCTTTAATAAATGAAAATAAAAAATGCAAACCTTGTCTTCATTTTCTACAGTAACATTCATATTCTGCTCCCTTATGTTCTACCAATTCTGCAGACATTTCAAGTCCACAGCTTCCACAAGACTGATGATACACATGGCTGAAAATAAATGTTGTATTTTAATCATAACAAATAACCAAAACCAATTTCACTGTACTTTTTGTTGCTTATGAAGTTGTACATAATGTGATGTTGCAGGTTAGTTAACAGATTACAATGTTGTCATAGTTCATCTATTTTTATAAATATCACAAAAAAGGTATTTCTGGTGTAAGCTTCAAGCCATCTTCAGTTCCTATAGGCTCATACACAATTTATCCCATTTAACCTTTACCTCCATATGCCTTTATGGCATGGGAAATCAGTGTAGATCTAGATCAGCCGACACATCCATACTGCCTGATTAGGATCTAAACCGTTACGGTGTTAGCTCTTTTTTTCAAATTTCAATAGGTTATTTCTGACCACAATGTGACCTGTGCAGATCCAGGTCAGATCATGAAAAGGCATGAAAATGTGTATAATATTATAGTAAAGGGTTAATTACTACAAAAAAACACCTGCATTTTGATACATCATTTTATTCGTTGGATACACCTTTTAACACATGAGCAACTATTGTAAATCTAGGTGCTGACACATCTCCTTCCTGTTAATTAGAGCTTTTAATGTATCTAAGGTCACTTCTTTTATATAAAATGGTTTACAAAACCGGCGGACCTATTTTTTCAAGAAATCGAAAAAAAATAAAATCGAAATCGACGAATTTTTTTTCATTAATAATTTCCGGCCCTATGGAAACGAGTCGAAAACTATCGAAACAAATCCCATTTTGCTTGTTTTTATATAAATAGGCCGCGTTTTAAACGCGCCCTCGAAATAGGTAGACGGGTTTTATATCGTCAAATGGGGTATGATTTTCAAACACAAAACCATTTCCTATACAAGCAATGTAAATTTTATCTATCATTTGTATCGGACAAGAGAATATATCGCCAAATCGAATAGAAAATTTGCAAATTGTCTTGCCAAAACTTTCATCGCCTGTTTACAGGAAGAACACCGGATGAACCGTTTATCGTCCGTATCAAAGCTTATGTCACATTTAATATTTGTCTATTGTCAGCTGATAATCCAATTAAATTTTCTCGGCAGCGATGAACAAGAACAGTGAAGCCTCCGGGCAAACAAACTGTTACCTGTCATAATTTTTAAACAGATTACTCAATCAGGCGTTACAAAAAAAACACAGCAACCTAGGCCTATCGAGACGTAATTGGTACATGTACTTTCAATAATCAACGTTCAAATTCCATTGTCTCTTTTTAATTATCACATAATCCGCACAATTCAAACAAACAAAAATAATTTTCTCAAACATGTTTTACAATCACTCATAGATTTATGTACATTTCTTTGATCCGCCTTCAATGTTAATTTCATACGGAGACAGAATTTGATTGACAGTCAGTATTGAGTTAAACGTTGATACCAACCGTCTTTGAAATGCAACTTCAAAGGGATTTGTCGGCTCGTATCAAGACTGTGTTGTTTTATCGGCACTGCTTTGAAATCGTTTGATCTACAAGAAGTGTGTACGTGACATTCGACATTTTTTAGCTGGGTAAAATTGGTTGATGATGCAATAATTCTGAAATATGATACTTGAGATAAAATTGGGACGTAATTTATTTTGGAATATGTTCGAATTGGTTAGTGTTTTAATACTTATTTTACATTCACGTTGTAAATGTCGCGGTGTCATAATTTAATTTGAAACTTTTATTTTGTAGCAGAGCGTGACAGAAGGGTCTGTTAATCCATTAATAAAAATATAAATAATGCATATTTGTCACGAGTATTGCCCAGAACACGATCTATCTGACCTCCCTTGTCAACAAATATATGCAGATTCAATGATAATCATTACCAGACTTTCAGTTTTGTTTCTGTAGATTTAAATTGTTTTGACTGTTATATAGTAGTTAATGCTGTCAGACTAATATTAAGACTAGATGTGGAAATTTTTTTTTTATTTTCTTTTCGACCGCCTTACGGACACTTTGACCAAAAATTTTTGTAAACCATAAAATAAAAAAGGAGTGGCCTAATGAACAGAGTAGATACAGAATGATGAGACCTCAAAATGTCTGATGTGCAAGCTGGTCTGGAGCTACATTTGTGCTATCTCTATCTGATGTGATTTACACTGGTTACCCATGTGGTAAAATGGCGTGTAAATGGAGTAAAGGGTCAAGTTATTAGCCATGAAAGTTGAAACAGCATTGGATTTTTGAGACACATTTATATGAGATTACCCAACTTAAAAAACAAATAAGCAACCCATCGTGTTAGTTCAAGGTGGCCAACAGATGAATATTGTTATCTATAATGTTAATAATCAAGTGAATTCAAGTTGACCTTGTTATTGGGTCAAAGGTAGTCATATATGCCTGAGACAGAAGGCTGAGGGTAAATATGACAGCCCGAGGCCCAATAACATGTTCAAATTCATATGAAGACTAAACTGGGCCAATACAGGTGTTCTGGACCAATATGAGAATTGCTGGGCCATTATAAAATACTTAAGTATTGATGTGGTGTACCATGTAGTGTCTGCCAGGAAAATGGCATGTTCAAGTCAGGTGATGACATGCCTCGAGATTTTGCCACACTGCAGTCATGTAAAAGAAAAGGGCAAAGTATGCAATGCCTTTACTGTATATTAATATAGGGCTCTCACTAGAGAGAGACTTGAAGGAATTAGTCTCATCAAAAGTGACCAGACTTCTCTCTTTGTTGAGCTTTGTTAGAAGTCATTTTGTATTTACCATATAGGGAAAGAAAGCTGTTGACTGCAAACTTCTCCATAATGCAGTAAATTATGACAAAACTCTCCCTGATTTGCAAGTCTGGTGAGAGCCCTATTTAAAGTCAATTAATAAAATTTAATATACCATTATCCTTCTTCCACTCCTTTTCCAATTTCATGCTTTTTGAACCAGAGATGGCACATTTCTTTCATTTGATTTTATCACTGAAATTAACAAACACAAAATTGCAAGGGTGCAAGTTAGGATTTCTAAAAAACCTGAAATCCTGAAAATTTATTTAGGGTAAATGAAGAAAATCAATCATTTTTAGACACACAAAAACCTGATTTTCAGGCAAACGCACCCATGAAATAATAACAATTATTTTGATCTTTGCTCAAATTACAAATATTCTTTATAATAACATATTTTATTTTTTAAGTTAGTGATCATAACAATTAGTTTACTCTCATTTTGTACTTTGCTAGAATGGTCTTTCTTCACATTGTTTCTATTCTGCATTGAAATCCATTCAGTCTGAGGTGTGAGGTGTATCTACAAAAAGTCACCCACAATCTTTTGGACTGTGAAAAATGTTTTTCCTTTAGTTGCTGTGAAAAAGAGTGCTGTCATTTGTTTTGTAGTTAAAATGCCTGTTCCAACAGCCGTTCAAGAAAATTTCATAAAGTTATATTGATTAACTGTTGATTAACTGAATTAAGTATCCATATTGTTTCATCACTGCCAGAGTTATTACGTGTTTCCTTCTTTTGAAAAAATAAAATATGGATCCAGGCATGTCACTTTAAAATTAACCAGAAAGTATCAGACTGCAAAAAGTCAAAAATGTGTTGACTGCTCTTATAAACTGGTCAAATTGGGTTATCACTAAAATTCACAAAGTGGGTTCCTTTTCAAATAACTACCAGTAATTTATTTTACATTGCTGATCAGAATTCAAGTCTGGGTAAAAATCATAGAATGAAATAGACATAAAATTAATGCCTTAAGTAGTTTTGGTTTATTTTACCTAAAAACAATTTGTAATGGAAGGCTAATAAATGAATACTTGTTACATCAAAATTATTGAACTGAAACACTGTGTAAACCTAGGTTCACTTCAATACTTAATACTGGTGTAACATCAAAAGGGAGAAAATATATTCATTTTTATAATTTGGCTCATGTTTGTAGTGAACAAAATGTATCGAGGGCTGAACGGAAAACTGTCGTAACTCACATTTTTTTCAAAAATCATATTTTTGCATTTTTGACATTCTTTACCACCAATACATATGTACAAAAAATCTTAGCACCATATTCTTATATTAAGTCACATAAATATGATAGTTGCAAAAAAGTCGTATCTCAATCCCTATATTTTTAGAAATGGAAAACTGTCGTAACTTGAGTTACATACAGTTTTCCATAACGAGAGTTCATATTATATACAATGATCTTAATGGAAAACTGTCGTATCTTATATCATGAACTAATTTCATGAACAACTGATGATGTCACCATTGTGATATCATGATATCTGGAACTGTTCAACCATCACAGTACAGAGTACTGAATACAATATTTTTTTTGAGGGCTGAAGATGAGAAGTTAAGCAAACTTGTCTGAGAGTAACACTTAACTGAGGTTATGACTACAACAATTATGTAATTTTAATTTCTCCGCATTGATTTGGAGTATACTCTTGATTCTTGAGCATTCAAATACATAGTAAGTTCATAAACTAATGACATTTAATCGAGGTAGGTGTAAAACTGAATGTCAAATAATCTTGTCTCCCCGTACATTCAATCAGTGCTGTTATTAGTTACGTCCTTTGAAAGTCATTGAGCACGCTACTTATGTACTAGGTTGATAGTACTAATAAAATTTCTTTTGTTTTAATATTTCTGCCACTTTAAAGATGGGTGGTTTCAATATCCCAGCCAATACAGTTTTGGATATTGTTCAATCACACCAAGGATATATTTCCTGCTTTTTAAATTTTGCCTTTGGGATCCTCTCTCAAAATTCCATTCCGTTTAGTTCCGCCCATTGTTTTCTTGTTTAGGGCAAACCCATTCTTTTATCTGGGGACCATAATATATGCCGCTGAACTTGGAATAGTAGTAATCTGTAAATACCACATTGAAGGTTCCATCACATGCATTCAAAAATGCAACAACATCTTTTACCTAACTGTTTCAAGCTATTGCATCAACTAAAACAAACAAAATTGACAAAAATTATTAAAAAATCCTTGTTTAAATAAGAATACAGTGGTTCACGTCTAAGTGAAACATATCCACAACAGGCGTTTTGTGCCTTTTTTTACCCTTTCCTTGATCAAAATTATGGTTTTCAAAGGAATGTTGGATGTTTAATGGTAATTTCATAAGAAAAGTGAAAATGAGATATCGTGTTATGTGCTAAGTTTGAAGATGATACTCCAATTTCACACTGAGATTTTTGGGGGTTATTAAGGCTGTTTCCTCTTTCCTTAAAGTGTATTTCTCCAAAATCATAATATTTCAAAGTTTTTTTTTCATTTTTTTTTCTCCTTTTGATTAAATTATTTTTATGAAGACATATTTTTGTGGATTCAACCAACAGAAGATCATTGCCTTGAATCATTGCTTTTTTACCACTGTACATAAATACGGGCAAGAGCTGAAGTTATTGTAAAAGCAAAGTAACCACAATTTGAAAAGATACCTTACTATCCCAGTTTTGACAATTGCACATATTTTCCCAATTGAAAAGACACATGCAAAATAACTAAAAGGTGTTTTTCTTTTAAGTACACTATATGGACAGAAATTGGGATGAGGGTTTGCAGCGCAACCTTTTCCCATTTATTGCTTCATTAAGTGTTCCTTAAGTCATTAACACATGCCCAATTATGTCATTCTAGGGAGCTTAAAACCTACCATAGAACCTACCTATTTATATCTTTCTGAGGTTAATTTCATTTTGAGTAGATGTATTTTTTTATTTATCTATTTCGTGACAAGAATTTTTGGCTCTGACACAGACCAACATTTTTATATCAGTTGGTTTAGTCATTTTGTATCTCTGACGTTTTTATAAAATTATCATTAAATATAATTATGTTTATGATCTTTATTAAATAATATATAAAGTTTACAATTAAATTGCTTTTGTGATTTGACCATGATCCCAAAGTTTTAGTACAATTGGCTCATCTGTCAATCAACACAGTTGTTACCGAATATAAACACAAAAGGAAAAGGAAATAAAATTTTGCCATAATTAATCAGACTACTCTGTTAGATTACTCCATGGATATGCCTTTCATTACATGAGCAAAAAGTGAAGATCGGGATCTACACCATTTGTTTCTTGGTCAGAAATAACCAAATGATTCTAAAAGTGAATATTTTAGATCCAAATAAGGCAGAACAGATGTGCCGGCTGATATGAAGCTCTACACTGTTAGTCCATCACACCTAGCAATGAAAGGTATAAACATTGAGCAATGAAAGGTATAACCATTGAGTAAATGGGTTAGTTTTCCATTAATACAATACAAATTCTGTCGCAATCATCGTATCAATAACAAAATTCATTAAATACTGGAAAAAAGCAATTTTGCAAATAAAATTAAAAACAAAATGTACAAAAATAGCAGTAAATTGTCTTTCAGTGAAACCATACTCATCAAAGTTTTGCCTTATAGGTCATATTAATATCTGCTGTTTGAAAAGAAAATACTAGTTTGTTATTCTAGTCAAAATAAATTTCTGATATGAAACTTATCTGAATTCCTTTTCTTCGTCGAAAATATTCATTAATGGTTGAAAGTAAAAGACATATTGCATTAGTTTCCAAAAATTTACTAAGACTTTCACAAACTTCATGTTAATCTATGGAAGTCAATATGCAAAATAAGTATACAGTTGAATTTTTAAATACCTACAGTTGAATCTGCCTTAGAAGACACCTGTATTCAGCAGCCATCTGTCTTAAACTGACATTTTGTTATAATTTTTACCCGTCTTAAACAGCCACCTGAGTTAGTCACTTTTTGTCACTCCCTTAGATGGCTGCTTAATGCAAGTTTGACTGTATATAAAAAGAATACTATCAAATGTTAAACATTTGATAATACAAGAATTTTGCAAATAATAAATCCAGTATACTGCTTATAAATCAACAGTCTGCGTTGAAGTTAATTTCCCTTAGTCGAAAACTGATCAACATGCATCAAAATATACATTTTATAACCTATAAGGCATTAAAGGAAATAAATAAAATACAATGGATACCAAAAAAGGTCCAAAGAAGGTATTAATATCACTTGTAATGCCAAAAGATGATAAGCCGTTTTGAGTTACGACAGTTTTCCATTAATTTTAGTATCAGTATTTTAAACATTTCAGATGTAAAACTGTCGTAAGTCAAAAAATATTTAATATTATCTCAAATAATTTTTTTTTCAAAACATTAGATTTTATTATAGTAAGATATTGATATTTTATGCCTATTTGTTAAATAAAAACTGAAGAAAAATATTCAAGTAACAAAATATACAGTTTTTTGCTTCTCCTGTAAACTTTTGAAAAAGTGAGTTACGACAGTTTTCCGTTCAGCCCTCGGTATATCTTTGGTTTTCATTTCATAATTTATTGTCACTTTGTTAGGCAATTCTACTATTAACAAGACTTATTTGCCAGGATAGTTGCGCATGCGCCGAATATGGCGGTTGAAAAATTTTCTGTTCGAAATATTTAAGAATTTTTAAGGAAAACTGGAGAATTTTGTAACTAAAAATGACAGTAAACACGGAGAATTATTGGAATTTATGTGTATCTAAGTGGACGTTATATTAAATGTGATGAAACCGAAACGTAAGTCAGAAAATATATCACCACCTGTTGATAACAAAGGACCTAAACGGCAACAAAAGATGTCTTCAAATAAACAATCCCTTTCAAGCCAATCGAGTCAGTCACAGTCTCAACCTGTACTTCAGAATGCCCAAAATATGCAGCAGACGCCACAGACACCCCAGTTCTTTTATCCAAACGTAATTCAAGGACAACAATATATGTCACCACCCTTGTATAATCAGCTGTTGAACATGAATCCTAGTACAGGTGCACCTGTCCAATTGTCTCAGTCTCAATCCCAACAAAGTGATATTTTACAGTCAGTGTTGGATAGACTTGAGAAAATTGATAGTAAACTTGGTCACCTTAGCAAAACTGAATCAAAGGTGGATGCCATTAACCAGAGGCTGAACTCTATGGATTATAAGATTGCGGAAATAGAAAAGAGTCAAAACTTTCTGTGTGAGCAGTACGACAGCATAAATTTAATAACAAACTCAAATAAAGTCAGTGTTGAAAATCTCAAAGAGGATGTAAGTAAATTAGCTGCTGAGAATGTGGCACTAAGACAAAAAAATGAAAGTCTTGCAGATGATGTTATTGACATGAAGTGTAGGTCGATGAAGGACAACTTGTTGTTCTTCGGCATTCCAGAAGGCACATCTCAGATCCCGGGAAGGAGGTTTGTTCCCTCTTCTTCTGGCAGTGTTCCTGGTGAAGATAACCCTGAAAATGAAATAGTGGAACATGGATTATGTGAACCTATGAATGAACAAATAAGTGAACATAGTAACCAGGATGAAACCTTGCTAAAAACATCAAGTGCTCCTTTGCAATCATACAGTTCAGTTGCAGCAGGTGAGGAAAATTGCAAATCTAAAGTACATGATTTCTGTAATAAAATCCTTAGAATACCTGAACCTGAGAAATCTGTTACCATTATAGTTGCACATAGAATCGGTAGATATGTTCCAGGAAAGATAAGACCCATAGTAGCAAGACTAGAACCTGACTCTAAAATGAAATTAAAAAGTGTGCTGAAATACACCAAGTTCAAAGAAACACCGTATAATGTTTCGGACCAATATCCTCAAGAAGTTAAAGACAAGCGTAAAGCCTTGATTCCTGATCTAGTTAAAGCGAGAAACGAAGGCAAAACAGCATTTCTTCGACGAGACAAGCTGATCATACAGGAAAATCGGTATAATCCCCATCGTGTAAATGAAAACAAAGACTAGGACACAGGAGAAAATCATGTACTCTCTGTTCTATCTTGGAACGTTGAAGGACTGAAAAAGTGTCTTGAAGACTCAGACTTTGTAAACTATGTAACAAAATTTGATATATTGTTTTTCAGCGAAACATGGGAAAGACATTCATCTAACTTTGAAATTGAGGGGTATATAAAATGTTCTATGCCTAGAAAATCTAGTTTAAATTCTAGAAGAGGTCATGGAGGTGTATGTGTGTTTTACAAAAATAATTTTCAAAAAGGTATTGATATTGTAAATACAAATGAAAATGGATTTATTTGTGCAAAATTATCAAAATCTCATTTTGGGTTTGAAAAAGACCTCTATATTTGTTGTATGTACATTCCACCAAGCAACTCTCCTTATTATAACATACCTGAAGTGGATCTGTTTGAATTTCTTGAACATGAAGTAAGAGTATATTCTGACCTTGGACATGTTACTGTCTTGGGTGATCTCAATGCTAGATGCGGTGAGCAATCTGATGAAATCTTAAATACTGCTGATTTTTATCATTTTATTGATGTATTAGACCAAAATGACAACGGTACCTTTAATGAAATACCACAAAGGTTCACAATGGATAAACATGTTAATAGCTCTGGCAAAAAATTACTTGATTTGTGTAGAAGTAGCAATATTAAAATAGTAAATGGGCGCATGGGGGTGGATGCAGGGATTGGGAGCTTTACTTATATGTCAAATCTAGGCAATAGTCTAATTGACTATGTAATCTGTTCATGTGAATTATTCAAACTAATAAATAATTTTGAAGTTCATGAACTCCAAACATGTTCCACCCATGCCCCAATTGCTGTTACATTTAACATTAATTCTAGTTTTGATATTAATTGTAGTGCTAATTTAAAATTAAATGAAAAATTAGGTTGGAATAATGAAGATGTTCCAGAGTTTAGAGAAATTATTAGAAATGAGTTAGACAATATTAATAACACTGTTGATAAAATTGTTTCATTAGAAATAAATATGGATGAAGGAGTGTTAGCAATATCCAATTTATTGTATCAAAAATCATTTGAAATCTTTGGTAAACCAGCATCAAATAAAAAAACTTTTAACAGAAAGTTCCAAAGCCCATGGTTTAACCATGATTGTGAAAATGCTAGAAAAGAATTTTCCTCGGCCACACGTGCATATAGAAATAACAATAATAATCTGAATAACAGAAATATTTTAATAGCAGCTAGAAAAAAATATAGAAATATTAAAAGGAAGGCTGAATTTAAATTTAAACGGAAGGAGAAAGATAAACTTCAATTTTTGGCAAAAAAAGAGCCTCAAAAATTTTGGCAAGAAATAAAAAAATTAAAGAAAAAGAAAAATAAGGAAGGAAATATAAGTTTAGAGGAATTTCATGATCACTTTAAAAATCTATTCTGCTCAGATGAAATTTTTTGTAATAATGACGTTGAGGAAGAGTTATCAAATAATATAAACCCAAATTTAGTTGAACAATTAGACATTGCTTATTCAATCGATGAAGTAAATGATGCAATTAACTCACTAAAAACAGGTAAAAGTGGTGGTGATGATAAGCTAATATCAGAAATTTTTATAAATTGTAGAGATATACTATCACCAACACTATGTAAATTGTTTAATTATATTTTTGAAAGTAACGCATATCCAGAGTCATGGACAAGAGGCATAATTGTTCCGGTACCAAAAAAGGGTAATTTAAATGAAGTCAATAATTACAGGGGTATCACTCTTACAAGTATATTCTCTAAAATATTTTCAATAATGATTGATAATAGACTTAGAAAATGGGCAGAGGTAAATAATTTATTATCAGATTATCAATTTGGTTTCAGGAAAGGGAGAAGTACAGTAGACTGTATATTTGTATTGAGTTCTATAATTAAACAAGTCATTATAAAAGAAAACCGCTCCTTATATTGTGCCTTTGTTGACTTTCGAAAAGCGTTCGATTTAGTGTATAGAGATGGCATCTGGCTGAAGTTATTAAGAACGGGCTGTTCAACTAAAATCGTAAAAATGCTTCAAACAATGTATGATCAAGTAAAATCATGTGTAAAAGTTAATGGAGAAAAAAGTAATTATTTCAGTAGTTTTATGGGAGTCAAACAGGGTGAGCCACTATCCCCTCTGTTGTTCATTTTCTTTATTAACGATATGTATAATTGTTTATATGATCCGAATATTGAAATGTTTACTTTAGATGATATTAAGATTTTTATGTTATTGTTTGCTGATGATACTGTTTTATTTTCATATACAAAAGAAGGTTTACAGATATTGCTTAATAAATTGTATAGTTATTGTAATGCATGGGGTGTAAGTGTAAACACCGACAAAACAGTTGTAATGGTATGTAAAAAAGGTAATGTTCCATCAAGTAGTACAGAAATTTTATTTAATGGAATAAAGTTAAATGTTGTTGAAAAGTTTACATATTTAGGTGTAACTATTTCTTCAAATGGATGTTTTAATCAAGCACAGCTATCATTGTCTAAACAAGCATTAAAAGCATTGTTTTCATTAAATTCACTGTTTGATATTGTGCCATTACACATAAATGAAAAGTTGAAATTGTTTGATTCAGTGGTATTACCAATATTATTTTATGGGTCCGAGGTGTGGGGCTTTCACAAAGCTCGCGACATCGAGAAAGTATACTTGAAATTCCTTAAACAAATTTTGAATGTACGGCAACAAACCATTGGAACTGCAGTATATGGTGAACTTGGTTTGTTCCCACTACATGTTTGCAGAAAGGTTAGAATTTTGAAATATTGGTACAAAATATTGAAAAAACCTAATTCACTTTTGTATAAGTTATTTTTCATGAAAAATATACATGGAAATTTTGTCAATGAATATGCAATTAATGTAAAATCTCTATTAGAAAATTTAGGGTTTGGCTTTATGTTCAATACTGATGAAATCTCAATTGCACAATTAAACATTTTAACTCAAAGAGTATATGACCAATACATACAACACTGGTTCAATGAAATTGAAGCGGCAAGTAAACTTGAAGCATATAAATTGTTTAAAGATACATTTACCTGTGAAAAATATTTAAATTGTATTGAGAACTTAAAACATAGAACAGCATTTACAAGATTTAGATGTTCAGCTCATAAACTTATGATTGAAGAAGGGAGATATAGAAATATTACTAGAGATGAACGAATCTGTAGAATGTGTAATATGAATATTGTAGAATCAGAGTATCATTTTTTACTGGTTTGTCCCTTTTACAGGGAATTAAGAAATTCTAACTTACCTCGGTACTATTGTTCATGGCCATCAATTCAAAAATTTTCTTCACTAATGAAAACAAAACAAAAAGGACTATTGATTAGAATTGCGAAATTCATCTACCTAGCTAATTTGGTTAATTAGTCTTATACATAACTTTGTTAAATTCCTTCATGGTTGTTCTCCTACAACTCTAAAAATTTTGCGTTATATGTGTGTGTATGTGTGTATATGATGTTTTGTTTTTCTCTAATTTGCATGTCTGTATGTTCTTTTGTTCTGATGTAAATTTGTGTTCAATCGCCATTGTTAAGGGCAAAAAACTGTATTGTTTATGCCAAATAAAATTTTGAACTTGAACTTGAACTTGATTAACTGTTGATTAACTGAATTAAGTATCCATATTGTTTCATCACTGCCAGAGTTATTACGTGTTTCCTTCTTTTGAAAAAATAAAATATGGATCCAGGCATGTCACTTTAAAATTAACCAGAAAGTATCAGACTGCAAAAAGTCAAAAATGTGTTGACTGCTCTTATAAACTGGTCAAATTGGGTTATCACTAAAATTCACAAAGTGGGTTCCTTTTCAAATAACTACCAGTAATTTATTTTACATTGCTGATCAGAATTCAAGTCTGGGTAAAAATCATAGAATGAAATAGACATAAAATTAATGCCTTAAGTAGTTTTGGTTTATTTTACCTAAAAACAATTTGTAATGGAAGGCTAATAAATGAATACTTGTTACATCAAAATTATTGAACTGAAACACTGTGTAAACCTAGGTTCACTTCAATACTTAATACTGGTGTAACATCAAAAGGGAAAAAATATATTCATTTTTATAATTTGGCTCATGTTTGTAGTGAACAAAATGTATATCTTTGGTTTTCATTTCATAATTTATTGTCACTTTGTTAGGCAATTCTACTATTAACAAGACTTATTTAACACTATGAAACTAATTTGAGTTATTTATCAAATTACAGGAACCTGAATTTCCATCAGAAAATATTCAGATAGGAAAAAATATTACATTTTCCCAATGCAACGGATTTGTACCCCACCCATTAACATGTTAAAATAATTTACCAGTTGCAATGTTGACAGCGTTATCACAGCTCAAGCATTACAAAGAAACTAAAATATACTGTTTAAAATAATTACATCTCCTAAACAGTCATTCTGGATTTAACTCAAACATTATTTTCTACCTTCACTTTTGTTGTCCACTTCATTGCATGATGTCAAAGTTTGAAACAGTTCTATACCGCTTCAAATGGTTCAAATGGTTGATACATGTCTGACCAGAACCAAAAATCATCTAAACCTGTTTATGAATAATTAAATCAATTAATAAATACTTCATTCTTTTTTCCGGGATGCAAAATTTACCTGAAATGCATTTAAGAGATACTATTAAATAAATATTGTGAAGTTCCCATTTCTGTATAAACTTGGTGAATCCCTGAGGTGCTACTCTTTTTCTTCTTATGGTTTTCCATGGGTTATTAATTTTGAGAATATCTGTTCTGATTAAATGACCTGTGAGACATATGGAATGGAGTGTAAGACAAAACTGAAAGTAGGAAAAACTTCTGATAGCGGATTTCATAAGGTGTACATATAACACGCAATTATTGAAAACATTAGATTTTCATTTCTTTGAAATTTTATACTTCAGAAAATCTTGTGTCAACTATGTAGCTGGTTATGGTTTGGAAATGGGTTAGATCTGGATATTTTCTGATGGAAATTCAGGCTCAAGATTATGATCAAATGCATAAAATGCATTTATTAATATATCTGTTAAATCAATTCATGTATGAATTTTAAATTACTTTAAACATAATTTTCAATAGATCAAAATGTTATAAAAAAATCATTGTGAATCAGATGCTTTATGTTTTACTTTAAAGCGTTCAAATGGGAATATAATTCTTACACGAGTGACGATATTTTACCAAGTAATTCGTTAATCGTTCAAAATCCAACTTTTTTCAATGCAATACATTGAAATAATTTGATTACTTACATCTCTACAAGGTTCCACAATTAATATCCACAATGATTAGAGCCCTAAATTAAAAAATTTCGCTTAGCACTACGGTCGATTTTGAGACTCCTACTTTCATTTTGGAGAGTGCATTAATTAATTAAATGACGTAACCGTTCAATAGAACCCAAAGAGCCAAAATCACGTTTACTGCGGTGTAGTCTTTCGAATCTAAAATTTCAAGTTTTACAATGATTTTGTAACGTAGGCTACCATTCGAAAACCACCAAATCCACCTCCATTTCCATATGAATAATTCTATTTACAAAGAACTTCTATTGTCAATATACATTCAAATATAACCTGGGTGTTATGAAAACATTGCATCACGAAAATAACTCGATAAATACTCACTGTTGATTTGATTACGATGGATTTTTCGTCTTCACCGAACGTTGTCGAATCCAATATGGCGTTCCGCCATCAGGTATTCATGCGCGTTCATGACTCAAAATCTTGTCGAACGTTCCACGAGTTAAATTTCTTCAAATATTGATTGATTCCATATTTTTTAATATAAATTTTATCGTTTTGCACAGAATTACAAAATTGACCGCTTTGTAGCATTGACTTACTTTTTGAAACTAAGAACTATATTCTAGGGTAGCAAGCATACATTCTATGGTAGCATGCAAGTACTGTCGTTACTACATTGAAATAAAGAAGGAGTTAGAACAGTATTGCATGCAACCCTCAAATTGTTAGGTTCATAGTAAAGCAAAAACGATTGTCGAAAATTGGTTTTCACTGAGTCTGCCGACTCAAAAATCGACACAGCTCTAATATTTTTACATCACAAAGATCATGAAATGAATGTGTTCATTCATTTTAATGTGGATATTGCGTTTCATTTCTTGAATCTTGGAATTCATAGAGATTACAGGCGAAATGGCCTTGCATCAAAATTGATGCAGGCGGCATTGCTGTTTATTGAACGCAGTGGACCCGAACAACCACTTCGAATGCCTCACAGAAAGTGTATGAAAAGTTTGATTTTGAGGTGCTACATGGGTTTTCCTACAATGACTGCAAACTGTGCAAAGTGAATGGTGAAGTAGTCATCAAAAACACTGGACAGAACAAGTCCTGTAAAATTTTTGTGAAGCAGTTGCAGTTTTTCTACACTGACCTGTCAATGATTTTGTGATCATAAAATAGTGTTATTGTCACGGTTAAATCAAAGGTGTATAATGGTAGACGTTAAGTCTTTATTCTACAAAGGTATAGCACAAAGTGAAAGTATCGAACAATCGACAAAAATAAAACGCAGCTTAATTCAAATCAATAAGAAACTGGAAAATGTTATGACCAAAGATTATGGTTTCGTGAAACGGACGATCAAAGAAATGATGATACAGCAGTGAAAGACGAATTGCTTAAATCTGTTCAACATAGGATCGATTTACTAGAAACAAAGCTGTTAGAGAGAGAAAGTGAAAGCGGCGCTCTCAAAGCAGAAATACTGAGCCAGAATATTAAGATATTATTCCAAGTAGAGGAATGTGATAACCTAAAACCAGGAATTGAAAGCTAATGAAAGAAACTTTCCAAGTTTATAAGAACAGAACTTTTTTGTCGAGCAAATACCATTAGAATAAGTGGCATAGTGGAAATCCAGCAAGACTGCAATAGACGTACAGATAGAAAAGGCCGAAAGTAAGGAAGAAAGTGCAGAGGTTGATAGCGAAGATATGACATGTAAAATAAATGAAAAAACATCACAAACAAGCAAGCACCTTCCAGGACATTGTTATGTCATCGGCTTGGAAAAGGAGGGGACAAAACCTGTAAAAATAATTGTCAAATTCACTTCTATACTGGTAAAAGAGCGTTTGGTGCAAAGAAAAAAACAAACAATTACTTTCCGTCTATGAAGCAACAAGTCTGAGACCGATTCGTACAAATCTGACCAGAGTCTATTAACTCGATGCCTTAATAAGAATTGTATAACAAATGTAAAACTATATTTAAATTCAAAGTCAATTTATGTGTTTTGCAGTCAGATAAATTAAGAAAGTTCTATTTCCAATTAGGTTGAGTTCACAAACTAGAGATTGTAACCGGTAGATATAACAACATAACAAGAGAAAATCGAAAATGTAAAATTTGTTATCAAAACGGTGTTGAATCAGAGTACCATTTGTGGTAAAGTTGGAATTCAGTAACACCAGATTATGTATTATTGTGTAATCTATTATGTCATTTCCATAATACCATTTTAAGTATCTTTCATATATAATCACATTTCCTGTATATCCTTAATTAGCATTATTATGGTAATTAAGGCATTGCCAAGGGAAGCAACTGCTACTATACTTAAATTTAGGCTTAGGCCTATGTAACTAAATGACTCATCAATAGTACTTTAATCCTGAATGCATAATTTTGTTTTAACTTTATTTTCTCATAACATGATGATATTTAAATAGTATTATCTTTGAAATCAAGTGTATTCAGTTAAATTCAGTAATCTTTTAAGGGACTATTTCTTGTTGCTGAGGAACTACTTTCCTTTGTTTTATAGAGTAAGGATACAAATTTGCTTTGTTTTATGTGCATACTTAAAATACTTTGTTGTGTAGATTCAACATCTTATGTGTTATAAAATGTTTTAATGTTATTTGTAGTACAAATAAGTGCACAATTATTGTTTAATGGATAATTATTTAATCCAGTTAACTTTGTTTATAGATTATATTATTTTAGTGCATTTTGATTGGTTGATAATGGATTACTCCAGTGGGAGATACCATTAGTGCTATAAAACCAGAATTTCTGTTGAAATTATCATTCTGGCCACAATTTTCTAAAATGTAAAAATTAAAACTCAGAGCTTGATCCTTAAGATCATAGCTATTTAAAATGTAATTTCTAAATTCTAAAACTTAGATTAATAAGGGAATTTAGGGGAATAGTTCTAAATTATTGTTTTATTTACATTAAAGCAGAAAAGAAGCTTTAACTTTGGCATTTAATTAGATAGATTGATTTAATTATAGACTTTTGGAACTTTGGCATTTTAGTAATTATTCATAACTAAATAGACCTCTTTTCAACAAGGACTTTGTCTTTGTTTCTGTGTTATAGACTGGGTTTTTAATCCCTTTTGGTTTTAAACTCCTGGCTATATCATTATATGGGAACTTATATCGGCGCTTAAATGTTAGATCCTGACTGGTAGACCTGTGAGCTATCCGTTGGTCAACTGTACTTTCTTGAGCGCGTTTAAAGGTCTTTATTAAATTCCACATTTGTTCTTAGGCCAGAATCACTCAATTTAAGTTTAAGGTTATTTTCTTTAAGACTTGGCTGGCACTTATATGATGTAAATACTTTGTATTATTTCATGTAATGTACATAATTATGTTCATGATTTAGATTTAGTTCTTTTTACATTACAATTCTCAAAACAGACTGTTGTTCCTTTTCAATGTAGATTAAGTACAGCTTTTACATTAAAGAAAACCATTATCATTTACTGAGTTAAGTTTCCTGGCTGGGCTTATCAGTACATATTTTACAGCCAGTGGTGTCATCCTGACAACGCATTTAAGTTTTACGGGTTAAAAACCTCCCGTATTATTTTTAAATTATCACTAATTTAAATTGACCTTACTTTAAAATACATTTAAAATCTAAATTATATAACTTTATGTAAGGTCACCCCAAAATTATGCAACGACCGTAACATCAAAAGTAGCTTTACCACACATTTTTATCGTGTTGTAAATACATATATTGATTAAAATAAGCTTCTTGGGAACTTTTCATTGCCCTCATTGTCAAAATTCACCAATCTTATGTCATCCAAACGAAAAAATGTAATAAAGAAGATTAGTAATTTTTTAATGTTGCATTCAATATGAGATAAATTACCCTGCAGATATAACTGATTATTGTCTTCTGTATACTGTCTTCGTGTACTTTTGTTTTATATGTTGAATATATTTTGTTTAATCTGTGGAATTTGTAAACAATGTAGATAATTCAAAGACTACAATCTGCAGGAATATATATAATTTTATAAATGATAAAAATGTTGTCACATTATGTAATTTAAAGCTACAGTTCAAAACTTAAATAAAAACTAAAAAATGTAAATATTTTAAAATCGCTTCTTTTAGCAAAATTATTTTCAAAGCATACAATTAGGCCTTAAAAAATTAGGTTTGTTTCTGGTAACCCGACCGACCGTCTCTTCTAAGCGCCGACCGTAACTTTTTTTCAGCCCTCCCAAAAATTGTATGAAAAGGCGACCGGGTGTTTTACCGACGAAAAATTCTGTTATTGTCGGACACAATGTCCGGTGCAAAATAACAGGCAGCAGCGTTTCATTTTTGGAAAATTTACTTTCACTCTCTTCTCCGGTGCTATTTTAAACTGTTAAACGCGTGATTTTTGTCAATATATCACTATATGTAAACCCCGATGCGTGTGCTTTCGGGTCAAGGTTGCATAACAATCTCCTTCGCAGAGTTGTCGTTCCTTACACTCACTTTACATCTCTGCGATAGGCTCAGTGTCAAGATTTTTTACCAACTCGGCAGCCTCATTTTATACAGTCATAAATTTTGAATTTGAAAGCTTGAGGTAAAATAAATGACTGAAATGTTCACTATCTTTCATTAAAACCGAAGAAACCCAAGATATTGTAAATGTAATTGGTGAACTATTTCTTTGAGTTAAAGTAAAAGTAGTTGAAAGTAGTCCCAGCCTATAACAGAGGTGAATGTAATGAGCCGATAGTGTAAGAGAGTGATTCCATAATTTGCCGAGGTAAGGCGGCAGTAAACGGTTATTCTGATATATTGCAAACCAAAGAATCACAGCCGACACGACAAGTCCTCTTGCTCCCTACTAGCACATACCTGAAACAGAAAGGCACATAACTAACATCACAATGACATTCAGTTTATGAAAACAAAGCAAAATTATATTCAAAACATATCAGTTGATTTTTAAGCACCATTAACTTTCAAATTCTGGCCGCTAAAACTGGTCGGCCGACGAGGCAAAATTTCAAACATTCATCAGTTCACAGCTTTCTTATTGCCAACAACCAAAATAAATGCTTGCCACTCACACATGGTAAAATCCCTACTGATTCATTAAATCATACTTAAAATATACCATAACCACCTAGATTTTGCACTACTCACACTTGTTTGTATGCCCCTTGAGAATTGCAAGTTAAACTGAAGGCAGAGGCAGAAATGTATTAGTTTCGCATTTCCAAGCACCTGCCTCACACTGAAAGTGTCAAGGTCAAAAAGAGCATGTCAGGCAATTTATGGGGATCCTAGCTACAGATGTGAAACTGCAAATATAGCATCTAAAAATATTTTTGTAACCTACGATGAACCAATAATTAATATATATAGTTCTAGGTTCGGGTGAGGGTCTTTGTTAAGTCCGTGATGAACAATAATGAACACCTATAATACAGTTTCATCTTTACTATTGCACATATGAGCTCATTTCTAGATCTTCATACAGTCAGGTATTTCCAAGAGCGTCAATACAGTACAACCCAAGTAAACAACACGATCTGAAAGTAAAAAAATAAAGAATGATAAGAATACAGTTACACATATCATTATTGTACCTTAACAATAGAACTTGTAATTATTACATATTCTAAGAAAAGATACAATATACAACAATGGAATAATAAAGCGATAGAACATGTATATGTCTTTGTCTTAGTATAAATATAGGTTTCAGTGCTGAGCTTCCTATTATATAATAAACAGAAACTTGCTGAGCTTTACCTTAAAAAATACATAATGACAATCACACATTCGACCTACCTTTATCAATGAGATAAACATCTTCACTTGGCTCTACCAACTCTCATCCAGTGCAATCTGGTGTCAGCAAAACTGTAAGAACCAATCACCATTATAAACATGCAGTTTGTTAAGCGAAAAGAGTATTTTGGCAGAATAAACCATCTGACAGAATTACAGCGCACTCAAGTCGCGAATACCAATTACAAACATAAAATTACAACCGAAAGATAGAAACGTGCACTTATCCCGAAAAGACAGTTAAAGGTATTTACCGGAACAAAGAATATCCTATTCCAAGAACCACAAATAAATGCAACAAAATCTCAAGGCTCTCAAAACGCAGCACCTTACAACTGTACCAAAACTATCTCACTAGATCTTTCCTTCCCGCCAGGGTCATGAACTCTGACACATGACATAAACAAACCAATCGGAATTAAGGTTAAGTGTCATGCTACACACTGAACTAAAAAAAACTACTTTCTAGGAACAGCTCACTAAAATGTAAACACTGATCACCTAATAAAATACACAGGGACTTGAATGTTATTACCTGTACCTAACTATGAAATTACTAAGACTAAGACTTTAACTAAAACATATAAAAACTACACCTAGTCACACTTTAAAGTGCCATGAAGCTTACAGTTTGCCCACTTACCTCTTATCTTCAAATTTGACCGGGGCAAATTCGCATCTACGGCTACAAACTCTTTACTGCATCCTAAACAATCATGGCTGTCAACGTTCGGCGAGCCAGTAAAAATATTCTTTTTGATCCACCGACGACTTCATTGAAGAATTAAGGAAGCAAATAGATACAGATTTCTGTTCGAAGTGGATACGTGATACGGCGTAAATGCAGAATCGTTGAATAATGGCTTTATGAGTGAACAATTATGTACTGATATTTGTATCGTAAAATGAGTGAAAGAGACAGCACTGATCAAATTATTAACCCTGCTTTGGTGAATCTGATCATTTTAGTAACCATGCTCTCTCCTTCTCTTCTTCTTGACTGTGTGGGGAGGCTGTTTTTTCTGAATGTGGCGATTCCTGATATGCATATTTCACCTTTTTATGACAGTTTGTTGGGTGATTCAATATGCTCAATGGTCGTTTTATCTAGGATTTTCTAGTATTTTACGCAGTATTGAAGTTGCACATGCGATGTTAACAAATTACTATCACAATTGTATAATATCAAGCATTTGACTGTTTTGGAGATTAAAATTCAAAGGCAATTTAATAAAAGCTTGCCAGTTGTCATTTTTGAGTTTCTAGTTTCTAAAGATGTTATAGAATTCCCTTCAAGATAGTTTTGTGTGATGTTATAGTTGTTCCGGAAGGTTTTTGCTTAAACTGTTAATGAAAGCACTTTTGCATTTGAAATACTTTTTCAAAGTTTCCTTTTTTATTTGTGATGTACTCTTGCTCACGATACATCTTAGTTGATTTCTCCCCGGTATGTGTGTAGATTTCATATCATTAAAATTTGAATTAATGCGTGGAAATGCATAATTTCACCATAAAATGTTTTGGTTTATGGTATGTGTTGTTGATTTAGTCCTCAATCAAGTGCTTTCAAAAATTCTTAAGGGTTATTAAATGAAAAAACAACGCTTGTGTTCCAATTCTCAATCTTCAATAGGTCTTTAAAACATGCTAACATTTACTTACAGTGGCATTATTGCTTACCTTGCATAGGAAAATACCATTTAAAACGATAGAAAATATAATAAAATTTATTTAATAATAAACCATATTAATCTATAAATAAAAATAGTTACATTTCATAGATCAAATATTGGACTGAATGTTTTGTTTAATTAACGCGTAAAATAATTTATGAACTGAAAATATCAATTTAAATTTCTCGTATTTCGCGTATATTTATATTCTGTCTAAAGTTAAGGGCAAAATCATCGCAAGTCTAAAATGCTGTATTAGAGGTGCTCATGCCTTTAAACATACAAATAATAAAGTTTTTTCTGTTTTCCTGGAAAGTTGCGCAGCTGTTCTTACGTGGTTATGAATTTCACCACGATACATTAATATACACATTATTCTATATTATGTTGAGATTATTGGAGTAGAACACTCTCATTTGTTCCTATGCAGTTTTTTAGACACAGATTATCCAAAAATACAACTTCAATTCCTAAAGTCAATGTCAGCAGCATGATGGTTGGATAAATATATAGTACAAAATTCACTGTTTTATGATTTGTCAATTTTCAGAGTTTGAAAAAAAAACAGCATTACATCCGTAAGTCTTATAATGTTTCTTTAAGTAAGGCCTAAAAAAATAGGTTTGTTTCTGGTTACATCCTTGAAAAAACAATGGGTCGGTCGGTAGGTAGGCTTTTTTTTTAGGGAAGAACCAAAGTTCAACCAAAGAGGTAAGCATAATGATCAACTGTAGAAGGGTTAATCACCAGGCATGCAGAACGCTGTAAAATATCATGTTGGTAACCTTTCTTTTTAAATTTACAGATGGTTTTTACGAATAACCGGGAGAAATTAATATTGCCCTTTATCTTCTTAAGTTTGTAAATTAAATCTCCATAAAACACTGGCTGTGAAATACCTTGTTGCAATAGTGATTTTAAACTGCACCTGTATTTATTAATAAGATCTGGGTATCGACGATAAAACTTGCAAAATGTTTTCCTTAATTTGTGATACCGATAACCTTGTTTTAAAAGTTTCTGTAATGCAAAGATTACGTTCATTGAAATCATTTACATCGTTGCAAGCTCTTGAAAAGCGAATAAGCTGTGAAATATAAACCCCGTAAGATGTTGCACGGGGAACATCGCCGTCTAAAAACAGAAAATTTACTATATTAAAATTAAAATCATCTCTTTTATCATAAATTTTAGTAGTGACGTAACCATTTTCAATTGACAGATTTAGATCGAGAAAGTGTTATTGCTTTTCTGAAGTGTTCGCTTTATTAAGTTCTAGTTATTTAGGGTAAATCTTATTAACAAGTAATGGAAAATGGTTATTATCTATATTTAATAAATCATCAAGGTACCTCGAGGTGTTGTTAAACGCTGTAATAATATCATCTTGATGTTCAGTAGAAAGAGATAACATAAAGTCTCTTTCATAACAGTATAAAACAGATCAGCAACAAGGGGTGCACAATTAGTACCCATTGGGATGCCTATTACTTGTTTATAAATAGAGGTACCGAATCTAACATTAATATTATCCAGTAAGAAAGTTAGCGACTCTATTAGGTCTAGACAAGTCCATAAAATATAATTATCATAAGAACCATCTGTAAAAATGCCCTATGTTCATTACAAGCGATGAAGGTTTTTTTTTCTCTAGCAAACGTTTTTTTCAATGAGACTGGTTAGCTTGTCTCTTATTAAATTATGAGGGAGCGAAGTGTATAAAGTTGAGAAATCATAAGTAGACAAACAGAACGCCTGAAAATTATTTGATTTAAGCTTTTTCAAAACGTCATTTGAATTTTTGATCGACCAAAATAAATTTTTGCCAGAAGTTTCAAAAACCTTATCGCAATACCTAATTACATGTTCTTCAATAGCAGTAAGACAAGATGTTAAGAGCACGGATAATTTAGTAGTAGTGCAAGAACTAGAGTTAGCAATAAATCTTGCTTTGTACGGTGTTTTATGCATTTTAGGCAACCAATACATAGTAGGTACTTTGTCTTGTTTCGGCTCAATACTGATTCTAAATTTTGTAATTTGTAGTGTGTGTGCAGTAACAATATCACTCTCAGATGAAGAAGTCAGTATATAAGCATTAGTGCTGTTCAGTTCTTCAGTTTGAATATTACTCCTTTTTTCAAATGACGAAAGTTAAAACGAGGTCGAGGTGGTAATAAAGCAATGTTTCTTTCATAAAATGATGTACGAGTGTCTATTATTTTGAATATGAGTTTTTTTTCCAGTTAGAAAGTGCATTAGGCTCAGCATGTTCTCTTTTGCACCATTTATTGCAAAATAAGTTTAAAGACTCAGCAATTTCTGCTGGGCATGCATTAAAATCCAAATCAATTTTGGATGGAATTCTATATTTGGGACCTTTAGAAATTAAATTACGAATTCTAGAGTCTTTGATTACATTAAGATCACCGGTAACAATATGACCGACAGGCTTATAGCAAAATTTAGAAGTTAAACACTCTCAAGATTTTGGTGTATTTTCAATGATCTGTAAATCAGAGTTAATTTTTTGTAATTAAAAATTGTATTTCTAGTTGGTTTGTTGTATTTATAACAAACTATAGGCGATGTAGTATTCTTAAAATAATTAGGAACAGCCGATTGAACTGTTTTATCTTTAAATATACTAGGAAGGTCAATAAAATCTATTCCTTTATTTAAAAAAGAAATTTTAAGGAAATGTCTTTGATAGTCAGATCCCAAGTCAATGTGTGGCCTGAGAGCATGCGAGTATATCACTGAATAAGACTAGCAACCTCGTAAAAAGGATGGGTTCTTATGACGATGTCGTCGGCTTCCTCATCCAGTTTCTGCAGACTTGATATAGAAAGAGAAGCCAACCTGGATAGCATGGCGTGTCTGCCAGATTGTTTTAAAATAATATGTAGGTCATGAATAGAACAACGAATACGTGATTTTCTTTTTATGTTTCCATTAGTTCTGCTCCCGTGCGACCTCGATTTTCTTTTGCGTATTTCAAGCATTTCAAAGACGTCATAATCAGGATTTTTAGAAATGTTGCCTTTCTGATAAATATTATCATTTAAACCAAGTGGGTAAGGAGTTTGTAATTTTTTAATCCATTTTTCTTCCGAAATGAGTCTGGCTCGGATTTTAAATGATCTTTATGCAGCGTATAATAATTCGACTGCAAGCACAGACCCATTATCATACTGACTTTTTACAGATGTCTGTCCTTTACGTCTCAAGCAGTTACGATCAAAACTGTGGTGGAAATCGACCCGATTTAAAATCTGTTATTTATCGATAAACGTGAGTCAGATAAACTTTAAGCGCGGAAATCGAAATTTGTTGACATGGGTGGAGGTTTTAAAGAGTTTTGCATAAAAAACGAAACCGATATTTATAAAGGATTACATATATTGATTCTACTTGAATGTGGCTTTTCAGGTATGTAATTTTTTAAAGATACATATGGTTTAAGATGATTTATGGAGCCGCCAAAGTTGCGATTCAATTTCCGATCGGCGGCATATAGAAATAGAAAGGAAATTTTCCGCATTGATTTGAATAGTAACTGGGTTGTGCGCGAAGGAAAAGTCATTGTCGCGCACAAATAGTTGTGCTATATGCAGCGCTGTCAAATGTAAGTTTTTCTACTGGTTGAAGAATATATTTTGTAAACAATACATGATAATCTTGTGGAATGCATGTCTTAAGTTGGTGTATATGGTTTTACAGTACCATAGTACTTAAATGAACTTTTTTGTAAAGTGACTAAACATTATATGGTTGATTTGTTCTAACATACTAGTATTGTATCTTTAAAAAAAATTGCTGGTGAATAGATAGGCCTATTTCGTATTGTGATCAATGGAGCTATAACTGAATCTACGTCCATTTGAATCTTCCCTCTATTTTTGTAAAATAATAACTTAGTGTTTAACAGATTCATAAATCAACATATAAGCTAATTAACGTGACGTTGTGTCACTTGTGGAGATTCCTTATTAAGTTTATTACTAAGATATTTGCTATAAGGTGGCATATTACGATCATTCAGACTTTTTAACTATCCATACTGAGTGTGTTCTTCAGTTCCTAATGTTGATATTAAAGTACATTTACTTGCACACATAAACTTTTATAATATTAGTTCTCCATTTTTCAAGTAATATTTGTAAGTACACTTCGTTCTACTTCCATCCTTACTCGAGTATTTAGATCGCGTCGTAGTGCAATGCTCAACAAGTGCTTTGCATTTTCCTCTGACCAATTCATATTTTTTCAGCAAGGTGTGGTTGATTTCCGTTCTAAGATTATCATTCATAAGTTCACGTTGTCTACTTATACGACATCTCTTTCCATATTTCGATTCATCTATAATTCTTTGCTGTCTGAGTTGTTAATATGTATTGCTCCAAAATTTGACGCTGAGATGTTTCCTTTTTTTCTGTGGATCCGATGTAGAATTCGGTTTCCACTACTGGGTCATGATCGATTGTTTCAGGAACTATAATCGTTAATTCGTCACATTGTTCTACTACTTACACTGTTTAAGTATCATTTGATTCGGCTATTTTATCCCGTCTCTGTGATTCTTGCATTATTTCGTTGAATGTTTCAGGACATGCATCATCAAACATTTGTACGTCACTGAGAAACGTTAGGGTCAATGTTGTTGATATCAACGTAATTTTTGTTTTTCCTTTCTTCTTTTTCTTTAAAATCCGTGTTTTCAAACTTTTTTTAAAATAAACATTTTACTATAAGATCACTTGTAACAACCAATTAACATACGCAATTTTCTCACGTGCTCAAAATTTCATTGACAAAATTTGGCTCCGATATACATGTCTTTTTGTACTTTATAGAGTTTGACATGCTGATTTCGATGGTAGTTAAATAGAAATAGCGCGATAATTTAGTAACGTGGGTTTTTAATTTCACATTAAACTCCGTCCTGTCTAGAAAGAGAAAATGATTTTGAGAAAATAAAGGCTTTGAGAAGTAAGCCGTAGAAAATAACAGTAAAATATATTACTTATTATTTAAATTCTACGCGTTTTAAAGTAGCAAGTATTTTTGACAGATTATAAACAAAAGCTCTGAAGAGACATGGTTGATACAATCTGGCTAATGCCGAGAAAGTTTATTGGTCATTAATTGTTGTATTTTGAATTAAACTATATATTGAATGCAACACATTAACTGACCATACGTTAAGACATCACTTGTAAAATAAACATAGTAGCAGACACACGTCAAGTGTTTGTCTTCCAGAACTTGTGAGTAGAAGTAACTATTCAGGATTATATGTGGATTAGCCCAACTATTTGTGCGCAATAGAAGAGCTTTTCTATATATATGATTGTCGCTCTTCGCGCACAACCCAGTTACTATTCAAATCAATGCGGAAAATTTTCCTTCTATGTTTATATGCTAGCGATCAGAATTTGAATCGCAACTTTGGCGACTTTGACGGCTCCATAAAGCATCTTAAACCATATGTATCGTTAAAAAATTTACATACCTGAAAAGCAACATTCAAGTAGAATCATTATATGTAATCCTTCATAAATAACGGTTTCGTTTTTTATGCAAAACTCATTTAAACCTACACCCAGGTCGACAGATTTCGATTACATCGCTTAAAGTTTACCTGACTCACGTTTATCAATAAACTTCACCTTACCAGCTTGAAATAGGTACTGCGGAAATTCTTGCTACGGAAAATACAAAGCAACTTATAAAATAAAGGTTTGATGAATAAAAGAAAGTAATCTGCAAATAATTAACAAGGTAATATACACAACATTATTAAAGGTGCGATTGAAACTTAATATAGCGGGGCGGGTATCTAAATAGATGAAAAAATAACTTTGACAAACATCGAACATGACAAATAAGAAAATATGAGTACGTTATGAGTTTTTCGATGCGTACAGCCTCCCGCATTGTAAAAATATGTTTGAATAAAAAGAAACGTTTTCATTGGTTATCTGGATTTCGTATCAACATGTAAACTGCATATAACGTGGTAGGTTTAACAAGTTATTTTGTGGAATATTCGTCATTTTATTGTTACTTTCATCATAATTTATTGTTATAACCACACTTGAACATACCAGTGTAAGAATTTTCATGTGGGAGTGAAAAATAACAGAATTTAAATCGGGTCGATTTCCACCACAGTTTTGATCGTAACTGCTTGAGACGTAAAGAACAGGCAACGAAAATGTCCGTATGATAATGGGTCTGTTCTTGCAGTCGAATTATTGAGACTAATATGTGGATTAGATCTTATAATATACGTGTCAATTACTTATAAAACATAACCCAAACAGACATGCTATGACGGAGGTGGGATTAAGTAGTTCCTATTCAGAAATGAAAATTGTTTAAGGTTTTTTTCCCCAAAAGTTGATTCGGAATTTGATAAAATGCTATAGGCCTAGTAGAAGTCTATTTGATTCGAATTAGTGGTCTATAGCCGATATGATTCATATCCGTTATTTAGTCCTACCGGTATCAATGTATCACGATCCAAGATCGGTATCGATGACGAATGTCCTAGAAAACAATCCCGATCGTCAGATCATCATGAGAAGTGTGATCATGACGAATCAATGTCTGTTTCACATGATCTACTTCATCAGACAATCTATATAACGGATAACGAATGAGTAAAAGTCTAGACTAAAAAATACACCAGATTTGGTATCTTCATTTATAAAAAACAAAACAGAAATGGAGAAGACAGCACTGAAATCTCGGGAAGAACTTCTTAAAGTAAGTAAACTTTTGAAATCAACCTGAAAGTATTCTGTTAATATTTGTGTGTGACGAAGTCCGACAAATTCTCCCAGAGACTTTAATAGTAGATAATATAACAACACAGTCAGAATTAAAACTCCTTTCCAATTTTCAGATCGTCAGCAAAATCAGTTCAGAACTTGGGCTCGTTGGCATGCATATAGAGCTGCAAAGTGACAGTCGCACAGATGAATTGGTTGATTTTCTTCTGGAGCAGTTCTTTCCAGATGAGACCTTATGCAAGTCACTTGAAATAGACATTGGAGACCAATACAGGGAAATTGTGAAACAACGGTACATTGCAAACTTATCGTTACTTCTTATCTCTGATGAAACAGGCAAAATTATTGGTTGCAGAACCATGGAGTTGACAACTGCAAAAGAAATAGAAGAAGAGCTAAGGACCTTAAGTCAATTACCAGATAAAAAAATCGAAACAGTTCTGACATTTTTACATCACAAGGACCACGAAATGGATGTGTTCAGGCATTTTAATGTGGATGTAGCTTTTCATTTTTTGAATCTTGGAATCCATAGAGATTATAGGCGAAAGGGCCTTGCATCAAAAATGATGCAGGCAGCATTGCTGTTTATTGAACGCAGTGGACCAGAACATCCGTGTATCGTAGGGGAGGCCACTTCAAATGCCTCACAGAAAGTGTATGAGAAGTTTAATTTTGAGGTTCTACATGAATTTATATACGAGAACTACAAAGTCAATGGTGAAGTAGTCATCAAAAATACTGGACAAAACAAGTCTTGTAAACTTTTTGTGAAGCAGTTGTAAGATTTCTACAATGATCTGTCAATGATTTTGTGAGCATAAAATAGTATTATTGTCACTGTTACATCAAAGATGTATAATGCTAGATGTTGAGCCTTTTCTCCACATATACTTGTTTATAGCATGTGTGACAAGTGTTGATCCAGATCAGCTGATCTTGATCCAGATTAGCTGATCTGGATCTACACTGTTGGCCCATGGATATCAGCCATTCCAAATGGATTAAGGGGTTAACCATGAACTTGGATTTGATAGGGCTGTCATTGATTTATATTTCAGTATTATATTGATATATATGGCAGATACATCAGTATTTTAAACATCATTGTGAAATAAGCCAAATGTTTAAAAGTTCTCTATTGTGATTTTTTGTCTATTAATGGTTCAAACATTTACTGGTAAATATCAAATGGTCATTAATAAACATGGACAATAAAAACGACATGATAGCACCACATGGGTTGGCTAGATGGCAGGAAACAAACATGTTGTGTGTGGCTGAACAGTGTATATCTAGAGCAGCTGGCTCATCTGTGTGGTCTGATCAGAATCTGCACTGTTCACATCTAGATTCATTTGGTTATATCTGACCAAGATGTTACCAGTGTAGATCCAGATCAGATGGTACTGATGTGCTGGCTGATCTGGATCTATACTGGGAGCACTTACATAAAATGCATATACATGGAGTAAAAGTTGGAGATAAATAAATTGCTGAAAACACCTTGATGTAAACAATTAAACAATGAATGAATGATGAGCTCAGACAAGCTTCAACTTACATCATTGCAGCAGAATTTTATGAAATAATTATTGAGAATCTCATATGAAAACAGTAAACATTTCACACTGTTTTACAACAAAACTATTAATGTTTAAAATCATGATTAGAAAAGAAGATCTTATAGTCACCATGTATACAAAGTGTAAATGCAGAAAAATTATAGGATGTGTTTAAAGGGCCTTAGACAATTCTGTGCTGAAACAAAAGCTATCAATAGATATCTTGAAAAGAGCAAATTTTTTGATAAATTTATATTGAAACTACATAGTTATATAACTTATCAGAATGACTGGTATGTATCACCCTTTGCATACCCTCATTGCAAATGTGTGGTGGAGATTCGGGGGTTATCTGGACGGATAAAAGGCACTGTTCCTGAAGCAAAACTCAAACGTCTGAAACAACATTTCCCAATCCAAATCTAACCAATTTCAGTGCCATCAAAATTTGTTCTATTAAAAGGACACAAATGCACAGACTTCCCGAAAGTCGCCGGACCGTCGGACCTGTCCAGTAAAATTTGGACCGGTCCGACGTGATTTCTTATGTTATTGGACCAAGTGTCCGACAAAAATAAAAACTGCTAAATCCTTTTTTTAAAAAAGTAAGATGTTAAATCTACCAATTTTACACGCTGTTTTGGTTCAAAGCTGTTCTGATGGAAATAAATGAGTATATCCAAATGCAATTCTTAACATATTTGTCATGATGACAATTCGTACCACCACCAATTCCTGTATTCATTTCGCCCATTTCGAACTTTTCGGTACCCTGCAATCAAAATGGCGTCTTATTTTATGCGTAACATGTTTTGGTCCGACAGAATTTGTTTCGCTCCGACAGATTTTCACATCTTGTCTGACCGAATGTCCTACACTTTTCTTTAACTTTCGGGAAGTCTGAATGCATAACAAACCATAGTATATTGCCATGAATACTTTATTCTTCTGTATATATGATGAATAGAGGTAGATGCTTTATTTCACATAAAAGTGCTATAAATTGGAACAGCCTAGTCATTTCGTTAATCAGAAAACACAATTTTTGTCATGTATTTTTCATATTATTATTTTAGAAAAATAGTGTGCAATGTAATACTGAGAGTTGCAATATATTGATGTGATTAATTGTAATGTGTTTGATTTATTGTAGTCAGTTATGAAATGCATTAATACATGAAACAAGAATAAATTGATTTTTATTAGGTTTTTTATATGAATTTTAATTTTTTATTTCAGTACGTAACACTTTACTCCATGGATCTGCTTATAGCCCACATGCATAGAGCAGATCTAGATCAGCCTGTACGTCCATGCTGTCTAATCAGGATCTACATTGTCCACACTCCACTTCTCAGCAGGGCTTTTTTTCAGTTGATTTTATAGCCGTTATTCGGTCATGTTCCCAATGGCAAAACATATACTTTTTTCCCAATTTGAGAAGAAAAATTCCCAATTGACTCAAAACAAACATTTCTGATGAAAAACAACAGCATCAGCACTGCATCTTTTGCTCTTTAAGCCAGGAATTACTGACAATATTAAATATGGATGGCAATGATTAAAAAAACAGCAGATAACAGTAACACTTGTTATTCCCCAATGATGCTAAAAAATTACTAATTTCTGGCAAAACGACGATAAATTTCCCAATTCCAGGGGTATGGGTCATATTCCCACAATGGTGAAAAAAAGCCCTGCTCAGTAAAAATGTAATATTATGATTGTAAAAGCAAATAGTGTATATCCTGAGCAGACTTCACAGATAGGCAAACTGATCTGGATCTACACTGCAGATTTGTAAGCCTTAATTGCAGGGGTGAACAGCGTAGGTCAAGATCAGCCGGCACATCTATGCCATCTGATCAGGATATGCACTGTTTGCTTTTTGGTTATTACTGGGTTATTGTAAAAAGCGAACATTGCAGATCCTGATCAAACAGCACAGACGTTCGCACATGCTATAAAATGCATAAATATGGAATAAAGGGTTGATTAATATTCTTTTTCAATTCATAACCCTTTGCATAAATATTTTTAACTTCTTGGTTAATTGAGTCAAAAAACAATGTTCTATTTTACTTACAAGTTAAAAAAACAAATTTCTGTAAATAATAAGTTAAAAATGAAATCCTTTGTGTATTTTGTGTAACTGGATACTAGTTTGGTACAATTGCCAAAGCAGAAAATTAAATGCCAGATATTTACAGTAAACATAATACTTTGACAGACATTTAAAATATACCAACCTTTTGTCTAAGATCTTTAATTCTTGTAATTCAATACCATAAAACAAAAGCATGAAGCTATAAACTTCTTACAAAGTTTTTGTTAATGGTGAAAGCACAAATATTTTTGTTGTTAACTTTAATTTATTCTAATTAAATTATTTGTGGTATGTAGGATCGACAAAATGAATGGTAAGGCAATTTTTATCAGACACTTTTAACACTTAAATTTTTGCTTTTTAATGCATACAGACATTTTGAACAATTTCAGCAGTTGTGTATTTGCATGTGGGTGGGGTCAAGTTGGGTGTGATCAGGGGTTAGCTGCTTTGTAAGCAAGTAAGATTTTTGGCTCTGGTTGTTTCCATCATTTTTAGCTCGACTATTCGAAGAATAGGGGAGCTATCCTACTCGCCCCGGTGTCGGCGTCGGCGTTCCCGTCGGCGTCCGTTAAACAAATGCGTTAAACAAAAAATGCACTTTGGTCCATCACTTGAAAACTACTTACGATATCAACTTGAAACTTGGAATATATATTCACCATCAAATTCTACATCATTACCAACAACACCCATAACTCTGCTACAAATACTTTTTAAGTTATGCCCCTTTTTTACTTAAATTTTGCGTTAAGCAAAATATGCACTTGGTCCATAACTTGTAAACTACTTGAGATATCAACTTGAAACTTGGAATATATATTCACCATCAAATTCTACATCATTACCAACAAGACCCACAACTCTGCTGTCAATATGTTTCAAGTTATGCCCCTTTATCTTATATTTTGTGTTAAGCAATTTGCCCATAACTTTAATACTACTTAAGATATTGCCTTGAAACTTGAAATATATTTTCACTATCAAAATCTACATCATAACCAACAAGACCCATAACCCTGCATCCAATATTTTTTAAATTATGCCCCTTTTTCACTTACATTTTGTGTAAAGCAAAATATACACTTGGGCCCTAACTTCATTATGAATGGAGGGATTTCAAAATAACTTGGCATAAATGTTCACCTTGACAAGGCGGTGTGTCGCGTACAATATCCATGCTTGTAGGTCCAAGGTCAAGGTCACTGTTACTAAAAATAGAATTTTCTTGCAAAATCGTGTCCGCTCTGTAACTTTGTTGTTTTCTATTGGATTTTTTAATAACTTAGTATTATTGTTCACCATATCAAGACGGTGTGTCACGTACATGCCCAGGCCTGTAGGTCCAAGGTAAAGGTCACTGTTACTAAAAATAGAATTCTCTTGTCCGAGCTGTTTCTTCGTTATGAATGGAGGGATTTCAAAATAACTTGGCACAAAGGTTCACTATGACAAGGCGGTATGTCCACGCTATACCCATTTCTGTAGATCCAAGGTCAAGGTCACTGTTACTAAAAATAGAATTTTCTTGTCCAGGCTGTAACTTTGTTATGAATGGAGGGATTTCAAAATAACTTTACACAAATGTTAACTATGACAGGGCGGTGTGTCACATACCATGCCTGTAGGTCAAAGGTCAAGGTGACTTTTATTAAAAATAGAATTCTCTTGTCCAGGCTGTTACTTTGTTATGAATGGAGGGATTTCAAAATAACTTTACACAAAGGTTCACTATGACAAGGCAGTGTGTCTGCACATACCCAGGCCTGAAGGTCCAAGGTCAAGGTCACTGTTACTAAAAACAGAATTTTCTTGTCTGGGCTATAACTTTATTAAAAATGGAAGGGATTTCAAAATAACTTGACACAAAAGTTCACCATGACAGGGTGGTGTATTGCGTACCATGCCCATGCCTGTAGGTCAAGGTCACTGTTACTAAAAATAGAATTCTCTTGTCAGGGCTGTAACTTCATTAGGAATAGAGTGATTTCAAAATAACTTGACACAATTGTTCATCATGACAATGTGGTGTGTTGCTTACCATGCCCATGCCTGTAGGTCCAATGTCAAGGTCACTGTAACTAAAAATAGAATTTTCTTGTCCGGGCTATAACTTTGTTTTGAATGGAGGGTTTTCAAAATAACTTGGCACAAATGTTCACCATGACAAGGCAGTGTGTTGGGTATATTACCCATGCCAGTATGTCCAAGGTCAAGGTCACAGAAATTATTTCTGTTATTTGAAATGAATTTCTCTCTTACCATTCACTTGTTAATATTTTTGCTGATTGAACATGAATGTATGGCCATAGTTGTTATTGTTTTAATCTTTAAATTGCATTTGTTTCAAATGATTCGAATAGTCGAGCACGCTGTCTCCTCTGACAGCTCTTGTTAAAAGGTCCATCAGCAGAGATTTAGTTTGCCCTAAGGTTATGAAACTGAAGATGGAATCCTTTCCCTAATCTCAAGCTTCGTATTGGTTTGTTCTGAGACTTATCTTCACTTTAACCAATCAGATGCTAGAATTGAAGACCGGTCTCCATTCTCAGTTTAATAACCTTGGGTCTGATGTTTTGATATTAAAGGCTGTTGGCTTCAATTACATACATTTAATTTTTTATGAAAAAAACCCACAATTTTTTTATCCAAATGCTGTTGGAATTATGAATACTTATTAACAGATTATACTGAGTCAGATTAAAATTCTTTTTTTTTTTTTAACAATTGTACATTTAAAACACTGTTAAATGATGTACTGTTCCACTTTTTTTCTATTTCTTTCACTTTTTCTTTCTGTTTTATTTTCTCAGGCATTGATCTTTTTGTGTTGCCTGCGATAGCAGGTAGACACATAGGGATCCTATTGTCCGGGGACGTTGTCGTCGTCGGTGCTGTCGTCCTGTAGTCCCCCAACTTTAATATGAAACTTAATATTGCCTATAACTTTGAAAGTACTTGTCCTATTAACTTAATACTTGGAATATATCATCTGTGTGAACAACGCCATCTGTGACAACAAGAATGATAACTCCTGTTTCAGTATTTTTTTAGTTATGCCCCTTTCAAATGACTTTAATATGAAACTTAATGTTGCCTATAACTTTGAAAGTACTTGTCCTATTAACTTAATACTTGGAATATATCATCTGCATGAACAACGCCATCTGTGACAACAAGAATGATAACTCCTGTTTCAGTATTTTTTGAGTTAGGCCCCTTTCAAATGACTTTAATATGGAACTTTAATATGAAACTTAATGTTGCCTATAACTTTGAAAGTACTTGTCCTATTAACTTAATACTTGGAATATATCATCTGCATGAACAACGCCATCTGTGACAACAAGAATGATAACTCCTGTTTCAGTATTTTTTTAGTTATGCCCCTTTCAAATGACTTTAATATGGAACTTTAATATGAAACTTAATGTTGCCTATAACTTTGAAAGTACTTGTCCTATTAACTTAATACTTGGAATATATCATCTGCATGAACAACGCCATCTGTGACAACAAGAATGATAACTCCTGTTTCAGTATATTTTTAGTTAGGCCCCTTTCAAATGACTTTAATATGGAACTTTAATATGAAACTTAATGTTGGCTATAACTTTGAAAGTACTTATCCTATTAACTTAATACTTGGAATATATCATCTGCATGAACAACGCCATCTGTGACTACAAGAATAATAACTCCTGTTTCGGTATTTTTTGAGTTATTTCCCTTTCAAATGACTTTAATATGGAACTTAATGTTGCCTATTACTTTGAAAGTCCTTATCCTATTAGGTAAATAATTTGAATATATCATCTGCATGAACAAAGTAATCTCTGACAACAAGAATGATAACTCCTGTTTCAGTAATTTTTTAGTTATGCCCCTTTCAAATGACCTTAATATGGAACTTGATGTTGCCTATTACTTTGAAAGTACTTGTCCTATTAACTTAATACTTGGAATATATCATCTGTGTGAACAACGCCATCTGTGACAACAAGAATGATAACTCCTGTTTCACTATGTTTTTAGTTATGCCCCTTTCAAAGACTTTAATATGGACCTTAATGTTGCCTATAACTTTGAAAGTATTTGTCATATTAACTTAATACTTGGAATATATCAACTGCATGAACAAAGCAATCTGTGACAACATGAATGATGACTCTTGTTTCACTATTTTCGCTTTGTTCCTTTCAAATGAATTTAATGAAACTAAATGTTGCTCATAACTTTGAAAGTTCTTTTCCCATTAATAAAACTTGCAATATATCATCTGTTGTAACAAAACCATCTATGACAACAAGAATGATAACTCCTGTTACACTTTTTTTGAGTTATGCCACTTTCAAATGATTTTAATATGAAACCTAATGTTGCCTATAACTTTGAAAATACTTGTCCTACAAACTTAATACTTGGAATATATCATCTGCAGAAACAAAGCCATCTGTAACAACAATAATGATAACTCCTGTTTGACCATTTTCGGAGTTCTGTCCCTTTCAAATGACTTTCATATGGAACTTTATGTTGCCTGTAACTTTAAGTTCTTGTCCTATTAGCTTAATAATAAGATAATATCATCTTCATGAACAAATCCATTTTTGACAACAATAATGATAACACCTGTTTCACTATTTTTTTAAGTCCCATTTAAATGACTTTGATGTGATACTTAAATTGCCTATAACATTGAAAGTACTTGTCATGTTTACCTATACATACCGGGTATATATTTGAAATATGTCAACTGCATCAACAAAGCCATCTGTGACACTGAGAGTGATAACTCCTGATTAACTTTTGTAAGTTATGCCCCTTTCAATTAATATAACCGGAAATTAATTGCTTTTAACTTGGAAAGTATTTGTTCTTTTGACACAATACTTGACATATGGTTTCTGTTTTAATGAAGTTATATCTGTTTTGAGTTGTGCTCCTTTGAAAGATTATAACCTGAAACTTTATTTTGCATATAATTGGAATATACAATAAAGATAATAACTGATCAATTAAAATTAGTAATATTGTAGTATTGCAATGCAACTTGAGTTACATATTTTAATCATGTATGATAAAACAAATGCCCATATTCCAACTTTTTGCAAGCGGGTGACACGTGTTTGGCGGAACACCAAATTCTAGTATGAATTATTGTTTTCTCATACATGCTTTTTATATTTTGTTTAAACCATGATATAATGAAATGATCTGAGTGAAATAAACTGAATGATTTGTTCATGGAATTGTATTGTTTTGTGTCATTAAAAATACTGAGCCAAATGTAAAACTTTACAAAATACCATGGGGCACATTTGTTCAATGATAAAATATAATTTTATCCTTAATTTAAGTTGTGGTATAGTTTATATGTGGACATTTTGATAAAGCAGGAAGATGTTGATATTTTTTCACAGAGGTCAAGGTTAACTCTTCTTTCCTAATTAATGACAAGATCGATTTTTTTACATTAGTGTCTCAAACAGAATATTTGACAGTCAAATTAGGAAGTTTATGGCATGTAAAAAAGAAAGAAACACAAAAGTTTTTTGTTACAAAACCTGCGTTCCTGAAACAGAGTGTCGAGGGTACCTGAGGCATCTGGTCGCAGAATGCACAGGTGGACTTTAAATTAAATACAGTATGAAGGCACTTACCTCGCAAAATAAATCGGTTTTATTTAAAAAATGCCCACTGATTCGCCATTTTCATCCCAATGCAACATTTTCCTCGCTTAACTATCTTCGGATGCAGTGCCACGTCCTACCCCCTGAAGATACAATTACTTTTAAAATTACCTTTCGGCGGGGGATATAGGAATGGTCTTCGTCCGTCCGTCTGTCCGTCCTTCCGGGTGCGCACAATTCGTGTCCGGTCCATAACTTTTCAACCCCTAGAAGGAATTTCATGACACTTTAGTCAAATGTTCTCCCCATCAAGACGACGTGCAGAACCCATGTTCCAACCTGGCTGGCTCAAGGTCAAGGTCACCAGTGGTATTTGAAGATTTGAACCATGTATTTCGTGTCCGGTTCATATCTTCTGAACCCCTAGAAGGAATTTCATGAAACTTTAGTCAAATGATCTCCCATGAAGACAACGTGCAGAACCCATGTTCCAACCTGGCCGGCTCAAGGTCAAGGTCACCAGTGGTGTTTGAACATATGAACCATGTATTTCGTGTCCAGTTCATATCTTCTTAACCCCTAGAAGGAATTTCATGAAACTTTAGTCAAATGCTCAGCCCATGAAGACGATGTGCAGAACCCATGTTCCCACCTGGCCAGCTCAAGGTCAAGGTCACCAGTGATGTTTGAAGATTTGAACTATGTATTTTGTGTCTGGTTCATATCTTTTGAACCCCTAGAATGAATATCATGAAACTTTAGTCAAATGTTCAGCCCATCAAGATGATGTGCAGAACCCATGTTCTAACCTGGCTGGCTCAAGGTCATTGAAGATTTGAACTATGTATTTTGTGTCCGGTTCATATCTTTTGAACCCTGCAATGAATTTGATGATGTGCAGAACCCATGTTCCAACCTGGCTGGCTGAAGGTCAAGGTCACTAGCTGTCTTTGAAGGTTCATATTTAACCATGTATTTCATATTTGCTCCATAACTTCCAAACTGCTGGAGATATATCTGTTAATTTGCAATTACTATGTAAGCATCCATAACCTTTCCAACATTCATGCATGCGGCGGGGGATATTGCTGTCGTTCCGACTGCCTTGTTGACTTCATTTATTTAAAATTTCAAAATAATTAATTCTGACAGAAGCAACTTTAATATAATCCTGATCCCATACTGTTGTGGTCCCATGCACATACATTTTTAATTGCCCCGAAGAAAAAATGTTTTGGGAGTCGGACGGGGGTAGGTCTGTAAACAAACTTCAAAAGATGTCACCACTCTTCTTCAAGAAGGTCAAAATTGTGTCCGCTGTACTGCACAAAATAAGGCATTAAAGAGGTTTTAAAACGAAGCAGCACAGACTTATCTCGAAGTTACAAACTACAAAATATCTTCATGCATGTATTAAATATCGGATTTAATTTCGCGTTGGATATGTAAAGCTTGGCCTTGATTAACAGGTGGACTGATTAGTTTCAGCCAATATTGGACAAAGTCAAACTTCTGTTGTGTTGTTCTTACGCACAGTTCTTTCTAAATCTGTAATTCCATCCTCAGGTCATTCGATGCAGTGCAGCCCTGGGTATCTGAACACGAACTACTTGTCCGACGTGACCCTTATATCGAAGCCTGGACAAAGAGTTCCGTCTCCATGTGATATCGCCTTTAAGGAAAAGGACCTTATCGCATGCGCAAAGTTGACATCAAGTGAACGAGAAGCGAGCTCTCTTCGATTAAGCAACCATTTCGAGTCAGAAAGCAGCAGTAGCAAAGACAATCGCGAGAACGGCACTTACACTCATTATACGGCTAACAACGCTCAGGAACGCAACGAAAAGGAAAGTACTTCAACCATAAGAGACGAACAGTCGAAAGATTCAGAAGATGAAGTTAAAGAAGAGGCCGTAACGTTTTACAAAACGCACATCGATGAGTCTAGTTTAATCGCTTATGCAAATTTAACAGATGATGGTATCCAGGAAGAAATTCGGCTTGCCGAGCAAGCTCAGTCACGTGGTCAAGTGGAAGATACGAGGCTCAATCTTGACGTAAATGACGCTGATGAAAGTGATAGTAATGAAAATCACGACGGCTGCATAACGCCAGTAAATTCTGACGCTGGGGAGAAGCCCACGTCAGTCGATAATAAAGAAGTGGAGGTATTTGCAGCAAAGGGAACAAACTCAAAGTTGAAAACTGAGGACGTCTCTCACGACGTTCATTTCTCAGGGATGATACAGGAAGTCATTTCTCAGCTTGCATACTTTGAGATGGACGAAACACTTTCATTATTTGCAGGTTTGTTCGATTTTATTCCCTATAAATATAGTAAATGATAATCTAGTCAATTACATGTCATGTGCTCTATGTTGAATTATTCAATTAACGGTTTCTCTAAAAGTATACATCAGCAAAACCTATAGGCGAATACTAGTAAACAAAGAATTGATTTTATATGAAACCTACCTTTAGCAGCATAACACAAATAAAAGGTAAATTTAAAAGCGTAAAGTGCATGGTAGTGATTCAAGAATGAATGAACCGTGCATAAAATGGCCGGAATGAAAAATGTTACTAGGAGTATTATTCGCAGACAGTTTTCGTTATTATACAACAAATCAGTGAGAAACGCTTCCAATAATAGTTGCTAATTTTCTTTCTCGCTCACTGTTTTGGGATCTTAGAAGATTGCCTTCTAGCAGGATTTGTTAGCCCAGATACATTTTAAGTGTCTTATCAGTCTGTTGTAGGCACAGGGATCTTAGAATACTGCCTTCTAGCAGGATTTGTTAGCCCAGATACATTTTAAGTGTCTTATCAGTCTGTTGTAGGCACAGGGATCTTAGAATACTGTCTTCTAGCGGGATTTGTTAGCCTAGATATATTCTAATTGTCTATATCTCTGTTTGTTTTAGGCACGAGGATCTTAGAAGATGGCCTTCTAGCGGTATTTGTTAGACCTGTTAGCTGCTATTTATCTATTTCTCAATCCGTTGTAGGTACAGGGATCTTGGAAGAAGGTCTTCTAGCGGGCTTTGTTAGCCCGGAACAGTTGATGGACCAGCTTCAGAGATATCGCTTTGTGAGTAGAGACAACATGTACCACTTGCAGAATATTGTTATGCGCCTGGATGACACAGACCTCTACTCACGGGCTGTACAGTACACGCGACACCATTATGATATTGTTTACTTCTATCAGGAGCTAGATGAACCTCGTATGTATTACCTTGCTGTCTAAGACACTTTAGGGCCAAGTTGATAAAAAAACGTGACGTGAAACCAGTCTCAGATCTTAAGCATCTGGTTAGTTGAATGAAACCAGTCAACCATTAGACCAATCAAACGACAGAGTTTTGAGACTGGCACTCAATCTTAGAACCTGAGTGGTGGGAGGGGCTTACAAAATTTACATAATTGAAAATGAAAATTAATTTCGAATATCATTAACCAGGCTCCGTGATTTATATAAAACTTTTTTTCATGCTCAACTCAATTTTAGCATGAAAATTTGATGGCTTCATTTATGTTCATTATATAAAAATAAACATGATATTTTAAACTAAAACTGTGATAAAATTGCTCTCAACAATAACCGTTGAACAGATAGTTATTCCTTATTTATGAAGATTAGTGTTCTAGAGATTTTAGGTTTGAGCACAGAATTGAGTTGAGCCTGAAGAAAATTTTATAATCACGGGGCCGGATCTATTGAGCACAGTCTCAAAACTGACCAATGGGAAGTTTGAAATCTGAGATTGGTTTTCATTCGTTATAACTGTGAATACAGAATGTGTTGCAAGCAACTTAAGAATTGTTTATATTCAAGTCTGCTTTATTTTCTTTATAGCCAATAAAATTCATACAGGGCGTGAGTTTTGCACAAAAATGCAAGCTTGTTTTGACCAATTTAAACAATGCTGCAAATACTGTTGGAGGTGCTTCCCTTTCATTTTCACAAGGCTTTTAAATGTAATTTCTTCTAGTGTTCAACAATCCAATGTAAATCTTTCAGATTTCAGAATCTCTTTTGAATGAAACCTTACATTTGCATACATGTTACTAAGTCAATTCATTTTGATTTGTTATTGCCTAGAAGTAAAATCTTCGAAAAGTCAACCGGTCTTATTCCTGTCGCAGCTCTTACATGAATTCAAGAAAAAATACTTACCAATATCTAGACGACTTTCCTTTCAGCAAAAGGATTTGGAACAGTCCGATGTTTTATCAGTGGACGGGACTTTACTAGAGTAACAAGGGAAGATCTCGAGCTTGTCCGCTTCAAAGTGGCCAGCGTAGTGTTCATGCCAGTACAGTTTGTATACATAGTTGGTATTGAGCCAGGTCGGAGGGTGGTGGTCACCTTGATGCTTCTTGAACGTTATGTCCAGGAACTTTCAGAAATGGCAAAGGAAGGGTTACCGGAACTTAGCCTCATCAATGTTGATGCCATTCAAATTTTTGGGAAAACTTACAGCACTGCAGGTATTACTGGAAAAATCAAGACTTTTTAAAGTTAATATTATACGGGTATATTGCTATTTGAAAACATAACCTTTTCAGTTGTGACAGGTATTATCGAAAACACTGACATAGACCACAGTGTCATCATAATAAGTTGTCATGAGCTTTCGCGTTCTAAACTTTACAATATAAAATGCAAGTTCTTATAGGAGCAGAGTATTATTTTTGTTGTTGTTGTTTTTTTTGCTATTTAAAGCAGTTTACCAAATTTAATGTTTAGCCTGCGCGACAAGACAGTGAGTCATATCTTGGCAATTAGGGTTGCGTGATTATCCCCAACCGCAAATAGGATATCCTTCAGAACTGATGTCATAGAAAATAACTGAGTTAGAAGTTGAACTTGATTCAGTTCATATGTTTTCATTTTTTAACTTTAAAACAGGTACAACCGCAGTGGAGCGTTATCGTGTGGATGGACATCCGGCGTTTTTAAGCGTCTACCAACAGCTGAGAGAGAAAACCAAACACCTAGAGGAGCGCGAGCATGAAATACGTGAGCTTCGAGAGGACGCAGAGTTCATGAAACTGGAACTAGAAACAATGGGAGCAGAACTGGAACTTTTAACAGAGAAAGCAGTCCATGAAACTATTGACAGGCGGCGCTACAATCGTCGACCTGGTGGGAAGCGTATACGTACACGGTCATTTCCGCTTAGTTTTGAAGATGGAAATGAAGGACCTGTCTCGTTTTCAACTCCAAGATCGCCAAGATTGAAAGCTTTAGACGACAAGTTTACATCTGTTTTACATAATGTTATCCTCAGTAGATCAGTTGAACAGAAAGAGCCGACGGACTCGGGAGACAAATCTTTAGTGGTAAAACAAATCGGTGAAATCATTCATCCCTGGGCAATATCGTCTGCTGGGAATGCTAGACCACAGGGCGAAAAGGGTTCAAGAGTAAAATCCTCAGATAAACTAGTACGGACAGGCGGATGCAAAAGTCCACGGGCAACATCGCCTGCAGTGATAACCTCGCTAGGTGGAGGCAGGAGCCCTCGTGCCGTGGTAGGTGAACATTCGGGGAAAAGGCACAAAGCGTTCGATGAAAAGGACGAGATCATGGATGATATCCAAGCGCTGCTCGATGAACTAGCATTAGTGCAAATGTTATTCCAATAAATGTTTAGATATGTACAGTAAAAATAATATGTTATGGTTGCTTCTTTGAAACAAAAAATGACAAGAACCAGAAAAGAATATTGTGTGTAAATTATATATTTTGTGCTGGTGAAAAGTAGGTTAGTTTATATATGGGGCACGTCTGTAAATCAATTTCTTATAACTAAAATGTGATTTTGTTACACATTTTGACAATAAAATGGTATTTTTACCGCGAAATGCATAATAAAGAATGTCGTCTGCTCAAATTTATGACGTCATTTCAAGGATCGACGTCAACTGTCCGAACGTACTTTTTCCCGTGACGCGCCCCATATTAGACCGTTTTAATATTTTCTGGCCAGATTGCGCTTTTTGGGTGTGTGGGTAATATATCTCTGAGATAATGAAAGGTAGACTTGAATCATCCCGATAACTTCGGTGTGTTACGTTTTACGTCCGCGACGTAAAAAACTACGTGTAAAAATTACGTGTACTACCAAATAACGCTTCACATATTTTTAACATAAAAATCATGTAACATATTTTTGTTACAATATGTGTGAAGCTTAATGATAAACTGAAACTGTTAAAAATAAAGACCTACCTACCGTAGTGTTAACAAATACAATATTTATGTTCTTGTGGATGTAATAAAAGGAACATGCCTTTTTGTATCAGTCATCTATAAATATGCAAACCGGGCCTACATTGTGTAATAACAAAAAATAAACAAAAGAGGTAAGGTGAAGCTTATAAGATACGTAAAATTACGTGTACGCCCCATAAAGACCACAGATTAACTTCAAAATAGGATAATGATTACTTCAACTCAAGCTGAGTCTATTTAATAAGATCTCGAGATTTGGATCACAAAAACGAAAGTCTTTGGAATTACCACGGCTCAGAATTGTCTAAATCATGCTTCATGATAATGGGTTACTAAAAATCAATCCACGATTTTTGTAATTATCAAAATTCAAAATGGAACACTAGCTTTTCAATGAAAAAAAAAATTAACAAAATAACTGAGCAGGGATTAATAGCTCGTGTGACTGAGTAAATGACTTATGAGTTCGATCCCCCGCTCCTGCAGCTTACATTGCTAACAGTTCCGATGATACTTTAAACTGAGTTTCGGTGTAGTGGTGTTATACGAAGGGCACTAAAATGAACCAGGAACATCCGGTGTCGTGTTGGGGTTTATAAATGAAAGCGTACACTATAACAGGGTTAAATTCGTCGGGTTTCCGTCGATAGTAAAGAACACGTGTAAAGTTTCTTTGTTTATTTCTTTGTTTCTATTAGATTTGGTTAGCGTCAAATAACAATAAATTAATGTTCACAATATTTGTTTCATGTAATCCTGTGCAAGGTTTTCACTTGCAAATTAATGTCAAATATAAAACACTATTAATAAGATGCAGCTTAGGTAATCCTTTATACGAGCGGTATTACTTCGCTCTTGTTTAAAGTTTTAGATGTTTCTTATTGTAGAGTCAAAGTTAGAATGTCTTGAAATAGTTATAAAATCCTTAAACTTCTGATAATTTATCTGCCTCGGGCAATCATTACCATGACAACTATAAGGGATATCTAGATCTTATCGGTAATAAAATTGTCAAACCGCTTACAAAGAATTATTGATGTCAATTTTGCAACTAAGTATCAAACTGATTATGACAATAAACTTCAAAATTAAGTAACACAATAAATATTTGAATTTAAAAAGAAATAATTTTAATTAAATAAAACATTTAAGATAGCTACCATATTTTAGCATGGTAGCAACACTTGTTTATAAAAAAATAATAATTATGAATAGTCATAGTTTCTGTTTTAACCAGGGAAGCTAATTTTTACGCCGGGGATCTCATCTTGCAGTTCCGACAAAATCATCAGCCGCTTCCAGGGTTCCATATCAGTTGAAATATTGTCACCGAGAACGGTAGGTGATCCTCACATTCATCTATAATATAATATAGATGCCGTTATAATATAATATAGATGCCGTTATAATATAATTAAGATGCCGTTAACGTGAAAAACGCAAATGTTTTTTTGACCCTTCATTTGATTCGCGAAAAAGATGGCGTATGTCGCTTTTTGGAACCAGTTTAAAATCGGCAGTGAAAAAGATGAAATATCGAAGGTTGACCACAGCTGTAGACACTCTTCGGATATGTGTTTAAAGACAAAGTAATAGAATAACCGATGTGTTTTCTCCGTCAGAACATTATGTATGTTTAACTGGTTATTGGTGTTTCAATGCTAATTTCTAAAATACAACAAATGCAGAAGTTTACGTAATGTTTATAAAAATGATTTTAACTGTTTCAAGATCAAACGATCCCCAGTCTTCGATTGTCTGTTATGTAACAAGAAGCCTAGTTGTGTTTTGTGTGTGTTATATACCATATGCAGCTTTTCTGTATATCTCTTCCAAAATATATATGAGGGGTTTTATTCTCTACCTTTGTAAATATAAGGTTTCTGCGACGAGCTCTTTCACAGACATTTATAAACAAAAAAGCTCGACTTTGCTTTAGTTTGACTTCCATTCTTGCTCTTCAAAATGTTGCCATTTCCTTAAGTACCACTGCTATGGCTGTAATAAATAAGAGAATGTTCTTGGGTGCTACTTTAAGGATCAATTTGTAAGTTTTTTGGTAATTTCCCTAGATTATATAGATTATTAAAAAAACAACAACACCATAACATATTTAACATGGATGTAACTTGAGTAAAATGTATTTTTTCTTGAGAAAAGATAACTGTCCGGAGATTTAAAATTAAATAGTTTAAATTTTACATATTTATTACTGACTTCACTTTTGGGAGATTTTGTCCATGTGTTTATGTAACGATTAGGACAAAAAAGTAAAATTGTGTCAATTAACTTTCAAAATATATTTTTGTAACAATTATGTTATAAGTATTAACTGTAAGTCAAAGTGCATTAACACGCTTATGATAAATATCTTAAATCTAACGATAAGTATTTTCTTCAATAAAGCCATGGTAATGTTTCAATGTTGAATGGCTTGTATCTGACTTCTGGGTTAACAGCTGAAAATTAAATCGGACTTTCCAGGTAACCATTTTCACTCACCATGTCAGCTTTGAAACGTTGTTGACGTTTTGAAACGAAAAATTAGTCTGTGAAAATTGGCCTGACTACAGATAAATGATGGTTGTTTATGTTTCTCTTACTAAATTCGTTGCAATCGCTGGATGAAAAGTGATATTTCTCGCCAAACACAAAAATTCATAAGAAACTCACTTTACACAGAGTTTTCTTCCAATATATAAAACATTTGCACTCGAAAAATATATGCCAAGATTCGCTGTTCTCTTCTGAAACAATACTTACCAGTTCCGAATGGAAACCGTGGCTTAACGTGCCAAAAATATGAATTAAACTCACCTAGTGTCGACTCCGTTTATTTTTCGTAATCTGTTTTCGAGTTAACAATCGGTTTTTCCAGTTAACGGGTTGAACGGTGTGATTATCCTAGGCATACATTAAAATTTAAAATTAAAAACTCACGTAACGTTTGTCGGAATCGATCACTAAAATTGGCAAGAAGGCAGTCGGTCAGGGAATAAAACCAAATATAACACTACCAGATTTGTAGTTTTTTTTGCTTTAATCATTTTGGAGTTCCCGAATAGTCAGCAGTCAAAGAAATAAGTATAAGAAAGAATATGGTATTGAAATAACAACTTATTGTGAAGATGCCAAATTTCAAAGAATAATAATAAATGAATGATGACTCCCAGAGTTTTTATTTACCACCAACTTCATCGCCCATGTTTTTTTTCAAGATTATATTGAAATAGAAAAGAATATTTAATATAACTAGGTATCTAGAGCCAGGTTTCTACGTATAGCACACTTTGAGGCAAAGCGAACTAACTCTTCCACGAACAATTTGTAAAACTTTTCTTTAGACAGAGTGACGTCCCTTCGAAGATTTTGCGAGGGCGCTCTAATGACCATATTTAGCGCAGAGTGACAGTTGCTGATGCTGGTACGAAAGGAAAGTAGCAGACCGCGTGTGTCAACGGAGAAGTGTGCACTTAGTTTCGATTTTTGTTTGAGTTTCAGATAAAATCGTTTACTTAGACTTTCTCGATAGACCCTATGGATATTTCTGCGAGATTTGTGCAATGAGAATATTGACGCCGCATTCTGTTGTCATTCTATCTCAGTATCAGTTGCAGGCAGCATCCCAATTCGCGAAAACTGGAAACAATTATCGGTAAAAATAAGAAAAGTGTATGGAATTTATAGTAACGATAAACTGTGAAAAACTTTTAAAATAGTGCTGATTTTAATACCATGAATAAAAGAGATTAGTGACTTAATTCAAGCCTTATGTAGATCATCTATTGGAAAGAGAAGTTTTGAAAGTTGCCTGGGACGCACATATTAGAACTTGATTATAAAATAGCAACAAAATGGCTTTATGTGTTTTAAGGTTTACAGTGTGTGTTTTAGTTGCATTGACACTAGCAAATCAGTTTGGCACTACACTTGCATCTTCAAATCAGACATGCACAAAACAATCAGAAGAATGCAGAAGTGGAGTCATCCTGCCTGTATGGGAACCAGTGGGAGACCTGAGTCCTGGGGACAAAGCTGCACGTGCTATTGTCTACTTTTCTGCAATGATCTACATGTTTTTGGGTGTATCAATAGTTGCTGATCGCTTTATGGCAGCAATTGAAGTCATCACATCCCAAGAGAAAGATGTTGTTGTTAAAAGACCTGATGGAGGAACACAGATTGTAAGTGTGAGGATTTGGAATGAAACTGTTTCAAACTTGACCCTGATGGCACTTGGTTCATCTGCACCAGAAATTTTATTGTCGATTATTGAAATCGTTTTTATGAACAATTTTAAAGCTGGTGATTTGGGTCCTGCAACAATAGTTGGCAGTGCAGCCTTCAATTTGTTTATTATTATAGCAATTTGTGTGACCTGTATCCCAGGAGAAGAAGTGAGAAAAATAAAGCATTTGAGAGTATTTGCTATAACTGCAACCTGGAGTATCTTTGCCTATCTATGGCTGTATTTCATCTTATCAATTTCAAGCTATGGGGTTGTTGAAATATGGGAGGCTGTTTTGACTTTCTTGTTCTTTCCTGTAACAGTATTCTCGGCATATGTTGCAGACAAACAGATTTTCGTGTACAAATTTTTGTCCAAGAAGTACAGAACAAGCAAGCATAAGGGCATGGTTATCTCAGGTGAGGGTGATACAGAGTTAGGAAAAGCCAATCATATTGGTGATGAAATCATGTTCAAGGGTGTTGACAGCCATGATAGTGATGTGCGCGAGTTTGAAAGTCACCGCCGGGAATTTATGGAAATTTTGCGAGAACTTAGAAAGAAAAATCCAAATACAGATATGAAAACCCTTGAAGAAATGGCCGAGCTTGAAGCTATCAACCGTGGACCAAAAAGTAGAGCATTCTATCGAATTCAGGCAACCAGGAAATTAACAGGTGGAGGCAATGTCATAAAAAAATCTAAGATTGAAAAAAGATTGAGTGTTGATGATGTGAGAGTCGATTTAGAAGATGAGGGTGTTACTAGAATCTTCTTTGATCCTGGGCACTATACTGTAATGGAAAATGTGGGTACCTTTAACCTGACCGTCTCCCGTGCTGGTGGTGACTTGTCAAGAACTATATATGTAGACTACAAAACTGAGGACGGTACAGCAAATGCAGGTTCCGACTATGAGTATACAGAAGGTACCCTGAAATTCTATCCTGGGGAGCTTCACAAACAGATCCCTCTTACAGTTATCGACGATGACCTTTTTGAGGAAGACGAGCACTTGTATGTTCGTTTAAGTAATTTAAGAGTAAAAGATAAGGATGGATCGCTTAAGAGTGACACTGATGGTTCTATTGCTAAGCTTGGCACACCATTTCTGGCAACTGTTATGATCTTGGATGACGACCATCCTGGTATATTCCATTTTGAAGAGAAAGAAATGAGAGTATCTGAAGCTATTGGCGAGGTGGAGATCAAGGTGATGAGGTCATCAGGTGCTAGAGGTACTGTCAAGGTCCCATTCTTTACCTCAGATGGTTCAGCCAAGGCGGGAAAAGATTACGAACCAGAGCAGAATGAACTGATCTTCCAAAATGATGAAACTGAGTAAGTATGTTTTAAAAATTGTAACTTTTGTATACTGTATAGCGCTTAATATTGGCGGTGTCAAATTTTGGCGTATTTGAAAGAGTTTTATATTGGCGGGGTCATATATTGGCGCTAACAAGCTGACCGCCAAAATAAAACCGTTGATGAAAAATGGCGGAAATTGGACAATGGAAGAGAAAGGTAAACGTCGTAGTTATTCTATTGTTAAATTTTAAGTGTGAAAATATTATCGCAGCTGCCTAATACACTACTTGATTGCTTTGTTTGATATTCCAATTATATTCCTTTTGTTGACACACTATAAGTTTGCCTACTTGTTCGGTTTAATATTATTTAATTATTTTAAGTCGGGTTTTTATATTGAAAAAACTCGATTTAATTTACTACATGTACAAAAGCTTTAACTCTATAACGATTCATTTTTCTAGTTCAAAACAAGTGCCGCTGAAAGGAATGGACAACAAGCGCCTAATAACACTCCTTCGGGCTATGTCTAAAGAAAATAAATAACACATTCATGTACTCATGTTTCGTGTTGTTTAAGTGTTTCAAAGAATATACATAATTTAGAAACATGCACCAATCTTTTTTTCATCAAGGGAGGAAACTGCGACAAAATATCTAATAGTGTATTATAATTGGAATATATTCCAGATATTAAATTGACGGTGTTTTGAATTGACTGGGATTTTTATTGGCGGTGTTTTATGTTGGCGCAACTGACCCTGACCGCCAATATCGCCAAAATTAAACCCCCGCCAATATAAGTACTTATACAGTAATCTACTTTTATACCAAAAGGTAAAATACATGTATCTAGATAAGCTGGGTTAAAAATATACAGCCTCCATTCACTGTGGAAACTGGAAAGAAAAGGTAAAGAGAGAGAATATGAAGGGGGATATATTGAATAAGTGAGAAATGTTTAATTCAGCAAAATGCATATAAAAAGTAAGCTATGAAAAATATGGTGAAATTGTCCATCTAAAACACTAAAAAAACTGGCATTATCAAAATATTAACAAAAAAAACATTTCTGAACCAAACTGCTGAATTTTAATTGCCGTTTCATCTTAGTGCCAAAATGGTAGAAGTGCCGTTAAAATTTTAAGGAGATATACTGTTATTGCAGCAAAGTGACAGATGCAATAATATTAATATTGTGTGTGAAAGCTCTTGTTAAGCAGGATCTGTTGCAAATGATTGATAATGATTTTGTGATTTTGTCTGCAATAGTTACATGTGGCTTCAACAGCTGGTCAATAGTCACAGTAATTGCACTTAGTGAGATTTACATCACCAATATTTTCTGACCGTTCATGACTGAGTGGAATTAGAAGCTTTATTATTGATTCTGCCAAACTGAGGTCAATGGTACATTATTGTAACAGTTCAATAATGTGGATTTTCTCCCAAGTCTGAATTATCTACAGAAAAAAAACTTTGCCTTCCTGATGACTTTACTGGTAGATTTATGAGTTTCTGTAGAGAATATTATGGGTATAATACTAGACCCACATTTCATCAATAGTTCACTTAGAGGATATATTTCTGCTGAGGTCTTTTAGTAGTTTTACATAAGCATCAGTAGACTGGCTATAATACAAGTGAGAATGAAACTATAATGCCATAAAAATAAAGAAAAAAATTATCAGATTATTGAATAGCCTAAAGAAAAAGAAACAGGAGATAGGTTGCTCGTGGGAGGGGTGGGGGGCACAGACAGATAAGGAAAATACTAAAATTGTTTAATTCAGAGCAATGTCAGTGACTGATTGTGTACACTGCTAGTGATTTAATTCAGATTGCATCTTCTCAACATTCTGTTATACTTTTTGTGCTCTTGACAGCTAAATATTATCTATGAAATGGAACTAGAATTAATATTTATATTAACATAACCTAACAGTATGAGGTTCTTGAGATTTCCCAACTATTCTGATTTGAATCACTATCCTTCAGGCAATATGACATAGGTTTGGTGATTAATTCCATAAATTCAGCATGGTTGGGAGTATTCTTAAGTTAATCTCATACCATTGTGATCTGTTACAAGACTTTTGATTCTCCCTTTCCTCCATTTTTATGCATGTGCGACCAGTTTAGATCCAGATCAGCCGGCACATCAGTGCCGTCTGATCCGGGATCTGCACTGGCCGCATTTTGGTCCGAGATAACCTAATGAATCAAAAAGCGAACAGTGCAGATCCTGATCAGACAGCACTGATGTGCCGGCTGATCTGGATCTACACTGTTCGCCCATGCAGTAAAGGTGTGTCTATGGAGGAAAGGGTTATTGTGCAAAAGTTTTTATCTGACACTTAATAATCTTTGGCAATTCTGCAATATACAAACTGAAATACATAACTAATAAAGTTGACCAATTACTTTACTGTTAAATGCTTAGTAGTTGGTAAACACAATAGACAGAAAGCATTTGTATATGGAAGAGCTTAGTATAAAACTCTGAAATCAAAAAATCACATTATAAAGTCTCTTACAACATCTTCTCACTAAACATTGATAAATTCAGTAATAAAGAGCCATTTTATTACCAATGTCAGGTGATGCTAGAGTCAAATATTGTCAGTTTGTTTGTTTAAAATCAATCTTCATAGCGCTTGATAACAATGCAGTGCCATCAGTAATTAGAGGTGTATCAGTTTTCTGTAGAAATATCTGTGACTTGCTGTAATAAAACAGGAAACAAATCATATACAGCCTATTTCATTGATCAATGGACTATATGACTCCATAATGTTCAGCTGTATTGCTCAATTTATGTGACTTGAAAGAGCAGGGCTCAAGGTCATAAAACTAAGATTGGAGACCAGTCTTAAATCTCAAGTATCAGATTGGCCGAAATGGTCACCAGTTTCGCTAATCAGGTGCTTGAGATTTGAGACTGGTCTCCAGATTTAGTTTTATGATCTTGGGCAACAAGTTTTTTCGCATGTGCAGCTAGTGTAGATCCAGATCAGCTAGCATATCTGATGCAGTCTGATCTTGATTAACACTGGTTGCATCTTGGTCAGAAGCAGACCACTGAATCTAAAAGAGAACAGTGTAGATCTGGATCAGATGGTGTTTCATAACATGGAGTAAAGGGTTGAACAGTCAATAACTTACTTTTTTTTGTTTAAACATGCATGGCCCTAAATATTCCCAAAACCCAGTAGAATCCTTTAATTGTTGACTGGCTTTCCATTGGGCACACCTTTCGGCATGACATTTTTCAGGTTTTTTTTCAAACATTTTCATGTTTGCTTGCATATACATTATAAAGTACATTATCATGTATTTGAGTCTCAAATTATTATTATAGATTATCATATTGCAACAGCTGTGATATTTTATTTCGTTCTTTTATTTAACTGGAGTGGTATGTTGTACATTATAATTGTTTGAGAGTGTTTTCTTATTGTCATTATATATTAACTTCCACTTTTTACAAATAATACTCGTCAATTTCAAAGAGTGATTTAGTTTTATAACTGACTTCCCTTTTGGAAGATTTTATGCATTAACTTCCATATCGTGAACATTTTATAGCAGATCTAGTTAAACTGTGCTAAATATCACAGTACAGATTATTGATACCGTATATTCCCTATTAAACGCCCCTCCCCTAATAAACGCCCTCCCAGTCTTTTTTCAAAAGTAAACGAGTGACTTACCCATGACGATCTTTAATCTCTCATTCTAGGAAAATGACAAAATTGTTTCCTACGGTTATTTATTAAAAAATAACACAATTATTGAAAACTACATTTTGTCAATAGTTGGTCTCTATTAAACGCCCCCCCCCCCTTTTGCAAAATGTAAAGCCCCCGGCGGGGGCGTTTAATAGGGAATATACGGTATTTATTTATAGATACCCTGCATCAGTGAATGTTTTCCTTCACAACATGGTGCATAACTGTTTCTTCACTCACAAATCAGTCACCGGTACTGACATGCTTGTGTATGAACTTAGTAGTAACTGGTGTTGTGTGCTGTAACTACATACATTATTGTTTTATTTTAGGCAGTCTGAGTAAATATTGAAATGAGCTTTAGTTGTCCTAACTAATATAATTAATAACAGTTATCATCAGCCAGTTTAAAGAACATATTGCATATTTATTTTCTGCCTGGTGCTGCTGAAATTGTGTTGCATATTGAGCCACCATCTGTTTCCAACTGCTTTGGAGATTGGTATGCATTATGTAGATGAGTCTAGAAAGACCTGACAATATGTTTCTAATTAACATTCTGTGATGTATAGATAGTGATAGGACTTTCTGCTTTTTCTGGCTAATGTAACACATGTGGTCTTATTGTCATCAGATCTTATCCCATAATTATATAACTGAGAATGGAAACCAGTCTCAAACTCAAGCATCTGATTGGCTTGAGATTTGAGTCTGGTTTCTATTCTCAGTTTTATTATTAACATATCTGATCAGACAATAATAATGAAGCTGTAGAGGGAGAGCCAGAGCTAAGTACTCCCCAGAGATCATACATAAATTATTGATAGATGCAGGTACATGTCCAGCTGTGCTGTTATTTTTAGGTGTTGATGACTGTAAAAAATCTCAATAAAGAGACAACAAACTGTGTAATATTCCAGTTTTTTTCTATTTGTCATACTGGGCTGAATTTTCATCAATTGATATTCATTTTTCATTAATTCCCTATAATTTTCCTAATAAAAAATGTTCACCCCTCCCCTAGACCCTCTTCTTAAAAATGATCTACAGAGAGCATAATTTCCAATCCAATACTTCTAATCTGTGGAATATGCTATAAGATACTAAAGATCTAAACATGTTTAATGGTCTAGCAAAATACAGGCACTGAAAGTTTGTAATTTATTCCTAATGACAATATTTTCTCCAGTTTTGACATGTTCCAGATTGGCTAGAGGCCCTTCCCACAAAATCCTAGAAAAGCTCGTAATTTTTATTTAATTTGTTTAAGTAATTTAATTAAGTTAATTATTAACCATTTGATTGGAAATGAAAAATTCAAATTGCAAAACAAAATGCAATTTGTAGGGGTTTAAAGAATTTCATACTATGCTAATTAATGAATGAAAATTGCAGTTTCTTTCCAGATTTGATGATTAATTTAATGTCAGTCACTGTCACAGTCACTTGTTTAACCCTTTCCTTCATAGATACACTTAATTGTGTGGGTGAACAGTTTAGATCCTGATCAGCCGGCACATTCATGCCGTCTGATCTGGATCTAAACTGTTCACTTTTTTATTCATTAGGTTATTTCTGATCAAAATGCGACCTGGATGTGCTGGCTGATCTGGATCTACACTGGTCGCATATGCGTAAAAATGCGTTTCTATGGAGGAAAGGGCTAAACAATTTTTTAAGAGAATTTGGATGGTGGAATTTTTGAATTCCACCATCCAAATTCTCGCCTATACCTAGTGTTGGGAAATCGGTTGCAAATCATAATCGATCATCGGTTGGAATCGGTTGCCCTTTCCGATGCGATTTCACGATTATAATCGGTTTCTTGACTTACGCAGTGTTAGGTTTACAAATGGTCTTAGATCAGAAGCATACATAATTGCTGTATACTAATAATTGTCAACTTTCTGACCAAAAGCCGAATCAAAATAATTGCTCCCCAAAAAGGATTGTGCAACTGAACTGAACCCGGGCCCTCTAGATCCGCCACATAAATTCTCAAATGCAAAAATGTTGCGTTTTCCTATGAATAATATACTGATTTTAAGGCTGAAGACACAAGATAAGAGGTCTAGTTAATGCAATACATATTTATTTGAAGACTTTTTACCATCGTCATATAGCTACGCAACTCAGACGATCGACAAACTCGGCGCCATTTTGCGTTTTTGCTTGTTTCCTGTATTTTTGTACTATTTGCAACAAATTCTGCAGAGGCCTTTTGTTAAGTCTAGGTTTTTCTGTGCGATGATCTTGCAGAATATAAAGTGCTTCTGTTAAATATTTTGCCTAGGTTCTCATAAATCTCTCGGGTCGCCATTTTAATTTTCAATTTTTCAAAGTGATTTCCCTTTATGGCCGGTATAAAAGCCGGAACCCGTACCTTTATATTTTGTCTCTTATACTGCGCATGTCTCAACTGTTAATCGATTATGAGAGAACCACATCGATCATTGACATCGAGAAGCATTTAAACGTCGCTAATCGATGTCTTCCGATCATCGGCACATCACTACCTATACCCCACTCCTTAATACTGCAGAATTTTTGAGCTCTTACTCCACAGATACAGCATTTATCAGGAAAAGCTAACTTCCGTCAGTTGATGACAATCCTTGAAATTATGTCATAAATTGAGCAAACAACATTAATTAATATGCATTTTGCAGTAAAAATATGATTTTGTTGTTAAAATGTATAGCATTATTAACAAAATCGTTTTTCAGTTATAAAAAAAAAGATAATTATTAGTTTTCTCTAAGAATAGTAACAACTAAAATGTTAAAAAAATGATCAAGAACACCTTTCTCCTTGCCCTGCCCCGTATAATAAATAATAAATGTTAATTCTGATTTGAATTTCTATTAGTGGTTATATTATTAAGCCTTATGAGATTAGAGATTGTTGAATTATTTATTCATGATCAGAAGTTCCAGACTATTTCTCTCAAATGCTTCGATTATCATAAGAATGTTTTGGCTCGAATACTGGTAATAAATAGTAAATAACAGTTTGCAGTTATTCATTAATATCTTCAAACTTACTAAACTTACTTTTGAATTTAAGGTACCATGGGCTACTATGATTAAGGAAGAACATTAAAACAAGTTTTCTTCTTGATTTTAATTGTAAAAAATATTAATAATATATGAAGAAATGGATTTGACCGTCACATTATCTGAAAAAAAAATGTCTTACATCTGGTGATGGAACGGTGTAGATCCAGATCAGCCAGTAATTCCAAGCAGTTTGATCAGGATCTACATTTTTTGCTTCTTGTTCAGAAATAACTAAACGAATCTTAAAGTGAACAATGAGATTCTAATCTGAATGCACGGATGTGCAGGCTGATCTGGATCTACACTGGTCATCTATGAGATAGTACTCGTATCTGTAAGGAATTGAAAAAAACAACAACATATTACTAGCAAAATAACTGTGCTACAATAATTATTATAATTATTGCTAGTTGATCTGCTTTCTTTGTAATATTGATCAAATGTTCATTATTTGTGATTTCAAGCATTCAAGTGTAAAGTTGGCATCTAAGTTCCATAAACTACGGTGCTTTTTTATTTTATTTGTTTGAATCAAAAGCACAATCAGCATATAATGATGGTAAAGCCGCTGGCCGATACAACAGAAACGTTAGGAGATTATTACAATGCATTATTTGTGATACAATTAATTCTCTCCGGTGTTGTTGTTCTGGAATTTGAAAGCAGACTATTGTCATGCTGAAATGCTCTTCTAACTCTTATTCCTCCGGGATGTCCTATTCATCAGAGATGGAGACTGTGGCAGTTTTTCTGTGAATGTAAAGTAGATAAAATGAGACACTCACAGAAACTTGTATTAATTAGACACTTACAGAGACTAGTCTTAATTAGTCCGCTGTTAAAGTACTGGCTTGGATAATACAAATAAAAACAAGTTGTATGTATCAATTAACCCCTTCATTCATATACAGTGGTGTAGCTACTATAAGGCCCTGTAGGCCCGAGCCTACAAGTTGTACAAGAAAATGAAATTTTCAAAAGTACCAAAAATACAATAAAAGCAAGATGGAGTGGAACGTGCAGTTTGCTATTTTTAATCTCCACTTGTTTACTGCTTCTGGGGGTGGGGGGCTTCATTCCAAAACTCCTTTTCAAGGTGCAACCGTGCCTGGAACCCCTTGTATAGGCCTACAACTCGAAAAAAGCTGGCTACGCCCCTGATATATATGCATTTTTACGCATGTGCGCCCAGTGTAGATCCAGATCAGCCAGCACATCAGTGCTGCCCGTGTCGGCTGATCAGGATCTGCACTGGTTGCATTTTGGTCCGAAATAACGTAATGAATAAAAAAGCGAACAGTTAAGATCCTGATCAGACGGCACATGAGTTTGGGTTTAAATTTATGTACACTAATTTGATTTTTTGTTTGCGGCATTACATTTTAAAGGGGAAACAACTTGAAATCTAGGTCTGTCAAACTATCATAAAAGAAATGGGCAAGAACAACATGTGAATATGTCTACATATGATTTTCATTACCCCAGCTTACCTGGTGCCAGAGAATTTGCCAGTCACATGCTCTATCTTCAATATATATAATATGGAGATAATTGCAATCTAAATGTTTGTAATGTGCACACCTACACTTCCAGCTTACTCCAATTGATCATAAAATTGATAATTCTGAATGGCTCATAGAGAGAGTTTGAGCATGAACCTCGATAAGTCAAACTATATTATGGTTTCATATGTTTGCTCTTATAGAAGGAGTGAAAATACTAAAGGGTTCTCTGTTGTCTGACTACATATTTAGCCATTTGAACTATAGTCTCTATTTCAAATATAAAATGTAACAAACTTTTCACACCCCCCTTCTGCGACCAGCAATCAAGAGAAACATGGATTTTCTGTGTTTGTGCTTTGATTAAAGTTACTATAGTTTATGAATAAACTCATTGAAATATTTTAGCTTTTGCTTAACTCTTTACTCCATAGATACACCTTTATTGGGCGGGCAAAAGGTGTAGATCCAGATCAGCCAGCACATCCTTGCCCTCTGATCAAGTTCCAATGTGTTTACTTTTAGATTCATTTTTACCGAGTTGGGACGAGTGCAGATCCTGATCAGACAGCTGATCTCAATTTACAATGGCCGAACAAGCATTAAAATGCGTATGGAGTTAAAAGTATAAGGCCTCTGATTTTACAAAAAAAGCTTGTAATTTGGTGAAGCAAAAACAATAACAGTTTAATACTGTTAAATCATTTTATTTCGCGCGGGTTTAATTTTCGCGTATTTCGCAGTACGGAAAGAGCGCGAAATTCAACCCCAGCGAAATTAAACCGTTTAACAGGGTTTCTTTATAGGAAAACACAGTTGTGCAAATTCATGTTATTTTCAGGTTTTGCGCGAAATTTCGTCCCCGCAAAATAAAATGATACTACAGTAGATTGATCAATGCTTTTAATGATACTAATTCTATATCTGAAGCCATTATCTTATAATCTAGCAATATAGTTGGGATTTTCTGGCCAAAATGGCAGAAAAAAAACAACGTATATACTTTTTCTTGGGGAAATGGGGCTGAATTTCACTGAATATTTCGTTAAATAGTTGATTTCCAGTAGGCAGTATTGATTTAATTGGATTTTATTGTATTGAGTTTGCATTAAAAATACTTTTAACACTGTCTGGGAGATTGGAAAGCCTGGTCTTTTATAATTGCATTTCCATATTTATCTTGTTGTACTGTGATTAATTTTGCATTGATCTCGGATCAAAGTAAAGAGAATGGGAACAATTCTTGCACATTGAACCTGTGACTTTCATTCAGTCACTGGTTGAATTCCATTAAATTACCGTTTGTTGATAATTATGAAATGATTTGTTCAGCATTTAATTGTTATTATTGATGTAAAAATTTGCATTGCATTATGCAAATCACTGGAGATGAAATGATATATTTTCCCATACCAATTATATGAACATGGTTCTCAGTAAATCTGAGCCTGTTTCAATTGTAAAAAAAAATGGTATTGGAAATTATTTCTTAACAAGTTCCGCAGACAAGTTCTTCAACACTTAACCTGCCAAATCAATATAATGGTCTGTTTTTTCAGTCAATTTTAGCAAGTTTATTCTATTTTTTCTCTTTTTTTATCCATAGGGGACTTGTGCAGAAATCTAAGTAAAGAAAAGCAAACAGGTTGGACCCTGTCCAGTCTGTTTGTCTTGGTCAATGCTGAAGGCAAATGTGACATCATGATCATTCTAAGGATATCGCCTTTTTTCAAAAATTATGATTGGATCTTATTTTGTTTACAAAAGAGTCTATCAAATTTTAAATTTGGTGGTAAAAACACTGAGTTTATTTTGTAGTCATCTTATGCAAATAAAGAAGACACCATTGTTTAAATATTCATTTTTGAAAATTATCTCCCTTGAAATTAGGGAAAGAACAAAATCTACTCTGGTAATTCTTAATCATAACCAAATTAATTTATTACATTGTTTTTGGAAGGATACTAAACTGACAACTTCCAAAGTACACAATGGGCACGCTCGATTGGGCTGTCGGAACTGTGCCAGAATCAAATAATTTCTGTATTAATCTTGACAAAGAACAAGAGTTCGAAAATTCGAAAAAGAGTGTATTTTATTTATAAATTTTATAACTGACTTCCCTTTTGGAGGATTTTACGTAATTGTGATAAGTTTTATTAGTTTTTAGATCAGTCAACAACAAAGCAATGTTTATAATTTACTGAAAAATAACACTATTTCTTGTATTTCTGTTGGTGAACTTCTTGGCAGAGTACTGAAATGTAACTATTATCTTATTTTACGGCAACAAAACAGTATCTAAAAAAATATTTCAGTTTGGTGCAGTATAAAACACTAACCGATTCCATTCACACCACCTATTTCGATGGAACGGGTAGAACGCTGCCAGAACACAGTTCCGACGCACTCGATTGAAGTTCTCCCTGTTCTAACAGTCGGAATTTCCAATCGAGCACGCCCAATAAGTGATCAACTTCCTAATAGTATAATTCTTTGCATTAACTGGTGTTGATGTGACAGAAGTTTCCTCTTAAAATAAGGTGTAATAGGATTGCAAACAATATGTAGATAAATATGACGCATATTAAGTAAAGTGAATCTGATAGTGTTCACTTAAGTGAAATTTGAAATAACATGTGACAGAGGATTACGAATGATATGTAGGACGTATTTTTGATGTAAAGTGAATACGATTGTGGCTATAATATTTCATAATATTGTTCAGCATTATACTCCCACAATTTCCATCGTACATTGTGCTGAAGACTTTACAGAAAATAATAGGGATATCATTACATACATAGTCGTTTGTAATTCATGAGGAAGTTTGTTCAGTATATAAATCATAACGTCTAGTTGGTCCAGCACATGACATGAATAACTTCTACAGTTTACAAGATGCAGGCTTAAGACCATAAAATATGAGAAAAGAGACTAGTCTAAAAGACTGATGCTTCTGATTGGTCCATTTGAAGACTGGTCTAATGAGATTTGAGACTTGTCTGAGACTCTCCAGCCTCAGTTTTATGATCTTCAAGGCCCTGGATTCATAACTTTAAACATATTGTCAGTATCAATTGTAGACATGTTTCATGTGGCTTGGTCTCTAGAGGAGGCAGAGTTCTGAAATGTCTTGTGAAAATAACAACTTTGCTTGTAGGAACTGGGAAAAGTTACTTTACAATTTTAGGGAGAAGGTGTTTAAGGAAATTTTATGTTTTATATAGAAGTATTGCTAAAAACATCTCCCATGGCTGTATAAAGGGAGAAGTTAATATTTCTCCCAAGTCTTCCTCAAAGCCATTCCCTGACCTCTATAGATTATAACCATTAACAATTTCCTCCATAGATACACCTTTTTTGCATGGGCAAACAGTTTAGATCCATACATGCCAAGTCTCACGCCGTGAGGTAAAAACTCACGGAATTTCACCCACCCTCACGGTCTAACGGATAAAAACAAAAAACTCACGTATATTTGTTAATTTCTCTTTAAAAAAAATGTCATCTGCAGTGCACATTTCAATGTCTCCAAAAAGTCCGAGAATCGCCGAAATGAAAGCGCTTGATTGACAGTGATTATTGGAAATTATGACATTTTGTTTATTTCCTCTGCTGCAATTACCCTGGGGCAATGGATTAACATCCTATGTTAGATAAGGTGTTATTCAATTATCTTTTCTTATTAATTGATATGTTTACTTAAACATCTTTATGTCTCAGCTGGGGTACAATTTCAATGCAAGTGTTACAGTTTTCGGCTACGGATGGGTAAACGTCTAAGGGCATTATTTTGAAGGTGTTAATTGTGAAGAGTTTTGGTTTTAATTGGCATGTTGAAGCATTAATAAAGGTGAATAAAAACAAGATTTATCAAATTTTTGGGCCCTTTTTTCCCTTTATGTAAAGCTACAAGAATAATTTTTATGCAACTCTAGACTTTCTTCATAAATGCCAAGTCAGTAATTGCATTTAGTGGATAACTAATGGCTTGAATAGTTTGAACTTTGAACTTTCAGTGGACATTTTTAAAATAAATGTGGCATAAAGATTTTTGTCACAAATATTTTATTTGATTAAAAAAAATGTGTTTAATTGTCTTGTTACTTCATTAAAGTAATGTAACTGACTGTTGACTTCACTTTTTATAAAAAAAAGGTAAAGGTACATAAGAACATTTAAAATATACCATGTTTCGACACGCTTTAGAAAATCTCACTTATTTTTGCTCAAATCTCACTTAAAAATGACACCAGTCTCACTTAATTTTTTTTCGATACCTGGCATGTATGTAGATCCTGATCAGCCGGAACATTCATGCTGTCTGATCAGGATCTAAACTGTTCAGTTTTGATTTGTTATGTTATTTCTGACCAAAAAGCGACCAGTGCAAATCTTGATCCGTGCTGGCTGATCTAGATCTACACTGGCTGTAAATGTGTAAAAAATGCGTATATATGGAGGAAAGGGTTAAAATAATTGTGTTGAGCTTAAAGTTCACATTATTGTGACACATTTTTTTGTAGCTCAGTTCTCATTTTGACTAAGGAGAATAGGGTTCTGAAAAATCTTGTGGCACAAACCACTTCTGATTTATAAAGCTACCACATGGGTAATAATGTTAAGCAATACCCCCACATTAATGTCAATTTCATCTACAATTTCTCCATCTTACATTGTATTCTTCAAAGATAATAATAGGGGATATCAAGTAGTATTTCTGATGTATTAATCAATTCTACTGAAATTACATTCTGTGGTTTGGAGTCAATGCGTTGTCTATAAATGAAATTATTGGTGTTTGTGATTTTGCACTAAAATCTGTTTATGACTCCACGAAGTGGGGTCATGTAGTTACATTCATCTGTTCATCGGTCTGTATGTACAATTATGTCCTCCAAATCTTGTGGCATCAACTCCTCATCCACTTTCTGTCGGATTTCAATCAAACTTCTTTTATGCTTAATTTTAATTGACACTGCTGCATAATTGCATACAATGATTAATACCTTAGTGCAAGAATGTAATAAGTACCATTGAAATATGAAGGAGATATACCGTTATTGCACTAAGGTGACGTATTGTTTCTTTTTAATAACAAACACACTTAATTCCAAAAAAAATCCTTATTTTTGCTATTAGAATTCGTCTTGTGCTCATTTGTTCTTGGCTTGTGGTTTTTGACACAATGCAGACTGTGAATAATTTTCTGTCCATTTAGAAATTTTCTATCGGCTATAGCTTAGGGAAAAATTGAAATCTCATATCTAATAAGCAATTGCATATAAATGTAAGTGCAAAACAGAGTGCCTTTGGGAAAATATGCAGAATGGTTTGCAGGAGTCTTAATAACCATACAGACTTACTGGTGGTAATATGATAAAACAAATATCGAGAAAACTGACAGAATTTGGCAAGATTATCAATGCAGTGTATGCTGAAGTTCGGATGATTGTTGAAAATAACTGATTAGCTCACAGTTGCTTCCACCTTATAGAATATGTATGTATTTGTTGTGCACTTCACCTTGCTGTGGAATTCATGACAAAATAGGGAGCAGAAGAAAAACAAAGTCTTCAAAACCAATGTGAAATTTATTTATATATAAAAGTGTTTTTTGTGTTCCCAGGCTCTTATTCTTTGTTTAGTAGGTTCTTTTCTTTACTAGTCTCTTAAAATCTTTCAAAAATCATGCAGTTTTCCTCCAAAAGTAACTAGGGATTCAGACCAGTAGTGCAACATGTATAATACTGCAGCGGACCTGGTAGATGTGTAAGGCTGACAAATATATTGATACATTTGCTGGTGAAATACCCTTGTTTATCCAGTGACCGAAATGAAAGTCAATAGAGCGACAGGTCAATATTGGCGAACAATATGTATATAATATTTAATAGTTTTGAAATCATTTATTGTAGTGTAAACACTGCCCAAGTCCTCTACATACATGTGTGCCTGGAACCTTCTAATGTATTTACACAAAGTTCTCTGTAAATCAGAATACCTGAGAATTGTATGATCACCTACTTGAAATATGTTTTCCTACAATACCTTGATGTTGCTAGTGTTGGTACTCAGTGGGACATCTGTTAGCTGTAAGTGGTGGGTAACACCTACATTAATGGATAGGTAAATATTGCTAGCCATAACTCAATGGAACTGGCTATTAGAAAAACAAATACAGTCCAGGTACACTTACATCTTGGGCAGCATTCTCAGTGGAGGCAACCGAGCATATATTCTCAAAGGCGTAGCACAGGATTCACCAGTGCGGACTTAACAGTTCAGTGCAGACTACTGGGATCCTATGTATTTACCGGACAATCAATTTACTGGACAAAATTTATATCAGCCGAATACACACTCAGGTTCTGATCGAATTCAGGAAAAAATACGTAAGACTCATGTAGACACCTTTTGCTTCCATGCAAATAACAACAACGTCGCAGTCAGTTAATTTTCATGTATAAAAATGATATTTTTACCACATGCCCTTTTGTTTACAATGAGAGTTCATGATTACGTCACATGGGGAAATTTATCGTAACTGTGCATGCGCCAATCTAGAGGCGCCCGAAGGGTGGTTGAAGATGTCTCATCAAATTACAAAACGAAGACATAGAATGATTTTTCTAGGACCTCAATATAGCTTGCGTACTCCTAATTATTTATAGAAACAGTGAGGGATTTTCCAGATGTCAATGATGATGCTTAATGTGAAAAGGCTGCTTAGTGAATGTTTATGGAAAATAATCAAAATTTAAAATGAAAACTGTAAAAATATACATTGAAACTCTTTGTCCGGTAAATTGAGCGTCCACTACAATTTTATCTGCTGCCATACTGCCTTCCTTTGGAGCCTCTTTTCATAAAATAAAACAGTTGTTTCAGTATCAAATAATCACGCTGATGAAAAAGAAGAACCGACGATTACAAGTTTTTCATGATCATTATGCAAAATGCAAAAGTTAGAAAGAAAAATTATAAATTTTTGTCCGGTAATATGAATGATCCCAGTAGTGTAACAGGCTAACACAATATCATGAATCTAGATCTTCCTATCATTTTCGGTAGACTATGCCCAGTGTATTTTCTCAAAGGGGTAACACAGGTTTCACATGTGCGGACCTGACACGTCTGCAATGCAGGCTGGTGTGACAGCTTATCTACCTTTGATTGAGCCTTTTTTATAACTGTAATAAAAATAAAAAAAATGCATCTTAACAACCTTTGCCATCTAGCAGATGTTTCAGAATTTAAATTTTTTAGAATAAAAAGTGATACTGTTTGTTTGCCGTTGCCAGATTGGCCTGAATCTTTTGTTGTTTTTTTTTACTCTTTTTGGTGTTGTTTTTTTTTAATTCCTTAGTCTGTACTCTTGACAGGCATTGCAAAATGCCAACTTGGTAACACAACCAAGACAGAGTAAATGGGCTGATAGCTTCAATCTAGAAAATATAGAATCACTTCAAAATAAACAACCTTTTTTTTTCAAACAGCCACTTATGCCAAAAGCCTTTGGTTCGAGGGTTGGGTGGGGGAGTGGGGGGATAAATATAAGCGCCTTATATCTAGCCGGTATCTTAATTGCAACAAGAATTTGTCAAAAGAATAACAGAAAATCATTATAATGATTTATAGAAATGTGCAGTGCTGTGATTTTCACTAGTTTCATCAAATTATGCCATTTTTATTGTATTTCATTTCTCTGGAATAATAATTGGATGTTTTGGCACCATGCTATAATCTGTTTTTATAGTTGTGGAATGATCATTTAAGAGCCTGTCAATAGTTGTTTTTGGTATTACCACATACGGATTTTCTGCCAATTAAGAGTATTGATTAACAACTGTCATTAATGCTAGTTAAGGAAGCTATAGAATCAATAAAAACTCCTGGGCAAACCATAGAAATGCAAAGAAAAAAAGATCATTAAAGAAGAGTGAATGAGCTTCAGTCAGTCACTAAATGTTTATTTAGAACACAGCAGTATGTAGATCCTGTATTAACATAGTCACAGTAAATCAGCTTGACCAAATTATTAACTTATTTGATATAATATCAAAATATTGAACAGGGTTCGACATTAAGGCCCGACCGAACGACATTTACTAGTAGTCGACGGTTCGGTCTTGTCAAGTTCTAGGCTAGCTGGACCGAGTGGTCGTGTTGCAAAATTGTCAAAATCCGCCAAAATATCCGGTAAAATTAAGTTTCACAAGCAAAATCAGTAACTGGGAACTTCGCCGTTACTATTTTTAAACAATCTTGACGTGTTTTCTGAATGGCTTATGTATCCAGATCGAGGCTGTGTTGTTGTTGTTCTTGTTACCTCCCAGTTTTATGTCCCTCCCGCTTCTGAACGAGGACATTATGGTGTGGATATACCAGCTTCCCATGGTGGAAGAAGACCCCAGGTGCCCCTTCGGGCAATTTTCAGGCTCGAGCGGGCACCTGGGTAGAACCACCGACGTTCCGCAAGCTAGCTGGTTAGCTTCCTCACATGAAAGATCTTGACCCTGGTAGGTCTCGAAGTCACAGCGGTGAAGGGCAAGTGATTGTCAGTCGGAAACCTTAACCACTCGGCCACGGACGCCCCTATCGAGGCTGTGTTATCAAAAATAAAACATATAAAATGCCCGTATGTATATGTCATAGTCTATTTATTTCATTGAACAACAATGAAACTAATAGACAATGACGTATACATACGGGCATTTTCTATGTCACATCGAGGCATAGTTTCATGGATTTGACGATGTTGTAATGATAATCATTCATACCATCTGCGTATTTTATGTTTATTTATGCGTTCCTATGATCCGGTACACAATGATTTAACGTTATTATTGTTAAACCTACTTAAAACAAATGCTGCATACATACTCCCGACAGTTTCTATTCTATAAATAAATTGTTGGAATCCCAAGTAATACGACATCGGTCTGTTTCCGGTTTTGTTTTGTTATTCGTTCTGACAAGACGACAGTAAAATGTCAAATATGAACAATCTTTTTAGTTTTGGTCATTGAAGGCCCACCTATTGATTCATACAATGCCCATCAAGCCCTTGAACTATGGTGACATGTGGGACAAAGGGCAAGACGTCCTGACTGATGTGTAACTATAACCCAGTAGATTTCTATGTGTAACTCATACCTGGCAAGTGACATTTTTTAAGTTCAGTGTTGTTAACAATAAATCATGATTGACAGTTCAGAGTTGAAGCGATTTTATATGATAGTCACTGTTCCTAATATTGATTAATTATTTTGTTTGTTCATGGTGTATATGCATATTTAACTTCTGTACATATATCAGTGCTGGGCCCTTTCAACAACTCGGCGTACATTTTCAGTGTTGTAGTACCGTTTGCATGTCGGTCTAGTTCATGTTAGGTCAGGTCTAGTAGATTTTCAAAGTAACATGACCACTGGTCCAGTTATTGAAAAAGTTAACGTCGAACCCTGTTGAAATTTGTTTTTCTAGTGAAATTTTTTTTTTTAAAGACCCGAGTAAACATAATGGAGTCAGCTCTTTGCTGTGTCCTATTATGGTTTAATGAACCATAAAAGGGTGTCATTTAAAGAATTTTTATAACTGAACTTCCTTTTTGTGAAAATATCAGGTTGAATTAAACTGTTGGTTTAATTTTAATCAGAATAAGTTTTGAACAAACGGTTACAGTGGTGGAATTGTTTTTTCAAACAGCCACTTATGCAAACTTGCTGTCAGGGTAGGGTAATGCACAAACTTTGAAGGAGTTTTCTTAGAAAGTAGATAGAAATTAGACCATATCATTACAAACAGTAAACACTTAAAACTTGAAAGATAAACACAAGTGAATTTTACAGGTAAAAGCCTTTGCAATCATTTACATGTATGTTCATAATACTGGAGACCATATTAGCAAAAGTAAGCATTTTAAATATCTACTATTCAAAATAATTTTGATGAATTCCAGTATGTAAATTAACTTCTAAATACAATGACAAATATTGAGTTCAGTTGACATGTTAACATGAGGCAATCTAACGGTTGGACTTTACAGACATTGCACATGGTAAAATACACGAACTTTTAGATATTTGTTCGAATGAAATACACCGCAAACAATTTGATAAGGGCCACTTTGTTGCCTGTAATTTTTCTGCTTCGATAATTTTACACTCTTGTTTCTGTTCAGTATTTCAACTCAGATGGTTAATTCATCTGTAATATCAAATAAACAATACAAACAAAACATAATGAATCATAAACTGTTCAAAATTTTAACCTAAACAATAAAAACTACAAACTACAATAGTGGCCCTTAAAGCCTGTCTCACACACAACACACGGCTTATACGGTTGGCCATCCGTGTAAACCGTACATACAACCGAACCAAACGTGGCCTTATCCGAGTTACACTCGGGCCATTCAAGTGTATCCGTGAAAGCCGTGTATGATTTTAAAAACTTTAAAAAAACTGGCACGGGTGCCATGTCTGTGTATGATCGTATTAGCGATCGTACAAGACCGTGAGAGACCGTGTGAGACTGTACGAGACCGTATATACAACCACACATGAAGTCCACTCCACGTGTGAGCTCAACCGTGTCAATATCGTATATAAATCGCATGGAATATAACTCGAACAAAAGTCGTTGGGACCGTATGTAAACCCTGTAAATATCCAGTTAATCGAGTAAAAGTCATGTTTAATTGTACTTGGCCGTAACAGACCGTACTAGACCGTACTAAAGTGGAACCGTACGACAATCGTATGAAAATCGTTTGCAAATCGTGTTCAAACCGTGACAAACCTTGCTTGACCGAGTATATCCGTGCTTTGTTCGTACATACTCATGCTACATTCGAGTCTTAATCGTCCCCTGGCACGGTTTGAGCGCAATACTCGTACCAGTCAACACGTGTATAACCGAGTAGACCGTATTGGAACCGTGTGCCCAACCGTGTTCTGTGTGGGACAGGCTTTAAGTAGTACATGTATGTATTATATCATGTTAAATTTTCATTGCATTTCCTTCACTGAATTTGTCCGGAAATAAATATTTTTTTATTTAAGCAAAGATAAATTATATTTAATTAATGATATAAAATCACCTACCAATTCTGATCAAGTACAAAAGGAATGACCGTTTTTCAGATTATTTATGAAAGAACTAATTTGCTTTCTGTCTTATTATGTGAAATATGACTTCATTTTATTACAATTCTAGAGGAATCTATAATAAGTGAACACATGGGGCAAATGTAAAGTAATGACACTAAGAGATCAGAATATTGCTAGTGTACAGTGATAGTGAGAAAAAATGGTCAGTAACATAGTGTTTTTCTGTTTTATTTTAGGTCAAATTTAAACCTTAATTTGATTCCATTTTCTGTTAAAGATTGTATGTTTTTTCCCCCTTTTTTTACCAGAAGTGTCAAATTTTATGTCAATCTGTTTATGACTATTTATGTTTATTTTGGGATTGAACTAATTTTAGCCTTCCAAGAAAAGCAAGGTTACCTCTTTTTCTCAATATGCTAAAATCAGTATTTTTTTTTCTTCGCAAATGTCACTTGAAATAGATTGTTGACATTTAGATAAATTTGCTTATGTCATAAAAACTAAATAAATTTTATGAAATTTTGTAATTTGGAATAATTGTTTTTAAGTGCATAATCATGTCATTGTTTTTACACTGCTTATTATGTTATTGTTTTTAAATGCATAATTATTTTCAGTTTGTACATAAATTAATCATCCATGTTCGTGCAAGGCTTCATATTTGTGAATTGGTACATGTATAAATATATATATATATATTTGTCAAAAAAGGGAGATAATTCCAGTTCATGTATACTGTCAGAATTTTCCCATTCAAGTTTCTGTCCCCATTTTTTTAATGATTGTTTAAGTTATGTTTGTCTCCTTTTGAAGACCATAGTGCAAATTTTCCCTTGTTAAGGGCTCCATTCTATTTCCACCATAACCCCCACACAAAAAACAACAACAAAAAACAACAAAAAATACCCCCCCCCCCAAAAAAAAAAACCCCACAAAAAACAAACCCAAAACAAACAAAAACAACAACAACCACAAAAAAACCCCAAAAAAACACACACACAAAAAAACAAACAAACACACACACACACGCACGCACGTACGCACGCACGCACCTGGAGGGTTTGAAATGTATTTAGTGAAAAGTACACATAAGTGTTACATAGATTGATCTGTTTACGATTTTACCGAGTACACCTGCTCGACCCTGCACATCTCCCTTTAAATTGAAGGTTAATAAGTCAGAAAATGTTGATCAAAACATAATTCTGAGAAAAAATGTGGTGTGCACAGTATGACTGTCATTTCATGTGCAAATATTTACTGTAATTATGTTGGTTACTAAGTTCAAAAATTAAAATTATGTGGGTTACTAAGTTAAAAAAATAAAGTTATGTGGGTTTCTAAGTTGAAAACTTTAAATGATATGGGTTACTCAGTAAATCAAAATTGCCAATTAAATCAAAGAGAATTATTGAGATAAATATACTGTCAAGGGAATAATCCACCCTTGAGTGCATTTCTAATTATAGTAAAAGGCATTAGCAAGTTAGAATTAAGTCCAATTACTGAAAAATCAACTTAATGTTTAATGCGTGGATCACACATAATTGCCCAGTTTGGACTGAGATATGGTAAACAGAAGGTGGAAAACAACTTAAAGAAATGAAATCCTAATAGCAGATTTCAACTGTTGTTTATCTATCCAAATTTACAGAAAATACATGTATGTTTATTTTTCCAGATAACTGACAATACTAGAATTTACGTAATCGGGGAAAAACATTTGGTTGGATATTGAAAGGTTTTTAATGGAATTCTTGGGGATTTTCTCTAAAATATTAACAGCTCATCTGTCAGATTGTATTTAAGAAGAACATTTTACACTTGAGCAGACTTCAAACATACTGTTTTAACCAGTGAATTCTTGAATTTCAGTTCTGGATTTCATTTGCTTGTCAAACCCTCTTCATGCAATCAGCAGTTCTAGCTTGAAAAATTTTAAATGTGCTATTGTTCATTATGCCCCCCTTTGGAAGAAGCAGGGTATATATTGCTTTGCACATGTTGGTGGGTCTGGTATATATTCCTTTGCACATGTTGGTGGGTCTGTCAGTCCATAACTAAACTTGTCTGATTAATAACTAAACAACGATTTGGCATACAGTCCACAGATTTTATGCTGAAATTGTGCTAGGATTAAATTACACACTTTTCATCAAGTGCCAAAAACTATGCAAGAATAAAATCCTCATCAAATACAAGCTGTGAAGTATAATAATTTAGTAAAGCAAGGCATACAGTAGCTTTATTTGCACTCTGACTAGACTATGGCACTGAAGTTACCTGTCTGACTTCCATCAAGTATATTAGGATCCTCTCTTACTTCTATCAAATATTATCATAATTTTCGTAGATTCTTTATGACTATAGCTCAGATAAATGATCTGGTGATAGGTATATGAGAATACAAGAGAGATTAGGATGAAAACTGTTGCCAGATTTACAATCAATGATTTAACATGAAATATTTATCACTTAAAGTGCTCAGTCCATCAGAAATATATAAAACGGATTTAAACCTTTTAATCCATAAAATACACTTTTTATCACATGAGCAGACAGTGTAGATCCAGATCAACCAGCAAATTAATGCTGACTGATCATGATCTACAATGTTCACTTTTTGGTCAGAAATAACCTGATAAATAAAGATCCTGTGTAGATCCTGATCAGACACTACAGATGTGCCAGCTGATCTGCATCTGCACTGTTTAGGTGTATATATGGAGGAAAGAGATAAGCAGAACCTCATCAGTAAAAAAAACAACAACACCAATCATAGTTAGGTTGACATAATAATGCATGACTGATGTGTTTTACATTAACATGTGGCAGAAACATTCTTGCATGTCACACGCCTATGACTGAAAAGTTTTAGCCAGTATATCTTTGCAGAGGTCTACTGTTAGTTCACTCACCATGGATACAGTAATTTTCTTGGTGACATGAAAATATGATGAAGAAACAGCTTTGTTGCAGGCAGTGTGACCCCACCTTGAAAAAATGTGTGCATATTTTATGATTCTAATTGAAAGGTTCAATGATGAATGTCTGATCTTTGAGCTGAGGTATTGGCTCTTGTCAGGTATGCTGATCTCAATAGCATTTCGCACAGTTGTTAATATTGATAACCAATTGTTCTGTACTTATGCTCGCAAAATTACATTTTTTAAATCAAATTGTGATGAAATTTGTCACAAAATTCATATACATGTTTTGAAAGTGGGCATTTAATTTTTGTTTAATTATGCAGGAGTCTAAGCTTGTTTAAATTATTGAAAATTACCTGTTGTGTTATGAATTGTTTAAGTGATTGATTTAAAATATAATTATGTAGTAAATTTGTATTTCTACCTTGTTTTTGGTCAATTTAAATCAGTCAATTTGAACATGTTTAAAAGCTTAGTAAAACCAAGTTCAAAGATAAAAAGTTTATTTTGTTCAAAGGTATTTTAGAAGATATTGTTGAATATTTTTGCCTCATTAAATTGTGGAATTATGTTTGGCATTGCCAGAATGACATAATTCCTGGATACTTTATAATCTTTATCCAACATCAATCAAGTAAAACTCATGTTCTTTTTTCACAAAACATTACTTTTTTCAATAATTTTGTTTTGCATTGCCAGAATGACATGTTTACCATAATTCCTGGCTACTTTAAAATTTTTATCCAACATGAAACAAGTAAAATTCGGGTTCTTTTTCACAAAACATTACTTTTTTTCAATAATTTTGTGGTCCTCTACATACATATAACAAGTTGTCTCATCTGCTTTTCATGCATCATGTTGATTGATTGTAATTTCTAGCTAAGCTCATTGTTCATGTGGAACCAATTTAGCTTACCGGTACCTGTGAAACTAGCAGGGTTATCTTTGTCTTCATCTGTATGTCATATTAGAGACCTGAAAATAGTCTGCAGTATATGTATTATAAAAAACCAGAGCGAAAAAGTAAGGTAGAACTGCCATCAAATTATCTGTCTGAGAGATGTTAACCCATTTACTCCATAGTATGAAGCAGATTTTCCATTAACAACCAGTGTAGATTCAGATCAGAATGTACATATCATTGCTGTCTGTCCTTCAAAAATATCATAACTGCGAAATCCTAACATTTCAGGAGAAGCAAAAATGTGCGCCATATTTGTATTTATTGTGATATCAATTTAAAACTTGACATAGTATCACTATTGAAATATATCTTTGCAAGAGAATGTTTAGTTTGTTTCTGTGCTTTAATAACAATAATTTCAATAGTTTCTGTGCTTTAAATTGATAGCACAATAAATAAATAACAATAATATTTTACAGTTACAACTTTTTTGCACCATATTTTATGGGTATTGTGTAATTACGCTATTTTCGTGCACTAAATGGGTGACAAATATTGCTAATAAAACAACTTGCTCACCGTTTCCTCAAAAAGGTTATCCATAATTTGAATATTTGATTAAAAAAAGCAAATTGAACGTCATTTCTGACGCAATACCACTCTTGACGTAGTTACGAGAATTTCGACCGTCAAATAAACCGACCAATCCATTTACGATATTTCATCACATGACAAAAGTTTACGTTTCCCATTGGCTATCAGATCCGATATTTTCACAATTAGTGCGGGAAAGTATTATGTTGTGAGCAAAAGATTAAACACAAAATCGACAAAAGTGTAGTTACAACATTTTCGAACGACAGCGACGATATGTACATTTTTTGGACCTACATTGCTTGCTTATAGCTTTATTTTTATTTCTGACATAGAAGCACACAGTGTAGAACCAGATTAGACTGCACACAATATGCAGGCTGATCTGAATCTTTACTGGTCACTCACTTAAAAGCCCTATCCCATTGAGAAAAGCATTAAGGACAAACCACCCTCCATGAATTTATGATTACCCAGTACCTATCATTACTGCCTGAGACAGCTGAGGTTGCCTTACCCACACACCACAGCTGGATTGGCTGAACTTTTTTTAAAATTATTTTTATTTTAGGTAAAGTTGTTTGACAGAAGATACAACATGTCATCATTTTTACATTTTCAAGAAATAACAGTACAATTCTGAACAATAAATTTTTCTGACATAGCAATAGTATTATCAAAATTAACCTAAATATTTCTATAGAATATATCATAAAATTGCATTTAAGAAATGGTGTTTTTCGTCTTTAAACAATTTTACATTAATTTTCAACATCAAACTTTTCTATTTTTTTAAATTCAAACAATATGTATAGAGTAATATGCGAGTTTTCAGCACAAAGTAATAGTAATAATATTCATTGTAAAAATTATAAGAGTAATACTAAGCTATTATGGAATTTTGAAAATGCTTTAAAAGTAACCTGTTTAAGATAATATTTTTAAATTTACCAAAAGTTACACCATGGAAGTGTGTATCATAAGAGAAACTTTCATGTTTAACAGAGTATGATTGGCTGAACTTGTTCAGGCTCTGAAACCAGTGCCCAAGGTTATAAAACTGAGCATGGAAACCAGTCTCAAATCTCAAGCATCTGATTGGGGTAAATGGCGACTGGTCGCCATTTCAGCCAATCAGATGTTTGAGATTTGAGACTGGTTTTCAATCTTAGTTTTATAACCATCAACGGAACAGACTGGTCTATAGTAACTGTTCGGATTAATTACTTAACTGTATCCTATAATGTTTTAATCAGATGCTGAATTGCTATTTTAGGCACTAAGCCTTAAATGTACATTTGTAAATTAATCAACATAATGGGTATTTACTTACTACAATTAAAGCTCATAATGGCAAAGCAACTCTGGAAATAGATACTCAGAAAATAGATACTCCACTATTTTAGGTAGATGTGTCCAAAATGTCACAGCTCATGGGGCAAAATCAGACTATAAAATCTTGTTTGGAGGGCCAAATAGGAGGTCTGGTTTGTAAATAATAATTATTCCTCTTTTTAAACTGATACATGGTTGATATATATACTAATATACCACTTTATAATAAATGTCCATCCCTGAAGTTTCATGTAAAATATGGTGTTCATACTAAAAAATTTGAAAAAAAAGAGCCGCAAATGAATGTACTTTGATTTTGAAAAAAAAGAATGTCCAGGCTTACCTTTTGTAAAGAGTAATTTATATCTGTTCTCTCTGAGAGTGTTAATATTGTGCTAATAATGTGACGTCAACAATTTTCCATTAGAAAAATCAAATGGCAGTGTCATTAGCAAAAAATATAAATCAGAGATTTTGCTGGAGATCTTAAAGGTCCTAATGGTAATTTGCTTGAAATTTATAGAAACCAATTAATGAAATTAGCTTATATCTTTTATAAAGCTCATTGCAATTTAAAGTCATTTACTTCATTTATAAAGAGATTATAAGTATAAATATACTATAATTCAATAATATTGGCAATATCTTTCTAGAAAGAAAAATTTGGCTGGGGATCGCTAAAGTCCAAAGGATATATTGCTTGAAATTGAAAAAAATGTTGATGTTGTATAAAGCTGATTTTTTTGTTCATTACATTTAAAGAAAGCTCATTGATTTAATTTAACTTGAAGTCAATAATTTTCCACTTGAAAATCAGTGGTATTGCTTCAAATTCAAATGAATAGCAAATGCTTATGTCAAGGTCACATTTTATGAAGTTATGTCCCTTTTTGTACTTGGTTTTTGAGATGAAAACTTAACATTGGTTATAACTTTGCCATTTCTTAATATTTCTTTATCAAACATTTCACATTATATTGCTTATGACAACAAGGACATGATGTTGTCTATTGCATTTAGGTCAATTTCACATTTATTGGAGTTATGGAAAATTTTCTGTCAAAAAATGTACATGAGTGTGACACAAGTATTCAACAGCTAGTTTGAATAAATATGGTGCTTTTCTTGCCCAGCACATTGTAAGGTGTTTTATTTGATGGGGCTTGGTTCTGTATCTATTATCGCAGTTTAATGACCAGCAAAATAATTTGTGTATTGCCTGTTTTGAGACAGATTCTGCCTGCTAGGCAGATTGCAGTAACATCCCATGGGAGATTTTTGCGTTCAGGTGATTTCTGTTACTGTTTCAATCATGCAACCCATTAGCTTAATGAGGAACCAGGAATCTTTGATGTTGCTATAATATTATATCATGACTTAGTTATATTATAAATAACAATTGAAATGCTTTGGGCATCTTTTTTATAATCATTTGAAAAATGGGGCATTATTATGTTTATGTGCCTGACTATGAAAAACAGGACATATTATTAAATTTTGGAACATACTGGATGGGCATGCAAACATTCACAGAACTGATACTGTCTGCTAGTCTTCATCCAATCTTTACTAAATTTAGTTAGAATGTTTATGGTCATAATAATGTTAACCAGGTTAGATAACCAGCAATATTGGATCAGTCACTCTAGAGTAATGGTTCTTTAATTGGTAAATATTAACCTAATTAGCAATGTCCACTGACTCTCTTACCAGATATTTTGTGACAGTTTTTGCACTCCTTGTTACAATACTAATATTATGAAGCATATTTTTTCATAATAAAGCGTATTTTTTCAGTATATTTCAAAAAAAAATATTTTTAAAATGTACTGAAAAAATATGCTTCATAATACTAATATAGAAATATTTATTATATACCCATGAATGATTTTAGAAATTAGTGCAGCAATAATCCACAAAATTGATACAACTCGTCAGATTAGTAATTCTGTATCGGACAATGTCCGTTTTCCAAATCTTTATTTTGCAGCTTCCCGTGTTCTATGTGACATCATAAACTACGGCACACTATGTTGTTGCAAGTTTTCGGCACATAACAAACTCTATAATAGGAAATTTCCGTTTCAGTTTTACAACCGTTGTGATATATTTACACCATTCAGAAATTTTCTCTTTGTTTACATACACAACTCAAATAATACAAACCTACAGAATGCATACTGTTAAACCCCAGTTACACAGAGCCATCGGTGGTCGATCGGTAGTTTTTTTAGCCAAATTAATGAGTGAACCGATGACAACGGATTGACCACCGATATCAACTATTGGTCACCTGTTTGCCTCCTATCAATTGCTGCTGGGGAAAGATGAGTTTCGTCGGTGAAAAATTACCGATCGGGATTTTTAGACATGTTAAAAATTCTCGATCGGTGAAAATATTTTACAAATAACCGATTGACAACTTGTCTACAACCGATCGTCACAGATCGACATCCTATATAAAACCGACATCACCGATTGACAACCTGTCTACAACCGATATATCCGATGGGCCACCGATAAGCAACCGATCAACAAGATGGAAAAAAAGATGAGTATTAATGTTTACCAGCAACCCATGAAATATCTGTTTAACCGATGAACACTCGTCAATCACCGATGGCTGGTTACACAGGAAAACAGAAATAAAATAACGCATGACAACCGATCAAATCAGCGAGCAATTTAAATTAAAATAACCGATTGGGCACCGACCGTCTGTGTAACTGGGGCCTTATAATATTCCATGTGTATCAGTACTACCACTCTTCACTAGGTTTTGATTGTATAACTGCTGCTTTATCCCTTTCTTCCATAGATACACCTTTATTGCGTGGGGGCAAAAAGTGTAGATCAGCTGGCACATCCTTGCTGTCTGTTTGCTTTTTGATTTGTTAGGTAATTTCTGACCAAAATGTGACCAGTGTAGACCCTGATCAGAAAGCACGGATGTGCCGGATAATCTGGATCTACACTGGTCTCACATGCGTAAAAATATGTATAAATGGTGAAAGGGTAGACTGGCTCCCGTCCCTATGTTCTGTTATATAGTCTCATGTCACTTATACAATAATCATCAATACCTCCAAGAAAAGCAACTCCTGCAGGTACCTAACTGATATGCATTTTACTTCCCTTATCTCCCAGAACATAGATGGTTCAGCATATCAGTAAAAAAAGGAAAATGAAATGAATAAAAAAGGAGATAATAAGTATTTCAGTGTTTTCTTTAATAAACCATCTAGCTGGTGCCAGGCTAGGTGAAAGGGTTAAGGCGGTTATATAATTTATTTCGTTATGACAGTAAAAATGTCATTTTTGTTCTCTGTCTAAGATTAGAAAATGAAAATTAATCACCTTAGAATAATTACATTCATAGTTTTATGATAGCTTTTTTTGAAACTATTAGTATGTTTACTTTTTTAAATCTGGATGGTAAACTTTTTGCCTTTGTGATACAAGTCTATCGATAGAGGAAAGGGTCAATTGGAACTGATAATCAACAAACACATCATTGTTTTCTAATTAAATTCTTACTTAAATTCTTTCCAACTATTTTTTTTTCAGTTTTCTTGTCTGTTTGTTAAGTTGGTGTATTAATTGCATTATTCTGTTTATTAATTGTATGCATAATCATCCGGATGTATTTATGAATTTATTTCGTCTGTATGTCATAGTTCATGGAGAAAATGTCTTCTTGTGAAGGAATATTTATCACAGACTTGAATAAATGATGGACTATTATTTAAAACCCTTTCCTCCATAAATATGTACACATTTTAACACATAATCATACGACTTGTGTAGATCCAGAACATCTGTGGCATCTGATCTGAATTTACTTACATCTTGTCTTGAATCTTAAAGCAAACAGTGTAGATCCTGATCTGATGGAAAGGATGGTCTAGCTGATCTGGATCTACACTTTTCTCCTATGGATAACAGCCATATTAAGTGAAGAGTTAAACCAGTGTGAAAATCATGTCTACATATGTATTAATATAACATATTGTTATTCCTCTGCAAATCATCAGCTAACTTAATGGTTGACAAAGGTAAATTGGCAATGTTTACAATTATTTATAGAATGTAAACACAGGTTAAGGTAAATTTACACGTTAAAACTACTATTTTCCAATTGACATCACATCGCCACTATAACACAGTGGTTAGCGAGTCCACCTGGCATTGGCATAACTTTTTTTCGACACAGGTTCGATTTACACTGACACACAGATTTTAGAGATAATTTTAGATTATTATTTTTTACGTTCCATTGCAGTTATTTCAAAGTATTTTATGTATTTTGATTCAATATATTTTATCGCGGAAATAATAATTGTGTTAAAAAAAATAAAAAAAATATAAACCAAATCCAACATGTTTTGAACCTACAACCTATAACAGCATTGCTATTATTGCATTTCAAGTTATTTTTATTGACTGCTTTTTAGACCACTCGGCTAATGGGACATGTCTTAGTTCATGTTTACATGTAAAGCCAATGTAAACACGTCAATGTAAACATTGCCAAATTACCTTTGTCCAATTATACAAATCTCTGGTTTTACCAATTTACACGTTTTTCGTCAACAAACTTCATAAACCTGCTAAGACCTTAATTTACTGCTTGTCTCATTTGCTGTAAGTGCACTTGTCTGATAATTAAAGTACAGCTACTGACCTTTGGCCAAACTGATATCTCAAAAATATTATTTAATAAAAAATATTGCAAAGTACACGTTTCTACACATAGGGAGAGGGATCCTATTGTCCAGACTTACTTCCTGGTCTACTTTTGGTTTGAAGGTCAAAACATTTTGATGTACTACTTAATATTTCTGACCTTATTTTGACAGACGACTGCAAAATATTGTAAATAAGTGTTCACATGATATCTGTCCAATTTTTCTAGACATTTTATAACAGTCATTCCAGAGTTCTTGTGCAAACAGTATTTCCTTTTTGTGTGTCTCTATTCTCTGTAATAGAGCTTTTTTTTTCAAACAACTTGAGCATTCAAACTTAAATACATTACACTTTATTTCTTTACTTTTATTTGTCTACCAGTGGGAATTAATGTTGAGTTTTAAAAGTTTCGAGATTACAACAAAATGATTTGCCTTGAAACTGAAAGTAGACCAGATAAGTAAGTTTTTCTTGAATTTCTTGAAAACATTATTTTGACAAATTGCCACAACATATTGTACTTATTTCAGGTATAAGTTGTTATGGTATATTGTCCATGATTTTCAGAGTTCTCATGCAAATGGTTTTCTTTTGTTTTAGTGTGTGCTTGGTAGTAAGAGCATGAATTAAACTAAATCTGAGCTTGCAAACCTTACATAAATACATTCCTTCACACAAATCTAGGTGGCAATGAGTATTTTTCCCCAAAATTCATTTTTGAAATTTTAGCCAGTTTTCGATATTTACAATGTAAGTGCCCACTTAATTCCTCAATGTCCAAAGAAAGATGATAATGATTCAGCTATAACTAAAGATTGTGTTATGTTTTTTTCAGGAAGTATATCCGGGTAAGAATCTACGATGATGAAGAATATGAGAAGAATGAAGAGTTCTTTGTGGAGCTTGGGGAACCTTTCCTGACCAGGAGAGGCTCAGGTAATGAGAGCAATTACACAGGAAAACACAGGGCCCATGATCATAAAACTAAGATTGGAGACCAGTCTCTAATCTCAAGACTAAGATTAGAGACAATTCTCTAATCTCAAGCATCTGATTGGCTAAATTGGCGAAAAAAGCCGCCTTTTCAGCCAGTCAGATGCTTGAGATTAGAGACTGGTCTCCAGATTTGGTTACATGATCTTGGGCTCCGGTTTGACATGATGTGCTGGGTGCAGTGCAAACTGTGTCAGTCTGTAACAATTACCAGTTGTTGACTAACTTCTCAGAACCTCAATAAGTTGGTAATAAATCTAACCTATTAAAATAGAATTTTTCTTCTCCCATTCACTTCAAAATAGATACATATACTTAACAGGATTTTTTAATGGCTTTTTATGTAAATTTCTGTAAGTCTCAATTTCATATTCACTGCAGTTAGTAACTAAACTTGCTGATTCATGAGTTCAATATCCAATTTTAAAATAAAAATAGAAAGCAAGTTCCAACATAAACATTGAATGTTTTACTTTTCTCTATATGTTTTTTTATGGAAACTGTGTAATCTTGGGAAAAACAAGATAAAATAATATGTACTCGTATAGAAGTATTGTATGTGTTTATTTGTCTGTGGCTCATAGCACCATGTATGTTACAGAGTTTGGTGATGATGACGATGATGATGATAGTAAGTATTGTGTCATTGTTTTGTGATCAGTCGGTTGTTGTTTTAGGCGTGTAGTCCTGACCCTGCCGAATTCCATCCCCGGGGCAAAACTGTAATCTACAGCCAGAACACCAGCCCTGCTTGCTCTTAGCTTCACAATATCTATATACATTTTAAGTTGTGTGTGGGTTTACGGGTTTTATATGAAATGTTGTGTATAATTTTTCTATGGTTGGTCACCAGACTTTGAAGAATTTATTTGTTTTGAAAAAAAAGTGTGATAAAGCTAGATTTATATTTTATGATAGAATAGTTGGCATGGATGTTTATGATTTATTTTATAAGATGAATGTGGGATAGAAACATCTAAAATATAGAATTATCTGTGTAAGTTAAATAGTTGTACATTTAGGTTGAATATTTTTTTCTCCCCAATGCATTTATCCTCGTACCAACCAAATTTTAGCTCCTTTGAACTAAAGTCTCAATAATTATGCTACATGATCATATTGATAAGTTGGGCTTTTATAGCAATTGTAAGGTCCCATTACTTCATGGATACTGCTAACATCCCATGTGTGACCTGTGTAGATCCAGATCAGTCTGATCTCATCCTGCATATTTGTTCAGGCTGATCTGGACATTTATTGCTTCATGATGTGAAATAACCTTATTTATCAGTGACTGGTGTAGATCCTGATCAAATGGGCAGGCTAATCTTGATCTAAACTGGTTGCATATGGGATAAAGCTGTATCGTTAGTGTAAAGGAATAGACACAGTATTGGTACCCAAGGTCCTGCTGGGATGGGTTTCATCATGAATGCCATGGTGTATTATGATTTTGCTTAAGCATGAAGTTAAATACAGGCAATGTCATTGAAAGCAAATTTGTTCAAAAGGATTGTCAGACAGATGCACCATGATATCCTGTTTGTGGCACCTGTTTTTTGTTTGGGACATCTTCATGTCTGTTCATGTTGAGCATATCTTTCAGGTGTCTAACCAGAAAAGATATGCAGCTAAATCTGATTACAAATGTATATGATTATATTACAGCTTAGAACTTGACAACAGGCTCTCCCTAAAGGTGTCTGAAGTAGTCATTATGATTTATAAGCTGTTTAGATTTTTTCTGTGATTTTCTGCTAATAATACCCACAAAAATTCAGAACTTTATAAAGAATCTAATGTCTATACAAAACATTAAGTAAGTTGTTTCATTGTTGAATAGCTATGGCTGATTTTATGAAGTTTACTTCTTATTAGCCTTAGGAAATTTTGTCGGTATTTTTTTGGTTTGTTTGAATACAACAAAACAGATTTTTTCCAATAAGGTTATAAAATCAGTACTCTTAATTGGACAAAGAAAATGGTTAGATTTAAATATACAGCACATTTTTTATCCTGGCTGCCTGCTATCTGCAAAAGTATATCGATGAGATCCACTTTAAGGTATTGAAGATTACTCCTATACGCTTTTTAACACATGACTGTGCGACATATATAAATCTAGATCAGTGAGCACATTTGTGCCATCTGATCTGGATCTACACAGGTGCTCTTCAGTAAGAAATAACCCAATAAATCAAAAGCAAACAGTGCATGCAGATTCTGATCAGACAACGTAGATGTGCTGGCCGATCTGGATCTATTCTGTACCCATGGTATAACAGCCATTTCCCATGGAGTAATAGGTTTAACAAAATATTATTCATTTTGTGGAAACAATCACCTTGCTGACAGCTTTACGGAAGAGATGTTAAAACAAGAAGTTGATTGGTTTTGCAGAGCCTCTTCAAAATCATATTGCCATGGGTGCTAAATGGAGAATAACCAACCCAAAATGAGCCACATCAATATAAAATCAACATTTGTAGTTGTTGCTTTAACTCTTGCCCATCATTTTATTTTAAATTTCGAGTAGTTATCTTACTAATTTTTACTACAAGATAAATTTTTCGTCCATGAACTTCATCTAAACTATTTAAAGAAATAAACTCTAGTATCTGAAAGCATGGACTTGCATTTTGAAATCTTCCTACAGTCAATCATGTCAAAACATGAGCACCCTGATATCTGCATACACGAAGAAAGGATGAAATCTTTCAAAGAATGAACTCTACTGCCTGAAAGCATGGACTTGCATATACATGTAGAATTCTTTCTAGAGTTTGCAATATTGTTGACCAATATAATGTCAAAACATGAACACCATGACATCTGTATGAAGGATGAAAGGATAAACTCTTTCTAGAGGAATGCACTCTATTACCTGAAAGAGTGTGAACTTGCATATAGAATTTTTCCAACAGTTTGAAATATTGTAGATCAATATAATGTCATAACACCAGCACCTTATCATCTGTAAAAAGGATAAAAGATGAACTCATCAATTTTGGTCAGAAGTACTGATTAATGACAGGTCTTCTATCATGTTGGGAACTTTTCCTATATACTTGCAGAAGACCAGTACTGAACTGTTATATGATTTAATCACTTAATGCCCACATTCAGCATCACAGGAGAAACTGTATGACAAGCTAGAAATTAATTGATTCAGAAAAATGACTGTGTAAATGGCTGGTAATTAAATACAGATTGTATTTCAACATACTGTTACACTTGCTGTGCTGTTGATAGCTAAATATTTATTTACTAAATGATACTAAAATAGGCAATTCTGGTTATCATCACCCAATCATATCAGATTAAGAAGATTCCCTAATATGCTAAATTATACAGTACATTCCACTTATTTGAATAGCGGTTATTTGAATATTTCGCTTAATATAGTAGAATATTAAAACACAAAACCATTTCTATCTATTTCTATGCTAAAAAATATCTTTATTTGAATAGGTCACCGCATGCATTTCGTTTATTAAGATAGCACTTTCCCACCTTACAACGCCTTACGACGCTAATCCTACTTGAAATTCACACGTTTCTGCCCCAAGGCAATGTTCATTATCCGGTAAACTCGATAAATTTATTGTCATTGTTTATCACCTATTTACCGTGTACATTTATAGCAATGACGTCACATAACGGGGTTTCCCCGCATCGAGAATTTTCATTTGTTTTTGTTCATTAGATGATTACGTTTTATGGAATACATGAAATTCTCGAATAAAAATTTTTTATTCGTAACAAGAAAGAAACATAAAACAGAAAAATACTTGCTCGGTAGGTCGATGAGCAGGTAATGTCAGAACAACAAACTGTTTTGACATTTCCTGCTCAATTTCTATTATGGTTAGCAGCTTGCATTAATTTTCGCTAATTTGCTGTTTGTCACGTGAACGAAATTCTGCCAGTACAGTATCAGCTTGGTTTTTTTCGCACCTATTTGTCGGCTATTGTTCGTCACAAAGTGGTTTCATGTCAAATTAGAAGCAACTGAATTGTAAAAAAAACACTTTCATATGTTCGACGTTAAATTGTATCCGTTGGTAAACTTGTAAATTGCCTCTTAAATCCCTGCATACAAATGTAATAAACAACCTTCGCCGATAATGACGTAATACGACACGAAAAAAGCGTGCGTTTCATGAATTTGTCAGCAACGTTGATTTAATCATTTGATCTTTTTACCTGCCACGAAGAATGAACAAACATATAGATTGTTAATGTGCAAAAAATGAGATCCACGGACCAAGCGCGATTTATTGGATATCGAGATTATAACGGATCGCAGTGTATTAATTTACAATATCTTTTTATCTTTGATTTCCCCACATGTAGTTATTAACGTTACGCTGTAGTTACGGCGTAAGTGATTTTCACAAGTGCGTATTTCTCATGACGCACCGGCAAAAAATGGCGGAGATACGAACGAAACCAAAAACTGGATAGAATTTGTAAGCTCCGTATATAATAATACTCCGCTTAATTGAATCAAGGGTTCTGACAAATGGACTATTCAAGTAACTGAATTCTACTGTATCAATGAATGTCAATGCTCCAAAAGGAGATATAGTTCAATACTGAAAGAAGAAGAAGAAGGAATCACTTTCAAATAGTGAAATTATGACAAACCCTGTGAAGGATATGAATTCCGATCCTATGCAGTAATGATTCAGTTCAGCATAGTTAGGGAATGTTATGAATCTCATACAATTGGGTTATGATAAACCTGGTTTTATTGAGTAAAAAATGTATTTAATTGCTAGTCATTTGCACAATGATTCACTTCCATTTTTCTGAATTGATCCATCTCTTCATTGCCTGACTTTTCTGCTTGAACATTTACATGCTTGGTTCAGTAACCCACATAAACTCTCACACAGTGACAAACAATTGTGCTAAGAAAAACCTAGAAATTCCTGCTACAGCAACAATTACTCTAGATGTTCATTATTGTTAGCTTTATGACAGTGTAAGCTGTAACCTTTTCATCCTATGATTATTTTGAGAGATTGCCAGTTTCTTTTCTCCATCATACAAAGGTAGCTGTAAGCAATTAACAGTCAAGTATTGACAACCTGAAAATGCTACAACCAAACATATTGCTGCTCCTGTGGGGAATTTCTTCTCCTAATATTTCAATAAAAGATTTAACCCTTTCCTGTACAAATACACCTTTATTGCTAGGGCGAACAGTTTAGATCCAGATCAGCCGGCACATCCATGCTGTCTGATAAGGATCTAAACTGTTCGCTTTTTGATTCGTTAGGTTATTTCTGACCAAAATGAGACCAGTGCAGATCCTGATCAGACGGCATGGATGTGCCGGCTGATCTGGATCTACACTGGTCGCACATGCGTAAAAAATGCGTATCTATACAGGAAAGGGTTAAAGCATGTCTGCTCATAAATAAAACAGAGTTTTGGCCATGGTTAGCTATGTCAACGAGGGTTGTTGGATGAGCTTAGCCATAAATAAAATTTTGCTATTATCATAGATTTCACTTAATTGAATAGCAGGGATAGAATATTTTGCTTATTTTAATGCAATATGAAAACACAAAACCATGTCTATAAAACACAGTGAATTTGAATAGAAATCGACAGGATCTTAATGAACCACATTAATTTTGAGAGTGAAATATACAAGCGGAGTACTTGCTTGGCAGTTAAATCAGGTTTTCCAGCATCAAGAAAGAATTTTTGTTTTGTTGACAGAAGTGGGTTATACGAATACTCCATTACTCTGGTTATATGAATAATCTGATTTGACAAATTGACTATTCAAATAACCAAAATCCTGATCAAATATATCATGATGTTGATGATGGCAGAGTTGTGAATGATGTGCAATTGTCGATGGATGTATTGTATTTTGTATTTGACTTTTGTATTGGTAAAACAACATGAAACAAGCATAAAATTATTATGTCTATAATCATGGGCTTAGCACTCATGGTTCCCTGTCCTTGCTGTTTCCCCAAAACCCCTAACATTTGTCCCGTAATTGCACTTATTTACTCAATAGCAAGTCTGTACTTCTTGAGCCAGATCAGTAAATTGTCAGAACAAACTTGTCACAAACAGTAAACAGTTCAAAAGAGTTTAAGAAGTAGTTGACAAATGTTAATTGAAAGAGCATCTTCAACCGTTTACAAAAAAAAATTATTCTTTCCGATCATTGTGAACATAATCATATACTGCAGTGTGTAACTTAGGATCTTGCGTCTCTCCATTTTACTGTTATAATCATCACCAAAATTAGCAGCAGCAGCAGCAGCAAGCAGCAGCAGCAGCAGCATTATCATTCCCATGTTAGACTGTTACAAATGTTTTCAGATGAGGCGAGGATACTTGTCTTGCGCAGGAAAACTGCAGATAAGTATACAGAGAGTGCGGCAGACATTATCATAGTTTTGCACTGTGGCTGCTCAAAATTTTTGCTATTGACTGGCTTCAAGTATTTTTGAACTTTATTGTATAACCCAAAATGATTGATGGTTTTCTATTATAATACAATTGATTCTTCTTCTTGAAACCTGCCAGACCCAATGTTCACAAAACTTTTTGACACTGAATTTTATCAATTGCTGACATTTAATTTCCATTATGACATCATTTTTGTGTTGCCTTTCGAAGAAAATGAGATACACAGGGATTGCTTTGTCCATCTGTCTGTCCATTTCTCTATCGGTCATGAAAACTTTATGTTGGCTTTAACTTTGCTGCCATTTCTTAATATTTCTTCAGCAAACTTACAAATTATTTTCCTTTATGACAACAGAATTACGAGATGAAGCCAACGTCTTTAGGTCAAGGTCACATATGACAGGAGCCCTTTTTTGACATGATTTTGTCACAAAAAGTCAATGTTGGTTCTAACAAAAACACAACGGTGACACAATATTCAACTGAACCCCATCTAGTAATATATGAATTTCAACATTGATTTTTTTTATTATATGAGTATCTAAATAAGAACAGTGACATGGTAAAAATCAAATTTAGAATTGACATCAGCTGAAGATAAAAATGAATGTCAAATGCTTTTGTGAACACAAGGACTAGAACAAGGTATATATATGAAGTAAAGGGTGAAGTGTTTTTTTCAAGTTAGTGGATGCAGCTTGAAGACCATCAAGTCATTTTATTTTCATACTTTTTAAAAATTTCTCATTGTTTTCAGAAACATTGCTGTCAGTGTTTGAGGATGCCTAGATAAAGGCCCCTACCTGCATGTTAAAAATATTAAGCATTTTGAGATCTTATATTAGTTCACTTGATGAAGTGGAGAGGCTGAGCTCAAGTGATCATGTTTTGTCCACCTCTGTCATCATGCTTAGATAAGAAGTTGTAAGACCAGCTGACATACAGCTTTGTCTTGATGTCTCGGGCAAAATAGTCAGTGGATCATCTGAGATAAACAGACTATGTCCGAGTAAAACTTGTTGACGTTTACTCCATTAGGTTGACTGTTATCCCATGGGTGAACACAGTAGAGCCAGATCAGCCAGAATGTATTCTGTCTGATCAGGATCTACACTGCTTGCTATGTCATTAGGTTATTTGTGACCAGGAAGCCAATGGTGTACATTTAGATGTAGATCCAGATGTGATGGGACAGATATTAAATTCCATGTGTGATCAGTGTAGGTTCAGATTAGCAAGCACATTGGTGCATGATCAAAGTCTGCACTAGTTGCTGTTAGATTCATTAAGTAATTTCTGGACAAGAAACAGTCGGTATAGATCTTGATCAGACCACATGGATATGCAGTGCAGGCTGATCTGAATCTTCACTAGTTGCACATTGTTTAACAGCAGCCATATCCATGGAGTAGAGAGTTAATGGTATAATCTCCACTGCTTGCAGTTGTCTTCATTATGCAGGTGAGCGAATGAGGCTTTGTTGGTATTCTTGTATCAGAAATATTGTGGAGTCATTCCATTTTGTGATGATTCAATTTCATGCATAATGATAAGCTGCATTTGACATTTTGCACAGTTTAACTAGAAATCTGGAAGTCACCATTACAATTACTTTAATTTCACAAGAAGGTTGACTTCTTCCATTTTCTCTCCATTTTCAAATAAACAAATATTTAAGTAATGACTCCACAGTAAGATCGTAAGAGGTATGGCTCCAGCAAAAGGATCTAAATTTAAGTTGCAGTCATTGGTCAAACAGACAAACTTGAAACAGGAAGCAAATTGTGAGTTTATTTGCCTTAAAAACAACATAAATATCAATTAAACAGCTTGGTATCAGTTAAGTTTAATTGTTGACGCTTGTGTGGGTGTTTTTGCTGGAGCCCAACTTGGCAGATACCATGAGATAATATAACCCTGTGTCAGTGATTAGTAATAAAATGTCCATTTTGCATTTTTCTTCCTACATATTTTCTCATGGTATACATGTATTTACATTATTTACCCAATTTATTACAGATTTAATAATAAGTGTTTATTATTCAGTTACGTATGCCTAATTATCACTGAGGAATGCTAACTTTTATGCAGGTTTTGCTAAGTATGAGCATAATGAACAAGCATACATTTTAAACATAATAATTTAATATTGTCATTTTTTTTATAAAGTATATGAATTTTTTTCAAGACTTTTTTTCTTGTTTATTTTTTTCTCTAGCATTATGGTTTATAGATTTTGCTGTGGGTTACACTTTTTATGATGTTTTTAGAAGTAGGTAATTAAGGGATACAGTTTAGAATTTAGTAGAATCAAAAGCAGCAACTTTAAAAAAAAAAATTGCTGCTTTGATCCTTTACTCCCTGTATAATGGTTTTATCGCATATGTGACCATTGTAGATCCAAAGCAGCTGGAACATCTGTGCCGTCTGATCAGGATGTACACTGTTCGCTTCTTGGTCAGAACAAACAGTGAGCAGTGTAGATTCTGATCAGACAGCATTGGATCATCAATGTTGGTCTATCGAGAACAGCCATATCCCTTCGGGTACAGGGTTCTGTATAAAAAACTTGTAAAAGCATCTCAGTATGTACTAACCTACAGTTTATTTGCATATCACCCCCTAACATAGATAGAAGCCTGCTAACATAAGTTAGTTCAGTGAAGGAATTACACATATACTAGGTCATATACTAGGTCATTGGCTTGCCAATGATGGCATGACCTATAATCAATGCATATGGTGTAAAACCTCCTAGTTTAGGTGACATGTCCATTTAGATTTTTCTCAGAATGTTATGTTTGTGAGGGGCAACTTAAAACAGCTGCCTTTCTAGAAACAAAACTGGAAAAATGGTTTGCATGTTTTAAAGTCATTTTAGTGGAGCACCTAAATTTTTATTCTGAAATAGTGCATCATGATGTCAGTTGTATTTGTTTTTCTACTCTTATATTGATGTTAACAATAATTGACAATGACAATTTATAAGGGACACATATATTTCAGTAGTAGCTTAGTTTGATTTATGGTCTGTAGGTCAGAAAGAATTAGGTCAGGAATTAGTAGGTAAATAGAAGTTTCAGTAACTTCTTTGCCAAAACTCCTTGCAGCAGTTACTTCCCTTCACAATTAACCGCTGCTAATACATGGAAAAATGTCGGTATTTAAAATACGTCATTTCAATATTTTGTTGTTGTTGATACTTATGAAAGCTGTTTAAGTTTTTGGTATGTGGAACAATGAAAAAAAAGCAAATGGCGAGAAAAAAATTTCTTCATTCAAATAATTTTTTTTAAACAAAATGCACTTTTTTATGGAAAATTATAATATTTATTATGAACGTTTCATTTTATGATGGCACAGATCTTGCGAGTGTAGCATCAAAGGGAGGTGACTGCATTGGTGATTGTTTGTTTAGTTCAAAATTGTTGTAGTTTGTTTCTTCAGTTTAACATTAATGAAGTGTTAGAAGTTTCAAAGAATATCAGAAAACTGAAAGTCACTCAAAAGAGGTTCTCAGTCAGATTATGGGAGATTCTAATGGAAACCTTTGTGACCTAAATGAAGTGACATCTGCAAATAAGTAAAAGGTCACAACTGCAAAGTTATTCTAAATGGTCCCAAACACCAATTAAAAATTTTCACGAATTTTGCCGAAGTGAAAAAGTACATAAAAAAATAATTATGTTGCTAAATATTTTCAGAATGTTTTGTCTATCTCTTTCTGTCTCTCTCTGTCTTTCTGTCTTTCTTTTTCTCTCTCTCTCTCTCAATAGAAAAGCACAACTTTGCTCCAACTAACATCTACTTTTGCAATGATACAGTAGAACAACTAATTGTGTATGCAACAACTGTCTTATTTGATTTGCGTAGATGTTTGTAATACCTTGGGAAATTAGGTCTTACAATATGAGTATAGGGGCCATGTAAAAAGTTGCCAAGTAGTTTCTTTTCTTAAAATTGTTTTGGAACTTACCGAGATTATAATGTCAGAAAAGAAAACAATATAATCTGATCTCGATTTCACTTTTTTGGGAATTGTCTTTGAGGCAAATATAAACAATATAAAAATAATGTTGATGAAATATTGCCAGTTTTCTGTAATTATTTTGATTTAAATCATTGAAGAATCTTTGCTAGGTAAATGTAATCTGATGTTTCTAAGTATAGGCTTTGAAGCCAATGTAAACAAAGTATAGGCTTTGAAGCCAATGTAAACAATTTAGTCTGATGTTGAAACTTTGTCAATTGTTAAGTGTTTTATTTCATAGTTTAACTATGAGTTTTTATCACCACCAAACTTTTCACTTGAAAATGATTTATCTTTTTTTTTCTCATTGGTAGTTGGCTGTTCTCATATTGGTCATCTTTGTACATTTTAAACCGTTCTTATCTAAATCCAGTGAGTCAAATAAAGTCGTCGTTGTTATGCAGCCATGATGGATAGTCCTTCGAAGGCTGGAATGCATTTTGTCACATTCTTTCGAAGCTTTTCATGGCTGTCTATCAAGATTTGCTTAAGTGTATATATGTGATGAGTTTGTGCGACCAGTGCTGATTCATGCAGTCTGATCTGGATCTGCACTTTTCACTTTTGGCCAGAGATAATCCGATAAGTCTAGAAGTGAACGGTGTTGATCTAGATAACACTGCAGATCTGAACGACAGTTGTTGCAGATGGGGGATATTAAAGCGGCATTATTTCAATTGAACCCGTTCTTGTATGAAATATTACTTGTATCTGGAACTATAGGCACAAATTTGCAGCATTAGTTTGGGCTAATAAAATTTTAATTTACTAAAATAAATTTGGTCTGCGCGACAAAAAGCGAAAGTAGGATTTCTGAAACATCACGGAAATCGAGATTGTGCATGAAGTGGTCTCTTTGTCAAAAATCGTTGCTAAATATACCTCCATTATATTTAGCTTCCTAAAAGTTCGTTAACGATAATTTAACAATATAATTGAAAATCCCGTCTAAAAGAAAGAATTCGATAGGACCTTTTGTGTTCTGTTAGAGAGTTCATATATTGGAGTCTATATGGACAAATATGATTTTTCAATAATATATTCTTACTTAAGTTTAGGGCTGGGGCTTTAAGATGGCATGAACGTGTTGACTGATCTAAATCTACACTGGTCGCACATGCCATACAACTTTTATATATCCTGTAAAAGGTTCAATTGTCAATGAATTGGGAGATCTTCCGATTGAACAATTTCAAGCAGACATTTTTATAAGACTGGTGGCTGATCTCGTGTTGATGATCAGGATCTAGGTCTACACTGGTTGCACATGCCATAAAACCCTTTTATATGGAGTAAACCATTAAATTGAATGGGAAAACCTTTTTGATTGAACAATTTCAAGCAATCAGCTTCCTAAGACTGGTTACTGGTCTCATGTTTATTTATTTGATGCCTCAGGTCTCATGTGGGACTCGGAGTAACATATAGGTATTAGCTAAAATCACTATATAAAGCAACAGAAGTCAACTGGGAATATTACCAGAGATTGTATATGTTACATAATTGATAGATTCACCTATATTGTGTCTGAGAATATCAAATGAGTGGTGATGAATGCCAGTTTCAGGAGTGAGGCAAATGATTTGGCACCAAGCTTTATTCTTGTGTCTCTGACTTAATGAAACACAAATGGTGTTTACTGGCTGACTTCTGTCTATTTGATTCTGCTCTTAATGCAAGTCTGGACAAAAATGCCCAGTGGGATAAACAAAAGTCTTGTTTTGTTCAGTAAATACTCACAGATTTCAGTATTTAAATTGATTTTAGATCTTGTCAACCCATTATTCCATTAATACAGCTTATATTCCATGTGCGATCCAGTGTAGATCTTGATCGGACTGCTGTATGTTCTAAACCATATTCCAAGGAGGAAGCATAAAATATAAGGTTTGGATCCCCTTACCATTTTGTCCATATTGCATTTTCAAACAGTGTAGATCCAGATCATCCACAACATCCATGCCCTCTGATCAGGATCTACACAGTGTTCGCTTTTCTGGATTTGTAATTATAACCTGAAGAATAAAAAAGCTAATAATTTAGATCATTTTGGGCCTGGCTGATTTGGATCTACACTGTTTGCCCATGGATAACAGCCATATACAGCCATATCCCATTTTAAGATTTAAAATTACCTGCATCTTATTATTAAGCTCTCTAAATCTCTTGTACAATACAAATCAATATAATCTTTTCTCTTAATTTCAGATTGTATACAAAATGTACAATTTCAATATTTGTTGGTTGAACTATTCATGTACATTAACATATTGACAAAGATGAAGATGCAGTGTCTAGACTCTGTTGTTTTTCATCGAAATTGAACTAAACACAGGAACAAAGAACTTCCAAAGAATAATGGAAGTGCAAATAAACTCATAAAATCTTCCAAAGGGGAAGTCAGTAATAGCTCTATGTAAATCTTTACTTGTTAATTCAGATTTTTGGACTTCGTGCATTATCAAGAAAAATACAGAATATATAATGAGCTTAGGTACATAAAACTTCAAATATTGTTGTTTTTTTAAGGCTCCCAGGGCCATTATTTATTCTTTAGGTCTTGAGCCTGAAAATTTGAATTTAAGTGAAAAAAATTACATAGAACAAATAAAATCAAATTACCATTAAAAATCAGAGGTTACAATAAAAATGTAATAAAGCGTTGAGATATTATTTGTTTGATTTAATTTGATAGTTGACGACTGATTGGGCATAATCTTTTGCATGATTATTTATATATTACATGTGTCAGTGTCATTTGGAATGAGCATTTGCATACACATAACCCTTAGTTAGTGTTTTTTCTCTATTCTTAAATATTCTTTAATGTTTGTCTTCCTTTGATGTTTTGAACTGATTGTTCATGTTATTGTGGTGTTATTGTTTCATGTTGTGAGGTAACATGATTTTCTGCTTGTGATTATCATTAATGATTTGTCGGAAATTGTGATGTGGCATTAATTTTTGCTCTCGCTGCAACATAAAAACATTTCTTTAAGGTAATTTGAGGCATAAATCGTCTAAATTATCAGTTGAATTTGTATAATAGCATGCTTTAAATTCAATAATTTGTCATGGTCTATAATGGACAGATTTTCCCTGTGATAAAAGGGAGGTAGTTCACCCATCATTAATGTTACATTTGTTTTAAATATTAATATTATATTTATTAAAATTGCAAATAACACTTCAAAGTTATTTACAAGTAAAATGTAAGGCATTGTTTTTGATGTATAAATTGATGATTATAAATTAGGTAAAACTTTTGAAAATCCCAGTTGGTTGATCAGTTACTTTCCGAGTTTTTTTTTTATATACATGTATGCATATCATTGTTTAACATTGTTTACTAATGTCATTGCTCTTTCATTAGGTCTTGATTTCCTGGAGCCTGGCTCACCCATGGAAATACTTCTAAGCATTATAATAATTGTCAATAAAAAAGCACCTGAGCTAGAATCTGCACATTTCTCAAATGAATTGTTTTTTGTATGTTTTTACTAGACAAAAGGAAATCTCCTGATGCAGATTCCGGGGCTGTGGTCAACAGTACAGAAGATGAGGGGCTGCAGGAACTGGGCAAGCCACGTCTTGGGGACCTTGTCAAAATCAGGATCGAAATTAAGGAGTCTCAAGAATTCAAGGTAAAAGATTAGTTTGTTTAAGGGATCATGTTTTGCAAACTGAATGCATCATTTCAATGGTTGCCACCCTCAGTACTATTGAATACACTTGAAACACTGATAAAAAATATACAGTCTTCTCTCTGATCATGAAGTTAAGTGTTGTCAATTACTAAAAAGTGTGTCCTTGAAACCATAGTCTCAATCTCAAGTCAACAAAATGTTAAAATTACAAACACACAAACACCTGTGAGCAAAAGTGGTTTTCTCTTGAATTTATTTTTATAATAGCCAATGAGAAAGTGTGATTGATTGGTGTTGTGTCATGGTGATGATCAGACTTTTAGACTAGAGTGAGTGTGTAGGAGTTAACCCTCCAAGAGAACTTGAACAATCATGTTGTTAATCCTGTACTCATAACTCTGCATATACAATTTTTAATGCATGGGCTACCAGTGTAAGTCCAGATTAGATTTCTGAACAGGATCTACACTGTTTGCTTATTGGTAAGACATTACCTTATGAAAGCGGACAGTGTAGATCCTGATAGGATGGCATAAGATATGCTGCCTGATCTTGATCTACCTTGTTCGCCCATGGAAAACAGCTGTATTTCTGCTGGTTTAAGTTTGAGAAACATTAAAAGTGTTGTTTTCATCTGAATGTTGCTGTTACTATTTTTTTTCTACTTTTTTTGTTGTTAAATTTCAGAATATTTACTATACTGCCATTGCAGACCAAAAATCGATCAATATGTTTAATTGGAATCACTTGGGAAAAAGATTATCTTGAAGCAAAACATTACCTGCAGCTTTATCTTTCTGGTTAAAATAAAAGTAATTGTTTATTTTCTGAAGTCTGAGAAAATCTAGGCTGTGTTTAGTACCTGCACCATATGTCTTTGTTTACTGTTGCTATTTTGATTTCCTTTGATGAAATTTTACCTGTAAAACTCTTGAGAATTGCACCGGTTTTGTGATGAAATAGCTGGATTTCTTTCTGATTTATGAAACATGTTGATTTTAGGGTTATAAAAATAAGGCCGTGTTTACATTAGGATCGATTGGGTCAGTTGTCAATGAAATGTTCAGCCCATCTGAGAATCTGCAAGGCGCAGTCATATTTTTTTTTAAAGTGTAACTGTATCAACCTAGCTGTTAACCATGGGCCCCAGTGTAGATCCAGATCAGCTGGCACATCCATTCCATTAGATTAGTATCTACACTATTGGCCTTTGGATTCATTAGGCTTTTTCTGACAAAGATGTGACCAGTGTAGATCCAGATCAGATGGCATGGATGTGGTGGCTGATCTGGATCTGCACTGGTCTCATGTGCAATAAAACCCATTTAATTATAAGGAGTAAAGGGTTATATAGGCAGATAGCTTCACATCAAAAATAGAACCAATTCAAACTCTAGGTATTTGTTGGAACCCAATTAGTGCGATATAGCACACACTCTAATAGCATTGACAATGTGTTAAACCAGATTTAAGTTTTGTTAACATGGCCTCATAGAATGTCTGACTACTGTTAACACATTACTACTGGTTGGGGATTTTGCTGGATTTTGTTGTCGAATCCCTCAAGATGGCAGTAATTTCTCATACTGCAATAATATTTCCTTGAGTTTAATTGGAAATGAATTATTACTAGTAAAGAAAATTACTGCTGTCATTGCTCATGGAAAGTTGCACTCCAAAAATTAGCATGAAGTTTGAAGAAAAAAAATCAAAATTCAGTGTGATTTTTATGGAAGCAGTGTCTATTCTGCCGCCCAATACTTTTTCTTTTTAAAGTTTAACATATAATAAAGCAGACAAACATTTCCATTTATATCACTATTGTCATACAGTATTTTGGTGTAGAATAATTTTCAGAGGCAAGAACATGTGTTTTTCTTAATAAAAAAGAATTACAATGTTTATTGAGTGATTAAATGTCCTAACAACCAATAGTATCCATGAAATCTGGGTGTTTGGTTTAAGAACCTTCAAGGTTTCCAGCACTAACTATATTCATTAGCAGCCAGTTGTTGCCCTGATATTACATGATAAAACCATTCATTACTAAGTTGACACTCCAGTTCAAATCATACAGGTTTTTATTCAGTTAAAAGCTGAGTGCAAAATCTTTACATTGATATTGATATTCTCCTGCTGTTTTCCTACAGGAATTATTTCTCTGTTGTTGTGGTTTTAGAGTCTGGGAAATTTGACAGTTTGCTTTTTTTACCATTTCGTCGCCTTATTATTACAATGTTCTAACTTACTTTTTTACAGTTTGGAGAAAATCGTCTTCAAAGTTTCAGATTTCTCTAAAACCTTCATATTCCACCGAATTTGCTCAGAAAAACAGCAGCGTGTGTGTTTTGATGAAGTCTATAAATTACATGAGTTTGTGTTTGGTCTTTATCTTTAACTTTTTAAAAATTCTCTACTTTCGGTTTAACCTAACCAGTGTTCTTGGACTAACCAGTACTAACCATTATTTTCTCCGCAAGTAACTCGTCGCCTTATTATTACAATGTTCTAACTTACTTTTTTACAGTTACTTAGAACAGTGTAATCCTTACACGAGTGTGAATAAACCGCAAGATAGAACATTGTGTGATTGGGAATTTTAAAAACTAAAGTGAATCAACCAATTCTGAAACCATATTCAGATAGGTCTTTTTTCCACGATTACAACGGTATAAAAATCTCATTTTTCGAAAAATATCACTTAGAACATTGTAATAATAAGGCGACGATTTGTGAATGGGTGATAGACTGGTGGGATTATTATTATTAGTGGGGGATTTATGTTCCAGGATTTCAGAAAGGTTTTAACAAATTCAAATCCCCAAGGTTATGTCCTGTTATGCTTAAAATATACAAAAATACAAGGAACTTTAGTCCTCAGAAATGACTCTTTCATACGAAAATAATGAAATTAATTGTTAACCCTTACTTTATAGTGACTGCTTTGACCCATGTGTAACCTGTGTGGATCCAGATAAGCATGTTGTCTGATCCGGATCTACACAGTTTGCTTTTAGAATCATTTGGTATGTATTTTTCTAACCAAGAAATAAACAATATAGGTCCTGATCTGACTGCACAGATCTCCATCTACACAAAGTCACATAATATTATAGGATAAAAGTCATAGTCCATGGAGTGAAGGGATAAAAGCTTATATTTTCTTGAAATTGAATTTTATTGGAAGTGTTCATTTGCTCCCAATGTTAAGAACAACAAGGTTAACCAGTAAACTTACATAATTTTCTGTTTGCTTTATTGTTTTTGACAGATTGGCACTGTTTGCAACAGGTGTGTCGGGCATCGTGAACTCTTCGTCTTGGCAATATAACATTAATGACATTTTCTGGCAGCTACTGAAGCATATTTCCCTAGAATGCAATATCTGGTTATAATTAGCTCGAATCACTGATTATGATTGTGTATATTTCATTCGCGAATGACAAACTTTTACGCATTTCTGCAGTTTTTGTGTTTTAAGCCAACATAGATGCAAGGCCATTACAGATGCATTAAGGTTAAGTGCTTAAGGTCAGCAGGTCAAGTGCTATAATGGGTCAAGTGCTAATGGTCCAGACAGGTCACAGGATAAGGGCCAAAGGGGAAGATATAAACAGGTCAAGTGCTATAACAGGTTAAGTGCTGAAGTTTAGAAAGTTTGTGGGTTAAGGGATAGAGGTCAAGACATTTGAAAGGTCAAGTGCTTAAGGTTAATAGAGGTCAAAGGTCAAATAGTAAAGTTCCAGCAAGACAAGTGCTAAACTCCAGAAGCAAAGATCAAGTTTTTAAGTTCAGAAGCATAGCAAGCAGGTCAGGTTCTACAGTTCCAGGATTTTACCAGGTCTGTTGCTTAAGTTTTAGAAGCATTTTAGTCATGTATTTGAGGTTCAATGATATGACAGGTCAAAGTCAAGAAATGTAGCATATTACAGGAAAAAATGGCAGGACATAATCTATTGTCAACCATCGCCCCACCACAAATACTGTTAACTTAAAAAATGGCTGTTTGACATAAATCATGTGTATTATTAAGTACAGATATAATTTTGTCTCCAATTGCCCACTGGATGTATGATTTACAATATAAGGACTTTAGTTTTTCTTTCAATATGTATTCCTCTCTGATAGCAGAATTTGTTTTCGTAGTGAATCACTCTTAATAGCCAAGACTATTAATAATGTATGGAAAGCAAAAAGGAAGAAATAATACCAAATTAACATCATTATTAAAGTATGAGAAATATAGAGATGTAAGGGAATGTAACAAGTCTGTAGTACATGATAATAATCACAGCTAAGCAGTTTTTCTGGCTGACTAACATTTGAGAAAATTGATCTGTAATAATGTGAGAATCAGCCTGAAAAAGTCTACTTAATTGTAAGTTATGTGTAGCTAGCCACAGCCATAGGCAAGTGTGATTGTCTATAATGTTAAATAAAAGTGCTAGCCAGCCAGATTCCCTACAGGATGTCTGACAGCTCCTTTTGTCCTAGAAAAAGTGTTTTCCTAATTTTGTTGTTGTCCTTGGAAAAAATGTATCCCAAATTTCATGCAGACCTGGATCCAGAAAGTCATTGCCTAGGCTTTCTGGATCGTAGATACACCCCTGACCAGTGCCCAAGGTTATAAAACTGAGCATGGAAACCAGTCTCAAATCTCAAGCATCTGATTGGCTGAAATGGCGACCAGTCGCCATTTCAGCCAATCAGATGCTTGAGATTTGAGACTGGTTTCCAATCTCAGCTTTATAACCTTCAGCCCAGATGAAAAATGCCATACAAAATACGGCTACAGCACCTAGAGATAGACAAAGTATGCTTATGGACAAAAGTCTTGTCCAGTATGGTTTTCCATATGATATAATTATAATAACTTTTAACCCCCCCCCCCTTCCCCCCCCCCCCCCCCCCCCCCCCCCCCCCCCCCCCCCGTGAAGTTACAATCTTGAAATGTTGCCTACCTTATATAGTATGTATTTAAAACAAGATTCTGAATTTTGATTGTCGTCAGAATCTATATAAATGTTGTTTTTCCATTGATACCACATTTATGAGTGTGCCATAAAAGCAATAAAGATATTGTAGTTTTTGTAGACCTTTTGTCAATAAGCTGACATACCCCCAATAAAGTTTTCAAGTATGACCATGTTGTTACATTTTTGCACATTTGGCAGTAAAGAAACACAACAAAAATGTGAGAGGAAAAAAAACCTGAACAGGATTTGTTTTAGAATAAAACAGACCTGTTGCACATTTTGATTGCCTGAATTCGCTTTAATCAGAAGCAAAATTGCTAATTAACTCATTCTCATTTGCATATTGCTTTCACTGCATTTCTGTTTTCAAGAAGGTAACATATGTTACTGAAGGTTGATTGTCGTATGGGTTTCATATTAAAGGCAATTGCATTTGCATATTGCCTGCTTCTTGTAATGATTTGATTTGTTGGGATTAGCTTCCAATTATGGAAATATGAAGAGCATTCTACATTTAGAAATTGTTCGTGCAATTCTTACTAAACAACTACACCAGGAATGATTGATCTCTGAAAACAGTGCTATAGTGAAACCCCTCGATTAAGACAATTTCTTGGATTGGATAAAAGTGGTCTTGATAGGTGGTGGTCTTATGTCTTGGGTAGGAAAGAGATTAATGGTGTTAAAAGGGACATTGAAGTTGTGGTCTTGGTGTCTAATATGTTTTGCCGTTTACCCTTTAATCCATATATACGTCTTTTATTGTAAGGGCAAACAGAGTAGATCCAGATCAGACAGCACATCTGTGCCATCTTATCAGTGTATAGTACACTGTTTGCTTTAAGATTCATTAGGTTATTTCTGACCAAGAAGCAATCAGTTTCAATCCAGATTAGACAGTGCTAGCTGGATCTACACTGGTCGCACATGCGATAAAACCTGTATGTACAAAGTAAAGGGTGAACCCTTCCATTGTGGCAACCTGGCACAAGTTTTGTTATTAGTGAATTGTTTGTTGGATCTTGGTTGTATATTGGTTTTCTTAACCCTTTCCTCCATAGACACACCTTTATTGCGTGGGCCAACACTGTAGATCCAGATCAGCGGCACATCCATGCCATCTGATCAGGATCTGCACTGCGCTGTATGATTCGTTAGGTTATTTCTGACCAAAATGCGACCAGTGCAGATCCTGATCAGATGGCACGGATGTACCGGCTGATCTTGATGTACACTGGTCGCACATATGTAAAAATGTGTATATATGGAGGAAAGGGTTAATAAGTTGGCTTTGTGTAGAGGCTGTTGCTTTCTTAATCAAATTTTACCCAAAGAATTAAAATGAATACCGTATATTCCCTATTAAACGCCCCCGGGGGCATTACATTTTGCAAAGGGGGGGCGTTTAATAGAGACCAACTATTGACAAAATGTAGTTTTCAATAATTGTGCTTTTTTTAATAAATAACCGTAGGAAACAATTTTGTCATTTTCCTAGAACTTATTTTTAAAAAACTTAACCTGAAATGAAATGTATTACTCGTAACATTTTATCGGTTTATTGAAAATAAATCCTTTGTTTGCATGTTGTTTTGTTATTATCTAACAGGTGCTATAAAATTATTACTTTGTGAATTTAACTCACAAAAGTTTATACTGCGGGCGATAGTCTAATGCGGAACTCATGTATTTGTTTGACCTGCACGCTGTTTTGAATGAAAACAATACGCTTGCAGTTTTAATCTTTATTGTTTTAATCTTCAATCATCATTACTAAAATAATATTGTAAAACATAATGTAGGCATGAGCTTCTCAAATTAGAAGCCAATTAACAACATCAAACACCTTTGGCATGCTATCTGCAGTAGGTGCGAAAAACAACCATTCAGTAACCATTTCGCGTACATGATTAGGTGCCCCAGTGTTTGTACAACAATTTATTACTTAACAATTTTATGACAGTTTGATATTTTAATAAACGTTGGAAACAATCAACAGTTCATAAAGAAACATTTAACAATTGTTTCAACGATTCTCGGTACGTTAATAAACGGGCGTCATTGTCTTTATCGATTAACGCGGTATTAACGTTGTTACTTCCCTTTTTTCCCTTTCCAAATTTACAAAAAATGGCCATTGACAGAATTTTACTATATTTTATGAAAAAAAAACGGGATCCAAGGGTCGACCGTGTTATTTCGGATTTTGCGATATAGCGGATCGCGATAAAGCGGAGCTCCACTGTATTTGGATTAATGCTGAGAGATTAAAGATCGTCATGTCATGGTAAGTCACTCGTTTACTTTTGAAAAAAGACTGGGGGGGGCGTTTATTAGGGGAAGGGCGTTTAATAGGGAATATACGGTAGTTGAGCATCAGTCTCCACTGACATCTCTTGTTTTTATTGAAATTTTTCCAATTGCAATATGCTAGGTGAAGAAACCCCGAGCTCTTTGTTTCTGATTGATATTTACATTAAAATGCTGTAATAATTTCTGTTATTGCAATTCTCAGGTAACAGAACATAAACAATGCTTGCGTTTATTGTTTTTTTTGTATCTGGTGCAGGAACATGTTAAAAGCTCTGGTTGCTCCAGACTTCCTCCGTAATGACTAAAGACAGGTTTCTCGGCTTAACGCCTGACAGTTACAGTATGTCTGCTTCCTAAAAACCATTGTTATTGCTATGCACCTGTCAATGATGCTGGTCATCGAAAACTTTTTTGTTTTATCTATAATTTTCTTGATGTTGGGGAACTTTTGTTTCTGGATATCAAATAGTGTAGTCTAGGGATGGCAACATATATTCGAACATTCGAATATTCGAATGCCGACGGGACATTCGAATACTTTTTTAATATTCTAATATTAAATTTTGTAAAATGAAATATAAAGAAAATCGACTTTTCGTTTCCCCCCTATACATCCTAAACTCGATATGAAATTAACAGAAACACCTGGTGTTATTGTAAGACGTGTCATAGTCAATATAGTGGCCCCCAATAAACAGCAATTGGCAGTTTGAGTGACCCGTTAACGTCAATTTTCGGCGATTCTGGAGAACAATACTGATCGGCGTTTCCTAAAGAATCTGCACAAGAGGTGCGAAATTAATAATGCGTGTGCGTATTTTAATTAAAATTGAAAACAATAATCTTTGGATGAAGCAAAAATAAGCCGCATCCAATGATTGTCTTAAAGAATCTGCACAAGAGGTGCGAAATTAATAATGCGTGTGCGTATTTTAATTAAAATTGAAAACAATAATCTTTGGATGAAGCAAAAATAAGCCACATCCAATGATTGTCTTAATAAAGATAATTTGCACAATCGGTATCTCACGCATCCAATACCGATTGCTATTGCTGTGTAGGTAGGATACATTAGTTGTAGTCTTCTACTTAAAAGTCCTGGTTGAAACCAGGAAGAAACCTACATCACACCATAGAGCTTACGTAAAAAGTAATGATATGAATTAATTCAAAGGAAATAAAAATGATTAACAATGTGTGTAATATTTAGACCGTGAAGACAATGATATTACCATAATATTACTATGTCCCGGAAATGCACGTACAAAGAAAACGAAAGTAGACTGACCTCTTTTATAGTAACTTCATGTTATTATATTATCTGCAAGTGGACTTCACATGAACAATAAATGTTAGAAATTGAGATTTTGTCCTGTTTTTTTAGCTTGACCTGATGACAACGTTGAGCGTTATTTATAATTGGAATGCCGATATACAACCAGAAGTGCCTGTTTACTGACTCGTACAGCACACTCCAGATTACTTTGAGTAAATTGATCGCAAATAAACATAATAACTATCTAATATTCGAATATTCGAATACTTGCACAACCGAATATTCGAATGCTAATTTTGCTATTCGTTGCCAACCCTAGTGTAGTCCATACGTCTTTATCCAAGAGGCTAAGCAGAACGTCGAACCCTGAAATAAACACAGTCACATCAGACTACCAAATTCAGAAATGCAGGCTAGTCCTGGATCTGCACACTTACAGTGGTTTATAACTGCACATACTGCGGTTTACAACAGTTATTACATGGATACTTTTAGCCCATATGTGACCAGTGTAGATCCAGATCATCAGTGCAGTCTAATTTAAGAATCAAGATTCATTAAGTTGTTTCAAGTTACTAGTATAGATCCTGATCAATTTGTGCCATCTGATCTGGATCTAGACTGGTTGCACATGAGTCAAAATGAGCCAACAAATAGAAAAAGGTATAGTTGCTTCCATTGTGCTACCTTTAATTAAGTAACATAGGAAATGGAAGAAGGAAGTCATGGAATTTTAGAGGACAAACACATTAAAAGCCATGTGCCCAAGAAGAAAGAGACTGTTTCCCAGTAAAATCTAAGGAATAGCCCAGATATTTCCACACTCAAACTGTATACTAGTCATTGCCTGTGGAAATGACAAGTTCAATATAATATATAGGATATTACACAAATTCTCATGTAATACAAATCAATAAACAAGTTCAAGAAAATTGTTTTTCAGTGAGCATCTGGCAAGCTTTACAAAGAATTTCATGATGATAAGGAATGTTGGATTTTTTTATCAGATGCTTCAAAATAAAGAAATTTGTAAAAATTAACTCAGAACAGCACATTATCGCGGAAATGATGATATAAAAAAGAAGTGTAATTTAGAGCAGGTATTAGAATTGCTTAGTAATAATCACTAAGGATAAGTAGACAGTCGGTGATACCCTTTTATATGGGCGAATCAAATATTTTTTCCAGTGATTAAATCCCACCCAAAGAACTTAGCAATACCAAAACTGTAAAACATTTTGATGCTAAACCATATCTACATTAACTTGTTTTTCACATACCGTAAAATTACTTTTAAACGCCCCTGGGGCCGTTACATTTTCTTAAAGAAGGGCACTTATAATTTATATTAATTATTTTTATTTTATTCTAATATAAGATTCTGAAGGATATTGGATAATAAATGTGGATTAACTGATTTTGTACCCTAAAAAATAAGAAGGGGGGGGGGGGCATTTATTTGGGGATGGGCATTTAAAAAAGGAATTTTATGGTAACTGTCAAGTTATCATTAACTTATTGTAAGTTATTTATGAAAATATTTCATAATATGTGTATTTTATGGAAAACAAGGGTAAACAGCCTCCATTAATGTTAAAACTTGAGCTCCCACATTGTAGTACATTATTGTTTCCTGGCAGTTCTGACCAGAAACCAGTGTTGAAAATAATTAAACTGAGATTGGAAACCAGTCTCAAATCTCAAGCATCTGATTACCTGTTGCAATTTCAGTCAATCAGATCCTTGAAATTTGAGACTGGTTTCCATTCTTTGTTTTATAATCGTGAGCTCCCACATTGTAGTGCATTATTGTTTCCTGACAATTCTGTCCGGAAACCAGAAGTAAACACTTGAATGACAGCAGGAGAAATATCAATTCATCTGGCAAGAAAACTGTCTGTTACTTTGAAAATGCAGGCTTCCTCTGTAATGACAGCTTTTGTATATTTAATGGTCCATGCTGTTTAGCTCTACCGAAGCTGTATTTTTAGATTATTCAGTTGAGCATATGTCATGGTGAATTGTCTGTCAAATCAGTTGGTCAAACTAAATATCCTAAAATAGTTCTCCCTAGACAGACAGGATAATAAGTATGTTTATGAGAGTTTATTCCAAGATCGCTCTGTAGCAAAGGACATGGTAAGCATTTTTGACCAAAATCATCATGGTTATTTTTTCAAAATTTTCAACAAAGTTTTCTTTGGAAATCCCTGGTTATCAGATTGAGGCATGTGTCATCTGACAGGCGATTTTCAACATTTCATTAAGTTTTGTTTTGTTTAAGTTCACTTTTTCTCACTAACCATTCAAGATTGAGCTTTGAAACTTAACATAGTGCTCTGACATCACAATATAAAATAACAGGACAAGTTTCATCACTCTTGACTGTATTTTGTCATAGTTATGCCCCCTTTTCGCTTAAAATTTAAGGAAAAAAACCTGGTTTCATTGCATTGTGGCATCTTTTTGTTTCTGCCATAAGTTGGGCTGATGACATTTGCATCAGGTTTGTTCAAACCATGTCATAGACTGACTCTTCTGATCAGAATTTACTTATCTACAGCTACTTAATGTGCATGTAGGCTGTGCTTATTTTGTAGTATCAGATTTGTTCACACCCTTGGTATAAATTTTGCTGTGGTGTCAGGAGTATCCATGTGTGGAACTACTGTTGGCCAAACTTGAGTCTCCACTTAGATTTACTTTCATTGTTTATTTACCACAACCTTGTAAGCCTTGTAAAGGGAAACTGTTCATTCAAATAACATCTACACTGTCTAGGACTGTTGGTTTCATTTGATATTAAATAATATCACAGTAGCATTATTTGAATCGTGGTGGCTGTAAAAAGTTTCCCTGTACATTCAGTTAGTGTTTTTATCAATTACCATCTTTGAAGACCATTGAGCATGATACATAAATTTGTGTAAATACTAAGTAGCACTCAACCTGGGGTTATACAGCAGGGACAGTACCGTCATTGTTCGAATATAAGCCACACTCATTTATAAGCCGCACTGTCCCCAAACCTGATGGAACAGATGAAACTGGCTTAATGAAGTGTATAAGCAGCCAAACCTGTGTATTAGCCGCACCCCCAACTTTTTTACCGCCGAATTCAGGGAAAAAAGTGCGGCTTATATTCAGACAATGACGGTAATATGAATTTACATTATTGCCCATGAATAGGTTCTGTCTAACCAAGCCTGCATGTTCTGTACAGTCTACGCGAAAACTTTTTTCCCTTCACAGGACATTGCGACAGGTAAACACCAAAATTTTACCTGTCGCAACAAATTTTTGCCTGTCGCAATTTTGTCGACTGTATTTTGTGACATCGACATATAATATTTATTTAAATTGCAGTTTTATTATAAATATATGTATTTACTATATCTAGCATTAAGTAATAGATATTTTAACATATTATTTTCATATATTTTAGATTTCTAAATCATAACAACTGTAACCAAGTACCTTGTGTAATGCGGAAAGGTTGTTAAATGTAGTGATATTGTACATTTGCCGATGCCCATGCTTGAAAAAATATGTCTTATATAAAATTTTCTTACCTACCACTTCTTACAGCCATAAAACACACCTCTTTTTCACATTTGCCAAAGTCATCTACAGATTTACTTTCATGATAGTGTTGCAATTAACACATAATCAAATTAATTCATAACCCTTCAATGATGCTAAAAGTTTTATCACTACCACCAAAGCAGAGATTAATAATTGGATACGTGCTTATTTTTCATTCATTTGCCTCTACAAAAGTCCGAGATCGTAATCGCCTTGCGCCATAATTCAATGATTTTGCTTTTACATCGTATCACATGTGCATCTTAAGCTTATTCTTCAATGAAATCGTCGGCAGATCAAAAAGATTAAATATTTTTATCAGTTCATCTAACTTTGTCAGCCATGATTGTTTACTACAGCGAATATTTCCGGAAACATCACGTTCTGGGGTTTACATTTAGTGACACACGGATAAAAACATGCAGAAAAATCATGATATTTCAGTTAAAAATAGCACTGGCCATGAAACTGAAAGTAAATTTTACAAAAATGAAATGGTGCTAGATGTTATTTTGTACCGGACATTGTGTCCGACAATAACAGAAGTTTTCGTCGGTCATCAAGCAAAATTACCGGACATGTCCGACTGACCGACGGACATTCGCATTGACTGTCTGTAGCTTTCAGAGTTCCTGTTTTCATCTTGTAAGTTGGTCTGCCCTTCCAGTTGAGCAGTACAGGCCCTCATGGGGACCACTTGTTTCAGGATAAATCATTTTAAGAAGATATTATTACCAGTAATGTCTGCACTTAAAAGATTTGTAATAGATTTAGGAATCATGTCTGGCAGTCTTTATTTGATTTTTGTCTTGTTGTTAAAAGCCAAAATAAATTGCATGTAGGTTTTGCATAAAATCTTCTGCTTGGAAAGCGATAGTCAAAATAAAATGACAGAAATAGACAAATTTGTATTATACTAAAACCAAATCTGCAATTAGGACAAAAAGATACCAATTTGATGTGTGTGTGTTTTTTTTTTAAACAATAATCCCTTTAAATGTTGTCATGACACTAACAAATTGCTGTTGACCAGCCCTTAGCTGTTTACTGGCCTCAAACAGTATCACATTGTGAGGAATTGTTTGGAACTTACGAATGTCCTTGCCAGTTGAAAATAATGATGTTGGTAATGAATGTAATTATTTTACAGAGAATTCTGTTATCAAACATCAGTAGCTGATCATATTTCCTGGTTGTGACATTTTTTCTCCCTGCCATGATTCTCTTTAGCCACAATTTATGCTCTATTGTCTGCCAAGAGACTAGTTGATTTATCAAAGAAGTTTGGCTCTACTGGGAGTTGAATATTTATCGGATTTTCATCAAATTATTCATAAATATTAGTTTTGCTGCTATTGCATATTACCATTATCAGACTGGAGTTATCTGGAATATTGTTAATTTGTTGGCATGGTGAAATCATATTTTGTATAATTTGCATTTACGATATTGGCCTTGAGTCTTTGTCATAGAATACAGTTTAGTTGGAAGTTGAACTCAAAATCAGAGGTGACCCTAAAATGATACTTTAAGCATTTCCTCCATATATACACATTTTTACTCATGTGTGACTAGTGTAGATCCAGATCACCAGGCACATCGGTGCCATCAGATCAGGATCTGCACTGGTTGCCTTTTGGTCAGAAATAACCTGGCAAATCAAACAGCTAACAGTGCAGATCATGATCTGATGGCAAGGATGTGCCGGCTGATCTGGATCTACACTGTTCGCCCACACAATAAAGGTGTGTCTATGGAGGAAAAGGTTAAAAATGTGTGCTTTCTAAACTCATCAATACAAGATTTTGGTAAAGTTTGGAGGGTTATGAAGTGTCAGGGTTCTTTTTTTGCTGGGTATCTTTATAAACAAATAAGAGCTTTTGTTCTTAATGTCGCAGATATTGCGGCCACAAAGTTTTCCAATAACCCTGGGATAAATTTCTTTTGTTTGCTGGCTTTTAATAAAGCAAACAGATCAATGCTTCAGTGCTTGATTTAACCCTTTTTTATACTAAAGCAGGAGAAATGGTAATTTTTCTAAGACAATATAGTGATTGATCGATGGGTAAATTTGGTATTTCTTCACTCAGACTGCTTAATCAGTAATTTTGTCATTCCTCTGTTAACCTGAGACTCTGATGTGACTTGTTATATACATAATTTACCCTTTACTTCATAATATAAGCATTTCATTGGATGTACCACCAGTGTAGATTGTGATCAGCGGGCACATCCATGCTGTCTGATCAGGATCTGCAATATTCACTTTTTGTGTTGCCCTTTCGAATAAAAGACTATACATAGGGATCACTTTGTCTGTCCGTACTTCTGTCCCTCCGTCTGTCACGAAAACTTAACGTTGGCTATAACATTGCCATTTCTTAATATTTCTTCATCAAACTTTCAAATTATATTCCTATGACAACAAGAGGAACAACGCTCATGATGATGCCACATTCTTTAGGTCAAGGTCACATTTCATGGAGTTATGGCCCTTTTTGTACTTGGATTTTGACACAAAAACTTAACTTTGTCTGTAACTGCCATTTCTTAATATTTCTTCATCAAAAATTTAAATTATATTGCTCATGACAAAACACTTGAGATGATGCTAAATTCTTTAGGTCAAGATCACATTTGATGGAGTTATGTTCCTTTTTGTACTTGGAATTTTACACCAAAAACTTGACTATTAAACTTTGCCATTTCTTAATATTTCTTTATTAAATTTTCAAATTATATTACTCATGACAACACGCTCATGATGATGCCAAGTTCTTTTGGTCAAGATGGAGTTATGCCCGTTTTTGTAAGTTATGCCCGTTTTGGTACTTGCATTTTTATTCGACATGGTACCAGAGGGCGACGCAAGTGTTCAACTGAACACCCATCTAGTTTTTCAGAAATAGCCTTGTAAACCAAAAAGCGAACAGTGCAGATCCTGATCAGATGGCACTATTGATAGGTTTTTGATTTTTGGTGTTCCATTATGGCTCATTTGAGCAAAATAACAAAACTGCAATGTTAGGTCCTAAAAACACATGTAAACGGATAAGTGGGGGAGGAGGGCAGGGTATACCTCCCTGCCACATTTATTTTACAGAACAGGAAACTGAAATAGTTGATCTATTTTCAGTACAAATTATAATTAATTTCTCTATTCAAGTGTAGAACAAATACAGGGATCATGTTATCATGGTTTTCAATCTAATTCCCACCGATGTGTTGATAGGTTGACAGGATTGTGTGTTTGTGTAAAGTTTAATGTACTTTAGTTTTACAAAGTGTTATTTTACACAGAACTGAGCCCATTAGTTTTGCTTCAGGTGATACAGTGTTTGACACCAAACCCTGCTGGTGTTGTCGCAGGCATTGTTTAAGGTGATTTCAGAAAAACAATACTATTAGTACCTGCAAGAAAAGGACAATGACTTCCTTATTAGATCTTATAGAAATGTCAGTCAGTGTGCTAATACTTTTATTTTATACATGACAGCTTAAGTAATGAAAGGTATTAAAATAAAAATATTTTCTAATATTTAGCGTGTTGACAAAGTGACCTCTGATGTCAAAACCAAAAGTAGGAAGTGAAATGCATGAACTCAGATTTCTGTCAAAATTTAATAGGATGTTTTTTCTTACTGCATTAAGGGCTTACCACACTCCTCCCAATCATGTTCATCGATAAAAAGAAAATTATCAAAATCTCAATAATGGCAAAATGCTGTTATATGAAACTTTGCAAAAATGTATGTTATTTAGGTATCTTTATTTTGCAGATGATAAGACACGTTTGAACAGTAAAGAAAAATAACAAGACCTAAAAATTCCCTCAACTTCTATTTACATAAATTCACAAAAACTAAACAACACAAAACATCATTTTAAATGCCCACATGAGTAATATGATACTGAAAACAATTTATTGTGTCCTCGTGACTTACGTATGTAAACGAGATATTAGTAAAAGTGTGTTTGACCTTCAATTTTCTGGTTGCTTCCTGGTCGCGTAAACAGACGACAATCACTGATTTTGCTTTTAGTAGTTGAAAGTTTTTTACAAAGTACACAACATTTTCTTGTCAGCAACAATGCACTCATGACTTGTGGGAATTTAAAATTATGTTTTGTATCGCTTTAGTTTTTGTAAATTTATGTAAATAGAGTTTTAAGGAATTTTAAGGTCTAGCTTGTTTTCTTTACTATTCTAACGTGTCTTACTATATGCAAAAAAAGATACATTAGTAACATTCATTTGTGCAAAGTTTCATTGAACTGGATTTTGCCATTATTGAGATTTTGATAATTTTCTTTTTATCGATGAACAGGATTGGGAGGAGTGTGGCAAGCCCTTAAATAAGTCATTTTAGTTCATCTAAACTAAAATTTAACTTAAGTCTCAGTTAGATCATGTACTAACATTTTTTTCTGTGCAAATTGACAAATGTATGTGTATTAATAGGCAACAGTATAACATAATTGTAGCTGAAAAATATTTTGAAAAACAAGTTCCAAAACCAACTCAAAAAGCATTGTTAACAGTCCCATAAAGTTATATCTGTTAAGGAACAAAAAGGAAACATTGAAGTGGGTTTGGAATTTTTAAATCACAGTCTATTATTTATTTAATACAACAGTGAATGTCTGAACACTGAAGTAATTAGGGGTAACAGAATTGTAGCTGAAAAATATTTTGAAAAAAAAAGTTCCAAGACCAAATTGTTACTCAAAATGAATTGGTAACAGCCCCTTAAAGTTATATCAGTTAAGGAACTATATTTTACAAGAAAAGAGACATTGAAGTACTGATTTGAGATAATCACAGTGTATTCTTTTTTATTATTACAACAGTGAGTTTCTGTACACTGCAGTAATTAGGGGTATTATTTCACTTACAAGATAGTGTACAAGCTCATCTTTGTTTATGGTGTCATGCTGTAATTAGTTTGATAATGAAAAATGTGGTGTCTGGAGAATAGCTGATAATATTATGTTATTATGGTTGATACACAAGTATATAGGATACTCTTTCATCTGTGTCCAAGGTTATAATACTGAGCAAGGAAATCAGTCTCAAATCTCAAGCATCAGATTGGCTGAAATGGCGACCAATCACCATTTTAGCCAATCAGATGCTTGAGATTTGAGACTGATTTCCAATCTCAGTTTTTTAAACTTCAGCCCTGTTCTCTGTAAACTTGTGCTCAAAATAATTTCGGTGATGATATCTCTATGAAATTCAAAACTGGATCGTCTGGGGTCAAAAACTAAGTCCTTTTGGTAATTTGAGAGAAAAATCTGTTCACAGAGTGGAGGCCACATTTTTTTTCAGAAATGTCGGCATTGTTGATCTTTTACAAATTCTAAAAGGCAAAAAACTGTTGAAAAGGTTTATTTTCAAATAACACCTTGGTTTTTTCTCTCTTTTCAGAGTGTCGTAGACAAGCTATTGAAGAAAGCAAATGTTTCCCTAGTAGTAGGCACATCTTCCTGGAGGGAACAGTTTGTAGAAGCCATCACTGTTAGTTCAGGTAAGACAATGTTTCCCTAGTAGTGGGCACATCTTCCTGGAGGGAACAGTTTGTAGAAGCCATCACTGTTAGTTCAGGTAAGACGATGTTTCCGTAGTAGTAGGCACATCTTCCTGGAGGGAACAGTTTGTAGAAGCCATCACTAAGTTCAGGTAAGACAATGTCTCACTAGTAGTGGCACATCCTCCTGGAGGGAACAGTTTGTGGAGGCCATCACTGTAAGTTCTCCTAATAATCGCACCCGTTTTAGAAAAGGTAATGCCCCTGGGGCATTTATTAGGAATTTAACAGTATATTGCAATTTACAAGGTTTTGGTATTAGGCTGACGATAGACAGGTGGTTGCAGTCATTGTATGCTTATTCCAAAAACATCAATTTTCTCTGAAATATTTAATAAATATAGAAATAAATATTTATACTGATAAGTAAGTTTTTGAAACAAACTTGTCACTTTTAGTGATAATATCCTAAATTCTGAATTGTTTACAGAAATTCTACAAGAGTTGAATCAGGGTAATTTTGAGATAACAATATACATGATTTTGTATTCAGAAATCCTTTTCAGCTTTACAGTGCATGTTCTGTAATCAACATAATATATATAGCCTTCCTTTGTATAACCTTACAAGAAGCTTTTCCCATTTTTTTTTAACCCTTTCCTCCATAAATGCACGTTTTTACGCATGTGCAACCAGTGTAGATCCAGATCAGCCAACACATCCTTGACATCTGATCAGGATCTGCACTGGTGGCATTTTGGTCAGAAATAACCTAACTAATCAAAAAGCCAACAGTTTAGATCCTGATCAGACGGCATGGATGTGCCAGCTGATCCAAATCTAAACTGTTCACCCACCCAATTAAGGTGTGTCTATGGAGGAAAGGATTAAGAAGATAATACTGTGAATGGGTATTAATTTTCGTGGAGTTCTTGGGCAGACCAATTCTGTAATTTAAATGCCCCATGAAATATCAAATTGTAAAAATATGTGATATTAGAAAGTTGAAAATTACAAATTTAAGAACTCTGGAAAATGCTGTTTTGCTGAAAATCACGAAATTAAGATGCATTCACTGTATTTCACATTAGCTAGGCTCAAAGTAAGGTAGTGTGGTGAAGGTATGTCCAGCATCCATCATCTTTTGTTAGCTAACAGGTTAAATGCCACCCTTTTTTATCTGATCATCATCAAATTAGCATAATGTTTGTGTTGATGATAATCAGGGATCAAAAACTGGTCATCAAGTCAAATCAGAGACTTAAACAAGCACAGAATGTATTCCTGGCTTTATTTTATTAAAATTTCAGTGAGCTCATCCTGCTCTATTAGACCCCATGCAAATTACAAAATTTAGACAAGCTTAACTAGGTAATGCCAGTTAAATTGACCTAATCCCCATTATATAGCTCAGTTTTCAAGACAGGTTTCTTCAAGAAAATGTATCAATCTCGTTTTAGTAAGCCTGTATATATTGGTGACAGATTCAAGTCCGGTCTTGAGTTCCCTGTTAGTCTGCATACCTAAGATATCTGTTAGGGACCTACACTGCCTGTAACCTCAGTTAATGTCTGCTTGATGCAATAGCAGTTCAAATGGTGTATGATCTGGTTTCCCTTGGTGATAGGCTTGAATGTCTGATCCATACAATCATGTTTCCCTTGGTGACAGACTTAAATGTCTGATCCATGCAATTAAGTTTCCCTTGGTGACAGACTTAAATATCAGATCCATACAATCATATTTTCCTTGGTGACTGACTTAAATGTCTGATCATGCAATCATGTTTCCCTTGGTGACAGACTTGAATATCTGATCCATACAATCATGTTCCACTTGGTGACAGACTTGAATGTCTGCTCAATGCAATCATGTTTTTCTTGGTGACAGGCTTGAATATCTGATCCATGCAATTGTGTTTCCTTTGGTGACAGGTGTGATTGTCTGATCCATACAATCATGTTTCACTTGGTGACAGACTTGAATGTCTGATCCGTGCAATCATATTTCCCTTGGTGACAGACTTGAATGTCTGATCCGTGCAATCATATTTCCCTTGGTGACAGACTTGAATGTCTGATCTGTGCAATCATGTTTCCCTTGGTGACAGACTTGAATGTCTGATCTGTGCAATCATGTTTCCCTTGGTGACAGGAATGAATGTCTGATCCGTGCAATCATATTTCCCTGGTGACAGACTTGAATGTCTGATCCGTGCAATCATGTTTCCCTTGGTGACAGGAATGAATGTCTGATCATATAATCATTATTCCCTTGGTGGTGGGTGTGAATATCTGATGCATACAATCATATTTTCCTTGGTGACATTGCTTGAATATATATTCTGTAGAATGTTTAGAGGAATAAAAAATCATGACACAAGATTTGTTGTAAATACTGAAATTATTTCTTGAATTTCCTGAAACTAATCAGAAGATGGAGTCTGTTTGTGGCAAGGCATTGTATTAAATCAAATAGAATAAAAATTGTTCCAAGTAATAATAGTGAATGCTAGTTATTGTGTTAAAGAATGTAAAACTAATTCATTATAATAGTTAGCCCTCTGGTGCAAACACCTTAACACACTTGATGAAGTGAAATTTACTTTCATTCATTGTTCCTAGTAGAGTTTCGCAGACAACAATTAATTGAATATAGTGAACAATGATGACCCTTATCCAACTTGGTGGATGCGAAGGATGGGTCTTAACTGGCCACTAATGTGACATCAACATCATTAAGTGCTTTAATGATGATTTTCTGATATATTGTGTTGCTAGGTGAGGATGATTGATCCTAAATGAGCATTGTGTTGCTAGGTAATGATGATTGATCATAAACATGCATTGTGTTGCTAGGTGAAGATGATTGATCCTAAATGAGCATTGTGTTGCTAGGTAATGATGATTTATCATAAACATGCATTGTGTTGCTAGGTGAAGATGATTAATCATAAATCTGCCTTGTGTCACTAGGTGACAATGATTTTTCAGAAATCTGCAATGTGTTGCTAGGTAACAACGAATTATCATTATCTGTATTGTGTTGCTAGGTGACGACAAAAAATCATTCATCTGCATTTGTTGCTAGGAAACGATATTTAATCATAAATCTGTATTGTGTTGCTAGGTGACGATGATGAGGAAGATTCCGAAGAAAAGCTGCCGTCCTGCTCAGATTATGTCATGCATTTCCTCACATTGTTCTGGAAGGTCTTGTTTGCTTTTCTACCACCCACAGGTAAATGATCATGTACTACTGCAATGTTTGGTCCTTAACCCCTTCCTCCATATATACGCATTTTTACGCATGTGCAACCAGAGTAGATCCAGATCAGCCGGCACATTTGTGCCGTCTGATCAGGATCTGCACTGGTCGCATTTTTGTCAGAAATAACCTTATGAATAAAAAAGCAAACAGTTTAGATCCTGATCAGATGGCACAGATGTGCCGGCAGATCTGGATCTAAACTGTTCGACCATGTAATAAGGTGTATTTATGGAGGAAAGGGTTAACTCCATGGATATGGTTTGTATCTCATGTATGAGCAGTGTGGATCCAAATCAGCTTGCACATCCATGCAGCATGCTGAGGTTCTACACTAATTGCTTTTATATCCATTGGGTTATTTCAGACCAAAATGCAACAGTTTAGATCCTGATCAGACTGCACATGAGGATCAAATCTGATCACACATAAGATATAAGCCACATCCATGTGCTGTGGAGGAAACCAGATTTTGCCAATAACTACTTCATCAAATGTGAATTTTATAATCTGAACACAAAAACCAAATATTTGTAGAGAGAGACTTTTCATGAATACCTTGAAATGTTAAAGTCTTCTTCTACTAACATTGTGATGTTTAACCTTTTTCTCCATATTTACACAATTTAACACATGTGTGCCCAGTGTAGATCCAGATCATCCTGCACATCCATGCCATCTGATCAGGATCTGCAATGTTTGTTTTTGGTAAAAAATAATCTAATAAATCAAAAACGCAAACAGTGCAGATCCAGTATGTGCCAGCTGATCTGTATTTACACTGTTTGCCCATGCCTTAAAGGTGTGTATATGGAGGAAAGGGTAAAAGAATGGCTTAAAGCAATGTATCCTGTAATCAGTGCTTCCCTTTCCTTGATGTATACGGATATTTATGCATGTGCGACCAGTGTAGATCCAGATCAGCCGGCACATCCATGCCGTCTGATCAGGATCTGCACTGGTCGCATTTTGGTCAGAAATAACCTAATAAATCAAAAAGTGAACAGTTTAGATCCTGATCAGACGTCACGGATGTGCCAGCTGATCCGGATCTGAACTGTTCACCTTAGCAATAAAGGTGTATCTTTACAGGAAAGGGTTATAGCAGTAATAAATACCAGTAGTTCTATAATAGGCTGGTGGAGGTTTCTAGAAGATGTCTCCCAACTAATCCAGAGATTTGTTAGAGCATATGTATCAATGTTGTCTGGGACCGTTGATCATGTTGATGTCTGCATGGTAATTGCTTTCCATCAAGATAAATGGATTGTAAATTCAATATAGAAACAGAAGATGCAGAATAAGCTGGATTTTAGCACAGTAGTTCCAGAAAATCAGGCTTTATTGAAGGAATTTGCTGACAAAATGGCTACACCCTGATCTAAGTATACACTAGTCACATTTTGTTTTTAAAGTCTGAAAGCCTATGAAGGCAACTTTTGCTATTTATTCCCTTCCTGCTGAGGACAGGGGTAACAGTTCTACTATGAAGTGAAAAAAAATGTTTTTCACATGGTTTACCCTTGTTTTCTGTGTAATACAACAATTATAAATACGAGTTTGTTATCTTACATAGGTGTAATACAACCTAGCTTTGTTATGCTCCCCCCGAAATTCGGGGGAGCATATAGTTGTCGCTTTGTCCGTCCGTCCGTCCCGTTCGTCCGTTCGTCCGTTCGTTCGTCCGTCCGTCCGTCATAATATTGTCCGGACAATTACACAAAAACTATGAGAGGTATCAAGACTAAACTTCATAGGTAGTTAGATCTCGTTGAGGAGCAGTGCAGTGCACAAGAACTATAACTCTTGCTTTATTCATTTTTGAGTTATTGCCCTTTGAAATTTCTCATACTTACTTTTTGTCCGGGGCATATCTCCCAAAGTCTAAGAGTTATGAAGTTGAAACTTCATAAGTAGATAGATCTCAATGAGGAGCAGTGCAGTGCACAAGAACCATAACTCTTGCTTTATTCATTTTTGAGTTATTGCCCTTTTAAAATTTCTCATACTTACTTTTTGTCCGGGGCATATCTCACAAAGTATAAGAGTTATGAAGTTGAAACTTCATAAGTAGATAGATCTCAATGAGGAGCAGTGCAGTGCACAAGAACCATAACTCTTGCTTTATTCATTTTTGAGTTATTGCCCTTTGAAATTTCTCATACTTACTTTTTGTCCGGGGCATATTTCTCAAAGTATAAGAGTTATGAAGTTGAAACTTCATAAGTAGATAGATCTCAATGAGGAGCAGTGCAGTGCATAAGAACCATAACTCTTGCTTTATTCATTTTTGAGTTATTGCCCTTTCAAATTTCTCATACTTACTTTTTGTCTGGGGCATATCTCACAAAGTATAAGAGTTATGAAGTTGAACCTTCATAACTAG